>OX381582.1:2000151-3350517 GCA_947458855.1 Monopis laevigella
ATTTATTTAAATAGCCATTCCTTACCATTTATTTATTTATATATATATATATATATATATATATATATATATATATATATATATATATATATATATATATACATATATATATTCTTAATTACATATATTTAAAAAATCCTGTATGGAAAATAAATAAACTTTGCAGCTTTTAATGCAGGTTGGCTGTCGAATGCCTTTATTTGGGGATTGAGGAATCGGCCCTTAGTATTATTTTTATTGGTTATTGTTTTGCTTTTAAATATATATATATATATATATTCTTAATTACATATATTTAAAAAATCCTGTATGGAAAATAAATAAACTTTGCAGCTTTTAATGCAGGTTGGCTGTCGAATGCCTTTATTTGGGGATTGAGGAATCGGCCCTTACTATTATTTTTATTGGTTATTGTTTTGCTTTTAAATATATATATATATATTCTTAATTACATATATTTAAAAAATCCTGTATGGAAAATAAATAAACTTTGCAGCTTTTAATGCAGGTTGGCTGGTGAATGCCTTTATTTGGGGATTGAGGAATCGGCCCTTAGTATTATTTTTATTGGTTATTGTTTTGCTTTTAAATATATATATATTCTTAATTACATATGTTTAAAAAATCCTGTTTAACCAAAAGTACTTATATAAGATCTGGGAAGAGACTGATTTCTGTAATACAGCCGAGGCTAGTACGGGAGTCAGGGCGCAAATCGTTTTGTAATTGGTTTTTTGATTAAATAAAGATTTATTATTATTTACTTATTGATCTTCGCAAACGAACCATTTCATTTTATAGCAAAATGGTAAAAAAAGACTTAGTCACTATTGTGATAAAATAAAGTATATTTAACACAAGTTAAGTTAAAATAACAAAATTTGTGGCAAAATACATAAAATTTTAGTTGATATCACTAGTTCTTCTGCTACTCCTCTTTATGTTACAGGTATAGTGGGTTACGTGTTACGAAACAGATCCGTAGAAGATGGAAAGGACATCTCTAGAACTTCGTTAGACCGACCTGCCGGTTTCGTTAGATACCTACAACAGATGCAAAAGCCATCAAGCGGCCATGTGTCGGTTTTAGTCTGTGGATGGTTCACTGGTTTTCAAACCCCTACTGCATCGATATCTTGTCGAGGTGGTAGTCTTATTTCAGGGTAGACTACCGTACGATGCAGATGATTTGACGATAAAGCAATGAGACTGATAAAGTTAACTCATAATGCAAAGTTGCTAGACTTTTCTTGAATTTGAAACAAAAACCCCATTCAAAGACTTTGTAAGTCTGCTAGGTAAATAAAGTTACATGCCTTCTCTAAGAACTAGGACTTCTAACTTCACTCTAATGAGCAATTAAAAAAGGCAAAGCACATAGAGGGCGTCTGTGTATAAGTAGATAACAAGCAATGACAAATTTCGTGAGGGGTGACGAGAACCTGGTTGGCTCAGTGGTTGAGTATCATGCCGCGAAAGTGAGGATTGTGGGTTCGAGACCCACCAGTATTTTTTTCATTGCATTTAAAAAAATTAAATAGTCTCTTAGTAACCTAGCCAAGTTTCTGTTTAGTCTGTGGGTCCACATTTTTATTGTCTCAAATAAAAAAACTACTTTCTAATATAATTTACATTAAACCTCGTAACATTGAAGTAATTTCTAGTTTCGTAACCGCACCATGAAAGGATCTCAACTAGATACTTTTAAAACCCGTCTACGCCATAGTTTTAAATTTGTCAAAGTTTTATCCACAACTATTGTAATGAAAATCAATCGGTCTATATAAAATGTTACATGCTTTGAAAATATAGACAATTTAAATAATAATGTTTGACTGTACATACATACATTGCATACAGGATATTCCAATAACATGGCGAGATCGTCAAACACACAGTTTCTGATAATATCTAAACACATTACGCTCGAAATCCATACCTCAGAAATTCTAAACGCTATTATAAATTAGAGTTTCCAGCATAGGGAGTACCTCAGAATTGTATGGTATTCATAATAAAAAAATGGCCGATTTGTCTACAGCCTTCTTTTTTGAAATCGGTAAAAAGGAATTGCAGTAGATACAGATATTGCTGTTTTATTTAAACAATAGTTAGGTATAATAAGAATAAGATGACAAAACTATAAAATAGATTAATCATAAGGTAATCGTACAATTAGCACCAGTGTATTATATCATATTTACCGGTTATACAAAATATTAAAATTATTGATAAAATATCAGGATGGGAATTTAAGTGTTTATATCATCGTTGGTCCAGCCAACCGGCCTCTTTACCACCGCCCATATAGGTGCAAAATCCGTCAAGTAACCTAGCCATGTTCCAAGTTTAGTTAAAGTGTTCCTTTTAAGCTGCGATTTTTTAGACGATAAGGCAGCAAAAGTAACCAGTTTCACACGTTGTATAGTGAAACTGGGACCGACAGCTTAACGTGCTCTCCGAGGCACTATAGTGGTGTTGTTAAACAAATGTACATATTATATATTAAAACCTCATTGGGGTTTGAGCCAGGGACCTCAGTGTTTTTTAAGTCTAAGGTCTAACCAACTCCACCACGGTCGCCACGTATATTAAACATTGTATTGATCGATCCCATTCATGGACTTTGTCTGCTTACCATCAGCAGCTCATATGCCATGCTCCAATAAAAATATAAAGACCTCCGTGGTTGTGCTTTTGGCGTTGTATCCGGAGGTCGTAGGTTCGATTTTAGCTAATGGCATAACAATATTAGTACGTTTCTATGTACCTTTCTGGGTGTTTATAAATCATATTATGTAATAGTATTGTTATCCTTGTTAAACATAGTACAAGTCTAGAGCTTAGCTTGTGCCCAGAGCAATATGTGTTTAATACATATCCTTCAAATTAATATTAGTGCTATTAATAGTGCATTAAGAGGGCCCACGGATTTAGCGTGTTGCTTCATTTTCTGGTAACGGAGACAATCTCTGCAGTTCGCGCACAACACTGGTATAAACGGGGCCTTAGGGCGTCTTACCTTTAATATTAAATTTGACTAAAGGCTATACATATTTAATACCGGCGGAGCATATTGGTGAACTTGCCTGTACCATCGTCAGTTCGTTGCACCGTTCCTTGTAGGTACTAAACATGGTGTCTTTGTAAAACTCGTAATATTGTACTTCGGTCTAATAAGAGGTTCTACTGTACAAATCGAAAAACTTTTCCCATAGAGCCATGTGACGCAAATCGGAAAAATGAATTTTTACATAGAAATTAGTAATGTTAAAAAAAAAGAATTTATATAAAGAAGCCAAAAAAATATATTATATTAGCCCAGTAACCTTCAAAAGTACCATGTACCCATATTTTTTTTATTTTTTTTATTGCACAAACTTATAATAATTAATTAAATATAACATAATACCCTATACTTAAAATCAGGTCACAGATCACATGTTGAAACCATGTAGGTATATGAATAAGTTTTAATATATATATTTTTTTTATATACCTACATTTAACTACATTAACACTAAAGTGGCGTTGTTAGCACATTAAGCTGTCAATACGTTTCTTCAGGAAAAAACATAGTATTAAGATGCAATTTTAGAAAATCAGAGTCGAAAATCATAAAACAATCTACTTAAATATAAATAAATACAGGAAATTAAAATTAAGTAAATAAATAAAAAATTAAAGCAGTTTGGTTTAGAACCACAAGCCCTCGTTGGTTTTTGCTGCCAACTGTACTTATATACAGGGCGGTACATCAAACAGCGGGGGTCGGGATGCGGTTAAGTCATTGATACACTTTTTGTTGGGGTTATAAATAAACTCCAAACGCCATTTTACCGCTGGGGGTTAAAAAAATACATGGAAACTTAATTTTCTCTTTTCCTTATGTAAAAGTAATTTTCCTTTATTAATAGTAATACTTCAACTTTTAGGAAAAACAAGTTTATTTTTATGGTTTCTTCCTTCAACATTCCATGCTTATATTTCCCCTGGCTCTGTACTGCCTTTATAAAAGAATAATTAGAATTATATACAAGGTATGACACCCCAAGATATGACACCCGTTTAGTGCAATAAAGAATTTTAAATAAATATGACCATTACCTATAGAATTGCTTAAGGCCTAAAATCGTGTATTTCGTATTTAATAAATCGTGGATAAAATAAGAATAGATGACCGCTTTACAAATTCAACACAAAAGAGAAAACAAAAAATATTAATTCCAATCAATTCTATCAAAGCACAAGAAGTGAGAACAGATTTGTTATACCGTAGACCTAATTT
Organism: Monopis laevigella; assembly: GCA_947458855.1. Taxonomy (NCBI): domain Eukaryota; kingdom Metazoa; phylum Arthropoda; class Insecta; order Lepidoptera; family Tineidae; genus Monopis; species Monopis laevigella. The sequence goes on from OX381582.1 coordinate 2,004,440, forward strand.
ATAATTTAAGGGGTATTCCATATTATTCATTCTTCCATGACTACTATAGAGCAAAAAAACGATCCGTGAAATTGCAGAGGTCCAAAACTTCGGCAGGTCACGAACAAGTGATGACTTCAGGACTCCTCGTATAACAAACGTAGTATGATAATATGATATGACCTGACAATAAATAGACCCATAGGTTTTTCGTTATGATAAAATTGAATTATAAAATTGACAGATATATCAAGTTTATTCTTATATCTATTTAAATACATGGTGTATTATAATATAATGAACCATACCATTTAGTCACCATAAAAGTCCAAAGAGAAGTTTGAAACCTAGCAAAATTATCTTCCTGAATGCAAATAAATGTTATAATTCGTCTCAGTCGCATATTGCAGACGTGCATGTATAGCGCCGAGCAGACCATATGTTAGGTACATTATATGGGGAGTAATCCTGCTGCACATTCGGCGGCCGCACTCCTATATTAGCCTGGATTTACGACTGTCGCCTGTCACCGGCTCCGACTGAATATACCGTCCTGCTACGACCAAATGTGCTCAAATAAGCCTATCAAGATACCTCTTTAATTGAACTTGCTTCCCAGTGTCATGTTTTAAGGATATTAAATTTATATTTAAGCGTTTTTATTAGCCTGTATGCTTATATTATTAATTTTGCAGCAAATTTTATTGAGGCGGCTTCGGTAAGAGGCAGCCGTGATGGTACAGTAAAATTTTAATGTGAGGGATTTTATAACTACTATCCATTTTTTTATATACGCTCTTAAAGAAGTTTTCCTCGTTAAAAGTAACTACTATGGTACCTCGGTGTGAACGTTAAGCCGGTTATCCCAATTTCATATAGATCTACTCTTTAACTAAATAGATTACGTATATTAACCATGCTTGCTACTTGTTCGGTATAGGCATAAATATTTAAAATTAATACAATATTTATAAGATTTTAATAAAAAGTAGCATCCTGTACATTCCTGTTCATACATAAGTAGGAATAAATATTTAAAATTAATATTATATTTATATTTTTTAATAAAAAGTAGCATACTGTGCATACTCGTAGTTTATTTTTTAAATACAACTGTAGAGTTTCTCCGTACAACACATTAACCTAACATACCCGTACATAAATAAAGTGCATTTTCTTACAAGTTTAAAATAAGTACAGTCAAGAAAAAAATAGGAGCATTCCCTCCTCATAAGTTTCCTGTACAATGAAAGTTGAAGGCAGTACAAGTGTACAGTTAGCGACAAAAGAACTGGTTGTTTTTGTTGACTCTACTGCCGCTTGTATGAATTGCCTGTCGCGCTTCTCTTTTACACTTTGTCTTCTGGCTGTACTTTTTGTTTAGTTTTCAAAGTTTAAGTTCTATTTTATATGACGTTACAGTTTTCAGTCCAATATTAACATTTTACATACTTTTGTTGAGTCGTTTGTAATATTTATTTCGGTTAAGTAACTGTATTACCCATAATCCTATGCTATAATATAATAATAGTGAAACTCGTGCGTCTAAAACAATAATAGTTTGATTAATCTAAATAAATAAAAATCAATTATAGAATATGTATGTAGGCAAATCACTTCAAAACAGCTCCACCTATTTGGCTAATTATATTTTGTTGTGACTATAATTGTCAGGACAATAAGACAAAGAAAATGTATGAAAAATTAAAGACTTACACCCAACAAATATTCCGATTCTTTTACTGTGTCAGCTGCGTCAATGGCATTTGCTTCCTCTGTTTATAAGGCAGGCTCCAACCATCGGTGTATTTAAACGTCTACTCACCACTCATTAACTAAATAAGTAAGTACCTATTACTTCTATCGACTTCTAATACTCGTATATCTTATACTCGTACATACATATTAACAAATTAATAACATTAGCTACTTTGGATACATTAATTAATTAAACACGCAATGAATACTGCTGCCCGAGATACAGGGCCTCCTAGTTCGGGTTGCAGTGAGACCTCAACTATAATTTTCAAGTTCTTTGATTTTATATAATAATCTTAAAATTGTATTTTTTAATAAACCTTTTTTTATTTTACTATGTATTAAATTGATTGATTGATTTATATACTATTCGCTAGATGTCCTTTAAATGGTTATATTATTTGCATTTTCATCCTAGGCGCTTTCACTCTTTCAAAGGTTAGCTGGTAGAGTTCGCCTAGGGTGGTACTGGTACAATTTTATTTTGTGCAGTAAAGTATTTTAAATAAAAATTATATGCAAAAATAAAAAAAATATGGGTTATAAAATTTCATATAAAAAATGAAATGGTGGTGTGATGGGGTTGACGTACAGGGGCCTATTTCATAAACGTGACAATTGTAGTTTACCATGACAATTCATAATACATTGCTTTTTTTTTTTAAAAACATCTTGTGTATGTATCATCACGGGTGCCTAAGGCGCCCGAGACCGCCTAGACGGCCCCAGGGTACCCAGCGGAGGGGTTTTAATCCCACCTCGTCGTAGCCGATGGTATGAGTCTACACCGAACAAGTGGCTAGCTCGTCGCGATGTTTTTAATAGACTCAATAACCTATCTATAAACAGTTTCACAAGTTGGTTTAGTGAAACCGAGACCGACAGCTTAACGTGCTCTCCGAGGCACTATAATGGTGTTGTTAAACAAATCTACATTTTTTTTTTAATTAAAAATTACACACCGGGATTCGAACCAGGGACCTAAGTGTTTTATAGTCCAAGGTCAAACCAACTCGGCCACCACGTATATTCCAAGGTTACCAACTGGGACCACGTATTTAAAACCAATTTATTGCATAGTAAACAAAAATTATATACAAGGGCGATTTTAATGCCTTAAGCATTATCTAACTAACCTTTCTCAGCTTAGCTTACTTTCAATTATAAACTAAACGAATCAATGAATAAAAAATTGTCATGGTAAATTACTATTGTCACGTTTATGAAATAGGCCCTAGTTGTTTAGTTTCTTACATAGATTTTTTTCCAAAAACAAACTCTGTTATTTTTATCGTTTTATGAAAAAAGTAGTAAAAATTACATAGGTTCGTAAGGGAACATTTGGTCTCATTTTATTCATTAACAAAGAGACTAAATATTCCCTTTACGAACAAGCAGCTAGTATAAAATAATAGATTTATTATATTTAATAAAATAATGTTATGTTTATTTGTTACTTAGAATAGTTTTGACGAAATGCTTTTCAGTTTTCAGGAGTGTAAACTCCTGAAAACATCGATTTCTTGTCAGGGTGGTCAAATCCTTTCAGTGTAGGGTTACGAAACTGGCGGGTGTTAGACGTTTAAACAACGGACTAGACTCGTAATGCAAATTCGTATTTGTCGCTTATTTTGTAACCATTAAGCCAGCATAGCATCGCATTGGGAGCATCAACAGCGTGGGACCCTATTCTCGGACTTTGCAGGGCTAGTTACTATTAGGTAAATATTATACCTATACTATATTTTTTCTTGTAATGTAGCCCGGCAATGTGACTTTGTATCTACCTGATGTTAATCAGACCTACAAAGTCCATGAATAGGGTCGATTAATACATTGTTGTTTAACAATATTGATCGCTCCCATTATGCCGGCTAAATGAGGCGGTTACAAAATGGGCGGATGAATTATGGTCTAACTAATTAGACTACCACGTATATTCTAACCAACTCAGATATCACTCAATATTTTAATTATATAGCTTCATGTAGAAAACTATTCATATAGCTATATTACATAACTACTTTGCTGTATAATATAATTATATGTAGGACAATTTACACATATTGCTCTGGTCATAAACTAAACTCTAGGCTTGTACTATGTGTACCAGAAGCAACGATATATTACATATTATATTTTATAAATACCCAGACCATGACAAACTGTACAGAAAAAGCGTACTATAATTTTGCTGCAATGGGTGGGAATCGAACCCAAGATCTCCGGATACAACGTCAAAGACGCAACCACTAGTATATTGATTGATGTTATAAAGATTTCATGTAGGTATAATATATCATTATATATTTTAGATATTTATTACTCTTTACAATTATATTAAGTTAAATAAAAGTATTTTCCTAAGGCAAAGGGTGTTTGTAGACCGAGTGAATAATTAATGGAGTTGGCCTACCCCGAAAGGGAAGAGATACCCTAAAGATAAATATATTATATTGGATATTCTCTATAAATACAATAAAAATGTTTAAAATATTATATCTATACTAATATTATAAAGCTGAAGAGTTTGTTTGTTTGTTTGTTTGTTTGTTTGAACGCGCTAATCTCCGAAACTACTGGTTCGAATTGAATAATTCTTTTTGTGTTGGATAGTCCAGTTATCGAGGAAGGCTATAGGCTATATAACATCACGCTACGACCAATAGGAGCAAAGATATAGTGGTAAATGTGTAAAAAACGGGAGAAATTATTTCATCTTTGAAGCCTTCCGTTGCGTGCGCCGTGAAAACGGTTCAAGATACACAAAAAATATGTATTAAAGAATAATAGCTCTTTTAATGATCTAAAAAACAGTCCGCGATAGTATATGTCTATCTTTTAAGATTAATCACAAAAACCGTTTTTATGGTACCTAATTTGGTCGAAATAATTTGTTTAAGTTGATAAATTCTATCCCCAAGGGGATAAAATAGGGGATAAAAGTTTGTATGATAAAAAAATAACTTTTCCACGCGGACGAAGTCGCGAGCATAGCTAGTATATATATATATGTTTGTTAATTTTTTTCCAACACAATATTTTTTTTTATGTAAGCGAATACTCTAAGTACAAAATTATTTTAACATTGATGTTTTAACGCATTATGATGAGCTTACAAAATGGCGTAGTCAAAGACGAATTTGCATAACTAGTCTACTTTAATCTGAAAAGAGACCTCTCCAAGAAATTGATGCCTGAAAACTGGTGAATCCACAAAATAAACCCGAAAAATAATCCAATTAATATAAGCATTCAATAAATTTCATGAAACCTTAGCGATAGTACAGGATGGAAAAGTGAATGCACCCCACAGTGACTGTAGTGTCACAAATAAATACAGACTTCAGGAACGGAGAGTATTTCTTTGTCTACTTTTAATTAACGCGAAGTCTCTCTTACTAAAACCAACTGAAATACGAAAGGCGAAAGAAATAATATATAATATTAACATTAGGTATAGTGGGTGGAAAGTTATAGTGTGTCTAGGCAATTATTCTTTAAGTAAAAGAGGTAAAGAAAAACTCTATATCTACTACATATACTATAATTTTTATTTACTCCACACACATAAAGACATAATAATAATAAAACTATTCCTATAGCTATATTTAAAAGGCCTCCATGTCCCAGCTATTTTAAGAACAAAAGTTATTAATATACTCGCCACATTGAAAATTAGAAAAATAAATATACATGATTTTTTTCTGTGAGTTTAATATATATTTTTTATATATATATGTTATTTTATGAGCTCACCCATTATTTAAATCCTATGAAAAAACTAAAGGCTATCTACATGATAGCCTTTAGTTTTTTCATTCAATAAAAGTAAACATTTTAATAATGTTAAAAAAAAATATGGTTTCATTCTACGGTGTCAGTGATCGACTGATTCTCATCCTTGAACCTGCTACGCCGAGAACTAGACGCGCCCTTGTAACACTGTTACAGGAACAGGTCTGGTTCTCGACGTAGACGTAAAGATTCCAAACCGTGTGGTGTTGCAATCTCCGGGATTTACCTAGACTCCAACTCGAGCGTCCGCTCTAAGCGTTGGAGTACCCCTCTGCTTCAAGAAACTCACCTCGGGCCTCCAGCCTTTAGTAACGACGCCACCTGACTTCTTATTTCAGGTTTTCTGCCGTCTGCTGCCTGCGTGCTACCCTCGTGCCGCCGCGCCGTTCCTTTGCTATCGTCTTGCCGCCACCCACTATTGGACCTCGCATCAGGCATAGAGCTTTGAGAGTCGAGTCTACCAGGCATCAGTCTGAGAGACAAGGTTTCACCTTATCATATGTGCTACAGCCGTGCCTAATACTACATTGTGCAGTTATCATTCCACCGCCCGCCTTCCTTCTGTAGCCTCCCTGCTTTTACAGTCTACCTGCCAGTCTGCGTGCCAGTAGACATGTTAGTCGATGTGCCAGTCCTGTTAGTGGTACACAGAGTACAAGCGTAGAGCTATGGTTGTGACCAGGGCAATCTGTATGAAATATATGCCGTACATATTACTACATATTATAAAGTTTATAACCAAATTTGCCTCGATAACATTCTCTTCCTGCAATAGATTCCAGACAGCGTTATGATTTTCTTGAGTTAATAATTATTATACAGTAAGTAAATATATAAAGTTGTGTGCATTATAGCAACAAGAGCCATCTCCGGAAACTTGTTCCTATCAAACTATAAGCTGATGTCTGCTTCATTAAGCGTCATACTGCAACTTATGTGCCCAACTTTCATTATAAATATTAGCATAAAATACACAACCTTCCTTAAACTATTTGCTGAACAACTAACAATAAACGACTCTATGCGAATCTTGATAGAGTTGGAATTGTTTTGGGTAGCAGTCGGTTGATAAGATAGGGGTAAGGTAGGCAAAGGCGCCGGGCGTTGACGTGGCCTGTCAGAAGTTTATCTGATATGACACAGGTAGGGGATCCTCTATAGTGGAAACTTAAAAGGTATTATAATAGAAAATGCATTAGGTATCTGCTACTCCTATTGCAGATAACATTTTCCTTAAATAATGTTTATAAAAATATATTTTATGTAAGAGACTACTTTTGATTGGTGAGCTATTATTAAGATTGCTAAGCGCGCTATAGGTCCAGAAAAAAGTTTACTAAAAATAAAAGTTATTGGTGGCTAGGTGTGTGACATGGTATGTTGTGTTGTGTTTGTATGATATAATATATGATTGATACTGTATGCGGGGGTTTGGGTATAATTTATTAATTTGATTAAATAGAGACAAATAGTGAAAAAATATATACTTACCTTTAGATATGTTTTGTTGGGTTTTTTAATATTTTTTTTAACAATTAAGTTTTTAGGAATTTATTTATGAAGTTATTGTTGTAATTAGCTTATTATTTGTAAATAAAACAATGGAATTTGTAAATAAAATGTAAAACACGTGTCTATTAGTTTAATTTGGTTTTATAATATATATTACATCACTTATCTTTCGGAGATATTGAACAGTATGAAAAACAACCCCTATGGCTTTTTACAACCCTCACCTGCTCTTTATTGAAATAATGTAAAACACCTATAAAGTTGGTTTCAAAGAAGAGTACCAAATCTATATTAATCAAGTCCATAGTACCTTCCGTTGTCGAAATATTATTTTCTTAGTCGGCCCCAAAAGGAAGATTATGTCTAAATTTTATTTTCCTAGCATTAATAGTTTCGGCTGGACGATGATGAGTGACTCAGTCAGTCAGTCAGGACAAGCTCTTATATATATATTATAATAATATATACACTATATACGTGGTGGCCGAATTGTTTAAACCTTAGACTTAAAAACACTTAGGTCCCTGGTTCAACCCCCGGTATGCAACAATGAGTTCTTAATCTAAAAATGTATGTACATTTGTTTAACAACTCCACTATAGTGCCTCGGAGAGCACGTTTCGCAGTTTGACTATACAAACTTGTGAAACTGTTTATAAATGGGTTATTGAGTCTATCCAAACATCACTACGAGCTAGTCTTCATACCATCGGCTACGACAAGGTGGGATTAAAAACCCCTCCGCTGGGTACCCTGAGGCCGTGTAGGCGGTCTGGGGTGCCGTGATGATATATATATATATGACGTTACCGCGAGGCCTCGGGCAGATAATTAATATTTCATAACTACTTCAGTTTTATGCCGCAGCAGTCTGCGGTGAACGAATATTATATATTATTCGGTACCAATATTAATTTTGGCTCATCGTCAATGAGTTTGTATAATTTCTTTGAACAAATATTGGTTAATGTTGGAGTACCATTAATTAATTTATTTGGTTATATCGTTTTATATTATTTTTCTTTCCCGTCGAGTATTAAAATATTACGGTTGACGTAATGTTTAAAATTTTCTGTATTTAACTCCGCGACGTTGCATTCGTGGGTTTATTCCCACTCTGGGGAAAAATATAGGTATTTTAAAACCTTTTTTCTGTACAGTTTGTCGGTGTTTATAAAATAATATATATATATATTATATCGTTGCTTCTGGTACACATAGTACAAGCCTAGAGCTTAGTTTGTGACCAGATCAATATGTGTAAAATTGTCCTACATATTATTATTAATAATTAAAATTGAATGCTTTAAATATATTGTGATACATGATCCAGAACTGGTCCAAAGGTTACATCATTCAAACGTCAGATACAATCACAAGTTCCATTTGAAAGCGAATCATGCCTAAGGAAGAAATTTATGCTTTTTTTACGATTCCTGTCAGCCCATTCTCAAACTGACTGTACTTTACCTCAGAACTCGAGTAAAGTGAATTCTAGTATATGCTGTTTGGGAATAAGGTTCAAGTTTGTAGGAAGGGATTTGGATTCACTTATACAGGAGTTTAGGATATGTCGGTAGGGGTTACGCTGAAAGGTCGTAAGCCTCAATACATCTCCTGAGAGTCAAAACAAACAAATAAATTAGACTTTTTTTAGTGTTTAATAAAATTAAGATGTTCGTTCCGTTTTAAGATTACGAGGTCGGTGTAAGTCAGAAACGTTTCACGTAAGAACTGCTGTAAGAAAATCTTGCAAAATAAGGTAGGGAATAAATCGAAGTTAGGTGTTGTTCATCAATTTTAAAGAAAACATATTATTTTAAAAGTTAACCGTGACATTACAACAATACTTGTTTGATGTCGAAGTAAAGCAATACGCCTCTGCTGAATAACCAAAGTCCGGCGACGAAAAAAAATCATGAATTGTCTATTTTTTTTAAGGAGTACGGCATGTTTATTTATATCGTAAGATCCATCAATAAATTGTTGTTTAACATTATTGATCGCTTCTACTATGCCGGCTAAATGATGCGGTTACGAAATGGGCGGCGACATGGACGTATTTACCGAGTATATTTTAATATCCTCGCTGCTTTATCGTCAAATCGATCGACTGTTTCGTAACCGTATCGTGAAAAGAGACCACCTCGACAAGAAATCGATGTAGTAGTGTCTGGAAAACCGGTGAACCCACAGATTAAAACCGAAACATAACTATGGGCGGAGGTAACCGGTCGGTCGGCCTGGCGAGGTTCTAGAGATCTTCCTCCCACCTAAATACCTCCTATAGAGATAGAGACAATATAACTCGTACTAAACGTTTTGGCGATTCATACATCTGCCGTACTATTAAAATGTGGAATGCCCTACCAGCTTGCGTGTTTCCTTCCTCTTATAACCTAGAGTCCTTTAAACGAAGCGTCAATAGGCATCTTAAGCCGGCATAATGATGGCAACCAACGGTGCACCTGTATGCATCCGCTTGTTGCTATCATTCATGGATATTGCATACTGCTTAACATCAGGTGGATGCAAGGTCACATGTTGAGCTCTCATAAAAAAAAATAAAAAAAAATATATATATACAAGGTGACTTTAAAAAGGTGTGCTTTGGGCTAATATGAGGTTCTGCTGATCAAATCGAACAACTTTTTCCATGGAACCATGTGTCGCAATTGAAAAAAAAAATTGCCTTCACCATACAAACTAGTAATGTTAAAATGACCAATTTGTATGGGGAAGCCAAATTTTTTTTTCATTTGCGACACATGGTTCTATGGGAAAAGTTGTTCGATTTGATTAGTAGAACATCATATTAGCCCAAAGTACACCCATTCAAATTCACCGTGTGTAAATAAATAATATACATAATATATTATTTGATGTAAATATTTTATGGTGCCTCGGGGAATTGTGAGTACCTAGAACATAGGAATTTATTAATAGATTTATTTCCAACCCGTTATAGCTGATATGACTCAACATCGAACAAGTGGAAAGCTTGTCGAAGTCTTTGTGTTGAGCAGAACATATCATCTACAAACTGTTTGATATACAGTACATTGGTACCTATATCAAAATAAGGATCTACATCTAAACGTGCTTTCCGGAGCACTTTGTCAAGCAACCAATCAATCAATCAGTCAAATAAAAATAAGTAAGGTGATAAACTTAGAAAGTCAAAACTTAAAAATATTACTTCTTAACAGCCTCCGTGGGTTGCATTCCCACCATGGGAAAAAAAATAGTACGTTTATCTGTACAGTTAGTCTTGGTCTGGGTGTTTTAAAAAAAAAATTAAGTATATCGTTGTTTCTGTTACACATAGTACAAGCCTATAGCTTAGTTTGCGACCAGAGTTCTATATTATGTAAATTGTCCTACACATTATTATTATTACAAAAATATAGCCGTGATGGTATGTACAATATATAAGTATATGTATGTATAGGATCGCAGACGAAACCGTTATCTCTTACATAAGCTGTGCACGACGTCGTAAAATATTTCATAGCATAATAAAATATCTGAGTCGTATGGAAGGGAAGTGGTCCCAATAATACCGATGGACCAGTCAAGTGGCCGGAAAATTACTTGTCACCACTAGTCTATGGGATAACATAAATTATCGCAGTAATATTATTTTGCAGTGTAGTATTAGAATCAACATTTTATACCAATGTTTCAACATGAACTAACAAAAAATTTCTATAATACTTTTCGTATTACACAAAAAAAAATCCTACCTCAAACGGCACCTTAAACCGTTAGACCTGTTTCCACTAACATCTTTTTTAACAAAAACTTACCACCCTAGCGTATTAGTAGATATTTTACGCCATAATTTACTTCTCTGACGTATTCATATTCTAGTCGATGCATACGGTTTCACTATATTCTATCACCCGGTGTCTCTTGCATATGTTGCGTTAAGTAAAAGGAGTGAGATGACAATACTTATAAGTGTTTGAGTAATAATAATCTGTATGTATTTGGTGTACTTTTTCTTATTCTCTCATATTTATTTAGATTGTTTCGGTACCTACCTACTGTATCTAAAAGCCAGCGTTACAGCAATCTATTGCTGTAGCATGTGCTGAACTGATTTCCCGTTTGTCGCCGCGCAACAAACCTCTTAACTAATTTTGTATTTTGTTAATTATTTATATATTATGTAATAATGTAATTTTATTTGTGTGTATTCTGTGCGTGGTGTTCAAATTAAGTTTTTGTTTCTTTCTTTCTTTCTATCTTTCTTATAAAAAAAGAGTATACAATAAGTGTATAAATTCAATAAATTTCTGGCAAATATTATATTTAGGTACATCTATTTTAGGGAAGTACATTAAATTAAAAAGTCGTAAACTACTTTCGTAATAAAATTACGCCAAAGTGTAGTCTTGCGGGGATCGTTTTCGACACTCTCTCATGAGAACTATTTCAATTTCAAAGCAATTGAATAGCTCTACGTCTGTGTTGGATAGGGCACCTACATACTCTGTGGATAGGTACTATATACCTACACACCACTCATAGGTAGATAATACATACCTATATAACTTTATGGAGATATAGCTATATGGATAGAAATAAAGTTAAAAGGGGAATAACATTAGCTGGGTACCATATACTCGTATAAGATGTCAATAAAAAGGACCAAGTATAAAAAATAGACGCGCCTGTATGTATGTAGGCCGTCTAGGCACTAGATTTTTTATAACTAGATATTCCATCGACGCGTTCTCATTAAATTAACTGTCTCTTTTGTACTCGCATCCTAAAAGGAGACTACTACCTCGTTAGCTGATAGATAATGCCTAAAAGTTTAATGCCTTCATTAAACTGGCCTATTTTTTTTTTGTATATGCAATAACGATTTATTTATTATTGGATCACATCATGTGATTTTGTATATCTATCTGATTGTAACAGGTCTCAATACATTGTTGTTTAACTAGGGACAAGCCTAGAGCTTAGTTTGTGACAGAGCAATATGTGTAAATTGTCCTACATTTATTAAAAGCATTGAGCAAACCCACTATATTAAAAAAAATTAACTATATTCTTCTACTAACTTATTATCTATTAGAAAACTATATATCCTTAATTGTTTAAAAATAGTACAAAAAAATAATAAACCAGAAATTAGCATTATAAATAAAAGAAATCCTTACAACGTTATAACACCTATTAGATGATTCACTAAATTTGCTTCCAAACAATTTGATTCACAGTCAATATCACTATATAATAGAATTAACAGATTACTAAATATTTATACTGTTACAAATTTTGAGTGCAAAAAACTTGTAACCACATGGTTAAAAACTCTAGACTATGAAACGACAGAGAAACTATTCATAAATGATGTATAATAGTGATAGTTTATTATGTACGAATATAATATGTTACCAGTATTGTTGTGAACAATTATGATTACATATTATACTTGTATAAAAAACCACTCTCATAGACAACATATTTATTTATTTATTTGTGTGAACTATATTAAATGTAATACCCTCAAACATACACACTGACACACCAGTATATCTACATTCATACACAAACAAACATAACCATATTTGTAACTATTTCACACACAGGAATTCACATACTCACAATACATAATTTCACATACCTACCCACTCACCAATGAGATAATAATTGTTAAATTGAAAAAGCGGGCCTCTTCTAACACAGGTTTTGTTAACTTAAATGAAGAGGCTCGTCAAATTGTAGCTACATCTATTGGTAAATAAATAAATTTTGTATTTTGTATTGTATTTTGTACTATAACTGCTAAATAAAATGAAAATTACCCGGTTATTTAAATAAATAAACATCGACCGCATCCAGTAGTATCCTTAAACTGGTAAACCAAAATCGAAACATATTTAGGCCTTTTCTGTGGTAATCAACGTAGCGAAATTATATAGTCCTTTCAGCAGTCTGATAGAGGCAAAATAATGTGACAAAACGAAGACTTAGTGTTGAGACCCCCGCGCGGAGGGGCTCGGGAGGCTCCGGACCACCTCATCCGCTAATGCTGCTGTACCACACACAACCTAACCACCACCAACCGCTATTCTGCTGCCACTTCTATTCTGTACTCACTGCGGTAAGTCTTATGTAACAACTTACAATTTATTTCTATAAACGACATATATTTTATATACGTGGTACTGGTGGCCGAGTTGGTTAGACCTTCGACTTAAAAACACTTAGGTCCCTGGCTCGAATCCCAGTGTGTACCAATAAGCTTTTAATTAAAAAATGTATGTACATTTGTATGACAACACCACTATAATGCCTCGGAGAGCACGTTAAGCTGTCGGTCCCGGTTTCCCTATACCAACTTATGAAACTGTTTATAGATGGATTATTGAGGTTTATTCAAAACATCGCGACCAGCTAGCCACTTGTTCAGTGTAGACTCATACTATCGACAACGACGAGGTGGGATTAAACCTCCGCTGGGTACCCTGGGCCGTCTTGGCGCCGTAAAGCACTCGTGATGATATGCACATATCTATTTTGCGCAATACTAAGCCGTATAAACTATCTGTACATTTAATAGTATGGGTTACTAGTTAGACCAAAATAGAGATATATGTTATTTATTTTTTTAAATGCCATTAAAACTGTAAGCAAAGAACATTGAGCTTTTTTACGTATATTTGTCCTCAAAGACGACAAAGGTATAATAGTATAAGGCGTTCGCGTTGTCCTTATTGACCGTCTCTCGTGCTATTATGTGATGCGATTTTATTGTGCGATGAAACTGCTCGTACAAAAAGAAAAATGTTTCAACGCATGGACGTGCAAACAGTGCGACGATCGCATCGTATGATCGCTCGAGCGATGGCCAATTAGGACAACGCTTCAGGTCATTTTTCAATTTATTCCCACCTCAGTATCGTCTATACCATTGCATTCTGAGTCTTCACCGAACTAGTGGCCAATTTAGTACTAAAGTTTGATAGAGGCAAAATAAAGTTGTGACATATGAAGTTTTGGTATAAAGACCACAGACTCCGCTAATGTTACTATACCAAACTCAACCACCAGCCACTTCTATTCTGTGCTCATTGCGGTAACTCTTATGTAATAATTAACTTGTTAAGCGGTATGAACACTATTTATTAGCCTCAGCAATATTTTGGTGTAGACCAACGATCATATATGTTTCATTATAAATTCGTAAATAAGAATCAGTTATATCTATAATAATGTGTTTATCTCTCCTCCAATAATTCATGAATACGCTCACACATGAAAACTCTGATTCTAACTTAATAACTAACCTTTTAAACCTTAATTTTTTCCCATCATCCATCATCACTTTATTATAAAGTAGGTAATAGCCACTACATATATATAATAACTAAAGAATTATGCTCACTTATGTACCCCTGATATATTAAAATCGGCTTGCATCCAGGAAAGAGAAGAAGAATGTGCTGCCGAAGCTCATAAGCGGTTGAAGTACAGGGACTTGACCCAAAATTATCAGTGTGTGGCTTTTTGTGTCGAAACTTTGTGAAACTAAGGACTTTCTCCGTGACCTCTGGAAACGTGTATTTTCCGAATGTGGAGACCCCAACTACTTCAAACAAAAAGTCAGCAATGTCATTCAACTGCCAGTGTTAAGTACTCTGCCAACTGGTATCCTATTAAAGGATTTTATATATATATAAAAAAATATTATAATTTAGGTATATTTATTTATTTAAAAATCTTCATTGCATAAGTTTTGTACAAAGGCGGACTTAATGCCACTAGGCATTCTTTACCAGTCAAAACCTTTGGGACATATTAAGCAGTAAGTAGGTAAAATAAGTGCAGTAAAATACATATAATGTATAGGTATAGGTTTTTATTTTAATTTTATGTTTTTTTTCATTTTCTTTAAATATATGCAGTACATTTTAAAACAAAAGTCACACTGGTCAATACCCAGTCACAAAGTATTTACAGTTGTAGTCATAGGTTGGGGATGTAACCGCTGGCTTCATATGAGATACCTACATCAAAATACTTACCGATATTCGTTAGGAATAAGTGAATAGTGCACCATCTGGTCCGCCTGCGGTTTTCAAGTTGTATTTTGGAGAGAAACCAGTGCGGCTCAAACTTGGTAGTTTGTTTCAAATATTCATTAGTTAAGTACGGAATGCATGGGGCGAGTGATTCAATTAATTTGCACTTCTGTGTACACTCGGCACCACATTGCACTAACTACTTAATCTAACAAGACACAATAAAATGTTTGTAAATTAAGATTAAATGTTTATTACATTTTTTTTTTTTTTTATATATTGCTTTGTAAAATAATATAATATATGTTAATATTAAGTTATATATTTTTATAATTGTTAGCGTGAGTTGTCTTTACAAACTACTGTAAAATAAAAGCTAAATATCTTTTAGCATATAGGCTGAAATTCGTTAATTGTCATCAATTCGAAATTTAACTATAAAAAAAAAATTAAGTTACAATGTACGCTTCGATCCTTAGTGTCTCATTGGGGGCCTAATTTTGGCTTTTCAGCTTCCATGTCAATTCCTAGTTTTAGGTTTTCCTTGGGAGTTAAAAAATGCATATATATTCAATATTGTAACTTCAACTTCAAAATAAAAAGGGATACAGACACAGATCTGAATGGGGTCCGTAATATGACGCCAAGTGTATATCAAATGCAGAATGTTTACGAACTCTGTTCTGGTCGCGGACTTACTCTGTTACTTCAAATAACTTGACAAAACCGTCGGCGAGTAACCGAGGTAACACAAGATGGCCGACTTTGTTCGGAGATATAATACACTTCGCATATTTACTTATCCTGCAATAGTTGTGAAAACAAAAAAAATAGTGTTTGTTTATATTTAAAACTATTCCGATACTTAGCAATCACCTAGTATAGTTTTTAAATTGTATTGCGTCGCAGATCACTATGATCACATACGTCAAAATCCCGCAAAAAAAACTCAGTAATTATCTTTTAAAATTTAAAAGATAATTAATTAAACGAAAAGATTCTGAACAAAATTTAATTCTGTTTAAAATTTGTCAAAGCTCAAGCACAAAAAAAAAATCTGAAAGGATTTTCGAAGATTTTCTTTCAGTATTTCAATGCCTTTTTATTAAATACCAGAACAAATAAAAGGAAAATGGCAAAATAGGAAATAAATGATGAAAGCTCAAGATAAAAGTTTTGTCGTGTTGATTTGCTCTCGGGTGCACCTCCACGTCAGTAGCACAACCGAACCTCGAAAAGCTCCCCTTTGAGGTTCACCGCTGACATCAAAGACCCGCGGAGTCCTCAAATATAACCAAAATCTATCGTCAATTTATCTTACAGTTTAAGATAATCTACAGCTGCTGCAAGACTCAAATAAATACATAAAATAGCAAGTTAAATCTAAAGACAATAAAGAAATATCTAAAGACTATATTAATTTGCTATTTTTAACAAATTTTTCAACAAAATCCAACAAATAAATTACAGATATATCTGTTATCCGATGAACCTTTTAGCCTATCTGCCTCAAGCTATAATCAAATATTTCATTACAGTACAGTTGATTTTCACTCATTAATTTGTTTATTTGGGCTGTTTTACATTAATTAGTGGATTACAAAAAATATTGTTAATTTAACATTATTTTTTCCATTACTAATGGAAACAGAGTAAATTACATTACAAAATACCTGCAAAAGTCTCTTAGGAATAAGAGAAATTAATTTATTTATTTTTCTAAAATAGTACACAGATGCAAAAAATATAGTAAAAAAAAAGTTGCATAAGTGGTAGTTTGAAAGTGGATTATATTAAAATTACATAAAACACTATAAAATGTTTTCTAGTTTACATTATATTGTTGGGGATATTTTGAATTTTATTTTAATTGACATTTTAACTTGTCAACTTTTGGCTACTTCAATTATTGGGTAAGTGATAAACTTAATAAAACTAAATTAAGTACCTTATATTCTATATATACTCTACTATGATCTTTTTGTTTTCATAACAAAAAAATATCAAATGCGAATGCTGTTCGGGTAGTTAGTGCCCGTAGAAATGGGAGCATATTATATAAATAAATAAAATAGCAATTATTTGATACACATAAATTTGATACAAATGTATATAGAAAATAGTAAGGCGAATGTATATAGAAAATAATAAGGCGAATGTATATAGAACATAGTAAGAAGAATGTATATAGAAAATAGTAAGATGAATGTATGTAGAAAATAGTAAGACGAATGTATATAGAACATAGTAAGACGAATATATATAGAAAATAGTAAGACGAATGTATATAGAAAATAGTAAGACGAATGTATATAAAAAATAATAAGACGAATGTATATAGAAAATAGTAAGACGAATGTATATATAAAACAGTAAGACGAATGTATATAGAAAATAGTAAGACGAATGTATATAGAAAATAGAAAGACGTATGTATATAGAAATTAGTAAAACGAAAGTATATACAGAGCAATTCATCGAAATCCCATCCGAGATCCTCCCCAGTAATGAAACATTTATTTAAGATGGTGTTCTTTGTGACTAGCTAGTTGTTGCTCGACAATCTCCTCTACAAAGGCTCCATTATCAATCTGATTAGGGACCAAAAATCCAACCATTTGGGCCAAACATTTCATGCGGGTATTGTTACGACGTACATTAAAGCAGCAACCAAATTGAGCAATCTTTGTCGAACCGCCGTAAATTTCATGGTCTGAAAGAAACCGGTGACGAAAACGGGCTTATTTGGAACCCGGGAAGAATTACAAAGGTCCTTTTTAGGGTTTTTACCGCGACATCCGGCGCCTATAGTTATATACGCGTGCTTTATCGACGAGCATTGAGGATCCGTGTGCGCCTAAATTATATATCCTTTTTATCTTTTCCGGAAGGTACGGACTATTTATCTTGGATCTCTATGGGCGTTCGGTGCCCTTCCTGAGATACGTCCTTTGTATAACCAAAACGTTCGAATACCTATAAGGCCGGTCACAAATACTAGTTATTGGTTTTGACAGCCTCCGTAGACTAGTGAAGGCGCTTTTGACATTGTATCCGGAGGCCGCGGGTTCGATTCCCACCCATGATAAAAAAATATTAGTTATCATTACTTTATACTTTACCCATGGCAAAAAAATATTAGTACGTTTTTTCTGTACAGTTTGTCATGATCTGGGTGTTTATAAAATATAATACGTATTATATCGTTGCTTCTGGTACACATAGTACAAGCCTAGAGCTTAGTTTGTGACCAGAACAATATGTGTAATTTGTCCTACATATTATTATTTCAAATTGAAACTGTTAGTGCATCTGTTATTTTGTAATCTATACTAATATTATAAAGCTGAAGAGTTTGTTTGTTTGTTTGTTTGTTTGTTTGTTTGAACGCGCTAATCTCAGGAACTACTGATTCGAATTGAAAAAATATTTTCGTGTTGGATAATCCATTTATCGAGAAAGGCTATAGGCTATATAACATCACGCTACGACTAATAGGAGCGGAGTAACAAAGAAAAATGTTGCAAAAACGGGGAAAAATTATTCCTTTTAAGAGCGTACGCTGCGTAAACGGTTAAATTTAAACGCGCAGACAAAGTTGCGCGGGTCAGCTAGTGTTTTTATATAATATGAGTCACGTTGCATCTAGCACCTAATTTGTGACTAAAGCAATGTGTGAAAACAACTGGAGACAGGCTTACTTGGAGTTTTCATTGCCGAAGTGAAAAATTTGTATGTATAAAGTGATTACAGAAATTACTTACAAAATTTCGATATTCCAAAACAAAACTTTAACCTGCTTTTTTAATAAATACTGAGACTCAAATCCCAATTGGACGAATAATGAACAAAAGTATTTTGACTTTGCACGCAATACATTTTTTTGTTCATTTCACCAATTGATTGGAAAACTTTTTATCGCCAATATACTGTTTTTACGGCAAAAGTTATATTTTCTTTTTTGACAGAAGAACAGTTTTTCTTACAGGAAATTAAGCATTTACGTTTGTAGGACATGTTGATTGGATTTTTGGTCAAACAGCATCCCAACTGTAACTCAAACATAATGGCTGTCAGTTGGCAACTGAAAACCATTTGCTGTTATCTGTTTGGAGGAATTATAAAGATGTCAGTGGTAGGTCGAGTCGGTTACCCATAAGTATTACTTTAAAATGTGATATCATCCGATTCCCAAACACACAACAACGTGTTTAGTACAAAAGTAGCGCAGCATGCAAACCGGTTTACCGAATATCTGAAAAAAAACGGATAACCGACTGAATTGAAACTCGTTTTTTATTATCGCTAAACCATTTTGTTTTTTCGGGTATTTACGGTTTTTTTATATTGTTTTAATTAGGTGTATAAAATCTTAAATATGTACAATTTGCTAAAAATAATGCTTTATTTTATGTTATTTCTTTTTTTAATGTTCTGATTATTTTATTTGTAAATAAGTATAAGTAGTAGTCAGAAAAAAACCGGTTTTCTCATACTCTATTATATCCTTCAAAAAGAGACAGATTTTTAAAACTGAACCCGTTTTCGGTCCTATTCGTTCGATATATTCTAGTAAAAACTAACATTCAAATATAGCTTGCATATTCGAGTATGTCTAAAATGTGACAATCAATTGTCCCCGTCATCATATCATCATCATACCAGCCTTGCGCGTCCACTGCTGGACATAGGCTTCCCCAAATTGTACCCGTACCTAAATATTTTTGTAACTGCTAGTCCGCTAGCTAGTCCGCTAGCTAGTCTACGAGATTAGTTTAGCGGCTGTAGCGTCAGGTCTCAACTTTCTCGTATAAATAACATCATTGTAAAAAAACACAGCCCTTAAAGTGAAATTTTGAACATCATTAATTCAGAAACATTTTTATTTGTATACAACAAAAAATCACTTTCAGTTGAAGGCGAATTCATCCTGTGTTTAAATAATACAATATAATTAAATTATTTAGGTAGTGGATTTATTATATTTACTAGTGAAATTAATCAGTAAAATTACTTAGTTATACGAATAATTATTTTATTCAATAAGATGTTTTTATCATTAAAATAAATAATTCATATCATTTGCCGGTAAAAGATTAATATATCATGATTGTAATATTAATATTTTACCAGCAAATAAACCAAAAAAAAAAAGTATATTTATGCCAAAATAATAATTCAACACAAAATTTCAAAAGGTTCATATGTATATATATATATATATATATTATGTATATTTTGTGGAAGTCACCGCACCCAGGTCCAGCCTGTCCTGTGAAATCAATATACGAGTATGTTTCCAAATTTCTTAGAAATCTTTTAGTTTGTCATAAAAAGAACACACAAAATCTTACTGCCACATAAGAAAAGCTCATTACAGTAACAAACAAAATACAGAATGTACTTAAAAGTTACAAAACACACTCATGTAATACTCAAGATTGAGAGTAAGTATAAAAAGATGTAACATATTGTCCCCTCACAATTTATCATTCCTACATTCTGAACTACGCACGCTTATTCATTGCAATGTTTAATTACAAATGAAAAACCGAATCAGAACCTTCTGCCTTTGTTATACGACTTAATTTAGAAGTGACATCGGCCGGTGTTTATACAGGGCGTCTTATTCGAGGGTCGTGCTTGTGAACTTTCATTATAGAACCCTTACTCAACTTTGAAGGGTATCTTCGAGCGTCCTTTCACCAAATATCGGGCTTTCAGGCCCCAATAATCTGTTACTCATCTGTTCACAGGATGTTCCGTTTGTAATGTAATATTTCTTGCTGTATTTATTTTTCACGAATGTAAATACATTATTTGTTTTTACTACAGTAAAATTAATGTAATTGGAATATAAAAAATATCTAAATAATATTGTAATATATATTTTTTACTTAATTGTGATGAAATTAACATTGCATATTACCAACGCTATTTTGAATTTTAAATAAAATTTCTATACTATAAATTACTATAGCACAAATTGCTTGCTTCGTCATTATTTAGGTTATACAACCTACATAAAACTGCATAGATAATCTGCTAGGGGCACAGGACGGCAAGTTTTGTAATTATTTTATATTTTTTTATATAAAGCAGGACATGATTCGTGACCCTACATTCACCTGATGGTAAGTGGAAATGTAACGTCTAAGAATGTTCTCAACCACATTTGGTATTATTCATTTAAAGGATCATTGCTAATAGTAGTAATGATGCTTTAAATGAATAATACCAATTGGTTGATTCCACTATGTCTGCTTAAGAAACTTATTCACGTCTTGCAAGATTAAAGGAAGAAAGCAAAACGCAGACAGGCAAGGCATTCTACTTTTTAATCGTGTGACATTAAAAAGAATCTCCATAACTTTTTGTTCTGGTGGGCTTCTCACTGTATGTATTTTAGTACCAACGCGTGTTTCCAATATAAATTAAAATTTTGAATTCTAATAATAATACATCCAATAAAGAGACTTTACATTACCGTCCCTTGTACACTAACATTTCTAAATCAACAAACCCCTAATCCCTCGTCGAGTACCCGAGTACCGGAACACCCTGTATGTAACGTTCATGATACTCAGCAAGCGTATAGGCCGCAGTAAGATAATATTAATTAAGCAGAAAACGTTAAGGCCCGGCCTGTCTTGTCGAGACGTCGTTAAGGCCCCGTTTGTTAACGTGTGATTATGACACATTGTTTGGGGATTTGCTGATGACTGAATTATTTAAATATTTCATCTAAAATATGGTTTAAATCCGAAACACGAACTGCTCTTAAAATTTTCTCGTAACTTAAAATAATTCTAAAATATATTGCAAAGATTTCGGATAATAAAGTCGAATTGGTTGGAGTTAATAAATAAATAAATATTATAACGGGTGCCTTACCCTTAATCCCACCTTGTCGTAGCCCATGGTATGAGTCTACACCGATCAAATGGCTAGCTCATCGCGTAATTTGGATAGACTCAATAACCCATCTATAAACAGTTTCACAAGTTGATATAGTGAAACTGAGACCGACAGCTTAACGTGCTCTCCGAGGCACAATAGTGGTGTTGTCAAACCAATGTACATACATTGTTAAATTAAAAATTTATTGGTACACATCGAATTTGAAACCTAAAACTTGTTGGATTAGGGTAAAGCAAAAAATTTGGAAATGTATAAAGCATGCGTTAGAAAAGAAAAAACATCAGAAATACCTAATTATAATGTTGACCGCCACCACAATCTAATAGAATTATATAAATATTGTAGTACATATGATATAAATTGTATAGGTCGTTAGTTCGATTCCTACTGATGGCAAATTAGAACACTTTTCTCTATCTGGTGTAAGATACTTTTAAAACACAAAACCCTGTATATCTGCACTCCCTAAGTCACGTAAAAATTATGTACCCTATGTCCTTTCAAGGGTCTCAAACATACCAAATTTCATCTAAATCAGTTCAGCAGTTTAGGCGTGAAATGGTATCAAACAAACTTTTGCATTTATAATATTAGTATGGAAGTGTCATTGTCCAGCCTAGTTTGTGAAATATGTGTGAAAGGAGTACGGTCATTCTGGACCCAACCGTAAAAGCTTAGCGTTCACAAACAACGATATGCTTACTTAATAATAGATAATTTAAGCATTATTTTCCAGTATTCGAAATAATTTTAGAAGTTGGGAAAAAAAAGTTCTGATAACTTTTGTTACGTGCTGATTCTTCTGCCTTTTCTGTATATTTGTCCACTTTATGCAAAAAAACATGCTTTATATATTAAATAATATTATTTTTGCTTATCTAGATTGAGATTTAACAAAATAAAGATTTCACATTATTTTGAAAGAAAAAGAAAAGGCCCTATAGTATTGAATGCCCTTTGTCCATATATCGCATGAACAGAATAAACATTTAAAAAATATATAGCCTCGATAGGTCGATGGACTTGCATCCAATGCTATGTTAAAATAAATAATTTAAAAAAAAGAACGACGATTTATCATCCACAGACGTAGACAGAGAAAACTATAGACTGAGTGATAGCTGCGTTTCATTCGCACACAATGAGAGACACATATATAAAATAATAGTTTAGCGGAAAGAGATACAGATACATATTGTGCATCACTTTCCCGCGTGCCGAATGACGGGGGGAAAGGGGGTAAATTGGTGGACAATATTGTCCATCAGTATGACAGTTCTCTGGTGCTTATTTAAAATATTTATGTTAATGTATATAAAAATGTGGTTTTAAACCGTAAAAAGTGCATAAAACGTTTAATTTTGTTAAATTATTAATTTTATGTTTATATTTTTGAAGTAAAATGGTGCATTGCGTGGTAAAATGCTGCAAAAGCAATAGTAAAAGAAAAGAAAGTGGCGTGTCGTTTCATAGGTAAGTAGAAGTGTTTTATACCATTCATTGAGTTCAAAAATAATATTTCATTATGTCTTTAATTTAAAAACGTTTATTAAAAACTTATTCAATTATTTTATAGTTTTTAATTGTTTTAATAACCTAAAACTAGCTTGACGCCAAATCTAGTGTTACCAGCTATTAAGTTTTCCAAAAAAATAGGGAAAAAGTATTATTTATTATAATAATAAAAATATAAAATTTAATAAAATTATTTGATTAAAATTCAAGTGGCCTAGTAAGATTTTTTTATAATAAATATATTTGTATACAAAGTTTCCATTAGTTCAAAAGTGATATAAATCTTAAATGAATGTTTTGTTTCCTTATAGATTCCCGAAACACACCACTATTTTTAAGAAATGGGTATTATTCACTGGTCGACACGGTAGTTACAAATAATGATAGGATTTGCAGCAATCATTTTGAAAACAAATACATAAATAAAAAAACTCATAAAACGTTTCTATGTGATGAAGTAATCCCAATGATAGTAAGTATTTAGTTTCAACGTAATAACGGTAATTATGTAATTAAAATTATTCCGAAATTACCATTATTTAGGCGGTGTAACTTTTTTGTAAAGAAAACTATTATATTTTATGGTATGTAATGTAATAAATCACTATGTAATTTACACAGTTACGTACAATGGAACTAGCTGTTTTCGGAATCTAATAAAATCCTGCCACCAAGCGTAGGTACCACTTTGATTCAGTGTAGCCGTAGCCATAACA
Source organism: Monopis laevigella (assembly GCA_947458855.1). NCBI lineage: Eukaryota > Metazoa > Arthropoda > Insecta > Lepidoptera > Tineidae > Monopis > Monopis laevigella. The sequence continues at coordinate 2,028,681 of OX381582.1, forward strand.
ATAATAACATTTACTTTGTAGGAGTCTCCTACAAAGACATCGCAAATGTCTTCATCTATAATAAGTCTTGAATTTAATTTATAAAATGGAATATACATTGTGAAAACTTATGCCATCCAATGCACCAAGGAGAATATGGAAGAATATTCTTATTAAATAATATCGTACTTCTATTGGTACTGATGCATATTTCTATGATGTATAATTTTGTATGAAATACGGAGCTTATAGTAATAAGCCAACGAATTATAAATGTTTGTAAATTTTTACTTGTATAAATATATTTTGTGTTAGAACGTAGTATACCCATTTTTTAAGTAAAATTTTGAGAAATTGTTATTTTTCTTGTAAAAAAAAAAGTTAAATAAAATTAAGTTTGTACGTTTTATTTTTTCTCTATATACATGGTGTTACAAAATACCCCGTAAAAACCGTTCGTTTGGGTTGTTTCGTTAGGTTAAGTCTTTTAAAATTTTTGTCGTTCGATGAATCAGGTAGAAATGTAGGAGGTACATTCTGCGTAGTTTACTCTTAAATTTTACTGAAATAAGGTTTGCACATCAGTGAAATTTTTTATTTAATTTTAAATATTGTGAATGGACTCGTTGTAAGGCCCCATTTAACCTCCTTTCTTTCGGCTTTACGGGTAGTTTTGTAACAACCTGTATATCATCTTGGTCCCTAACTAGAACCCCTTCGACCATTATAACAAATTTTAACGAGACTCTTAGATCCTAGTTGTGGCTGCCTTTGTCTGTCCTAATATAAACTGTTATGTTTTAAACACCATCAACAGAAAAAAAAGAATTGGACTACGACCAACAATCAATGAGTAATCCTTAAAGTGTGTTCGTATAGGGAGTCAAAGCAATTAGGGTTTAAGAGTACGCCATTTACACTCGCGAAGTCTGCGCTCCCCATACCAAATCGCATACACGATTTATATGGGGACATAAAGTTTAAGTTAAGTCGTAGGAGTAAAATAATACTTTTCATCATCATTGATTTTAAAAATCTCATATATACTGGTGTATTTTTTTGCAGTGAAAAAAATAATTTTAGGTATTCAATAACGCTTACAGAACCCATTTTATTAATATTTTCATTTTTCCCTAAAATAACGCGGACGTAGCCGTGGTTAAAAGCTACCTTAAATTAAAATGTTAGGGATTCTAATATTTTTTATCAAAATGACATTACAATTTTACCCATTTTAATAAGTAATAATAAAAATGGTTTTTTTTTTAGTTGGTATCATTTTTATATAGTTATCTCATGCGGTCATGCCAATTGTGCTTCTATATATATATATTTTCTATGTCCACAGATTATATAATTTTTCTTTTGTTCGGTTTTCTCAAATATAGAGAAGGCCAAGTCTCTATGAACCATACAGCCTAGGTAAGATTATATAATATTATTCTGTCAATGCTGCAGCACAAGGAAACACTACTAATAATTTTACGGGTTAATAATTCGCGGGCTGAAATTGTTCGCTATACTAACCTAATAACTTGTCATAACATAACCTCAAATTGAAATTCAAATGAGAATAACTTTTTTCTCCCAACTTCTCGAACTTCGATGTAATTAACAATTTTATTATATGTATTTTCCTCTATCAAACTGGATAGGTTTTATTTTTGAACGCGGCTTCTAAGCCTTCGTCTGAAAATAAATGGGCTATGACCATTCTTCTTTCCTAAATGTTATTATTATGATGTAATGAGTTTAATATGTATGTACATCGTATACAAATACAAAATACAGTATGTATTGGCACTCAGTCGGCCATTTGTCGAATTCCTATATTGTTAGCAGGTACGAGTAGACAATGCCTAAGGCACTGAGCTCGTCCATGTCAACCGTTTTAAGCTTTTATACAATATACAATTGCCATTCATTCTTTCGTTCATATTGTATTATTGGCTTTATATCCGGAGGTCGTGGGTACGATTCCCACTTGTTTCAACACAATATTAGTTAGTTTTCTTCTAAAGATTTATAAAATATGACCGCCTCCGTAGACTAGTGGTTAAGCCTTAGGCGTTGTATCTGGAGTTCATGGATTAAATTCCCACCCATGGCAATACATTGTACGTTTTTCTGTACAGTTTATAATGGTCTTGATATTTAAAAAATATAGACCGCCTCCGTAGACTAGTGGTTTGGCGTTGTATCCGGAGGTCGTGGGTTCGATTCCCACCCATGGCAAAAAATATTAGTACGTTTTTCTGTACAGTTTGTCATGGTCTGGGTGTTTATAAAATATCATATGTATTATATCGTTGTTTCTGGTACACTTAGTACAAGCTTAGAGCTTAGTTTGTGACCAGATCAATATGTGTAAGTTGTCCTACATATTATTATTATTATTATTATTATTATTATTATTATTATTATTATTATTATAATATGTCTTATATCGTTGTGTACGCTAGTACAAGTACCTAGTAGAGCTTAGTTTGTGACCAGAGCAATATGTGTAAATTGTCCTACATATTATTATTAATATAATATTTTGTAGTATAGCTGTTTGTAGTACCTAAACATAGTAAAAGCCTAGAGCTTACTATCTATGCCTATCTATCTATGCTATACTATATAAATCAATGACCTTTGCATAACGATCTATTTGTAGGGAAGGTGCGGAAAAAACAATGAGATATTTTTACAGGCAACACTAAAACTTTTTTACGACAGGCAACTCTCGTAACGGGTAAATAAAATATAGTAGCTGGCAGCCCCGAGGATGTGGCTTCAATCGCCATAATTTCCACATTTTTGGCGATTCGAAGGCTTGCGTCTCCCGATTATAATTTATAGCCTGCTATAAACGCTCGAATTATTTTAAATATTTATTATTTTATAGGTTACTAGCTTTTGCCCGCATTAATAAATTTGACAAAGAATATATTGCTTTCATATTCCAAGATTCTATCTAAAATGATTAGATACAATTATTTATATAATAAGACCTTCCCATAGAATAGGGGGGTACCCCTATTCACCTCTTTTTTGTACTGTCTTACGGAATCCTAAGTACACGATGAGAATTTGCATCTGACCGGTATTTTTATGTAATATAATAATAATAATATGTAGGACAATTTTGCACATATTGCTATGGTCAAACTAAGCTCTAGGCTTGTACTATGTGTAGCAGAAACAACGATATAATACATATTATATTTTATAAACACCCAGACCATGACAAACTGTACAGAAAAACATACTAATATGAACCAGAAACAAAATATAATACATATTCTATTTTATAAACATTTTGATTGTTTATTTATATACCATCACGGGTTTGGCTCCCGAGAACCGTTTACACGGCCTCAGGGTACCCAGCGGAGGGATTAACTCCGTCCTCATTTCGCCGATGGTATTCGGAGGCAACACCTAACAAGTGGCGAGCTTGTTGCGGCGTTTACAATGAGATAGCCTCGTTGTATAAAGCGGTCACCTATCCCAGGCCGGCCTTGTTGTCATCTGTTTAACCTTGTTATCAGGTGCGCAGTGACTGGGCTGGGGCCGCTTTTTTATTTGTTCATTGTTTATTTGTTCTGGATAAATACTAAAAAACTACTGAGCTGATTTAAATATTTTTTTTAACTATAGAAAGCTACATTATCATCTAGAAACTTGGGCTTTATTTTATTTCCGATTCCGAGTTCTTTTAAATTGTACGGCGCGTGGAACTCCCCCCGCAGCTAGTAGAACTAAAAAGCAGCTTAGGGCTATTTTATTCGCGATCTGTGTTAAAAATCTATGACGTATATATATACTATAAGAGGGATCCTACAGGACTTATATTTTAATTAATATTTTATATTTTTTAATATAATTTTATATATTGGGTTAGTTAATTTGTTTTATGCCTAAATAATAATAGTTTTTTTTTTTATGATTGACTTATTATTATAGTTCTAGTTTAGGAGTCAGGCACAAACTTGTTTGTAATTTTATTTTGTGTTCAATTATTTTTATATATAAGGTATATATTTTTATTATTATATAAATTATACAAAGTAGGCAAAACTAAGTACATAATAAAAGTTTATTATTGTGATCAAGCCCTTACACGATATGAGGGAGTCCTTGCCCATTGGGACCCGTAAGATGTCATAAATGCTGTAATAAAAGTGTTTTTGTGATCGAACGGTAATCAGATCACGGCGAGATGTAACCGACATTCTTCATAAATACACATTTTATTATTATATGTCTATGTTAATAAAGTTATATACGTGATGACTAAGTTAGACTTAAAAACACTTATGTCCGGTTTAATAGTGTTGCTAAGCCAGTGCTTAGCACGAGTCAATGCTTAGGACTGTCAAAGAGACAGTTGTTTCTATAATAGTCGGTGCTAAAGCTTGAGCCGTTGCTCGGCTAAGTATTAGTCTTGATATTCCTTTACTTAAGTCGTGCTTAGCGTTAGATTCTTCATGTTAATCTGTTATTTCTTAAGTTTCTGTTGATTACGTAAATATGAAATTTCTTGTCGTTTTAAAAATATTATTCCCTATTTTTCTAGTTTTCTTTAATTTCTTGTGTGTATTTCATAATTAATTCTTAAAAAATCCATGATTCCTTCTGTGCCGTTGCAAATTATACATTTTATATTTTAAAACTTCAACAGTAGAGGGTCACCTATCTCCATGGTAATGCAACTTCTCAATAATTTGAGGTTTTTTTCACCAGGATTCTAAGTAATATACATATTTCAGTGCGCATTGGCTTGAGGCGTTGCTTGGCTTACCTGCGTCAATTTACTCGACTATTATAGTGCGAAGTGGTTGCTCGGCTAAGCATCATTTGAGTATTACTTTCGTGAGCACGACTTGAGCCAGTGCTTAGCCATGACTATTAATCCGAACATTATAGTCGTTGCTAAGCAATTGCTAATTATTTATTAAATTCTTAGCCAGTGCTTGGAACTATGAATTTTTTTTTTTCATATGGAGTTTGACAGTCCGAACCATTAGCAGTTGCTAGTTAGCAGTTGCTAGTAACAACTATTTATCCGACCCTTAGGTCTTTACTTAAAAACCCGGGGTGTTTTTTTTTTAAATAATAATATATAATACTCCATTCCCACTTCCCTCCCCTTATTCTGCTCTTTTTAAATAATATTATATAATACTCCATTCCCACTTCCCTCCCCTTATTCTGCTCTTTTTAAATAATATTATATAATACTCCATTCCCACTTCCCTCCCCTTATTCTGCTCTTTTTAAATAATATTATATAATACTCCATTCCCACTTCCCTCCTCTTATTCTGCTCTTTAACTGAGTTTTAGTAAGATAAATACCTACCAATAATAATAAATACCATAACGGGTGCCTTTTTGGCTCCCGGAACCATTTTTCAACGGCCTCCCGTCCTCATTTCGCCGACTGTATTCGGAGGCATTACCTAACAAGTGGTGAGCTTGTTGCGGTGTTTATGGTGGTATAGCCCCGTTGTATAAAGCGGTCACGCATCCTAGGTCCGGCCTTGTTGTCATATGCTTAACTTGTTTTCAGTTGCGCTGCTAATCACTAGGCTGGGGCCGCTTTTTACCTAGCAATATATTATTAAAAAGGGGATATTAAAGCTCTCTTATGCTTTTTAGCCTCTTCTTTTAATACTGACCATATATATCCGGAGGTCGTAGGTTGTTATTTAACAACACCACTATAGTGCTTCGGAGAGCACGTTAAGCTGTCGGTCCCAGTTTAATTATACCAACTTGTGAAACTGTAAATAGATATGTTATTGAGTCTACCTAAACATGACAGCGAGCTAGCCACTTGTTTGGTGTAGACTAATACCATCGGCTACGACGAGGTAGGATTAAAAACCCATCTGCTGAGTACCCGTGTAGGCGGTATCAGGCGCCGTAAGGCACCCGTGATGATATTTATATTTATTTAATCGTGGGTTGGAAATGTTAGTACGTTTTTCTGTACAGTCTGGTTGTTTATAAAATATAATATGTATTATATCGTTGTTTCTGGTACACATAGTACAAATTTGGCGTAGTTTGTGACCAGGGCAATATGTGTAAAAAAAATCCTACAATGTATTCATCGACCCCATTCATGAACTTTCTAGGCCAGCTTACTGCCAGGTAAATACAAAGTCACATGCCGTGCCCCAAAAAAAGCCTTAAGTTAAATTGTATGCTAAAATATGTGATAAGATAAACCCAACCGTCTACACTAGCCAACATTGTGCGGAAAAATATGGTGAGCTTGGTTCACCATTTTTTTCCGCCAAAACATTTATCTTTTTTTAACACACAATTGAATAGCAAAAATCCTTTGAAATCAAAGCGCCATAATGACCTCATGCAGGTACAGTCGGCAACGCACCTACAAAATAAACATGATTTATAAGGAAATAAATCTGAAAGCCGAGGGAGGCCCCCCGGTCCCGCAACATATATCAAAATAATCACCCATGTTTAGAATGAAATAACTGTGTTTAAGCTCGCTTCGAATTAGCCTTATTATAATAGATTTTGGGGAATATATTACGGCTCTAATATCGCTTTAGGGGGTAGTCAGAAACATTTACATTCGTTATTTTCAGCGTGAATAATATACCTACCAAGGTATATAGGTATAAAATAATAGGTATAAAATAGGATAAAAAAAACATTTGCATGTTATTTTCCCAGTTTATAGTTTCAAGTGTATAGTTTTTTAATAAGTACTAATTGAGTATTTAGTACAATTCAATTCAAGTTATGTACCTTTACATGAAATAATTTTTTTTTGCCTATTCATATAGGTATATGAATTAGGCAAGAAAAGGTTTTTACCAATGAGTTTATAGAGTCCTTTTGGTTAAGCTGCTATTCATTACCTAAAGAACAACCAATATATTATATTATACTTCGTTTGCGCGCGCAACGGAAGCTCTCAAAAGGAACAAATTTCCCCCGCTCTTATTGCTCGTAGCGTGATGTTAGCCTACATAAATAAATAAGCTATCCAACACTAAAAGATTTTTTTAAATCGGTTCAGTAGATCCAGGGATTACCCCCTACAACCTCATAAACTCACACATTATTATTATTATTATTACAATGTGCCACCATTATTCCTACCGGAATGTGGTTAAGTCAGATAATTCACAGAAACATACAAAAAAAAAAGATATACACTACATAAAGCAAGAGTTGTTAGGTTAACAACAACATAATTTTAAATAATGGCTAAAATTAAGCAGAGCAAGATTCGTTTCACCAAGAATAAGTAGACATTGACTATAATCTAATTGATAGATAAAGCTGTAGAGGCTGTAAAAATGTTATAATAAACCAAACATTACTAAATGTTATAAAATAAATAAAAATACGTAATAAATTGCAGCTGTAAAGAAGCTTTGTCAGTAAACAAAACTGACTTTTAGTATAATAACATACTCAAATATACAAACATTATTACCTATTTATTATATTAGTATAGATAAAACATATGTATATGTATATGTATATGTATATGTATATGTATATGTATATGTATATGTATATGTATATGTATATGTATATGTATATGTATATGTATATGTATATGTATATGTATATGTATATGTATATGTATATGTATATGTATATGTATATGTATATGTATATGTATATGTATATGTATATGTATATGTATACATAAGGAATCACAAACATTAATATCTTGTTCACATTCTTTTAAATCTACATCGAATATACGAAAGAGATAAATAACTACTTGTTGTCCCTTTTAAATTTCGAACGATATGTCAAACATGTTTTTTGCATTAATTGATTGGTTGTTCTCACTTTTTGTTTTAAAATTTAGGCAAACGTTTTAAATAGTATGTACCCAAAAAAAAACGGTTATTCAAACCTCACCTTATTCGCTATAACAAACTTGTGAGATACAACAGCGTTAAAGTCTTATATAGTTTAAGACAGTAATTATTATTATAAATGAAATTACAAGCTCATTTCTCAGTGGCAGTCTCAGCTCCCAAGATCCCGGTTATTTTGCTCGGTGTCTAGTTGCAAAGTGAGTCTTTGAGACCACTTGCAGAAATCCTGCACGGGAAAGCAGGGGCAGACAACCTCGCGGCCACTTTCCAAATTTAATTTTCGCTTTTGTACGAGATTTTCGAAAGAACAGAGTTCGAGTTAAGAACACTTTCAAAGTGCTAAGTTTGGCTATGAACTTGAAAATTTCGTGGAATACTTAGTTTTAAGCTGAACTAGAGAGGTTCGTTAGTACAGCTGTAGAAGTTAATAAAGGTTTTTCTTATATAACTTATATTATGGTCTTTAATAATTATAATTTTGTAAAAAGTTATTTGATTATAATATTATTTTTTATATAATTATACTTTAATAATACATCAACGAATTATTTTTAAAAACTTATGTATCTATTACTTATTTCCTGTCTTCATATTATTGTAACATTTAATACAGAGCCTCCAAAACGTAATTCTATAATACAACTTGCTTGTTGAGTTATATAATAAATTTGATGAGCTAAAACCTGAATAAGTAAATAATATGGCAAGAGGTACATATGCCATGTACATAAAACAGCATTTTTCAATAAACATGCTCTTCAAAATATACTTTCTTAAATAAAGCTTGCTCATGCAAATGTCTAAAGTATTTACTTAACCTAAAAATACACAATGTGCAACCAATAGTGCTAGACACTGTTAACAGGACCAAGTGTTGTAGTTATTAATTATCAGAGGCTCTACCGTGGGTTTGCGCATTGTATTAACGTAACGTGTTCGATTTTGATAATAGTCTATGGACGCGAATCTGTGGTCATGACCTTTTGACAGGTCAGGCAGGTAAGAAAAAAAAGTTGGAAAAATGTGATTAATTATTTTGTAAAATGGTATAATTATTTCTTTTATTGTGAATAGAGTTTTTGTCCCGTAAGTTTGTGCGGCCTATTAAAAACCAACGAAATTGTGAAGAGTTTTTTGTTCGGCATGTATTAGGCGCCTACAAGTGATTCAAATAATTGTCGCATTGTGTGTTGTTAATATCTGTTAGTGTTTTAACGTCGTATTTGGGTGGCATGTTGTAGTGGTATTGAAAGAAGAACGAAGACATTGCATACCTTGGGTACCCAGGATTCTCGTCGCTGAAGCCCCACAACAAGCCATACGGTAAGTTTAGTTTTTAAGTTTACAGTTTTTAAGTCTAGCGGTCGTGTGAGAAGTCTGGACTGAAGAGTTTCGTTTCCCGGCTTCTCGCACATTTCTGGTAGCAGAGCGTGGTTAGTACACATTCTAGCACATTTTGTTAGTGGGTTTTTTAATTTACCCTTACGTGCAAATTTTGATAGTGTGTATAACCTCAAATTATTTGTTCCTAGCTCAGTTTAGAAACTGGTTTGTTGGCTAGATTTAGTTTATTTTATTAATTGTTGGTTTTGTTGTACCATTTGATTTGGATAAATCATAAATTCTTCCACCTTCATTTATTATTGATGAATAAACATTTATTTATTATTATTATTTATTATAAGTTTGACCTTATGTTACTTGCCTGCTTTGCTACCTTTTTTAGGGTCAGGCAGGTCAGGTTAGTTTGTATAATATTCCTAGTGCAGTTCCAACATAATTTAGTAGGTTTTTTAATTAAAATTAAGTTTATTTTCTTATTATTAGGGTTAGGTAAGGTTTTGTAAATTGTTTTATGTTTGTTTTCCCTTAGTAAGGGAACTTAAAACTTGTTTTAATAACAAAACTTGTAAATTTATTTTGATTTGTTGCAAACTTATGGCCTTATTCATAAAAACTTATTGAAGCCTTTAAGAACACTTTAGTTATGGAATGTTTTGTCTCTTTTAGACATATTCATTTTTGTTGCTAAATAAAAGAGATAAAACCTTCTATAACTAAAGTGTTCTTGAAGGACTCAATAAGTTTTTATGAATAAGGCCATTAAACTTTATTTTGTGTTTATTTGTAAGTTTGTTTTTTATTTTAAATTAATATTGTGTTTACCTACTTATTGTAATTATGTCTGTCAATAAGAACTCAATAAAGATTAGGGCTTAAGGGTCTTAAGGTGGCTTACATACGCTGTGGATTTGGTAGATAGACCCGACCGCTCCGCTGCTCTTTTGGTGCGATTTGAAAAGATCCCAGAGTATGAGCAAGAATTACATAGGGCTTTTGAGGAGTTTTTAGTTTTGAATCCCGCAGAGGATGAGTTTCATGCGGCTGTCACTTGTGACTATGACCGTACCTTGGTGCTCATAGACACCATTATTGAGGAGGTTCGCGGAGGAATTGATAGGTCGGTTAAGATGGACCCCGAGCCTTCGCCAGTTGTTTCTTCTCCCGGGCTCTTGAGCAGGTTACCTACCCTTGACCTCCCACCATTTGACAGACGACTTGATGCCTGGGTAGGCTTCCTTAACCTGTTTGATAGTCTGGTGCACGGGCGGGGCAACCTCACCTCCAGCCAGAAGATGACATATTTGTTGTCCTCATCGACAGGAGAGGCTCGTGGCATCGTCCAACACCTACCCGTGACGGACGAAAATTATAAGATTTCTCGTGAGCTTCTGACCAAGAGGTACCAAAATGTTAGGCGTTTGGCTGACACTCGTGTCAACCAAATATTAGGGTTGCCTATTGTTAGTAAGACGCATGATTTGCGCAGGGACCTCTCGAACCCGTTGATGATTGCAGTGAATGCCTTGCAGTGTCTTAACTTACTAGTTGATTCTTGGTCTGCTTAACATTGTGCTCGAGAAGTTGCCCCCCAAACTTAACCTGCGCTTTGAACATAGGTATGGTGGTAATAGCATTGATTACCTACCATTGTTCTCTGATTTGTTGACCTTTTTGGATGAAGAGTGCCGAATAATAGATAACTCTACCGGTGCAGGGCGGCCAAGATTTGTTGACGGTCAAACTGGCCAGCGTCCCAGGAATCGGTTTGCTGTGGCTGCTGTTGAAACACAGAATTGTTCGTATTGTAGGGACCCTGGACATTTGGTTCCGCATTGCCCACAATTTTGTAACTTGCGGGTCCAGGCCCGACGTGCCATGGCCCGACAGAGGCAATGGTGTTATGTGTGCTTGGCACCACCAAAGGAATTGCCGTGAATCGCGGCAATGTTCGCAGTGCAGTGGCCGCCATCATCTAGTTTTGTGTGCCAATTTAAATATGGGAGACCGCCAACATGTTTACTATGAACCCCAGGGTGCTAGGGAGGTACGATCGCCGAGGTTTTATGATTCCTCACGTACTGAGGACCGGCGCCCCTGCCATTGGAGCACCAGCAGGATTCCCTCCTCTTTGAAAATATTGATAGTCCTAACATATTGTCTGTTCTTGGAGTTCAGTACAGGGCAGTCTGGAATATTTTTACCTATCGGGTGGATCTTTCTCCGCCCAGGATCTGGACTAAGCGCTTGGTCCTGTCCACTGTAGCCAGAATCTTTGATCCAAGCGGTTGGATTAGCCCAGTAATATTTTTGGCTAAATGTTTCCTCCAGAGACTTTGGACTGCTGGAGTTGGTTGGGACGACCAACTCACTGACACCTTGTTAAAGGACTGGGTTTCCTTTGTTACTTCACTTCCAGAAATCAATGAAGTCTTTTTACCCAGACCTTTCCTTCTAGCTGGGAAGTACACGGCGAGCCTCCATGGGTTCTGTGACGCTTCAGAGCGAGGATATGCGGCCGTGGTAAAATGTGATTAATTCTTTTGTAAAATGGTATAATTATTTCTTTTATTGTGAATAGAGTTTTTGTCCCATAAGTTTGTGCGGCCTATTAGAAATACCAACGAAATTGTGTAGAGTTTTTTGTTCGCCATGTATTAGGCGCCTACAAGTGATTCCAATAATAGTCGCATTGTGTGTTGTTAATATCTGTTATTGTTCCAACGTATCTGGGTGGCATGTTGTAGTGGTATTGAAAGAAGAACGAAGACATTGCATACCTCGGGTACCCAGGGTTCTCGTCGCTGAAGCCCCACAACAAGCCATACGGTAAGTTTAGTTTTAAGTCTAGCGGTGCGCATCGCACCCGTGTGAGAAGTCTGGACTGAAGAGTTTCTTTTCCCGGCTTCTCGCACATAACGAATTTGTATTTTGGCCGCTTTATTTTTGGTAACTGGATTGAATAAAGCGATCCTATTGGTTGTTGCTCACGTATACGTAAATGAATACGTTACGTTTCTACAATGCGCAAACCCATTTGCTCTACCATGGGCTGGCGTAGTACATCTTCCCACGGTGCGTGATTGTGCAGATTGCACCGGATGGCGGTCGACCACGGACAGATACGCACCGCACACCGAGGATCTTCCTACGGTGTGTGTCCATCATTGTGATTGTGGCTCTTGAAACTAGATCCCCTTCGCCAATATAAAGTTGCATTGTGAAAGAAAAAAATAATTTCGTTAATTGGAATATTACCATAACAGGCAGCACCAAGAGTTGCGAGTATCTGGGCAGGGGTGGATCTATGATTAATTTTTGCGTCTCTAGCAATATCCGGCACACCTCATACCCGTCGCCGAGGTCTATCGCGGTATTATATATGCTACAATATATTGCAACAAAGACCACTTGTTGTCGACCCCGGTGTAAGTTAACAGTCCTAGACACTGTACCTAAGATTGTTTAGCAGCACCAAGTGTTGCGAGCGTCTGGGCGTCTCTAGCAATATCCGGTACACCTCATATCCGCTCGCCGAGGTCTATCGCGGTATTACGTCTGCTGCCTGAATCTCAAAAAGCTGTTATAAATAGCGTTTTGAGATTCAGAATGTTTATGAAACTATAACAATATTGTGTTTAGAATAGAATGGAATATTTATTTAGTAGTTTTAACATTGTACAATAATTTATACAGTGTGAATTTTTCAAATGTGCTTTCCAGGCCAAATCGTAAACTACAAGGAATAGCGAAAAATGCTCAAAGGGGTCTCGGAGCCGATTTTGATAAAAACTAAAACTGCATCATTAAATTTTTGAAAAATATTTTCGGGAATCGAACCTGTTGATTTTGAAAAAAAAAACTTATACTGTATTATTGCACCAGCTGGTAGTGTCAAATGGTGGAAAGTAACTTCAAACTAAAGGAAAGTGTTCATTTTTAAGAAAATATGTTTTAAGCCTAATTACATTTTTTTTATAAAAGCTCAGCATGTGCATCCACCTGATGTTAAGCAGTATGCAATGTCCAGGAATGATAGCAGCAAGCGGATGCATACAGGTGCACCGCTGGTTACCATCATTATGCCGGCTTAAGATGCCTATTCACGCTTTGTTTAAAGGACTCTAGGTTATAAGAGGAAGGAAACACGCTAGCTGGTAGGGAATTTCACATTTTAATAGTACGGCAGATGTATGAATCGCCAAAACGTTTAGTACGAGTTGGTACATTCGCCACGGTATACATATGCATTTTGCAACCAGTGCGTGTTGTCCTGTAACGGAAAAGGGGAAGAAGGAATAATGTTGAAGAGCTCTTCAGAGCACTGTCCATGGTATAGGCGGTAAAATAGGCTCAACGATGCCACATCCCTGCGAGAGCAGATAACAGATACTTGGCAGATCCGTCCCAAAGATGCGAACATAATTTCACAAACGGTCGAATTTGTGCCTTATATAACATTATTCTTAACCTGGGTGTGAAAAACCAACGCATTATTATTAATATAACTTATTTGTGATGATAAGTTTTTTTGAAGCTGTTTTTGCAATGCTCTCTATATAATTACGGTGGTTGAGATCGGAACGTATATCTAAACCAAGGACATTAAGGGATAGCTGGGTGCTCTAAAGAGAAAGAAAATGAGTAAAAGGCGATTTTTTCGCCGTCATTATACAACATTGTGTTTTGCTCGGATTAAATTGGACCAAGTTTCTCGAACCCCAAGTCAAAACCTTTAGGAGGGTTTGATCCAACTCACTTATCAAAACCTTTCTGAATTCTTCTGTTTGGACGCGGCTAGGTGGACGTTGAGCAAAGTACCGACCGTGGACAGTGCTATCATCTGCATAACAATAAATGTTGCCACATGATAATAAGTCACTGATATGCAGAAGAAAAAGACAAGAAGACAACACTGATCCTTGGGGTATCCAGCATCAATAAACTCCCAGTTGGAGGCTACGCCATCTACTAGGACCCTAATGCCACGATCAGAGAGGAAACTGGATATCCAGTTGCATAGCCGCGTCGAAAATCCATAAGAAGGCAGCTTGGAGAGCAAAGCCTTGTGCCAAACGCGGTCAAAGACCTTAGAAATATCTAAACCAACTGCCAAGGCCTCCCCACATCTGCCCACTGCCTCACCCCAAATATGCGTAATAAACGCGAGAAGGTCACCCGTTGATCTTGCTTGTCGAAAACCATATTGACGATTATTCAGGATAGAGTGACCTTCAAGGTATCGCATGAAAAAAAAAACCATCACGGGTGCCTATTTGGCTCCCGAGAACCGTTTAAACGGCCTCAGGGTACCCAGCGGAAGGATTAACCCGTCCTCATTTCGCCGATGGTATTCGGAGGCAACACCTGATGGTATCGCATGACCTGTGTATTAATAATGGTTTCTAAAACCTTGCACAGGACTGAGGTGATGGCAACGGGGTGTTAGTTATTGGGGTCGGATCGATTTATCTTTTAAGGAATTGGTTGCACATTGACTACTTTCCAAGCTGTAGTGACAATTCCAGAGGAATATGAAAGGCGGTAAAGTCGAGTGAGGGCGGGAGACAACTCAAGATAACAGTTCCTTAATACAGCTGCAGGAATACCATCAGGACCACTGGCCTTTCGAATGTGAAGTGAATGGAGGGCTTCGCGCACATCGCATTGCCTAATGCGAACTATTAAAACACGTTGGATATTCGCAACAGACTAACTTTATTGAAAAGGACAAAGTAATACATTCTTAAGTTAGTTACAAACTTACTCAATAGATGGCGTTAGTAGTAGCTAAAGCAGAGGTGTAACGGGGTGTATTAATTTTATTTTAATACAATTTTCTACATACTAACACCCCCACTTATCAAATTAAGCAACACATTATGCAGTTACAATACCTAACATATTCATAAACTTATAATGTTTTAAATGACACAAACCCTTAGTCAGGATATCAGCAGGCATTTCCTCAGTAGGAATATATTTAATTTTAATTATCCTATCATTAATAATGTTTCTAATATAATGATAACGCACATCTATGTGTTTTGACCTGCTATGACACTGTTGACTAGAGGCCAATTTCATGGCGCTTTGATTATCACAGTGTAAATTAATGACATATAAATTCCCAGTAATCTCATGAATTAAATTTCTTAAATAAACAGCCTCTCTAGAAGCTTCGGACATAGCGGTATATTCAGCTTCAGTACTAGACAGACTAACTGACTTCTGTTTACGACTTTGCCAGGAAACTGCTGACCCTGACATCATAAAACAGAATCCAGTATAGGAGTTCCTGTCTAAGGCATCGGATGCCCAATCACTGTAATAAAATAATAATATAATAATAATAAAACGTTTATTTGCCAGAATATGGTATAAATAAGATGACACAAAAAAAAAATATATTAAGCTCAACATATTCTACCAACCAGTGGTGTGCAAAGTATTTTGTACATTTTCCATAATATAAGTTATCACATTCAAACAAAATTGTATTTACCTATGCTACCAATATGCTACACAAATGTCACAATTAATAATTGGCACAACGGAAAACTACATTATCAGAATTAAAACAAAAAATGTCATAAAATTGCAAAAGAATTTACAAAATGATTAAAAAAATAATAATTAAAATATAAAATGTCATAAGTAAAACAATTAATTAAAAATCACTTATTATTGTTAGTTGAAATAAATTAAACATAAAATGCATATCCAGTATATAAAGAAGACAGTATACAAATTAAACAAAATTGAACAAAGCACATAGATATAAATATCGTCAATGACAAAGCATCAAAACAATGTTACACTACCAATTAACAACATTAAACTTTAAATCTACAATCATTTACATTTACTACCAATATTTTGTACATTTACCAAAATATAAGTTATCACATTCAAATAAAATTATATTTACCTATATTATAATTGGCAAAACAGAAAACTACATTATTAGAATTATATACAAATAAAACAAAATACAATTAAATACAAATAAAACAAAATTGAACAAAGCACCAAAAATTTCAATGACATATAAATAAACAATATATATAAATATCGCCAATAACAAAGCATCAAAACAATGTTACACTACAAATTAACAATATTAAACCTATCTATCAATATTAAATCTATCAATCATCAAAACATATAAATTGGAATAAATTATCATCTGAAAATCATATAGTCCTATCATTAAAAAAATCATTAACAGAGTAGTATAGTTTATTTAAGAGAAACATTGATAATTGTTTTTTAAATAGTTTAAATGGTAGTTCTTTTATATTATCTGGAATGTGATTATACATTTTTATAGACATTATAAAGACATTTTTTTGGTATAGTGTAAGACGCTGTGGAGGAGTGTATAATTTATGAGCGTATCTATTTGATCTTAAAGATAATATGTCTGAATTTTTCTTATACAATTCACCATGTTTCTTAACAAATATACATATTTCTAAAATATACTGGCAAGGCAGTGGCAGAATTCTTAGGTCTTTAAAAATCGGTTTGCAGGTGTCGTAGTAGCCTGCACCCGATATGATCCTAATACACTTCTTTTGAATTTTAAATATTCTTATTGCTTCCACGGAGTTACCCCATAGAATAATGCCGTATCTCATAGTTGACGATACGTAGCCGTGGTAAGCTAGGAGTGCAGCCTGTGTAGATATAATGTCCTTAGTTCGGCTCAACACATACATAAAACTATCCAATTTACCACTAATCCTTTCTATATGTTGCTTCCAATTGCAATTTTCATCAATTATAATTCCAAGAAACATTGACGAATTAATTTGTTCTATTTTGCTATTATTTAACTTAACGTCAAGTATTGTATTGTTTTTTGTGTGAGTCTTAAATAATATTAATTTTGTTTTATTAATGTTAATGCTTAGGTTATTATTCTCAAGCCAATACATTATATCTTTCATTGTATGAGTTATATCATTTACTATAGACTTGTAGTCCCTATTTTTAAAAATAAAAGTGGCGTCGTCAGCGTATAAAATGCATTGATTTTTTGTTATGTCTGGTAAATCATTTATATAAGTCAAAAAAAGCAGCGGGCCTAAAATACTACCTTGTGGTACACCAGTTCTATTATACTTAAATATTGATCTGTAATTTTGTTTACAAAACCTTGTAAATCCATGTCATTACTGATATACTTCAAACAATATTTTTTAGTACATTGTAAGTATCTCAATATTAGTTTTGCATAATTATAACAACTTACATTATTACAAGTATTAAATTGACTGAGATAGCTTACAGCATAGGCAATGTCTGGCCTTGTTAATACTGCCAGATACATCAAAAACTCATTGGCAGTTTACTGCCAATGAGTTTTTGATAAGGAATATTAGGTAAACATTCTGTAGATTTTTCTATATTCAATTTTGGTTCAATAGGAGTACTTTGAGTTTTACAATCAGACATTTGGAATTTTTCAACTAATTGTTCTGTGTATTGTGTTTGATCAATAGTAATAACATTTTTATCTTTGTTTACTAAATAAAATCCAAATTGATGTTTTATGCATTACTGAACACAATATGGTTCTAGAAGATATGAATCGGCTAAATATTCCAAATTTTAAAAATGCTGCCATGTCTAACAGAAAAAATAGAAAAGGTGGTTCATGTATACTAATTCGTAATAAACATCCATATAAAGAATTATTAGATATAAAATCATTTAACGTTGCTAATTATATTGAAACTTGTGGTATTGAGCTTATTCAACATAATATTTTAATCATATGCATTTATAGGCCACCAAAAAATAAAAAATCTGAGCTCGATATATTTTTTAATGTTCTGAATGATCTATTAGGTAAATATTGTTATAAAAATAATAAAAAACACATAATATGTGGTGATTTTAATATTGACATCTTAAATGATTCTCATTTTTCTCTTACATTTCAACAACTGTTACTCAATTATAATTTAAAATTTTCTATAAATGAACCCACACGTATTGATAGTGGAAAATGTATAGATAATATAATTAATGATATTCGTGGCTGTAAAGCTCAGGTAATTGAATTGGCATTGTCAGATCACACCGCCCAATTACTAAAATGTCCGGTCAAGAAAACATGTAAGATTTCCTATTGGTTAATTTCAAAAAGAGACTACTCCAAAGAAAATATGAATAAATTTAAATACTGTCTGGGCAGGCTATCATTTTCTGAAGTATATTTATCTGAGGATCCAAACCTATCTTATAATAAATTTCTAGAACTCTTCCAACTGTTCTATAACCTGTGCTTTCCAAACATACAAAAAAAAATTTTAACTAAAACGAAACCTAAATGGATAAGTAAGGGAATAAGAATATGTTGCAAGCGAAAGAGAAAACTTCTATGGACGTATAGAGCTATACCTAACCAACAAAATAAAAATAATTTTAAAAACTTTTCGAAACGCTTAAGTAGAATAATTAAACTAACACAAAAATCACAGAATGATTTTGAAATAAAAAGATCGACGAATAAAGCCAAAGCGTCATGGAAGATAATTAATAATTTCAAAAATAACTACCCTAACGACAATATTAACGAAATTATAAATTGTGACGGTCATAAAATATGTAATCCCAATGCTATTGTGGAAGTATTTAATAATTATTTTATAGACAACGTAACTACTCAAAATAATATCGACAAAAATAAATATAATTACAAATTAAAAACTAATATAAATTCTCTTTTCTTATTACCCACAATTCCTAAAGATATATTTAGTATAATAATGACATTGAAAAATTGTAATAGTACCGGCTACGATGAAATTAATACTAGAGTTATTAAATATGTAGCACT
Organism: Monopis laevigella; assembly: GCA_947458855.1. Classification (NCBI taxonomy): domain Eukaryota; kingdom Metazoa; phylum Arthropoda; class Insecta; order Lepidoptera; family Tineidae; genus Monopis; species Monopis laevigella. The sequence goes on from OX381582.1 coordinate 2,047,727, forward strand.
TATTATTGCTCCCATTATTAGTCATATTATTAATATTTGTTATGAAAAGATGATTTTTCCGGATAAGTTAAAGATATCAATCATAAAACCATTATTTAAGAAGGGCGAAAAATATCAATTAAATAACTATAGACCAGTAGCTCTTTTACCAATATTTTCAAAGATATTTGAAAAAATAATTTATAATAATATGTATTCATATTTTGAGAATAATAATATAATTACACCGGAGCAAAAGGGTTTTAGGAAGAAAAAAACTATAAATCAAGCTATATATGAATTTCTTGAAAAAATCTATTCCAACATTGGCAAGAAGATAAGAGTTTTGGCTATGTATATGGACATGACCAAAGAAGAACTCTATGAGTATGGTATAAGAGGAAACGCGTACAACCTTATAAAATCTTATTTAGAAAATAGAACTCAAGTAACACAAATAAAAAAGATATGTTCGAATACAAAAAAGGAAATGACATATACCTCTCAATCTAGAATAGTGAGTCACGGTGTCCCACAAGGTAGTATTTTAGGTCCATTGTTATTTTTAATTTATATAAATGACATTTCCAAGATATGTGATTACCCAATGGTGCTCTTTGCAGATGACAGCACAGTTGTTTTTATTGAAACTGAAAATGACTTCAGTGAAGAAATTAATAAAACTTTAAGCAATCTTATTCAATGGCTGTCATCGAATAACTTAATGATTAATTTGAATAAGACTAAAATTATGTATTTTAATAAGCAAACAAATCCTCTTTTTATTAAATACAACAATACAGCTATAGATGACATAAGTGAAACAAAATTTTTAGGACTTATAATAGATGATAAATGCTCATGGAAAAGCCATATTCATACAATTTGTACTAAACTTAATAGTTATGTTTATGTTTTAAGGAATTTATACAAAATTTCAAATTTATCTACTGTTCTGGCTGCCTATCATGGATATGTCGCATCTATATTAAGATATGGAATAATATTTTGGGGAAATTCCACTGACAAACTCATGGTTTTTAAAGCTCAAAAAAAATGTATACGAGCTATCTGTAATTTAAAACCATGGGAAAGTTGTAAAAGCAGTTTTAATGAACTAAAAATTTTAACGATGCCTTCACTATATATCTATGAAGCCGTAGTGTTCATTCAATCTAACTTAAACTTATATAAAACACTAAATAGTAAACGGCATAAAAATAAAATATGCAGTATTAGCCATGCAACAGCATTGTTTGACAAAAGCTTCTTTGGTATGGCACCAAGATTCTACAATAAAATACCTAATTCGATAAGGGAATGCTATAACATAACTAAGTTTAAAAAGGAAATGTTTAATTTTTTAATTATAAAAACCTATTATGACATTTACGAATTTCTTAATGATGAGACATTGTAAACTTTTTTTATTTAAATAAATATTTGACATAATTTAGAAATTGATATTTTGTGATTTAAACCCGTTGAATTTGATATTGTTGCAGTGTTAAGGTTGATTTATTATTTGTTACTAAAATGGGGGAAAAACGTTGGTTGTTGATAATATATTGTTATTATTATTATTAATACTTGTATATGGATGTATAATTGTAACTTGTTATAAAAAGAGGTATAATAACTAATTGCCATTAAAAGTATTTATTAATGAAATTATATTGTTAAATGATTATTAGTACCTGTACTTGAAATTACGATTTTTTAATTCTTTACTATTAAATCAATTAAATTGTTAAATTATTGTCATATTAATGAAATTGATCATTACTGAATTGTTTAATTTATAATATCAAATTCTACTAGGTATTATTAAATTGATTGTTTTGTGTCTAGAGCAAATCTATAGAATAACTGGAGAAATTGTGTTTAGGCTTAGTATTGTATTAATTTAAAATTTGCATGCCAATTGTGGTAAAATATGCTGAACTTTTATTTATAAATGATTATGTCCATCTTTGTAACCATATTTCGCAAATAAACTATCTTTATCTTTATCTTTACATTTATTCTCATTCCTAGATACTGTCAAACAGGAACCAAATCCTTTAACTTGAACTCTGAAGCTAATATATTTTTCAATTTTTCAGTTTCTTTGTCATTATTTGAAAATATCAAAAAATCATCTACATATAACCCGATGATTATTTTTATATTACCCTTAGTTTTTGCAAACAAACATTGTTCATATTGACTGTTGTTAAAATCTAATTTACAAAGACAATCTTTTACTCTTTCATACCATGCTAGAGATGACTGCTTTAAACCATAAATAGCCCGTTTTAATTTTAACACATTTCCCCCACTTTTGTTTGCAAAACCTTCAGGTATTGACATGTATATTTTTTCTTTTAAAGCACCATTTAGAAAGGCAGTAGCTACATCTAAATGTGTTATACTCATTCCCATTTTAAGAGCAAACAATAATCTAAGAGTGGAATGACGAATAACAGGGGCAAAAGTACGAGTATAATCTATACCTGGCTTTTGCGCAAAACCTTAAGCCAGTCTAGCACGGTACCGCACATTATTGTCCAGATCAAACTTTTTCACAAACACCCAACGACACTTCACTATAGATACATCACCAGGGTTTATGACAAGCTCCCACGCGTCATTGTTCTCGAAAGACTGCAACTCATCAGCCATGGCACACCTCCACTGCTCCTTCTCAGGCCCCTCCAGAGCCTCCGAGATTGAGATCTCCTCAGATGCTGAAACAGTACTGGATATGCACAAGTTGCTAAAGCCAAACCGCTCAGGCTGTTTCATTTGACGCTTTGTTTTTATACAAGGCTCCAGAACTGATGTTGTCTGGACCTCCTGCATCTGCACTTTTCTTGGTGGAGATTCATGAGATGTGTCTTCACAGTCAGTGTATACTGAATAATCTGAAGAGCTGTCACTTTGATCCTCTACTTCAGGAACACAGGATGCCCCCACTGAATCGCTGCTCTCCTTCTCCATGCTGACCTCTGGTGTTTCCACACTATTTTGTGCTGCCTCATCATCTGGTATCCATGTAGCCTCTTCTCTCGTTGCAATACCATCTGTCTCACCTTCCATCACAATAACATCCCTGCTGGTGATGATGGTGTTGTTGGTAGGATTATATAACCTGTATCCTCTCACATCCTCTCCATATCCAACTAAGATGTGCTGTGCGGCCTTCTTATCCCACTTGAGACGCTTCACCTTGGAGACATGTACCATCACCTTGCTTCCGAACAATCTGATATGACTTAGGTCGGGCTTTGACCCATGCCACAGTTCATAAGGGGTCTTCGGTACTCCTGACACAATGGACCTATTTTTTAAATAAACAGCTGTACTAGCCGCTTCCGCCCAAAATCTCATGCCCAACTTTGCATCATACAAAAGACATTTGACCTTTTCAACCACTGTGCGATTAGCCCTTTCACATACACAATTTTGCTCGGGTGTATAGCTATTGGTTTTCTGGTGAAAAATACCATATTGTTTTAAATAATTTTCAAATTCTTTACTGCAGTACTCAAGTCCATTATCAGTGTGAAAGATTTTTATTTTCTTACCTTGCTGATTTTCTACCATAGATTTAAACTCTTTAAATCTACATAAAGCTTCATTTTTTTGTTTAAGAAAATAAATGAAAGTCATCCTACTATAATCATCTACAAATAGCATAAAATATCTGCTGCCATTAGAGAATTCACTGTGTATCCAATGACATGTCTCTGTACTTCGTTCACCAACATGAGAGAATGGCAACCTCATTTGTTTTCCCTCACAACAAGTAGTACATTCTGCTTTTGTAATGTCAAATGAACCATCATATGGCAACCCATTTACAATGCCACTTCTCATTTTGTTCATATCTTGACTATTAATATGTGCTAGCCTTCTGTGCCACAATCGTCCGGTAACTGTAGGAGCTGCCAACCCGTAACGCGTCGACTGCAACCTCAATTTGTAAACACCATCAGTTAAATCAGCTATCGCAACTAAAGCATCACTTCTGTTATAAAGATAACAATGATTTTCCTTAAATACAACATTGTTGCCATTCTTGATAAGCTCACTAACTGATAACAAGTTCGTTGTCAAACTAGGCACGCATAGCACATTTTTGACAGTTATATGACATCCCAAATTTGAAATTATGCCCACATCTCCGGTACAATTGACTAACACTTTTAATTCATTAGCAATAAAGATTTCTGGTAAACACGGCGATATGTTCATGTTTTTTACCCAATCTTTGTTTACAGTCATATGCGCACTCGCACCACTGTCTACGTACCATTCAGTCTTGTTAAACTTTCCGTTTATAAAAACAACATTAAACACACATTTATTAGCTGTTTTCTTCAATAACGGGCACTGGTTCCGATAATGTCCACTGCCTTAACATTTATAACAAACGACATCTTTTGTTATTGAATCTGTAACTGTCACTGTTTTCTTGTTTGACGTAAAGAATTTTTCTTCGGCTTAGTATTGCCAGAGTAATATTTATTTCTCGCAACAAATGCAGCGCCTGCGCCACTAACTTCAGACTGATTGATATCTTCCATGTCTAGCAATTTTGATTTAATGACATCCGCAGTTATCGAAATACCCGAATGTTCTATAGCCATTATCATCGGAGAATAACGTTCGGACAAACCTGCTAATAATAATGATCCCACCCATTCGTCGGTTATTGTAAATCCTGTGCCATTTAACCGTTGAGCTGTTTCGACGATTTGTGTGACATAGGTAGCCATCGAGTCACAACTATCCAGTCTTATGTAAATCAAATGTCGAAGCAATGTTATCTTCCTCGAGAAACCAGAGTCGTCAAACATGGTCTTCAATTTAGTCCATAATGCCGCTGAACTTTCCGTATTTCTGATATGCACGTACAAAGCTGGATCAATTGTTAATATTAACTTTGCCTTCGTTTTTGCATCTTCCGCTGGCTTGACTTCGTAACCGGCCGGTGGTTGGATGTACTTGTCCATCCCATCCAAGACCAGTAAGTTTTCAGCCGCAAAACACCACTCGACTAACTTTATTGAAAAGGACTAAGTAATACATTCTTAAGTTAGTTACAAACTTACTCAATAGATGGAGTTAGTAGTAGCTACGCTTTTTATATTACCCTTAGTTTTTGCAAACAAACATGGTTCATATTGACTGTTGTTAAAATCTAATTTACAAAGACAATCTTTTACTCTTTTATACCATGCTAGAGATGATTGCTTTAAATCATAAATAGCCCGTTTTAATTTTAACACATTTCCCCCACTTTTGTTTGCAAAACCTTCAGGTATTGACATGTATATTTTTTCTTTTAAAGCACCATTTAGAAAGGCAGTAGCTACATCTAAATGTGTTATACTCATTCCCATTTTAAGAGCAAACAATAATCTAAGAGTGGAATGACGAATAACAGGGGCAAAAGTACGAGTATAATCTATACCGGCTTTTGCGTAAAACCTTTAGCCACTAGTCTAGCACGGTACCGCACATTATTGTCCAGATCAAACTTTTTCACAAACACCCAACGACACTTCACTATAGATACATCACCAGGGTTTATGAAAAGCTCCCACGCGTCATTGTTCTCGAAAGACTGCAACTCATCAGCCATGGCACACCTCCACTGCTCCTTCTCAGGCCCCTCCAGAGCCTCCGAGATTGAGATCTCCTCAGATGCTGAAACAGTACTGGATATGCACAAGTTGCTAAAGCCATACCGCTCAGGCTGTTTCATTTGGCTCTTTGTTTTTATACAAGGCTCCGGAACTGATGTTGTCTGGACCTCCTGCATCTGCACTTTGCTTGGTGGAGATTCATGAGATGTGTCTTCACAGTCAGTGTATACTGAATAATCTGAAGAGCTGTCACTTTGATCCTCTACTTCAGGAACACAGGATGCCCCCACTGAATCGCTGCTCTCCTTCTCCATGCTGACCTCTGCTGTTTCCACACTATTTTGTGCTGCCTCATCATCTGGTATCCATGTAGCCTCTTCTCTCGTTGCAATACCATCTGTCTCACCTTCCATCACAATAACATCCCTGCTGGTGATGATGGTGTTTTTGGTAGGATTATATAACCTGTATCCTTTCACATCCTCTCCATATCCAACTAAGATGTGCTGTGTGGCCTTCTTATCCCACTTGAGACGCTTCACCTTGGAGACATGTACCATCGCCTTGCTTCCGAACAATCTGATATGACTTAGGTCGGGCTTTGATCCATGCCACAGTTCATAAGGGGTCTTCGGTACTTCTGACACAATGGACCTATTTTTTAAATAAACAGCTGTACGAGCCGCTTCCACCCAAAATCTCTTGCCCAACTTTGCATCATACAAAAGACATTTGCCCTTTTCAACCACTGTGCGATTAGCCCTTTCACATACACAATTTTGCTCGGGTGTATAGCTATTGGTTTTCTGGTGAATAATACCATATTGTTTCAAATAATTTTCAAATTCTTTACTGCAGTACTCAAGTCCATTATCAGTGTGAAAGATTTTTATTTTCTTACCTTGCTGATTTTCTACCATAGATTTAAACTCTTTAAATCTACATAAAGCTTAATTTTTTTGTTCAAGAAAATAAATGAAAGTCATCCTACTATAATCATCTACAAATAGCATAAAATATCTGCTGCCATTTAGAGAATTCACTGTGTATCCAATGACATGTCTCTGTACTTCATTCACCAATATGAGAGAATGGCAACCTCATTTGTTTTCCCTCACAACAAGTAGTACATTCTGCTTTTGTAATGTCAAATGAACCATCATATGACAACCCATTTACAATGCCATTTCTCATTTTGTTCATATCTTGACTATTAATATGTGCTAGCCTTCTGTGCCACAATCGTCCGGTAACTGCAGGAGCTGCCAACCCGTAACGAGTCGACTGCAACCTCAATTTGTAAACACCATCAGTTAAATCAGCTATCGCAACTAAAGCATCACTTCTGTTATAAAGATAACAATGATTTTCTTTAAATACCACATTGTTGCCATTCTTGATAAGCTCACTAACTGATAACAAGTTCGTTGTCAAACTAGGCACACATAGCACATTTTTGACAGTTATATGACATCCCAAATTTGAAATTATGTCCACATCTCCGGTACAATTGACTAACACTTTTGATTCATTAGCAACAACGATTTCTGGTAAACACGGCGATATGTTCATGTTTTTTACCCAATCTTTGTTTACAGTCATATGCGCACTCGCACCACTGTCTAATGTGGTGGATATAATATTCCATACCCAATAGTATCTCATCAGCAATTGAAGAAGCACATCTAGATGGATCCTTATCCTTAAAGCAGCGAGGCCCCCACGGAAGTACTTGGAAGTATTCCCGAAGTCCTTCCCAATCCGCTGACGAATAGTGCCAGACTTTTCGTGATATGCTTCGTCGAGGTGGCGGAGAAGCATTTGGCACAGTCGTGGCAACTAAGCAATGATCTGATCCTCCCAGCGGACTTAATACAGAAACATTGTAGTTTGTGGGTTGATCTATCAGGGAAAGGTTTAACTTTGAAAGTGCATGGTTGACCACTTCTTGTATCCGGGTGGTTTGGTCTACGAGTTGGGTCAATCCATGGGAAAGGGCAAAATTATGAGCAGATTTCCCTGCATAATTTGTTTTCAGAGAGCCGAGCCATTGTTTGTGATGGGTGTTAAAGTCTCCCAAGAAAATGATCTCTGCAGAAGGAAATCTCTCTTGAATTATATCTGTCGCTCTACTCAGATAAACAAAAAGTGGGGTTGTTTCCAGATCTCCCTTAGGGGATCTATATATGCACACGTAGATTGGGGTCTGTGTACCCTCTTCCACGCGCACCCACATAGCGGATATGGATGGGTCTCTATATGGCGAAGACGGTAACAAGAAATATCCGAGCGGACATATAGGCATACCCCGGCCTTTGGTACGAAAATTTCTTCCAATATGCAGATATGAGGTCTCAGCAGGTTGGATAATCTGTGTCTCCGTCAGAAAAAGCATCTGTGGTTTGACTGTCTCTAGGTGGTGGTGGACGGCATTTAAGTTATCATGGATTCCTCGAATATTCGCGAAATACATGTGAAAAAGGGGAGTAGACCGCTGTAGATCGCTTATTCTTATTTTGTGCTGTCATTTTTTATTATGGTTTAAAGGAATAGAAGAAGGAAAGAGAAAGAGAGAGAAAGCGTGAGGTGAAACAATGCACTCGCAGGCAAACCGCCAAAAGCCAAACTCGCGCGTTGTATACTTAGAGGGATAACGCCGACATGTCGAACGGAAGGGCCCCCGTACCCTCCCAGAAGTGGTTGCCGGGATCCCATCCGGTCACCAACCGGCACGAAAAACCACTCCGAGATTATGCGCCACATGATGGGGCAGCCCCTCTCGTAGCGGTTTACCTAGAGCGGGCCCCTATACTGTACAGCGGGCGGCCAGCGAAAAAACCGTTTCTACGGGTCTCCCTGTCCGACATGTGGATACAATCTCTTCCAAGTACGCGCGATATTCAACCCTTGGTCTTCTGCTCGCGCAAGCAATATGCCACAGCCTGGTTGTCCACCGATTGACTCCGAAACACGATGAAGCTCGCTTGATGAGCTTTACATCGATTGATGGTGGTAGCTACACAGGCGGTAAAAAACCTTCACCGCTAAATATTGAATGGTTATACCGCCATTATTCGGTCGCCAGAGCCTCGTTTGTTGCCAGCAGGGTGCACCACATGCAAGAGAGGTTGACAGTAGGACGGACTTGGTTTTTTTTTACTGGAATACGGCACGTGACTCTATATCAACTTGGTAAGCAGTCTACTTTTATAGCTTTATCGTCAAATTAACCACCCATTTTCGCAACTATACCCTAAAAGGAGACTACCACCTCGACAAGAAATGGATGCAGTAGTCTCCAGAAAACCGGTAAACCTACAGAAGAAAACCGAAACATGACTAGGTCACTTGAAGGTTCCTGCAATTGTATTTTTTTAATGTGGATGGGTTTTAAATATTAAATTGTTTGAAATAATTTCAAACAATTTGATTTACCAACTATTTAAAGTAGGCGGCCGGTAAAATATGTTTTATTATTATTATTATTATTTTATATTAAAAATAAGCACTTTCCTTTAGTTTGCCGTTATATATTATTTACCAGAATTTAATGTTTATTATATAATAAGCGACTCTATCAGCTGGTTCAATAATACAGTATTTTTTTCCAAAATAAACCGGTTCGATTCCCGGCTCCGAAACTCCTTTGAGCATTTTTCGCTATTCCTTGTAGTTTTCGGATTTGGCCTTGAAGGCACCCTTGAATAATTCACCCTGTATAGATAGTACAATGTATGGCGTTCGTTCGTGTCGATCGATACCCATTTATTCACTATTTTACTCCCTTATACTCACAAGCCAATACTCTATATTACACCACACCACCGGAGTAATTAAAAAAAAACTTACATTTCTAGTAAATAATGATAAATAACAGTGAGTAAATCGGTGTCAACACGTCCGTACGTGTCGACACCCATTGATTCACTGTCTTGCTCCCTCCCTTTTATACTCTATACTACATGACTCTCGCAACTTCGTCTGCGCAACTTTGACCGTTTACACAGACATCGCGCGCAGGCACCAAAAGCTCCCTAAAGGAATATTTTTTTGCCATATTTTTCATTGATGCTTTGCTCTTGTCGGTCGTAGCGTGCTTTTATTTAGCCTGTATGCTTCCTCGATAATTAGGCTATCCAACACTTAAATATTTTTCAAATTGGAACCAGTAAACAACATCTACAGCTTTAATATATTACATTATATACGTGGTGGCCGAGTTGGTTTGACCTTGGACTTAAAACACTTAGGTCCCTGGTTCGAATCCCGGTTTGTACCAATGAGTTTTTAATTAAAAAAAAAATGTACATTTGTTTTACAACACCACTATAGTGCCTCGGAGAGCACATTAAGCTGTCGGTCCCGGTTTCACTATACTAACTTGTGAAACTGTTTATAGATGGTTCATTGAGTCTATTCAAAACATCGCGACGAGCTAGCCACTTGTTCGGTGTAGACTCATACCATTGGCTACGACGAGGTGGGATTAAAAACCCCTCTGCTGGGTACCCTGGGGCCGTCTAGGCGGTCTCAGGCGCCGTAAGGCACCCGTGATGATATGATATATATTACACCACAAATGATTAAAAACGTTGCAACACAATCATACACACACACCTACTAAATAACAACCTTTTTTTTTTTTTGTTTTGCTATTTTTTTTATTTTGTTTTTATCTTAAATTATATTTTACTATTATAATTATGTGCTACCAGCTTAAAAATGTATGAAACAACAGGACGAATGAAACTATCTCCCATAACGCAGGGAATCCTAGTGTGGGAACTAGCGTCGCTACGTAAAATAACTGTATTTTATTTAAATAATAAACATATTGTATTTATTATTTACTTATTTATAATGGTCGGTATAGACTTTGTTTAGTGTTTAGTGAAAGTGCCTTGCTTTATTAGTAAAAGCACGTTCGGTCAGTGTCGTTTTGTGCTTGTTTAGTGTTAGCGACATACAGTGTTTAGAACCCCTTCTATTTTTTTCTGTGAAGTGGCTCCCCTCGCTTTGCAGTTAAACACTCACTAAACACGACAGGATGTTAACTATTTTGTTATTATTAACTAAGCTTCGTGTTCGTTTTCTGTTGTTTTTGTGTGATAAAACGAATTAAAAAAATGTCTACAAGGTGTATAGAATCCGTAATCCACAAATTTGTGGAGTTAGCGACCGTATTCATATATTTTAATGGTGGCAGGAACAGGAAGTATTTTATAACTTTGCTAGGCCGACCGATCGGACTCATACAGATGCAACCGTCAAGTGACCTATTCAGGTTTCGGTTTTAGTCTGTGGGTTCACCGGATTTCAGAAGACTACCACATTGATTTCTTGTTGAGGTAGTAGTCTCGTTTCATGGTGCGGTTACGAAACTGGCGATTAATTTGGCGATAAAGCAGCGATGATATTAAAATAGGGCCGTAATCCAAATTCGTCTTTGTCACCGCCCATAACGTATTCCGCATCATTTAGCCGGCATAGTGGGAGAGATCAATACTGTTAAACTACAATGTATTAACGACCTCATTCTTGGACTTTCGTTAGCTTACCATCCGCTAGATACAATGTGACACCACTAATTTTCTCATAATACAAAATTACAAATTTACTTAGTACATTCCAAAATTATATAAGACCGGAGCCTCAAATAGGCAGCTGCCTGTCGCTCGGGTCTCTAGGATCCCATCCAATAATACAATATATGTTATATATTTTTATCCTTTTGCAACAAGTATAGGTAACAAACTATTTGAAATTAAAATAAAGAGTTAATTTAAGAGAATTATATATATATATATATATATCATCACGGGTGCCTTACGGCGCCCGAGACCGCCTAGACGGCCCCAGGGTACCCAGCGGAGGGGTTTTTAATCCCACCTCGTCGTAGCCGATGGTATGAGTCTACACCGAACAAGTGGCTAGCTCGTCGCGATGTTGTGAATAGACTCAATAACCCATCTATAAACAGTTTCACAAGTTGGTATAGTGAAACCGGGACCGACAGCTTAACGTGCTCTCCGAGGCACTATAGTGGTGTTGTCAAACAAATGTACATATTTTTTTTAAATTAAAAACTCATTGGTACACACCGGGATTCGAACCAGGGACCTAAGTGTTTTTAAGTCCAAGGTCTAACCAACTCGGCCACCACGTATATAAGAGAATTAAGGCTCAAAAATGCTTGCTTATAAACTGTTTAGAAGTCATTGCTCTATAATAATTTATTAAACTATAAACTAAGACCGTTTCAGTTCAGCCAAGTGTCGATGATTGGCAGGACTTATACTAAATACATTAGATTTTTTTTCAAACTGAGCCCAAAGGATATGTACCTATTACACAGCGTAGGGGATGAAAACTTAAAAAATATTCAATGATAAGTAGCACGTAATGTATCATTTACAGTTCGATAAACTTTTTGAACTTTAGGACGTCTTTGTGTTTATTCGATGAGATTTTTTAAAATAGCATCGTATTACTGTGAGCTATTTTTTTCATCGTCTAGATGGGGTTAAAATTATCGTCTATGTCTGCTTTTTTATTAACTTGAGTTTGTTTTTTATTTTTCATTATTGACTGTTCAATTGAATAAAGCAATAAATAAATTATTTTATTTTTGTTCGTTGTATTTTTATTGATTTGTCTGAAACATTTTTTTAATAATTTAATACCTATTTGTCTCCAATGACATTATAGGGTCCATTACCACCGTCCATACAGATGCAAAAACCGTCAAGTGACATAGTCATGTTTCGGTTTTAGTCTGCGGGTTCACCGGTTTTCAGGAGATTACTGCATCGATTTCTTTTCGAAATGGGTAGTTGGTTTGACGATAAGGCAGCGAGTATATTAAAATATACTCATAATGCAAATCGCGTGTCGCCCCCCATTTTACTATCGCATCATTTAGCCGGCATAGTGGGAGCGATCATTATTGTTTAAAAACAATTATTGATTGACCCCATTCATGGACTTTGTAGGTCTGATCACCACCAGGTAGATACAAAGTCACCTGTAGTGCTCCAATAAAAAAAAAATAGGGAATAAAATAAAATAATATCAGCGAGTTAATGACAGATTCGCTGATACCTGATTGAATCCATACCACATAAAAAGCTAATAACAATTAATGAAACAATCACCCGCTATAATAATCAATAAACAGCTTTGTTTATAGGTCCTTAAGGAGCAGAATACATTCATCAAATCCTCCTCGGCCGTCCTCGCTGCATTGTGTAATTAAGGAATTGATCGTTCAATAAATTGGCGAACGGCGCTGGACACCGGTTTTATGTTTACGGTAATAGCTGAAACGGTTGGTAAGGTGCGAGTCTGGTAACTGAGCTCTAGCGGTTTTTGTGTAGCGTTTTTACATATTATTTTTATAGAAATATAATGAAATCTAAAAAAAAAAATTGACGGTAGATCAGTAAACACATATTTTTATCTTCTCTTATGAATTAATTCTATATAATTTACACTGTGAATTGTTTTTAACAAGTTGTATATTAGTTTAAAGACTGCAAGATTTGCTTCAAATACGTGTATAAATTATAGTGCTTTGAATCGCTAGTGACATGTGAATATCAAAAAGGGTTTGATGTGTCTTGGTCTACAAATATTCAGGGCACTGAATTTGTAAACAACATTGATATCACTATTAAAACTATTATTCGTAAGCATTACCGATGTCTCCCATAGCCTAGTTGGCGGAGCGTCACACTTCGAAGCGCAAAAATCAACGTTCGATCCCCAAGCCCACATATGTATTTTTTTTTTTTTTTTTTTTTTTTATTGTGTTTTGATTTAATAACTTTTTATTGTTTTCTATTGCGCTGCTTTCTTTTCTAATAATTACAATGTCTGCGAGTGACAGAAATTTAAACTGCGCGTGTTGTCTTAAGGAAGTAATCTATAAAAACAGTATAACATGCTCTACGTGCCCCAGTACTTATCATCCTGAATGTGTGGGTTTAAACTATTTTAAGAAACTACCATAGTCTTCGATGAATTTGCCCCAAATGTAAAGCAAATCAAAAAAAGACTTTAAATTACACTAATACACCTATTCGTGGCGATGATGCACATAGTAACGTTACATTAAAATCGGGCGGACCGACACCTCATCGTCCCCTATAGTACAGGAGTCGACCTCCGGTTTTGACACGGCTTTGATAACTGACATAATCCAACAGATTCTAAGAAAGGAAATGCTCGAGTTTAAGGAATCAATCAAGGAAGTGGTTAACAGGAAGCTGAAATCAATGGTTAATGAATTTGGAAAGGAACTTACTGATAAGTTGGTTGCTATTAAGACGACTACAGAAAATATGCAAGTAGACCTGGATAACCTTAAGACAAAATTCACGGATGTTGAGAATACTAGCAGAAAAGTGTCCGAATTGGAAAGCGAACTGAGCGATCACAAGCAACGTTTATTCTCTCTGGAACAGGATTTTAATAAGCACCAACAATATCTTCGACGTGATAATATCGAAATCGTTGGAGTACCGGAGCTTAAAAACGAGTCTCTTTCTAATATTGTTACTCGGATTGGTCAACATGCCAGTGTAGACATACAAGAGCATAACTTATTATCTGCCCACAGAGTTCAACCAGCGAAAACTGTTTCAGGTCGCCCTAAAACTATTGTTGTTAAGCTTAACGACCCTTTACTGAAAGATAAATTATTATCTGGAGTGAGAAGATGTAGAGGGATTACTACCAAAAATATTGGCATTCCAGGAGATGAAAAGCGAATTTTTGTTAATTATCACTTGACTGTATATAATAAAAGGCTTCTACAATCGTGCAAAGAAAAATGTTCAAAACTACTTATAAATATGTCTGGGTGAAGAATGGAAATATTTGTGTTCGAAAAAATGATAATTTTCCTTTTTTTTATGTAAGATCAATTTTAGATTTACCAAAAATTTCTTAAACTATTTTTTGTTGTTAAATCTGGCAACCATAATCAGTTTTGAGTCATATGATAATCTTCGCTTAAAGACTAATTTTCAACGCATGCTTATTTTTATTTGTAAATCGTCGTTATTACTACATAATTACTACACTTGCACACTTTTATACACACTTATTTTTATTTGTAAATTGTCAAAGTTATTACTATTTTATTCACATAATTACTACACTTGCACACTTATTTTTATTTGTAAATTGTCATTGTTACTATTTTACTCACATAATTACTACACTTTCACACTTTTATACACACTGATTTTAGAAACTTTAGTGAAGTGTATATTTATTTATATATTCTATATTCAAATACATAAATGTTACATTCTTCAATCGCATAATCATAGTGTTTCATTATTATTTATTTATGATAATTTATATTTTTTTGTGGTCTGCTCACTTTTGCAAAATTTATGCCTCAATATTTATGCTGACGGTATTATTTTTTTGGTTTCAGAGATATTTTTTTGTTGTAGGGCTAGTTTTCTGTGCCGCAACTTGCACTTTTTTGTTGGTTTTTGTTTTGTCCTCGACATTCACTCACTGTATTGTCTTAATTATTATATGTACTATAATGACTAAGGTTAACAATTTAAATATGTACTATCAGAATGTCCGAGGACTTAGAACGAAAACTATGCAATTATATAATGGAATGTTGACCCACAATTACGATATTTATGTTGTGACTGAGAGCTGGCTACATGATGGCATCCTTGATTCCGAACTATGTGATGATAGATACGATGTATTCCGCTGCGACCGCGACCCCTCTGGAAAATTTCTTGGTGGTGGAGTACTTATAATGGTCCGTCGTTCTTTAGGCGCTCGCGCTCGGCCGGAATGGAACTGCAGGAATGCAGAGGTTTTATGGGTAACTATCCCGGCTGGATCCTGTTATACATCCTCGAAGGATCTCCATTTATGTGCTTGTTATATCGCGGGCGGTCGTCGTCAGTCTAGTGATATTATAGCAGTTCAGTGTTCAATAATTGATGTATCTAAATTATATTCCAACGATTACATGTCCATTGTGGGGGATTTTAACCTTTCTAACGTCTCTTGGACGTCTTCAGGTCCTTTGCATCGCAAACGTGGCTCTATTGAATTGCAAAGTGCCGGTACTGATTTAATTAATACATTGTCGGAATTAGGGTTTAATCAATTTAACTATACTATAAACTCGCATGGCAATGTCCTGGATCTAATCTTTTGCAATTTTGGTATAGAACTTAAAAGGTCTGATTGTCCAATAATTCATGAGGATTGTTTTCACCCATCACTTTCAGTTGAATTCAATGATATTATTACTCCTCCTTTAATCAATTGTCATAACAATGTAAAAAGGTATAAGTTTCGTAAAGGAGATTATGATAAAATGCGTAGCGAAATTAACAATACGGACTGGGCTACTTCCTTTAGAGGGCAATCAATAAATGATGATGTCCGATTGCTGTATAGTGTAGTGGAGGATTTGATTGACCGTCATATACCCTACCGTACTCACAACGTTGATCAGAGATATCCAATTTGGTATAGCGCCTCTTTAATTCATATTATTAAGGACAAAGCAAAGGCCCATAAGCGATGGAAAAAATTTCACAATCCACTGGATTATGACACTTTTAAACTTTTGCGTAACAGACAAAAGAAATTTCAATCTGAACAGTTTAGGCTATATATAGAAAACATGCAGGAGGCTATTAAAACTTGTCCAAAAAAGTTATGGTCATATGTTAAGGCACGTCGCGGCACAAACGCTTACCCACGCTACTTTCAGTACAAAAATGGTACATTGTCAGATGGTCAAGAGATTTGTGATGGGTTTAATGATTTCTTTTATAGCGTATTCTCGAATCCTCTTCCTTCGTATGCGCAACCGGAACTTCCTCCTCCTTATTGTGATACTAACAATCATATTAATACAGTTGATTTTAGTGTCGAATTAGTATATGAGGTTCTTTCTTCTCTTGATGCTTCTGGAGGCTCTGGGAGTGATAATATTCCCCCATATTTTGTCAAAGAATGCGCTAAAGAATTAAGTTTACCTCTTACTCTAATATTTAATAAATCTGTGATCGACGGAATATTCCCGAATATTTGGAAATCAGCTTTTATAATCCCAATTCATAAAAAGGGTTCTAAATCAGTTGTTGCAAATTATCGTCCCATTTCTGTATTAAATGTATTTAGCAAAATTTTTGAAAAACTTATATATAAATTTATTTATCCATTAATAATTAAAGGTATTCCTGAGGCTCAGCATGGTTTTGTTAAGAACCGTTCCACTGTGTCTAACCTTGCCGAGTTTACGAACTTTGTTGCACGCACTATGGACTCTGGTAGGCAGGTTGATGTGATCTATACTGATTTTGAGAAAGCTTTTGACAGGGTTGATCACGTCATCCTGCTTAGGAAACTTCATAAACTTGGAATACATGGCAATCTGTTTCGTTGGGTAACTTCATATGTTTCTAATAGATCCCAGGCAGTTGTTATTGGCAATTATAGATCAAATTTTGTTGAAGTACCTTCTGGAGTACCACAGGGCTCTCATTTGGGACCTTTATTCTACATCGCTTACCTGTATGACATATATGCAATTATAAATAAAAGTAAATATCTTATGTATGCCGACGATACAAAAATTTTTATCGATATTAACGGCTATGGCGACTGTCTTGATTTGCAACATGACCTAAATAACCTTACTAGTTACTACAGCGTAAATCGTATAGCGGTAAATATATCCAAATGCTCTAAAATGACCTTTTCTCGAAAACGTAATATTATCAATTTCATTTATACTATTGGTGGATGTACTTTAACTGAAGTTGACTTTATCAGAGATTTGGGGGTTATTCTCGATAACGGTCTAAAATTTGATCATCATATTGATATGATCACCAATAGGGCGTACAAGAATTTAGGTTTTGTTATGAGAGTGTGTCAGTCTTTCACCGATCTTCATTGTATTAAAATTGTTTACTACGCTTATGTTCGTAGCATATTGGAGTACGCAAGTTGTATTTGGAACCCACAATATATTCAGTATAAGCAAAGTATAGAACGAATACAGTCTATATTTGTAAAACATTTGAATTATCGTGCCAAATTACCTTCTGTATGTTATGAAGACTCCTGCCACCGACATAATTTACTGAGTCTGCAAGAGAGAAGACAGATGCTGGATATGTTGCTGTTATATGATGTCGCTAATAGTAGACTTGATTGTTGCAATTTGGTCCAACGGCTCACGCTATATACTCCTAAACGTCGAACACGTGTCTCATCACAGACTCTATTTTATACTGAAACCTCACGCACAAACTATTCCCAAAACTCTGCTATCTCAAGAATTGCTATGTGTTACAATAAAAGGTTTACAGATGTCGATCTTTATAGTAGGTCTAAAGCATCATTTAAAGGAGCTATTTTGAAACACTTAACTATTTAAGTTTTTTCAAATGTTTTATTCAATAGAATAATGAAGCATTCCCCCTTGTGTACTAACTTGTAACTCACACACCAACATACCCATACCATACACAAACACTAACACACTCACACCACACACGCACACAATCTTATTTGTATAACTGTTTTTTGTTTGTTTATTGTTTGTTTAATCACATAATTTACTGCTATATTTGTTCTGTTATTTTGTGAAAATCTCTTACTGGCTTTATATTCAGCTATTGTATTTTGTATTTGTGATTTTGTATGCTGTGGATTTTCTTATGTACTTAATAAATAAAATAAATATTCAATGGTCAACAACATAATTAACAAATAAGATACCTAACATAATACATACCTAAAAACTAATATATATCAGAAGATATAAAAAAATACTTACAGCGTCATCTAACCGATTGTATTTAAAGAAAATATATTGAAATTAAAGTACCTAGGCAAAGGTTAATACAAAATGAAATACCAACATAGTAGGTATAACAAATCAGAAACTAAATAAAAACAAAATCAATTTTTGATTAGTGACAAAACATGCTCACCGTTAGAACAGTTTTTATTTACTTATATTTATATCAAAAATGTACAAAGTCACACACAATATATTATATAAATACATACCATTATTATATTAGACTAACTCACCGTAGGGATAGGCTGTATACCGAAATACAGGTGTTTACCTAGTTCGGCGGCAGATACCATTCGGTCTAATTTTGTAACATTTACCTAGCTGTAAGATTTGTAAGATCTTTGTAATGTAAAAATTAATGGAAATAAATATATTTATTATTATTTATTTTGTCAGCCAACTTTTTTTAGATTTCTTAAATTTAATTCTGTATATGATTTGGGAAGATTTTCATTACCATGCAGTAACAATTTCTGGCGAATACAGTCAGACGTTGACAGAGGACCTATTCTGCAATCTTTTTTATCGTTTACTATCCAGTTAACTATACTGCCTGCGTTACCTTTTCACAAATTAGATAAGTTTAGTTTTACAGCTTTAAAAAATAAAGCTATTCTATTGGTTGAGAGTTAATGGTTGACGAGGTTACATTTTCTTCTTTAATCTACTCACTAAATATCTACTTGACTGTGCTGTTTTAAAATTGGCAAAGCGTTGATGTCGATGATGATTCACACTAGTTCAGACATATTCATGTCTCACTAAAAATATAAAATTCGTGATTCGGCTGACTGGAACCTGGTTGGCTCAGCGGTTGAGCGCCTTGCCGCGATAGTGAGGTTCGTGGGTTCGAGTCCCGCTACCAGGATTTTTTTCAATGCATTTTTATCTTTAAAAATTTAATATAAGATTATCCTATAAAGAAATTTATATAAAATGCATAAATATAAAATACTGAAAAAAGTAAAAACAAAAAACAGACTACTCTGCCATCTAGTATTAGAAACCAGGACTTCTAACTTCACTCGTATAAGAGTTATTAGAAGAAAGCTAATAGAGGGCGTCTGTGTATAAGTAGATAACAAGCAATGACAAAATTCGTGATGGCTGACTGGAACCTGGTTGGCTCAGCGGTTGAGCGCCTTGCCGCGATAGCGAGGTTCGTGGGTTCGAGTCCCGCCACCAGGATTTTTTTTAATGCATTTTTATCTTTAAACATTTAGTATAAGATCATCCTATAAAGGAATTTATAAAAAATGCATAAAAATATAAAAGTATATTAGCTATATATTAGTAGTTATTAATAAAGTTAAATAAACTTTTCTTTTTTTTACTTGCACTGATATTCTTATACGCTTCATCCAAGATTGTATCTATCTCTTAGCATTCCTAATCTTCTATAAAGCCATCAAATAAGGAATTTGTAACCAAAAAAGTTAGTGAGTTGAGTCGTGACAGACTTGCATTTACTACAAATGAAAACTGTGACCGACTAGTAAAATTGCAGTCGTACTGTAAATTGCAAATGCAAATACAAATCCATATTTTCGTCGTTTATGATACAAATACAAATTCATTTATTCGTTGAAAAATAGGTTATAACTATAGATGTTTACATAATTATTTGTTCTCTACACTTTAAAGGCGTACAAATTCGTAGTCAGCTAATAGCAATAATCTAATGGATTCATATATCAATTTAGCATTGTAAAACATCATAAGAAAAAAACGCACATCTAACCGCTACCTCCTAAGCACTAAACAGGCAGCCTAGTAAAAGATTTTATTGTTTATCGAGCCCCCGTACCGAGTAGGTCGAGAGCGGTCTTAAATCGTTTATTACCAAGTTACTCCTCAAATTACGGCGGGGCACAGACGAAACAATGTTTAGGGGCACTTACAGGAACATATGTTTCTTTTTTATTACCTAATGCGTCGTTTGGGCATGAAATATGTAGGATTTGAAAGGTTGACGTCTTCATAAAGGTGGTGCGGCGGAGGTGATGCGCTCCTGCTACTTGCAGGCTTATTGAAAACTTTCAAAATGGCGGACGATTTTATTAAAGAGCTTTTTTTATTTATTCAAAAGTCATAAGCACACTAATTTACATTTATATGTAATATTTATATAAAACTAGTTTCTTCAGTATATATTAACGGGGTGTTTTTCAGTATTACCGATTTTAAAATTAACTTTTAAACGTGAAAATAAAGCCTTTTAAATAGTAAACAAAATATATGTCATAGAAGACTATTTTATTTGTATTTGTGTGGAACTCAATCCGTAATTAATATTTGACTTTGCTCGATCGATAAAAAATCCAAAGACAGTGCTTTTTAATACATTTTATTAATTTTATATAAATAATAATAATAATAATATGTAAGTACGCCAATTTACACATATTGCTCTGGTCCCAAACTAAGCTCTAGGCTTGTACTATGTGTACCAGAAGCAACGACATAATACAAATCATACTTTATAAATACGTCAAAATACTAATTTACCAAATAAAAATACATATCTTTTACTAAAAAGATGTGGGATTAAATTTTATTTTATTATAATAGGCCCCAGATATTTTAAAATCGAAATAATAGTGAAATATTAAGCCGCAGCGGCCTACTTTATTTACCATTTTGAACCTTATTTCTTGGCACTAATTCGGCCCGGCAAACCTGCCGTTAACACAGGGACGAGATCGCCTCTTGTTCGGTGTATACTCGGAATGCCATCGCCGAAAAGGAGGTGGGAATAAAAACCACTTTACACTGAGACCGTCTAAGCATTCTCAGACACCGCAACGCATTCGTGATGGTACATAGGTAAAATAATGCAGTTACAAAGTATATTTTTGATATACCTTTACCTACTATAAAAAATAAACTCTACTATACAAAACAAAAGTTATACAAAAATAAAAATTAGTCGAATAAAAATAGTGATTTATCCGCCACATCGTTCAGCGACGCAAATAATAATCGATTAAATATTATACAAGTTTTTTCTTATTTGTTGAACGCTTGAGCGAGTTCCAAAGGTGCCTTAAAATATATATTTTCTCCGAGGATTAAATTTTTAATATCAATTTTGCGAGATATTTTAAAGGGTCGTAACCCTAGCTGCTCCCTATTCATGTATATTATTAACTCTATAGCTACTTATTATTTCTTTATAAGAATACTTAATATTAGTACCTACTTAAGTACCTATTACCTATTCATGTAGGCATATATGAGAAGAGTTATGACTGTGGCATGGCAAAATGATTATAAAGATACAAGTGCGCACCACAATGGTCAATCTACCCCGAAAGGGACCTAGGATTACCAACACAACAAAAAATATAATATTCCCAATAAGGATATCGCTATGTGTACCTAGGTATATCAGGGGCTTCAGAATGCAGTGTTCTGAAAGTTCTGAAAAAACATAAAATAAACCTATTTTTAATTAAAACGAGGTATTTTGATAGCAGCGTATAAATTTCTCTATTAACTACATACCGCTCACATATTCCAGCACAAACTCACGTAACCGCCGGCCATTCAGTTTTTTTTTGTTTTTCTGTGAAACCGCTCGGTATGATATTCCGCGTCTATCGTACCCATTAAACGTTGAAAACCATAAACGTTCTATACATCCCGAATATCAATACTTGTGCCGTACCAAAACCTCAACGTAATGTGCCGACATTTTTATTTTTCCCATTTTATCGGCACTGGTGACACAAAATCCCCGGCAGCCGAGCTATAGCGCCGCGTACCGGGGAGGGTAGGTAGCGATTAATTTCCTTTTTATTGCTTCGAGCTCGGATTTTAGCCGTTTTTTGCGACATTAAATTGGGCTTAGTGACAAATAATTATCATTTTTTCGCGTTACAACTTAATTCGTATTACCTTACATGTTGCGAAATATTTTCTTTCGTACTGTTATATAATTATTTTTTGTAGATTTCCTACTACGTCGTATCGTAAATTACGAAATGGGAATCGACAAAGACAACGAATTCGCAATACAAGTTCTACTGTTAATTCCTCGCAGCTTTATCCTCAAATTACCTGCCTGTAACCGCACCCTGAAAGGCTCGATAATATATCAATCTATATATAAGGCTCCTGAAAACTGGTAAACCCACAGACTAAAACCTAAGTCACTTGAATGTTTTCGCATCTGTTTGGGCGATGGTAACGAAACCGATCGGTGCTATATCAAGGGTATAATTTTAAACATTTTGTATAATTGATTTAGTCTATAAGGCCCCTGTTGTATGGCTCTAACTAAGTCGATAACAAACATTAATCATATATAAAAAAACAACTACATTAACAAAAAAAAGTTTTTTTTCGATTACAACCATAAAAAGTGTAAACCCGAGCTTAATACGGAGGTAGGTAGGTAGATAGGCCGGGAAAAATCTTCACGAAAATTGGAGAGCTTGTGCGATTTAATTTTGTAGTGAGTTCCCTGTTCCCTGTTCCCTGGGCGCGGTGGTATCTGGAGGCGACGCGTAAGCTCATTATCTCTCTGCTTACACGATTATGACGAAATCCTCTCAGGGTGCGGGGAGGGCGGACTTCTTATGCCCCGATATTGTAAGCTTGTGGTGACCAACTGTTCAGAAAAAAAACTATAAACTAAACCTAATTAAATTTAATATAATCTCATGACATATCTTTGACCCTAGTATAGTGGTCACACCGTTGCATTGCATATTAGTAAAAGCAAGTAGAATAATAACGTCAGTGTCAGTGTTGCTTACTTATTGATAGCGACAAGTGTTTGTTTGTTTACCTAATATAATAAAATGTAATTGAAATTTATTTACATAATTTTTAACTAGGCTAATTACAAATTTAGAAAATCGACCAAATCACTGTATATTGATACCATGGTACCCAATAAGCTGGCAGCATTTTCTCTCCATATTAATATACTCAATTTTTGAGCGAAAAAGCTGCCAGCTTTATTGTCCTCAAAGATGTCGATAAGCTTTGGTACTATCTCATTGTATAATGAATTTGCTTCTGATCCCCACGGACCCATTGTTTCCAAACACCAAAAATATGTGATCATTAGAAATGGTTATACATACTTTCGGCGCTTGTTTAGTTCTTGTTCCGCCGCAGCGCCCGCTCTAACAGATGTACCATAAAGGACGGGGCAAAAGTATTCCAACAAGTAAAGTCCCACACTAGGGATTGTTCCAATCTCCACGGTACTAGAGTCATTCCATATGGACGTTTGCTATCATCTTGACTCAAGCCTGTAGGCTCTTAAATAGAAGGAATTGATATAACGGCAAGCGTCCTGCATATGAGGTCATTAATGGAAAAATCGACCTGCACTTTTAAAACACGAAAGTCCTCGGTGACCCAGCTCATCAACATCTTTGTCACAGGGACAGTGATGTGGTTCATATTCCTTAATAATAAATAAATATTATCAGCCCACTTCTACCCAGATCTAAATTACTAGCAGCTACTACTAAACATGGCACTAGTGTCCTTTCCTTACAAAACTATTAATGCCTAATTATGAAATACTAGCGGCCCGTCCCGGCTTCGCACAGGTTTGTATAACTTTAACTATATGCTCAGCGCACGCCACGGAAGGCCTCAGAAACGATACTTTTCCCCCGTTTTTAAAACATTTTTGGTTACTGCTCCACAACTATAGGACCTAGCGTGATATTATATAGCCTATGTTACTTCTGAATAATGCAGCTTTCTAATGGTGAAAAAATTATTGCAATCGGTCCAGTAGTTTTTGAGTTTATTCATTACAAAAATACAAAAATACAAATCTTTCCTCTTTATTATATTAGTATAGATTTAGGTAAATATTTAAAAAATATATATATTATTGCTATTTTAAATTTAGATTAAATAATGAAATAAAAAACTCAATACCTATTACAAAAACAAACCCTTCCAGATCGCTGTCAGAAGGAAGTACCTGGCTGTAATGCGAAGCTAAAACGCTGACCGAAGAACGAGCCAGCCCTTTTATAATTTTATTTATAAGTTAGTTTATTTATAATGTTATTTTAGTTAGAAAATTACACTTAATACTTATATGTAATACAATTCCACAAATTAAGAGACAAAGGATGTGAATGTATATGATTATGTGTGAGTGAGGTAATTGTGTATGTATGTAATGTGATGTTGTGTATGATACAAAAGTGTTATTATTCTGAGACGTGTGAGTAAATGTTAAACTATTTATCCTACGAGTAATACCGATTACTGACTGTATGACTTCTAAAAAGTTATTGTTTCTGTGATTTGTCCCAAGTATTACAAAGAATTGTGGCCACCACAGATTGGCGAGGAGTTCGGAGCGTCTTTTCAGAAGACGAAATTGGTTTTTAAGAGAGGTACCTTCTAAGAATAGTCTTAGCCGATTTCTTTAGAAGTATGATGGAAGACACGCACTCAAATAATACACTCAACTTTGTGTGAGTTACGCATGTTACCAATTCTTACCATAAAGAGAAGAAATGCAACCTTTATTGAATCACATCATCTAAATCTGATCTCGGAAACCATTTGACGTAAAACATCTTGTATTATTTATTCACGCCGTGTCTTTTGTGGGGTAGGTGTATTGGCAGATATAACTTTGTTCAGTTTTTGGTTATTTAAAAAGGCGTGAAGAGCGATTGCTTTTCGCTTACTTAGCGGAATTCTAACAGGAAAAAAATGCGAAGTTTGATTTTATTTTGAAACCTAAAATTCTAAAAACAAATATTATGAGTGTTCATAATATATACAATTATTCTTAACTTTAATTAAAATAATAATTTCGACCCGAGACCGCTTAAACGGTTTTAGAATATCCAGCAGTTTACGCTCCAATCACAGGACCGCAGAATACGTAAAGTTACCTACTCATGTTTCGCTTTTCCAGAGACTCCTGCATCGATTTCTTGCCGAGATGGTAGTCTCCTTCCATGGTGCAGTTACGAAACGAGCGATAGATTTGACGATAAAGTAGCAAGGCTATTAAAATAGACTCTACTCGTAATGCAAAAACGTCTATGTCGCCGTCCATTTCGTAACCGCATCATTTAGCCGTAGTCCATAGTGGAAGCGGTCAATATAGCTAAACAACCATTTATGAACTCTGTAGATCACTACCATCAGGTAGATACAAAGACACATGCTGTGCTAAAAAATCCCACCTCGTCGTAGCCGTTGGTATTCTAGGTTGGTATATCCAACAAGTGGCTAGCACGTCGCAGTGTGTTGTATAACTTATAACAGTTTTACAAGTTGGTATAGGCGCGGGGCGCGTTTTTTTATCTTCATGCTTGAATGGGTTTGAAATTATGTGCTAAAAAGTGTACCTACTGTCGTCAGTTTTGATAAACAAAATGCCAACATACAAATAAAACAACAACAATTTGATAAATTTATCGGCATAAGTTAGATAGCATAGACAGACAGACACACTGACTGGCCAGCGTTCGCAATGCAATTAGTGTATGCAAATAGTACGAGGCGAGCAACGCTTTCCGAGATTACCGCAGCTAAATCAATTGTGCCAGACTGCAGGATAATTATTTATTTCCCATTCAATTCTGCCAACCTGCTGCCCAAATATCTTGAGGTCGGATGTTTTCCTTTTGTTTCTTATCTTTCTTATCTGCCTTTGTATATTTATTAATTATACGTGTTTTTATATTTCGTTAAACAAATAAGTTTAACCAAGCAAAAGTTGAGATTTTTTTCTTCTTTTATTATGGCAACTCGTGCAATTTGCACATTTCTGCCAGTGTCACAAAGTTGAGATTTAAAAACGATTACTTTCTGAATTTTTCTGAAAGTAATTCTGAATAATAATAATAATCCTAATAATAATAACAATAATATTTGACATTTTATGACATCATTTTGGCAATTATAGATTTTGACACTGACTTCTTACAACCTTTCTTACTTTCACTCATACATTTATACACCACATTCTCCTTTACATATACATTTAACATATCGATTTTATTATTTTTTTATTTAAGTTATTAAATTTAAATGTAATTATTGCTTTTACCAGAGCTTATTATGAATAAATTTATCTGCCATTTATATTTTCATTATTATTGTATCCTAATTTCTATTGGTTTTTATTGATATATTGTTAATTTATTTAAATTCTTTACTTAATTTTTATATGTTGTATTTAATGTAATGTCTACTGGTAGCAAATGCTGGAATTGTTAATCATCATAATTAGACGCCCGCGATACAGGTCTACCTAGTGCGGGGTCCGCTGTTAAATTGTGTATTAATCCTACTGAAATAAAGATATATATATTATATAGCAATGGTTAACATGTTTGCCTTAGTATTTATTTATTGTATGATGGAAAACTTACAGCATTAAAGTGATATTACAATTTAAAATTAAGACAAGAATAGTTTTAAATTTTCACAGATTACCAAAATTATTAATACTTATATAATATATAAAACTATTCATATAATATACAGTAATACAATTATCTGTGTTCTATAATATACGTGGTGGTCTAGTTGGTTAGATTTTGGACTTAAAAACACTTAGGTCCCTGTTTCGAATCCCGGTGTGTACCAATGCGATTTTTTTTTTTTTAATTATGTACATTTGTTTGACAACACCACTATAGTGCCTCGGAGAGCACGTTAAGCTGTCGGTCCCGGTTTCAATATACCAACTTCTGAAACTGTTTATAGATGGGTTATTGAGTCTATTCAATCGTCGCAACTAGCTAGCCACCTGTTCGGTGTAGACTCATACCATCGGCTACGACGTAAAACCCCTCCGCTGGGTACCCTGGGGCCGTCTAGGCGGTCTCGGGCGTCGTAAGGCACCCGTGATGATACATACATATAATATTTATTTATTTAAATCTTTATTGCATACAAAATACAAAGGCGGACTTAATGCCGCTAGGCATTCTCTAATAGTCAAACCTTCGGGACAATAAATGCAGTTAATAATGGATTTTTCCCTACCTATTACTCTATTATTTCTACTCTTCAAAAAATTCGCTTGCCAGCCTACGTCTATTAAAATTATATAATAGGTAGGTGTGTCTATTAAAAAATATAGCTAATAGTTTTATTTTATTTTAAAATAAACACGTTTACGAAGTCGCGAGAACCAGCTAGTATTATATACATATAAGAGATAAAGAGAAATTAAAAAACCCTCCATTTTGTAAAACAGCTAAACTAGATAATTAAGAAAACGTCTCGTTTTTAATACACCCAGCTCTATAAAATGTTATTATGCTCACAACTTGTTTGACATAAAGAATTCGCGCCATAAAGAGATTTTTTAATATTACATTCTTAGACTAAAGTTAATTAAGAGTAAAAAAAATAGAAAATGAAGGTTAAAAAGAAACTCGGATCCGCCTTACTTATTTCAGCGCAGGGGTTTTATTCCAACTCTGTCGTAAACGATGGTATCTAAGTCAGTAGAACAAGTGGCAAAATCGTCGCGGTGTTTAGATTCATAAAAAGTTTCACAACTGGGACCGTGCTCTCCGAGGCACTACAGTGATGTTGTTTAACAAATGTACCTACTTAATTAAAAAATAATTTATATACACCTGGGTTTGAACCAGTTACCTAACCTTATTTTTAAATCGTATTTTAAACTTCACTTTTCAATCAAGAAACACCAGTCTCTTTCTACCTAATGTGAAATCAAGAAAGATACACGTTCCTTGAGTAAAAATTGTATTCAAAGATATAACTTAGAATAACTTCTGTTCGCGCCCGATCCATCGCCATCGAGCGCGGCGGATACCTATGTCGGTCGCCTCACGCGGCCGCAGCAGTTTCGATAACAAACCGGTTTCCAAGTGCAAATAGCAAATAAATATAGGTGGAGATATTAAGTATTTCTATCCGCCTTATTAAATTATAATTAAGTTAGATATTTGTATTTTATTATTATTAGTTAGGTAATAGTTTTACGAGTTTAAAGTTTATTAATATTTTTCGATAGGATTTTTTTTTACCTACCCACCTACCTACTTAAGTTTTTTTTTTTGCCTTTACAATAAATGATAATTGGGTGTAGGTAACTGAACATTATGTAATACAATAATTCCCACGAGCAATTAGATAGGTTTTTTACGTTTTTTAACACTACGTTAATGTATAGTTTTTAGATCGACTTGCAACTTTCATTATATTTTTTTACTTCGAGTTTCAATTCGATTCGTTTTAGTTTAAGAATAGTTAGAATTAGTTATTGCTTGTACCTACTTTGTTTGTTTGTCAGTGCTTCAAGTTTTATTTTATAGGTTTATTTTTTATTTATATGTTTTAGTATTGCACTTTAGTTTGAATTCAACATATTGCGTTTTTATTTAGACGTTTCAACGATCTTACACTGCGATAATAATATTTATATAGGTAAATATTTATAATGGCTGAAAAGAGCAATGTCGCGTCTAGATTGGCGGTGACAGAGAGTCCAACCGAGTTGAAAGATCTTCTAGCTAAACGTAGTTCTATTAAGGGTCGTTTAACAAAATTTAAGAGTTACTTAGATATAGTTACTTCCTCAAATAGTTTAAGCAATCTTGCTTTTAGTGAATTTAAACTGAAGTTTAGGAGGATTGAGGAATTATTCAGCGATTACGATGCGTTGCAAGCTCAGATTGAGACTTTCAATGTGAATAATCTTGATGGCGAGCTAAATGAAAGGGAAGCGACGGAAAATATTTTTGTTACCGTTATCGCTTCCAGCCAAGAGATTATTGACAGGAACTTCTCGGCTGGTGTTGAAGACAAGTCTCATGCCTCCAATTCTCAACATGAACCATCCAGCATCGGTTTTAAGTTACCGACTATACAAATTAATAAATTCAACGGATCATATTATAAGTGGATGGAGTTTAGGGATACGTTTAACTCTCTCGTTCATGGAAACACTCGCATTAGTTCCATACATAAATTTCACTACTTGCTATCATATCTCGAAGGTGACGCTGCCAGAGTAGTTGCTAATTTGGAGGTTTCAGAACGTAATTATTCTGAAGCTTGGGAGCTGCTCTGCGGTCGTTACAATAACAAACGACAACTTACAAATAACCATATGAATGCTCTTTTCAATATTGAACGTATAAATAGAGAATCACACCGCAGCTTGCGCTATTTAGTAGATCACGTATCGAAGAACTTGCGCGCCTTATCTAGTCTCGGTTTGCCCACAGATAAGTGGGACGCCTTATTAATTCATCATATTACAAGCAAATTGGATAATATCACAATTGCGAGATGGGAGGATAATATCAGCGGGTTTTCAGATAACCCCACCCTCGACCAATTCTATAAATTCCTCACATCCCGTGCAGACGTTTTAGAGATCACGATGGGGAAAACTAGGGTCCCGATACAACGCGAAGGTTTCTCTCAAAACGTTCCAAAAAATACAAGATCATTTGTAGCGTCAAACCCAAATATATCATCCTTAAATGTCAAAAAACATCCTTGCTATGTCTGTAACGGCAGACATGACATTTATTTCTGTCATAAATTTATAAATAAAAATGTAAGTGATCGCATAGTTGAAGCGAATAGATTACAACTTTGTTTAAATTGCTTACGTCCTGGACATGTAGCTCAAGACTGTCCGAAAGGTCTCTGTCGAATCTGTGGAGAGCGCCATAATTCCTTAATTCATATAGGTCAAGCTCGACCACAACCTCCACAGCATCAGACGGATGCTGCCATTCCGACTAGTAGCAATATTTTGTCTAGCTTTACAAGGCACACCGCAAATCAAGTTTTGCTTTCTACGGCGGTATTAGAAATACTAAATCCCATGACCAATGAAAGGATAATTGCTCGAGCATTGCTCGATAGCGGTAGTCAATCGTCATTTATAACGACCGCTTTAAAGCAGCGTTTGTCTCTTTCATGCCTCCCTACCAACGATATAACTAAAATTATTGGTATCGGGAATCAATTGATGCATAAGATAAGCGAACGCTGCGTTGTACAATTTTATTCTAGACATAGTAATTTTTTTATTTCAACTACGTGTTATTGTCTCCCAGAATTAACCGGTTCTCTTCCGTCACATTTTATTGATACAAGAATGATTAGCATTCCGAATAATATAACACTGGCTGATCCAAATTTTAATCAGCCAGCTCCAATAGATATCATTATAGGAGCCGATTTATTCTGGCAGATCTTAGGTAATAAACAAATAGCTTTAAATATAAATAAGTTAATTTTAAGAGATTCTAAGTTTGGCTGGCTCATCGCCGGTCCTATCTATAGTTCTAGAACTAATTTAAGTTCACAAATTAGTTGTAATTTTTCTCGCCAATTTTCTTTGGATAATGAAATTGAAAGATTCTGGAGGCTGGAGGAACTCCCAAACAAGGTGGTTTTAAGCGACACAGAAAAGGCTTGTGAAGAACATTTCAAGATTAACACCACTCGCTTGGACACAGGCAGATTTGTAGTAAAGCTGCCTTTGTCCGCCGATCCAAGCTGCTTGGGAGAGTCCTACAGTCTAGCAAAGAAACGCCTAATTAATTTGGAGAAACGTTTTAGAAAACAACCGCATGTAAAGGATGCCTATATAAAATTTATACGCGAGTATTCTGATTTGGGGCACCTTTCACCTTTTCCATTTAAAACACATAAATTATATAATTATTTATGTCATCATCCCGTATTTAAAGAAAATAGCGAATCCACCAAAATACGAGTAGTTTTTGATGCCTCAGCACGTACTTCAAGCGGGCTCTCCATAAACAACATCCAAATGGTGGGTCCCACTATTCAAGAATCGATATTTAAAATTCTATTAAGGTTTCGTCAGTATAAGTACGTTTTAACAGGTGACGTCGAAAAAATGTACAGGCAAATTCTTTTAGACGATAGCGATCGCAACTTGCAATTAATTCTTTGGAGAGAAAACGAAAACGAACCGCTTCAAACTCTAAGATTAAATACTGTTACGTACGGTTTCGCGAGCGCCAGTTTTTTAAGCACTAGGTGTCTATGGCAGTTAGGCGAAGAATGTAATCATGATTTGACCAAAAACATCATTCAGCACGACTTCTATGTTGATGATCTACTCACAGGTTCCGACTCCGAAGTCGAACTACAATATATAAAATGCTCGGTAGAAGCAGCGTTACGCTCAGGTTGTTTTAAATTAAGAAAATACAGGTCTAATCTTCCATCGGTTTTAAAGCAATCATCCGAGGACGCAAATGACGATCTTTGTCTAAGTGAGTCTACTAGCGCTTTAGGTTTGGGATGGAACCCCAATACGGATATTTTTTATTTTCCATTTAACGCAATTCTAAATAATTGTACCGAATTAACTAAGAGAATAATTTTGTCTACGACGTTTAAGTTGTTTGACCCACTCGGTTTATTGAGCCCTTGCATTATTAAGCCAAAAATGATAATGCAACGTTTGTGGCTTAGTGGTATTGGTTGGGATGATCCAGTTCCACCTGACATTAAGCGAAGCCATATAGAATTTTTAAACGGTATAACCGAATTATCTCAATTAAATATTGCCCGACATGTCATATGTGAATCGCCGGTTCTTATCGAGATGCATTCATTTTGTGATGCTTCGCAAGTGGCTTATGGCGCTTGTGTATATCTAAGATCAATCGATGCTAAAGGCCTAGTTCACGTTAGGCTTTTATGCGCAAAGTCCAAGGTTTCTCCTGTTAAAACAACAACCATTCCCAGGTTGGAACTTTGCGGAGCACTTTTAGCTGCCAGACTGTGTAAAACTATATCGAGTTCACTAACGTGTACAATTTCTAGGTATACGCATTGGTGTGATTCCAGTGTTGTAATAAGCTGGTTACGTACTCGATCCAACAAATTGAAAACGTTTGTAGCAAATCGAGTTGCAGAGATTTGTGAAACAACTGAAGTCTCGTGCTGGCGCTACGTACCTACAGCTGAAAATCCGGCTGACCTCGTATCCAGAGGGATTAGTCCTGGTGAATTATGTTCTTCAAGCATTTGGTGGAATGGTCCCACATTTTTACAGTCTAACGATGAACACTGGCCATTATTAAATCCGTTAGTTTCGGACAACTTACCCGAAGTAAAGTCTCATGTAGTTTCTATGCAAACATATTTCATTTTATTTCAAAATTATTCGAAGTTTAACACATTAAAGAAAATTTTTGCCTACCCATTAAGATTTATTCACAATTGTAGGTTTCCAACGTCTAAGTTTACCGGAGCTTTATCCGCTGAAGAGTTGAATAATTCATTTATTGTTCTATGTAAAAATTCCCAAAATGAACAATTTCATCATGAAATTAATTTGTTAAGGTCATACAAGGCCTTAAGTTCTAAATTAAATATATTATCGCTTAGTCCATTCTTAGATTCGCAAGGCGTATTGAGAGTAGGAGGTCGAATACAAGCTTCTGAATGTACCTATGATAAAAAACATCCGATATTGCTAGACTCAAAACATCATTTTACAAAATTATTATTTCAACATTATCATATTACTAGCATGCATGCTGGCCCTCAGCTATTATTGTCCTTAGTAAGGGAAATAGTATGGCCGATTAACGGCAGGAGACTCGCTAGAGGTACCTATCGTCAATGTCCTCGCTGCCGCCGACTACAAGGTAAAACTGTAACTCCAATCATGGGCAATCTGCCTTCACAAAGACTTACTGTAGGCTTTCCCTTTCAGACAGTAGGAATAGACATGGCTGGGCCGTTTTACATTATTAATAAAAGGGGCCGCGGTGCAAAGGTTTCTAAATGTTATCTGTGTTTATTTGTGTGTCTCAGATATAAATGTTTGCACTTGGAAGCCGTTAGTGATCTATCGAAGGAAGCATTTATTATGACCTTTCGCCGGTTTATCGCCCGTAGAGGAAAACCGGCTGAAATATTTTGCGACAATGGGCGCAATTTTGTCGCCGCTGCCAAGGATATTGGCCAATTCTTACGGGCACAGTCTAATGACATAGCCAATATATTTTCCATAGAGGGTATTACTTTTAAATTTTCGCCTACTTACGCTCCTCATTTTGGTGGTCTCTTTGAAGCCGGTGTCAAATCGGCAAAATACCATATTAAGCGTGTGATGGGCAACACGCATCTTACCTATGAAGAAATCTTAACGCTGTTCGCACAGGTCGAAGCTATCCTAAATAGCCGACCCTTTGTCCATTATCTTCCTCTCCTAATGACCTCTCTCCCCTCACCCCAGGGCACTTCATCATCGGGAGGCCGCTGACGGCGCTGCCACCCACTGCGACGGAGGGCAAGCCAACCGCTCAGCGATATCGCCGGCTCAACGAGCTGCGGCAACAATTCTGGACGAGATGGCAGAGGGAGTATCTGAGCGAGCTCCAGCAGCGGACCAAGTGGAAACGGAATCAAGACACTCTCCAGGTCGGAGACCTGGTCTTACTGCAAGAGGACAACACTTCCCCTCTCGACTGGCGCCTTGGTCGAATCAGCCGCTTTTTCGAGGGACCAGACGGAGTATGTCGAGTAGCAGACGTGGCTACTACCAGAGGGATCGTACGTCGCTCCTTCGTGCGTCTCTGCCCTTTGCCATCTGAGGATAGTTGAAAGACATCTTTCAACGGGGTGGAGGATGTTCGCGCCCGATCCATCGCCATCGAGCGCGGCGGATACCTATGTCGGTCGCCTCACGCGGCCGCAGCACTTTCGATACAGCAATCGAGGCGAGCACACGCCTCCTATATCAATTCAATACAAGTTTTATATTTTAATTCTGGTGGTTTTATTTCCATATAAAACACCCTTATGTCCTGCTAGACAACTTCACTTTTCACTCAAGGAACATCTCATTAATTCGATCTTTCTCGTTTTGACATTTGGAGGAAAGAGGCAGACGTTCCGTTAATGTTTTTAACTTCACTACCAGAGGCTCTACCATGGGTTTTTGCTTTGTAGCAACGTTACGTTAAAACATGAGGAACCACCAATAGGATCGCTTTATTAAATCCTGTTACCAAAAATAAAGCAACCCTATTAGTTGTTCCTCACGTATTAACGTTACGTTGCTACGAAGCAAAAACCCAATGGTAGAGCCTCAGGTTCTGCCTCAGTAAGGTAGGAGTTGAAGAACTGTTGGTGAAAATTCACCCCATATTTACGAGTAACCAAGTCATGGTTGAAGTTAGGTAGTTTGTGTATTTTAAACCTCTAAAATATTAAAGTTATCACGGATTGTCATGATACATTATCTCCATTGCCCATTCAAACCTATTTGGTTGGTGTAATCCATAATTCTTTATTTAGAAATCCAAATTACAAAAATTTCGTAAACCCAACACAACAGAACAAAAAAGCAAAGCGAAGTGACGTTTTGTTTTCCCATAAAACATTTATTGTTTTTTAATTAATTATAGTTACACTAGAAAAGTTATTACTTACTTAAATAATCAATACAACAAAATTTATTTTGTATAAAATAGTTATTTGTAAATATGATTTATTTTATTTGCATTATATCATATTAAAGTAAGCAATAACTAAACACGAGAGAGGCTTTCTAGCGACGATCATATACTATTGGTTAATGCAAAAAAAAAAAAATTGGTATGTCAGTGTGGTTCTTGTAAACTTTCGTTACAAACTCAAGGTTACGCTTACCATTGCCGATCGTTAACTTATAGGGACCAGGTATTACCTTTTCCTTACCTTTCCTAGGTGAAGGAATTGAACCAAAAAATAACATATTATTATGTTTACCATATGTACCCTCAGGGTACAGGGTAAACATAATAATTACATTATAGTAACTCTTTCTAAGTATCTATATTAAAATATAAGCGTGTGATATAAATATATATTAGTTTTTTAGGTTTTTTGTATTTCAATCAATAATTTTCACTGAATAAAAATCAATACAAAGTGTTCAAAAATTGTTTTTACCTTGTAGGTTTTAAGACTCGACTTCAAATAAGTCAAGTCGTTAAAAAAAGTCAAGGGTTAAAAAATTCTTGTAATAAATACATATTGGCTTTTTAGTTGTTTAGTTTTTTAGATTAATTGACATTTAATAACTTTACTATGTCACTTATATTTACTACATACTTAAAGTTTTTAAAAACAAGCCCAAATTCAGGTATAAAAATTTCACAAAATTTCTTTTACAGAATTTTAAAAGCCGATTCGAACGAAGAGAAGCCATCCGAACACTAAACTGAATCAGGCGTAGATCAAAGCTACGAACACTATTAAAAATAAAATAAAAACACCAAAATTCCAGTTATTTATTTTCCGTCTGTCCAAACAGTCGTCATAGGTCCAAACAAAAACCCGATATGTCATATTCCCATCAGTTTTTCGTTTGATTCGATATCCAGATAGAATACGGGATCAGAAAGCGGCCCTCCACGCATGGCGGCGAACGGTCGTGTTACGTTACGACCGAATTTAAAACTGTTATCCTTTTGAAACATGAATATTTTCATTTTTCTACCATATACGGTTTTTCCATTTGATAGACGGAACTTAAAAAACAACATTTTTACCTTGCACTGTGATTTATTTTCATATCCGCTTATTTGCGTGATGCACCGCGTTCTGAAAACAAAGAGGAATTACATTTATTTCGCTGTAAATTCTCGTTATTTATCACAAATCTATGCTTGTTAGTCTTTCAATTTGCAAATTTCAAATATATCATCGTTTCATCGCAGTCTACGTTAGTCGGGTATGCTCACTTACCTCTAGTATTGAAATATGTGTAGCGCGAAGCCAGTACAGCATTATATAATACTATTATATACATCGCAAAATTTAGTTTTTTCATAGCAACGACTAATTTGACCCTAATTTTCAGCCTTTTTGGTGATGGTTTTATTTTATAAACAAAAAATATATTTGAACCTGCGTAGCTATCTAATGGAACTGTATATTTGGTCAGTTTTTGTGTATAAGATATACGGGTAAATTTGAAAGGTTGTACTTTGGGCTAAAATGAGACTCAGATCAAATCGAATAAGGCTTTGAAAAAAAATGAAGAAGGTTTTTTATTTTTCATTTGCGACACATGGTTTCATGGGAAAAGTTTTTCGATTTGATCAGTAGAAGCTAGGTTATGATTACCTAATTTACTGTAAACGATTAGTGCATAAACTGTAGTGATAAAATACGAGAGTTATAAACCGCAGAGTAGAGTATATGAAAAGTGCCATCTATCTATATATATTGTACTATTAATTAGTAATTTCCGAATACCATCGGCGAAATGAGGACGGGTTAATCCCTCCGCTGGGTACCCTGAGGCCGTTTAAACGGTTCTTGGGAGCCAAATAGGCACCAATGGTATTTATTAATTATTATTATTTAATTCGTAATTTTTCATACAAATATATATATAATAATAAACCAAAGGTACCCATGACGCTTGCAACGTTACCACGTTGAATAGCCACGGAAACCTTTGCCCCAAGAGGAAACTGGGCTTAGAGTCTCCTGATATTACTTTAATCTTTTTACCTAAATAAAATAAAAGATTTTTAGCTGCCTTAGACCAAGGACCCAAAGCTTCAGCGATAAATGGGATGAAAATTAACGAATTAGATAAATGGTTGTATTTTCTCATTTTCAATTTAGCGTAAGATTCTGCTACAAAACAGGCATTACGGGAAGAGCCTGAAGAATACAAGGGAGCGAGAGTATCTATTATTAGTCATTATTTTTAAAGTCGTTTACTACACAGACCTAGGATCTTGCCCAAAGTCAATACTTCTTGGTTCGTGGTTTACTATTTCAACAACCTCTATTGTTTTTTACGGTTTTAAAAACTAAATGGCTACAACACATAGGCGTTTTCATTTACTAGCTATTTTAGATTATTAATTATGTTTAATATTATAAACTTATTTTCAAAATAACAAATTTAAATAAATCTTATACAACCTAATTATATAATAAATATTTGATCCAAATCGCTGTCTATTGGCATGGTGCCCAATACGCTGGCAGTATTTCCTCTCTGATAAAAGAATACTTATTTTCTGAGCAAAAAAGCTGCCAGCTCTATTGTCACCAGATATGTCTACCAGCTTCGGCGTAATTTCTTTATAAAAAGATTTTATTTCTGATCCCCACGGACCCAAAGTTTTAACAGCAAACGCCAAAAATATGTTTACATATTTTTGGCGCTTGCTTATTTGTGCCTGTTCCGCCGCAGCGCCAGCTCTTACAGAGGACCATGAAGATGGGAGGGAACTAAAGTATCCCAGCACCCATACAAGGGACTGACCCATCCTCCAAGGTACCAAAGTCATTCCATCTGGACACTTGCCATGATCTCGATTCAAGCCTCCAAAATCGTAGAAATTGAGATTGTGACAAGCGTCCTGCGGATAAGATCGTTTCATGCATGAGAGTACGTGGTGACCAAGTGATCTTATAAACACAAAAATGTTTTAAAGAACCAAGAATTATAAAATGGTCCTTAACCGTAACTCTACCACCACATGAAATAAGTAAGAAAACAACCCGGAAATCCGTTTTTTTTAATAAAATAATTTACAAAAGCATCTAACTAACATTAATTAACCAAAAATTATCTCAAGTTTTTAAACTTGAAACTGCAAAATCGTCACCTATTTCATAAACAAACTTTACGCTTTACTTTACCCTCATTTTTATTAAACTTATTTTACACCTTACGCTCAAAATAATAAGGTTTATTATACAAAATAAAATGCTTTAATTGAAGCAAGTCATTTTACAACCTAACACTGAGCGGATAGAGTAGATAATTGCCTAAATGCAGTGAGCTTGAATTTTAGGGAGTTGATATTTTCGCAAAGTTGGATGCGCGAAATAATTTCCCTCGGGATGCGCGCGGCTTCGCGTGTCATTGATAAAGATGTCAAGTTAGCGAAACTTAAGATGTGCTAGATTACTTGATAGACGGTCATTGGAGACGACAGCCGGTGCTGTATCAGGCATCGGCCATG
Organism: Monopis laevigella; assembly: GCA_947458855.1. Taxonomy (NCBI): domain Eukaryota; kingdom Metazoa; phylum Arthropoda; class Insecta; order Lepidoptera; family Tineidae; genus Monopis; species Monopis laevigella. The sequence goes on from OX381582.1 coordinate 2,086,207, forward strand.
GATATAATGAATATTATAAACATTTTGTACGCAGTTTTCTGTGTTAAAGTAAACTTATAAAATGTATCTTATTAATTTACATTTAAAAAATGCAGATAAAATAAAACCTAATGATCGATAAATAATAATAAATATAAACTTATCGACCTTTAATATCTCTAATATTTCCACTATTATTTTCTTCTGTGGTATTTCTTAATTTTTTTTGGTAAGAGTTAAAGAACTACTTCTTAAAAAAACATAAGTAATACAATTCTAAGACCAACAGAGTTTCCTAAAAAGTAACGTATTTGAAGAAAAAAATAAACAGATAAGCAAATTCAAACCGGATTTCTTTCTCGCCACAAAAACCCAAGCAGAAGACGAAAAAAAGAAAAGTTTCCTCGAAATAACAGTCATAACTCTGCTCTGCCTCACAAAAACTTAATAAACAAGTACGAATTTAATTAAAAAGCAAGAAAGCATGAGCTGTGTAATTATGGTCGTCCAAAACGTTCCCGGCAAAAAGATACAACTCCCTCCGTCCCTGTGCTACGCCGACTAGCTACGCCGACTAGCTACGCCGCCCCGTAGTCTTCCTTTTTAATTAAAACAAAAATCTTCATTCAATTCCGTTTTTTTTCGCTTTAAATACTCGTTCAGTTGCTATGTGCATTTCTTGTTTATTTAAATGTCTTTTTGCGAATTAATTTGGTGAGTTTATTTTTGACAAACAGCCCGGAGTTCGTTTTCTTGTTTAGGTGTCATTCTTAAATGGAACAGCCGATCCCAGACTAGCTCAATCGCTAGTAGTATATCTTTCTGACGTCAGTAATAGAAAATAATTTGTAGGAGTTTTCACAATCACGAGGATCAAATAAAAGTGAATATGAAGTAACCTAGAAACTGAAAACGGAACAACAACCTATTTGATAATATCCTCCTTTTATGAAGTCGGTTAAAAATAAATAAAAAGCTTTAACATCTGTTACAATCAAAATAAAACATATTGATAGTCATTTGTTTTTATAATTCGCGTTTTTGTTAATTGTTATATATTAACATTGATTGAATCAGGCGTTATATTTTTTATATTAATATTTTTTTATAATTGTCAAAGTTAAAAAAAAAACTGTAGTTTGCTCTCGAACCACGCAAACCTCACTTTAATACGTTTAGAATTAACAGTAATTAACATATAACAGTAATTAAAATAAAAGTATTATAACTTTTACAGATTTTTATTAACTACTGGCAAAAAAATTACTAGCAAATTTGTATTATCAAAATTTTGCCCCTAAATCCTAATGCTCATTTAATTGTTGAAAAATTCGCGTTGCACGCATACGTTGTGAGTAAGCTTGCACGTCATATGTTACCGCGTCGAGCCGAGTAAGTACGCGACTTTAAAACCGCGATTTTAAAGCTCGTACTGTCTGTCAGCCACATTATAGTCAGACCTTTTCCTTCCGTCGGAAAGATCATGTTCTCTGGTAGCGTAAAATGGCCTTATTCATAAAAACTTATTGAGTTCCTAAAGAACATTTTAGTTAAAATATATTTTGCCAAAAAAATGGTAATGATCGATTACCTCGATCATAGAGCATTACAGGCATTTTAAATGCTAAGCAAATAAATAAAAGTTACGCATGATGGTACGCATTTTTTTAAAATTGTTATATCGTTATCTATGAATGGAATCGCTCCTACTATGCTGGCTTAATGATGCTGTTACAAAACAGGAAACCGGATGTCAAGCGTCTTTGTCGTCTGAAAGTAGACTACAACCTCAAAAATAAATTGATCCAGTAGTCTCCTAAAATCGGTGAGCCCACAGTCTATAATCGAAACATGGCTAGCTCACTTGACAGTTCTGTATGGGCGGTAGTAACGAGCCCGATCTGTCGAACTAACTAAGTTATAGAGACCTTCCTCCCACCTAATGGCCACGTTTGGGCCAAGCGACCTGCGTGCCGACGATCCCATCGGACTTTCAGCAGCCTTACCTTGGGCCAAGAGACCCTCCTGCTATTCATATATTATCTTATTAATTCTAGCCTATCTATATATATATATATATATATATAGTATAAGTATATATATCTTTTACTATTAAAAATTGAACTGCTCTACCAGCCTGTGTTTTTCCTTCTTCCTACAATAGCGTATGAATCAGCATCGCATGTCTTATTATTTCATTTCGAATATTTGTTGTTTTCATTCATGGCCTTTACATACCGCTTACTATTAGGTGGATGTAGAGTCAGATGCCGTGCTCTAGTAAAAAAACAAAATCAGTCGTAGGACTTCACGTCAGGAGTAAAAACTTCTTAGCTTCACAAATTTGTAAACATTATTTTTGGATTGTCACACATCTGTCATATATATGTATCTCAGCGTGACGGTCCCTTGAGTTCAGTGCTTTTTCCCCATCCCAAAAAGTGCCGAACGTGCCGAAGAACCTTTTACTTCAAAAAACTTTTAAGTTTCGCGTTTCAACTATAAATATCATTTGCACAGCTCAATAAATGACGATTCAGCCTCGCGAAATCCTAATTTACATTAAGGAAAGATGCTATTCAAACTTAAAACGACCTAAGGTTTCGTAAATACGGTCTAATTTAATTCAATTCAATCTTCATAATTGGCTTTCTGTCACTTTTTGTAACAATATTGCCACAAACAAATAAAACGGTATGGCACGAAAAAAATGGACTTATTGGCTGACAGTCCATAGACAAGTTACACGCAAACAAAACTTAGCATCGTCTTCAAAAGAAAAAAGACTTAAATTTCAAATTATAAGTAAAAACAGGATTTAACTATTCTAAAGCTTAACTATATCTACTACTACAATAAACTAAACTTTAATATTATGATAATGAATATATTTACAAATGAGAGATAATATATCATAAGAAAATATATGTAACAAATGGCTCATTTTACAAGGTAACGGTATTTTATTTTAAGCCTTGGTTTTCAAAATTTAAATTATTTAATAAAAATGTAACTTCTGTGAGCCGTTTGAGAATAGGTCATTGTTGCCTAGCTACTCATTTATATAGAAAAAATATTAAAGAGTCTAATCTATGTGAGTGCGGTGAAGGTGTTGGTGACATCGATCATCTGTTTTTTAGTTGTAAAAATCATTCATCATCACTGTATTCTTATTTACCTTCTTATAAAATACGGTCTAAAATACCTTTTCAAACCGTTGTTATTATAATAATTCATACTACAATAAGTGAATATGACATCGCCTTAGCATTCAGAGAAAGCTCTGAGTTCGTAAATGAATATTCACTTTATTAATACATATTATAGTGCAATAAAAAAATACAGATATACTCAAATGAAAACCTATAAACATACTCGTAAATAAACTTTCCTTGTAGTAATGTAATGTATATATAATTTAATTACGTTTTCTAAAAAGCCAGTTACTTCTAAATAGCGTGTATTATTACTATGTTTTTTTTATATATTTGTTGGATTTAAGATATTCTCATAATTGGAGATTTAGGTTACTGATTTGGTTTATGCACCCTCTTAAATCCATAAAGGACATAAAAGTCAATTTGGGGACTAAAACTCAATATTTTGTGTAAAGTGTACGCAGCATGACAATTCAAGTTTCAAATGATTTAATAATCACATTTTATTTTAAATAAATATATTTCGGTGACGGCCCCTTAGTTCACGTTGATCAGAGAAATTTATGGAACCGTACTATGTGTATTTTTTTTTTGTTATTTTACCTAATGTTTTTAATTCGTAAGGAAAAAGGTCTATAAAAAACATTTAAAATATAGATAGATAGTGTCCGACCGGCAGTGTGGACGATAGAGTATAATTTCTAAATAGTATTCAGAAATTATGACTCAAGGAATTGAATACGAAAATTTCGGGAATCAAGGAAGTGACACAACATTACTATTTAAAAATGTATTTATTGCTTTTCGAAGTATTCTCCGTGAAATTTGACACATTTTTCCATACGATGAAACCTATGTACATAAACGCCTATGTACAATTTTATTTTGTAATTTTGTGCAATAAAGTATTTTAAATAAATTAAATAAATGAAACGAATCATTAAAGCAACCATTCCATTCGGAAGTTGGGGTCTCCAAAATGGCCGTTTTGTAGGCGTCCACAGCTTCTTCAGGTGATGAAAATCTCTGACCACGCAATTTATTCTTTATTTTAGGGAAACTATAGAAATCATTAGGGCTTAGGTCGGGGCTGTACGGCGGATGGTCTAATAATTCTATGTTTTCTTGCTCCGAAAACTCTTTTGTTCTGTGCGCGGTGTGAGAACTCGCATTGTCGTGATGGAGGATGATGCGGCGATTGCAGTTCTCTTTACGGAGTTCAGAAACGACTTGTGGCAAACAAATGCTAGCATACCATTCTGCATTAACCGTTCTTTGTCCCTCAAGAGGAATAGTCGCAACATGGCCGGTTTTGGAGACAAACGTGGCCACCATTTTTTTTGCAGCACTCCGTGAACGCATAATTTTTATTGGCTTTAACTCATTTTCGAACACCCAAACTCGTGACTGATTTTTTGTTTCGGGTTCGTACGCGTATATCCAGGATTCGTCACCTGATACGATGTTGTATACAGCATTTGAGGATCCTGCGTGGAATCTTTCGAGAGTTCTGACGCACCAAGTAACGCGAGCCGCTTTTTGCTCTTCACAGAGCGAATGCGGTATCCATCGGGAAAACAACTTTTTTACACCTAATTGTTCATGCAAGATTATTTGTATTTGACTCATGCCAATGTCTAAAGTTGCCTGAATTTCGCGGTATGTCACATGTCGATCTTCCACAATCAGCTTACGCACAGTATCAACGTTTTCTTGGGTGACTGCAGTTTTTGGACGACCTTGACGGGGATCATCACTGAGCTTGACACGTCCACGTTGAAATTCAGCAAACCAGCGATAAATTGTGGTTTTGGATGGGTCTTCATCATCAAATGCAGAAAGCATCCGATCAACACACTGTTTTTGTGTTAAACCACTTCGAAAGTCATAATAAATCATCGCTCTTGAATTTTCTCGAGTCAATTCCATTGTCTCAACGACTAAACAAGTTTGACAAGTCCTTGTGACAAGACCAAGAATCTTTTTTTAAATAAATAAATGGTATTGGATTTTTAAAACCAAGGAGTTTTCAATTAAAAAGATTTTAATATGACAGGAACAGTGGAAATATTCCATTCCCGATATTTTCAGTGCCGACTACGTATAACTCTAGAACTTATTTATTTATTTATTTATTTATTTACAATAGGTATACAAACGGGTATCAACAAAAGCTATATAATGCAATATATATATATATTTTTTACATAGGTACTGTACTAGGCTGATACCCAGAAGCCCGTATACACCATGAATTACGCTATTTGCACATATTTAATATATAATAATTACACACGATATAAATTAATTGCTTACCCTAATACAATAAAGAGAAGAACAAAATTGATATAAAATGAAATTTTAATTGCTGACATTTATTATATTATTAGCATTATCTTTAATATATAGGTACTCGGCATCATTGTTAAATTAATATTACACATATTATGAGATTCTTTAAATAATACTATTCCGACTCGGACCGATATTGAGGACCTCACGGACCTGCCTCTTAAAGGCATTTTACTTTGGCGTAAACACGTCCAAAAGCACGTTATCTCGTGATAACTCGTTGTACAAGCGACACATTCTCACCAAGGGGTTATAACAGGACGTATTGTTTGTATATGTTCTAACCACAAACGTGTCAGTGTGATGTCGGAGATTGTGTCTAGTATTGAGACCGATCGCTGCAAGAAGGTCAGAGGAGTCCAAGATAGAGTGGAGGATTTTATAAAGATACACTAAATCCTGCTCATTACGTCTGGCATGCAGCGGCGTCATTCTGAGAGCCGAGAGCCTGGCATCATATGATGGAAATGCTCTGCCACTACTGTAACGATAACATATTGTTTTAACGAACTTCTTTTGTATGGCTTCTATTCTGGCAGAATGAACCACATAGGAGGGGGACCATATTACAGAAGCATATTCCAGGACACTTCTGACCAAGCTGTTATAAAGACATACAGCAGAGTATGGTTTTTTAAATCCTTTAGTAATTCTGGTTATAAAACCGAACATTTGATAGGCCTTACCAACAACATAGTCATAGTGTTCCCGGAACGTTAACTTATCATCAAAAAGTATTCCCAAATCTTTGGCAGATGACTTACGTTCAAGTATATGACCTTCTAGATGGTAAGGATTTGATATTTTTTGGCGTTTTTTCGTGAAAGTAACTACAAAACATTTATCTACGTTGAGATACATACAATTACGATTGCACCAATCTTGGATTTTGAGCAAATCTCCTTGAAGTGTAGCGCAGTCACTTATACTTTCGACTCTGGTGAATACCTTAAGATCATCAGCGTATAGCAATCTGCAACATGATAATTCCTCAGCAAGGTCATTAATAAATAGCAGAAACAATAAGGGCCCCAAATGGGAGCCCTGCGGGACTCCCGAACCAATGGAGATAGGCGACGAAATTATGCCTTTCAAAGTAACCAACTGACTTCGATTATCGAGATACGATTTAATCCAGCGAAGTAGATTTCCGTGTATACCATACCATGTAAGTTTGTGACAGAGCAACGAATGATTAACCTTGTCAAAGGCTTTCCGGAAGTCAGTGTAAACGGAATCCACCTGACCACCATGGCCAAACACTCGACAAAGAAAATCCTTATACAATAGCAAATTGGTAACAGTTGACTTACCCCTAATAAAACCGTGTTGTTCCTGTGAAAGAACGGGTTGCACATGATTATATATAAATTCATAGATCATAGACTCAAATAGTTTAGGTATTGCTGATAAGATACTTATTGGCCTATAATTTTCACAATTAGACGTGTCCCCAGACTTATATATTGGGACGATGTGAGCTGATTTCCAACAGGTTGGTACATAGCCTAGTCGTAGGGAATGATTAAAAAGTAAAAGTAGAGGGATACAAAGTTCATCAGCACACGATCTAAGGACAATAGGTGGAATGCCGTCAGGGCCCGCTCCTTTGTGTTGATCTAGCTGCTTTAATTTTTCTAAGACAACTTTTTCATTTAGTACAATAACTGAGAGAGAACCAATGTTCCTAAGACAACCCATCACGGGGCACTGCACAGATGTTGTATTGTCAAAGACAGACCCGAAGTATTCTGATAACATTTCACACGCAGTCTCCGCCTCAGTGGTGGAGCAGTTTCGAAGGTACATAGTTTGTGGTAAGTCGTTATTACTCCTTTTACTTTTAACATAATTCCAGAATGATTTTATGTTTGTTGGAATTGTTTCCTCAGTTGAGGCAATATAATTATTATAACATTGTTTTATAAGTTTTTTACTTCTAGCACGTAACATTGTAAAGGTGTTATAATCCCTGGGATTGTTATAGGTTTTAAACTTTTTATGAAACTTGTTCTTTTCACGAATGCATCTTATCAGAGACTGACTAAACCATACAGGGAATCTTTGGGACCTATTGGACGTCCGAGGAGTATAATCATTTATCATTCTAAGGAAGACATTATAAAACTTTGAAGTCATTACATCTAAATCGTCACCCACGCCAATTAACTGACACCAGTCGATCTCATTTAGTTCAGCTTTCATTCCTACAAAGTTGCATTTCCTAAAATTTAGCTTTTCAGGTTTTACTTTCATACCCTGTATTTTATGCCCGACTGAACAAATAGATATAACAATAGCAGGGTGATGTTGATCTTCTCGAATCACTGGGGTTTCACTAAAGACATTAATATTTTTATAATTGGATAATACAAGATCCAAATGACGGCCATTATAGTTTGAAATAGAATTATATTGACTGAAATCACAAAATGCAAGCATGTCTAAAAGAAGCTGAGACTTCAAATCCATGGTCACCCTACTTGGGATCATCAAAGGAGAATGAGGTGATTGTGACCAGGTAATTGTAGGGGTGTTGAAATCACCAACAATTACAAATAGTTGATCCTCATTATCAGTTTGAATATTTTGGATACCCTTATAAAAAGAAATCAGTTTATCAGTCTGAATATCAGGTGGAATGTATACCACACATAAATTTATAGGCCTAGAATGCGGTACATGGCTCACCAAGGTAACCCATAGGTCCTCAATATCAGTCTCCCAAGAAATTCGGCGTGTTACAGTATACTGTTTTTTAATTGCTAAGAGTACCCCCCCACCCTGTACCTTTCTGCTGGAAGTACTTTCACGATCTCTTCGGAACACCAAATATCTATCATCAAATAGTTCAGAGTCATTAAAACTTGAGTTAAGGTTGGTTTCAGTAAAAAATATACAATCATAATTCTGACTCAATATACACAAAAATATCTCATTTGTTCTTGATCTTATTCTATTTACATTCTGATAATAAATTTTCATTAAAAAGTTTATAATAAATTTATAATATAAATCAGCAATCACACAGTAATAAAATAAAAATATTAATAATTAACTAAAAAATACAATTAAGAACCTACACAATTTTACTTAAATGGGAAATGTCCTTAATTAAAAGTGCAGATGAGTTCTCATCCTTTCTCACATATACTCTACCATACCTCACCCACACAAATTTAAAGTTATGAGTGTTAGCTGCCTTCCTAACCGCTGCATGCAACTCCTTGCACCCCGGTGACAAGTGCTCAGACAGATAAATATTTTTACGGTCCCCCGGGATCTTCAGGTCTGTAGTGCTTAGTTGTGTAGATTTGTTGACCTTGTTGTACCTCTTATAAGCTGATAGCATTAGGTCACGTGCCCTTTCAGATGGCAAAGTAACTACAATATTGCGAGGTCTATCAGAGGAAGGGTTCATCTTGGCGACTCTACGAACCGACCTCACATCATTGTCACTCAGAGACACTTTTAGGGTTTCACATAAATTTTTAAATATGCTTATTAAATTTTCTGACCGTTGTTCTGTAACTGAATGAATTTCCAAATTAACACAACGTGAGGTCTTTTCAGCTGATTCCAAGCGGCGTTTTAAGCAAAAAATATCATCTTTAATCTGATTATTTTTTTCTTCCATAAAAGTAATTCTTGATGAAAGCTCATCTACATTATTCTTTATGACACTCTGTTCAGCAACAAGAAAATCAGTAGTGGCGGATAATTCACTTTTTAAGTCACTTATAGCCTTGCTTATTTCATTCTTAATTATGTTTTTAATGTCTTGTGTAACAGTATAACGCACAGTATCAAGTTTAGAATCCAAAAGTTTGCTTATTTGCTCCAATGTGATATTAGTTGAAATAGTAGTAGGAGAGGCAATTGAGTCATTTAGGATTGACCCGTCGCATGACATGTCTGTTACATCAGTCTGTAATTCGTGTTGGCTTCTTACAAGTCATTATTTCTGCGCCTAGTTGTAATATTTATGCATCGAGGGCATTTCCATGAATGTGCAAATGAATTGGCTTGTTGTTTATAAACTTTTGGAGGGATATTAACACATAAGCAATGATAAAAGCCACTGCAATTAATACATTTCAATCGTTCATCCTCTATTGTCTTGTTGCAAGCTTGGCAGTACATATTAGCTGTTATAGAGGCATATTATGACATGAAAATGGATGGATATAATTTTGGGTCCAAGATAAAAATTATAGTAGTTAATACAAACAAAACAAAAAAAAGGTTTATCCTGCTTGTTTTTTAGTTAAGTAACCCAATGAAAAATAACCTTGCTGTGGTATATTTATCCCGAATTAAACACATAATAGTCACTTTATTTATGTCATTCAACTTCTCCGCACAAACACAGTATGTAGTACTCTATTTTATCTGTGAAACACAGTTTGATATAGTATTAACTTGAGTTAAAACATTTATAATTTCGCAGAAACGGCCGGCAGTTTTTTCGCCATTAATTTCACTGTTTAGTATTTAATGTTATTCAATGATATAATTTTTAGTAAACAAACTTCACTTATTTTAACTATTATAGTCCAATTCAATAAAAAATACAGCGTAAAAACATTAATTTAAGATTTTTATTAATTTGGCGCGTATATATATATATAAATAATCTAAGAACTAGAGGCTTAATAAATAATTGTATTATTTATTATACGTAAACTAAAATCCCTAATGCGATTATTGCAAGCTAACCAAATTTTTACGTACTAAGTATGTAATAAATAAAATAAATAACGTAAACGAAATTCGACGAACTACATTCGATCCAACCAAAACGAACAATCAACTTCGACATTTTTTTTTAAATTTAATATAATATTCTATGTAAACAATATTATTAAGATTAAAAATAAAAAATATCTTCCAAATTTAAAGATGGCATTTCAGGGATAGTGCCAAGAACATGAAGGTAAAAACCGCGCGCCGCTACGCGTTTTTTTAGCTTCATGGCCAAGAAGGATAGCAACGTTTCCCCGCTGAATAGCCAAACTAATGCGTTGACAGAAATAATTGCCGGCCATTTTGTCATCTGACCTTTCTATCGGACGTCTGGACAACTCTTTGGCTATGCTTTTGGCTGAAGGCCCTCAAGGTCCCATCGTCTCAACACCGTTTGGGGTGTAAATAAATAGCTTTCGCTGAGGTTAGCGTACTTAGACCGTTTGACGTTCTCGGCAGAAACTGCCGCCCCTAAAATAGATGTCAAAAATGCATTCAACACCAGAAATTGAACATTTACATTAAACAGAAATTATTTTATAAACGAAGCATTAAATTATATCCCAGTTCTATACCCATACTTAAACCAAAGCTATAATGAAATGTCCAATTTATCGTATAATTCCGATATCATTAGTTCGTCAGTTGGTTGCCAACAAGGTCAGTCCTTTTTGGCCTTGCCATACATCCCATTATATTTGTACTTAATTCATCACGTGTGGTATTTCTATAATCAAATATCTCAAAATCTGAATGATTTATAAACAACACTATTTCGGAAGTCGTAAAAGAACAAATTATAGACAAATTTTCGTCAATAACACCGCTTATTAAAATTTTAAATAGGAATAGTTTTTACCTCCTAGGATCACTAATCTTCAAAAATTCCATACCTAATTTAGTATAAGAAAAATTAAATACTTTTAAAGCAAGCTCAGAACGTATTCAAAAATTAAATTATCCATTTGTCAACCTCATAGATGTCCGTGCGGATGTTACGTTGATCAATTTGGGTTCCATGGTCTCTCTTGTTTAAAAAGCGCTGGGCGTTTTGGCGTTTTTCGCTGCACAGCCCCATCATTTATATATATATAGAAGATTTGCGAGTATTTTGCCGTTTGAGGTGTTCCGCATCAGCAGCAGCGTTTCGAGCCCCATCTAATGTCCTGGAAAGATGTGAAACTGACAAAGTGGTCGACGCAGGTTGCGTTCCACACTAAACAGCGACCTAATTTTCAAGGAATCAAACTTAGACCGTTAGGCCTCTTGTCGTCATCGCGTGACAAACCACAAGTTAGGTCAGTCACGGATGGTATATTGATGACAGCAAGAGCCCTACGGATTATGTCATTGATGGATATACAATTTTCTTACAGTAAAAAGCCACTGGTTAAATAGAGATCATTGTTAGAGTACGCTGTGATCTCTTAACTTCAATGAATTATGATTTATCAGCACCACCCGACACCGTGATGCAGTAGGTCAAGTAATACATTAAGAGTAAGACATTTTTTACCACAAGCTATCGACCCGTAATTATTGAAGGGAGTTTTGCATCATTACTAGATTTACCGCGCCGAAAGCCAAATTGTGATTCTTATAGGAGTTTGAATTTTTCCAGGTGAATAATCAGTCTATTGTTCAACAACTTTTCTATTATTGTGGATAAACTGCTTAAGACTATAATAGGTCTATACTTATTGACATCGTCTCTGTCTCCTCCTATGCACCGGAGTGATGACTGCTTGTTTCAAAGCTGTAGGAAATACACCCTTTGTAAAACACAAAGTGGCATATGAGTAGAACGACCAAACCATGTGCACGCTCTAGAAACTCGGTAGAGACTCCATCTTTATCTGCTAGTGCAGCATATAAGATTTATAAGTATGTGTAGTACTTCCTCGGGATCGGTATCAAGTAACACAAAAGAAGACGGTAAAGATAAAGATACCGTCATTAATTTATGTTCGGAATTTATTGAATTTTGTAGTATTTTTTTCAGCAGCTGATCGACCAATGTCTCCAAAGAAGTTATTTGTGTGATTAACAGGTTCAATCGGAGAAGTCATTGACTTAAATAGTGCAACACTTCCGTTTTTAAGTTTCGTAGTGTTGGTAATAGATTTTATATTATACTATTGAACTTTAGAGTTGTTAGTAGAGTTTTGTATATTTTGTATTTTCAATACATCTAACAAAAGTATTTTGTATTTAGTAATTTAAATACTTCTTAATGTATATTTTGCCCAGCCCTGGACTTACACCGATTTATATTGTAGAAAACACTATGGCGAAATTACGGCACGTACTTTGCTTCAGTTATTTATTTTTTTACTTATTTAGGTTGTGTTGTACCTTATCGCTTATAATTTCCACCAGAAAAATCCTTTCGCAACGTACTTCTCGCCAGATCATTCTCGCCAGGTAATTTACATGTAGGTTTTGAATAGCCTTATACAAGGTTATGGGTTTTTAATTTGTTTTGAAATGCTACATGTACCATACCATTCTATACCAAACAATACTTATTATAAAATCCGTTCAATGGATATGGATCAATTGCGCTAAAGTACTCTACTTCAGACATTCGTAAATACTCCTATAAACTTAATAAAGAATTGAATTGACAATAAAACATATATGAATACATGTACTTAATTTTTAACATTATTTTATACTCGTAATAATGCATGTTATAATCCATATACCTTGTACATGAATCATAAAATTAACATGAATCCTAATAGTTTCTGAAAATATCTGACAGATGTCGCTAGTGTCAATAAAAAGTGCTCACATATACGATTAAACTTTTTATACTACACTGTGTTATAGAAAGTAAATGTTATCATCATCAGCCTAGTCCACTGCTGGACACTTTATTGAATATAAAGTCGTTTTGTTTTTTGAGGCCTTGCTTCTTCAGTAATGAACGAGTTGCAGGCGAATAAGTTATCCATCTAATAAATGGCTACGTGTGGTGATTAGTGGTACTATGGATGTGACATCAAAAGAAAAAATCGATTAAATAATAATCGATATTTACTCGCAAATAAATAATCGATTTACCAATATTGATTTTTTAGTAGAAAATAATCGATTTTTTAGGAGAAAATAATAGATTTTTTTTTCAAAAAAATAAATACATTTCTGAAGTCATTATTAGTCATTAAAACCATACTAGCATAGATAATACACTATAAAGGGAATCGATAGGCCACTCGCGTTTCAAAAAAATTTGTTTAACAGGTCCGATAACAGATGGCGCTTTTTTAGTTCCCTTTGCATTCGATAGATGGCACTTTTTGAAAACACGATTTAGAATACGACGTGTGTTCGGCGCTCGCTCTGTTTGGGTGCTCGTAGGAGGTGGTGGTCACAATTCAAACAAAAAAATGGTTTCAAACGAATAACAAAAATATTGTTTCGTTCAGAAAACTTATGAAGCAAGAAACCATTAAAATTACTGGTTTTTTTCTACATTATTTTAATTTATTTATTATATAAATATATATGTTTGCGATTGGTTTTAATTTTAGTAAATCAATAGTATTTTTTGTATGCAGAGTCATCTAGTTTTTTTTTTGAAGGCGTTAATTCCGGGAACCGCCCTCTAGATGGCGCTGTTAATTAGATTTCAATTTGTAAGTAGGCTCAAGTCACCTCAAGTATGAAAGATAACCCACCATGCATACTAGTCAACCATATTAAAATTTAAATTCGAAACAATTCTTAAGAAATGTGACATCTAAAGAAATAAAATCGATTAAATAATAATCGATATTTTCTCTCAACCAAATAATCTATTTACCAATATTGATTTTTTTTTAAATTAAATGCAATTCTGTAGTCATTAAAACCATACTAGTCAACAATATTAAAATTTAAATACGATTTAGCCTATGTTCTCGAAGCTTTTTGTATAGATACCTAAAGAATAGACAACATTTAAATGAAAAAAAAAATCCTATGTAGTTGTACGTATTTTAAAACATATTTTTTTATTGTTATTGGAGCACGCGCAGCACGTGACAAAGTCTATGAAAGGGGTTGTTCAGTACATTAATGTTTAACAATATTTCGACGCCACTATGCCGGATAAATGATGACGATTCGTAACCGCACCCTGAAAGCAGACTATCACCTCGATAAGAAATTAATGCAATAGTCTCCAGAAATCCGATGAACCCACAGACTAAAACTGAAACATGACAATATCACTTTTTTTTGTATTTATACAGATACAAGAAAAACTCGTTACGACCGTATGGTCGGACTAGCAAAGTTATGGAGACCAATATAATATAATATAATACACGCGACGGCATATGATTTTGTATCTACATGATGAACAGTAGCTCTGTTATCCCATGAATGGGCCATCAATATATTATTATTTAACTGAATTAATCGCTACCACTATACCATAATGATGTGGTTACGAAATGGACGGCGGCAAAGACGATTTTATTTATCCCCCCTTCTTTATCGTCTAATAAACCGCCGCCGTTTCGTAACGGCTACCTGAATGGACTACCAGACTACCACCACGACAAGATATCAACGAATTAGTCTATTGGAAACCACAGACTAAAACAGAAACATGACTAGGTCACTTGACGGGTTTTATATCATATTCATATCTTTATTTCCACCATAGGTACAATACAGAACACTTGGTTATCGTCATACATAACAAAATAACTAATCAAATGAAATACAAACAAATATGAAAAATAATAACAATGATACAGCTAGTAACCAAAGTACATATAAAATACAAAAGCTATATAACAAGAAATAAAATAAAAATTTAGATGCTATTTATGTATTTCAATATAAAATTTATAGTAAAATTGCAGCTGTAAATGGGCTTTGTCGGTGAGATAAATCAAATAAAAAATAATACAAATATGTTAGCAGCTGTATAGGGGCTTTGTCCTAAATACATCAATGTCTTTAGACACTATAAAAAAATTATAAAAAAATAATAATAATAATAATAATAGTATGTAATAAATAACTAAGCGACCGTTAATGGCCTCTGTCAGAAATATTTTATATAGATATAATTAATAATGGGTCAGTATAATAAAACGTAATGTCACAACACAACTTAGGGGTAACTAAATATCAATACAAAACAACTAATACAAATAATAGACCAAAGTAAAATCCTATGTGAAGTCTTTTATATCATATAGTTCAAGGTCCCGGAGCCAATTCTGACATTTTCTTTTAAATACTTTTGAATTTAGTTGCTTCCAATCATCGTCTATTTTATTATAAAATTTTACACTATTTATAACGTAACTTTTATACTTTGTATTTAATCTACATTTCATATTAGAAATTTTATTTTTGTTTCTTGTTGAGAACGAGTGCTTATCAGAGTTCAATGGAGTATTATGAATATTTTTATTTGCATATATAATATTATTTAATACATACATAGATGGTAATGTTAAAATTTCTAGTTCTTTAAATTTTGTTCGACAACTATCCAGAGGTTTTAAATTTAATATGGTCCGGATTGCCCGTTTTTGTAGAATAAAGATCTTTTTTACTTTAGCAGCATTACCCCAGAACCTCAGACCATATGATACAATGCTATGAAAATAAGCATAGTAAACATTTTTTACCGTTTTGGGTGTGCATAATTCTCGAACCTTTCGAATGGCATGTATGGCTGATGATAGTTTACCTGACATTTCATTAATATCATTCTCCCACAACAATTTACTGTCTAGATATATTCCTAAAAATTTTATTTCATTTGTATACTCAATTGTTAAATTATTAATTTTAATTGAAGGTAATTCAGCATCTTTTTGTTTACTAAGATTAAAGTGCATGCATTTAGTTTTACTGACATTAAAAACAAGATTATTTACATTGAACCAAAAATTTAAGTTATACAGGGATTCGTTAATAATATTAATAAGTTCAGTAATAGATTTATGTCTGTAAAAAATGGAGGTATCATCTGCAAACATAATGACAGTACCTTTATCTTTTATGGCCGATGGAAGATCATTCACATATAATAAAAATAATAGTGGGCCAAGAATAGAGCCTTGTGGAATACCCACTGTTGCTTGCTTTTGGTCTGATCTACACCTATTTACCTCTGTAACATGCTTTCTATTTTGTAAATATGATTCTATTAACAGATAAGATTTGTCCTTAACTCCATAATAATCTAACTTACCAAGCAGTATATTATGGTGAACATAATCAAATGCTTTGGATAAATCACAGAAGACGCCAATAGCCTTCTGTGATTCATCCAGTGCCTCGTATACATTGTTTAGGAGTGAAGTAATGGCATCGTCAGTGCTTTTGTTTCTCCTAAACCCATATTGACTGGTTGTGAATAAATTATTATCTTCGAAGTAGTTTTTTAGCTGCTCGCAAAGAATCTTTTCAAATATTTTGCTTATTACTGGTTGGATAGAGATAGGCCTGTAATTATTGCATTCGGTTTTGCAACCATTTTTATACAAAGGAATTATCTTACTTAATTTTAGTCCGTCTGGAAAAACGCCGTTTGTAATACATTCATTGAAAATATCTGCAAGTGTTGGTGCAATATCTTCAATTATTGTTTTCAATATTATTGTGGATAAGCCCCATAAATCAGTTGTGGATTTACACTTTATTTTTGTGAATGTTTTAAGTACACTAGTTACAGTAACCTTTCCAAATTGAAACCCAACGTTGTTGCCTACTACAATATTTTGCTTTAATAAATCCATGGCATTGGTACAATTAGCTCTGCTATTAGTTATAACATCGGCTATAGTAGCATAATGATTATTTAATATATTTGCTGAGTCTAAGTCATTATTAGAAATTTCTATTTTATTTAATTTATTACTTTCCTTCCCAGTCTCTTCCTTAATTATATTCCATGTCATTTTTATTTTATTTTGAGCTTTATCTATTTTATTTGAAATATAAATTCTTTTTGCCTGTGAAATAACTTTTTTATATATTATGCTGTAATTTCTGATATATTTTTGCATTGAATTGCTACAATTACGTTGACTATATAGGTTGTATAAGTTACGCCTAGATATTCTTATACCCTTTGTGGCCCATTCGCCTAATTTAGATGTTATTTGAACGCTTTTAGTCATGGGTAAAAAACAATTTATTGCTTTTAGAAGAATTCTATTAAAATTAATAAAATTTAAGTTAATATTATTAGTATTATGTAGGTCTTTTAATTCATAATTTAGTGCATTTGACAATAAAGTTATTGATTTTTTATTTATTTTTCTATACATATGATTTTTTTTTATCTTTATTTATATTAGTCCAAGTTTTAAACAAAATAAATTGAGCATAATGATCTGATTTAATACAATACTCTACGTAACAATTAGTTATATTAAAATTAGTGAATATGATATCAATGCATGTGCCACTCTGTGGCCTAGTAACGTCATTTATCATCCGTTTTAAATTATGACTAAGTAGTAAATCCACAAGGTCTCGCTTATTATTGTTGTCGGCAAAAAAAAAAATATTAAAATCGCCACATATAACTATGTTTTTATTTTGTTTGTTTACCTTATGTAGCAGTTGTTCCAATTTGGACAAAAATAAATCAAAATCACCATTTGGTGGACGATATATAGAAATAACAATCAAACCTGCAATCTCAATACAGGAAATTTCTATATTCATTTCCCTTGAAAGTGCCACAATGTCTTTCCTATTTCGAGCTTTATAAATATTTCTGACTAATATTAAAGATCCCCCCCAGATATGGTTTGATCTACTATATCTACTAATACAACTATAGTTTTCAACTACAATACAGTCTTCTATCGGCAACCAGGTTTCTGTTAAGCACATAATATCAATTTTGTTGTTTTCTAAATACAAGCTTAAATCTAAACATTTATTTTCAATACCTGCTACATTTTGGTGCATTACAATAAAACTATTTTGAACTCGTTGTTTTTGCACCTTCGGACCTACTTGAGATCCAGAGATTTTTCTAAAAAAGCTAAAGATGTGTCTTGTGATTCACATGTTTTTACAAAAGTTAAATTAGAATAGCAAGCAGTAACATTAGTGCTTAACAATGACTCAGACAGATTGATTATTCCAAACTTAGATAAACAATACCTTCCTGTGTATATATTACTAAAACAATTCAAGTCTATTGTGCCAGTATTTGGGTAACATGACGCTAAGCATACAATTTTTTTGTTAGTTTTATAGATATTAGAGTTGATCTTATCCAAGATCTTCAAATTAAACTTATTAAAATACAATAATAAACTAATAATGACATTTAAACTTAGTTTTTGACCTAGCTTACAAATATTTTCTATGGATTTTATATATGCATTATAATCAATATTAGAGTTGTAGTTTCCAGAAATAATTATCAAGTCATCGCCTTTATTTGAGTCTTTAGTTATATTTTCTATATCACTTATAATATATTTAAGTGGAGCACCAAGCTTACAGATTGCATGTATTTGATTAGTATTCATGTCCATCTTTTTATGCATAAATAATGCAAGATCTTTTCCGCTTTCGTCACAAAATATATAGACATTCTTCTTTTTTAATAAGGTTTTGTTAATATTCTTTCCAATATGACTCCGAGGGAATCCTTCTTTTTCTTTATTTAAATCACTATCTTCCACTAAAGTAGTTTCAATTTCGTCAATGATATTATTTAATTCCTTGTTTTGGTTCTCTAAATTAGTTTTCTCCTTAAATAACCTTGTACAAGTATTTTTCAGTGAAGTTATTTCCTTGTTTATTTTTAATGAATTACTTTTCAATGTTTGATTATTAACTCTAATTATCTTACACTTCAGACCTATATCTGTTTTTGTTATTTTCCATTGCTTTGTTTTATTATGTTTCATTTTCCTATTACTATTGTGTAACTTGCATTCTTTACTTTCCTTTCGATTTTCTCGTTTGTTTTTTTTATATTTTAGAACATTTTCAAGTTCTGGTTTATATTCATGTAGTTTTTGATATTTCTCATTTAATATAGGTTCATTTTGATTATCTTCATAATGTGATATTATTTACAAAAGTTTATTTCTTTCTAGTTTTAATTCCAAATATGATGATTCTACGTTGGGAAGTTTTTGCTTCAAGTCTGCATTGTTATTTATAAGTTTTTGTATTTCCTCCTTATTGTCAAATTGCTCTTTTAATAACTGTTTATTCAATTTGAGAGCTTTGTCGAGGTTCAGTTTATTCTGATCATTCGATATTGTTATAGACATAGTTGTGTATTTGAAAATTGGCGACACTAAATGGTTGTCAATAAGTGTTTTTATATTTTCCAGTAGATGGCGCCACAATCTCTTTGGATCAGCAGTTATGGTATACTTTTATTCTCTTATACAATAACCAATAAATAGTTGGCGTACAATATTTCTAATTCTTATAATAAATAATAATTATAAATTAAAATAATAATGTTCGAAAAAAGTTTGATGTTATACTAGGGGATTGAACCGCTGCCCATCGGTCTCAGAATCCAACACGCTTTAACGCGTAGCTATGGAGAGCTCTTGCTTTGCAATAGGGAATATGCATGTTTTTTTATTATTTCATTACTTGATAGAGTAACTACATTAGACCCTAAAAACAAATATTAAACATTTTTTAAAGGGTAATAACACAAAAATAAAAGGGTTTAAACTTTATCTGCCACTACCGCAGTAAAAAACGGTACATCACTAGCCGCCATTCTGTGGCCGTCATTCAATCATCAAAAAGCATATTATTTTAATGTTATTACACCTCACAAGTTTGTGAAAAGGTTTGTTTATCACAAATTATCGTAATAAAGGACAATAAATACCCGAGAAAACAAGAAACTGTAGACTACAGAACACACGTTGACATTTGTTTATGCGCGAATGACGTCACATGGAGTGTTTGCTAATGTCGGAGCGTTTTGAAATGCGTTCCGATTCTACAAAAAAATAGATTTTTAAAATCGTATTTATAAAATAATTTGCTAATCAAAATAAAATATATTAATGTAAATATGTTCAAAGACATAAAAGGAACGTTATATATTAAAATAATAATAATTGGCGTTACATGCATATTCCCTATTGATAACATTTTTATAAAAAATATTTCGTTTACCTTCAACTTTTATTTTAATTATATAATATAAAACATAAATAAAAGCACTATTTTTGGGCGTTTCAATTCACAAACACGTTGAAAACTTGCTATTACAATTCAGTAATATAAACACATAATTTCTCAATAATAATTGTACTTGTCGTCATAATTCACTTTACACAAAAAAAAACACACTTTTAAACGAGGATAACAATTTGTATACTTTTTTACGATTTTATTTTACTGATAGTATTTGTAATTCAACTAAAAAGTAACTTTTTATTTTATATTTTATTAGATAATAATTTTATTTTTATTTAACATAACCGTGTTTGACGTCTATTACCCACAACTGATGAACGATTTAATATTATATCTGTGTAACTTATAGAGACCTCCCGTCTAAAATTATTTTTCATTGATTGTATAAACGATTGTTGAATGAAAACTTTAAATACTTTTAATACTTCTTTCAGTGCTTGGATGCCGCTGTTTATAAAAATCGCGACTTATTACTTTTTTCATCCCATAGATTTTACAAAATTCACGACTCTTTCAGCCCATAGATGGCACTTTTTACAAAAATCGATTAAAAACTGCATTTTACATAATCGATTTGATAATTATCAATTTTTCTGTTTTTGGAAATCGATTAAAATTAATCGATTATTTTGATAATAGATTATTTTTCACATCCCTATTCTTTATTCGCTTTTACCTCCTTTATTTCTATGTACAGAACCCTAGTGAGCATCAGCCTATGTTCTCGAAGCTTTTTTGTATAGATACCTTTTATTTGAGCATAGCGACAGATAAAGCACATGAACTATTTCCCTGTGCTGAGATCGTGTTTTTGGGAGATTTCAACGGACACCATGTACAATGGTTGGGTTCTCTAAAGACCGATCATAGCTTGACTCAGCTGGTTGATCAGACCACCAGGATCCCAGACATAATCAGCCATGCGCCCTCCAAACTAGACCTTTTGTTGACGAGTCATCCCGCCGGATATAAGGTGTCAGTCATGGCACCCCTAGGGGGTTCAGATCACTGCATGGTAGTTACATCAGTTCCGCGTGTTCCTATTCGTCCTAGGAAGGCGACTGCATGAAAAGTCTGGCATTACTCGTCAGCAGATAGGGATGGACTGAGGGAGTACTTTCTTGCATTACCTTGGGGGCAACGCTGCTTTCAGGTTGATGGCCCTAATGCTTATGCTTCTGCTCTTGCTGATGAAATTCTTCTTGGAATGGAATATTACATTCCGTTCTCGTCTGTCACCAGCAAGGGCAACAGCAGATCCTGGTACGACAGCAACTGTACGAAGGCCGTCACAGTCAAAAATACTGCGTACCGGGAATGGGTAAGGGGTCGCTCGATGGCTGACTCAACCACCCTGAAGATAGCATACAACGTCGCCTCCAAGATGTGCAAGAAAGTATTGAAAAGAGCAAAGTTTAATCATATATCTCGGATCGGGAATGAGCTGCTTGAACAACCGGCAGGTAGCCGAAAGTTTTAGCAGCTTGCGAAATCGGTCGAGGTAAACTTCTGTCGCTCATCATTGCCGCCGCTGCGATATTCCGATGGTTCGCTGGCTCATATAGCGACTAAAAAAGCCGATCTTCTGGCTCATATTTTTGCCTCTAACACCAGACTCGATAATGGAGGCGCGCAACTGCCTACTACACCCAATTGCGGATTCACAATGCCAGATATTCATATACGGCAGCGTGACGTGCGCGCGGCACTCCATTCTCTCGATGTTCGAAAGGCCAGTGGGCCGATGGTGTTCCAGCGATTGTTATAAACAACTGCGCTCTTGAGTTGTCTCCTGCTCTCACGCGACTTTACCGTCTATCATACTCCTCTGGTATGGTCCCCGCAGCTTGGAGGGAAGCGAATGTGCAACCTATCCCCAAAAAGGGTGACCTGTCAGACCCCAATAATTACCGGTACATTGCCATCACCTCAGTGCTGTGCAAAGTTCTAGAAACAATTATTAATGCACAGATTATGCGATACCTAGAAGGTCACTCCATTATCAATGACCGTCAATACGGATTTCGTAGAAAAAGGTCTACGGGTGATCTTCTACCATATATTACGCATATCTGGGGTGAGGCAATGGATAGGCATGGAGAGGTCTTGGCAGTCGACCTCGATATCTCTAAGGCCTTTGACCGGGTATGGCACAAAGCTTTACTCTCTAAGCTGCCAGTATATGGATTTTCGGCGCGACTTTGTGGCTGGATCTCATGTTTTTTATCAGACCGGGCTATACGAGTCCTCATTGATGGTACAACCTCGGGTCGCGAAACCATTAACGCAGGCGTACCCCAAGGATCTGTGCTATCCCCTACTCTGTTCTTGCTGCATATCAATGATTTGTTATCACTGCGTAACATACATTGCTATGCAGACTATAGCACTGTCGAAACAGAGGAGTATAGGAGTACTTTGGTAAATGAATTGGACCAAACCCTGGAATAAATCAGATATAACCAAAAAAGCAGATATACCAACCCGCACTAAAAAATTTGGTGAATCGTATATCTGTCGCACTATTAAAATGTGGAATGCTCTACCTGCTCGCGTGTTTCCTTCTTCCTATAATCTCGAGTCCTTTAAACGAAGCGTGTATAAGCATCTTAAGCCGGCATAATAGGTGCAATCAACGGTTACGTAGATCGTTATTGTTGGTTGCATTTGTTCTTGGACCTTCATACTGTTTTCCATCAGGTAGATGTGAGGTCACATGCCCAGCTCTCATATAAAAAATATTAAAAAAAATACCTAAAGAATACCCAACATTTAATTGAAAAAAAAATCTATATACTTATACGTATTTTTTATTGTTATTGAAGCACTTGCGGCACGTGACTCCCTGATGGTATAGAGAAGCATCTATACTGACTTTGCAGACAAGATATCATAGCATTAGTCTCTTGAAAACCGCTGAAACCACAGACTAAAACAGGAACATGACACTTGACGGTTTTTGCATCTGTATAAGTTATAGATAGAGACCTCCCGTCTAAAATTTACTATTGCATTGATGGTATAAACTTTGTTGAATGAAAATAAATTTTAATACTTCTTCCAGTGCTTGGGTGCCGCTGTTTACAAAAATTGCGACTTATTACTTTTTTCATCCCAGATTTTACAAAATATACGACTTAAAACTTCTTTCAGCCCATAGATGTCGCCTTTTTAAAAAATCAATTAAAAAGTGCATTTTACATTATCGATTTTTCTGTTTTTGGAAATCGAATAATTTGAAAAAATAATCGGTTTTTTTTATAATCGATTATTTCATAACGGAAATACAATAAAGTATCGATATTGTTATTTTTATTTAAAACTATCGGTATGATTTGACAGAGAATTTTAGCACTCTTAAATATTAATTTATTTTGCCTAATAATAATACGGACCAACTTAAAGCAGTCGATTCGAACAAAAAATCTAATTTGTTAAAAAAAGTATTCCTTTTTACGATTTTTAAATCATAAAAAATATCGATTTTTATAACTTTTCGATACTCGGAATTTTATATCGAAGCATCGATACATCAAAACATTAAATATCGTTCAAAAATATCGATAAATCGAAAAAATAATATCGATGTGTTCGATATTTTTTCAACAAGCCTAGTGTGAACTAACCAAACTTGTACAACGTCTTATCTACATACTTCAGTAACTAATGTAATATAACATAAACACAAAGGATAATACCCGAAATCGGGCTGATGATGCGTCTTTACCATTCATGTACAAAATTTTTTTAAACTTTTGCGGAACCTGAAGATAATTTTTTTTTGAATATTTTATGTATACATATGACATTTTAAACCAAAAGACACCCTTTTATTACTAGAGCTTAACTAAACAAAATTAATAACGAATTGAGGACGGGTTAATCCTTCCGCTGGGTACTCCTGAGGCCGTGTAAACGGTTCTCGGGAGCCACATAGGCACCCGTGATGGTATTTATTATTTATTATTATTAACTAAACACGATGTTTTTTGTTTCTGCATACATTAACGGTCCACACTACTCGGCTTAGTTGTATCTACCTGATGGTAAGTAGACCTACAAAGTCCGTGAGCGGGGTTGACCAATACATTGTTGTTTAATAATATTGATGCATTTTTTTATAAATTCCTTATTAGGATAATCTTATATTAAATTTTAAAGATAAAAATGCAATGAAAAAAATCCTGGAGGGTGGGACTCTAACTAGCTTTTTACCACAAGCTATCGACCCGTAATTATTGAAGGGAGTTTTAAGGTAAAGCCAAATTGCGATTCTTATAAGAGTTTGAATTTTTCCAGGCGAATAATCAGTCTATTGTTCAACAACTTTTCTATTATTGTGGATAAACTGCTTAAGACTATAATAGGTCTATAGTTATTGACATCGTCTCTGTCTCTTCCTATGTACCGGAGTGATGATTGCTTGTTTCAAAGCTGTAGGAAATACACCCTTTGTAAAACACAGTTTTGCCAAGTGGCATATGAGTAGAACGACCAAACCATGTGCACGCTCTAGAAACTCGGTAGAGACTCCATCTTTATATGCTTCACTATTTCATATAAGATTTATAAGTATGTGTAGTACTTCCTCGGGATCGGTATCAAGTAACACAAAAGCAACTAGACCTGGGTCGATCACGGGTCTCGAGACTTGGGTTAAAACACCAGATCGCCGCGACCCACGGGTTCGACGACCCAGTGAAGTAAACAAACCTCAGTACATCATAAGCCGCATCGATCGCTGCGACCCACCGATCAACTTTTAATAATAATGTTTATTAATTAGGTAGATATTATTCGGTATGTAGACGCATTCGTTTTTAATTATGTGCACCTTGGAAATATTTGGCAAGAGTGATTTGCGGTTTTATGATGAGGTACCTAATATTTATATTATAATCTTTTTCATGTATGGCGGTCTTATATTCGCCACCCCAACCAAGCAAATAATTATTTCTCCTGCACTCCTTCGCTAGCGCTCTTCATTTGTGTCGTCCGTCGCTAGCGCTCTTCATTTGTGTCGTCCGTCGCTCATCTCTTGAGTTCCCGACTCGAAAGAGCGAGCGGGTCTCGGGTCACGCGACGATCGGGTGTTTTTGGAATACGTCAACGGGTTACTCACCCGTGGGTCGTGAGTCGGTTACTGTGATTCGATCGATCATGATCGACACAGGTCTATGGTCAACTATTTATATTCGTATATACTTATATATATTATATAGATCTTAAGGGTGAGTTGTAACAGTCTGATAATGTTATTTTTTTCAAGTTCGAATGACAGCAGGTACTTTCGACGTCATTTTTAATTTTAATCGTTACATTACATTAACAGACTGGTACAAATCAGCCTAATTTTTTTTTTTATGAAACTTACAAATATAAGTTTCATAAAAAAAAAATTTAGGCTAAAATATAATATATATATGGGTAACTATAAAAAGGCACTACGTAAGTCTGTTGTAGAGAGAATAAAACAAACAAATACTTTTTTCTCGATTTATTAAAATGTTTTTTTGCTAAAGTTTGCACATAATCGTTTTCGTCTTCAATTTGCCTTTTGCCACATATAATGTTTATATTTTTACAATAGTTCTTTTTTTAATAAATTTACCGTGCTGTTTTATTATACAGTCTACAACAACTTTTGCAACCACCCACGCAACAACATTTTGATTTATTTGGCATGATGTCAACAACAATAACTTCACTTAACTCTAAAAAAATGTTTTTGAAGCAGTGAATACGGAGGAGAAAATGTCGACTCCACTATACACTACACACACACACTAGTATACGAACACTAGACACAGACGAATTTTAGTATTCTTTACTAAAAGTCAATCACCGAAGTTGACCGAAGTTCACCGAACGGCCGAAATTAAATATAAAGTCGTTTTGTTTTTTGGGGCCTTGCATTTTTAGCAATGACGCCTGCAAGTCATAGGCGAATGAGTAATAAATAGCTACGTGTGGTGAAGCTGTGAACTTAGGGAAGTCGGAATCGGAAATACAATAAAGTATCGATATTTTTATTTAAACTATCGGTATGATTTGACAGAATATTGGCACCCTAAATATTAATTTATTTAGCCTAATAATAAAACGGACCAACTTAAAGCAGTCGAGTCTGTTCGACTAATTTGTTAAAAAGAGTATTCCTTTTTACAATTTTTAGATCATAAAAAATATCGATTTTTATACCTTTTTGATACTTGGAATTTTATATCGAATCATCGATACATAAAAACATTAAATATCGTTCAAAAATATCGATAAATCGAAAAAATTTTATCGATGTATCGATATTTTTTTCAACAAGCCTAGTGTGAACTAACCAAACTTGTAAAACGTCTTATCTACATACTTCAGTACCTAATGTAATATAACTCAAACACAAAGTATTAATATTAATATTCTCGGAATGCGGAGATCCCAAGTGCCAAAGCTATCTGTATCAAAAAAAATGTATTGCCATTCAACGTGGCAATACAGTAAGTGTGTTAGGTACCCTCCCAAGTGACGCTCCTTATACATATTTTTTTTATTTAGTTTAGTTTATTTATTTTTTATTTTTATATTTATACTAGATTGCTATTTCATTATTATTATTTAGGTTAATATTATTTTATTATTGTTAAATTTAATTGAATTTTTCTTGAATAAAGTTATTTACTGGAAAAACACAAAGGATAATACCCGAAATCGGGCTGATGATGCGTCTTTACCATTCATGTACTAATATTTTTTAAACTCTTGCGGAACCCGAAGATAATATATTTTTTTATAATATTATGTATGCATATGACATTTTAAACCAAATAACACGCTTTTATTACTAGAGCTTAACTAAACACGATGTTCTTTGTTTCTCCATACATTAACGGCCCACCCGGCATGGTTGTATCTACCTGATGGTAAGCAGACCTACAAACTCCATGGGGGTGTTGCCCAATACATAGATATAATAATAATAGATTTGTTTAATATTATTGATAGCTCCCACTATGCCGGCTTAAAGATGCGGTTACTAAATACCTACTGTATCTAAAAGCCGCACGTCCTCTTCAAGGCATCAGCTGAAAATCAGCGTTACAGCAGTCTATTGCTGTAACATGTGCTGAGCTGATTTCCTGTTTGTCGTCGCGCAACAAACCTCTAACTTATTTTGTATTTTGTTCATTATTTATATATTATGTAAGAATGTAATTTTATTTGTGTGTATTCTGTGCCTGGTGTTTAAATAAAGTTTTTCTTTCTTTCTTTCTTTCTTAATGGGCGGCGACAAAGACATACTTAATTGCATTACGAGTTGTAGATTTATCGTCAAAATAATAGCCCGTTTCGTAAACGCACTATGAAATAAGACTACTACCTCGACGATGCAGTAGTCATAATATTGATCGCTCCCACTATGCCGGCTCAAAGATGCGGTTACTAAATGGGCGGCGACAAAGACATACCTAATCGCATTACGAGTTGTAGATTTATCGTCAAAATAATAGCCCGTTTCGTAAACGCACAATGAAATGAGACTACTACCTCGACGATGCAGTAGTCATAATATTGATCGCTCCCACTATGCCGGCTCAAAGATGCGGTTACTAAATGGGCGGCGACAAAGACATACCTAATCGCATTACAAGTTGTAGATTTATCGTCAAAATAATAGCCCATTTCGTAAACCCACTATGTAATGAGACTACTACCTCGACGATGCAGTAGTCATAATATTGATCGCTCCCACTATGCCGGCTCAAAGATGCGGTTACTAAATGGGCGGCGACAAAGACATACCTAATCGCATTACGAGTTGTAGATTTATCGTCAAAATAATAGCCCGTTTCGTAAACGCACTATGAAATGAGACTACTACCTCGACGATGCAGTAGTCATAATATTGATCGCTCCCACTATGCCGGCTCAAAGATGCGGTTACTAAATGGGCGGCGACAAAGACATACCTAATCGCATTACGAGTTGTAGATTTATCGTCAAAATAATAGCCCATTTCGTAAACGCACTATGAAATGAGACTACTACCTCGACGATGCAGTAGTCATAATATTGATCGCTCCCACTATGCCGGCTCAAAGATGCGGTTACTAAATGGGCGGCGACAAAGACATACCTAATCGCATTACGAGTTGTAGATTTATCGTCAAAATAATAGCCCATTTCGTAAACGCACTATGTAATGAGACTACTACCTCGACGATGCAGTAGTCATAATATTGATCGCTCCCACTATGCCGGCTTAAAGATGCGGTTACTAAATGGGCGGCGACAAAGACATACCTAATCGCATTACGAGTTGTAGATTTATCGTCAAAATAATAGCCCATTTCGTAAACGCACTATGTAATAAGACTACTACCTCGACGATGCAGTAGTCATAATATTGATCGCTCCCACTATGCCGGCTTAAAGATGCGGTTACTAAATGGGCGGCGACAAAGACATACCTAATCGCATTACGAGTTGTAGATTTATCGTCAAAATAATAGCCCGTTTCGTAAACGCACTATGAAATGAGACTACTACCTCGACGATGCAGTAGTCATAATATTGATCGCTCCCACTATGCCGGCTCAAAGATGCGGTTACTAAATGGGCGGCGACAAAGTCATACCTAATCGCATTACGAGTTGTAGATTTATCGTCAAAATAATAGCCCGTTTCGTAAACGCACTATGAAATGAGACTACTACCTCGACGATGCAGTAGTCATAATATTGATCGCTCCCACTATGCCGGCTCAAAGATGCGGTTACTAAATGGGCGGCGACAAAGACATACCTAATCGCATTACAAGTTGTAGATTTATCGTCAAAATAAGGGGAATTTTTATTTGCACCTCTTTTTTAAAATTGAAGCAAACAACATTTCTCCACTAATAATCTACCTGCATATCAAATATATGATTGTATATCAATTTAAATAATTGTATAACTAAACGTGTAGTATTAGAAATTGTTTAAAATAAATCAAAGTTAGCGACTTTTTTTATCTAATTTTACTACGAAAATCTTGCTAAAACCACAGATTTAAGCATTCTAAAACAAAATTACTCACCGTATAACAAAAATACTGATTTGCACACTAAATTATCCAATATTACAACTAAATAAAAGTCCGTATTTTAATAAGTTATATTTAATATTAACACAATATTTAACTCATTTTTACATAATTATTTTATTTTATGGCTCGCTGCAGCGGTTGGCGAGTGCCAAAAAGGCTTCCTACACTTACGAGAAAGATTACCCAAAAAACTCTTTATTAAAAAAAAATGGCCAGACTAGGTAAAGTATAGGTTAGGTTAGTGTTAGTACATGACCATACGCACGAGCCGAGCGAAGCGTGCCGCAGCGGCCGGCGAGTGCCAGAAAGGCTTTCTACACATACGAGAATAATTACTCAAAAGACTTTATTAAAAAAAAAAATGGCCAAACTAGGTAAAGGATAGGTTAGGTTAGTGTTAGTACATGACCATACGCACGAGCCGAGCGAAGCGTGCCGCGGTAGCGGCCGGCGAGTGCCAGAAAGGCTTTCTACACATACGAGAATGATTACTCAAAAAACTCTTTATTTAAAAAAAAATGGCCAAACTAGGTAAAGGATAGGTTAGGTTAGTGTTAGTACATGACCATACGCACGAGCCGAGCGAAGCGTGCCGCGGTAGCGGCCGGCGAGTGCCAGAAAGGCTTTCCACACATACGAGAAAAATTACTCAAAAGACTCTTTATTTAAAAAAAAAATGGCCAAACTAGGTAAAGGATAGGTTAGGTTAGTGTTAGTACATGACCATACGCACGAGCCGAGCGAAGCGTGCCGCGGTAGCGGCCGGCGAGTGCCAGGAAGGCTTTCTACACATACGAGAATAATTACTCAAGACTCTTTATTTTAAAAAAAAATGGCCAAACTAGGTAAAGGATAGGTTAGGATAGTGTTAGTACATGACCATACGCACGAGCCGAGCGAAGCGTGCCGCTGTAGCGGCCGGCGAGTGCCAGAAAGGCTTCCTACACATACGAGAATAATTAGCCAAAAGACTCTTTATAAAAAAAAAATGGCCAGACTATGTAAAGGATAGGTTAGTTTAGTGTTAGTACATGACCATACGCACGAGCCGAGCGATGCGTGCCGCGGTAGCGGCCGGCGAGTGCCAGCTAGGCTTCCTACACATATAAAAATTGGGTAAAATGTGAATTTTCAAATGACAATAACTCCTAAAATACCCCCCCCCCCTAACTTTTTTATTTTAGGGGTAGGTTCCCAATCTTCCCCGTTTGTTTAGTATAACTCATGTTCTTTAAAATTTAATAGGTGATGGATTCCAAAAAAACTGATTAAATGTGTCGTTGCACTAAAAGAATAATTAGATTTACTATAAGTTAACAGATAGTCATTCAGTAAAATAGTTTAACTTTAAAGATCAAACAGTATAGTATATTTGATTTATTTGATGCGCAAATTTAGTGTGCAATTCAGTATTTTTGTTAGCAATTTCGAATACTTTGATAGAAAGACGTAGATTTACAGTTGTAAGATTAAATACTACCCTCAAAATAATAGCCCATTTCGTAAACGCACTATGTAATGAGACTACTACCTCGACGATGCAGTAGTCATAATATTGATCGCTCCCACTATGCCGGCTCAAAGATGCGGTTACTAAATGGGCGGCGACAAAGACATACCTAATCGCATTACGAGTTGTAGATTTATCGTCAAAATAATAGCCCATTTCGTAAACGCACTATGTAATGAGACTACTACCTCGACGATGCAGTAGTCATAATATTGATCGCTCCCACTATGCCGGCTTAAAGATGCGGTTACTAAATGGGCGGCGACAAAGACATACCTAATCGCATTACGAGTTGTAGATTTATCGTCAAAATAATAGCCCATTTCGTAAACGCACTATGTAATAAGACTACTACCTCGACGATGCAGTAGTCATAATATTGATCGCTCCCACTATGCCGGCTTAAAGATGCGGTTACTAAATGGGCGGCGACAAAGACATACCTAATCGCATTACGAGTTGTAGATTTATCGTCAAAATAATAGCCCGTTTCGTAAACGCACTATGAAATGAGACTACTACCTCGACGATGCAGTAGTCATAATATTGATCGCTCCCACTATGCCGGCTCAAAGATGCGGTTACTAAATGGGCGGCGACGAAGACATACCTAATCGCATTACGAGTTGTAGATTTATCGTCAAAATAATAGCCCGTTTCGTAAACGCACTATGAAATGAGACTACTACCTCGACGATGCAGTAGTCATAATATTGATCGCTCCCACTATGCCGGCTCAAAGATGCGGTTACTAAATGGGCGGCGACAAAGACATACCTAATCGCATTACGAGTTGTAGATTTATCGTCAAAATAATAGCCCATTTCGTAAACGCACTATGAAATGAGACTACTACCTCGACGATGCAGTAGTCATAATATTGATCGCTCCCACTATGCCGGCTTAAAGATGCGGTTACTAAATGGGCGGCGACAAAGACATACCTAATCGCATTACGAGTTGTAGATTTATCGTCAAAATAATAGCCCATTTCGTAAACGCACTATGTAATGAGACTACTACCTCGACGATGCAGTAGTCATAATATTGATCGCTCCCACTATGCCGGCTTAAAGATGCGGTTACTAAATGGGCGGCGACAAAGACATACCTAATCGCATTACGAGTTGTAGATTTATCGTCAAAATAATAGCCCGTTTCGTAAACGCACTATGAAATAAGACTACTACCTCGACGATGCAGTAGTCATAATATTGATCGCTCCCACTATGCCGGCTTAAAGATGCGGTTACTAAATGGGCGGCGACAAAGACATACCTAATCGCATTACGAGTTGTAGATTTATCGTCAAATTAATCGCCCGTTTCGTAAACGACTATGAAATGAGACTACTACCTCGACGAT
Source organism: Monopis laevigella (assembly GCA_947458855.1). Lineage (NCBI taxonomy): Eukaryota > Metazoa > Arthropoda > Insecta > Lepidoptera > Tineidae > Monopis > Monopis laevigella. The sequence continues at coordinate 2,118,571 of OX381582.1, forward strand.
GCGGTAGTCTCTGGAAAACCGGTGAACCAACAGACTAAAACCGAAAAATGGCGATACCGATTTTATCGTTTGTTTAGTTTACTACGCCATACGTTTGTATACGGTCACGTTGCCATTCCTCATTCTTCCCTAGTCCTTTCCCAATTTCCTTTCCTTCCTATTAAGTTAAATATTATTAGAAAAAGAAGAATAATAATTCTTTTTTTTCTAATAATATTTAACTTAAAACTACCCTCCACTTGATAATTATAAGCGAAATATAATTGTATAAGCAGGTTTTAGTATCGGGTGAGGTTAAAAAAAATACATGAAATGTCATTATTCCTGTGAAAAAAAATCTATATTAATTTATACTTCTGGGCTCTTCTTATTTCATACATTACGGGGGGACGTTTGAACCAACCCCCCTGGCTACGCCCGTGAATATAATAACCATAATTTATATTAAAATATATTGTTATAAGAATATATATAATACTTATAATCATAAATAATTATTTATTAGTTAGTCTATGGAAGTGCTATCAGTAGCTCTACCACAAGTTTTTACCAACAGCCTCTACTGTTGAGAATTGTCGTTAGTAACTATAAATAGAAATCAACGAATAAGAGGTTTATTTCAAAAATAAAGCGATCCTATTGGTTGATCCCTTGCTATATTTACTAGCCACTATAGTAGAAGCTGTTTGTAAAAACTTGTGGTAGAGCTACTGATAGTCTATGGAAGTGCTATATCCGTTTATTAAATTAATCTATGATAAAAAATAGCTACATTTTTTTGAACGTTGTTAAAACTAGGGTAAGATATATCTTAAGAAATTTAGTTAATAACATCTAAGGTCTCATCTAAATCCTTCTTAATTTTAATTAACAATCCTAAAAAGTTATGGTGTGATTCTTACGTGAGAATAGTCTAACTTACCGGTAACTTTTTCAAAATAGATTTGCCACACACACGAACGACCATTTGCCAGGTTTTTAGTGGCGAAGTTGACTACGACTCGTAACCGTCCATGCACTAAAACAGCTGTTTGTAGGAGGCTTTGGTCCCCAGGGAAATTATGTGGAGATCGCGCCGCGTATGCACTCGCTACACGCTGCCCGCTCCGCCGATAGCGGGCGTTCAGCCAAATTATTGCAAATTGTACTTAGGGGACAATTTTGTGTCGGTAAAGGACAGTAAGTGAATTCTTTGTGGTCTGACGAGTTAGCTATATTACTCAGCTGTTGCTATATTGTTTACAGTTTCAGGCTTTTGCGAGGCTGTAATTGTACCTATTTATCGTGTGGTGTTTGGTGAATGTTGAATGCATAAAGGGTTAAGTACCCTGAGAGCCTAAGAGAGCGCGCTGAATATATTTTTACAAATAATCTAAATATATATAACTCAAAGGTGACTGACTAACTGACTGACATAGTGATCTATCAACGCACAGCCCAAACCACTGGACGGATCAGGCTGAAATTTGGCATGCAGGTAGACGTTATGACGTAGGCATCCGCTAAGAAAGGATTTTGATAAATTCTACCCCCAAGGAGATAAAATAGGGGATGAAAGTTTGTATGATAAAAAAAAAAAAATTCCACGCGGACGAAGTCGCGAGCACAGCTAGTAATAATATAACATCTTATATAAACTTATTGTATACTATGAATATTAAAGAGATCTGATGTCGAATGAAAATAGTCTTACGAAAGGTTATACAGGATGACTTTGGAAGTTTGTATTTCTCGATAATATGACATTTGTGTATTTCAGATCCCTATGTTTTTGAAGCCGGCGTAGACAAAAACTTTTAAAAGAAAACTTTTGGGAGCAACATTTCCTTACTCTAGCTAGAACGATATTCATTATATGATAAAATTATAATGAGGAGGCAGGTCTTAGTTGTCCTCAATATCGGTCCCAGTCGAAACAATAATAATAATGACTATTCAAGTTAAATGAATTTGATTGTAAGTGAAAGAATAATTCAACAATAATACCGAATATGTCATGAAGCTAAAAAAACGCGCCCCAAGCAGCGCGCGGACGGGCACGGTTTTTACCTTCATGGAATATGGAGTAAGGAAAGATGAAATGATTTTTTTTTAAATTTAATTTCGTTAACAAATTAATTTACAGGTACACATGGTGAATGGTGATTTAGAAAGGTTGTACTTTGGGTTCTACTGATTAAATCGAATAACTTTTCCCACGGCACCATGTGTCGGAAATGAAAAAAAAATGCTTTCTCCATACAAACTAGTAATGTTAAAATGACCAATTTGTATGAGGAAGCATTTTTTTATTATTATTATTATATATTTATTTATTCCTTCACGGAACTGCCTCCTCATTATAATTTTATCATAATATAATGATTCTAGAATAAGTAAATGATGCTCAAAGAGTTTTCTTCTCAAAGTTTTTATCTACGCCGACTTCACAAACAAAGGGGTCTGAAAAGGAATTAATAACTCCCGGGGGTCATTGTTGAAGTGCAAACTTTAACTTCAAAATATCTTCGTACAATGAAAATATACTTAAAGCCTTTTGGAGTTATCCACAAACTACACGACAAATAATATTTGTTATACAATGAATATGAGATATTGACAGACAAGTAGTCTAAAAGATAGACTTGCCTGTATGAATCGATTCATGGATACGGATGAAGCTAGGAATTGCAAATAATCATGTATGACACGATATCTACTTTCGTGCGAAACTAAAAGAAAACTTCTCATATCATTTACTGACTTGTAAAAACCGCCTATTGGCCATAAAGTATCATTCTTAGTGTTGCCCTAAGTAGCCTGGATATAGTTTTCGAATTCTCCGGTCATAGTCCGGGAGGCCCCCCTTTCCGAACCCTGACCTGCTGCTGCGTATGTGCTGGAAGTATTATCTTATACGTCTTGTAAGCGTTAATGCACAGGAAAAGGATCGAACGTCAAAAAATATCTAATAATATAAAATAAAAATCATTTATTTCCTTCACAATTTTCAATATAACTTATTTATAAGGTTGGAGCCTAATACATAATACACGTTTGTGTTAGTTTGTGAGCGTGTGTGTGTGAGAGTGTGTGACTGAATATTTGTGTGCGCCTGAATGAGTGTGTAAGCGTTAGCAAGTGTGTGTGTGTTGTGTGAGAGAAGTAAGTGCCTTGTGATTGTGCCCATGATTAAAACATCTATAAGTTGTATTCAGGGATAATAAAGTTTTATTTTTTTAAACACGACGATGTACATTTGTTCGATCGTAATTACATAATTTATTTATAAAAAATCTGTTAAATTTTGTAATGAAAACTAAAGTAATATTTTTAGGATTATAAACCAAACTTTGGGTGTTTTTTCAAAAGTTAAAGGATGTTTTATAAACAGACTATATACTTAATCATTTATTTTCACATAAGAAAATAAAATTTATTATAAGTAAAAACTAAGAACTAAAGGGTGTCCCAAGAAGAACGCAATTTTTAAATCTGGCAACATTCGAAGTGTCATTGTTTGACATTTGAACAATTGTTATTGTTTGCTAGTAGAAGGTACGAGGTTAGTAAAAATGGAGCGCTACACGAATGAACAACGCATTCTCATTGTGAAATTGTTTTACCAAAATGGTGAAAGTTTTGCGGCTACAGTTCGCAAATTGCGATCAATTTGGGGTCACAATAATGCTCCAAAAGAGTCAACTGTAAAGAGATTAATGGATAAATTTGCCGAAACTGGGTCTGTTAGTGATGTAAAGACAACAACGCGCCATCGACCAGGTCGTTCGACCGAAAATGTCGCAGCTGTACGTGATGATGTCGCTCAAACTCCATCCACCTCAATTCGACACCGTGCTCAGCAAATTGGTGTCTCCAAATCCATCGTGAAATGATAACCAGTTTTTTCTTGCCTAGAATTGAAGAAATGAATGTGGAGGGCATGTGGTTCCAACAAGACGGCGCCACATGTCATACAGCCAGAGAAACAATTCAATTGCTGCATCAGTCATTTCCCGGTCGTGTTATTTCGCGTTTTGGAGATCAGAATTGGCCGCCTAGATCGTGCGATTTAACACCATTCGATTTTTTTCTTTGGGGTTTTTTGAAGTCGATGGTTTACGCGAATATCCCGACGACGACTCAAGCCTTAAAAGAGGAAATTGGATGCTGCATTAATGAAATACCGCAGCATTCATGCAAAACGGTCATTGAAAATTTCATTAGAAGATCGCGTGCATGCCAGCAAAGCCGCGGCAGCCATCTGCACGATATATTGTTCCATACATAACCTCATTCTGTCTACTTTACGATATAATAAAGTTTCACGATTTTTTTTTACATATCTGTGTTTTATTTAAAATTTAAAAATTGCGTTCTTCTTGGGACACCCTTTATATAAAATAAATACTTAAAATAAAATAAATTATTTTTTAATTTGGAATTCATTTCGAGTATATTGTTTGCACGTTTATCCCTCAAACAGAGAATATTCAAGTCATGTTATTTTTGTGTAATTATATATAAAGTATGTATGAAAAAACTATAGAAGACTAGATTATGGTGTGTCGTGGAGACATAAGGGAGCTTTATTTAAGTTTGAAATTAAAAACAGATTTTTTAATTTTGCTCCTTCTGATATGCCTTTTGTGTTATTTACTGTCTGATGGACGAGTGTAACCAAGTAAAACAGAATATAATATAATAGTTGCGGACGTTCAAAGTGGGTGTTCCTAAAATATATATATATATATAATTTACATGCAAATCAGTGCGGTAGCCAAAGGCCGCCCTTATGCCTGAATAATTATCTATTTATATAAAATAATAAAGAGGCAAAGTTTGTGAGGTTGTAGGGGGTAATCTCTGGATCTACGGAACCGGTTTTAAAATTATTTTAGTGTTGTATAGCCCATTTGTCGAGGAAGGCTATATAACATCACGCTACGACCAATATGAGCGGAGCATCAATAAAATATGTTGTATTTGTGTTCTTGAGTTAATCGGGGAATTCAAAGTGGTGTTCCATATGTTATTGCCCCAAGCGTATTAACAAGTTATTCATATTTATGTGTACTATGTGAAATGTTTTTACTATAGGTGCTGTAATTATAACTAATATTATTACTCGAGAACATACTGTAAGTCAATAAAATAAGTCCAAAAATAGTAAGAGTTTTAATTTATTTCCAATTAGTTAGGTAGGTAATGTAATAATCACAAAAGCTGCTATTACCAGTACCTACCAAAGCAAATCAAAAGTTAAATCATTTCGCTGGCAGAAAATATCAATAGTTTAGTTAAGATTTATGCTTAACGCGAAGGATTCAGTAACTTAAGGAGGTAAATTAATATAAAAATAATATGTGAGTAACCAGTCGAGATAGAAAATTGAAAATTGGAATATTTGTAGGTAATACAATACATGGAACTACAATTTTTTTTTGGGATTTTGGGTTTATACTGTTTTTAAAAAATATACTAAAAGGAAACCCAAGCCCGAAAAAAATGTGTTGTTTCATAACATATTATTCCCCGTGTTCTAAGTCGTGTTTTCCGCTCCTCTTTCACTCAAGAATAGTATGTCTCATTCCATCTTTCTTGATTTGATATTTGGTGGAAAGAGACAGACGTCCCTTGAGCGAAAGTGGAGTGGAAAATACGACTTAAAATATAGGGGTATTCTATGTTTAATCTTAACTCAGCTGGATACTGAAATTCTTTCTGAAATCTAAATTTCTCCCCAATTTCGATCGCCTCCGTAGACTAGTGGTTGCGCCTTTGGCGTTGTATAGTTGTAGGTCGTGGGTTCGATTCCCACCCATGGCAAAAAAAATATTAGTATGTTTTCCCTTCGTTTTTCCGTACAGTTTGTCATGGTCTGGGTGTTTATAAAATATAATATGTGTTATATAGTTGTTTCTGGTACACATAATACAAGCCTAGAGCTTAGTTTGTGTCCAGAGAAATATGTGTAAATTGTCCTACATATAATTATTATTCTTCATGGGATTTTTCTTTATTTTTATGTTTTAGGCACTAGACACTAAAATCACGTAGTAGGTATACTATTTAATCTGTGCTAAGATCCTATATATCAATACCTATTCAAAATTTTAACTTTTCTACCTCATCAGGTTTTCGAGAAATCGGTCTGTACAGAGTGACAGACCCACTGTATGTTTCCAAAAAATCTTCTCTACTTTATAGCATGCTTCTACTTAAACTTGGATCAAAATGTCAAAAGTTATATACTTTTTCTTGAACATCTGAACACCTCTGCATGCTTTTAACATTCAAAATCTACATACAAATTCCGAAAATCGAACTAAATTCCAAATTCAAATTTAATATGAAAGTGCTCAAAACTTTGGCATTACACGAACATTTTCACTTCGGTTCCGCTCCGCCAAATCAACAGCTATTTTAATAAAAACAATCGCAAAGCCGTCGAAGTTCACACAAAAGGGACCCAACTCCACACGCGTGCATTGAATGTCACTAACCACCTTTGAACAAAACTAACGCCGCAGTTATACTTAGATGGAAGTGTTGAACCCGGACAACACAACAGTAAGCGCATCTATTCAACTACTTCATATTAAAACAATGATAAATATTATCATATCATAAAAATCATTCAATTCTTTAACAATTTTCTATATAACTTAACTATAAAGTTGGAGCTAACTTTTAAGTATATAATACGTGTGTCAGTTGGCTCCGCTCTTCCCAAAAATAGCTTAACAATTTAAACAACAATAAGTTAAAGAAAGCAATTGACGCATTTTGTATGAATTGTAATTTTGATATATATGCAGGTGATATCATATTAGTTCAGATCCATAGATTGACCAACAATGATAATAACACATATTGTGTCTTGTGTTTTTGGTCTGTGATCTTATTGGTTACTTTTTATAAAGAACATTACATACATATGGTCCTGGTCTGAAACTAAACTCTAGACTTATACTATTTGTACCAGATATTAATACATATTATATTTTATAAACACCAAACCATAACAGATATATTCATTTCAATAATTTATAAAAACTAAATCTAACTATAAAATAAAACTTAGATATCTATAAATTAGTTACCAGTCACCTGATACATCAAAACACTTTAGAGAAAGTTCTTTATAGAATTTTGAGGCATCAGCCCCCCATGGACCCATCGTCTCTACAGCAAATGCCAAAAATACATAACTGTTATCTTGACTTTTCTATTATTCATTGCCTATAATAATACCTATAATATGTATTTAACTGCGGTCTCTAACTAGACTCTACAACATTGAAATGAGGTGAAATTTCAGCCAATAACAATTTGAGATAGCAAAACTGTGAACACACAATAGTTTCCGCCAATACTGTACGAGTATTGTTGGGACTCAAGTTTGTGCCATTATACACTAAAACTAATTAAGAAAATATGGGAATAGTGTAGCTGCCATGCCCAAGAATACTGCACAACGATAATATAGGTAATACCATTTTGGATACGCTTGTGTTATAGGAACATTTATCTCCAGCTTGGGACCTATTTCATAAAATAATATTAGATTAGGAATATATTTCGGGTTTCATGCGATAAAAAGAAATAATGTTGTACTCTTGTAGGTATATTGTACGTTTGTAAGATAATCTGGTCTTTTGTCTCTCGTCTCCTTTGTAGTCTATTCATTTTTTTTTTTTTAATTATCGAGGACTTATTGATATATTTATAAATTAATTTTTATTTGGTTTCTGAATATTAACTATCTCGTTAGGTGTAGATAGCCATTTGGTATCGTTGCCAAGCTAACATTTATTTCATTTGTTAAAAAATCCCTAGAATTTCCCACTAGAATTTAGTTCAAAGTTCTGTTCATCCTAGTATCTTACATATTATTATTAAAAAAAAAAAAAAAAATTGTTTCTTTCGGTTTTTTTTATTTTGATTTATCTATGATTTTCTTCCACCATTTAAGCACTTTAATCATTTCCCACTTCAATTATTCTACTTCACAAAAAATATCTGAAATTTTGCAACAATTGGAGAACCTTGGCTAGGCGTGGTTAACACGACCAAGGCAAATTGGTCGCATGTCGCCTCGGGTACGCAATCTACATGGGGACAAATTCATTGCAAAGGACACGCATTAAACATGGCCGTATTATAATACAGATGCCGTATTATTGATCTTGTATTAGTTAGGTATACGTGATTATACTCAATTTTCGTATTCATTTCTGCATATGTATATAAATATATATGAACATACTCACACACATGATTAGACATAAAACATAAACATATTCAAATTGATTGTTATTAGTTGTTTATTCGCATTGTACTAAGGAGCCAGTTTCCCACAACACAGAAAAACCTAAAGTGGGAACTGCGCGCCACTGCGCGCTAAAATTATTGTAACTACATAGTAAAAGTCATATTTATATATTTTTGCCATTAATTTCTATTATAAAGTTGGCTGTTTGATTATTAACTTTCAGCAAATCGGCATAAACAATTAAATTTTACCTCGTTATATCTATTGGTAATTCAAAAATTGCAACTTTTTTTATGTTAAAATTCTACCATGAGTTTTTTCTTCGTATTAACGTAACATTAATTTAATACCTACGTAAGAAACCACCAATAACATCGCTTTATTTCTTCCGTTTTCAGAAATTATAATTTTTACGGTAATACGAAGCAAAAACTCAAGATAGACCCTCAGAATAAACTATAGGTACGCAGTAACCTACCTACAGGTATAGATTTCTAGTTGTACTCAAGTTGATTTGTTAACTTTTAAGGGCCTCTTTAAACTTTAGGCATATGTAGAGCTAAGGGTGTAGGTATCTATAATGTATCTTGCCATTTACTTTCTATAAAGTCACAATTGCTTTTATCAATAATCCAGAAACATTAGCCAGCTCGAACAGTAGAGCAAATATGTGTCCTTTCCGGCCAAAATTTCATCGATATAGCTGCGAAGAATAATTAATAATCGTGGGTCGGTATATAAAAGCGATTAGGCTCGGTTGGGAGGCGTTAGGTTTGGGAGCAGATTTACGGCCTGGGCGGGCGGCGCCCTACGTATAACTCAAACGGACGAATTTGTACGTTGGCTATTTTGTACGGCAAGTCCTTGTGGAAATGAGACAATTTCACAAACATTTTGCAAGTTTTTTTTACGTTTTATAGTTAGTTATTTTTTCGACATTAATTATCTTAATTGGCCGGTTGGTTTTTTGGTATCAAAGTCGTTAATCTGTCATCGAAAATGATTTTTTAATGTATTCTATAAATTTCAATCATTTATATTATAAATACTGTATTTGTAGGTAATTTTCAACAAATGCAACAGATGATGCGTGATACATTTTTGTCGAAATATAATATAAGTACTTTTCTTTTTATTTAAGTACGACATATGACCTCGACAAATCTACCTGCTGGTAAGCATACCTACTTTAAACAGGGTCAATCCATTTAACTAATATTACTGTAGCGTATTTTAACAGCAATATATTTTTGTGTAACAGCATTAGTTGCTCTCACTATGCCGATTATATGTATGATACGGTTACGAAATGACTGGTTAAAAATATTATTTTACATTACGAGTCAACATCCTCGCTTATTTATTTTCGTCAAATCAGCCGCCTGTTTCGTAATCAAACTATAAAAAGCTAAAAAATCGCTAATACATAAACACTAAATACAATCTAACAGAAATGCAAAAGCTCTTATATAATGTCACAAACAAGCTATTTGATCACTGTCAAAGCTTATAAAGCGAACTGCAAACACCAATCAATTTGGTATTCAAATGTCAAATGTCCCTTGGATTGGAGGTGCATGGGAGTGGAGGAGACGACCTGCACCAATATATCTCCGTCAGCCAGGAGCATCCATCATCCGCGTCATACGACTCGATCAATATTACCAATAGACGAAGCACAGTCTATTCCTTCCCTAAAATTAACGGTTGCCTTAAAAAGCATTTAACGGCCTTGGAAAGATACTCAAAGATAAAAAAAAAAAAAAAAAAAAAAATTGGCTGGTCTAGTGGTTTGGCCCATTAACAAGATATAGGCAACACCTAACAAGTGGCGAGAGTAAGGTTAAGCAGATGTCAACAAGGCCAGTCCTGAGATGGGTGACCGCTTTATACAACGAGGCTATTTCATCATAAACACGGCAACAAGCTCGCCACTTGTTAGGTGTTGCCTCCGAATACCATCGGCGAAATGAGGACGGTTTAAAACCGTTTACTGGGTACGCTGAGGTTGTTTAAACTGTGTTCGGGAGCCAAATAGGCACTCGTGATGATATTTAATTTATACTTTAAATATAATTCCTTTTGTTACAACTTGTTCGTTATAACGCATTGCTGTTCGGTGGTTCCCAATTAGTTTTTTTACGTACCACTCCAAGAAAGACCTCAAACTCGTATACCCATATTGCAGGGACCTTAAATAAAAAATGAAATCAGACATTTTTACATTTATTACCATCAAAATACAGTTTTATTCTAATGACCGGAGAACACCAATTTTATTAATGTGACAAATGTGCACGTTGTTTTTTTCTCACAACGCTGAAAATTCTTATTGCATTTTCGTCAGCTTCAATCTCAAGTCGTCTTTGAGTTGAAGTCTGTGACAATGTTTAGTTTTTAAGTTTGTCATAGCAGAAAATCGGCTCTTGCAAAGGTATGTCTTGCAAAATGGCAGTAAATATTTTATTGCTGTTTCGCAGACACCATAAATGTCTTTAAGGCCTGCTGCGGGTACCCCTTGATGCAGCCCCTGGGGGTACGCGTACCACTAATTGGGAAAAAAATCCGGCAAAATTCAAGGTGACCTAGTCATGTTTCGGTTTAGTCTGTGGGTTCACGGTTTTTAGGAGACTACTGCATAGATTTCTTGTCGAGGAGTAGTCTGCTTTTACAGTACGGTTACGAAACGGGCGATTGATTTGACGATAAAGCAGCGAGGATATTAAAATCGTAATGCAAATACGTCCATGTCGCCGCCCATTTCGTAACCGCATCATTTAGCCGGCATATTGGGAGCGATCAATATTGTTATACGTATAGATCGACTTCATTCATGGACTTTGTATGTCTGTTTCACAATTCACATGCCTTGCTCCATTTAAAAAAAATACTTAGTGCTGGTTTAACTATATTTGTGTTGTACATAACCTTTATTTACTTTCAAAGATATTGCTTAAATAAATAAAAAGGCCTTAACTTTAAATTATATAAACTATCTGTTTAACATTTAAGAAAATAAAGAGTGAATATTGGTAGAGAATTAACCAATCTCTACGGCCACTAAGGATAGCTATTTTCAGGAAACTACTAAAACCCCAAAAGATAAAACACGAATTATAAAAATCTTAGTTTATTGTTTCTATATATGCCTGTTTGTTCAATGTACAGTTTAATTTTAATTTTACTAATTTATTTTCTGTATATACTCGTATATAAATATAAATAAAATAAATGGAATACAGTTCCATTAATCGGCTTTCAAACAATGTATAAGTCCCGATAGAAAGTAATACCTAGAAATAAAATATCTAGAATACCGTCTCAAATATAACCGAACGTTAAATCCGACTGTCGAAGTATAAGTAGGATCCTGTCGGGTGTAACAGAGCCTCGGTTATCCGTATCGCCTCATCGGTTACCATAGTGTTGTGCGATACCAATCACCTCTATCCAGCATATTATCGATTTACTTACGTGTGTAGTCTAATTATTATTAAATTTAAAATACTAATGGCCTTACTCATAAAAACTTATTGAGTCCTTCAAGAACACTTTGGTTATAGAAGGTTTTGTCTCGTTTATTTAGCAATAAACATGAATATGTGTAAAACAGTAAAAAAACTTTCCATAACTAAAGTATTCTTCAAAGCTTCAATAAGTTTTTATGAATAAGGCAAATACCTACTTTTTAAAAAGTAACAATAAAAAACAATATCGGTTATTATTTTAGAAGCTCATATCAACGCCGACGCTAAAAACGTATTTTAGCGTTTGTGAACCTATTGGTTGCGCTGTTTATGATACTTTCTATGAGATTTTGAGGAAATGGGGGATATATAATACATATATATAACCTTGTCTTAATAACTAGTTATACAAATATTATATAAGTGTAGGTAATTTGTTAGATTTACTACGGTGCACCCTGAAAACCAGCGCGTGGTATACTGTACCAATTCAATAAACCATATTATGATGTTGCAGTTATAAACTTAAAAGTTCTATTTTATAATTTATCGAGTTAGCACAAGTTTCTGTATTAATTATTTTATTGAATTTATATATTTTAGCCGTACCTTAGCTAGCTGGAACGTAAAACAATGTAAGAATTAATAGTCGTTGATTTACAGTGCCGAAACTTAGCCGTTGCTTCAAACTGCATATAAGAAAACTTAATTTTGATACTTGAAAGCATTGACTAATTGGGTTTTAATCAACGTCTATAAATCCTGCCTATGTTGATGACATAGTGAAACAGAGAAATCTCTGTCGACTTTTTATCGATGTAAAGCAACCGTGTCCCATCACTAGTAACTGTCTACGAGGATGATCCACAGTGCAACGACACGGTACAATGCTATATCTACAAGTACACCCGGTATTTTAGTCAAAAATCGAAGATGAAAGTCTTCAATAAATAACCATTAGGCCAAAGTTTTTATGTAAGTTATTAAAGAATAAGTATTTATTTATATTATTTTTTATTTACGATTTATTATTTATTCGTTATAAGTTTATAGTTAATAAAATAAATAAAAAACAATTTTATGTTGATACTATATATTTCGCCGTACATGACCAGTAATATTTAAAAAATATAATAAATTTATATTTGTGTGTATGAATCATCATCGCCATTCCATCATAAATAGCATACCAATACCATCTCACGCTCGAATTCATAATTCCAAATTCAATGACGGTTACACCGTTAGAATCAAAAAATCATTTCATAAAATTGACAATATACAACTTCGCACCTGGGAACTATCATACATCTGGACATTAGGAGCTCATTACAGACCGAACATACAACTGTGACATACAATTACTTAATAACAATTTTCATACACACTTACATATACACAATATGCACATACACTTACACTACAGAGACATACATACATTAATACCTTATCCTAATCCATAATATACTTTAAAAAAAACTAAATTTACGACTGAAGACGCCATGTAAGGCGAAATATATAATGTAACAAAATAAAAATGTTTTTTTATTTATTATTTTTTTATATATTACTGAATTTTTTCGATCGTTGAAACTTTGGGTCCTTGGTCTAAGGCAGCTAAAAATCTTTTATTTTGTTTAGGTAAAAAGATTAAAGTAATATCAGAAAGTCCAGTTTCCTCTTGACGCAAAAGGATTCCGTGGATATTCAACGTGGTAACGTTGCAAGCGTCATGGGTACCTTTTGTTCCTTAGTTTTAGATTCAATAATACTTAAATAAAATTTGTTTCCTAATATAACTACAAATAAAGAATAAATATAGTAGGGTCGGTGCACTAGTGTTGTACTCCGCAGCACTTACCGTGACCCGCACGCAGGCTCCGGCCCTGCAGCGTTCGAGGATCACGGAATCACTAATCTGGATTAGATTTGTGTTAAAAAATAATTACTTGTACAGATATTTTGTAGATAACAACGATGTTTATTACCTATATTATTATATTATGTTTTAATATTTTAGCTATCTTATCGTTAAGTCAACCACCAGTTTCATAGCCCCACCCTGAAAGAGACTACCACTTCAAGACAAGAAATCGATGCAGTAGTCTCCTGAAAACCGGTGAACCCGCAGACTAAAATTAATATATTATTATATTACCTATATAGTAATATTAATTTATTATTATTATAATCTTTGCCGTAGAATTCTAGATAATGGACAAACGTAACCTGAAACACCGCCAAGATCCTGGTGGAAGAATCGTATAGAATTAATATTATACACATAGACATTACACATAAGGGTTTTAACCCCAGACCTTAAAACTATAGTTTTTTTTTTAGTTTAAGGTCTAACCAACTCGACTACCGCACATCAAATATAATTTATACTTAGAAAATCAATAAATATGCAACAATATATATATATATATATATATTGTTGCATATTTATTGAAATTTATTGAACAACTATATCAGGATCTATATATATATATATATAGATCCTGATATAGTTGTTGCGTCCAGGACAGGAAAACGACTTATAGCGTCCATCACTTCTACTGGTTAAATCGCCAATGTTACAGCGAATACTTACTTCTATATATCACGTCTAAATCAAAATCAACAAAGATTTTTAATATGATCATAACTGTGAATATTCAAACTTCTTCAAATTTCATACATCCTAGTGTCCTTATTGCGCCACGTACATTTTCACGTCCGGAGTATATTTTTTGTATATTTCTGACTACATTAGTAGACTTCTTGCGCAATTATAAACTTAGGTTATTGTTGTGTCCTTAATATATACCTTATCTCAAAACTACATTCTGATATTAATTTGACATCCTAGGAGAGAAATATTCCAGTCGAAAAAAAACAACAATTAATGCCTACCATAGTTTACGTAGTTAATTAATATTATTAACCCTCGGATCTGCGCCTATCCCCAGTTTCTACAACGTTGATCAAATCATTCGATAATTAAAATTACGTTACACAAGGCATGATTGGTGAAAAAAAAAAATACTGTGTCACTGAGGATTCAAGAAACCCTTACGAAAAATATCATTGCTTTTTACCTATATTTATATACCTACATAAACTTTTTATCATCAATTTTCAATTATAAAAACCAGGTGACTTTTAATGGTCTTACTTTGGGCTAATATGATGTTCGCCTGATCAAAAGGAACAACTTTCCCCAAGAAACCATATGTCGGAAATGAGAAAATTTTTTTGCTTCCCCATACGAATTGGCTATTTTAATACTACCAATTTGTATGGAGAAGCAAATATTTTTTGTCATTTTAGAGATATGGTTTCTTGTGGAAAGTGGTTCCTCTTCATCAGGCGAACATCATATTAGCCCAAAGTAAGACCATTCTTAGTCATCGTGTATATCCCAAATGCGGAATAAATAAATAAAAAATATTTAAATTTATTAAACATACTTTTTCTTTTTATTTACCTACACAACTCTTTATTTACCTATTACAAAAGGGCGGACTTAATTAACAGATTAATTTTTACCTACTGTAGCCTTACTGTATTTTTACTGTTACTACGATCAATTACGAACTATTAGATATCATCACCAATAGAGCGCTTTATTTTTGTAAATAGTAAAAATAAATCTGTCCCATTGGTGGAATTCTAACTGTACACCATCCCCATTTTTATAAACATTACAAAAAAACCTGACCTATTGGTGGGATCCTAACTGTAGAAAATCTCACCAGCGATCCTTAACATTTAGGATCCTACCAATAGGACAGATTTATTTCTACTGTGGTTAAAAAGACTGGTTTATTTGAGTTCGGAATCTACTACGGAATGCGCATTGAAGGCAAGGTAAGTAACGAACAGTAGATCTCTTTTCTGTATCAGAGACAATGTTCTTAGCTATCCATGGATTCTCCGTGCGGGTACCGGGTTCAACGCGTGGTTGGTAGGCAGGGGAATGAACTCCAATGTTCCCGGACTTGAGACCGCGAAGTAGGGTTGCAGGCCTTTTTAACTCTCGCCTGCACTGTGTTTACTACCCTCTCCTCTCAACCAAATACTTTACGATTCTGTTAGCGACATCTTGGAAACACGTTCCATAAAAGCTTCGACGGCCGTCCTTGGAAACCGTTTCTAGTAATTTCATTAGGGAGATCAAAAATTGGTTAGACTTGATGGTGTGGTCCTTAGGAATGTTTGTTTTCCACGGAACGGTTCTACAAGTATTACTTTCTTTAAGCAGCGAGAGTATACCAGTATGTCTGAACAGCTAAAACTGCTAGTCCGTCTGGAATTTTGTAATGTATTATGAAAGTAGGTATCCATGAATATTTTCCAGTCTGATGCTCTGTCCTTGAGCTGTCCCTCCTTTAAAAAAGTAGTTAGTCTTTCATACTGAGACTTACAGCTTGGCGAATAATTTTTTGAACTTTATCAATACAAAAAAAATAACGTAAATATATATATTTTTTAATATTTATTACAAAAAATAATGACACAATTCAATAATTCAAAACCTAAGTTTGTGGGAAATGCAATTACAATTTGCTCTAAATATTACATAACTAAAAATATTATTTTCCAATTTATTTTTCAAAAAGTGACTTTGGAAGACTTACAGCTTAGCGAATAATTTTATTAATACAAAAAGAAACCACGTAAATATATTTAAAAATAAAATATTACAAAAATTAATGTCACAATTCAATGACTTAAAACCTAAGTTTGCGGGAAAAACAATTGCAATTTTTACCCTTCCTTTTAGGATGCGGTTAGTTTCGTAACCGCATCCTAAAAGGAGACTATCACCTCCTCGACAAGAAATCGATGCTATAGTCTCCTACCGGTAGACCCACAAACTGATACCGAAACATGACTGGATCACTAGACGGTTTTTGCATCTGTTTGGGCGGTGGTAACAAAATCAGTCGGTAGGCCTAACAAAGCATAAATACCTAAATACTAAATATATAAAATTATATCGAAATCGTTAATCATAAAAACTTTATTGTGCGTTTAAGTTAAAATATTGTTTTGTCTCTTTCTTACCAATAAAAAATATATTTGACAGAAAACAGATAAAACACCATTTTAAGTAAAACGCTTAATAAAGATAAAAAATTGAGGTAACTTTCCGATTTTTTTCTTAAAAGGAAACTTTATGCTATTACGTTTCTTAAAAGCCAGTCACTTCTAAATATCTTGTATTATTAAATATATTTCTAAGCTTTGAGGTAATGTCATAATGAGAGATCTAGATACCTATACGTGGTGGCCGAGTTTGTTAGACCTTATACGTAAAAACACTACAGTTTTTAGGTTCCCGGTGTGTACCAATGACTTTTTAATTTAAAAGTTATGTATATTGGTTTAACAACACCACTATATTGCCTCGGAGAGCACGTTAAGCTGTCGGTCCCAGTTTCACTATACCAACTTATGAAATTATTTATAGACGACGAGCTGACCACTTGACCATCGGTTACAAGGCGGGAACAAAACCTCACCGTAAGGTACCCTGACGCCGTCTAGGCGGTCTCGGGCGCCGTAGGCACCCGTGATGATACATAGATTGGTGGTTTGCCCCCTCTTGAAATAAGTATCGTTATTATTAATTAATAAAGTACCGTTCGTTAGGTAGTAATACTTTCTTATATACTATAGATACCTACCTACGCGCACTCTATGGATTTAATTATTTATTTAGTTAATTTGTTTCCAGTAAAGTGGCAACTAACCTTCCCTTTCACCGTTTTATCACACTCGTAGCATAACACGTGTGTACTTTGCATACAAGCTTGTAAATTAAATATAAAGTGTAGCAGTTTTCTAATATGTACAAGTTGATTAATAATAATAAAATAGGTACCAGAAAAGAAATAGGTAAGTACATACCTACTTTTATTTAATGCCAAATTAAGTATCCGTCGACTTCTTATATTTCTTTCCATCATGTAGGTAAGTCTTAATTCTTGATAAACTTCAAAACCGTATAAAGCGCACTTATGCGTCCGTGCGGTCGCGATTTCAACGAGAAGTAATTATAAGAAAACAATATTTTAAAATTATTAAGCAACACTAAGCGGCAACGTCGCAAGCTCAGTGTACTCTTCGCAAAATGAAGAACGGCAACCCCGCACAAAATCGTCGTGGATGTAAGATTATCGGTGAAATGGGAAACAATATACATTGAAATAATATACAAAACTGCAGCGCCACGCGTGACGAATCGACGCATTAAATTATACTTATCCAGACGATCTAGAGGTAAAATTACTTCCACGCTATTTTTTTACTATAGGCACGAAGTACCTATAGGCATCGATTGGTACTGATTTCAAGTGGAAATAATCCGCATATCGGACGCAAGATGTCAGTGGACGCAATATTACTATAGAGATTTTTGGCGCAGGACGTAAGAACTCTACCAGTTTATAAATATATATATATATATATATATATATATATATATTGTTGCATATTTATTGATTTTCTAAGTATAAATTATATTTGGTGTGCGGTAGTCGAGTTGGTTAGACCTTAAACTAAAAAAAAAACTATAGTTTTAAGGTCTGGGGTTAAAACCCTTATGTGTAATGTCTATGTGTATAATATTCATTCTATACGATTCTTCCACCAGGGTCTTGGCGGTGTTTCAGGTTACGTTTGTCCATTATCTAGAATTCTACGGCAAAGATTATAATAATAATAAATTAATATTACTATATAGGTAATATAATAATATATTAATTTTAGTCTGCGGGTTCACCGGTTTTCAGGAGACTACTGCATCGATTTCTTGTCTTGAAGTGGTAGTCTCTTTCAGTATATATATATATATATATATATATATATATATATATATATAATAATCCGAGGGTATATTGTTTAAACAAAAAAACACAATCAGTAACAAATTGTTATTATTATTTTAAATAAATCACTATAATTCGAATACGTCGCAAAAAGCTGATTACGAAATAAATTTATAAAACGGAAATTCAAACCACGATTACATCCAGGGATTTCCAAATCAATGACACAAGAGGCTTACGCCTAAAGGGATCCCTGTTCCCAAGCCAATATGTCTCTTAACCCTCCTCCATAGGAATTAAAATTGTCTGTTAAAATAAAACTAGGGTGCCACGATCCGTACGTCATACTTACGCATGCAGTTCCAAATACACCCTTGAAATCCCCGTGTTTTTTATCTGGGGTAAGTGTAGGAAAGAGACCCTGAACAGCGTGTATGTTTGTTGGCGAACAACAAGTGGCGCGTTTACATCAATCCCCGATACGTTTCTGTTGTCTGTGTTTGTTTTGGTTTACTATACGGTTGTATTTGATATTTAATTATATTTATATAAGCTATGACTATCAACGATTACTTCAATAATAATAATAATAATAATTTTAAAATAAATAAATTCCCTCCAAATTGCGGTCAATAGGAAATGTGCCCTAAAGACTGACTGCGTTTCCCGGTTTTATAGCTAAACTATATTTTTGGCCGAGAAACGAGCCAGCCCTTTGGTCACCAGATGTTTCAACCAAACACATTGAAATTTCTATGAAAAAATCCTCTACTCCCGGTCCTCACTCCCGAGTCCATTTATTAATTAGCCTCGATAAATCTACAAAATAAATATAATATATTTAATTGAATTCAGACGTTATTTTGCGGTTCATTATTCAATTAAATGATAGTAAAATTATAATATTAAAAGCGGAATAATTGCAAAGTATTATTATAATATTTTTTTTCTATCATTTATATAATATTGATTTTATGCAAATTCATAACTTTATGTTTTTAATAGTCGATAGACTATTAAATGAATAGGTGTATGAAATATAGTTTTATTAAATTATATCGTAATTTTCAAAAAAAAAATCATCGCGGTATACCATTAACAACTACGAGGTGGAAATTAAATAAACCCCCTTCTTTCGGTTACACAAAAAATATTGCAAGAAACATTTTGGAGAATAATTGAAGAAGATTGTTTTTCTTTGCAACTAATCCAATCGTTTCATAAATGTATATAAAATGGACTTAAAATCCTAGTGGATAAGTCACTGCTCAACTGATAACAAAGTTAAACAGATGACAACAAGGCCAAGCCTGGCATGGGTGATCGCTTTATACAACGAGGCTTTAAAACACCGCAACAAGCTCGCTACTTCTTAAGTGTTGCCACCGAATACCATCGGTGAAATGACGCCGGGTGAATCCCTCCGCTGGCCGTTTAACTGGTTCTTGGAAGCCAAAAAGGCACCTGTGATGGTGTTTATTTTATTATTTATTAAAATTATTGATATAACTGAAATCATGCACTAAAAAGGTGCGGACATCGTAAGCAGTAAGCTTCCTCAGGCTACAGTATTTTATTTATAAGTATTTTAGGTGGAAGAAGGGCCTCTATAACTTCGTTAGGCCGACTGACAGGACTCGTTACCGCGGCCCAGACATACAAGTAACCTAGTCATGTTTCAGTTTTAGTCTGTGGGTTCACTGGATTAATATAAATAAATAAATAAAATAAAAATTATTTATTTCCTTTAACTTAAAATTAAAACATTTCTTAGGGTGGGGTACACCTTTATATTAATATTATTAAACAACAATGATCGACCCTATTCATATACTTTGTAGGTCTGCCTACCACCAGGTTGATACAAAGTTACATACTGCATTTGAAAAAAAAAACGTTAGAGTCACAAAACGACCTAAAAGACGGGTTTGAATTACCGCCATTGCATGTAAATTAAGCCATCTCGACTCATTACTCCAAATCACAAATTAATATTCGAAGCGGGTAGACTGCTTATAGAAAAGGAAATCATAAAGGCGGAAATTAAAATGTCTATGGATCGAATGGGAAATTAGGTCTATTGAGAAAGTGCCGCACGTGCTATCTGTAGAGTCTCCACTCATTCCCGACTTCATTTTCCAAAGAGATCTAATTTGAAGTGCATTTTTTTTCGTACTTCAGTATGGCATATGACTAGTATTTATTTAAATCTTTGTTGCATATACAATATAAAGACGGACATAATGCCGCTAGGTAGGTACTCTCTACCAGTCAAACCTTCAATCAAAGCAGTTAATAAGTGAGGTAGTATACAATACAGTAACTCAGTAAAAAGCAAAGCGATTATTATATAAAATAGGTACTTACAATCTAATATACACAACTTAAATATATCTTATATACAGGATGACTTTGAAAGGATGTACTTTGGGCTAATATAAGGTTCTGCTGATCAAATCCAACAACTTTTCCCGTGGGTCATGTGTCGTAAATGAAAAAAAAAAATGCTTTCTCCATAAAAACTAGTATAATGTTAAAATAACGTAATGAAAGACGAATAAAAACTACTAAAATATAAATATACGTGGTGGCCGAGTTGGTTAGACCTTGGACTTAAAAACACTTAGTCCCTGGTTCGAATCCCGGTGTGTACCAATGAGTTTTTAATAATAAAAAAAAGTACATTTGTTTGACAACACCACTATAGTTAGAGCTTCGGAGAGCACGTTAAGCTGTCGGTCCCGGTTTCACAATACCAACTTGTGAAACTATTTATAGATGGGTTATTGAGTCTATTCAAAACATCGCGACGAGCTAGCCACTTGTCCTTTGTGTAGACTCATACCATCGGCAACGACGAAGTGGGATTAAAAACCCCTCCGCTGGGTACCCTGGGGCCGTCTAGGCGGTCTCGGGCGCCGTAAGGCACCCGTGATGATATGTATGTATGTATGTTAAAATAACCAATTTGTATGGGAAAGCCAAAAATGTTTTTCACTTGCGATGGTTCCATGGGAATAGTTGTTTGATCAGTAGAACCTTATATTAGCTCAAAGTACATCCTTTTAAATTCACCCTGTATATATATACATAATACTAGCAACTACACAATGATGTAATAAATCTAAGCCCTCGAGGGCTTAGTTTGTGACAAGACCTATACAAAGTGGAAAGATATAGGATAATGAAAGATGAATAAAAACTAGGTACTAAAGTATCTAGAATTTAGATAACAAACATCTTATCTTTCATAGTCGTTCTCACTATGACGGCGAATTTATGCGGTATGCGGTATGCCGGGTATGCGGTTAAATTCGGACGATCGATTAAAACGGACTAATAATATTTTTTTAAATAATATGTAAGTAATAATGACTGCATTAAAAACATTTCGCTATAAGTGCAAAAACCCTCAAAAACCACATTACGTATGTAGGTAGGTATGTAAGTTGTAATTTTTTTTTTCTGTCACCACTTGTATGTACAAAGTAATTACTTTGCCACGTGACTAATGTAACGATTAAAGTTAAAAATGGTCGAATGTACCAGTTTTATTTAGAAGGTCGAATGACAGCTGGTACATACGACACCATTTTTAAGCACGTTGAACACTTTTTGGTATGGAAAAACAGCATATCCTCGCTGGTTTATCGTGAAATCATCTATCCGTTTTGTAACCACAGCTTGTTAAATTTACAACTAAAAACCAACATAGTAGTCTCCACTAGAGACACATCTATTGTTTCTAGCGTTGGTGGCCACTATTCATGGACTTGCACAAACTTCTTACCATCTCAGAGTTATACAGTCTCATGACATGCAATTACTTAAAAAAACACAAAAAGTACAAGAAATTGATGCAGTAGGTACATAAGCTAGTAAAACACAAGTTAACCTATGTTATAGTTTTGATCTTAAACTTTGCTATTATATAGACTATAGTTTAGTGTATGTACTCTGAAGTCTAGACTTACCTTGTGCATGAGTTGAGAGAAAACTTCCCTCGTCTCTCGAAGATATCTTCTATAATGATGATTTTAAACTTATTAGAAGATATCTTCGAGAGACGAGATGATTTTAAACTTAATAGAAGATATATAGAATATAATAATATATTAATAGAGTATATAAATTATATTATGATAATTTAAATTCACTTTCATCAAAATAGGTTCATTTTAAACTTGATTTTGGTAAGCAGTCCATAAACATTACCTATAATTAGGATTTCCTAAGTATATGTCTTTACATTTATTTATACGTAATAGTATTTCATTTCATTTTTTCGAATATATTTTCAAACTTCATCCTACAAAAAGCAAATAAAACGTTCAGTAACGAAACCCATATGAAATAAAACTGAAAAAAACCCTGAAAGAGAATTTTGTTAAAACATTTCATTGGTGAATAGAGTAGGTAGGTTTAATATACGAACTAGCCAAAAAGCTGTAGGTAATTTGCGGTGAACAAATTGAACCTCTTTGTGTGGGGAATTGCATTGGGTTTACAGCAGGCGCAGTGTTTCATACTGTAACGTACCCTGCTCAAAGCGAGGAAATACTTTGCCTGCAAACCTTTATTCGATTGCTTATTCAAACGGTAAAAGTTCATTGTTTTTTAAAAAGAAATAGGTAAATGTTGTAGAATCAATTTGTCTGTTTATTTGTACGACTAGAGATGTATTTCGTATATATTAAGATTTTTAATTATAAGATGCACTTTTTTTCTTCTTTAAAATTACAATGAGGTATTTTCTCTGGGGTGGGAGACTCTCACAACTTTCGCTTTCATGGCATAATTATTTAATTTATAATTTTATAGTCATATTAAATAGGTACAAAAGCATTAAGGGAAAGTATTTAAAATAAATATCATCACGGTTGCCTTACGGCGCCCGAGACCGCCTAGACGGCCCCAAGGTACCCAGCGGAGAAGTTTTTAATCCCACCTCGTCGTAGCCGATGGTATGAGTCTACACCGAACAAGTGGCTAGCTCGTCGCGATGTTTTGAATAGACTCAATAACTTATCTATAAACGTTTTCACAAGTTGGTATAGTGAAACCGGAACAAGCTTAACGTGCTCTCCGAGGAACTGGCACAAGGCTATAGTGGTGTTGTCAAACAAATGTACATATTTTTTTTAATTAAAAACTCATTGGTACACACCGGGATTCGAACCAGGGACCTAAGTGTTTATAAGTCCAAGGTCTAACCAACTCGGCCACCATGTATCAGAACACTATTTATATAGTAAATTATAATACCTAGTATTGTGTTGTGATAGTTAAAATTATTATAATACCTAGTATGTTGGGCTGGATGTACCCTATCCAGGTAGGTACATCCAGAACCTCACATAGCTTTACAAAGTTATTTATCCGACAAATTATGATAAACTCTCTCAGATAATTTATTCCTGCAACTGAATCGAGCGAGTTGTAAGAATGTACAAAACAAACGATTTATAATAGAAGTGGTCACATTGTGAAAGTTGATCATACGCATAAGTAGAACACCCTAAAGTGCGCTGTATAGTAGGAGTTTTTGTTATGCTCTCAAACTGTAGAAGACGTAGTAGCTGGTAGCAGATATAAGCTGGGAGAAGTGGGCTGAGAATATATATTTAATAAAACATATAACGTAAACAAACAAACACTTGTCGCTATCAATAAGTGTTTGTTGTTTACCTAATATGATTATTAAATAGATATTCTGAGCCCACTTCGCTACTACGTCTGCTACAGTTTGGTCCACATAATAATATTGTGAGGTACTTATCATAAGTCTGTTCGAGTCCATTGTCTTGGAAATAGGATCTCCCAAAGCACTACAAATACTCACTAAATACCCTCCGCTTTGAAATCTTTGTTTTTCACATACATACATATCATCACGAGACCGCTTGGACGGCCCCAGGGTACTCAGCGGAGGGGTTTTAACCCCACCGCACCGTCGTAGCCGATGGTATGAGTCTACACCGAACAAGTGGCTTGCTCGTCGCGATGTTTTGAACAGACTCAATAACCCATCTACAAACAGTATCACAAGTTGGTATAGTGAAACCGGGACCGACAGCTTGCTCTCCGAGGCACTGACACAAGGTTATAGTGGTGTTTTCAAATAAATGTACTTATTTTTTTCAATTAATAACTCATTGGTACACACCGGTACAAACTCTGTTTTATTTGTTTAGAATATGAAACTGTGGGTAGTCACCAACGATAAATTGGATAATGAAAATTAAACAGTTGCCTTAAAAATGCTCTTGCATTCCGCTAATGCACACAAGTAATATCCAAAGTTGTACGCCGCCTCGCTACCGGGTCTCTAGCACATAGCACATCCTGGAGACGCATTTAAATAGAAATATTTATATTTTATATCTTTTGAATAGAAATCTTAATATGAAAAACACTACCGAATCAAATGCACGACATAACCAACAGTGTAAGAAGAGGTGGTTAGCTGATTCCATTGACCTGCCAAACATTATCTGCCATACAAGGGAGCCACCCAGGCCAACAACTTCATCTTCCATATCCACGTCTTAAATATTTATTTTAAATATAAAGCAAGTACCTAATCGCATATATAATCCCGTATATGGATCGGTATCTTAAAGGGCGTAAAAACTAACTGTAAAGTCAATCCCAGTGGAGACACCCCAAAGAAAAAAGTACCAGCAAGTAAAAAACTCTGGTACTTCATAAAAACCAACAAAGGAGCATAGCTATTGACTATACACTCTATATATCGTAGCATATTCGAAATGCACCCTACTAAACAGCATGCGTAAAACACCCTATGGCAGATTTTTTTTATTTTATTGGTGTACGGCACGTGACTTAATATCTACCTGATGCCTGAGCAGACCTACAAATTCAATGAATTGGGTCAATCAATAATTGTTCTTAAACAACATTGATCGCCAAAAGTCAAAAAGTCAAAATCATTTATTTCATGTAAATCTTTACAGATATTTATGAATGATCAAAAAAAAAAGTTTAACAATGAGGTCTTAGAGTGCGTTTGGTTAGGCAGCTATTCATTAACAAAAGAACTAGAACGAAACACGATGGAATGGAAATCTTAATATGAAAATTACTACCGAACCGAACACACACTACATAACCAACTAGTGTAAGACTAGGTGGTTAGCTCCCACTATGTCAGCTAAATGATGCGATTAAGAAATGAGCGAAGACGAATTGCATTAACAGTATATTTAAATACTCGATGCTTTATCGTCAATTCAACTACCCATTTCGTAACTGCATCCCGAAAGAAGGCTACCACCTCGATACGAAATCGATGCGGTAATCTCCTGAAAACCGGTGAACCCACAGACTGAAACTGAAACATGACTAGGTCACTTGACGTTTTTTGCATCTGTATGGGCGGTAATAACGAGACCGGTCGGTCGGCCTAACGAAGTTATAGAGACCTTCCTCCCACCTAAAAAGATTATTTGTTACTGTACCAATGTATAGAACTACATAGTATACTGTAGTATACAATAGTCATACTTTGATGCTCGTAATTGTCTAGAATTATATAATTATACTATAGTCTCTACTTCCATTTATGTTCTCCGTCGAATGCACTCACCTCACAGTGGCGTAACTTGCAATGATTAATTATAGTTGTTGAAACTGTTCGGGCTGCGGCAGAAACGCGCGGTTTTGTTGCGTTTTAAACGCTCGTAGTGATCGATGGACCCAACACTATGCGAACCTAAATTTTGGTTATAATCTTAACCTATATAACTACCTTCTATTCGAAATAATACCTAACGGCATAGGGTTGGCCATCGCCCTCTTCTGATCTTAAACCCCATATCCCGTCTGATACTTCGAGGGATAAGGTAAGTAAACACCGTCTCGGTACGCGCCCGAGACCGCCTAGACAAAAACAGGACAGTTCGGAGTCCTAAAGCGTTCCACGGGACACCGGGACGGTGTAAAAAGGAACGTATGGACATGGTCACGTTACAGTGTTGAGTAATGAGTGAGTGAGTGAGTAGTCAGACAATGAGTTGTTGAGTTCATCTCTATACGAACCTCATATCTTAGGAATATTGGCATGACGGGTAACCGAAGAATTTGACAGCCTCCGTCGTGGGTTCGATTCCCACCCATGGTAACAAAATATTAGTACGTTTTTTCTGTACAGTTTGTCATGGTCATCTTTGTGTTTATAAAATATAATATATGTATTATATCGTTGCTTCTGGTAGTTACGACTGCAGAGCCCTTAACATAAACACCCAAGTACATTATATAAAGATCAAAATCTTTAGATAATTAATAATAATATGCAGGGCAATTTACATATATATTGCTCTGGTCACAAACTAAGCCCTAGGCTTGTACTATGTGTAACATGTTAAGGGCTCTGCAGTCGTGCTCACACCCACACAAACGTACTTCCAATATTGCAACTAGGCTTTTGGTTGTAGTTCAATTATTATTTTTATGTTATAATATAATAACGGGAGATTTTGTATTTGAGCCGTTTGGGGTTGAAACCACGGGGCCATGGGGACCGGGAGCACATAGAATATATAAAGAAATTTCGAAGCATTTGGTCGAAACATCCGGTGACCAAAGGGCTGGCTCGTTCCTCGGACAACGAATTGGTTTAGCAATACAGCGAGGCAACGCAGCCAGTCTTTTGGGCACACTTCCCACTGGCAGTGATATGGAAGAAATATATTTATTATAATTTTAGTTTTCTTTAGGTAAGTATTTTATTTTAATATTTTATTTTAGTATTGTTAAATTTAATTATTTTTTTTATTAATTAAAATATTTGTTTACAAAAAAAACTTATAAAAGGTAAATAAATATATTCTCAATTGTACGTCAACTATTAAAAAATAAAACAAAGGCCTATTTAATTCTGCAACAAACTGTAGTGGACAAATACTGGAAGTGTGAAAGCTAATTTTTTATGGGGAACGCGGATTTCCACATTGCAAATGCAGTACCCTTAATAGAAAACACATTGGCACTCATTTAGAGAGGTTTTACATTGAAGCCGATGGTAGATTCAAAGTAAAATAAAACATTATATTTACAATCTCCTCAAAGATAAGAAAGTCTAAAAGCTTTCAGGGGCGTTCTTTTTCACAATATTAATCATGGTTTAAACGAAAGATTCCCTAATTGCATGACCCCAGAATGGACAAGCAAGGGTACCTTCCATCACGGCCCATTACCCCATCGTTCGTAAGATGCTTTTACCGGATGATTTACCGCAAACCTTATTTACCCCTAAATGTATTTACCCCATTTCTCCAAAAAACCTTTAGCCAATTGATAAATAGGCGTATTTTATTTGGGTTAGCTTAATGACGTGTTATTCGATTGTAGCGTTGGCTTGATGCGGCCCACTAATCTGTATCGGACGGGTCTTGGCCACTACATCACTAATCATATGCACCTTACGAACATACCTAGTATATGCGGTTGTATATTTTTACACGTATTTGTCCTGGCATCAAAGTGGGATCCCCAGGTATGATATCGACCAGTTTCGGAATATGGATTCTGATCTGACCCCCCTTAAAGCCAGATTCTTAATAAGCTTAACTTTATTTTCTCTTATCTTTTTTTACTGATGCATGGATGTCTTACTTTTATTTTGCCCCTTGTTGTATTTGACTTATATTTTGAATAAGAAATGACGTGTTCAAGTGTCACCATGCAGTGACCTATGGATTTTTTTTTTTTTTTCAATTTTTATTTGTTAGTGTTTTTTTTTTACCCATTCGCTGGGTACTAAGGTCCGTCTGACGGGAGCTATATAATTGATAGTAATGGTATAAATATATACATGGTGACTGTGAAAGGTTGTACGTTATGCTAATATGAGGTTCTACTGATCAAATGGAACAACTTTTCCCATGGAACGCAAATGTATCGGAAATGGAAAAAAAAATGCCTTCTCCATACAAACTATAGTATTGTTAAAATTACCAATTTGTATGAGTAAGCCAAAAAATATTTTCATTTGCGTTACATAGTTCCATGGGAAAAGTTGTTCGATTTGATCAGTAGTAAAAATACAACCTTTCAAATTCACCCTGTGTACTGGGTGTTTTTGTCATATTGTGATCTATGATGATATTAATGAAATACGTATTTTTAGCGTCGCCCATACAAAAACATTAAGAAAAACATACTTAAAGTAGAAAAAAGGTATTCACATCAACTTTAATACTAAACTGACGATTGGGAACGCCACTTGTCTAAAGGTATTTTATTTGCTTGACACGAAGACAATATCTAAGTATTTGTTATATCTAAGTAATTTTAACCATATAGGCGTTGATATGATAATATTGTTCGGGGATTTTTTTAACACAAAGACCCATTTTTTTAATCCAAAAAGGTAGGTACCTTTTTGGATTAAAAAAATGGGTCCTATAAGTGATAAAATATTATTATTTTTACTGTATAAAAAAACACTTAGTATATTCAAATTTATACTAAACTTTACGTTATAGATTTTTTTATTTGTTCATCAATAATTTAGCCTATATACAATAACTGAACAATATAAATATAACTAGTTTTAAATTTGGATATAGACTGAATATCAGATGGTGTTCCAACCTCTGCACTAGGAATGCCTGTGTCACAGTGGTCGGCGAATAGCTGCGGTTGATATGATTTTTAAAACAATAGTAAAAATTATTATGCGTACAAACATACATACACATACATATACATATATATACATACACATATATATACATACAAATATATATACATATATGTATATACTGACAATAAGTACTCGTAACTAGAGCAAACAATAAAAAGACATTAGTGAAAGTTAATGTAAGCATATAGCGTAAATATATGTTTTTGACAATAAGCTTTGACTGTAGTGCATTAGGCTGTTACTTCTAGCACACGCCAACAAATGTTGTACATCTCATGATTTTATTTAGCTTAATATTTTATCAAATTTAAACCCTGTAAAGAAGTTAAATGAAAACAATAATTGTCCATAGAGCCTCCCTTCGCAGTGATTGTCTGAGCATTGCGTTGTCCCTTGTGTTCCAAGATCTAGTAATACCAATTCGGTGGATGTTTTCCCGGGAACGGCCGGGACTCACAGATTTATAGCACCAAGTCCCGCCCTGAACCCAATATATTATTGAACTCAACTGCCTTCCTTGGTGACTTGGAAATATCTAAAATATCCAATGAAGATTTTTATAGAAATTATTTAATTTAATAATGATATTTTTTTATTAATAGGTTTCATTAATTTAGTTCTTATTATGGTGCGCCCGTTTTATTAGCCGACATCTACTACGTTTAGGTATCTTAAGTTTTAGGGTTCCGATTTTGTTTTTTGATATAAATTTATATAGGTATGTTTAGATTCTGTAATTAAAACTGTATATATACTTTATTATTAGTTTAGTAAAGCCTGAAAATTGTAAACCGGATCTGGGAGCCGCGATACAGGATACTAATAATCCATATAAATAACCAGTTATACAAGTTTATACAGGGTGAATTTTTCAAGTGTGCCTTCAAGGCCAAATCCCAAACTACAAGGAATACCGAAAAATGTTCAAAAGAGTTTCGTGGCTGATTTTGATAAAAACTAAAACTGTATCATTAGATTTTTAGAAAATTTATTCTCCTAGCCGGGAATCGAACCAGTTGATTTTGAAAACAAAAACTCTGCCTGTATTATTGCACCAGCTGATAGTGTCGCTTATAAGAATCAAATTCTGGTAAGTAATGTCAAGCGACAAACTAAAGGAAAGCCTTCATTTTTAATAAATAAAAAAAGATTTAACGATTTCCATACTTCACACCGTCTACTTTACCAACTAATAAAATTGTTTAAAATAATGTTTATCAAAACCAATCCTAATTGGAAACAACATCATATATTATATTAACAAAAAAAAAAATCAGCTATGTATTAATGGCTACCTATCATTTCGAGGAATTTATTAGACAGGGCTTTAAAATTTTAAACATATTATCTTAAAAATTAGCACTTTCCTTTAGTTTGTCGTTTGAAGTTATAATCATTAATGTAAGTAATATTTACAAAAAAACAGCTAAAAATGTAGTATTTTTAAGTATGAGAATAATTTCTACTGCTGAAACTATGCTTTATTTAGACTAAATACATAAGTACCTACTCTAATATAAGTATTTTTTTAGTTAAGCCAAATAGCTGAAAAGTAACGTCATTTAATACTAAAATAGCACATTTTCTTTCCCACACCAAGAAAATGGCTACCGCTAGAATGAAACGACCGCTGAATGGCGCTGCACAGCAATAGCGTCCAACCATAGTGTTATCTTAACAAGCGCTGCGGAAGCGAAAAAGCGATGAAAGCAGTGGTGCGATGAAGACAATTTATGAAATTACTTTGGAGAAGTAAACTACCAAAAATAATAGGATAGATAGCAAGCACCTGCTGGCTTATTATAAGCGCCATCTACATCCAATAACACACAACTACGTATCATATTTATGTATGTTTTTATATAGGTCCCGTTCGTTTTGGGAGTGAAATATGATCACAATGATCATGATGGCATTATGCGAACTTACGTTTTCTTTGGTTAGTTTCACTCACAATGCCACAATTACCACTATCTTTCTGTATATATTAATTATACTCACTATGCCACTATCCAAATCGAACGGAATTTTTATCACGAATCTGCCAACTGTCACTTGTCAAGTAAAATATAGGTTAAGTGGTACAATCCACTAATTTTATTTGCGAAATCTTTCTAAAATCATTTTCATTTAAAATATAATTTTGAACCTAAAAATATAAGACGGCAACGACCGACGTTTAAAACAACAACAACTATCAACAACCACAAATGTCAAATTATGATCACAACGCCTCACCTATCGATTTGGATCATTGTGATCAGTTTCGCGGTAGCATTCTGGGCCAAAAAAATCGGCTAATGTGGCAGATCACAACGCCACTTTTGCTACCGAAATCTCAAAAAAAATGCATAAATATACATCGTGGTCGTTGTGAACATGTTTCTGTCCCAAAACGAACGCGCCCTTATTAGAGCACGCTATTGACCCTGAAACTACCTGGTACGTATCCCTATAAAGTCCATGAATGGGGGCGATCAATTGTTATTTATCGCTCCCACTATGCCTATCTTTACGTAACCGCAAAATGTTGCGGTTACGTAAAGAGCGGTGTCAAAGACGAATTTGCGTTATAAGTCTACTTTAATATTCGCACTGTATTATCAAGTTATATTATGTAAAATAATCAACTAATTTGTTTTGACCTATCTCTTCTTTCCCTAATAAAATTCCCCAAAAATATTAAAATATAATCCTATTAATTTTATGAGAAACAAGAACGACAAACAATGTTTTCTTTGAAAAAGTTTTAATCAGATTTACAATAATATAAAACTAAATATATAGAAATAAAATATATAACTAAAACATAATACTAATAAAACCTCACCCAAATATAGACTAATGAAAAAAAGAAAGCTACAAAGAAACATAATATTAATTTTATATATATATATTTTAATTATTAAAAAAAACAACAACTAGCTTATTCCTTCCCCCACCTCCCTCTATTGATTTCTGGAAATAGTAAAACACGTGCTATTAGTTTTATAAAACAGTGATGATATGTAAGTATGTAAACTCTATTTATGATGATGCATCACGGTGCCTTACGGCGCCCGAGACCGCCTAGACAGCGCCAGGGTACCCAGCGGAGGGGTTTTTAATCCCACCTCGTCGTAGCCGATGGTATAAGTCTACACCGAACAAGTGGCTAACTCGTTGCGATGTTTTGAATAGACTCAATAACCCATCTATAAACAGTTTCACAAGTTGGTATAGGTACTATTATTTCTTCTGTGGTATAGGGAAACCGGGACTGACAGTTTAACGCTCTCCAAGGCACTATAGTGCTCTCCAAGGCACTATAGTGGACAAATTAAAATATATAGTGAGTAAATTAAAAACTCATTGGTACACGCCGGGATTCGAACCAGGGACCTCTAAGTGTTTTTAAGTCCAAGGTCTAACCAACTCGGCCACCACGTATATATAAGATACATAATATATATTTTAATTTCCCTCGTAATATTATGGATATCAATACTTACCCAATTTTAAACCCTCCCGTATTGCAAAAAAAACTTGTATATGCAGTCTGCGTCCAGGGTGGTTTAATTTTCATAATATAACTGGAACAATGATTTTTTTTATGGAGACTTCCCCTAATAAAATTACATATGAAAACTTTTTAACAAAAAATATATCCGATTTAAAAAGCACTAAAAAGTATAAAATAATGAATATTTGCAAGTGTTATTCAGGCCTACTGGATAGGATGTGACAGGATGACATGATTTTAAGCAAATTATGGTAAATCCTAAGTTTTTGCCGCCATATTTGACCATACTGGGACAGGGAACCAAACCTTCTAACACATACTCACTTACTTGTTTTGATGTACATTACCTTATACTGATGTATTTTTGTTTGGTATCAATAAACATATATTTCATTTCATTTCATACTATTACTATTGCTATTAGCCGTCAAAGAATTCTTTCGTACTACAGTCAAACATGGACCCTCCTTCTTTTTTGAAGTCGGTTAAAAATATTAAAACACGCGTGTATTAGTTTTATACAAAAACTTGGGTGTTGCTTGTTTTGAAAGAGAAAGAAAGAAAGAAAGAAAATTCATTTATTTGCAATTCTGATAACAAGGTGTTGAATATCATTATTTAGTACAGAATTTGTCCGTTATAGGCTCGCAAATATAGGTACACAACCACAGAGCTATAGGAAGTACACAACAATCCCATAAATATATACAACAGAAATACTAGACAAACTCAAATATTGAACAAATTTAAAATTAAAATAAATCATTAGAAACTATTAAAATACACATATTATACATTATGCATTAATTATATTAATAACAATAAAATAATTTAGATTATGTTATTTACAGACAAAGACATTTTTTATGATTTCGAAATAATTATTATTATCCGTCGTTCCATTATCATTATGTTGTCATTATCATTATTTTAATTATTATAGTTATTTTTATTATTTGCAATTATAATTATTATTTACAATTATTATTAATATATTATATTATCTAAATATTCATTAATACTGTAATAACACTTTTCCAATAGCATCTCAGTCAGTTTCCTTTTAAAGTTTTTTATAATATTAATCTCTCTAATTTCCCCAGGCAGTTTGTTGTAAACTTTGTGGGCCATTCCAAAAATATTTTTATTATATAATGCCGTTTTAGACTGACCCGGACAAATTTTGTTTTTTAAGCGAACACTGTTATATTTTCCAAACAAATTCAAGTTACATTTTACAAACATTGATAGTTCTAATATATAGAGAGAAGGAAATGTGAGTATTTTTAATGATTTAAAATATTGTTTACAGCTGTAAATTTTTCACAAATTGCACATTGCCCTAATACACCTTTTCTGAGCTTTAAACACAAGTTCCTTATCTGTGGAGTTTCCCCAAAATATTATGCCATATCTCAGAGTAGATGCAACATACCCATAGTATGCAGTTATTAGTGTGGCTTTACTTGATACCTTGGATAATTTATATAAGGCATATGAGAATTTGCTAAGTTTTTTACATATTTGTTTTATTTGTTCCTTCCATGTTATTTTACTATCAATTATAATGCCTAAAAATTTGGTTGTTTCAACTTCTTCTATTGATTTATTTCTACACTTAACATCTATATGAAAATCATTTATTCTCTGCCTAAAGTTCATCACTTTAGTTTTATTTAAATTTAGTAATAAGTTATTATATTCAAGCCATTTTGACACATTCTCCAATGTATTATTCACCTTACTGTCGAATATACTTAAATTATTTTCGCATGTGCATATAATATTACTATCATCAGCGAAAAGTACCATTGGATAATGAGTAACACGATTAAAGTCATTCAGGTACAATAAAAACAACAGAGGACCCAGGACACTACCCTGAGGGATCCCATAGCGAACTGTTCTTGTGCTGGAGATAAACACCTCTTCACATTTAGATTTATGACATATTTTATTTATTTGTGTTTGTTGTTGTCGATCTTTTAGGTATGATTTAAATAACTGATTAATGTTTCCCCTAATTCCGTAAATTTCTAACTTGTGTAGTAATATTTTATGATCTACATAATCAAACGCCTTAGTTAGATCCATATAAATAGCTATCACAGGTATTCTGTTGTTTACGCTATTAATAATCTTCTCAAGTAGATCATAAATTGCCAAATTAATAGACTTCCCCCGTTGAAAACCCTTTTGTTCATCAATTAGTATATTGTTTTGTTCTAAATAGGAGTATAGCTTATTATAAATTATCTTTTCGAAAACTTTTGACAAAACAGGAACTAGAGCCACTGGTCGGTAAAAATTCATATCCTCTTTATCGTCTTTTTTATAAATTGGCTTAATTATTGAGCATTTTAATTTACTTGGAAAAACTCCTTTTTCAATACATAAGTTAACAATATGACATAAAACAGGGGCAATAATTTCAGAGGTAAATTTTATAACTTTGGTATTTATGTCGTCATAACCCGTACTGTTGCTATTTTTTAATGTAAATTATTAAAAAATAGCAAAATAATCTTAAATATTTCATCTGGTGTAGCTGGGAACATAAAAAAAGGAATTAAGTTTATTAAATTTAGCCAAATTATATTTTGATTGTGTCTTATTTACATTCGGTTTTACCTGGTCCACATAAAAATTATTAAAAGATTCAGCAATTAATTTAGGATTAGTTATAATTTTCCCATCGACTTTTAACCTTTGAATAGTTTCCCTAGGTAAGTCAATTTTACTTGCATTTATAATCTTCCATGTAGCTTTAGATTTACTTTTTGCTGTTTCAATATTATAATTATTCTGTGCCTTTTGTGTTAGTTGTATTATGCGTTTAAGTCTATTAGAGTATGTTTTAAATTTAAGTTTATTATTTTTATTAGGTTTATTTCTAAATTTCCATAATAGTTCTCGTTTCCTTTTGCTACACAACTTAATACCTTTCGTTATCCATTTTAATCTCTTATTTGTATAGTGCTTAATTTTTATAAACGGAAAACATAAATCATAAAATAATTTATATATTTCATGAAATTCATTAAAAGCCATATCAGGGTCGGAGTTACTAAAAACATCACTAAAGCTTAGACTGTTTAAACATTCCCTAAATTGTTTCATATTATCTATGCCGTAGTCCCGTTTTGTTGAATACCAGTGCGCTATAAGGCATGTCTTTTTTACAGGACATTTAAAAAGCTGCGCTGTATGGTCAGAAAGTGCAAGTTCATAAATTTCACTTTTACTGCCTTTGATATTATTATGAATTATATTATCTATGCACTTGCCGCTACATAATCTTGTTGCCCTATTGATATCTAGTTTTAAGTTAAAACTCAACAAGAGCTGTTCAAATTGACATGTAATCTTATTTTTATTTAGTAAATCAATATTAAAATCTCCGCATATTATGATTTTTTTGTTTTGGAAGCATACTTTATTTAATATATCAGTAAGTTTGTCAAAATATGCATTTAACACATTATTATTATTTTTAGGTGGTCTATAAATACAAATTATAACAACATTGTGTTCAATCAATTCAACTCCACAGCATTCTATTAGATTACATTCAGACAATTCACAAATTTTTGTTAGGTTTTTAAATTTATTATTATTATAAACAAGTATACAAGCTCCACCTTTACGCTTATTTCTAGTATACCTAGCTGCAAGATTAAAGTTTGGAATCAGTAAATGCACCTCATCGCCGGATATTAAATTGGGTTCAGGATGCATAAAACGTCCACTCGTTTATCTAAACTTTCTAGTTCCTCTAATGAAACCAATAATAAATCCGCTTTGTTTAGAAGGCCGTTAATGTTCTGATGTAAAACGTATATATTATTAAGCACGAAAAAATTCAGAAATATTGCCTTGGGTATATAAACACTGTTTAATTTCATCTTGCCCACCTACTGACTCAATAGCTATATCTATACTAATATTATAAAGCTGAAGAGTTTGTTTGTTTGTTTGTTTGTTTGAACGCGCTAATCTCCGAAACTACTGGTTCGAATTGAATAATTCTTTTTGTGTTGGATAGTCCAGTTATCGAGGAAGGCTATAGGCTATATAACATCACGCTACGACCAATAGGAGCAAAGATATAGTGGTAAATGTGTAAAAAACGGGAGAAATTATTTCATCTTTGAAGCCTTCCGTTGCGTGCGCCGTGAAAACGGTTCAAGATACACAAAAAATCTATACTAATATTATAAAGCTGAAGAGTTTGTTTGTTTGTTTGTTTGTTTGAACGCGCTAATCTCCGAAACTACTGGTTGGAATTGAATAATTCTTTTTGTGTTGGATAGTCCAGTTATCGAGGAAGGCTATAGGCTATATAACATCACGCTACGACCAATAGGAGCAAAGATATAGTGGTAAATGTGTAAAAAACGGGAGAAATTATTTCATCTTTGAAGCCTTCCATTGCGTGCGCCGTGAAAACGGTTCAAGATACACAAAAAATATGTATTAAAGAATAATCTAAATATATATAACTCAAAGGTGACTGACTGACATAGTGATCTATCAACGCACAGCCCAAACCACTAGACGGATCGGGCTGAAATTTGGCATGCAGGTAGATGTTATGACGTAGGCATCCGCTGAGATAGGATTTTGATAAATTCTACCCCCAAGGGGATAAAATAGGGGATGAAAGTTTATATGATAAAAAAATAACTATTCCACGCGGACAAAGTCGCGAGCACAGCTAGTTAAATATATATAACTCAAAGGTGACTGACTGACATAGTGATCTATCAACGCACAGCCCAAACCACTAGACGGATCGGGCTGAAATTTGGCATGCAGGTAGATGTTATGACGTAGGCATCCGCTAAGAAAGGATTTTGATAAATTCTACCCCCAAGGGGATAAAATAGGGGATGAAAGTTTATATGATAAAAAAATAACTATTCCACGCGGACGAAGTCGCGAGCACAGCTAGTTATTTATATCTGTTTGCGTACTTTTGCTTGCGAATATTTTATTATTACAATTAATTGATAAGTACTTTTTCATTTTGTATTCTAAGCGTAGTACTTCTCTAGTCAAATAGCGACATATATGTGTAGCGTATCCATATAAATTATATTCATATGGATAACGTACCATATGATTCATATCGACAAAGAAAACATTATTAAATTTGTTACATAAAAATCTTAATTCATAGTTGAGTTTACATTCATTTAAATAGTTATTATATGGGACTTCACAAATTATTACATTCGTATGATTAATTCTTTTAAGCCAAATGTACAAATAGGACTGAATTTCTATTGGATTTGAGTCATTACAACCACCTATAAGTATTACATAATCATTGTTTGTAAGACTTAAGATTTCCCTTTTTTCTGAATTAATTAAATGTCGTATAGTGGCATTTGATTTCCAAAAGCATGTTATCTCAAAGTCGTAGCCCAGTAGTTTTTGTAGAATTTCACGAATTTTTCTACCCTGCTGATCTGCTATTATAATTATTTTTTTCCTCTTTACTGTTGATTTTATTTCTTCGCTTTTGACTTCATCTATCACCTCTGCTGCACATGTTTGATTGTTTGTGCTAGTACTTATCGCTTCACATGTTTGATTGTTAGTGCTAGTACTTATCGCTTCCTTTGTAATATTAGGATATCCCACAGTTATTGTATTAGGCATAGTGCTCGGTAAACAATCACTATTCTTTATATTTTTGCGTGATCCATTTCTTTTCTTCTTGGACTGTGGTGTCTCAGTAATAGTCACTTTTTTATAAATATCAATAATTCTATTGCACCTTTCCAATTCTTCTTTAAGACTTCTATTTTCTAAATGTAATTCTTCTATTTCATTATTTGCCGTAAGTAATTCTGTCTTTGTAGCTTTTCTTGTACATCATTATCACATGTATCACTAAATGAAGAATTCGGCATACTCAACATCGTGCTATCTAATATAGAAGTGTTTGCAATATCAGTTTCTGAAGTTGATCTTTTTTGTGGCCGTCTAATTGTAATGTTCAAATCTTCAGCTCTGGTCAATTTTGTTGTATTCATTATTTAAGTCGGCGCGCCAATACGTCTACTTCAACTTCTTCTTCTACTTTTTCTTTTATTACTTTCGTTAATATACAAACAGAATAACAAAATAGCTAATACCTATTATAGGAATGGTACAATATAGCAATACCCACAACACAATACATGGGCGTAGCCAGGATTTGAAATGGGGGGGGGGGGGGGGGGGGTTTAAGACATGTTTCCACCTACAAACACTCAACATACGCCGCCCCATGTGTACTACCCCATACAAATTAATCTATTTCCAAACATTTCGGGGGGGGGTTTGAAACCCCAACCAAATTAAATTTTTAGGATATTTTTGTACAAAATTAAAATTCAATCATCAAATTACTACAAATGTAGTGATTTTAAGTATTTGAAGTGTAGCAGTGAACGCGGTGTTTGTGTTAAATTAAATTTAAATGAATCCCTTAATCTTCAGTAAAATGGCGGTATATAAAAATTTTTCTTATGATTATTTTTCCTTCTTCACTAGACATTGACAGATTTACCATAACATTGTTGCACATGGTCATGTTGCCATTCCATTCCCTCCTAGTCCTTTGCCCTTTTCCAAATCCTTTTTATTCTATTGTCCCTCGCAGAGCTTTTACTTAAGATTTTAAATTTCAATTAAATGAGGGTTGAGGGTGGAACCCTCATTTAATTGAAATTTAAAATCTTGATATTGGCAAAAATATGCGCAATGCGTAGAAGCCATTAACCAAACAAGATATAATAATAAAATAACAATAATAAAACTTTGTTTTAAAAAATGATAACTCTAAAAATAGAACTATAGTAGATATGGGTTGATACTGATATAATAAAATTACCTACTATAAAACTAGTTCACTTAATAATGGCCACGTGTAATAATTCAAATTGCAAAACAGAATTAGCTTTATGTTTTGACGAAATGGATACAAAAGTTTTTGATGTAAGTTTAACAGTTCGTTATTATTGTACGAGTATAACCCTTGAATAACAAGAAATAGGGACGTAACCACTTAACGAAATATTTCTTTACGTTTTACATATTGCCTCCTGATTACAAACTAGTATTATGTGTACCAGAAACATTGGTAATACTAATAATATGTACTTACATATTACATATTTTTTAAACATCTTAATCACATTTAAACACTGTACAGAAAAACAAAACTTAATTAATTAATTTAGTATACATACATATCATAACGGGTGCCTTACGGCACCCGAGACCGCCTAGACGGCCTCAGGGTACCCAGTGGTTTTGAATCCCACCTCATCGTAACCGATGGTATGAATCTACACAAAGAACAAGTGGCTAGCTCGTCGCGATGTTTTGAATAGACTCAATAACCCATCTATAAACAGTTTCACGTGCTCTCTGTGGCACTATAGTGGTGTTGTCAAACAAATGTACATAATTTTTGGTACACACCGGGATTCAAACCAGGGACCTAAGTGTTTTTAAGTCCAAGGTCTAACCAACTCGGCCACCACATATATTAATTTGGTGAATAATAAATATTATCACGGGTGCCTTACGACGCCCGAGACCGCCTAGACGGCTTTAGGTTACCCAGCAATTTGGTGAAGTTTGGGTAAAAATAACAGCCTATATCAAACTCATAACTATATTGATATTTGGTGGTAGCCATCCTGCAGTCACCTCTATCTAGGATATAAAAGAGTATAAAGGTGAAGGTATGTGTACCATCACTTTTAGAGTAAAAGTGATGATACACATACCTTCACACTGAAGAACTTATGACAGCAGAGCAGCTTTATTCCTACCCTGTTGTAGCTATTTTTGCATTACTTGGCCCATGTTTCTCTCACCTTGTGGAACTGTTTATACATAGGTTAATGAGTCTAAAAAAACAGCATCAAGCTTGCCTTGTTTGGTATAGACTCAGAATATCATTGACAATGCCAAGGTCGTAGAAAACCCTCCTGGGTATAAACAGAGTATGCTATCAAGTATCCAAGTATTGTATGATATTTAATTTCATACAATTGCTACTAGGTACAATGTGCATATACTGAAAACAGAAAACTAGTATTATATATACATATACCTAAAACCTAATAATTTTATATTTACAGACCTATTTAGAAGAACACAATAAAAGTTTTTCTTCAATAACAGAGAAAAATATTAAATATGAAACTGAAGCAGCAGACAATTATGGCAATAAAATATATCATACAGATATGACATTATTATTATCAAAACTATTTATAAATGTTCCCGATAAAAACTGTTTGAAAAAACTTGCAAATCTAGTTGAAAGCTCTAAGGAGTTATTTGCCATCATAGACAATAAGATTAGAGGGATACCAGTTCATGATGTTTTGAGTAATGATATAAAAATACTAGTTAACTTACTTAAATGGTTGTCTGAGCAAACTATTCTTAAACATTATGATACTGATGACACTGCAGTACCATCATCATGTATGTATTTTTGTTTTAACCAACAATCAGGACCAATCAAATAATTACCAATAGTAACCCTATTAAACTATACTTACTGGGCTTACTTGGTCCCACTATTAATCAATAATAATACTATTGGTCCCGCTATTGATCAATAATAATATTAGAACATTTTATTACCTTGGTCTAAGCTCTAGGTTTGTAATATGTTCCTGAAACAACTACTAAATACAATATATTTTATAAACACTCAGACCAAGCATATTGTATATAAAAATGTACTAACATTGTTTAGCCCTAAAAGTGTAAGTGGTAATCAAACCCACAATACCTCGACACAATACCAACAGCTTCACTAGACCACAGAGGCGGTCAAGTAATAATGTTTGCAAATTTTGTGTGTTACAGTATGGCTGTATTTAAACATAACAGAAAAGTTGCCATTGTGTGTAGTGGGGGAAGCCATCAAACACATGGTTGATTCACCCGGAGGAGTGGTCATTGTGGCGGACATTAATGTCGCTGTCTGGTGCACCTTGTTTGTGGAGCTGTGTCATAAAGCAGGGTGAGTTGGTTACATTCAAATGTTAAGCTTCAATATAACTTCTCTATTCTCTAATAAGAGTAATAATAGACAATGTTCTTAAATAAGCTCAAAGTCAAAATTATTTATTTCATGTAAACCTTTACAGTATATGGTACTTTATAGTAAAAAAAAACATATTTAGTACAGGGTCTAAGTGTGAGCTTGTTTAGGCATACATAAAAATAAATGAAACCAAACGGAACACACATCACATAACCACCCATTATAAGACTAGGTAGTTAGCTGGTTCCATTGACCCGTCCATCTTTTTCTGCCCTGCAAAGGTACCACCGAGACGACCAACCTAACAGACTATATCTACACCCCAAATATCCACTATAAGTAATAATTAATATAAAAGTACAAAATTGTATCATACAGAGCGCAAAAACAATGACCGCATGTTGGTCCCCCAGAGACACCACGGAGAAAAAGGTACCAGCAAGTAAAAAAACTGGCGTTCCACATGTACCTGACCATCAGGAGACATGCTTATTTACTAGCTTATAATAATTTACCCTCATCCTGCTGAAGAGCATGAGTAGAATACCCCATAGCAGATAAACCATTTTACAATATATAAGTAGGTACAGAATCACAAA
Organism: Monopis laevigella; assembly: GCA_947458855.1. Classification (NCBI taxonomy): domain Eukaryota; kingdom Metazoa; phylum Arthropoda; class Insecta; order Lepidoptera; family Tineidae; genus Monopis; species Monopis laevigella. The sequence continues at coordinate 2,160,959 of OX381582.1, forward strand.
ACAATACCACCTAATTTAAGTGAACAGTTGTTTACTGTAACGTTAGGCAAAGAGAATTTCAGGCCTTCTTCAACCCTAAAAAGACCAAGTTTTTAGGGTTTAGAACCAAATTGTTTAGAAACAATATTGTCTTTCCTATCAACTTTAAATAATAGTGACGTGTCATCAGCACACAGCACTGTCTGCGCTATTTCCTGTACCATGTGTGGAAGGTCATTTATATATACAAGAGACAGAAAAGGCCCTAAACTTGATCTCTGGGGAACTCCCATTTTCACAAGAGATCCTTTAGAAACACTACCATTAATGTTGACACACTGTGTTCTGTTTGTTAGGTAGGTAGGACTGTATCAGATTTAACGCTACTCCGCCAACACCATCAAATTCCAGCTTACCTAACAGAGTTTCATGATCTACACCCGTGGTCGTCAAACTGCGGCCCGCGGGCCGCATGCGGCCCGCCGTCGATATTTGTGCGGCCCGCGACAAAGCAAATAATTTAAATAGTCAACCACATATTATAACAGATTTTGCAAACAAATTGTTTTAAAGAGATACACGCTTACTCTATAAAAAGGAGACTACCACCTCAACAAGAAATCAATGCAGTAGCGCCAAATAGCCAACGAGTGTTAATAAGGGAATAAAAAAGACCATGGTCGGTTTGGCTAATAATTTTGTTATATTTTGCCACTAATCATTGATGGTTTGTCAATACATAATTTAATTCAATTTTGATTTCTGGTCTTCTGTCACTTTTAGAGCGACAATATTGCCACAAACAAATAATAAAGACACAGTGGAGCAATGTGTAACGATACTCCACAAAATTCGATGGACTTATGGTGACGAAAGTCCATAGACAAGGATACACAAACAAAACTTAACATCGGATTCATAAAAATAAAATTATTAATTCATATTAAAATAATAAAATAAAAAGGAAAAAATCAACAAAAACTAAACGTAATTTAAATTCTATAAAACTAAAGTTTAATATTATTATGATTAATGTATTTACAGATGAGAGATAGAATTTCAATTGATGATATGTGTAATAAAAGACTCATTTTTGAAGGTAAAGGAATATTATACATTGGTAAATACGAATACAAAGATGGAGAATAGTTATTACAATTGAAAAACAAATGATCTACATCTCCTATACCACCACCACACTCACATAAATTACTATTTATAATTTTCAATCTATACAAATGAGTAGGCAAACAACAATGACCGATTCTCAGTCGGGCTAAAGTAGAAGTTGATGACTTATTAAATTTTTTATATTTTGAAAACCATGGTCTTAAGGACACATCCGACTGCAAGGAAAATAAATGCGAACCTTTTAATTTAGCAGAATTCTCCCAATAATTATTCCAAGACTTTTGTAAATACATTTTAGCCTGAGCAACCAGATCATAACTATAATTTTTAAAATAATTTAATTTACCTTGAACGACTGCTTGTTTGGCCAAATGATCAGCCGTTTCATTACCAAGTATGGCACAATGACTTGGAATATAAACTAAAGTCACTATTAAATGATTCAGGTGACATTGATGTAAAAGATCTTTGATTTCAAAAACTATTTCAGAACGATTTTTTGAAGAAAACGGATTACTTAACACAGAATGTAAAGAACTAAGAGAATCGGAAAAAATTAAACTAGGAGTAATTTCGTTTTCAAGAATAAACTTGATACAGTGTTTTATAGCTAAACATTCACCAGTAAAAACTGATGACTGATTCGGACTTTTAAACATGAGCGACATATTAGAATTTTGATGGAAAATGGACCAACCCACACTACCCTGAGGTGATAATTTAGAAGCATCAGTGAAAAAATAATCATCTATAGGCCAATTTGATTTAAGAATATTATTAAATTTATTATTGGAATTTATTTTATCTTGTTTATCTATACCCAAGTCCAAAATTATTCTTGGCTCATAAATGAGTGACTCATAGGAATTCATGAAAACAGGCAATGATGAATTTGAAACATATGGCGTTTTAATATTTTTTAATTTAGAAAAGGAATAAACTAATCTAGGCAAAACCTTTTTCTTTTTCCAAAACCTTTTAGTAGAACTATTTTTGAAGATATACTCTGACAATAATTTAATTTTAGGAAACAGTGGATGATTATTGAACTGAATAGACTTAAAAAAATACTTATCACAAAGATACTGACGCCTCTTTTTCAATGGAGGATCAGCACATTCAACTTGCAACGCATTAATAGGTGAAGACTTCATAGCCCCTATAATAATGCGTAATGCCTTCGACTGAATACTGTCTATTTTTTTTAAAGCAATCTTGCTACATGGTTCTAATAAGAAAGATGCATAATCAAAATGACTTCTTATTATGGCATTATACAGGATACGCTGAGAAAAAGGATGAGAACCCCACCAAGTACCTGATAGAACCCTCATTATATTTAAATTCTTTTCACACATATTAACTATGTGATTTATATGATTAACCCCATTTAATTTCGAATCTAAAAATACTCCAAGAAATTTAACACATGGCTTAACATTTAATAACACATCATTAATTTTGATATCTACAACTGGATTAATTCTCTTACGGCTAAAAACAACAACATTTGATTTAGTAGGAGATAATGACAAACCAAGATTTGATAACCAATTGTCTAGGTGGCACAATGAATTATTTAAATTATTTTCACATTTTTTTATATTTTTGGAATTTATATACAAAACTACGTCATCTGCATATTGTAAAAAGCGAACCCAAGAATTAACTTGAGATCCCAAATCATATGTATATAAATTAAATAAAATTGGACTTAAAACGGATCCTTGCGGTAAACCTTTCCAAATTGTTCTTACAGCAATATCCGGTTGACTAAAAACTCTTAGCTTTACATTTCTCTCGCTAAATAAAGAGCAAATAATTGATGCCAACTTTAAACTAATACCAATTTTGATTAATTTTTCATACAAAATATTAAGTAGGACATTATCATATGCAGATTCTATATCCAAAAAAACTGCACAGAGGGATTCATTCCTTGAAAATGCAAGGCGGATGTCAGTAAAAAAAATACCAAGGTTGTCTGTGGTACTTTTAGCTTTTCGGAACCCTAATTGGTATTGACTTAAAATTTGGTTACTTTCTATAAAATACTCCAATCTATTTTTTATAAGGTGTTCAAACAATTTAGAAATAACAGAAGATAAAGCAATGGGCCTGTATGATAAATATGACGAAGGATCTTTGCCGGGTTTCAGAATTGGAATAATCAGCTGAGTTTTCCAATCCGCAGGAATTTTTCCAGAAGAGAAAATGAAGTTAAATATTTTTAGAATATATTCCAAAGTTAAGTCCCATGAATTTACAAAAAAAGAGTAAGGAATTCCATCTACACCTGGAGCAGAATCCTTAACGGAAGATAAAATGATTCTAAATTCATTTAATGAAAAAGGAGAATCAAAATGATGATGATTGGATGATAATGAAATAGTGGAAGGACAGCTTTCGCTTAAGCATGGAACATAATCTGGTGCAATTTTGTGAAAAAAGGAATTAGTCCAGGAAGAATAAATAGACGTATACATATTGTTTGAATTTTGTGATGACCTAAAGTTCCTAATGTTTTGCCAGACCTGAGAGGATGGTGTCTCAGGAGATAATGAACAACAGAATTTACGCCAACTACTAAATATTTTTTTTTTGAAAATCCTTTTACTTTTAGCTAAAATATGTTTAAATTAATCCTCGTCCCACCATGGTGGAGGGGAATGTTTATTTGTTGATTTTTTTATTTTAAAACAATCATTTGCTACCATAATCATATTTGATATGAATTCATTATAGCAAGTAATGAAATTATGACTTGAAACTTCAGGTAAGACCTTAATTTTATCATTTAGTAAATTTCCAAAATTGTTCCAACCCTCAGGTGTAACTGATTTAATTTTATATTTCAGAAGAGGAGGTAATACACTATTAGAATTTTGAATAGGAGAGTTTATTATAATGGGATAGTGATCGCTGCCGTAAGAAAGGGACTCAATATTCCAGGAGAAGAGGCTTGCTATGTCACTGGAGCAAATTGTTAAGTCTACTGCACTGATATTTTGGATTGGTGATGTTAGTCGTGTAAGACTACCATCATTCAACAAAACTAAACTATAATCATCAAAAAATTGCACCAATTTATTCCCAAAGCTATCGCAGAAAGCCGAACCCCAAAGAGAATGGTGATAATTAAAGTCGCCCAAAATTATAAAGGGAGGATGTAAAAATTCAAATAAATGTTTTAGAAATGTTAGGGATTGATGATCTGGAGAGCTTATATACAAAGAAACTATGCTAATACTATTTACACTACAACCTACAACATTAATATTTTCATTATGTACAGGAAGAGAAAGAGGAGAGAAGGGGATAGAATTAGAAATAAAAAGAGCAGATCCTGCCCTTCCATCTTGCCTGTCATCCCGGACACAGGTGAAGCCTCTTAAACCAAATGGGGAAAGAGGCTTCAGCGAAGTCTCAGAAACAGCCAATATAGAAGGTCAATATTTATTACACAAATATATTAAATCAGCCTTCTTATTGCGAAGGCTTTGGCAATTCCACTGTATTATTTTTGTTGCTGAGCAAGCCATTTTTTAAAGATGAGCAAAAGTTTATTATAATATTGTCTGCGTTGTCCGGTAAATTATTGTTTTTGTAAAGTTCAACAAGTAAAGATAAAATAGATTTTAACGAATCAGATTTATTATTAATGCTGTCATCAGCATTGTTTTTTAATAAAGCACAACCATTTTCAGGAGATGGTATCATAAATTCCTTTATAAGGTTTTTGTGAAAATTTACATCATATTCCTTATTATTATTTTCTTTAAAAGGTTTTGGTTTAATAAAAACCGTTTTTTTATAAGACATGTTGGAACCAGTTACCTCGGCAAAAGATTTATTCAAAACTCTAGGTTCAAGTTTGTTAGCCTCCATGTAGGAGATTGATTGTTGAGACATCAAAGATTTAATATTTTGCTGCCTGCTATGCTCTGGGCACTTTCTATTAGTGGCAAAGTGAATACCGGAACACATCAGGCAACAAGCTTCTGATTCATCAATTCCACAAGAGTCACCATAATGCCCTTGGCCACACTTAAAACAACGCGGTTTAGACCTGCAATTGCGTTTCATGTGCCCAGATCTACAGCAAGAATAACATTGAATTGTCGGATATTTATAATTTTCAACATTAATTTTATTATAATATAAATAGACAAACTCTGGTAATGTTTGACCTTCAAATGTTACCACCACAGAATGTGAAGGCTTCCATGTAACTAAATCATTAACAGTGACCTTATAGTTCAATCTTCTTATTTTTTAAATTTTGATCGGGTTATTGGGAATAACTGTGTCTGATATTATGTCATCATCATTAACATCCGTAGGCACCCTAATTACGCCCATTTTGGTTACACAAAATGAGGGAATGAATGCATTATACCCATTTTCGGACAATACAAGATTATTTACAAAATTATTTGCATCCTTAAAAAACTAAAAGATATTTTTATTCTATTTCGGCCAATTCTAATTATACTACCGGGGACGATGCCTCGGAAGCTATTTTTGTGGATAAATTTACCAAATATTATTGGATTTAAAATAGTGCCTTTATCATTTTCAGTTAATATAACTTTTCTTTGTACATGAACAACAAACGGACCTTTGTCATTCTCACTATAAAAATATTGTACAACCGGTGGTGTGTCAGAAGAGATAATCGGAGGAATTGATTGAGGAATCTGTGAAATTGGTGTAACGGGCGATAAATTATTTAATGAAGCCGAATTAGATACTTGACCTAAATGAATAAATGAGTTTCTGCAATCGGACTTGTGTCTCTTACTACCATGCTTTCTTTTATTTTTTTTAATAGATTTTACTGATGATGTATCCATAAACGAACTAGAAGAATCATCTTCATTCACGGTAATATAAGCCGCTGGGGATAGTGGAGGAACTGGAGACTGTGGTGGCGACAATCCTATGTCAGGCGGTTTAGGAGGAAGAAAATTTATACTCATTTTTTATGATTGTGAAAAACTATTAATGAAAATGATTTTATTACAATGAAGCTAAAATAACAAATGACTATATTACATGAAAAAATCTAGAAGAATTCTAAGTGATATAATACTGCTAAAACTAAATGCAAATAAATGAAAATAAGTTTTAAAACAGAACAATCTAACCAAATTAATCCTTTTTAAAGCATAAATAATAATTAAATGTTAATAAATTGAAATTGAAAATTTGTCCGATGTCGTCGCTTTGAAGGCTCCCGTCAAAAAAAACATACATAATTGATATTTCAAAACGCGCAATAAAAACTATACATTCTGTCAAGAAAGTACTGAGATTCATTCATTAAAAATACTTGCACGTCGAAATTATTTTTGTCGTTAGGTGCATTTTCAGCCTTATTACAATAAATAAAAAATTCGAATGATTTGTCTTAAATTGTGCATTGGATTTTTTTTGTGCAGAAGCACTGAAATTTTGACATAATTCTTACGGTTAATCGAATTTATCAAAAACACATGCATATGAGTGACACAGACAGGGCCCTAAAAACCGGTCGCGATGTGGTGGTAGATTGTTTGCTTCAATATGGTCGTCCATCAAAGTTTTTAACAAAGGCTCTACCATGGGTTTGCGCATTGTAGAAACGTAACGTATTCATTTACGTATACGTGAGCAATGACCAATAGGATCGCTTTATTCAATCCTGTTACCAAAAATACACACGTGAACCAATCAACTAGGCTGGGCCGTCCAACTGTGCCGAGACCGAAAAATGCATTGTCAAAGTCAATTAAAAGTGAAGATGATGGTCACAGCGTTATGAGGCGTTTGAGAGAGAAACGAAAATTTGTCGCAAAACACCTGAGGCCAGGTGGGCAATACTCGCGCTTTCGGCATTCATCTCGATTCGATATGATAACGAAAAATGACATAATATGTCAAAATTATTTTTCGTTCAAAAATATCGAATCGAAATGAATGTCGAAAGCGCGAGAATTGCCCACCTGACCATAGAACACGATCGCCGCATCGATCGATAAAAAATTATAGGAATTTTACTCTATGGGTAGACCGACGAGAAACGTCAAATCCCATACATTTGGCTTTCGATGGGTATTTCGATTCGATTATCGATTGGTCTTTGGTAAGGCCCCAGATTTGTCGAAAGAAAAGTAACGGATCTTCCACGACAATAACGCGCCAACTAACAAGGCTATTGTGAAAGAAATTAATCTCAAAAAATAAATATAATAAAATCTCAACAAATTATTTTAATAATACACTTCTAGGTCGTGATTTCAGCCGATAGATAAAAATAAAAAAGAATTTACACGGCAAGTACAAAAAATGCGTTTAAAAATAAGTATTTTGATAATTTATTATTTAATAGGAAAGAATATCTACCTGATGGTAAATATTTTTAATAAAGCATCGAGGCTATTTTAAATAGACTCGTAATAGAAATTCGTCTAACGATGACTGATTCGTTACCGAATTAATTAGCCGGCAAATATACTTAATATATAATAGGTAATGATAATCAATGCTGTTAAACAACAATGTAATGATCCACCCCATTCATGGGTTTTATAGATCTGTTTACCATTAGGTAGATTCAAAGTTAGATGCGCCGTGCTACAAAAAAAAAACGAACTGAATAGGTAGTATAAGTGGACAACACCCAATAGTAATTTGGTGAAAATACTTGGGTACATTTAGGTAGTATAAGTGGACAATACCCTTAGTGTGCGGCCCGACAGTAATACCCACATTGTCCTATGTGGTCCTTGGCAAGAAAAGTGTGACGACCACTGATCTACACAATCAAATGCTTCGAAAGATCGCAGAAAACATAAATAAGATCCTGAGACTTTTCCCATGAACTAAATATTTCCTCAGTCAATCTAGTACCAGCATTTGTGGTATTTCTATTTTTTGTAAACCCGTTTTGATGATTATGTAATAATTTATTTCTATTAAAATGTATTAATACTTGACTTAACATTAGTTTTTTCAAACATTTTACTTAGAGCCGGTAATATGGAAAGTGTCGATAATTTGACAGCCTCCGTAGACTAGTGGTTGCGTCTTTGGTGTTGTAACCGGAGGTCGTGGGTTCGATTCCCACCCATGGCAACAAAAATATTAGTACGCTTTTTCTGTACAGTTTGCCATGGTCTGGGTGTTTATAAAATATAATATGTATTATATCGTTGCTCCTGGTACTCATAGTACAAGCCTAGAGCTTAGTTTGTGACCAGAGCAATATGTGTAAATTGTCCTACATATTATTATTATAATTAGTAGGGTCTGCTTTACAGCCCGATTTAAATATAGGGGCTTTTTCACTATGCTTCATAAGGTCTCGAAAAACACCCTTATCCACACAGCCATTATTTGAGCTATATATTTATACCATTTTGATTGAGCTGTATATTTATGCATGCATTCTCAGAGTGGGTGCTTTATCAACCAGGTGGTTGAGAGGCAGGGAAATGTACTGCAGTGTTCCAGAACTTGATACCGTCAAGGTTTTAATTATTATGTTAAAAGCGGAGGTCTTGCAAAATTGTCGGATAGGCTAGCGCAGACATCGGGGGGCTATAGTGTTTTGTGATTCTGTACTACTTCTATATTATAAAATGGTTTATCTGCTATGGGGTGTTCTACTCGTGCTCTTCAGCAGGATGAGGGTAAATTATCATATGCTATGATTATAAGCTAGTATAAATAAGCATATCTCCTGATGGGCAGGTACATATGTGGAACGCCAGAGTTTTTTACTTGTTGGTGCCTTTTTCTCTGGGGTGTCTCTGGGGGACTAACATGCGGTCAGTGTTTGCGCTCCGATTGATACATTTTTGTACTTTTATATTAATTATTACTTATAGTGGATATTTGGGGCGTAGATATAGTCTGTTAGGTTGGTCGGCTCGGTGGCACCTTTGCATGGCAGATAACGATGGACAGGTCAATGGAACCAGCTAACCACCTAGTCTTACACTGGTTGGTTATGTGGTGTGTGTTCGGTTTGGTTTCTAATTATTTTATGTATGCAAGAGCCTACCTAACCAAGCGCACAGTTAGACCTTATACTAAATATAGTTTTTTTTTTTTTGACTATGCATTGACCTGTAAAGCTTTACATGAAATAAATATTTTTGACTTTGACTTTGTTTTTCTGATATATAACTCCTGCATGGTGTTCCCCTTTCTACCCAACTAAATACTATACGGTTAGCGCCATCTTCAAAACACATAATACTATAAAAGTTCCAACGGCCGATTGTAATAGGCCAAACACCTTCAAAAGACAATGCAAATACTTTAATGCAATTTCTCCGGTGTTGACTTCCACTGCATAAAATCGAATATTAAAGACCGGAGCCCGATCTACATCATATTTATTTTACGCTTGTTTCATAATCGCATCCTGAAGGGAGACTATAAGAAATCTATGTTTTTTTACTTTATAATTATTTTATAACTTATATTACATAGCTTTCAACAAACAGGCATAAAGAAGCAATTACCATCTTCTAAGCATTTGCTTTCTCTATTTCAGTATTCAAGAAGACCGCATACAGCTCGTCATTAGTCCGTCAGGTAAGTTTTTTATATTTAAAAAAAGCCCCTTTCAGCGCCTGAGACCAACGGCCCTACCTTGGGTTGTATACGTATTTGTATACGAATACGTGAGCAACAACCGATAGGGCCGCTTTATTTTTGGTAACAGGATTGAATAATACGTATACAAATACGTTACGTTGCTACAATGCGCAAATCCATGGTAGAGCCTCTGGACGCAGTAGCGTATTTAAGTATGGGCCAATTGGGCCATTGCCCAGGGCGGCCCCGTCCAGTATCAAAAATATCGCTCCATAAAACAATATTACTTTTTTAAACAATACTTTTACATTTATAATATTAGTCAGATGTAAAAAAATAAGTACTGGGCCATAAGCCCGGGGCGAGAATGAACCTGAGAACGCCCCTGTCTGGACGGCTTCTGAGTACGCAGCGATATAATTTTATTTCCATCTCGTAGCTTGTATAGTGGCTACCTCATCGTCGTTTTTGGATAGACAATACCCATCTATAATAGTGCAAAGCCTTTTTTAAAACTTCTCTCTTTATCTATTATTACTATTGTTATATTATGTTTACTATTTTACAGAGATTGACGCGAGCGCTGCAGTTTGTTCGGAGGTAACAATGGTAAGCTGTCTTAATCCGCCTTGAGAACCCAGGAAATGAATTCACCAACTCGAACTTCTAAAAACTTCTAAACGTCGCAAAACGTGGAGGTACACATATTACTTACTCGATCCTAAGTACATACTTACTATCTTTATAAAAAGTTTACAGATTTTTTACAACTAGTATCATGGAAGTAAAATCTATATATTCGCGTTCTTTTTTTATCAAAAAACTTTAATATCAATGAAAACAACGTTTGGATATTACTTCACGTTCGAGTTCACGAATACGTTTCCTGTGCTCTTAAGTCAACTAAAATACCTGCCCCCAGGCATCAGCGAGTCTAAATGCGAATATAGTCGTACCGGTAACACAATAAGTAAGCCATTAAAACTTTTTTAGGAAGTCATTATGATTTACCTATTAATTACATCTGCGTGATATCCCAATATCTCAACGTACGGTACGGCGCTTTCAGAAGAATCTGGTCATCTGACGCCGATTTCTAGATGTTTTCCCTTATTCGTAGATACCCCAGTTATCAAAAATAATTAAAAAAATCTTAGATTACTGGGCTATACAACTTTTTACCGGCCATACCCAAATTTTTGGACAAACTAGTTTTTCCTGTGTCAAATCAGTTGATCCTTTAGGCGATAGGATAAACCGGTACAGACTAGGCTAAACTGGCTCGTCCTATGGCCGATAGGGGAGAAACTAGTTTGACCTAGGCTTAACTAGCTGAGCCTAATATTAATTAGTCCACTTTATAATAAACTGGTTTGGCCTTTTCTATATAATAAACAGTTCTGTAAACAAACCAAAAATCTTATTATTTAAGTACTTAAAATATAGTATTTATCTATCTATCTATCAAACTTTATTGCACAATACAAAGGCGGACTTAATGCCGTTGGGCATTATCTGACAGTCAAACTTTAGGGACATTACAATTTAGGTATACACAGTATTAAGTATATACATTATGTATTTACAGTCCATCCTCAATATTTGGTTCATTCGAGCGTAAAAATATACCTTGTAAACAATATTTTTGGTTCATTTACAGCTGTTGCAGACACTGTAAATGGTGAAAACTCATTCGCAAGTTTTGGTAAGTGAAGAAATGCAACCATCGGGCGATAACCCGCAACCTTCGGGAAGCATTCCTCCACCCACATCTAAAACCAATAGCGGCGTTTCACCATCAGTAAGGTCTTATCAAACCGCTAAAGATTTTAAGATTGCAGCTGAAGCAGAATTATGACAGCGAGAGTTTTAATGTAATCGGAATTGGCTCGCCAAGAAAAAGAGGTCGAGGAACTCTTTTTTTTGTATCTGAGTAGAGGTAGAGATATTGATGGTGGACTGTAAATCCTATATTTTAATGGCCTTATTTATAAAATATTATTGAGGCCTTGAAGAACACTTTAGTTTAGTTATAGTTTCTCTCTTTTACCCATAATCATTTTTGTTGCTAATAATCTTCGCGGCTGAAACGAATAACGCGCGAGATAATCGAGCGATCTAAAAAGTGAGTGTAATAAAACTATTTAATGAATGAATCTAGCTATATTTTTTTTTTTAGGTATATTTCACAGTAGATATGATGTATGTATTATTTTTTAATTGACTATTTGAAACACACCCATCTCACCCAGAAAGCAATTTCCGCATTACCAGAATAGAAATAATGACTCGCTTATGAGCATGTCCTTTCTTAGTACAAATTTTGTTTTACGGAAGACAGATCCATAAAGTTATAGTAAGTAAGTGTTATAAATATAGTAATTTCTGATATCTAATCAGCAAAATAATTTATGAATCAATTGACGTCTTATAAAGCTAAAGTCATAAATTTTGGGGAAAAAAAATAATTTTGACAGAAAAGGGTTACGACTCAGCCCAGCGGCCACATTATGTTTCTTATAACGTGAGCGTTAGGTTGTCAAAATAACGATTTCCGTTATTAGCGCGCTTTCCTCCAATCAGTGAAGGATAAAAAACTACTCTGATTGGAGGAGAGCGCGCTAATAACGGAAATCGTTATTTTGACAACCTAACGCTCACGTTATAAGAAATAGAATATGGCCGCTGTTCGCAGAATACGACTATCGCCTTACCAGCCAGAGTAAGTACAGTAAAGTGTTGTTTAGGGCAGTTATTAACTTCTACGAATTTCGCATAAACGAAATACGAAGTGTAAACGAAAAACGCAGTCTATCAGATGAATTTTTGCCATTTCCGATCAACAAGATTAACATGATTAACATCTTACTATTATTATATTTAATCTTTAACAAAAATATAATTCGATTATCGCCGATTTTTTCAGTGTAAAGTTGGCGCAAGCGACACAGGCGCAGTGGCAATCATCACCGAGCACGCGGATGTGGAGTCTGCCGCGGCCGTCCTGCTGTCCGCCACCACCAACCCGGTCGTGAGTATACCAAATGATATGTTTTGCAATAATACCAGGCGTGTCATCGCTGAGGTGCGCGACAAGACACTTGAACCACAACAACTTTCTTGAACATGCGCGTACCTCCGATTTTTATTATATTTTATTTTTTACACGGCATGAACTTCGTATTTACCTGGTAGTAAGCAGACTTACAAAATCTTTGAATGGGGTCGATTAATACATTGTTGTTTAACAGCATTGGTCGCTCCCACTATGTTGGCTAAACGATGCGGTTACGTAATGGGCAGCGGCAAAGACGATTTTTTATTACGAGTTTACTATAGTATCTTCGTTGCTTTATCGTCAAATTAACCAAGCCTTTCGTAACCGCACCCTAAAAGGAGACTACCTCCTCTATAAGAAATCCATGAAATAGTCTCTTGAAAACATCTAAAAAGGTGTACAAATGCGAGCTTAACGCCTCAGGTATTATTTACCCGCTCACCTTTAGGAGTTTATTAGCAATGCAGGAACTTACCATGCTTGCATTTGTGTGTCAGTATCCGTGGCGGCTGCGGCGCGTGCTCGTGCAGGAGAACACCGTGGAGCGGCTGGAGAGCGCGCTGCGGCACCGGCTGGAGCGTGCTGGCCGCGGGGTGTGCGCGCGCGCCGACGCCCGGCGGCTGCGGCAGATGCGCGCCGCCGCGCCGCGCGACACCGTCGTGGCTACGGACTTCGTGGGGCAGTGGGAGGAGGTCCCCGCCGGCGTGCTCGTGCTGGAGCCCTACCGGAGCAGCGGCGAGGCGGCGGCGCTGGTGGCGGCGGCGGGCGCGCGCTACGTGTCGCTGTGGGGCTCCGGCGCGGCGCACGCGCTGGCGTTCTGTCTCCGCGCCTCCGACCTGTGGATCAACGACCACTGCGTCTTCCACCCCCAGGGACTCGCACTCCCCGCACACAGTTTCTACAGCTCCTTACCTCCACCGTCCACGCGCCACCCGTTGCTGGACCAAAACTCATTTGATGTGTCACAATTTGATAAAAATTATGAAGTCTGGAAGAATTGGAGAAAATTAAGCGTAAGAGAGCGTAAGGAAGCCATCCGCGACGCCTGCCTGGTGCTGGACGACCAGAGCCCGGTGCCGCTGGTGCGCGACCTGGTGGACAGCTTTAGCCAAATAACTACTTCTATCGAAGATGGAATAATGTGTCAGCTGGTCCTTGAGCCACTAGGTATGTTGTGTCTGAACATTTCTGAGTATTCTTTGCCAACAATAATAAAGTTACTTTTAATTGGAAATGGATTTATAATTGACGAATCAGTTGTAAAAAAAATCCCCTTAATGGACCAATTGGCCAAATATGCCGTACCAATAATGAAAGTCTGTCAAAACACATCGTTTGACAGTTTTGTAGAGAAGGACGGGGATAGTTTGACATTCACAACGATGGATTACAAATATTGGCCACATTCTAAAGTTATTTGGTCACATGTTGATGAGACTTTTGCCGACTAATGTAAGCTTGTCGCCTACAACCAATATATTTAGTACCTCACTGACAATATTCACTCATAACTCCATGCAAGGTTTAACATTATATTATTATATTTCTTTAAACAAAGGATATCACTGGCAGTACAAAGAGGTAATGCTGCCAGTGTTATGGGAACCTTCGGGCCGGGACAGAGTCGGGACATAGTGGATATTTTTTTTTTTTTTATTATGTAGTAATTAATGGGTTAATTTTATATACCTAAACATTTTATTATATGCATAGATAATTGTATTCTTATGAATACCTACAAAACTCACTAGGTTTAACATTGAAATATAATATGTTTTAAATGTGCAATCTGTTAATATTTGCCATTAATCTGTTGTGGGTAGTAATTAATTGTATGTAAAATATATGTATACTTTGACCTACACTGAGAAAAATGGTAAGCTATAATGGAGTCGCTATTGTTATGTTGCTGTGCGACAAATAAAGTATTTCTTTCTTCTTCCAAGTGACCTAGTCATGTTTCGGTTTTAGTCTATGGGTTCACCGGTTTTCAGGAGACTTGCATCGATTTCTTGTCGAGGTGGTTGTCTCTTTTTAGTGTGTAGTTGCGAAACGGGCGGTTAATTTGACGATAAAGCAGCGAAGCTACTAAAGTAGACTCGTAATGGGAATTCGTCTTTATCGCAGCCCGTTTTGTAACCGCATCTATTAGCCGGCATAGTAGAAGCGATTTATGCTGTTAAACACACTTGAAAAATTTACCATGTTTAATAATTTATAAAGTAGGTATACAGGCTAAGGATCCAAGAAAGCAAAGAAAAGTCTTTCACATACTCTGTAAACTTTTGAAATGACAACTAAACCAGGATTTATCTCTAAATGGTTACTGAACCGTAATTTCTATAGTCTTAAGGATTTTTTTGAAAACAAAGTCTGATTAAGTTTATTGTATTAAATCTACCCAGTTTTTATTTTTGCTTAAATTCTTGAACTTTTATTGGTCATTATACTTATTTGTTTACTATCTAACATCTACCTTTACTCACATACGAAGCAATTAAATTATTTCATTTCATAAAAAAAATCTAAAATCGTACTTTTGTTGTCTTTTCAAAAGTATTTGAAAGACTTTTCGACATTTATATATTTTTTTATAAAGGGACTGTAATTAGGATGGACTAAGTAATATTTGAACTCCACGTTTTTTAATCTTTAATATTACTAAAAGCAATGTTAGACGTTTCAAGTTCACGAATCCATTTCCTGGCTTCTTAGGTCTTCTCCCAAATATTCTTTTTTTTTCACAAATTTAACTTAAAACTATTATACGTAGGTGTCGAATTAAAAAAAAAACACATTTCTAGCCAGTTGCTCTACTATTACGAGATTGTTTTTTATTTCTGAAATCAAGCTTGGCTAGTCTTTTTGCTGCAATTTTATTATTTGTATTGTGCTCTTTTTTTGGTTTTATCAATGATAGCTTTATTATGTTTTAGCATATTCTATACTTTATCAGATACTTGTCAAAACATAGTAAAGCTATTTATTATGTTTTAGCATATTCTATACTTTATCAGATACTTGTCAAAACATAGTAAAGCTATTTATTATGTTTTAGCATATTCTATACTTTATCAGATACTTGTCAAAACATAATAAAGCTATTTATTATGTTTTAGCATATTCTATACTTTATCAGATACTTGTCAAAACATAATAAAGCTATTTATTATGTTTTAGCATATTCTATACTTTATCAGATACTTGTCAAAACATAATAAAGCTATTTATTATGTTTTAGCATATTCTATACTTTATCAGATACTTGTCAAAACATAATAAGGCTATTTATTATGTTTTAGCATATTCTATACTTTATCAGATACTTGTCAAAACATAATAAAGCTATTTATTATGTTTTAGCATATTCTATACTTTATCACATACTTGTCAAAACATAATAAAGCTATTTATTATGTTTTAGCATATTCTATACTTTATCAGATACTTGTCAAAACATAATAAGGCTATTTATTATGTTTTAGCATATTCTATATTTTATCAGATACTTGTCTATAATTCGCTATGTCGATTTAATTAAAGAGTATCTTATGTCAGATGAAAAAGTTGTTCTGGTGCTATTTTCGTAATATTTTAGGGAAAAGAAATACACTTATTTTATAAGAGTTAGGGTAAGTGTCCTCAAATATTTAACTACTAAGGTTAAATTTCAAATAATAGTTAATTAATAATATAATGGGCATTTTACGGGATATCATGTCTGCCATAAATATTTTGGAATAGTATAACAGTAATATTTGACATTTATTTGATTGATTTCAAATAATAGTTAATTAATAATATAATGGGCATTTTACGGGATATCATGTCTGCCATAAATATTTTGGAATGGTATAACAGTAATATTTGACTGTTATTTTGAAATTTAACTATAGTTAAATATTTGAGGAAACTCATCCTTCGTTACTTATGCACGCTAGGTGGCGCAGTCTAAGATGGACATAGTTTTGAAACATTAATTTTATTTGTAACGAAAAAAAAACAACATCGTCTTTAATAAAATCAATATATCTAAATATGTACTGAAATAATAATATGTCTTAAGTATAAGATTATTTTGTTAATTTTTGTATTTTATTGAATAAATTTATTCCATTATTTTACCCTATTTTTATTGCAAAATTCTACTTTGTATCTACCTGATTGTGACCTACTAAAATCCATGAATGGGGTCGAATCAATCAGGTTATGAAATGGGCGGCGGCAAAGACTTATTTTGCTTTATTCTCGCTAGAAGAGTAGTCAAGTCATCTGCCCGAATCGTAACCACACCTTAAAAGGAAACTACCACCTCGCACAAGAAATCCAAAAAATTGGGGAACCCACAAAGTAAAACCAAAACATGACTAGGTCACTTTACGGTTTTTACAGTTCTATGGAGCTTATGTATAACAAAGTTACTCCATTTTCATAAGTTGTCAATAATGTAACGTAATTAAATCTTGTATCTCATATATATATTATTATTATACATGGTGGCTTGAAAATTTTGTACTTCGGGCTCTAATGATCAAATCAAAAAAACGTGTGTCGAAAATGAAAAAAAAGACGTGAATGGTCGCCAAAGAAACAGAATTAGAGAAAATACAGGCGATTTTCTCTAATTCTATTTCTTATAACTGAAACGTTAGCTTGTCAATTGAAGCAAGCATCATTACTACTATTGGTTGAGAACATTCTTGGACGTTACATTTCCACTCACCATCAGGTGGATGTAAGGTGACAATGACATGTCCTGTTCTATTAAAAAAAAAACGAAATCCTTTATGTATAATACCCACAGTTATAATACCTACTCACTACTGGTTGAGTGATTGTTGAAGAATTTAGTGGACTGTATTTTGGAGAGTGCCGTTCATTGCATTTAAAAATATCAAGAAATAAAATAATAATTAACAAGAAACCACATTGCTATGTGGTCGAAAGATCTTTGCCTTTGCACAATGGTGGAAGAATCACAAAAACAAAACAATAAACCACTTTATTTGAATAAGTCATATGGTATAAAAAAAAAAAATTTAGGCTGATGGTCTTTGCTACCAATGCCTTAAAATATATATTTTTTAATTTGAATAACTTCAAACGACTACAACATTTTTTTTTATAAACATTCTGTTGACGTTTATAGTTGTCAACACCCAACTAGCTTCTGTTGGCCCGGCTTGGACCGTCATATTATTGTACCTACCTGGTTCCCATAATAGCCAATTTTTGCCCCACCTTTCCCTAAAACCAATGTCTTATAAGTTTCAAAGCGTTATTATGCAGAATAACGCTGCCGTCATTTGGTATGTGTGCAGTGACATAATAATACAAGTAGCAGTGTGCACTACTTCATACAAGTACCCGTATATTAAGAGCAGCGTCTGATCAAACATTGTCCATACGTTCACGACCTTTTGGTCCTGATACACCCCCCTAAAAATTCATAGATTTTTATTATTTTTAGAGGCGTTATAAATAAGACCTATATCTAGGCTCGTACGTTTTCCTTTTTTTAAAGTCTGATATAGAAAAAATATATCGGCGTTTCCTTGCGGGATCGTATTCGAAACGATGAGATCCGCAAAAGGACCAAAGTAACCGACATAGCCTCCAGAATCGCCAAACTTAAGTGGCAGTGGGCAGGCCACATAGCTCGCAGAACGGACGGCCGTTGGGGCATTAAGGTTCTCGAGTGGCGACCGCGTGCTGGAGGACGCAGCAGAGGCAGGCCCCCCACAAGATGGACCGACGACCTGAAAAAGGTCGCGGGAAGCCGATGGATACAGGCAGCGCAGAACCGGTCGTTGTGGCGATCCTTGGGAGAGGCCTATGTACAGCAGTGGACGCGCGAAAGGCTGGTATGATGATGATGATAGGAAAAAAAATTCAACCCCTGAAATTCGAAAAAAATCGCGAAAAAATCCCTCGCGTTAAAATAATTCTTATAAAATAACAAGACAGAAAATTAAAAAAATTAAAACAGACAGTCATCGTTTATATTCTCTTTAATATAATGAGACCATTTTTTCCAATTCATTAAAGTTTAGGGGTAGAAAACAATTTTGGCCCGAAAATCGTTTTGCTGCCTAAATTGTAGGTATAATCTCATACGTGCTCTTTCTCTTATTGAGAGTCGGCGGGAAGGTTTACATAAATGTATGGTAGTGTTACCGACTTACCGTCATGCGCGGGGAGAGGTAATACTTTGCAGTTGAATCAGCATGAGCATCGAAGAGCCTCATCAGACACTCCTCTTAATGATTCTGATGCTTTAGGTCGACACGTATGTACCTATAGTTAAATTAAACCTTAATAGGTAAATTTGCTAATTTACCTATTAAGGTTTAATTTAACTATTGTGTGCGCACGGTAATGTGGAGCCTTTCAGATCAATTTAGTTATTCTAGTTTTTTTTTTAACTCATAATAATCTTCCCTTGTATTTGTTGTTTTTCTAAATATAACTGATATGTAATGGAATTAAAAATAATATATTGAAAATAGTAAAAAATATGTGTTACTATTATTTAAATAAAATCGTGTTAGAATTTCGCGCACATATTAATTAAGTAGTACATAAAAAACATCTACATAATAGCTACCACATCACCGAGTCATTACCACTATATAGTATAATATATTATATAGCAAAGTGAACCAATTTTACCAATGCTAATTTATTTAAAAAAAAAAAAAATTTTTTCTGGAGGTCGTGTGGGCCCATGGACTTGCTATGCTAAAATAAATTAAAAAATATATATATGGAGGGAGGTCGTGTGCAGTTGTATGTTTAATTCTCATGCAGCAAAGAAAATGTACGTTTTTCTGTACAGTTTTGTCATGGTCCAGGGGTTTATAAATATTAATTTAAGTATTAATATCGTTGTTTCTGGGACACATAGTGCAAGCCTAAAGCGTGACCAGTCCATCATATTATTATTTTAATTAACAAAAGTAATTTTTTATATAAACCGAGTACCATCTGGTTGTGTCGATGAGCATGAGGATTGAGGGGCCACATTTTTATAATACTATATAGTTGGTAAAAATGAAGTTTGTAAAAGTTAAAATAAAAAAGTAACATGGGAGTTTTCTTTTTCAAAAACGGGTTGAAGTGAGTTTTATGTGATTCGAGAGTAGGCAGTTTTTTTTACAAACTAGGCATATTTTCTAAGTTTGTAACCAGTGTAGATTTGAAGATATCGCTTCCACTTCAATAAAAATGTCAGTACGTAGGGCCCAACTTAACCCCAACGTAACTTTTTTATTTTAAGTTTTACAAACTGGAATTATTATTTTGTATTTTCTGCGAGCATAAGTAGGTATATTTATATAAGTAAATTTTTGTTATAAAAAATGTGGTTCCTCAGTCCTAATGCTCACGTTGTGTCGGGCGGGTTAGTCCACAAGTACAGTATCAATTTGGGGAGCGAAGTGCATACAATTATTAATAAATCTCTAGTCGATTCATTATCGATCGAGTGTCGAACGTCCGTCGATCCTGACTTTAAAATAGCCCACCTAAATGCCAACGATTGTCACACACTTTCTATTTTCGAAAGTCAAACAAAAGATGGACTCTTTGTAATTTTAATTTATTTCTTTGGTGTTGTTGTTTGTGTTAGTTTACAAGGTTATATTGTCAGGATGTGCGGCCAGCACGAGCTCGCTTGAGAGGATATCTCTGGGACTGACTGTCGGCGATAATGACCCGAAACAAGTCGCAAGTGTACAGTGTCGGCAATTACTTGCTCACCGGCAAAGTCCTCGGCAAAGGGAACTTCGCTCGGGTGGAGGAAGCCACGCACAGGATCATTGGCAAGAAGGTAGGTACACATAGTTATATTACTCGTATTGTTTATTTATTTTATTTCCCTACCCACATAGAAAAGCTTCCAAGACTTTTAAGCAGTTGCACAGAAAGAATAATACAAGTCAGTAGGTAGATTTCATTGTAAAATTTAAGCGACTGTCTTCGTTATAAAAATATTTGTATAATTTTATTGTGTATTGAAAAAATACGTAGGTAGGTATCTTGTATCAATGTTTGTTTTTTTTATATAGAAGCAAAGAGTTTTTATATTGTATCTACCTGTTGTTAAGCAGACCTACAAAGTTCATGAATGGGATTGATCAATTAATTGTTGTTTTACAATATTGATCGCTCACACTATGCTGGCTAAACGTAAACGATGATTATTACGAATTTGATTAATTATTAGTTTAATCTCAGATCAGTAAACTTTAGTGGGTAATCTGAGATTTTAATAATATCCTCGCTGTTGTCGTTAAATCAACTGCTCGTTTCGTAACCTTATGCTGAAATGAGACTCAAGAAAACGATGCAGTAGTCTCTTGAGAACCGGTGAACCCAAAGACGGCGCCGTATATCATCACTGGTAGGACGCACTGATTGCAGACTTTTGTTTTCAAACTCTGCGGTATGGCTGACGTAAGGACGTGGCGTAGCTTCCCGCACGCTGCTCAGCCCAACTGCACCCTTCTGTCGGCTTTACTCTCGGAGTTATTCCCACCGAGGTTTAGGATTTGGCCCGGTAGATGTATCGTAGAACATGACCTTGGTATTTTCCAGATTTCGTCGAGACAGTAAACTGTACAGCATTCGTGCATATCCTGCAGCGACTCCTCTTTTCGGAGTCGCTGCAGGATATGCAGTGATGAATTATCAAAATATTATTTCAATGATACCCTAAATTTCTACATGAATAGTACACTAGTATAAGTACAGAGGCGGCTGTCCGCCAGACATTGAGATGCATTCTCTACTTTGAAGGGGTCAGCGGGTGTCCTGATGTATGTACTGTGGATTGTTCCGTTATTTGAGGTGAAACTCTTCATGTTAAATAAAAACAAACTCTGTAGGTAAGGTGATACCTACTTGGTACCTAAGTCTTCGTTTGTTGCTACAATCATCAAATCATCCGAGGCCTACCTATAATTTT
Source organism: Monopis laevigella (assembly GCA_947458855.1). Taxonomy (NCBI): domain Eukaryota; kingdom Metazoa; phylum Arthropoda; class Insecta; order Lepidoptera; family Tineidae; genus Monopis; species Monopis laevigella. Next base: position 2,182,687 of record OX381582.1, read on the forward strand.
ATATGTATACGTGTAAGATAATTTATTATCCTACATAGATTCACCAAAGTATTTTGTTTTAATCTAATAGGTCGTGACTCCCAACTTACATCATATACTTTGTCGTCAAGTGAGCGGTAAAATAACTTTACTTTTCGTACTCAAAAATGTATTAAATAACCCATAGTCGTGTATGATAGTGACTTGGATCATGTCCGACTATAGGTAATTTAATAAATTTTTGTACGCGTTTGCACATACTTATGCGTAAATAATCAGGTGCCACATTCACCGCCACTGATTATGCGCACGCTTTTTTCGTGTCGGCGGTTTTTTTTAACTTGAAAATAACGCACGCCAAATTGCGCGACGGCGAATGTTGTACAGCTCAAGATGAAGGCCTGGGCTATGTCAGTGGATAGACCGTGTGCGAAGTAGATGTCTGTACCCGAGACCGCTAAGAACTTCCAACAAAATACCATGCTCACGAAGTATATCGTAGAGTATTATTAAGCATTCTGTGCTTTAACTTAAATGCTACACTTAAGTGATAACTTAAATGATACACAGAATGCTAATAGCATATTTATTTACTAAAAGAACTTGTTCAATAAAAGTTGATCTTCGCGTGAAGAATCTAAATGCCATAATTGACGGTGCCACAATTTTATTGACAATATTGATTTTGTATAGTTCCTAAAAATAGCAAGTTTGATCAAGAAACCATATTTTTTTAATAAGTATTTATATTTGAGGATTATAATTGTGGTAGTCTCTATCAGACATGCCCTCAGAGTGCAAGGGTGAGTTACGAGGGTGAAGTGGGGTGACCTTTTAGGGGTGAAAATTGTTTTTCCACGAAGCCAGCCAAACTAAACCTTTATTTATTTCAAAAACGGCATAATATAAAAAAAAGTGGGATTTAATATGTTTTTTCTTATTTTCTCTTACTTTTTGAAAATTTTATGTTTTTCACATACCTACTACTAGTTTCGCTTGGTATCGTGAAATAAACATTTTCCATTCCTTAATTCACCTAATTTCACCCTCGTAATTCTGATAGATTTTAATTATTTTTTCTTGCGGTTGCGTTATTATTCCCTTTCCAACAGTTTCCGTGCTGTTATCGTTATTATTATTTGTGTTTTTTTGCCTTTTTAAAAGGTATCTGCACTGCACTAAAAGAAATAGTTTTTTAGTTTCATTGTTGCAATAAGATTTCAGAAAGAATAAGATTTACCATGCTGTAAGTTTCCCAATATGACCGCAGCTTATAAGATCACGTCCTACTTATGCGTATTTATGTGTATTTATTAGAGCACAGCATGTGACTTACTTTGTATAGATCCACCTGATGGTAAGCAGACCTACACAGTCCAAGAAAGAAGTCCAGTCCAGCATTGGTCGTTGCCACTATGCGGTGGCTAAATGGTGCGGTACAAATCGCGGTACAAATCGCCCTCCCATTTAAAAAGTAAAGTTTTCTTTCAGGTAGCCATAAAAATAATAGATTTGACTATAATCAAAGAAGATTATGCTCAACGAAATCTGCATCGAGAGCCGCGGGTCATGGCGAAATTATGCCACCCATGCATCGCCGCCCTCTACGAAACCATGATGGTGAGTCCTTTACGCCGTCCCCCAAGCATGGAGAAAATCTGACTACTGGTGCTCAGAAACTTCAGACTTAAACTACACCCCTCGTAGCATTCGACAGTCCTGAACTGTCAAATTCTAAACTTTCCAATAAGTCGTTTTTTTCTCTCCTAAGCCTAAGGCCAACTAATAAGACTTTTATGCCTAAATCACGCGCCGTTGTTGTCAACTTTGCCTTTATGACTTATCCTAAAATTATTTACATTAAATTTTATTTTTGTGAAGCATGGACCACGACTGTTCCTGGTGATGGAGGCGGCTGGGGGAGGGGATCTCCACGACTATGTGCACGGGGTACGAGGGGGAAGCCGGGGCATACCCGAGGCACGCGCCCGCTCCTACGCTGCGCAGCTGGTCTCCGCAGTCAGACACATGCACGACAGGGGCGTGGTGCACAGGTGAGCCTCCCTATATGTGCCAGAGCATACACGAGGCACCGCGCGCTCCTTCGGTGCGCAGCTAGTCTCGTCAGTCAGACACATGCACGACAGGGGCGTGGTGCACAGGTGAGCCTCCCTATATGTGCCAGAGCATACACGAGGCACCGCGCGCTCCTTCGCTGCGCAGCTAGTCTCGTCAGTCAGACACATGCACGACAGGGGCGTGGTGCACAGGTGAGCCTCCCTATATGTGCCAGAGCATACACGAGGCACCGCGCGCTCCTTCGCTGCGCAGCTAGTCTCGTCAGTCAGACACATGCACGACAGGGGCGTGGTGCACAGGTGAGCCTCCCTATATGTGCCAGAGCATACACGAGGCACCACGCGCTCCTTCGCTGCGCAGCTAGTCTCGTCAGTCAGACACATGCACGACAGGGGCGTGGTGCACAGGTGAGCCTCCCTATATGTGCCAGAGCATACACGAGGCACCGCGCGCTCCTTCGCTGCGCAGCTAGTCTCGTCAGTCAGACACATGCACGACAGGGGCGTGGTGCACAGGTGAGCCTCCCTATATATGCCAGAGCATATACGAGGCACCGCGCGCTCCTTCGCTGCGCAGCTAGTCTCGTCAGTCAGACACATGCACGACAGGGGCGTGGTGCACAGGTGAGCCTCCCTATATGTGCCAGAGCATACACGAGGCACCGCGCGCTCCTTCGCTGCGCAGCTAGTCTCGTCAGTCAGACACATGCACGACAGGGGCGTGGTGCACAGGTGAGCCTCCCTATATGTGCCAGTTCATACACGAGGCACCGCGCGCTCCTTCGCTGCGCAGCTAGTCTCGTCAGTCAGACACATGCACGACAGGGGCGTGGTGCACAGGTGAGCCTCCCTATATGTGCCAGAGCATACACGAGGCACCGCGCGCTCCTTCGCTGCGCAGCTAGTCTCGTCAGTCAGACACATGCACGACAGGGGCGTGGTGCACAGGTGAGCCTCCCTATATGTGCCAGAGCATACACGAGGCACCGCGCGCTCCTTCGCTGCGCAGCTAGTCTCGTCAGTCAGACACATGCACGACAGGGGCGTGGTGCACAGGTGAGCCTCCCTATATGTGCCAGAGCATACACGAGGCACCGCGCGCTCCTTCGCTGCGCAGCTAGTCTCGTCAGTCAGACACATGCACGACAGGGGCGTGGTGCACAGGTGAGCCTCCCTATATGTGCCAGAGCATACACGAGGCACCGCGCGCTCCTTCGCTGCGCAGCTAGTCTCGTCAGTCAGACACATGCACGACAGGGGCGTGGTGCACAGGTGAGCCTCCCTATATGTGCCAGAGCATACACGAGGCACCGCGCGCTCCTTCGCTGCGCAGCTAGTCTCGTCAGTCAGACACATGCACGACATGGGCGTGGCGCACAGGTGTATCTTACTATGTGTCGGGGCATACTGCTACTTCACCTTTTCTCTGTGAATCTCCAACTCTGCAACTACTTACTATATTAAAATTTTAGGGACCTCAAAATGGAAAACATAATGCTGGACGTAACAAAGCAGTTCATTAAGATTGTAGACTTTGGATTGTCCAACGTGTGGAGCGGGACCGGGGCCCTGCGGACTCCGTGCGGGTCCCTGGAGTATGCGGCCCCAGAAATATTTGTGGGCCCCCGACATTATGGACCACAAGTGGACCTGTGGAGCATGTACGTATGTTTTTTTTTATAATATGATTTTTAATAAATTATAATGGCAATATGAATATTGGGCGTGGTGCACAGGTGAGTCTCTCTTTATGTGCCGGGGACCCGAGACAGCGCCCAATGATTTTCATGTTATTTAGTTTTAGCTTATAGGAGCACCGTATAGGTAATCGAATGGTCGAAATGACCTCACAGTACACTTATATTGCTCTCTTGTAATTTACTCCCCACTTGTACCCAAACTTGCCGAATTCTCCACCAATTATAAGAGTAATAAAGTATGTAAGACCAGCGGCCACATTCTGTTTCTTATAACGGAAAAGTTAGCTTGTCAAATAACGAAATCCGTTGAAAATTACATTGAACCATCAGCAACAACAATAACTAAAATAAGCAAGCACGTAGCTTGTCCTACAGGTGCTATTGCTTTGGTAGTTTTTGGCATTTCGTGAGGTAACAATTGTACTTAAAGGATTTCGTTATTTTGACAACCTAACGTTACCTTTATTCGAAACAGAATATGGTCACAGGGTCATCATTACGGGCTGCGTTCGTCTTGGACGACAAGACGTTACGGAAAAAAATAATATCGAAATATCAGTTCTATAACGATGGTTACATAGTCTGTATTAGGTTGGCTATAAAAATGCAGCCGTCTTGAAATACACGAATTCCTTGCCAGTTTGAACATGTTTGGAGCATTGGAATTTCAACTCTATATTTACTTAACAGAATAGAACTTATATTTTCCTATTTATTGTTTACTCAACGTCTTGTCGTCGAAGACGATCGCGGGTTGTGATTAGGCCCCTGGTGGTAGCAGTCTCCTTTTTGGTTTCAGTGGTGTGATCGTGTACGCGATGCTGACCGGTAGTCTTCCGTTCACGGCGCCCGACACGGGAGGAGGGGAGGCACACAAGCGAACTCTTCTGTGCCAGCGCATCTCCCGGGGGTTCTGCCACAAGCACTCGGGGGTCTTGTCCTGTGTCTCTAATGGTACAACTCAATCATACCTACACATATTTAACATCCATATTCTAAGACGTTTCCCCTAATCGAAATTCTTCTCTGTATGAAATACTGAGGGATGGGTCCTGGAGAACTGTCAAAGTCTGTATAAGAAAAACTTTTGTATAAAGAATTCTTTAAGGTCTGTTTAAGAAGAACTTCTGTATAAGGATTTCTTTAAGGTCTGTATAGGGAATTATTTAAGTAGAGGGAATTGTTGGCATATAGTATTACAACACGGAAATCGTTTTAGACAAGTCGTACTTGAGTATGAGATCGATTAAATTATATATATAAAATTATAAACCTAAAAACATATATATACTAATATCATAAAGCTGAAACTAGTAAAGAGCATCATTGATATAAGTGAATTAACATTACCTAAGTCGGTATATATTATATGTAAATATGATGTAGATAAGCCCATAATAATAAATAAATAAATAAGTCGATTGCTCTTCTCCAAATTTCATACCGACTTGAGTTAGTCTATTCGAATTCCTAAAGACACTTTTCAATTAGACACTCGGGAAAGCTCTTTAGTGAAACGACTCGGTAATGATATCCTAAAATGACCTGAGAAAATTAAAATTTTATATTTAACGATTTAGTTAAATAACGAGTGTGTGTCCCGTCAGACTGCAAGCTGTTCGTGCAGCATCTGTTGGAGCCAGACGTAACGCTACGGATGAAGATAGAGGAAGCGGCGAGAAACCGCTGGGTGAGGGTGTCGGGGCTGAGGATGAAGATATATCCCCTGCGGCACCTGGAGCACAAGCAAACCAACGAGGTAACAACACCTGAGGGCAGTAATCTGAGGCAGACAGGGTTGCCAAGGTAGCAGTCTGCATTCTATCTGTTTCAGCTACATGAAGACTCCATAGATTGGGGTTACATGTTTGTTTAGCTTTAGTAGAGTAATAAGGTAGGAGAAAGCGACAGATAAGTCATGTAGGTACATTATGCTGTGTCGCCATAGGGATTGACAGACTTATTCTTGTATAGTGGGCAAGACTTGCACCATACAACAGTAAACACTATACCTTGCACCATAGCTCGAAAAAGGCTTATTATTCGCGTCGACATGATAAAGTCGTAAAGCTGTAAGCTATAATACTTTTCATTCTCTGGCAATATTAAGTATTGCCAGAGCCTGAAAAGTATTATCTTCAAATAAAAGAATAACTACTATTGTATAGGGTGGACAACTCAAAGTAAGCTTTTCAACTCAAAGTAATTCATTAGGACTGGAAAATACTCACGGATATATTTAAAGTACATTACAAAACTCCAAGCAACCTAGCATTTTCTGCCTGTAGACCAGACATACTGGTATGCTCTCGGTGCTTGAAGAAAGTAATATTTGAGGCATCGACTTAGCGTGGAGTACAGTAACAGAAAATCCGTTAAAAAAACATTTACCTACTTGTTATCGTTTATAGGCAAAATATGTAAGAATGCTATTGGTGTCTATACTATATTAGTCGTCCTGCATTCATATTCATGCCTTTGTTTCATCCATAAACAATGTTATCTTCTATAGGTATACAAAGAAATATCAGATCTGACGAATCACTCTCAGCTAGAGGTGGTGGCTCAGATCAAAGCCGATCCGTTCGGGCAGATGGGGGGCATCTACAATATCAAGACTCACCAGCTCCAGCTCCAAACCGTCTCAGCCACAGAACTACTCTGGTCCTGTCAGCCCCACGAAGACCGGCCGCCCTCTCCGCCAGAATATAAACCCAAAGACAATATCCTTAAGGAAGAAAATAAAAAAACTCCTTCTCCTCCTAAAGTTGTTCCAACTAATAAGTTTATAAATAAAACAACGGAACTTAAAGCCCAAGCTAATAAATCAACAAATTGTATAGAATTGAGAAGTAAATCTAATAGTACTACTGTAAGTATATTTTTTAAATATTATTACTTTAAAGGTTACTAAAGGCGTGAGGTTTAATGTCTTCATAATACTTCGGTGTGTACCTACATAAAACAGTTCTTTCTAATACTTTTTTTTTGCTACCTGCCGATCGATTCCATATAGGTAGCACATACGAAAATGCTCAACTGTTTAGTGTGTTTGCCTTCGCGCTTATAGAACTTGTTAGTTCTCAACACTTACATCTGTATTCATAAAACACTTATTGAGTCCTTGAAGAGCACTTTAGTTTTAGAAGGTTTTGTCTCTTCTTTTAGCAATAAAAATTAATACCTATGCGTAAAAGAGACAAAACTTTGCAAAACCAACTAAAGTGTTTTTCAAAGCCCGAATAAGTTTTTATGAATAGGCCTTACAAAACTAAGAAAATTTACAAACTATGTTGCTTTAGAAAAAAAATGCTATGTTTATATGTGGCTCTATGCCTTACGTACTTATCTATATATGTGCATATTATTGTGTTCCCTAGTGCCAAGGCAGTATAAAGCCGAGTAGCGTACTGAGTCGGTACCAAGTGAGTATGGGCGGCGACGCGTACCGACGCCGCAGACTGGCCTGCATCCACGAACATTCCAACGCCTCAGATCCGAGGAACCCCTCTATCTTGAGGACTCCCCTGAGGAAGGAGCTCGAGGAAAGGCCTCGACTCGGGACTGCCTCGGCCAAAGTACTAGAGAAGCCCATTGACCCTTGCAGAAGAAGTGGCGATGGATATTCTAGGTACTTGTACGTTATTCATACTTTTCTAAAGTTGTCAGAATTAATACGATGGTCAAATCAAAATAACAATATGTACAAATGTACCTTAGTCACAAACTAGGCTGTATGACTGCTGCGCTGTACTACCAGGACAACGATACTAAAACATAATGATATGTTATACATATATGTTCACCCAGACCATGGCAAGCTTTACCGTAAGGCACCCGCGGTGATTTTTATATATTATAAAAGGGTAGCAATAAAGTTATAACATTTGCATGACCTAATTAGAGAAGTAGGAAAAAGGGACTAGTGGTAATAAACCGAGTTTTCAGGCTAAAGCAGTGCTGGGCCATTGTGTCGGGCTTAGGTATAATTAACAATTAAATTTGTGACAACTTTTCCTTATTATTATAGGGTTTAGTAAGTGGAGTTATGTTTTATTTATTTATAGGAACACAGCATGTAACATTGTATCTACCTGATGTTGACAAGGACCAATGTGCATATCCTCTCTCCTTTATAGGAACACAGCATGTAACATTGTATCTACCTGATGTTGACAAGGACAAATGTGCATATCCTCTCTCCTTTATAGGAACACAGCATGTAACATTGTATCTACCTGATGTTGACAAGGACAAATGTACATATCCTCTCTCCTTTATAGGAACACAGCATGTAACATTGTATCTACCTGATGTTGACAAGGACCAATGTGCATATCCTCTCTCCTTTATAGGAACACAGCATGTAACATTGTATCTACCTGATGTTGACAAGGACAAATGTGCATATCCTCTCTCCTTTATAGGAACACAGCATGTAACATTGTATCTACCTGATGTTGACAAGGACAAATGTGCATATCCTCTCTCCTTTATAGGAACACAGCATGTAACATTGTATCTACCTGATGTTGACAAGGACAAATGTGCATATCCTCTCTCCTTTATAGGAACACAGCATGTAACATTGTATCTACCTGATGTTGACAAGGACAAATGTGCATATCCTCTCTCCTTTATAGGAACACAGCATGTAACATTGTATCTACCTGATGTTGACAAGGACAAATGTGCATATCCTCTCTCCTTTATAGGAACACAGCATGTAACATTGTATCTACCTGATGTTGACAAGGACAAATGTGCATATCCTCTCTCCTTTATAGGAACACAGCATGTAACATTGTATCTACCTGATGTTGACAAGGACAAATGTGCATATCCTCTCTCCTTTATAGGAACACAGCATGTAACATTGTATCTACCTGATGTTGACAAGAACAAATGTGCATATCCTCTCTCCTTTATTGGAACACAACATGTAACATTGTATCTACCTGATGTTGACAAGGACAAATGTGCATATCCTCTCTCCTTTATAGGAACACAGCATGTAACATTGTATCTACCTGATGTTGACAAGGACAAATGTGCATATCCTCTCTCCTTTATAGGAACACAGCATGTAACATTGTATCTACCTGATGTTGACAAGGACAAATGTGCATATCCTCTCTCCTTTATAGGAACACAGCATGTAACATTGTATCTACCTGATGTTGACAAGGACAAATGTGCATATCCTCTCTCCTTTATAGGAACACAGCATGTAACATTGTATCTACCTGATGTTGACAAGGACAAATGTGCATATCCTCTCTCCTTTATAGGAACACAGCATGTAACATTGTATCTACCTGATGTTGACAAGGACCAATGTGCATATCCTCTCTCCTTTATAGGAACACAGAATGTAACATTGTATCTACCTGATGTTGACAAGGACAAATGTGCATATGCTCTCTCCTTTATAGGAACACAGCCTGTAACATTGTATCTACCTGATGTTGACAAGGACAAATGTGCATATCCTCTCTCCTTTATAGGAACACAGCGTGTAACATTGTATCTACCTGATGTTGACAAGAACCAATGTGCATATCCTCTCTCCTTTATAGGAACACAGCATGTAACATTATATCTGCCTGATGTTGACAAGGACAAATGTGCATATCCTCTCTCCTTTATAGGAACACAGCATGTAACATTGTATCTACCTGATGTTGACAAGGACAAATGTGCATATCCTCTCTCCTTTATAGGAACAAAGCATGTAACATTGTATCTACCTGATGTTGACAAGGACAAATGTGCATATCCTCTCTCCTTTATAGGAACACAGCATGTAACATTGTATCTACCTGATGTTGACAAGGACAAATGTGCATATCCTCTCTCCTTTATAGGAACACAGCATGTAACATTGTATCTACCTGATGTTGACAAGGACAAATGTGCATATCCTCTCTCCTTTATAGGAACACAGCATGTAACATTGTATCTACCTGATGTTGACAAGGACAAATGTGCATATCCTCTCTCCTTTATAGGAACACAGCATGTAACATTGTATCTACCTGATGTTGACAAGGACAAATGTGCATATCCTCTCTCCTTTATAGGAACACAGCATGTAACATTGTATCTACCTGATGTTGACAAGGACAAATGTGCATATCCTCTCTCCTTTATAGGAACACAGCATGTAACATTGTATCTACCTGATGTTGACAAGGACAAATGTGCATATCCTCTCTCCTTTATAGGAACACAGCATGTAACATTGTATCTACCTGATGTTGACAAGGACAAATGTGCATATCCTCTCTCCTTTATAGGAACACAGCATGTAACATTGTATCTACCTGATGTTGACAAGGACAAATGTGCATATCCTCTCTCCTTTATAGGAACACAGCATGTAACATTGTATCTACCTGATGTTGACAAGGACAAATGTGCATATCCTCTCTCCTTTATAGGAACACAGCATGTAACATTGTATCTACCTGATGTTGACAAGGACAAATGTGCATATCCTCTCTCCTTTATAGGAACACAGCATGTAACATTGTATCTACCTGATGTTGACAAGGACAAATGTGCATATCCTCTCTCCTTTATAGGAACACAGCATGTAACATTGTATCTACCTGATGTTGACAAGGACAAATGTGCATATCCTCTCTCCTTTATAGGAACACAGCATGTAACATTGTATCTACCTGATGTTGACAAGGACAAATGTGCATATCCTCTCTCCTTTATAGGAACACAGCATGTAACATTGTATCTACCTGATGTTGACAAGGACAAATGTGCATATCCTCTCTCCTTTATAGGAACACAGCATGTAACATTGTATCTACCTGATGTTGACAAGGACAAATGTGCATATCCTCTCTCCTTTATAGGAACACAGCATGTAACATTGTATCTACCTGATGTTGACAAGGACCAATGTGCATATCCTCTCTCCTTTATAGGAACACAGCATGTAACATTGTATCTACCTGATGTTGACAAGGACAAATGTGCATATCCTCTCTCCTTTATAGGAACACAGCATGTAACATTGTATCTACCTGATGTTGACAAGGACAAATGTGCATATCCTCTCTCCTTTATAGGAACACAGCATGTAACATTGTATCTACCTGATGTTGACAAGGACAAATGTGCATATCCTCTCTCCTTTATAGGAACACAGCATGTAACATTGTATCTACCTGATGTTGACAAGAACAAATGTGCATATCCTCTCTCCTTTATAGGAACACAGCATGTAACATTGTATCTACCTGATGTTGACAAGGACAAATGTGCATATCCTCTCTCCTTTATAGGAACACAGCATGTAACATTGTATCTACCTGATGTTGACAAGGACAAATGTGCATATCCTCTCTCCTTTATAGGAACACAGCATGTAACATTGTATCTACCTGATGTTGACAAGGACAAATGTGCATATCCTCTCTCCTTTATAGGAACACAGCATGTAACATTGTATCTACCTGATGTTGACAAGGACAAATGTGCATATCCTCTCTCCTTTATAGGAACACAGCATGTAACATTGTATCTACCTGATGTTGACAAGGACAAATGTGCATATCCTCTCTCCTTTATAGGAACACAGCATGTAACATTGTATCTACCTGATGTTGACAAGGACAAATGTGCATATCCTCTCTCCTTTATAGGAACACAGCATGTAACATTTTATCTACCTGATGTTGACAAGGACAAATGTGCATATCCTCTCTCCTTTATAGGAACACAGCATGTAACATTGTATCTACCTGATGTTGACAAGGACAAATGTGCATATCCTCTCTCCTTTATAGGAACACAGCATGTAACATTGTATCTACCTGATGTTGACAAGGACAAATGTGCATATCCTCTCTTCTTTATAGGAACACAGCATGTAACATTGTATCTACCTGATGTTGACAAGGACAAATGTGCATATCCTCTCTCCTTTATAGGAACACAGTATGTAACATTGTATCTACCTGATGTTGACAAGGACAAATGTGCATATCCTCTCTCCTTTATAGGAACACAGCATGTAACATTGTATCTACCTGATGTTGACAAGGACAAATGTGCATATCCTCTCTCCTTTATAGGAACACAGCATGTAACATTGTATCTACCTGATGTTGACAAGGACAAATGTGCATATCCTCTCTCCTTTATAGGAACACAGCATGTAATATTGTATCTACCTGATGTTGACAAGGACCAATGTGCATATCCTCTCTCCTTTATAGGAACACAGCATGTAACATTGTATCTACCTGATGTTGACAAGGACAAATGTGCATATCCTCTCTCCTTTATAGGAACACAGCATGTAACATTGTATCTACCTGATGTTGACAAGGACAAATGTGCATATCCTCTCTCCTTTATAGGAACACAGCATGTAACATTGTATCTACCTGATGTTGACAAGGACCAATGTGCATATCCTCTCTCCTTTATAGGAACACAGCATGTAACATTGTATCTACCTGATGTTGACAAGGACAAATGTGCATATCCTCTCTCCTTTAGTCGGTAGTTTCAGAAGCTAATACTGACGATCCAAAAAAAAATTGTATGGTTTAAATGAAATGAAATGAATGTAGCCGCGTTATTAAATGGAACGCATTGCCGTCAATCAAAAGCATGAATCGTTTGCTAATATCTCCGACAGATCTGTCCGAAATATATCAGTCAACTCTCGTTAATTTAAACCTGCGATAATTCGAACCTCTTTATAATTCAAAGTTATTACCAGTTCCATACAAAATCTATTTATATAACTAATTCAATACATCTTTATGCCCTTGGTAATTCGAAGGAAAAAATCATTGCTACCTAACAAAACGACGCGTTAATACGACTCGACAATTCAAAGTTGCAGAGAGAAAGTTTGACACACACTTCCGAAGGATTGTAAATACATTTTGAGACAAGTTCAACACGGGCCTTTGTTTTTGTTATGAATAATTCGTAATATTTTATTTTAAGAGTCCCTCAAGGTAGTGTATCTGATTTATGTACATAAATATAAGTAACTTAAACAAGTTATTGTTTCAGTTTGCGCAGTGGGGGACTCCCGCCGACCAACAAGGTTCTGCTGCAGACCAACTCCTACAAAAGATATTCATTGGGGTACTTCTTCATAACAATCTATTTTCTCTAGCCAATACCTACTGCGCTATTTCAGTACCTATCCCCTAACACCATCATCTGATTGGTTGTAAACAAATTGACTAAAGATTAATGTAGGTTCATTAGGTACACGATACACGGTTTAAAATAATTGTATAATAATACTGGACTAACTGTTGCCTGCAAGTCTGTGTGCGTGAAATTTTAAAACATAAACAAACTATTGCTTTTTAAAGGTAAAGTAAACTTGTTAACCATGGCTTTGCCTTGTTGCCCATCGTATCTCTGCCATAAAGTAGCCTGCACAACCAATCAATGATGAAGAAGTGAGAACAGAACGTTCTACTTTGCAGTGTATATAGCATAGCGCTTCCCACAAACTCCGGGAACATATAAATAACAATTAATATTTAAGGCGTGGATACAGTTGGTGTGGTTAGTCGCCTCAGTGGCACCCTTGTATGGCAGATGATAATCGGATGGTTAATGGAATCAGCTAACCACCTAGTCCTACACTAGTTGGTTATGTAGCGTGCGTTCGGTTGGGTAGTTTTTTTTATATTTTTATTTAATGGCACCTTTTATTAATTAATCTATAAGGGTTATATATATATGGCAACCTAAACAAACGCACTCTAGACCTTATTGTTAAAACTATTTTTTTTGACTATTCATAAATATCTGTAAAGACTTATATGAAATAAATTATATTTGATTTAATTTGTTTCATCAATTCAAATTGTCACTGTTGTTTTGTATTTTCAGAAGTTTAGTCAGTCCCCATTCGTCCACCACCAGCCACGGTCACTGCAAGACGGACAGACCCTCTGTGAGTACCCCGCACTATAACTCTATATATATAAAAGCTCGAGTATTTCCATCCAAAGTAGGTACACCGGCAATAGCGTTTTGGACGTCAGTTAACACAGTTAGGTACTTAACACTTTTTACTTTCCTATCGCCTCGTAGTATTTAGGTACAATAAATAACTTTTTGCATGCACTATCTTACTTTTATTATTTCCCATGGGACAATGTGTGAGATGAGAAAAATTTAGCTTCCCCATACAATTGGTCATTTTAATATTCCTAGTTTGTATGGAGAATATAATTATTTTTTTCATTTGCGATACATAGTGTCATTAGAAAAGTTCAGTTTGATCAGTAAAACCTCATATTAACCCAAAGTACAGCCTTTCAAAGTCACCCTGTATATTAGCCGTTGTTAAAGCCTTATATTACAAATACAAATCCACGTGTAAATAATATTTAGCCTATTCTAATAAATAAAGATAAGAATATGTAAGACAAATTACACATATTATTGCTACCTCCTCGGTCACTCAAGTCGGAGCGCACCCCCTCGGGGAAAGTTCCGATAAACCGAGTATTTAAACTTTTTCGGCTAGCGAATCTCGAAGCCACGCCACCGTTGGAAACACATAATGCCTCTCAGGCTCCCTGTATTAGGAAGTCAAAAAAAAAAAAAAACGAAAAAACATTATTGCTCTGGTCACAAACTAAGCTCTAGGCTTGTACTATGTGTACCAGAAGCAACGATATAATACATAGTATTCTATTTTATTAACAAACACTCAGACCATGACAAACTGTACAGAAAAACGTACTACACTAGTCATGGAGGTTGTCAATTAATGTATGTTTTTTTTCCAGCTGGGTTTATGTTCGCGAGTGCTGAAGGAAGAGTCGCAGCTGCATCGGTTGCGCAGGTTCGCGCCCGCCAAGATAAAGTAACGGTGACGACGGTGACCGACACCGGGAGTCCCACTCAATGACAACAATGAAAACACTTTTAGGTTCCGTTATTATTTTGCTAACGACGTCTGTCTGTCTGTCTGTACCGATATCCTATGCGGTTGAGGTAGAATATAGAAAGGTTGTTTCCGGATATTACGTACGCATCAGATGAGATTATCTCAGAAACCAGATTAGTCAGTTTGAGCACAGTAAAGTTAAAACTTGGAATAGGTATTGTACCTATTGAATCTTCACATTTATTTTAGGTTTATTAGTATTCATATATATATTAAATTTATAATCTAGAATTCTAGACTAAATTACTTAAAGACTTCTCTACTTTTTTTCTCTTTCTTTACTTTTATTTTATATCTATTTTTCTTATTTTATTTTCGAATTTGTTGCCATATTTTTTTTCTTTAAATAGGTAACCGATATTTGACAAAAATTGTCAATTTTCAAGTTTTAAAATGTTCAACTAATCAATTGGCTTGGCGTACCTACGAGTGTTTTCAGGTTACCTACCCTACGATATATTACCTGTTAACATTATTTTTGACATACCTATAGGAATTATATATATACAAAAAATAAATTTCGTACTTATTGTAATTCTTGTTTTTTATTATTTTAGCAAACTGGCACAAATCCATAATTTTAAATTAATTTCTGGCTTTATCTGTCAAAATAAAGCCATGACAGACACCCTTGGCCGAAATCTCCAAAACTTCGCTAGGTAGACTGACCGTTTTCGTTAACACCATGCAAAAACCGTAAAGTGACCTAGTTTGTTTTGATTTTAGTATGTGGGTTCATTTTTCGGTTTAAGGTAGTGACTCCTTTCAAGGTGCAGTTACGAAACGGGCAGTGAACGATAAATCAGCAAGAATATTAAAGTACTTATAATGCAAATTCATCTTTGTCGCCCATTTCGCAATCCCACCACTTAGCCAGTAGAAGCCACCAATGCTGGTAAACAACAGTTGACCTCATTCATGGACTTATACAAAGCCACTTGCCGTGCTCCAATAAAAAAACTAACAGTATAAACGAAAATAATATATACTAGTTCCTTTCAACCATTTATGTTACTTTTGCTGCAGTACTAATAAGTAATTAGTGATGTTCTATTGCGTTACCGATTTGAGTTCATAAAACAATAGACTACACTTATGAAAAAGTTTTAATCTGTAGAACGCATGTTATTATTGCTCAACATTTTGATGATTATATTACAAGTAGATACAACAATCCATAACTGTAAGCGCAGGGCTTTTTAGCTTTCTAGGCGTGCAAATGTCAAAAGTAAAATGAAGAATTGGAAGAGGCATAAAAGCAGGTGAACTAAGGACATAACAACAGCATTTCAACAAATGCTGCATAAAACAAATACATTATTTTAACCTTAAAGTAATTTTATTTTCTAATAAGTAAAAACAAGTATGTTACAGAATACACGAAACATTCTCACATTAACCGAAAAAAATCACAATATTCACTTAGCTTCAGATGCACCAGTTTCCGTTAAAATAATTGTAAAAATTGAAATTAAAAATGGTGTCAAATGTTTTATTTTGAAAGTCAAATGACAGCCGGTACATCCGACGCCATTTTTAACTTTAATCTTTACAATTATTTTAACGGAAACTGGTGCATCTGAAGCTAAGTGAATATTGTTATACGGTTAATGTGATTACAATTACTTTAGCAGACACTTTGGTGCAACTCAGCCTGAGTCCGTCTGATCACATCCATACTGTCGCGCTTTATAAGCAAGTTATGCATTAGTGTAGCGGCATGTGGGCGGGGTTGGTCATGGCGGCCATCTTGAGGTATGTGGTGTGTGCCCGCGGGGCCATGGCGGCGTGGCCCGCGCGGCCCGCCTGGCCGCGGTCGTTCTTAAGCACACCAACGCACTTCCATTGGTTCAAGTATTGCACTGAAATTAAAGTAATTGAAATTGAATGCACGGTAGCAGTGAGATAGATTGCTTGACTAATATAAAACAGGGTCACCAGTATTATGTACTTGTGTTCAAAATTGAATTACTAAATTTATATCCCTGAATTTAGGTCCCTGGTTCGAATCGGTGACATCCTATTTTTCCATCCCTTTTGGCTTCTTTTCCAATTTACCAAAAGTATGGCAGCAGTTAAATTGCTTGTCAAAGTGAAGGTTAGGGAATTTTATAGAAGAAGTGAGTGGCTGGGACCTAAGTGCTTTTAAGTCTAAGGTCTAACTAACTCGGCCACCACATATATATATATATATATTATTTTAGGATAAATTAAGCAATAATTATTAATACAGCTGTAAAGAGCTTTTAAAAAGTAACTTACATATAGACATAAAGAGAACTGTAATGTTGGTCCATTACAGTTCTCTTTATGTCTAATTATTTTTATGTCCCTTACTTATGGCTCTCAGACATGGACTTCTTCTTCAAAAAAGTTATCAAACAAAATTAGAACATGTCAACAAGCCAAGGAAAGATGTCTTCTTTCAATAAAACTTCGAGACAAAATATTAAATTGAAAGAAAATTGGAAAAAACTGGCAAAAGATCGAGAGCATTGGAAGAAATTGGAGGAGGCCTATACTCGCGATGGGACCTTACAAATTTTACTTTAATGTTTTGATGATTTAGTATTTATTTCTTTGCATCTTGTTAAAATTATAAAATATAAATTAGACAAGACCCTGCAAGGACACTATAAAAAATCTTAACTAGGTATTTACACACATTTATGAGATCAAAAAATATAATATTTATAATAAATTAAATACACTTTTATTTATATTGCTTAAATTGGCCTCATTAATCATTAAAAAACTCTTTTAGAGAATAAAAACATATGTGAATTAAAAAGTTTTTTAATTTATTCTTAAATGTATTAATTGTTATTATTTGTTTTATATTGTCTGGAATTTTGTTATAATTTTTTATTCACATTTGGTGGGTGCCAGAATCAACAACTTTAAAATGATTAGAAAGGGTTGCTAATCTTCTTTGGGGTCTTAAGTTATGTATGTATTATAGGGAATAAATGGCTTATAAATAAATAAAGAGGCTTTGTCATTATAATGTCAACATTTGTAGTGTGTGTGACTCACGCTTCCAGAGACGCACGCAGCAGTCGTCGCCAGAGGACGCCAGCAGCGTGCCCGTGACGTTCCAGGAGACGCGCCACACGTTGCAGCGGTGGTCTTCGAACGCCGCCACCACCTCACACTTGAACCGGTTCGAGCCCCCCGTCATGTTGCTTGATGAGCCTTCACTGTAACGTCATAGTCATGCTGGCATAATTATTTAATACGGGAAACCATCAAATAAAAACAGTTTTCCAATAAAAATCATTTAATTACTAGATTAACTTTAGCCTGTTGAGGTGAGTGTTAGAGTTAGCTTGGTGGGAGTCCCACAGATCTTGGCCCAAATTTATGCCCATAATTTTAGCTGTTGAAATAGGTGTAGTCATTGCAAGAGTAACGCAGTAACGCAAGACATTTCATTTTATTATATAAACACTAACTAGTATACATTCTTCCTATAATCTCGAGTCCTTTAAACGAAGCGTGTATAGGCATCTTAAGCCGGCATAATAGGTGCAATCAACGGTTACGTCATGAAGGTAAAAACCGTGCCCGTCCGCGCGCCCCTACTGGAGTAAGCATCATTCAATTTGCAGGGTGCCGCGCGAGTGACAAATTTGTCCCTCACTCACACCCTTACATCTTTTACATCCTCAGTCTGATTTGTGCGTTCGGCGGAGAAAGTCGAAAAGAGCTCCGCTTTTATTGTCGGAAAAATGGGTAATTGTGCATTAAAGCTGTGTAGAAACTACTATTAAAAAAAAGTACCTAGTGTCACGTATTTCAAGTATGTATTTAACATGTTTTTCTTATATTAAACCTTAATAAAAAATAATAATAAAACCCATAATTAAAATATCAAAATCTGACGGTAACTGTCAAACTATGTGTATGAGTTAGAAGTTGAAGAACTAGTGATGTGTTTTTATTTTTAATGAGAATTTCGATACTTTAAAATAATTTATAATCTTTTCAATTTAATTTAATCAAAAGGTATGGCGACAACAGAACCGTCCAACGAGGTTTGTCAGTTACTATTTAGTGATGTGATTTTATAGTTGATAAAGTCGATTTTTGTAAATACTTTCATGGTTATGAGATATTATACAATTATTGTTTTTTTTATATAATACTAATTATATTTTCTATACATGATACAGTTTCCCGAAAGATCCGGCATTAAAACGTAAATGGGTAGAGGCAATTAAAAGAGAAAAAAATTGGTAACCAACATGAATACCCGTGTATGTTCAGTACTTTTTGACAAATCAAGCTACGATTTAATTGTTTTTCGCCTTTTGTAGTTTGAGTATAACTTCCCCTTGGAGGTCGGTCAAAAATGTTGAGATTGAGTTTAGTAGGTACATGTAGTTAGTTGTGCATGTGTTTTAATTTAATAAATAATTTAATTTAATAAAGTATTTTAACTTATTGTTATATTATTATATACCTACATTTTTGAAATCCACTAGTATTATAAATGCGAAAGTGTCTATCAGGGTGGATTTGAAAGGATGTACTTTGGGCTAATATGAGGTTCTGCTGATAAAATCTAACAATTTTTCCTATGGAACCATATGTCGCAAATGAAAAAAAAAATGTACTTCCCCATACAAATTGGTCATTTTAACGTTACTAGTTTGTATGGAGAAGGCCATTTTTTTTTCTTTTGCGATACATGGTTCCATGGAAAAGTTGTTTGATTTGATCATATTAGCCCAAAGTATATTTTTCAAAGTTATTGAGTCTATTCAAAACATCGCGACGAGCTAGCCACAAAAAAAAAAAAAAAAGAATTATTAATCTTTGATGATCTCTATAAATCCCAAAATATTTGGTTTATATCGATAAGTAATAATATTTGTTGTCGGTGGCAACACTATCGAAACTATTAAGTATGCAATTAAATATTTAGCTTTTTATAATAAAAAAACAATACACTTCATAGATACGCGCACACATTCGTGTTTGCTTGTATCTCTTTTTTTCTCAAGCAGTTTTTTAAGTGTCAGAAGCGTTGAGCTGCCATTTGAAGCCACACCTTTTTTACCGTTCTTCATTTGTTCGCCTCAGAAATTGGCGACACTGGTATCGTACTATTATGAAACAATTTATGTATCATGCTTACTCCATTGGCGCGGGGCGCGTTTTTTTACCTTCATGGGTTACGTAGATTGTAATTGTTGGTTGCATTTGTTCTTGGACCTTCATACTGCTTTCCATCAGGTAGATGTGAGGTCACATGACGAGCTCTCATAAAAAAAATGTTATACCTTCAATTTTCAATAAACAACAATACTTACGCTAAAGGTTCAATTTTGATAATCCTAACGTCCTTAGAAGCTACAGCCAACAAATGATAAGATCTTCCTAAGTTTGGAGCAAAAGCCAAGTCATTGACAGGTTCCAGAACAGAGGAAAGGCAGTCGGTCCTAGTCCATCGCCTGACTGCCTCACTATATTCATATATGAACACCTTCCCCTCATTGGGGGTAGAAGTTTTTTCAATAGAGGCATTTTTCGTAACGGCTAGGGAATTTGGTTCATCACTACCTATAGCTATCATTGGCGGATTTAACCTGAAAAGACATAAAGACAAAGTTTTAAACTCAACTCATAATTCAAAAACAACTCATAGTTAAATGGAAAAACATAAGTTATACCTTGACAGTGTAGGGTTCCATGATAAACAACTGATGGAGACTTTGATAGGTATTTCATGTTGTAAAGTCCACTGAGACAAATTCATTACATCAGGTGCTTCATATATTCTGAAATCATTTAAAATACTATAATTATACTGACTACTGTTGACCAAATAGTTTTTATCAATAAATGGTTTAAAAATTATTAAAGTATTGTTTTGGGCATAACTATTTAAAATAATATGTTAAATATTTATGCATAATATGTTTAAAACATATTAAATATGTTGATAATAAGCTGTGATAATTTTACTGTAATTTATTATTATTATTATGTTATTTTTAAATTATCACTAACATTACTACTTGTAAAATTTTTTTTTTCTTTTTTTTTTAATTTTTTTATGACAATTTACACATATTGCTCTGGTCACAAACTAAGCTCTAGGCTTGTACTATGTGTACCAGAAGCAACGATATAATACATATTATATTTTATAAACACCCAGACCATGGCAAACTGTACTGAAAAAGCGTACTAATATTTTGTTGCCATGGGTGGGAATCGAACCCACAACCTCTAGATACAACGCCAAAGACGCAACCACTAGTCTACGGAGGCTGTCAAAAATTATATTATTATGTTTCTATATAGCAAGACTATACCTAACTATACCATCTGCAGAACAGGCAAGCAGTAAGAGTCCAAGATTTTTAGGACCAAATTTAATATCCGTGACGGAAGTCCTGGAATCTACCAAATAAGTCCTTTTAACCCATTGTCTAAGACCTCTTTCCGAACCCGGTAGAGTAGCATCACCTGTAACAAATTAAATACTAATAGCATTATCCAATAAAACATTTGAGTCTTTGAAAAACACTAGTTAGAATAGGTTTTGTCTCTTGACACTTTTGACTAAATCTAGCTGCAGCGCGCCATCCGAGTTGTATGTTTGTTCAATATTGAGTTGCATGTTTGTTTGATACAGAGTCACGTGCTGTGCCGCTATATTAATATTAACTGATATAAAATTAGGTTAAAATCTTATTATCATCGCATTCGGCTGCTTAAATAATAGTAACAAGGATCCGGATCTCACGTTTTTTACACTTCCAAAGGACCTCAAATGGTAAATAAACGCCTACCTATAGGTTATTATTAGGCAAGTAAACTAAAAAAAAACTCAAAATTGTCTAGTAGTTTGTAATAATGCAAATTTTCATTATTCAACACACCTTTCCTATCTACCAAATGTTGACTTTTGTTATAGTTATTTAAGTCTCTTGTATTTACATACTTTGTTAGATAATTGATGATAATTATTATAGTATAGCTAGATATTTACAAGTTCTGTTACTAGGTCAGGTTTAATTTTAATAAGTATAGGTAGTTGCACTACCATGCACTATTAATAGAAATATTATGCATTTTTGATAAATAGACAATATACATGTAATAATAACAAAATATTGCAATTCTCAACATTTTATTTTATGAAAGCTGGGGTTGGCCAAATAAATAAATAATAAAACTAACCAACTTCTTCCCAAATGGCTGCAGTTCTATCAAAGGAGCATGTAGCTAGCACCTGCCCAAATTCAGGATGAGCCCATGTCACCTTCCACACAGAGCCATGGTGTGCCTTCCAACTGGCCGATAACTTCCAAGTCCCATCTCCATCTGAATCCCATACCTAGATTTGTTTTAATAGGGGTAAAAAGCAATTAATCTTCAGTCAAGGACGAAATCATATTTATGATCAATATTAAAATGATACCTATTTATCATTTTGTATTATTTGGTTGTGTTGTGTAGAGAAGATACTGAACACCATGAAGGGGACTTGATATCAGGAAAGACCTTCACCCTACTTTGCAGTCTGAAGTTCACTCCTCCGCCTCTAAACCACTCTATGGACTTGCCAGCCACACGGAGATTCCTCTCACTCTAAGGAATGTTCAGAAGCCAGATTAATAAATAAAATACTATACTGCAATGAGTACTCTAATGTGTGATACCCAATATTGAATTGCATTAGGTTTCTCATGAGTATCTAAGGGTGTACAAATATATACTTATTATTAATGTAATTATTATTCTCATTACTTTGGAAAAATTAGGTATACGAGGGGAAGTCCAAAAGTTCGCGGAATGAAAGTGTTATAAATAAAATTAAACAAAAAAATTATTTTTCCTTTTCAATATAATCCCCCTTAAGCTTAATACATTTATTAGATTTATGAATTAATTTTTCTAAACCATTATTAAAATATTTTTTATCTTTTCCCTCAAAATGAGCCGAAATTGCCGCCTTTACCTCATTGTCGTCGGTAAATATCTTTCCCCTTAGCTTTTTTTAAATTTGGAAACAAATAAAAATCACTTGGTGCCAGATCTGGACTGTAGGGTGGGTGAACAAGTGATTCGAAGCCATGCGTGTGCAGAGCAGCCATTGCAACTTTGCTCTTGTGAACCGGCGCGTTGTCTTGCAAGAGCAACACACCCTTAGTCAATTTTCCTCGACGTTTCTCCTTGATGGCCTCCTTTAATTTTTCTAATATCGTTGCGTATTACTCTCCGGTTATGGTGCTTCCCTTTTCTTTGTAATCGATGAATATTATCCGCTCACAATCCCAAAAAACAGTAGCCATCAACTTTCCAGCTGACTCTGACACTTTGAATTTCTTTGGCGGTAGTGTCCCCTTTTTATGCCATTGCATGGACTCTTGCTTGGACTCAGGCTCGAAGTAATGAACCCATGTCTCATCTCCGGTAACAATCCGCTCCAAAATCTGTGCAGGTTCGTCTCCACACAACTCCAAAAACTGTTTCGACGCATCAATGCGCTGTTGTTTCTGAAGCGGCGTGAGCATTCTCGGTACCCATCTTGCACTGACTTTTGTCATACCCAGGTGGTCATGTAGGATTCTCAAAATGGTGGTATCTAATACTCCAACTAATGCAGATAACTGTTTTTTCTTCTAACGGGCATCCTCCAGTACAAGTTTTTCCAGTTTTTCCACGATGTTTGACGTGGTGGCCTCAATAGGCCGACCTGAGCGAGGGTCGTCTTCAATCGACTCCCGACCATGTTTAAAAAGACCATGCCACTTGTAAATCATTGTTTTACCAGGGCACTGTTCCCCATAAACGGTTTCCATTTCATTCAAAATGGTCTGAGCGTTCTTTCCTTGCTTGGTAAGGAATTTTATCACAGCACGTTGTTCAATTTTCTCCATAGTTTCAGTTTTCTTCCGGATTGACTTCTTTATTAGGCGAGTGTTTGTAAACGAATGACGCAATAGAGCTGAAACTTCATTTATATACTAATGATGAGTCCCTCATTAGTGTGACACTGCGCGACCGCCGCTATCCCCACTCCATCCCCTCCATTCCGCGAACTTTTGGACCTCCCCTCGTAGCTCTACATTTAATATACCTTTCTGAAACCTCTTTTAAATTACGTTTAAAATACCCTTTTTCATTGGGCAAATACCGCAAACGGCCCAATATTATTGTTATTTTCAATACATTCACAACACAATCATTGAAAATACTAAACTCAAAAAGATAGAACCGCCGACCCGGATGCCGGTACTCGGAGACTACTCCAAAGGTATTTGGATACGGAAAAACGAGCACTGAGTGAGTTTTTAATAATAAACAAAAGTAGTAAAATAACCTAACCTTAACATACTGATCACTAGAACAAGTCGCCATACGCTCTCCGTAGAAGTCATAGGCAACGTCGTGAATTAAATCCTTATGGTCAGCAGATATTGTGCAAGCTTCAAACATATTTTATTTTTTTCTTGTTTATCAAAAAAAGTTCAAAACAAAACCTGACAAAAACTATAAATAAAAACAAATGTGTGCTGACTGCCACAGAGTACATTTTAATATTAATCTGAATAGAGGAGCGTAACATAACGTAGTTACAATAAAGTCGTTATTTCTTAAATAATTAATAACGGTTATTATATTTATAATAACTATTTAATTAAAAAACGTAATTAAGAAAACAAAACATAATATTGATTTTTGAGTATTAAAAGGGTTAGATCTCATTATTTCCTTTTATTAGAGTACAAACACGATAGGCTTACGACCGACGGTTGACGAGATTATATTTACATAAGATATAGATAAAAAGGGGGGGGGGGGGGTTTGTCATATATATTTGTACTAACCAACGGCTCTAGCATTATTGAGTTAATACTAACCACGAAAATACCCCACAATGACAGGCCACAAGAAAAAAATAGTACAATTAAAAAAAAAAAAAAAAAAATGTAAAAAGAGGGGGGGGGTTTAGTCATAAAAAATAAAATAAATAATAGTACAAAAAAAATACAACCCACTATGGTAATATATTTGTGCTAACGGCTCTCATATTATTGAGTCAATACTGACCACAAAAATAACCCCTAATGACAAGCCACCATCACCCACGCACGTACAATACACAAAATGAACGGAATTTCTATCGGTAGATAATTGTTATCGATTGCGAATTCCGTTCGGTCTGCTATTGAAACATATTGCGTTTATATCAGTGTGTCTTTTGTTTCCTTTCGGTCCCATATGTATCTTTATCCTTCTATTATATCTTTATCTTTCGATCATATCTGTATCAGTTTGCTTTCGTTCGGTCACGGAGTTCAATCGGTCCCATGTCAATCTATATCAGTTTGCTTTCGTTCGGTCGGCATATTGTGTCTCAATCAAAAGTACCGAATGTTTTTTATCTTGGTGAATCTTTATCTTGGTCAGTTGACAATACCATATCTAAATGATTGAATCATTCGCGATTGTCACATGTCTACTACGAGCATTACCGACGCTTCACGCTATAGCTAGTCCGTAAAGACGTAAGAAAATTTATATTTTCTAATTTCTTGCACTAATTTCAAGCTCCTGGTTGTGTTTTTTACTACTTTACTCTGTCAGTGCACGTAAATATCTATATTCTAACATAAATATGATGCATACACCAGAGAAATTAAGCTCTGACCCCGACATGTCGGACCTGGATTAAATTTCCCCGCCAAGCTATATAACGACACGAAATAAAAGAAAGAAGACATCCGACTGTACAGCTGGATGATTTTGCCAATGAACTTAAAAATGAAGTGAAAGAATTATTGTACAAATTTACACAGTCGCAAAGTGATCAAATAAATATTATATTCTCTTCCCTTAAAGACATCCAAGAAACTAATATTAACGTACAAAATACCATGAGAGTTTTATGTAAGGAAAATACGGAACTGAGACAAAAGATTGAAATATTAGAACTTAAAATAAAAAAAAAAGAAGAACAAATAATTGTATTGGAGAACAAAATGACTGACATTATCCAAAACGCTCGACTTAAATTTAGAGAGAACAGAAGTTAAAGATATAATAAAAATGAACAAGAATAAAAAAGATAAAAGTACAATAATAGTGCAGTTCACAAATAACTTTATAAGGACCGATTTTTTGAAGGCAACAAAAACATTTAACAATAAAAACAAAACATATAAATTGAGTGCTAAACATTTAGGCATAAAATCTAATCCTGATATTCCTATATATATATCGGAAAATCTCACACCAAAATCGGCAAGACTTTATTTTCTCGCCCGTGACCTAAAGACTATGAAAAACTACAAATATTGCTGGACCAATTACGGGAAGATATACTTGCGCATGAACGACAATTCACCGATAATATTCGTTACAAGTGAAGCTCAAGTTCAACAACTGAGAAGTATGTTGTTTTCAGTGATATCAAAGTTTATTTCTACAGAAAAAGAACGTAGAGGTGTAAATATTACTTACTCGATCCTAATTAGATAGTCTTATTATAAAAAATATATTAACTTTTGAAAAGACACCAAAGTTTGATTTATGATTCTAAATTATTACTTTAGTTATCATTTCAAAACTTAACATATTTTTTATAAAGAAATTATGTAATTAGGATAGAGTAAATAAAATCTACACCTCCATGTCCTTATTTTCCAAAAAAAAACTTTATTATAACTGAAAACAACATTTAGATGTTTTTTGACGCTCGAGTTCGCGAACCCTTTTCCTTCCCACTTAACAAGTGAGGTTGTTTCATTGACTCCCCTCGCGATCCGATACCACATAATGGCGACGAGATAATTATTACGGCAGCGCGTGTTAATATTATACGTAGTTATTTTTTTACTTTAATTTTAAAAAAAATGTTAAAATGTCTATTTTCGGTAGTACTCCGGTATTTGACTGTAAAAGCGACGAGTGGCCGGTGCACCTCGCACAATTAAATAACTTTTTCGTGGCAAATGATATTAGTGTTCAGAGTGACGCGAGTGGTTATAAACGACGGGAAATTTTACTAAATTGTATAACCCAGGAGTCATATAGATTAATAAAAGATCTTTTAAATCCTGGCTTGCCAAAAAGCACAAGCTACACGTCTATCGTCGAAAAGCTTAACGAGCACTTCGAACCGAAGAGGTGTACACTGTACGTTTGTGGAACGGCAAAAATTCTACGAGGCCAAGAAAACCCCGTACGAAAGTCTGAACGAGTTCGCCGCCCGTTTACGAGGTTTGGCGTCGCATTGCAAGTTTGGTTCGTCTTTGGAGATGTGTCTCACAGATCGGTTCGTGCTGGGCCTGGATTTGCCGGCCTTAAAGGAGAGACTGTTCCGGGAGGAGGCCAGCGGACTAACAATGCCCCGCGCTCACGAGCTGGCGCGGGCCGACGAGAGTGCGATGCAGGTGGTGAAAACGGTGGCTTCGGACAGACCCATCAAGGAGGAGCCGCTGCTGTACGCGGGCGGAGGCGCCAGGACGAGCGCCGCCCGCGCCTCCGGGGCCGTTCGGTAGTCCAAAGGCCATTTGAAACGTGTGTGGGACGTAGACATGTGACAATCACCATTTTTTGAGGATGGAATCCTAATTCGATCAATCGCAAAAACGATTGGATTCCCAGGATTCTATCAAAAAAGATCCAAAATATTTGGATGCATTCCTAAAAAAAATTTAGTGAGTAGGAAAAATCTTCTCGAAAACATTAGCGTTAGTCATACTTTTGGTATCCAGAATTGATTGATAAGCTAAAAAAAAAAATAAAAGATCATCATCTCCAAAGCATGTAGTCATACTTTTGGTATCCAGAATTGATTAATAAGCTAAAAAAAAAAAAAAAAAGTCATCATCTCCAAGACATAGCTTTAGTCATGATTTTGGTATCCAGAATTGATTAATAAGCAAAAAAAAAAAAAAAAAAGATAGATTGATAATGATATGATTGAAAGATATAGATATGATTGACCGATATAAAGATATAATTGAACGATATAAAGATATAGTTAATTGATAAAGATATGATTGAATGATATAAAGATATGAACGATTGGTAAGGATATGATTGAACGATAAAGATATATTTGAAATATTGCAATCAAAAGTACCGAATCTTTTTTCCGATCGTGATTTTTTATCTCGGTCAGTTGGAAATACCATATCAAATTAATTGAATCATTCGCGATTGTCACATGTCTAGTGGGACGCCTATTTCTCCAGCGAGACGCTCGCCGAGCCTCGCGTCAACCTCCGCACGTACGACGGCGGCAGGCTGCGGCCCCGCGGTATGTGTACCTTGGGCTCCAGAGAAAAATCAGGCGAGGCGACGTGTCGTGTCGCCTTCAATCAAAACTGTATAGACTTTGGCAGGTGACAGCGTATCTCACGCCTACTGTCACTGTCAAAATACATACGTTTTTGACTGAGGCGACGCGACATGTCGCCTCGCCTGCTTTTTCTCTAGAGCCCCTTGCCTATTGTTTATAAAGGTGTTACGGGCGAGTTGTCGTTCTATATTGTAGAAAGAGGCTCGATACCGTTATTAGGGAGAGATATTTTATACAAATATAAGTTTGTAATATAAGTTTCTATGAATGTTTTTTATAATAATTTAACTGATGTAAAGTCCTTGTTTATTAAATACGAAGATTTGTTTTCTAGTTTAGATTAGGTAAATTTAATAAGTATGAGGTCTCATTATATTTAAAAGAAAATTCCACGCCTAATTTTTTTAAAGCGCCCGGTACCGTACGTACTGCTCGACAAAGTAGAAACCGAGATAGATAGATTAGTAAACGCGGGAATTTTAAAGCCAGTTGCTTATACTCGTTACGCGTCTTCGATCGTCGCCGTCCTAAAGAAGAATAAACAAATAAGAATTTGTGGTGACTATTCAGTATCTATCAATAAACAATTACAAATCGATCAATATCCTCTTCCAAAATTCTGCGATCTATGTGTTTCTTAAGGGGGTTCAAAAATTTTCACTAAATTAATTTATCGAGTTATAATCAACTTAAGTTAGACAAACATTCACAGGAGTATACATGTATAAGTACGTCTAAAGGTCTGTTTCAGGTTAGTATTCGGCTTATCTAGTGCGCCGGCGATTTTTCAAAGGGCTATGGTCGAAATTCTCAGGGGTTTGGATGGGGTCGCCGTATTTATAGATGACGTATTAATCGCAGCGCCCACCGCGGACCTGCACTGGCGGCGCGTGGAGGCCGTGCTGGACAGACTGCGGGACGCCGGGCTCGCACTACAGAAATCCAAGTGCGTATTTTTTCAACCGCGCGTCGAATATTTAGGGTACGTCATAGACGAGGGATCCACACTGATCCCGATAAAGTAGCCGCTATTTTAGAGATAAAGGTACCAGAAAACACTAAACAATTAAAGTCTTTTCTCGGCCTAATATTTTTTTATAGAAATTTTATACAAAACGCCTCCATGATACTAGAACCGTTGCATTCCTTGTTGAGAAAAGACTCCAAGTGGACGTGGAGCGACCGCCACCAGAGTGCCTTTGAAGAAGTGAAGGCCGAGTTGAGTAATAAACGTTTATTAGCTCACTACGATCCTAAACAGGAGTTGGTGTTGACGGTGGACGCGAGTCCGGCGGGCCTGGGCGCCGTGCTGGCCGCGCGCTACGAGTCGTGAGCGGAGCGCCCTTTTGGCTACGCGTCGCGGTCGTTGAGCGCGGCCGAGCGCGGTTACAGCCAAATTCATAAAGAGGCGGCCGCTATAGTGTTAAAAAGTACCACCAGTACTTATATGGTAGGGTATTCGCAAGATGAACGGTTCCGTTCATCTTGCGAACGGATCACAGACCCTTATTGTCATTTTTTTTAAATAGTAAAGGTTGAAATGTGCCACGGAAAATAGTATTTATATTAATAAAACATTAAGAGAATATATTAGCCATTTATTAATTGACAACTTCAAAATAGAGTGACATTATGACATAAGTAAAATAGTCTTCTAATATCCTCCCTTTTTAAAAAGTCATAATTGTTCTTAAACTTGCAGACCTATATGATCGTCTATGAATACAGTTCTAGGTTTATGCAAGGGTTTAGTTAACAAATCAGCATATTGATATACGCTTGACACATGCTTAACTTGTATAGCATTTTCAGTAACAAGCTCTCTCACATAAAAATGTCTCAAGGCTATATGCTTAGTTACATAATATGTACATACATAATATGCCACTTGTAGATTTTCCTGTAGCAGTACATCCAACATGATCTGAATCACTGTAACTTTCTAAAATTCCAGGTTTATAATCCTTTTTATATACAATTCCAAGATCCAAAGTGCCTTGTAAATAGCGCATTATTCGCTTTACTTTAAGAACATCTTATTTGGATGGATTATCTAATTGTTCCAACCATTAGGTAATCTAATGCACCCACTTTGTCTTTGTGCTTGTCTATAAGGAAATACATCTATATGAGTCATTCTCTTTAGTCTGTTCAGTATCAGTATTCTTTATGATTGGTGTGCCAACAGATTTGCAATTACCCATACCAAATCGTGACAATATTTTCACTGCATAATATTTTTGTGAAATTTTAATAGACCCATTTTCATGATTTATGATTTGCAATCCCAGAAAATAGTTAGCAGGTTTAATAATAATTTTAAATTTAATTTTTAAGTCATTAAGAAACTTTTTACTTTCTATTTTGCTTGTTGATGCAATCAATCCATCATCTACATAGAGTGCCAGTATTATTTTATTACTTGCCCTCTTTCTGATAAACAGACATGGATCAGTGTCACATTGAATAAAGTGTATAGATTTTAAATATTCAACCATACACTTGTTCCAGCATCTTGGAGCTTGTTTCAAGCCATAGAGACTTTTATTTAGTTTACAGACTTTTAGTTCCATCACTATAACCTTCAGGTTGAGTCATGTAAATTTTTTCCTCCAATAATCCGTTAAGGAATGCAGTGGATACATCAAACTGCATCAGTGATAGACCTTCATTTGCAGCTATGCTGATAACAGTTCTAATTGTAGTCATTTTTGCTACGGGTCTAAACGTTTCATCATAGTCAATTCCCTTCTTCTAAGAAAATCCTCTGACAACTAACCTATCAGGCTTTATACTTATCAATAGAACCATCAGCATTAGTTTTTATTTTGAAAATCCACTTGCAGGAAATAGGTTTTCTTTTATTAGGAAGATTCACTAAATCCCAAGTTTTGTTATCCTTTAAAGATTTCATCTCATTTTCCATAGCATTAATCCAATCTTTTTTATTATAACTTTTCATCGCATCTTTGTAACATGTAGGTTCATTTAGTTCACTCATATCATCGATTGACATCATTATGTAGTCATTAAACTTTATTGGTTTGCTTAAGTGCGACCTATCTCTTAAAGTCATTCTAGCTATATCTTCTATTTCATTATCAGATAAAACATCATTACTATTATTAATTTCTGTACAATTTTCATTTACAACTTCTTCATCACCATCAAATTCATTATCATTCCTTAACTCTATATCAATATCATGATTATCATTTGCATCTTGTGGCAATTCAAGAGGTATACAATTTTCATCATTAATCACATCCTCCCTTACATCATGAATTGGTAGATTTTCATCACTTTTTCTAATATTTACAGTGAATTCATTATTTAAGCCTTGATATTTGATTTGATTGTTATTTAAAGTGTTTGATTTTTGTATAATAGATTCATTAAAAGTAACATCACTTGATCTTATTAAATTTACTTTACCATTTATATTAATATTTATTAAACGATATCCATCATCACCATCATACCCTACTAATATATACCCTACTACTAATATGTTTGTGCTTTCTTCTCCAATTTAGTTCGCTTTTGCTTGGGTACATGTGCGAAACAAGGAGTGCCAATAATCCTTAAATGTTTAATAGCGGGCTTCTTCTTAAACCAAAGTTTATAAGGTGATTTATTTTCAATTATTGTGGGCCCAGTTCTATTTAAAATATAAGCAGCAGTATTTACTAGCTCAGCCGATATAGCAACAGGCAGTTCTTCGTGATCATACATCATTGCACGTGCAGATTCAACTAAAGTCCTGTTTTCTCTTTCTGAGCACCCATTTTGTTCTGGGGTATATGGCATAACAAGTCTTTGTTTTATACCAGCATTACTTAAAATTATTCGAACTTTCTCATTGTCAAATTCTCCTCCGTTATCACTTAATAATTCCTTAATATTTACACCAGCATTTTACATTCATTTAACATCTCTTGTAGCTTTGATGCAACTTCAGATAACATGGCGATATTTTATGAAATTATCTTTGAAGAGTAAAAAATATGGGTACTTTTTGTAAGAGTTAGGAAATGGACCACAAACATCAGTGCTGATTAATTCCCCGGGTTCTTTAGCTGGATCTCTTGTTCCAAATTTTCGTCTATGTGCCTTGCCATAAATACAACCATGACATAATTCAGAATCCAGATTTACTTTAATACCAAGTTCCCTTTCAATTATCTTCTTTACGTGAGTTTTGTTTTGGTGTGCCATTCTTTCATGATAAATTTGCAGTGTATCTAAAGTATTTACAGTATTGACTAGAACTAAGTTTTGGGGTTTTATATTTCTGACTTTGAGTTTATATAGACCTCCATTCTTTTGTCTTTCACCAATAACTTTAACGGTTCCTTTAGACTTGACTTTACAAATTTTAGAATCAGATTCAAAGAAGCTTTGTGGTAATTTGTCTAATGCGGATATTAGCGAAAATAAATTCTTATTTACAGATGGTACATACCATACATCACATACCTAAGGTTATCACCCTTTTATGATTTTCAATGTTGGCTTCTAGTATTATACTACCTTTGCCTATAGCTTCAACTAATTCACCACTTGCAGTTGTTACAGTATGTTTATTTGTAAATTCTTCTAAATTTTGAAACAAATCACGTCTATGGGTTACGTGACTGGTTGCTCCGCTGTCCACATACTGGAACTGTCCTTATCTGCTATAAAATATCCATATTATCCATATTATTTATAGTTATATTTACATTATTTGCAGTTGGCTTTGGAGGGCGTCCGTCATTAATCCACTTCAATTAATTCTTTATCTTATGCCCATCCTTATTACAATATTTACAATGAAACTTCTTTACAAATTGTTTGGTCTTATTTTTATCCATCCCTCTTACGGTAAAAGCTTGATTACTCGTAGAAGCAACTGATACATTTGCAGTTAAATTCCTCTTAAAGGCGCAGAGTTGAGATGTGAGCTTTTCAACTGTTTTGTCACCCTTAGATAAAAGTAGCCAACTGGATCTAAACGAAAAATATTTATCTGGCAATGTGTCTAAAATTTTACAAATTAGAAGCATTTCAGGCAATTCTTTACTTCCATCTAATTTTATTAATTCTGTATTTAATTTAAACCAAATATTCTCTATTTTTGTCAATGAATAAATGGCTAAAATATTCTCTTAATGTTTTATTAATATAAATACTGTTTTCCGTGGCACATTTCAACATTAGGGATACCCTTAAGTAAAATACATACTTTATATTTCCACATTATCCAGTTTGTGCCGTCTAGATAGCCAATATTGATTTTAGTGGCGTCAATAAATGGTTTGGATGCCATTATTGTTGACCAAAAATGTTCAATTCACTTCAACGTACACTTCTTGAATTTTGTATTTTTAAAGTGTCGGATCTTACCAGTGATATACTTTTATTTTAGTAACCACGCTCTGCTACCATGTTGAAATGTGCCACGGAAAATAGTATTTATATTAATAAAACATTAAGAGAATATATTAATTGACAACTTCAAAATAGAGTGACATTATGACATAAGTAAAATAGTCTTCTAATAGTAAAGGTATATCTCAAATGACGGAAGCGCGTTTGCAGCGTTATGCGTTGTTTTTGACAGCCTATAACTGTAAAATCGAATACGTTAGGAGCAAACGCAACGTAGCTGACTATTTAAGTCGTTCTCCGGACCGGAGAACGACTTAAATGGACAACCGGAGACTCCGGTGGACGTCGCGGCCGAGGTCGATGACGGCGGCGAGTGCGCAGGCTGCGTACATTTGTTGGACGCCGCGCTGCCGGCCTCGGTGCGTGACGTGCGCGCCGCCATGATGCCGTATTTTCGCTGTCGGCACGAGTTGCACATCGATGACGGGTGTCTGATGCGAGGTCAGCGCTTAGTTGTGCCGCAAAGGAGGGCCGTATTATGTGAGTTGCACGCGTCACATCAAGGTGTGGTCAAGATGAAGTCGTCGGCACGTCGGCGTTTCTGGTACCCCGACATGGATCGTGACATTGCTGACACGGTAGCAAATTGTTCACGCTGCGTCTCCCTCAGGGCCGCTCCTGCATAATCTTCCATAGAAGCCTGGGAGTGGCCACGCAACGTTTTCGAACGGGTTCACGTAGACTTGTTGGGGCCGTTTCGAGGACGCACGTATATGGTGTGGTCGACGCCCATAGTAAATGGATAGAGTGTAGCGAAATGAAAAGTTTAACAACGACCGCTTTTATAACAAAGTTAAAACACATTTTTTCACGGTTCGGGTTACCAAAGTTAATAGTGTCCGATAATGCAAAAACTTTTACGTCGGCAGAATTTATAAAGTTCTGCCTGGATAACGGTGTAGAACGTCTCACAACTTCGGTATACACTCCTCAGAGTAACGGGCTCGCTGAGAACGCGGTGAAAATTTGTAAGGGCTTTTTAAAAAAACTTACCGGGGGCGATCAATCGAAGCGCGGCGTTGATACGGTTCTCGCGGATTGCCTGTTCCAGTACAGAAGCACTCCACACTGCACGACGGGTGTTTCTCCAGCCAGGCTAATGTTCGGCCGCGAGTTACGCACCAAACTTGACACGTTCATGCCGGACGACCGCGACACTCCCGACGTGCAAGGTGACCGTGTAGCAGAACGTGTACGTGAAACGCAACTCGTACAAAAACGTAACTTTGCCGGTAAAGCTATTAGACAATTCGACATCGGCAGTGAGGTCTGGGCACGAGATTACAACAATCCTCAAAGGCCGACGTGGACTCTGGGTACGGTCACGAAACGTTTAGGCAAAGTAATGTACGAGGTAACAATTAAGTCTTCAAGTGTAACGTGCCGTCGACATGTAAATCAATTGTTATGTGCTAAATCAGGCCGGGAGCAAAGTCTTAATAAGCCAATCATATATGATGATTTTTTTCCGTTTATGAACGACGACACGAATGTAGACGAAGGTGTCGATGACGCCGGAGCTTCGACGATGGCCGCGGCTCTGAGTCTCGACCCGGAGCGGTCGCACTTGCACGCGACGAGCCCTACACCCGGGGCCGTGTTCGGAAACTAAACACGTTAACACTGGGTACTGTCACTACACTATATGCATCTCTTCTTCTCTAAGCATTTTTCAATATTTTTATCGCACTCTGTGACATTACCCAGTGTTAAAAGTGTTACGTTTCCGAACACGGACCGGGACCGCACCCAGGGTACCCGTGGGGGTATCGTCTTCGTTCCGGAAGAACAGTAAAACAACCTGTCCGGACTATAGACGAGCTTTAGGTAGGTAATATCTACTATTGTTTACGTATTTTAATTTTTTAAACTTATTTTTCATACTTAACTTGAATAAGTAGTATATGTTTGTTTAAAAACTAATGGGAAGGAAAGGATAAGTTTTAAAAAAAAGTATTTAAATAGAAGATACCTACATATACTATTTAATCGCCTTCAGTTTAGAACTTAATTTTGTAGATATATATATATATATATACGTAGGATATTTTTATTGTTTACTTTAGTTATTAAGTAATTAGTATTTAACAAAAAAAAAAACAGTTTTTATGTATGCGTTGGAGGAATGTAGTGTTTATGAAGTGGGTAGTTCTTCAGCCAATAAATGGTCGTTAACAAGTGAGGTTGTTTCATTGCCTCCCCTCGCGATCCGATACCACAGTAAGCAATATAATTCCAATAAATAAGCGCGTCTACAATCAGCATTCATTCACACAATGTACATATCGATTATTACATAATAACTTACTCACTTGCAAGTCTAGCCAAACCATCTACATTTCACTATGCACAAGTAACCCATGTATTCTTTCAAAAACTAAATGGAAAAAAGACAAAATTATTTAACTCAAGAATTAGATTCTATAAATACAATATATGCCGTTAAATGTCAAATTGGTGATTTATACAAATATTTACCTCCAGAAAATCCTAACCTAACAATTATTACTCAAAGTATAAGAAGTATTCATAAAAATTCAAATATTGATGACTTGGATGCGCGTCCACTGCTGGACATAAGCCTCCCCCAAGGATCGCCACAATGACCGGTTCTGCGCTGCTTGTATCCATCGGCTTCCCGCGACCTTTTTCAGGTCGTCGGTCCATCTTGTGGGGGGCCTGCCTCTGCTGCGTCCTCCGGCACGCGGTCGCCACTCGAGAACCTTAATGCCCCAACGGCCGTCCGTTCTGCGAGCTATGTGGCCTGCCCACTGCCACTTAAGTTTGGCGATTCTGGAGGCTATGTCGGTTACTTTTCCTTTTGCGGATCTCATCGTTTTGAATACTATCCCGCAAGGAAACGCCGAGCATAGCGCGCTCCATCGCCCTTTGTGTGACTGTGAGCTTTTTCATGAGACCCATAGTAAGCGACCACGTGGGCAATTCTCGCGCTTTCGACATTCATCTCGATCCGAGATTTTTAAACGAAAAATGACTAAATATGCCATTTTTCGTTTAAAAATATCGAACATTAAACGAAATAAATAATAAATATTAATTAATAAATAATAAATATACAAATATTGAACGAAAAATGACATATTTAGTCATTTTTTGTTTAAAAATCTCGAATCGAGATGAATGTCGAAAGCGCGAGAATTGCCCACCAGGTCTCTGATCCGTAAGTCATCACTGGCAACACACACTGCTCGAACACCTTGGTTTTTAAACACTGCGGTATTTGGGACGAGAAGATATTACGTAGCCTCCCGAATGCTGCCCAGCCGAGTTGGATTCGACGAGAGATCTCTTTCTCGAAGTTGGATTTACCTGTTTGGATTGACTGTCCTAGGTATATATAATTGTCAACAACTTCAAGTGCGGAGCTCCTTATTTTTAGAGGAGTGGGTATAACATGGGCGTTGGACATGACTTTGGTCTTATCCATGTTCATGTTTAGGCCCACTTTTTTAGAAGCCCCACTGAGATCATTGAGCATTATGCCGAGGTCCTCCAGGGTTTCAGCCATGACTACGATATCGTCGGCAAATCAAAGGTTAGTGATGTACTCGCCATTAATGTTGATGCCAAATCTTCTCCAGTCCAAGAGTTTAAAGACATCCTCCAATGCCGCAGTAAAAAGTTTCGGGGAGATTACGTCTCCCTGTCTCACTCCTCGCTGTAGCTGGATGGGTCTTGAGGTCTGGTCTTGGAGGCGAACTGACATGGTAGCGTTTTTGTACAAACACTTTAGTACTTCGATATAGCGGTAGTCAATTTGGCACCGCTGGGGTGACTGAAGCATCGCCCATGTTTCTATCGAATCGAAGGCTTTCTCATAGTCCACGAAAGCTAACACAGGGGCTGATTATATTCATCGGTTTTTTGTATAATCTGCCTCAATGTGTGGATGTGGTCTATGGTACTATAGCCTTTTCGGAATCCGGCTTGTTCGGGAGGCTGGAAGTCGTCAAGCTTACGTGAGAGACGATTCGTGATGACTCTCGAAAACAGTTTATAGACATGGCTCAGAAGCGAGATGGGTCTGTAGTTCTTCAAAAGGGTTTTGTCACCCTTTTTGAAGAAGAGTACCACCACGCTTCTGTTCCATGCCTTAGGTGTTTTGCCCTCGAGGATGACGGAATTAAACAGCTTCTGGAGAGCCATCAGCAAAGGTTTGCCACCAGCTTTCAGAAGCTCAGACGTGATTCCGTCATCACCCGGTGCCTTGTTGTTTTTCAACTGTTTGAGAGCCATCCTAATCTCGTACAGGCTGACCTCCGGGATATCTTCGGTATAGTGTCGGGTTAACCTGGCTTTTGGATGATGGCATCATTTTCCAGGTTTTTGACAGGAGGCCGTGTTGTTGTGTACAACTGTCCATAGAACCTTTCGATCTCCGCCATAATCTCTGGTTTGGAGGCGACAACTCTGCCGTCCTCGGTCTTCAGCTTCGTTAATTGACTCTGGCCGAGAGACAGATCTCTTGCGAATACTTTAGAGCCTTTGTTTTGCTCAATGGCATCTTTAATACGATCTGTATTAAATTGCCGTATGTCGCGAGTCAAGGACTTTGAGATCTGTCTGTTGAGCAATCTTACTTTAGAAGCGTCAGACGAAGATTGCATGGTCATTCCGCGTCTCTCTTCCATGAGCTTTAAAGTATGGTCGGAGATCTTTCTAGCTCCTTTGTTAGATCGGATCTTAAAAAACTTCGATCCGACTTGGTGGACAGTTTCCACAACCCTGTCATTATATTCGTCCACATCTGTGTACTCGCATAGGCATTCGAAGCGGTTTTTTAATTCCAGCTGAAAGCGCTCGGGGTTTTGGGTGTTAATAGGTGCCGGCCGGAGCGTAGACTTCATTAATCGTGACCTTTCAAGCTTTGTATTGATATTCAATGTGCCTCTTACCAAACGGTGATCGCTCCCGGTTTTCACCTCATTGATCACTGAGACATCATTGAATATTTGCTTTCTGGTCGACAGGATGAAGTCTATCTCATTTTTGGTGGCACCGTTAGGGCTTATCCAAGTCCACTTGCGTTGTGGTTTTTTCTTGAAAAAGGAGTTCATCAAATACAGTCCCTCCTTTTCCATGAAGTTCGCAAGCATCTGACCTCGTGGATTTCTACTGCCTGTACCAAATTGCCCCACTCTCAGTTCGGTTTCGCTTCGTTTGCCTATCTTCGCGTTAAAGTCTCCCATGACAACAGTGTAATGAGATTTGAAGCTACGCATAGCTCTACTGATGTCCTCATACATGGCTTCTACCTCGTCGTCGGGGTGTGTCGATGTCGGGGCGTATACCTGTATGACCTTCAGCGAATATCGTTTGGTTATTCTGAGTATAAGGTAAGCCACCCTTGTCGACACACTCTCGATTTTGACAACGTTGTTCACGAGAGACCTGTGGACGATGAACCCGACACCACCTTGAGACGGTTGGTCGCCCTCCCGGAAAATGGAGCAGGTTACCGGATTTCAGGATTATCGAGTCTTCACCTTCTCTTCGGACTTCAGATAATCCAATAATATCCCAGTGTAACCCGCTCAATACTTCCTCAAGTTCGACCACCCTCTCGTCAGTCCGCAGTGTCCGTGTGTTGTATGTTGCCAGGGCCACAACATAATATTAATTTTATTATTTTGACAGAATGCCGAATAAACTCCAAACCACTTCCACATAAACCAGGTTATCAAACATACAATTCTACTAAAAAAACGAACCAAAACGATGGTGTTGTGGTTTTTATTAAAAACACCATTGAAGACTCTGTTACTGAGATTTCTCTCATAGGAGCTTCCTGCTTTGAGATTTCAAATCCAAATTGTATAACTATACGCATTTACCGTTCCCCGTCTGAAAGAAACCCCGAAAACTTTTATTAATTCACTTAACCTACAGTTAAACTC
Source organism: Monopis laevigella (assembly GCA_947458855.1). Classification (NCBI taxonomy): domain Eukaryota; kingdom Metazoa; phylum Arthropoda; class Insecta; order Lepidoptera; family Tineidae; genus Monopis; species Monopis laevigella. The sequence continues at coordinate 2,222,094 of OX381582.1, forward strand.
ACCACATCAAAAATACAAAAATGTTGTTATAACGGGAGACATAAATATCAATATAATAGAGGGAATCTATGAAAAATATTCAGAAACCTACCTCGACATGCTAGCGTCGTATGGCATGTTACCTGGACATAGATTTGACACTAGAATTAACAGCTGCCTAGACCACATAATCACTAATTTAGACCCTAACAACTACTCGGCTACAATCGCCGTATTTGACACGACAGTGACAGACCATAAAATTACTGGTATGTTTATTTATCAAAATAAAAAATCCTAGAAAGCCCCGAGAACTAAAACTATTACAAATTATTCAGACGCCTTAACAACCCTACAAACTAATATTACAACTGACTTTATAAACATACAAGATCCTAATACCTTAACATCTAAAATAATTACTCTAATTACAGATTCTTTAAGTTCAAATACTAAAACTGTCAATATTCCTAATAATAAAAGAATCATTAAGCCGTGGATAACGCCTGGTATTTAAAAGTGTATTAACAACAGAAACAATTTACAAAAGAAACTACGACTAGACGAAACAAACGAAATTCTTAAAATAACCTACCGTAAATACAGAAACTTTTGCAATAACCTAATTAAAAAACTAAAATATAAATATGAAAAGGACCTTCTTGATAAAGTCAAATTAAATAATAAAACCTTATGGAAATGTATAAAGGGAATCACTAATCTAAATAAGCAAAAATCTCTTAATTCTGAACTAATAAAGTTACAAAGCAGTCCTTCGGAATCGGCAGAACAAATAAATAACTATTTTAAAAGTGTAGGTAAATTACTAGCTAAACAAATCAATACAGACCCTAAACTCCTAAACGACTACATTGCATCCCTTCCATCCCAACCTAACTCAATAGGGAATATGCATGTTTTTATTTTTATTTCATTACTTGATAGAGTAACTACATTAGATCCTAAAAACAAATATTAAACATTTTATAAAGGGTAATAACACAAAAATAAAAGGGTTTAAACTTTATCTGCCACTACCGCTGTAAAAAACAGAACATTACTAGCCGCCATTCTGTGGCGTCATTCAATCATCAAAAAGAATATTAGTTTAATGTTATTGCACCTCAAAAGTTTGTCAAAAGGTTTGTATATCACAAATTATCGTAGTAAAGGACAATAAATACCCGAGAAAACAAGAAACTGTAGACTACAGAACACACGTTGACATTTGTTTATGCGCGAATGACGTCACATGTAGTGTTTGCTAATGTCGGAGCGTTTAGAAATGCGTTCCGTTTCTACAAAAAAATGGATTTTTAAATTCGTATTTATAAAAAAATTAGCTAATCAAAATAAAATATATTACTGTAATGTTCAATGACATAAAAGGAACATTATATATTAAAATAATAATAATTGGCGTTACATGCATATTCCCTATTGGCATAACTGAACCCGAAGCCTTCGAAATTGAATCAATAATTACAAATTTAAAATCTATAATACACCCTATTTTTAAGAGCGGGGACAGAGACGATATGAATAAGTATAGACCAATCTCAATATTACCAGTAATATCTAAAATTTTGGAAAAATTAATAATAAGCGTCTAATCGCATACCTAAACAAATACGGTATACTGTTTAAGTCTCAGTACGGATTTCGAGAAGGAATCAGTACTGAAGACGCTATCATGGACCTTACAAAAAACATTACTAAAAATCTTGATAATAAAAGGAAAACCTTATGCATATTTTTAGATCTAAAAAAAGCTTTTGATACCGTCTCTGTTCCCATTCTCCTTCACAAATTGGAGAGCTTGGGTATTAGAGGAACCACCTACTTACTGACTGTTTAAGAGACAGAACTCAGCGAACTAGACTTGACCAAAACATTACTAGTAATGACATCTCGTTAGAAACCTCCAATTATAGTGTACCGCAAGGTAGTGTTCTCGGACCCACCCTATTCCTTATCTATATCAATGATTGGACTAACTTGACATTAACTAATGGACTTGTGTTTTCCTACGCAGATGACACTTCATTACTCTTTCAAGATGATAACTGGTCTGAAATATTTATCAAAGCCGAAGCTGGATTGCATAAAGTTATCACTTGGTTGCGACTTAATCTACTTACCTTAAATACTGATAAAACAAATTTTATCCCTTTCTCAATTAATGAATCCTTACAACCTGATATAAACTTGACTTTAATTGCCCATACTTGTACGAGCTATCCCACTGATAAGTGCTCCTGTCTTAATATTAAAAGAGTAAACTCCACTAAATATCTAGGCATAGTTATAGACAAGAATCTTACCTGGTACCCTCAACTTGAACCGTACTAGAAAACTTATCTGGCTTTTCAAACATCTTCGTAATGTAACCGACACACAACTTATCACGTATATTTACACTACCCTTGTTCAGTCTATCCTATTGTATTGCATAACCATCTGGGGAGGTACTTTTAAAACAAAATTTATTAGCATTAAACGTGCACAGAGAACCATTCTAAAAGTAATGTTACATAAGAAAAAAATGTACAGTACATCTAAATTGTACAGTGATGCAAACGTGCTAACTGTTAGAAAACTTTATATATTGCAATGTACTCTTAAAACACATAAAAATACCCAACTGGACCTAAACACTCTAAGTAACGGGAATCCCTTCTTAGTAATTAAAAACAGTAAAGTGAGAACTGTTTTTGCTTCGAAACAATTTCATTCACAGTCGATCATATTATATAACAAAATAAACAGAACACTAAAAATCTACACTATGACCTTAAATTATTGTAAAAAAACCGTAACATCATGCCTAAAAACTCAAAATTATGAACAAACAGAAAATCTATTAAGCCAACACATTTCGCAATAACTACTGTCATAAATAGTTATGGAATTACGAGTAGTTCACCCTAATCTTATTGTTAATGAAAACTTTTTAATTAAAAAAATACTCATAAAACAAACTCTCCACACACCACACACATACACACACACACATTATTATTATATACACTTTTATTTATTCATGAATATACACAAATATTATAATAATATTCATTTACATAAATATGTTATTATATATTTTACAAGTGTAATTTCTGTAGGAAGAGCTCCTAATACAGGTGTTTTACACTTAACCAAACCATGTTAACATACCTTGTAAATGAAAAATAAATAATGTTAGATTTTTTTGATATATACTCTCGCTAAATGACATATATAGATATATTATAATAATAATATAAATCCTTAGTTTTTGAAAATGGTCGAAAACTAGCTGATGAGGGGTCGAAGACAGGAATTTTTAGTCGAAAACTGGTCAAATCGGTATTTTTAGCTTTTTATAATATTTAAAAAAAAAAATAGCAAGCTGACTACCAAAAACTTTACTTTTAATTAAAATAGAATATACAAGAAGTTAATTTAAATACAGTTTTGGTTAAAATCATTAAAAACATAATTTTGCTACTCAAATTTGGCATGTCACCTAATTGGTCGAAAACTGGCAGCAACCCGACGTAGCGTATTGTATCACGATAGCGGCTTTAAAAAAAGTCCTGAATTTCTTTATAGTATAGACAGTAGGGTGGATCGCCATGGTATGGTAATTTTTTTTTACAAATCTGGTTTTGCGGGGTGCCGAATAGTTGCTCTAGGTACATACAATTAAGCATACAAAATATCCATGAAGGTAAAAACCGTGCCCGGGGCGCGTTTTTTTTAGCTTCATGAAAATATCAATTTGTGATAATATTTATTTTCCTGCTAATTTTTTTCATATTGATGAGACCTCTTTCGCGCCTCGCTCGCGCACCGCGCATTCCCCGCCCTCGCAACCCCGTTTCGTTCAAGAAGCCCATTGGAGCTGTCATAGCCTCTATTGCATTGGAAATAAGAGCTAAGAGAACTCAAATTATCAACGCAACAAATAGCTATCGCTTTCGCTGATTTATAATTAGGCCGCAGGTTCGAGGTCTCCCCTCATGAAATTTTTCAAATCATACAGATAGCCCCGCCACGCTTGAGAAAGTCATGCAAAACTTCCATGAAAGGCTCAATATGTGCATTGCGCCAAGGCCATCATTTGGACAATATTATTTTTAAAACATAGTTATTACCTTTTTATAATTTTTTTTATAGTTTTCTTTTACTAACCTTTGAAATGTGGGCGTGTACCTTGTACCTAGATTATTTTTTGAGAGAGCTTAAAAATGAGGTAACTTATGACACTTGGATCCTAAAATTTATAAATTATTAATTTGTACAAAAATACATTTCAAAAAGATCTGAAACAATATAACAGCATTACCATTTTATTTAAAGTGGATATTGTTGAGCCATTTTTAGTTTATCAATTTCCAATGCCAGCTTTCTGTTGGTTTCTACCAGTGCATTCTGATTCTGAACTAGACTTTGCATCTGGTCCGCCATGCTCACTAACTGTTTTTCCAAATACAGTTTTTGCTTTGTTAGGGCCATCATGGTACGAAGGAAATAGTTTCTGTTCTCATCTGCCATTTCAGACATGGTTAACTTCATGAAATCCTTCAGTTCATCCATAGTCTTGTTATCTATACTTCCGATTGTATTAACATCACTTTTGTATTGTTTTGTATGAGAGTTTGTATCATTCAAATTTTGTTTATCATACTCAGCATTACCAGTGACATTCAAAGGTGATGGCATCCCAAACTGCTCTACTGGCCTATTTGTAAGTGGTGTTGAAATTTTGCTTAGATTTTTATCTCTCTCTTGTATAAAAGCAAAACCATTATTGTCATTTTTTTTATCTGTTAGGTAATCAGATTTATTGACATAATCATCTAAATCAGTATTAGATTTATCAAGGCCCATCATAACCAGAAATGAATCAACTCTGCTGTCATTGGCTGGTTGGTCAGGACTGCTTTTTGGAGGAGAATCGTTTATCATAAACATATCTGATACTCGGCTTTTGGCAGGAGATTGACGTCTTTGAACAGGAGTATGCACATCTGCTTCTTCTCTCAGACTAAATTCTATAGACAAATTCTTCTTTTTTGATGGCTGAAAAGCTACTCTTCTGACTTCCTCATAGTGCCCTTTTAAAGTTTTCAGAGGAGATGCCATGTCTCTTAAATCATAAATCAGTATGACACCATTTTTAGTACCTAGAGCTACAAGATTTTCTGGATTAGTAGCTATAGCAGTTAATGGATAATTTGTGCGCACTGTTGAAACTATATTTTGTAGTCTTATATCATATACATGCATCATTTTATCATAACCGCTGGACAGCATGACATCTTTATTAATCTGAGAGAATGTAAAATCACTAACAGGGGATGCATGTACATTTTCAAAGAATGCTTTATCTTTATTTGTTGTTACATCTCTTAAAATTATGTGACCTTCATCTGTGGCCAGGCCTAATAAGGATCTTGATTCAGGGTGAAATTTCATAGCAGAAATGCTTCTTGATTGGTTTAATTTAATAGTAGAAACGGGAATGTTTGAAACCAGACTGTATATTACAGTTTCTCCACTGTGCATTGAAGCTGCTATACTTGAATTCTTGAGATTATAGCTGATAAAGTTAACACAAGAGGGGTGTGTCTGGGTTGGAAATGACTTGGTAATAGATTTACCTTTTGTGTCCCAAATAATGATGTTGCCATTTTTTGTACCAATAGCAATATTTTGGTAACCTTCTCTCTGAAATGTTGCAGACCAGGTGTCTGTGAATGGAACTTGTTGGAGACATCTTACTTCTTCTCCTGTGCTCAGGATCTCTATCAATCCTTTAGGGTTCACCTGAAATATTATTTTGTAATTATAAAATTGGACAGTTTAGTTTTTGCTCAGAAGATACAAATACTATTTTTTTATATTGGATTTAACAGCGCTCTTTATCAAGAACTCATGGATCTCAGCTATCTACAAAATTATGCAAAATGTATGGATATGATATGATGACTGTTTAAAGTGATTACACCATGATGTAATGTCAGCTCCTTACAATTTTATATATATAATAATAATAATAATATTTAGGACAAATTACAACATATTGCTTTGGTCACAAACTAAGCTCTAGGCTTGTACTATGTGCACCAGAAGCAACGATATAATACATATTATATTTTATAAACACCCAGACCATGTCAAACTGTACAGAAAAACGTACTAATATTTTTTGCCATGGGTGGGAATCAAACCCACGACCTCCGGATAGAACGCCAAAGGCGCAACCACTAGTCTACGGAGGCTGTCATGTATATGGTTTATCCAAGGTTCCTTAGCTAAGGGGCTAATTTGAATTTATCATTAATTTCAGCCTATACAGTACTGAGAATAATCATATGAATGAATGAATGAACATGTGCTTTAATCAAATAGTAATCAATCATTAGTTTGTAGAATGACATAACATGAATTAAAATGAGTAATGGTGCAAACTACTCAATTGACCCAAGTTTGAAACAGAATAGACAATAAAACAGGTTAGTTCACTGCATGGGCGTAGCCTGGGGGATTTAAGGGTCCTTTCCACTTTGTTACTTCTCCTTTCTCATTTTGTAGTTGGTAGTATTGTGTATATGTAGTTTATGTATGTATATACATAAGATATATTTAAGTAGAGTATAATAGATTGTAAGTATTTTATATAATATTCACTGGTTTATATACTCAGTTACTGTATTGCACCTACCTCACTTATTAACTGCTTTTATTGTCCCGAAGGTTTGACTGGTAGAGAACACCGGGCGGCATTAAGTCCGCCTTTGTATTTTGTATGCAATAAAGATTTAAATAAATAAATAATGACCGAAGCTTAAAACTCCCCCCGATATTAAATCCTGGGTACGCCCATGGCTCACTAAACAAATTCCAATAGTCAAGTGGTGCAAACAACTACCTACACTTCTTCTACGTCTCCTTCTTCATCCTACTCTTAAAAGAGAAATCGCAAAACTTGAGTTAGACAAGTACTTAGTACATGCCATTATGCAGGACAAACCCTAGTTAACATAATAGTTATAGGTGCATGTAAAGTATGTGGGCTGTTAAAATTAAATACATAAAAATTTTAAAACCACCTGCAGTAGATATTTTCCATCATCGCTCCAGTTTATATCCCTAATAATATTGTTGTAGGAGCCAAAAGTTTTTTTTAATTCCCAATTGTTAACGTCGTATAGCAACAAACGAGAACTTATAGAGGTTAAATACATGTTTACTTATTTAGCAATTATTGCACAATTTTATAATAAAGAATAAAATCACTGAACATGAAAAATACCAAAAACTATTGTTTTGTTTGTAAATAAATTATCTTTTTTTCAAATCCTTTTTATTATTATACACAGATTATAGTCATGATTACAAATTAAATTGATGGCTTCTAAGCGTTAAGCGTATTTTTGCCATTGTCGAGAGTGTGTAGTCGGAAATTTATTATTTATAGGTATTAATATAGTAAAAGAGGGATAATGGGATGGACAGGAATAGGTAAAGGACTAGGATAAAATTAGGAATGGCCATATGACCTTATGAAAGCATACGGTATAGTTATAAAACGGGTACCACCCCACCATTTTACAGAAGATTGTGGGATTATTTGAGATAACACAAATACCGAGATCACTGCGTAAATGCTACACTTCTCACATTTAATATCACTGTACGAAGATATTAAATGTACGAACTGCTTATTCTACAAAATGAGTACACTTTTGCACGATAATATTCAATAAAATTAAATATCATAAATGTAACAGAAACACGTGTCTACAGCTCCTAGATATATAACCAATGGATGTAGCATAACCTAGCTTTCCCCTCTGCTAAAATACATATTCAAAACAAGTTCACGTTTAATCGGCGTCATTTGGTATCGTTTGATGTCGCAAAAATGTTCTCCACTCACTCAATAAAATATGGTTAATTGTGCAGTTACATTATGTCTAAGATCGCCTTGGACATAAAGTAACTAACTTCAAATTTTCGGAACCCTGGTGTCTCCTATCACTTGTGAGTAAAATTTTCAATAAATATAATTGTATTAAAATCTGAATTTCACTTTTATAAGTACGTAAACGATAGAAATAAAAAGTAGTAATACGTGGGAGACAACTTGACACATCACGTAGTGCGGTAATAAAGATTAGCGATTATATCACTATTCTTAAACAATTATCTCGCTACTAAATTAGAGCTGGGAAAAGTTTATTTATTTTAAAAAATCGATATTTTAAAGGCTGTACTTTAGGCTAATATGATGTTCGTTGATCATTAATTAATTAGTTTGAAATTACAAACATTGGCATTTTTCGTTTTGCATCGTTTCATACATTAAAAAAAGTTATGACACCTCAAAGTTATCCTAAAAATATTGTGAATCATGGTTATCCTACGCATGTTATCACAGCTGATCAGCGTTCTTTGCTTGAGGCGGGGCATACGGAAAGGTGGGGCGCGCGAGTAATTTTTCATGCGACTATAAGGTATTTTTTCGCGTTTTTAAACTTTATTCTTCCCTTTTTCTAAAACATAAAGGTCATTATTTAGATCGGTCGTTAAATACACTAACAATCCTAAATTTTAACTCTTCGGGGCTCGCCTACATTAGTTATGTGGACAAAATGTGGCCGTGTGATGTCGCCCCACAAGAAGTGAGTTCAGCGGGGTGAGAAGGAACTTTATTTAACACTTTCGCTTTCGTCAGTGGAATCGTTTTCGACTTGTCTATGGTCAGAATCCGTATATTATTCATATAGAAGTGCTGTAATGCATCTTCAAAATTATTAGGTTGGTGATTTTTCGATTGAATTATTCAAAGAAACGAATAATTGATATTTATCTCTTTTCTAAAGTTGAATCGAAAGAATTATGGTACAGTTTTAATAATTTACATGATCTGTTACAGCACTTCCGTATATTATTCATACAGGTTCTGGCCATAGACAAGACGAAAACGATTCCACTGACGAAAGCGAAAGTGTTAAATAAAGTTCCTTCTCACCCCGCAGGTGAACGTGGAGGAATGTGACTCCCGCGACCGATCCAGCGATCACCATAATTACTGTTCAAGTGGGCGATTCTCGCGCTTTCGAGATTCATCTCGATTCGAGATTTTTAAACGAAAAATGACTAAATATGCCATTTTTCGTTCAAAAATATCGAACATTAAACAAAATAAATAATAAATATTAATTAATAAATAATAAATATATAAATTTTCGAATCGAGATGAATCTCGAAAGCGCGAGAATCGCCCACCAAGTGAGAGTTCTCACAATGGTGTGGTGCCCCATCCTGTTAAATAAGGATTGAATGACAAGTCAATATCAATTTGGATAGTTATGTTACAAAAAATTAATAATTAGAGAAATGTATTTAAAAGTAGGTTACTAACCTTTCTGATCAATCATCATAGATAAGTAATAATAACAGTTTGTGTCGGCATTTATCCAAAGCCCATGCTGCGTGTTTAATGTTTTATGGGTCACGCGGTGTTTGTACCTACACCGCGCAGCACGTGCCAGTCGTATTAAAAGATACCGTCATTCATTGCGACTTTATTGGGATATGTTTTATGGTTTAAATTGGTTTAAAACTATTTTCAAGTCTTTATAAGTCTGTCGTAGCGAATATCTTTAATTTAATTATTTAAATGTAGTTATATATTACATACCTAATGTTTTAGTAAAAACTCTGACACACAAGTTTCAATTCATGGCTATTCCTTATTCAAACTTAGAAAAACGTATCTACTTTGAGCTTCTTTGCAAGTTAGTTAAACATTGATTCCCGTATGGAATGAATGTTTTTGTTCATTGTTGTAAAGTATGGTAGGTACCCTAAAAATACAGAAATTACACTTACCTGCTGAAAGTAAAAATCCGTATGCTCGAATGGTCACTGACCAAACGTACGACGCATCTGCGTCGCATAACTTGCACCTTTTGGTAATGTACGAATGTAAAACCTCGGATTTTAGTAGCTTCCACACACCGTACTCAGACGCACGAAAACGTAGTTGCATCACGGTAGCGCGCCCTAGGGTCCTTGACATTGAGCATGCTTTGGAGATCACAAGTATTGGATTGGCCGTAAAATTGTTAGAAACACAGGCGCGGCACTCTTTCGTCCACATAAATTCTTTGGGCTTCGGCTAAATTGTGCGAACTTAGACGTAACACCGAACCATTTCATAGAACTCACGGGATGAGTACATTCTTATGTATCACGACACGCACAAATTAATACACAATAAAACTATCTACGAGATGTCAAGAGAATGCAAAAGAACCGTGCTTCCGCCGTCGCGGCCAAAAAACAACTGGCGCTGTTCCCTCAATTTTTTAGTTTGTTGGTTGTGGGAGTGCGCATCGCAGGCTGCGACGCGTACGCATAGTATAGGGCAGGTGTACCAGGCTACCTCACAAACTACAAGAGTAGGTAGGTATGTAATGTATGGTGAACAGGGAATACCTATTTGTTTGAGTTAAAAGTTACGAGGGCAAGAAGGTATAAGATAAATGGGAAGGTATTGCGATATTCATCTCAATTTAAAACAAAAATGTCGTATATCCTTAATAGAATATCGACTTTTTATTTCTTTTATTTAATCAAATAATATTTTTTTCAGCGAAAATATGAATATTGATTTTTGTTAAGATTTCCTATTGATCTTATCATTAAAGAAGGGTAAGACGCAGCGGGAAAAAATAATTGGAACGTGAAAAATATTTAATATAATGTTAGGACAACATTACTTCATTCTTTCTTTTTTAAATACCTACTTGTTTTAATGGTATGTTTTTTTTATGAGAGCTCGGCATGTGACCCCACATCACCAGGGGCCTTACCAAAGAGCCAATCGATAATCGAATCGAAATACCCATCGAAAGCCAAATGTATGATTTGACGTTTCTCTTTGATCAGGCTCTACCCATAGAGTAAAATTCCTATACATTGTTAACGATCGATGCGGCGATTCGATTGGCGATCGTGCTCTTTGGTCAGGCCCCAGGGGCCTGACCAAAGACACAATCACCTTCAATACCACACTATTTACATGACGTCAATGCTATAAACAGCAATTTCTTAGAATTACCGAATAAATCTGAAATCAGCATAAACCTCATTAATCAGTATCGTAACAATAAAATAACAGACTTGGCATTTAGTTTTAAACAAGCAAATGATTCTCAAGCTTTATAGGTTATTAACTCGATAAAACAACGCAAGCGGTTGGGTTCGAATCACAATAACAATGATACTTATGACACTAACTTTCACACTGCAACCTATTACAAAAAATATTAATACATGTATTGAACAGAAAACCTTTCCTCTACAATGGAAGCATGCATTAGTAAGGCCTTGACCAAAGAAACAAGCAATTGTAATGGCAATTTTAAAGATTTAAAACCAATAAGTATTTTTCCAATCCTATCAAAGATCCTAGATAAACTCATGTTCTTACAGTTAAACGAATATTTCACAACAAACATTTTTTTACCGATATTTCAATCAGGTTTTAGGACACACCACAGTACTTCTACGGCTTTACTTGACGTCACTAACAACATACTTCAAGGCACAGATAAAGGGCACGTATCAATTTTAATACTGTTAGACTATTCCAGCGCAATCGACTGTCAAAATACATCTTTACTAATAGCAATATTATACTCGTATGGCCTTACCGAAAGCGCACTTATTGAACTTATTGAAAACTACTTAACCGATCGAAGGCAAACTATACTGATAACTAAAGCAGACGGTCTGAAATAATATCTACTATTAAAGAAGTCACTAGAGATACCCCACAAGGGGCGACTATATCTCCATTGCTCTACTCTATCTATACATCCTATGTGCACGGCTCTGTGCACATAAGATCCAAAACTGTCAATACCACCTTTATGCAGAAGACGCTCAAATTTTTTACTCTTTCTTACCAAACGAGACATTGCATGCTGTCAATAACATCAATACAGACCTAGAGCAAATTTATAAATTCTCACAATCACACTGTCTTACCCTCAATGTAGCAAAATATCAATATGGTCATAGGAAGAAAACAACAAATATCGAAAGTACTTAAGTTCAGTCCTGTTATACAAATCAACAGTGAGACAATACCCAATACGGAAACCGTAAAAGACCTTGGTATATATTTTGATGAAGAACTCAAACTTAATAAACATATTAATGAAATATCTAGATCACGTTTTGCCTCAATAAAATCATTAAATAGTATTAGAGACTTCTTAGACATAAAAAACAGGATCTATTTATGCGAGTCCTTAGTATTATCTAAATAAAGTTATTGCGACATAGTATATGACCCGTGCCTACCGCAGAGAACAGCAAAGTAGAACGTATCCAAACGCAGCTGGCGCTAGATTTTGCTTTAATTTTAATATACGAAAACGACATCACAATGAAAAATAACATTCTCAAAATGAAATATGGGCAAGATCTACACATGCTAAGCTAAGTATTTAGGATTATAAAAAACAAAACCTTAGCTTATTTACATACTAGATTGGAATATCTCCGTTCCAATCGCATTGGTCTAATTATGAAAGGTCGTCACCATAAAAGTAAAATTTTTAAAGGTACAATTAAAGTATTAACTATAAAATAATTAAAAACAAAATTAAAATTACTTACCTATAAATTAAAATATTCTTCCAAATCACTGTCTGTTAGTGGCATGGTACCCAATACGCTGGCAGCATTTCCTCTTTGAATTATTATACTCAATTTTTGTATGAAATAGCTGCCAGCTTTATTGTTTCCCGAAACATCGACGAGCCTAGGGGCAATTTCCTTATAAAAGGCTTTTGCCTCAGACCCCCACGGACCCATCGTCTCTACAGGGGCCTTACCAAAGAGCCAATCGATAATCGAATCGAAATACCCATCGAAAGCCAAATGTATGGAATTTGATGTTTCTCGGCGATCAGGCTCTACCCATAGAGTAAAATTCCTATACATTTTTAACGATCGATGCGGCGATTCGATTGGCGATTGTGTTCTTTGGTCAGGCCCCAGCAAACGCCGAAAATATATAATCTTTAATAATTGATTGATATTTTAGACGCTTGCTTAGTTGCGCCTGTTCCGCCGCAGCCCCTGCTTTCACTGAGGTACCTTGGAGATGGGAGGGAGCCAATGTATCACAACAAGTAAAATCCCATACAAGAGACTGTCCCAAACTCCAAGGTACCAAAGTCATCCCGTCTGGTCGCTTGCCATCGTCTCGACTTAAGCCGTTGGGTTCCAAAATAGACGGAATCGAGACCATGGCAAGCGTCCTACGGATAAGGTCATTACAGGCACTGTGACGGAAAAATCGGCCAGAACACGAGAGTCCGTGGTGACCCAACTCGCCGACATCTTTACCACACAGACAGCGATGAGGTTCGCACACCTTTAATCCCAAGCGTAGGCAAACGGATGTTCTTAGTGTACTGTTATCCAATAACGTACCCAAATTTTTGAAGGAAGCGCATTAAGCCATTGACTGGCCTCATACTCTGACACCGCAAGAATACGTGCGCGGTCATCAATTGTTGGGGATGAATCCACCAATTTTTGATGAACACGCTTAACCATTGGTAAATCCCACGACCTCTGTATTGTTGGATTATTAAGAAGATCCTCCTCCGGACATACCACTTTCCAAGCTTCTTTGGCCTCTGCCAAGCACACAGCCTCGACGTCCCCAATGGACGGGCTAAGTATTCTACCAATAAGGTCTTGAGTGCTATGGACAGAGGACAAGTATGCGGGTAGGGCTACGTCAGATAATTTTCTAATACCTAAGCCGCCAAATTTTATTGGTAAAGTAGCCTGAATAAATGCCTGTGAATTTATTTTGGAATTTAGTATTATTTCTAGTTTTTGTTTTAATGAACTATCAATAGTTTCGAGAATAGGTTGGAATTTCCAAACAGGGCTGGATCTTAAAATATATGTAAATTTTGGTAAGAATAAACAATATTTAAAAATGTACATGGCTATATGACTTTTTATTTCATAAATTCGATTTGATATTAAATTAAATGTATTTAATTTAGAATTCAGAAAATGAGGTATACTATCATCAAATATAGGAGCGCCTAATAAATTCTTTATTAATATTTTTTAAGTTCGGTGCCAAAATATTAAATTTTTGAATTATATAATTTCGTTCATCTAGATTGTAAACTTCAGGAATGTATAATTCACATTTACCAAAATTTTATTGAAGACCAATAGATGAAAATTTTAAAATGATTTCTTCCAAATCATTGTACACTATATCTATTTCATCACCTAATGTGCCATCATCTAAATACCAAACATTTAGTTTAGATTTTAGTTTATTTAAAATGGAATGAATCGCTATACTGAAAATAGCTGGTCCAAGGGGATCACCCTGTTGACAACCAACAGCGGAAGATATTTCATGTTTTTTGTACATTAATTTAGTAGATGAACTGTAGCATTGATATACATAGGAATAAACTTCTGGTGTATGATTTAGAATTTCATTTAAAAAGGTACAACGATCTATTGTATTGAAAGCGTTTTTTACGTCAATTTTTAATAAAATAGATGTTTTGCTTGCCTGGAGATATTTTCGTGTTGCATGCACGGCTGCTTCGCAACCTCCACTACACCCAAAGCCCAATTGAATAGGTTCAAAAATATTTTTCATTGTCGGTTTAATATATTTACAACAAATTTTAGATGTTATGCGCCGAAATGTTGAACCTATTGCAATTGGACGTATCCCACCATCTTTTTTTGTCAAAGCACAAAGGTTGGCACCATATAATATGGGTAAAATGTTAGAATGTTTAAAGGTGCATTCATCTTAACATCCTCTAGACTTTTGAATCAGTTGCCGCGAGATTTAAGAAGCTTAGAAAACCACACTATTTTAAAGTAAAATTAAGAAAATGGTTGATGGAAGCTCAAAAATGGAAATGGAGGATAGATTAACCATTAAGTCTTAATAACTAGCTATACATATTGTTTGGTATTTTAACAGCTTTTTCTATTTACTATTTAAATTTTGTATTTAAATTGTTCATAACATATTCCTTCCCTTGTCCTCCAAATAACTACTGACCCGCGATGGAAAGAAATCGAATGCGTACGCCGCCGACGTCACTTGCAACCGACTTGTGGTTTACGACGCGTCTCGCCCGGAGCTCGGTACGAAAAAAAAACCGCGAACACGTTCCTACAACAACAAAAGCTACCTCCAAAAGACTAAATGGTGTATTTGTATGTGTGTTAACAAAAACTTCAAAAAAGAAGAAAAGTGAGGAAGATCGTGTCAGCCAGCTTCTCGGAGAAAATTTCATACAGTGACCACAGAGGTCAGTAGTTACCTTTAGCTTTACCCACCATATATATATAATATAAGTATAGGTAATTTGTAAGATTTACTACGGTGCACCCTGAAAACCAGCGCGTGGTGTTTCGTTTTCGTTGAATTGGTACACCCTCAGCTTCAGCGTGGTGACTTTACCACGCTGAAACTGAGGGGGTACCAATTCATTAAATAATATTGTGATTTTTAAGTTCTTTTTTTATTGTGAGTTCTATTTTACAAATTAGCATAAGTTTTTGTATTGTTTATTTTATTGAATAAATATATTTTCTATTCTATTCTATTTACCAAAGAACTCCTGTACTCCTTTGATTCGACTGTGGGGCTGACGCGTCAAGTATTGACCGTGGATAGTGCTATTTCTGCATAGCAATGTATGTTACCGAGAGATAACAAATCTATATAAATATATATAACTCAAAGGTGACTGACTGACATAGTGATCTATCAATGCACAGCCCAAACCACTAGACGGATCGGGCTGAAATTTGGCATGCAGGTAGATGTTATGATGACGTGGGCATCCGCTAAGAAAGGGTTTTGATAAATTCTACCCCCAAGGGGATAAAATAGGGGATGAAAGTTTGTATGAAAAAAAAAAACTATTCCACGCGGACGAAGTCGCGAGCACAGCTAGTCATTGATATGCAGCAAGAACAGAGTAGGCGATAACACAGATTTTTGGGGTACCCCTGCGTTAATGGTTTTTGCGACCCGAGGTCATACTATCAACGAGGACTCGTATAGCCCGGTCTGATAAAAAACTTGAGAATACAATTTGAATGCCTAAAAATATTATTAACATTCGTAAAAATATCACCCAGTATAATTCAATGTTTAATATTTTTATATTATTAAATAATAAAATATTTATTTAATAATAAACGGTAATTAAAAATATAACATCTATTCGTTTTATTTTTCAATATTTCCGAATTTGTGCAAATTTTAATAAGTAATTCTATTTAAATCGTAATTGTAAATTCATCTGTTTTGTAACCGCATCAATTAGCCAGCATATGGGAGCGATTAATGATGAATGAATGAACAGACTCCATGAATGAGGACGACTAAGTAATAGGTTATAAGAGCATGTCATATGACTCTGTATCCACCTGGTGGTAAGCATACTTCCATAGTCCATAAATGGGCTTCCATTATGCCGACTAAATGATGCGGTTACGAAATAAGCGATGACGAAGACGATTTTTTATTACGAGTCTATTTTAATAACCTGGGGCCCTACCGGGAAGCCACATGAAATTCCGATCGCCAGGTCGATCGATCGAAAGCGAAAATAAAATGTATGTGATTTGACGTTTCCCGACGATTGACACAAAATTTTCAATACAATTTTATCCATCTACGCGTCGATCGGTTTGTCGATGTGGCTTCCCGGTAAGGCCTCTTGTCACTTTTTATTTTAAAAAAGCAGCCGCCCACTTTGTAGCCGCACCCTAAAAGGGAACAACAACCTCGGCAATAAAACATTGTAAAAACCGGTAAACCGGCTAAAACACAGACTAAAACCGAATCATGACTAGTCCCTTGACAGTTTTTGCATACAGATGCAAAAACTATTCAAGGTCTCGTTTCCACCGGCCGGCCGACCGGTCGGCATAGGGATGTTTTATAAGTCTACCTCCCACCTAAAATAATATTTACTAATAAAATAGAATTTACTACACACATATTTCTAAAAAAAGCATCGATATCAATACTTTAATAAATATTTTATTATGTCCCCGCCCTTGAATTACTATGCCTCATGAATTATTATATTTTGAGCAGAGAAAGTTCTTGAATAGTCAAACCGACTTATAAATAGGTAATATAAACCATATTATGCCTTATGCCGACTGAATAAAACAATTATGCCCGGTTTCTGAATGCGTCAGTTAAGTTCTTAATAGTTGTTGGTTCAATAAACTTATGAATGGGATAAACGTCGGTTAACTGTCGCTGCGTTTCTGAATACGCAACGAGCCGTTCAATAACTATGTAACCGATAAGTAGTTCCTAAATTTACCACTAGATGGGTCTTTTTTAAATGTCAATTTAAATTTGACTCTATATATTTTATTTCGTTTTCAATACATGTTTTATTTGTAATAATAGCTTTTTCGAATTTAAATGAGTCATCAGAAACTATTTCAGTTAAGAAATTATGATTATTCGTTATTTAGCAGTGGCTGTATTGAACGCCGTGAACAAAATGTCACTCCTTAAAAAAATAAACGTCAAACAAACAAAACTCTCGAGCGTACTGTTATTGTTGTACTTTAATATCTTGATTTATTACAAAACTGGACAGAATATTGAATTCTTCCCTTTGCGAGTGTGGCTTAGGTGAATAATAATATCTTGATTTTAATTTTATTCATCACAATCCATAATACAATCTTATAATATGGAATGTGTGATCCATCTACACAACCAATAACATTTGGAAATCCAGCTATGTTATAAAATTGCGCCTTTACCTCTCTCAACTCTTCCACATTTGGCATACGGATATAGCTCCTAGCTAACTTTCCTATTTCCTTACTTACTTTATATAGCACTCTTGACACGGTACTTTTATGAACGTTTATGTCATCACCAATAAGAACTTGGAATGTACCTGTAGCGTAAAATCGTAATGTGATGAAGATTTGTTCCAACACAGACAATGTGTATTTGCGATGCGTAAAAGGTGCTATAGCAGGGCTGATGATATCACTGATATGTATTACAGTGTTCTTATTAAAGCGATATCTTAAAGTAAACTCCTCATCAGTAAACATTTCGAAAGGATTTCTCCTTTGTCTTAAGTTTCTAGGTATAGATACATTTGAAATGAACTCCATTACTTCCGTATCAGACTCGGATGAACTGCTTGTATTTAATATGCCACTATTCATTGTTCTTCCTTATTAAGTAGGTACCTATTATAAAATAATTTTTAAATGTACTATTAAAATTCACTTTGCTATAAAATAACCACGCAATAATCTAAAAAATTCGAGTATTTAGTCACATTCAAAACGTCAAATAAAGTTATGGAACCGATAAACGGCACCCAAATGTCAGATAAGTTAACCTCAGTTTAAACGGAGTTTATCTGACACTGCGATGTTCAGAAACGCACTTCTAAGAGTTATCGAACCAATAGCGCTATCGAATCGATAAACTGCCGTTAAAAGTACCTCAGAAACCGGGCATTAATCGGGTATTAATTAAATCACGCCACCTGTCGTGTAATAGCAGAACCTTTTAACAGAGTTTCTAGACATTTTATTTCTACTAGACGCTAGATGTCATGATTTTTTAATATATTAATTTAAATCTAATTACATAGCCTGTCTTATTCATAAAAAATCCTTAAAACACTCTTAAAGAGCTCAATAGTTAAAACGTTCAATAAGGCTATTGGCTCGATAACTTTTTTGTTATTCATAAACCTCCAATAAAGCTCCTATAACTATTTGACGTTTATTAGCTGAATTATGCCCGGTTTCTGAATGCGTCAGTTAAGTTCTTAATAGTTGTTGGTTCAATAAAGTTATGAATGGGATAAACGTCGGTTAACTGTCGCTGCGTTTCTGAATACGCAACGAGCCGTTCAATAACTATGTAACCGATAAGTAGTTCCTAAATTTACCACTAGATGGGTCTTTTTTAAATGTCAATTTAAATTTGACTCTATATATTTTATTTCGTTTTCAATACATGTTTTATTTGTAATAATAGCTTTTTCGAATTTAAATGAGTCATCAGAAACTATTTCAGTTAAGAAATTATGATTATTCGTTATTTAGCAGTGGCTGTATTGAACGCCGTGAACAAAATGTCACTCCTTAAAAAAATAAACGTCAAACAAACAAAACTCTCGAGCGTACTGTTATTGTTGTACTTTAATATCTTGATTTATTACAAAACTGGACAGAATATTGAATTCTTCCCTTTGCGAGTGTGGCTTAGGTGAATAATAATATCTTGATTTTAATTTTATTCATCACAATCCATAATACAATCTTATAATATGGAATGTGTGATCCATCTACACAACCAATAACATTTGGAAATCCAGCTATGTTATAAAATTGCGCCTTTACCTCTCTCAACTCTTCCACATTTGGCATACGGATATAGCTCCTAGCTAACTTTCCTATTTCCTTACTTACTTTATATAGCACTCTTGACACGGTACTTTTATGAACGTTTATGTCATCACCAATAAGAACTTGGAATGTACCTGTAGCGTAAAATCGTAATGTGATGAAGATTTGTTCCAACACAGACAATGTGTATTTGCGATGCGTAAAAGGTGCTATAGCAGGGCTGATGATATCACTGATATGTATTACAGTGTTCTTATTAAAGCGATATCTTAAAGTAAACTCCTCATCAGTAAACATTTCGAAAGGATTTCTCCTTTGTCTTAAGTTTCTAGGTATAGATACATTTGAAATGAACTCCATTACTTCCGTATCAGACTCGGATGAACTGCTTGTATTTAATATGCCACTATTCATTGTTCTTCCTTATTAAGTAGGTACCTATTATAAAATAATTTTTAAATGTACTATTAAAATTCACTTTGCTATAAAATAACCACGCAATAATCTAAAAATTTCAAGTATTTAGTCACATTCAAAACGTCAAATAAAGTTATGGAACCGATAAACGGCACCCAAATGTCAGATAAGTTAACCTCAGTTTAAACGGAGTTTATCTGACACTGCGATGTTCAGAAACGCACTTCTAAGAGTTATCGAACCAATAGCGCTATCGAATCGATAAACTGCCGTTAAAAGTACCTCAGAAACCGGGCATTTTAGTAATGTGTTGAAAGAAAAAAATAATTGATTGTCAAGAAAGTTGGCAGAATCGCGGAAAACCAAGACCATAAAAGTAAAAAATAAAACGTTTATGACACCTCTAATGAAATAATTATAATAAGGTTTGGCGCACACTGATAGAAAATTTAGTCACACTAGCTGTGCCCCGCGGTTTCAGCCGTCATTTAAATTAAAATGTAAATCAAAAATAATGTATCAAAAATAGAATACAGCTTTGTTTATCGCGTATGTTGCATCTCTCTATATCTGTACCTATGTGATTTTTTATGATTGCATCTGTGTATGATAATATGTAACTTGCAAGTCGCAATACTTGTTTCACATACAACAAAAACTGTCAAGTGACCTAGTCATGTTTATGTTTTAGTCTGTGGGTTTACCGGTTAGTTGGTACCGGGACTACTGCATAGATTTATTGTTGAGGTGGTAGTATCCTTTCATGGTGCGGTTACGAAATAAGCGACTGAATTTATGATAAAGCAGCGAGGATATTAAAATAGACTCGTAATGTAAACTTTTTTTTTCTTTCTTTTTGATTCTTTGACATTTTGTAACCGCATCATTTAGCCAGTATAGTCTCCATTTATGGACTTTGTAGGTCTGCTTACCATCCGGTAGATACAAAATCACATGACGTGTAATAAATAAATAAAAAACAGATGTGAATGCAGTCGGCACCGCCATTCAATTTTTGTAGTTTCAAGCTTACTTTGTCTTTTTGGACAAATTACCGAGGTGAAACAAGATTAAATGTTAATATTTTTTTGTTACAAATTTCTGTCAGTGTGCGCCCAACCTAATTTGGTTCAAGTCCATTCGAGTTGTAAAATTTTGAGAATTTGTTGATCGGAAGCCGACTGGGCATTATTATTTTTATTTGTAATATAATTTTATGAAGTAATAGAAGTCATTTAATAAAATTTTAAACCAAAAAATAAAATATGTATAAAAAGTGAGGTTAAAATAGGTTTATAGTGGGCTCCTGCCTTCAATAAAGTTATGGAGCTGTTATTTGACGTTTATCACTATTAGAGGTTTATTGAGCGTTTATGAATAACATTTTGAGGTGTTTTGCTATTGAGCTGTTATAAAGCATCAATAAAGGCTTCGTAAGTTTTTATGAATAAGACCGATTACTGTGTATTTTTGTAACCAATAAGGACGATACATAATTTGCTTGCAACGTGCGTTATTTTTTCTTATCAGTATTACACGGTGTGGTTATCATATTCAAAGAAGACAAAGAAAAACATACGCAAATTTAAATATAAAAAAATATATAAATAAATAAATAATTTCAGATATTTTTATAATTAAATATTAGATTATTCAAATGATTACCGATTACCGATTACAATAAAAGTTTGGTAACTTATTACACCCATCACTAATTGTATTAGTTGCGTTTAGCCTATACTTGTGTTCTATACGTGTTTACCTCGTCCCGTACTAGAAGTGGCAGAAATAAATGCTCGAGAAATAGACCTTTGCTCAGGGGCTTTATTCCGAGTTTTGACACGTTCACCGTCGCGTATTTTGCGTAAACTATAAATATTGAATTATAAGTTCTATCCTATTAAATATAGAGTTGAAATTCCAATGCTCATAAATGTTCAAACTTGCGAAGAATTCGTGTATTTTAAGTTGGCGGCATTATTATAGCCAACCTAATACCGACTATATATCCATTGAAATAGAACTTATATTTCAATATTTATAGTTTACGCAACGTCTTGTCGTCTTTAGCGGTTGCAAACTCGGAATAAGGCCCCTGTTTATTGTTATTTCGTCTGAGTACGGTAATTTTCTTTAAAGGTAATTCTGGCATACCGGTCTGGCAACATGCCGCGCGTTTGGCTGATGTAGTTTCCAACAAGCCATAATAATTAAAAAAAAAAACCCTGAACCCAACGTGTCAACTGTCAATTCGTTCGTCGGTAGAATTTTGTTTGGTGCGAGATTTTCTCAAAGTTGTTTTTTAAAGCATAAGTAAGGTAATAAATAGTTCGTAATTAAAATTAGGGACATAATATACACACAGACAGTACTTCAAAATATTGACTAACCAAAACACGGATTTATCTTTTGTAATACTATAACATAGGTACTTGTAACCTAAATAATTGGTATTGCAATATTTTTAAAATTTGTGTAGCCAAAACCTTTCGAGGAGGTATTAATAAAAAACCAGCACGCTGAAACTATTAGGGCTATTGTAGCATCCTCCAAATATCCGAGTGAACTTTATGAACAAAGAAGCCTAATTTGTAGTAATTTAAAGTTTTGCTTTACTATTTTTTTTTATCATATAGTACAAATAGGTATGGATTCTTTGAGGGTAGCCCGAACACTGTAGTCGTGTGTTCCTAGTATATTTTTCATAGTTAAGTTTATGGGATATTATTGTGCAAAAGTGTACCAATTTTGTAGAATAAGCATTCTTATATGATCTTGAGTGTGAGAAGTGTAGTATTTACGCAGTGATCTCAGTGTTTGTGCTATCTCAATGAATCCCTTTATCTTCAGTAAAATGGCGGTACCCATTTTACTGTCGATTATTTCCTCCTTCACTCGACACTGGCATCACTATACCGTATGTTTGCATACGGTCATGTGGCCATTCCTTTTTCTACCCTAGTCCTTTCCCGATTCCTTCCCATCCTGTTAGCCCTCTTTCACAAATAATATTTAATGAGTTTACCCACAACTACCCACTAGACACTGGCAAAATTACGTGTAACGCATAGACGCCATTTTTTACCAAAATATAATAATAATAACAAATAGGTATATTTAATTATTTGCAGATATCTGAGAAGATATTACAATGATCACAGATATTCAACTGGCTGTGTTTGCTAATGTCTTGGGAGTTTCCATTTTTCTTCTTGTCATCCTGTACCACTACATAAATGCAAATACTTCAAAATGAGTTAGGTAAGTTTTTTATTAATATATTAAAAATAAATATCATTACAGATGCCTTATGGCATTTGAGACTGCCTAGACAGCCTCAGGGTCCCTAGCGCAGAGGTTTAAATCCCACCTCATTGTAGCTGATGGTATGAGTCAATCCAAACAAGTAGCTAGCTTGTAGCAATGTTTTGATAAACCCAATATAAACAGTTTCACAAGTTAGTATAGTGTAACTGGAACTGACAGCATAACAGACTCTCCGAGGCATCTACAGTGTTGTTGTGAAACTAATGTATATAATTTTTTTAATTAAAAAATTATTGGTACAGTCTAAGGAGTTTGAATCAAGGACTTAAAACCTGTAGAGTTTTTAAGTCTGAGGTCTTACCAACTCGGCCACCACAAATATATATTCACTTATACTATAAGATAAAACTACTTTGTTTTGCCTCATGAACCACATTCATTTTTAAATTTTTGGTTGCAGGTACATAAGATCATCAATTATCATAAGTTTTATGAAGATATACATAATTATTATATACTTAATATGAAAATATAAATAAATATGAAATTTTAAATATTTTATTTTATTATTTTACCTTTAAACTTTTTTTTATTTACATTACAAATAAAATTAATTTACTGTTAATGTAACACAATTTTTGACTGATTAACTGTATTACCATTTTTACCAGCTTATTCTAGCAAAGGAACAACTAGAAAATTACAATTAAATATTTAATTTGTGATGAAGCCCTATATCTGGGACCTCATCAGGGTGTTTGTGTTTTCTCTTAGGCTGATTCGAGTCTAGCCTCCAACTGTCATAATTTATTTTTAATAAGCAGGTTGACAGTTCAAAGCAATTGCTAAGTATTACCACTTGCTTAGCAACAACTATTAATCAGGCCCTTGGAACAGTTTAAAATAGATCAGGTACCGTTTTTACTAAGTATCTGCTTCTTAGAAAAAAGTGTTCTATGAAGCATACTAAGTTGGTTATATTAAAATTACATAATAAACTATTTTATAAGTAATTTTTGATACTTTTAAAAGTGTTTAGTTGTAGCTGATAGCGATATGTCAAAATTTCGTTTGAGACAATATTCTTAGCTATCCATGGATTCTCCATGCGGATGCCGGTTCGCGATTGTGTGATCGCGTGGTTGGAAAGCAGCGGAATAAATTAAAAATTGTTTATTTACGAAAATGTTACATTGTTTGGATGTTTGGACCCCTGTGCTAAGTCAAGAGACCTGTGTGTCTGTTAGACGGTCCTGCACTTCTGTCGAATTACATTTCACAATTTCAGTAGTAATTAAACAAAAAAGAAAAAATATGAATAAAGTAAAGTAATGTGGAAGGAGCTAGTAGAACAAAATAACATTATAATGTTTGCAACCTTTCATCCACCAAACTACAAGGACTTAGAAATAAAAATATGAAAAATACAAAAATAAAAATAAAAAAGTTATAATATAATTATAATATAAAATAGGTAAGTTATTGTTGAATATATAGGGTATCTATATTATATTCAATATAGATAGTAATCATTTAATAATTTCTAGAAGTGATTCTGTGTTTTCATAATTTTTCTTACAACCAGTCAGATATGATTTTCTTACACTCACTCCTTGATAAAGTATATATCTTAAGTATTTTATTATATATATGAGATGATAGGGATGAGAAGTATATACATATTATTATTAAACTCTCAGTAATATTAGGTAAGTAGGTTGTTATTCCTGTGATAATTTGTATTTAGGTAGAACTCATTAATATTTGTTTTTTTGCAAGTAAACAAATTTAATAATGTAAGAGACACATAGGTAAATGTTTTTAAAAAATTTCATAAGTAGGAAAATATCAAAATATATTTCCAATTAATATGCATGTAGTGATTTACAGTTTGACTCAACATTAAGACTTTTACAAACACAATAATTAACATTAGATAAATAATCGTAGCCGATGGGATGAGTCTACACCGAACAAGTGGCTAGCTCGTCGTAGACAGACAGCTTAACGTGCTCTCCGAGGCACTATAGTGGTGTTGTCAAACAAATGTACATATTTTTTTAAATTAAAAGCTCATTGGTACACACCAGGATTCGTACCAGGGATCTAAGTGTTTTTAAGTCTAAGGTCTAACCAACTCGGCCACCACGTATATTTAATATTAATAAAATTATAAAACAGCAGTAGTCCAACCGTATTTCTTATGTTCTCCAACTTTGCTTCATTAATATCAATGTACTGCTGCAATGTTCCCACTGCACAAAGTTGAGTTTTAAACCCGTTTCTAGTAATTTCAATCCATGTATTTGTTTGGCTTAATGGTGTGGACCTTGAGAGAGACAATGTTCTTAGCAAACCATGGATTCACCGTGCGGGTGCCGGGTCCATCGCGTGGTTGAAAGGCAGGGGAATGAACTTCAGCGTTCCCGGACTTGAGACCGCGAAGTAGGTTTAAAGGCCTTTTGAACTCTCACCTGCACTGTGTTCACTACCCTCTCTACTCAAACAAATATTATATGATCCTGTTAGCGCCAACCTGGAAACACGCTCCATAAAAGTTCCGACGGCTGTTCTCGGAAGGCCAAGATCCTTCAATAGACGGTGCAAAGACTTTGCTGGAATTCCTCTTGCACCAACTTCCACTGCATCAGTTTAAAAGCATTTTCTTTCTTGGTATATGCATATGTGGATTCCGGAGGATAGTGCTCCACAAAGTAATTGTATACCGTAGACTGGAAGGTTTGTACTTGGCTGTTAATATCTTGCTTGGAACCAGGGCTATCGAGCAAGACTGCTTCCCACGGAACGTAATACTTATAGAATTTACCATTCTATAAGTATTACTTTCTTTAAGCACCAAGAGTATACCAGTATGTCAGGTCTATACCTGGCTGACACTGCTAGTTCGTCTAAAAATTTGTAATGTATTAATAGCTAGAATCATGCTCGCTTTATTATTCTACGGGCAATTAGTTGACAGAACACAAAAAGTGAAAAATTAAGCTAATGTGATTATATTACGATGCGATTATGCCACGCACGATTGATCTAAAGTTAATTAAAGAGAATCGAGGACCTACAGGGTGATCACGCACACAAAGCTAAGCTAAACTTTAATCGATATGACGCAATTCTGACGTAATGCAAACCTGGTGACATTGAAAATTGACAGACAGCTACGTTATTTTGGTTAAAGTTTAGTTTAAAGTTGTGCGTCGTAATAGGCCTACTGGACCTCACGGTCTTAAAATTCAAACTTCTCGCTAACTTTTGGCGGTTTTGTATTACATTTATACTTATTATATATCTACAACATGAGATGACCTTTATTCAAGTTTCATCAGTTAAAAATTAAATAGTGTAGAGCGGTAATTCCCAAAGTGGTTCATATTAACCTCCAGGGATCAATATGGGTCTACGACAATGGAATTAGGGGTCTATGGGATTTAAATACGCGAGTGGATCTCATCTAGATCGTTACCAAATTTTGTTTTTCCGTAAATATCACAGAAAGGTTGAAACATTATAACTTCACAATTAAATTGTAAATGAAAAAATCTGTACTTTGATGTAATTTTAAAAAAATCGGGATGGGCTCTAAAATAGACTATACATGGAATAAAATAAACTACTTTGAACTGAATTAAAAATATCGAAATATACTGTAGGTAAATAGGCTATAGATAGAACAATAATAATCTAGCTATCATTTAAAAAAATCGTGTCTGTCTGATGTTGGTTTGTCGAGGCTTCACTTAAAAACTACTGGACTGATTTATAAGGTAAGGTATGTAAGTACAAACCCAAAATTATACCTATAACTATTAAATGTATCATTATATGAAGCGCGAGCATGGTAGCCATGGTCAACTATTAAAAAACATTATTAAATATGTTTTTATAATTTTAAAATAAACACGTTACGAAGTTGCGGGCATCAGCTACTATTATTATAAAGTCCAAAATATAAAGAACAACGATGACCCTAATTTATTGATAAGATTTTTTTGACTAAGGTCATATAATGCCATGTTTTTGATAGAGACAATGTTTTAAGCTCTCCTTGCATCAGGGGCGGATCCAGGATTTGGGGTGGGCAGCCGTGGGCCACCTAGACTACCTCTGTAGACTAGTGGTTGTTCCTTTGGCGTTGTATCCGGGTGTCGTGGGTTCGATTTCCACTCATGGTAAAAAACAATTTGTACGTTTTTTCTGTACAGTTTGTCACGGTTTGGATTCTCAAAGCAATACCTATGTGTAAATTGTCCTGTCCAATAACTGTTGATCGAAGATAGTCCTACATGTCCCACATACCTATTATTATTACTTATATGTTTGGTGTTTAGACTATTAGTTTGTACGGAATTTTGTAATGTATATTGAATCCAGTGTGTTTTTGACCTTCGGTTAGGTATCTCATTCCGCAAATATTCAAAGATATTTATTATTATATTTAATAAATAATATTCACCTTTTTAGCCATCTTCTGTAAATAAGTTGTACTACTTAACTTACGTAGTACTTAATATGTGACTTAACTTAATAGTACCTAGTTATTTCTTTTAACGATAGATGTCATAAGTGTAGCTTAAAAACCATAAATTAACCAAAGATAACTGTAAATAGCTGTAGGTACCTATTTATTACATAAAAATGAAAAAGCTTTTTATTACATAATTAAAAAAGTATTTTAATATTTATAAATAAATACTTAAATTATTTCTATAGTAAATTATTATAAGTAAGTATAATTATCTACCATAGATAATTATAGTTATTTATTATAGTCATAAATATTAAATAAAACAAAAAACTTTCCGAAACAGGCTGAAAATTTATTAAAAAAAATAACGAAATTAAAAAAACAATAGAAAATCGTTGTTATTGAAGAATTCTTTTATTTCACTGCAAACCAATTACGAAATATCCAGTTGTATTTTGTAAAAATATTTTTCTTTGATTTTCTGTAAGTTTTTATTATTTCCGGCAAAATTGACGAGTTTGTCAAACCCAAAGCGTTGTCAAGTGATTGGCAGCGATATCTGAAAGCTGCCACAAGCGTCAGGGTTGAAGGTTTCGGTAATCAGTGCCAGAAAGTTGTCAAGCTGAAGTCCGTCATCAGGGTCATGAAGATTAAACTCCGTGAGTACCTATTTTAAGTGTATTTAAAGTTCTATTTATGAATTTTCGAGCATAGAGAGGCAGTGACCAAACCCGCGACTTGCCTATCGTTCGGTGCTAGGGTTGTATTAATGAACCATCGATGAGAGGACATAAGGAAAGGTATGTTTCTAAATTTTCTGAATAATTTATATGATTGTTACTAGATATTTATTATCGATCGCCTTGTGGTCTAGTTGGTTACGCTGTTGCCATTGCCTCCGGGACGTCCGTACAAAATTTCCTGGTATTTAATTACAAAAGTTAATTACAACCTATAACACTGCTTATCTGATTAATTTAAAAAGAATTTTGTGTATATACCATCACGGGTGCCGTACCCAGCGGCGGGGTCTACACCGAACAAGGGAGCTAATCGCGGTGTTTGGATAGACTCGATAACCCATATAATATAAACAGTTCCACAAGTTGGCAGGTTGGTATAGTGAAACTGGAACCGATAGCTCGTGCTCTCCGAGGCACTGGACACTGTAGTGGCATCGTTAAATAAATGCAGGTGTGCACTTTTTTATTACCCACCTATATTTTTTTTATTTAGGAAGGTCTCTATAACTTCGTTACAACCGCCCATACAGATGAAAAAGCCGTCAACTGACCTATGTCATGTTTCGGTTTTAGTAAGTGGGTTCACCGGTTTTCAGGAGAATACTGCATCGATTTCATGTCGTGGTGGTAGTCTTCTTTCAGGGTGCGGTTACGAAATCGGTAGTTGAATTGACGATAAGGCAGCGAGTATATTAAAATATACTCGTAATGCGATTCGTCATTGTCGCCCCCATTTCGTATTCGCATCATTTAGCCGGCATAGTGGGAGCGATCAATATTGTTTAAGAAGAATTATTGATTGACCTCATTCATGGAGTTTGTAGGTTGGCTCACCACCAGGTAGATCAGCCATGTGACCTTGTATCTACAAGGTCACATGTCGTGCTCCAATAAAAAATAAATTAAAAACTAATTTTTGCATACATACCTACCGGGGTTTCAATTGGGCATCAAACTGAGGTCTATTACCAACTCGGCCATCACGTAAGTAAGGTAGGTATAATTTAAAGGTAGTTTTTCAAGAAATTGAATAATAAACTTTATTATTAACTTATTGATCTTTTGGTATATATTTTATTATCTACTTTAAAGTTAAAATGGTAGCGAATATGTGTTTTTTTCCTTTACTTGGATATTTTCTTGGGTACCGGTACTAGTACATATTTTGTAAATACATTTTCCTGTGTTATGTGTTAACATAATAAGTAGGTACCTAAGTATTCTTTTGACTTATAATGTTCCCGTAGGTACCTACACATCTGGTGGGAGCCTACCATGATAAAAATAACTATGCGTACGTTTTTGTGTACAGTTCTCATGGCCTGTGTCTGGTCATGGGTGTTTAGGTATAGAGTATATTATGTACATATTAGTATCGTGTTTCTGGTACACATAGTAAAGGTGTCCAATCATCCATCAGGGGGGGGGGGGGGGGGGGTCAGGGGGATAGCATGACCCTACTTATTATGTTTTATAAACACCCAAACCATGACCGGAACTGTACGGAAAGCGTACTAATATTTGTTTGCCATGGGTGGGAATCCAACTCACGGCCACCCAATACAACGCCAAAGGCGCAACCAATTGTCTACGGAGGCGGTCACAATTGAAAAATTAAATTATAATAATAATAATATGTAGGACAAATTACACATATTGATCTGGTCACAAACTAAGCTCTAGGCTTGTACTATGTGTACCAGAAGCAACGATATAATACATATTATATTTTATAAACACCCAGACCATGACAAACTGTACAGAAAAAAACGTACTAATATTTTTTGCCATGGGTGGGAATCGAACCCACGACCTCCGGATACAACGCCAAAGGCGCAACCACTAGTCAACGGAGGCTGTCAAATTAGTACTGGTTAGCCCATCTGTAGATACAGATAGACTATGCATTATAGTAGCGGAGCATCAATGAAAAATGTTGGCAAAACGGTGATAATATATTTATTTTGCGAACTTTCGTTGCGTAAACGGTTAAACATCATAAGGCATGTTTTGAAATCTTAATAATAATAATTTGAATAATAAAAATATGTATGTATTTTTTTTACACATTTTGAACTAGTCTAAAAGTATTGGTTAGCCCATCTGTAGCCCTAGTGTGAGTTTTTTTAACGTTTACTTTCGCGTTAACTATACTACCGCGTAAACATTTTGACCAATCACACGACCGCATTTCTAGTTCTCAAAATTTCCGCTTGGAGCGCTGAGCCATTTCCCATACAAATTTTAGTTAACTCAAACGCAAAGTAATAGTTAGAAAACTCACACTAGGGGTACTGTACCCCTAGTGTGAGTTTTCTAACTATTACTTTGCGTTTGAGTTAACTAAAATTTGTATAGGAAATAGTTCAGCGCTCCAAGCGGAAATTTTGGTAACTAGAAATTCGAGCGTGTGATTGGTCAAAATGTTAACGCAGTAGTATAGTTAACGCGAAAGTAAACGTTAAAAAAACTCACACTAGGGCTACTGTAGATAGACTATGCATTATAGTAGCGGAGCATCAATGAAAAATGTTGGCAAAACGGTGAAGTAATTTATTTATTTTGTGAACTTTCGTTGCGTAAACGGTTAAACATCATAAGGCATGTTTTGAAATCTTAATAATAATTTGAATAATAAAAATATGTAGGTATTTTTTTTTACACATTTTGACCTAGTCACAAACTATAATAAAGCTTGTACTATGTGTACCAGAAACTAGATATTAATACGTATTATATTTTATAAACACCCAGACCATGGCAAACTGCACATAAAAATGTTATATTTTTTTGCATCAAACCCACGTTATATACGTGGTGGCCTAGTTGGTTAGACCTTGGACTTAAAAACGCTTAGGTCCCTGGTTCGAATCCCGGTGTGTACCAATAAGTTTTTAATTTAAAAATTTATGTACATTTGTTTGACAACACCACTATAGTGCCTCGGAGAGCACGTTAAGCTGTCGGTCCCGGTTTCACTATACCAACTTGTGAAACTGTTTATAGATGGGTTCTTGAGTCTATTCAAAAAACATCGCAACGAGCTAGCCACTTGTTCGGTGTAGACTCATACCATCGGCTACGACGAGGTGGGATTAAAACCCCTCCGCTGGGTACCCTGGGGCCGTCTAGGCGGTCTCGGGCGCCGTAAGGCACCCGTGATGATACATAAACCCACGTCCTCCGGATACAATACCACTAGTCTATGGAGGCTGTCATGATGTTTTCAGAAAAAGTCATATACCTATTATGTTTAAAAAAAAAGTCTGTGCGTATTCAATTGTAACTTGTAGACTTCTGAATAGATTTGAATGTTACAGAGCTAATTTTTTTCATAATCGTGCACAGACGGTGCACGACCTTTGGATACGCCCTCCCTAATAACTATAGATACTAAAAAATTATAGTGGAAACTGATTGCAAAAACTTGTGTTAGAGCTACAGTTTCTACTATTGTCGATAGTAACTAAAGATAGGTAGGGATCAACCAATAGGATCGCTTTATTTTTCAAATAAACCTCTCTTTTTGGTTGATTCCTATCTATACTTACTAGCGACTACAGTAAAAACTTGTGATAGGGCTACAGAATCAGAAAGTCAAAAGCGGCAGTTGCTATAACCAAAAGTCCAAATCGTCGCTGGCACAGTATTCCAACTGCGGGCTCCGATGATGATACTCGTATACCTAATACGAGTATCATCATCGGAGCCCAGAAATCACAATAGCTGAATTAATTAATGAATAAACGAAATTTATTTATTGTAAAAAAGTTTAAAACTGTTGTAGGTATGTAGGTACCTACATAGGTAAGCCAAACGCCTTATCTACCAGCAAACATTTGCGAAATCGACAAATGACAAGAGCATATTAGTGTTTTTTTAACGTATTTTTGAGTTACTTATGCCACAGCAGAAATAATAGTACAAGTACCTATACTACTGCTGCGTTACGTTTTGACCAATCGCACGCTCGCATTTTTAGTTTCCAACGTTTCCGGTTGCGGTGCTGTGCTATTTTCTATACTTACTCAATCCAAAATAATTAATTAATGCATAGAAAACCTAGGAATTTACACTATTCTTTGTTCCATATTTTCTTTGGAGATAGATTTCTAACGTAGGTATCAAAAACTTTGCAGCCTCTAGGCGGAGTATACATTTAAAAATATCTGAAATCAGATATTATCAGGCATTTTTTAATTTTCATTGATTAAATGTGGCATGGCTGTTTATAGCATTTTCGTGACTATTTTGATACTTACATTATTTTTGATTACGGTTTCTCGTTTTGGTGTTTCACTTTATGGGTGTTCCCCCCGGTGCATAGAATTGGAACTACAGCGATTGTTTAGAAACGATGATAGCTAAATAATTGTTAACAATATCCAAAAGATGGCGCTTTTCTTTATTTATTGTTGTTATTAAAACCGTTTGACATTTTAAAGCTGAAACACGCTTTGTTTTGACATTCCATTTTGTCATCATTACTGCGTGAGAAAGAGATAATAATAGGAATATTCTTAAGACTGAAAGAGCACAATGCGGTGCGCTTCCCGCCGAGATCGACCGAACAACGACGAACGACGACGACAGTCACGGGGAGGGAGCGCGGTCGGCGGGTGGACAACAACTGACATTGCGCGTCGGTTTCAGGCATTAACGTTATAAGTGATTATTGGATTGATTTTGTGCTCGTTCTGTATTTAGTGACATTACATGTGTTTTAATTAGAGAATACGAAAAACTTTATACATGGATTAATTGTGACAATGTTGCCTCCGGCCGGTATAGCACAAGAGCAGCGAGACCGGACCGAGATGACGTTCCAGCAGCGAAGGGACGTCAGAGAAATAACACGGGACATCATCAGGGAGGCCAGAATAGCCACCAGAGAGTCCCTGTCGCCCGGAGGTAAGCCGGTGTAAACCGACGCCACGTTTCCGCCATGCTTGTCAAATTGACATACGTCAAAATGACATATACACAAAAACAACACAATTATCCGATGAAAAACAATACAAATTGGGTCGCCCTTTGCATGCTTTTCCCCGTTTTCCATTAGGATTCAAGTCTAAAGATGTTACGTCACCTAGAACCCTGTTTCATAAAACTAAAATGGCGCCATTCAAGCTGCCTATTCATTACAATTTATTATACATTTGTCGGAATGTTCGGGCGTTTTTCACATGAACTGGCCCTAATTATATCTATATAATGCTTTGGTTCCGTAATTTCTCTCCGGACGTAATTTAACACGTGCTATAAAGTTATTTATAGATGCTAGCTACGTAATTAAATAATTAGGTGCCAAGTGGACGCTGTCCACATATTGTCCTTGTTCATAAGTCAGTATTTAGTGACCCTATTGGGAGAAAACATCATGAAACCAGGTTTTTAATTTGTGATGAAGCATTTGTTTACATTTTGATTGAATTGTTTGACTTTTGGTAAAATGTCTCAATGACAGAATGACAGGCGCTTACCACAAAATGGCTGACATTAGATTGTTGTGTCATGCATTGAGGCAGATGGCGCCACATTTTATTTATTGACATTTTTTTTAACAATAATGTATATATGAGACATATTCAGGTAGGTGGGGTAGGTTTAAATAAGCTATTTGGGAAGTCTGAAATATGTAAATTATTGTAAAATTATAATATTACTTTGCAATTATTCTGTTTCTGATGTTGTTCATGTCACAGGCTCATCGTCCACAATTAGCCAAGAGGTTAGGCCTTTTTGAGTAAGTCGGCTGACTATTCTAGGCAGCCCAGCTTCATCCAGAATGCGACAATAAGTCTGGTTATTGGTGGGTAAATGGTTTATGATGTTGATGTATAAGTTATGTGTCACTTATTTAACTACACTAAAAAATATCACCAACTAACAAGTATTTTGTGGACACATGTTTTGCTTAATCAAGGAATCTTAATGATGAAATATCTTTTCATGTGTTGTTTGACATCTTTATGAGTAATTTTGGGGAGTAATTATTTCTAACTGCTGTGTACCCATAATGTTCTATAATATGTTGAAAATGTAGACCTTTCTAATGTTTGAGCTGTATGCAAAATATGTTCAGTGAACATATTATATAATAATAATATTTTATTATTTATATAAAATAGGGTATTGAGTTTCTTGACAAATAATACAAAATAATATTGGCAGCATGTATGAAAAATTCTAGAATACCAAAAAGATTAAAGTTTGTTGTAAATTCTTATGGAAATAAATTCATTATGCCTTTGATGTCACAACAGGTAATGTTTTTATTGTTCATGTTACCATTACAGAAGTACAGCTTTATCTTATCTATGTCCTACTTAAGACAATTTTTATGATAAACTTGTGAAGTTATCTTTTTGGGCCTTTCTGATTAGTTTTGAAATGATTTTTGACTTGAGCACAAACTCATCATTACTATTTGGGATGAAAAAAAATTGTTAATACTAAATTATTTGATTTTATAACTATATTATTTAGTCTGTATCTGCATAGTGGAAACCACATAGACACAGTTTCTGTGTTTTTCTCACAAGCTAGATACAGATAAATCACTGTCTATTCACAGAGGTTTTCTGCCCATCAGGAACATGCAGAAAAACCACTATGCTCATTCACTGACTTTTTCCACAGTTTCTATGTGTTTTTCTCACCAGCTAGATACAGATAAATCACTGTCTATTCACAGAGGCGTACTGACTTTATAGGTGTACTTCCCACTAGGTAGATGCAGAAAAACCACTGCTCATTCAATTAGATACAGAAAACACCAGAATGCCCATTCACTTTGCAGAGTCACATTCATTAACTAACACTGGGTAGGGTTTTTAACACCAAGTTGTGACACTACTATACATAAATAATGGTGTTGTAACTCACTAGCCGTTATGAACTGAGTTTGCGACACCAGTGTTAACGCAACTATAATCAACTCAAGCAGAGTTTGTGTCAATGTCATGAGTGACATTTTATAATATATGAATAAAACAAAATATTGTACTCTTAGTTAAGTTTTTATAATTGATTAAAAATAATTTAATTATAAGTAAATTTCAATGCAAACGCATTGTATAAGATTTCTATAACCTATAATGTTTTTACAATTTTTTAAACATAATTATATAAAATAGATAGAGAATAGAAATAGCACTTCCAAATGATTGGCATCTTTTTTTACTACATATTATGAATTACAAATATACATATATTCCTTAAGCCCATTCACAGATTTTACAGGTGTACATCTTACCAGGTAGATACCAGAACCCACTATACCTATTCACAGACTTTGTAGTTGTACTTCTTGCCAGGTATATACAGAGAAAGTACTATTTTCTTTCACTGATTTTGCAGGTCTTATTCTCACCAGGTAAAGGTACAGAGAAGCCACTATGTCTGTTCACTGACTTTGCTTTACCAGCTAGATACAGAAAAACCACTACCAATTCACTGATCATTGAATCGATAAAAATGTATAGGAATTTTACTCTATGGGTAGAGCCTGATCGATGAGAAACGTCTAATCCCATACATTTGGCTTTCGATGGGTATTTCGATTTGATTATCGATTCGCTCTTTGGTAAGGCCCCAGGTAGATACAGAGAAAGCACTATGCATATTCAGACATTTAAATTGTACTTTTTACCAGATAGATACAGAGAAACCACTGTGCCTTATTTACTGACATTGCAGGTGTACTTCTTACCAGGTAGATACAGAGAAAGCGCTATGCATATTCAGACATTTAAATTGTACATATTACCAGATAGATATAGAGCAACCACTGTGCCTTATTTACTGACATTGCAGGTGTACTTCTTTCCAGGTAGATACAGAGAAAGCACTGCATATTCAGACATTTAAATTGTACTTCTTAGCAGATAGATACAGAGAAACCACTGTGCCTTATTTACTGACATTGCAGGTGTACTTCTTACAGAATTGATAAGTGTACTTCCCATACTTCCCACTAGGTAGATACAGAGAAGACTTCACTAGATAAGGTTTAATTTAAGGGATGTAACACTTAAAATGATATGAAATGATGCTTGCTTGTTTGTTGTTACCGATATTTTGATCACTTAATTTATTCAACAGTTTGTGGAAATTCGCGGCAAGTTGCAAACGTTTGAAAAAACACTCACTTCACATGAAACGAGTTCATACTCAATAAAAACGACTTCCATTTTATGCACTTATGTTACTGGCATAATATTGCTGTTAGCTTTCACTATTTAATATTATGTATGTATGACGCTTCCACAGTCGGCTGAAGTTTGCTTATATTGTTACTTTTTACTCTTTCCTTTCCCAAAGATATTATACGAAAAATATGAACATACAAATGCGCCTCTTAAATGCATTGGAATGTAATACAACTCCATTAAACGTAATTTAGTTTTCTTTGACGTCGTCGTACAGTAAAAGATCTATAACAGTTCTCTTCTTCTCTTTTGCTTTATGGCACTCTCCCTCTGTCAGCTTGGGGAGGGAACTACTGCCAACGTCGCGTGCGCAAGCTACATGGTATAGTGCACTTGCACTTTAATTTTACTGCAAAGACAACCTATTGTTGTCCTGGTCTGAAATAAAAATAATAGTAGAGACATCACAATTAGGGATGGGTCAATGAAAAATTTCATTTCAATGAAATTAAAAATATGTGAAAAATATGAAAAATTTCAAAACTCCTTGAAAAATTTCAAATCGAGTGAAAAATATTTTTTTTCTAATAAACTCCGAATTTTAATGATTTGTATTAAAACTTTCATTATTATGTTTATATTTCATTGATATGTACTAAGTAAATATATTTTTATTATGAAAATTCATTATTTAAATTATAATTGGATTTTATTGCGTAAAATTATATAGAAAAAAAGTTACCGAGTCTTGCCTTTTGGAGATACCTACCTTGCTTCCGCTAAAAATTAAATAGATATAATATTATCAATGATGCATAATAATACTTAAACTACTTCGAAAATATGGTCATACTTGCGCAGGCCAAAGACAAAATGTCTACATATCACAAACGTATTAAGTAAATCTTGAGTAAACATCAGCCTTAGCACGGCCAATTGTCAAAACGATGTGGCGTGACTTTTTGCTAGCTGACGGATGGTGACGATGGGGAAAAATTCCCACTTAATGAAAAAGAGAGGAAAAATTTCTACCCTATAAATAAAGTAGGGAAAAATTAGCAACTTTTGAAAAAGTGGGAATAATTCCCACTTAATGAAATAGTGGGGAAAATTATAACTTTTTGAAACTATAGGAGAAAATTCTCACTTTTTAAAAAGTGGAAAAGAGTCCCATAGGAGTCAAATTAAATATTTCAACTGTTTTAAGTGGGAAATAATCCTTTTTTTTTTAAGTAGGAAAAAGTCTTATTTGACGATTAATTGATTTTTAGTGGGAAGTAATATCCCATTTTATAAAAAATTGGGGAAAAATATTTTTTCCCACTTTTTAAAATGTGGGAATTTTCAATTTCTGTCATGTAGAAATACTTTTTCAAAATTTCCACATTATAGCATACTTTCTCTTATAGTATTTTCCAACCTTTACATTTACTACTTTTTACAATTCCCACGTTCCCAAAATTTCCTCTTTATCATATATACATATTTTCACGTAATTCCCTTTTTTTCTACTAGAAACTTTACGACTGGAGTATAGGTACCGTGCCGTGAGGCGTGCGTGCAGTGACTTTATCCAGCAATGTAGTCTGCATTCGAATTGACGATTCTGATTCAGATTAGGCTATATTTACATACTTCTTGTATCTAAATCAGAGTCCTAACTAAATTACACATTCCAACTTTATTATGTTTATAATTTCGCGGTGAGGATTAAGGACATTTAGAGATTTATTTATCATTAAAAATAAATAAATACAATAAATCAGTACCTACCTACTAAGTAATTTTAAGTGTAATAGTAATCAAACGATGACTCGAGTTTAGTATATGAAAGACAAGACAATAATTAAGTATATTGTATAAACACACTTTTTTAAAAACATTTTCAACAGAATAAGTCCTTTTTATGTTCCTTGTTGATTATTTTTTTTTAGTATAATTTTAGAAATATCCAAAATTATATAATTTTGTTAATTTGATACATTGTAAAACAATTAACTTTTAATAAATCAGACTATTGTATTATTAAGAATAGTGTACACATACATATACACACATTTTTATAAGAAAAATATTTTTCACATCAAACGTGAAATTTTCAACACCAAATGAAATTTTTCCGAAAAATTTCAATGCTTGAAAAATTTCATGAAATTTACCCATCCCTAATCACAATATAAAGTTGTCAGTATATAGACATTAAATATATTACATAAATAAAGAGAATATTAAGTTAGTATTCATAAAGACATCACAAATTAATTATTGGATTAGGGATTTATAAGAATATTTACATTGAAAGGAGAGTAAGGTATTTAAGTTTGTAGGTAGGGGGGCCTTATTTTGGACTAGGAAGCTATAAAGGTGCTGAATCATATTTAGGGCACATGAACAACAAATAGGATATGTCTCCTTCCCCCAACTCACAGTCACAAGAGGAGGTAATTCGTATTCCGAGTCTATACAAGTGCGCAGGGGAGGTACAGTTACCTATTCTTAGTCGACTAAGGGCCGGTTTCTTGATGGATGGCTAAATTTGACTATTTGTATCTTTAACAATTAGTTAAGCAACTATAGTAAGTTCATTAATCATTAGTCATCAGCCAAATGTGTTTCTTAAATCAAAATTAACTATAGTTATCAACTGGTTATCAGTAGACACAAGTTAACCATTTGTTATTATTATTTTTAATATATTAAGGCATTGGTAACCATTTATGAACTAGTGTTGCGAATTTTGTGTTTTTATTTTTAATTTTTGAAGCTATGGTTAGATAATTGTATTAAAATTTCACTAAATAATCAATCCCAATTATTCCCAATGCCAAAAAAAAAGAATTTGAAAATTGGGATAAAAATAAATAGTTAATAAATACCTATTGATTATTGTTTTCTATATTATACCAATTTTCTATCCTTTTTTGATTGTTTATTTTTCAGAACCCCTATAATGAATATTATTTATATGTATGGATTTGTATTTTATATAGGATAACATATTTAGTATGGATTAATATGTTTATTTTTTATATCTTAAATTATCAATTTATGTTAATTATTATCCAATATTATATGGCTGGATTATTCAGATAAAAAAAACCTGTATGATTATTAATATTTTTATTACTTATAAATACTAGCCAATTTTTGTATTTCCCATTCCCATCTGAATTTTTGAATCTCTATGTGGGTGCTGGGCCCATCGCATGGTCAGGGGGTGTGACCTGCAGTGTTACTGGACTTGTGACCGCAAAGCAGGTTTATAGACTTTTCACAATATCTGTGGCTTTTCCACACCTTACCAGATTGTTATGATCAAGTTGGGACATTTGAAAGACTATGAGACAATGTGTGAGCTATACATGGATTCTCTGTGGGGGTGCCGGGTCCATAGTGTGGTTGGGAGGCAGGGATTGAACTGCAGTGTTCCCGGACTTGAGACAGACTACTCTCTCTACTCAACCAAATACTATGATCCTGTAAGCTCCATCTTGAAAATAATTTCTAGAACTTTACCATGTCGGTGTGAATATTAGACTTTTTCAAGTATATGCCTGCAAGTCCCTACGACAACACTGCACAATGTACATGTCTTATCTGTTACTTTCCCCCCATCTTAAAATGGCATCATCCCTGCGTTAATTTCATCTTCAGTTTTTATTTTTATAAGTACAACTTTGCAGTCTGTTGTTTTAGGTAGGCCAAATAAATATAAACATTTCTGTATATTTCCAGTTGCATAAAATCCGGAATAAGTTAATAATATTTGATCCTCTACACTGGCAGCATGATTTCTGTAACAATAATTTAAATAAATATCCAGTAAATGGTAATAACTGTATGTTGATGAAAATTCAAAATTTTAAAACTGCATGACCATAATAAGAACATCAATAGGGTCATTTAAAAAAATATAGGTAGGTACCTAGTTTTATTGTGATTTTACCCCTTTATGGGGACCCTGTCCTAATTAGGTTTTGATACAGGACATCTTGAATAACCTCAATTATTGTTTGACCTAACCTCACTTCACTATGAATATAAAGTTATTTTCTTACCTTATTGTTTGGCATTGAAGAAACATTTTTAATTCTTCTACGAGCCATAAACAGGTTTTTTATTAACTCTAAACCTTTCTTTGAATTCATTTTCATTCCAAATTTTTAAATGTTCTTTCCTGGGACGGAAAGTTTTTTTACGTCTGTTTGTCCTAAAACATTCTTCATCCTAAGAGAATATTTTTCAATGCTCAAATTCATTTTAATAAGATAATTTGCAAAAAAACGCAACACAAACACTTCAATTTATAACCCCAAATTCGTATCTTACTAGAGATTAAATGGTTTAACCACTCATTTTTGAGTAGTCAGAATAACTAACTATTTGTTAAAATCATAGTTATTATTTTATTATATTTAACAGATAGTCAAATTAACTATCCATCAAGAAACACATTTTTTTAGAAATTTAACCTTTAGTCAGTTATCTGTCATTATTTGACAATTAGTTGAGATAACTATCCATCAAGAAACTGGGCCTAAGTGAAGATGATATTGACTTACTTAAATATATTTTTGAGAACCATGATTTTAATTGAATGTTTGGAAGTATATTATATAGGTGATTTCCTTTTTTTGTTTTGGTTCGTTTCCAGTATAGGTACCAGGATTGAACCATTAGAGCCCGAGGAAGGGAAAGTAAGTCATTAGGAACAACTATAAAATT
Source organism: Monopis laevigella (assembly GCA_947458855.1). Taxonomy (NCBI): domain Eukaryota; kingdom Metazoa; phylum Arthropoda; class Insecta; order Lepidoptera; family Tineidae; genus Monopis; species Monopis laevigella. The sequence goes on from OX381582.1 coordinate 2,263,370, forward strand.
AGACCTATCTCCGTGTACTGTGGCCCTCTTTGCCTGCTCATCCGCCCATTCGTTGCCCAGTATTCCACAATGACTGGGGATCCAACCCAATGACACCCTCAAGTCCCTGTCATTGCAGATCTTAAGCAGGTGTTTTATATCCAAAGAAATAGGACTGATGGAGTTCTTTTTAAATGGGTTTGAGGAAATGGCCAAAAGAGAACTTAAGGAGTCAGACAAAATTAATGATTCCTCTATATTAAATTGAATTATAAATTTAATTGCTTCCACGACAGCCATACTCTCTCCTGAGAAGACTGAATCATAGAATGGATATTTAAAGATTTTTGAAGTTCCAGAGTTATGATGTACAAACGCTGCTCCCACAGATCCCTTTTCATCAAATTTGGAGGCATCAGTAAAAAATATCTCGGCTAGGGGAAACCTTTTGTTTAAAATTTGTTGCAGAGCAGTGTTTTGGTAACTTGTGTCTTTCGATAACAGTTCTTTCCGGTCACAAATAGCCCGGGATAGTGCAGCTCCCTCCCCAGCCTCCGCACGCGATGGATCAACACAATATTACGTCCCACACGCTGTATCCATCATCCATGCAGCAAGAACATTGGCTCTCTAACCACTCCGCGTTTACGGTATAACGCTACAAGTACCCGGCCGTACCTATGAAAGGTATTATTTTAGAGGGCTGCCACGCACCGGCCGAGTCGGCACGTATGTTCCATACTCACTTACGCAGCGTAGCGATATTAATATTAACTAAAATGAACTTATTGAATCTTATTCGGCTGCTTAAATAATAGTATCGAGGATCCGGGCCTCATGTTTTTCACACTTCCAAAGGACTTTAAAAGATATAAAATAAATCCACGCCAACCTATAGGTTATTAATAGGCTAAAAAAATATCAAAACGTGTGTCCAGTAGTCTGTTTATAAGAATGCGAATTTTCATTATTCGTCACCTTTCGTATCTACCAAATGTTGACCTTTGTTATAATTATTTGTGTCTCGTATTTACGTATTTTGTTAGATATATAATAACCTACTATAGTATAGCTAGGTTTTCATAAGTTCAGGGTGGCCACTTTCTGAAAAACGGAATACCGCGAAAAATCAGGGAATTTTCGGAGACTGGAAAAGTCAGGAAAAATATTTAAAGTACACACAGGATTTTTTTCATTGCATTTTTATCTATTATACTTAAATATATTTTCCAAAAATATTGTTTAATATAATTGTTTCTATTTTCTAATAATTTTTATCTCAAATACATTTTTTTTTTTTTTAAATCAATTTAAAAAAAACAATATACTCCTTAAGGTCAGAGAAAATCTAAAAAAAGTGACTGGATAATCTAGAAAAGTTAGGGAAATTCGTGTCCGAAAAAAAATGGCCACCCTGTTCTGTTTACAAGGTCAGGTTTAGTTTTGATAAGTATAGGCACTACCATGCACTAACTATTACTAGAATAATTATGCAGTTTTGATAAGTAAATACTTATTTATTTGCCCAATTAATAATATATAAGAATTAGCAAATATACTGAGGCAATGTTTTTGTAAGCTTTTCTTTGAAAGTCAGAGAAAATATTTAAAGTAACCAACTTTCTACTGTAAACCACTGGCAACCTAAGCGGGGCGATACCTTCTAAGTTAAAGACATGATATTTTTTTAAGGGTGTGAAATATATTTTATTGCTCTATATTTTCCGAAAATATTGCTAAAAATAGTTGTTTCTATTTTCTAATAATTTTTATCTCAAATACAATTTTTTTCCCAAAATCTTTTTAAAACCCAAATAATATTTTTTTGATTTTTATTTATAAATCTACCTTCTCAGTATAGAAGCTCATTAAGGTCAGGGAAAATCTAATAAAGGTGACTGGATTACCTGCAAAAGTCAGGGAAAATCGTATGCGAAAAGAAGTGGCCATCCTGTAGGTACCATCGGTTTCCTTTATTCTACGAAGTTCACATTCATAATATTACATAATAGACCGAAATGTGCATCTGGATTGAGAGATCTTATCAAAACCAAAAAAAATGACTATGTTGGCATTTCGTAGCATAATGTAGAAACTTATATACGAAATATTTTAATTTGTAAAGGCGAGGAAAAAAAGTTAGCGTCCAAAAATAGGAGCTCTCAATCCTGACGTTTTTGAAAAAATAAAAAAATAAATTTTTAGAAGTATTTACTCTATGTTATATTTTTTTGTACTAACATTCAGTACACACATCGTAAAAAATAATTATAAGAATTCAAAATATTTGGAGGTAAAATGAAGAAGATATAAGGCAAAACATGGATCTCTCAATCCAGACGTTTTAGATTGAGTGATCCTTTGAAACACCATGTTAGGCTGAGTAGAAGTAAAAGTTGATTATCCCAGCATTTAATAGTACTTCTCGACATTATCGCAAAAAATAAATAAATATCCAAATGATAACCGTTAAAAAGTTATAGCAACTTCGTCATTTTTAAAACATCAGGACTGAGTGATCTATATTTTCACATATATCTACTTTTACTTTCATCGCACGGAAAATCTAAAATTCTACGAATTATTAAAAAAACATCTTCTAAATCCTGGCATTTAAACAATTTGTGTAAAGGTTGCACTTTATTAGATTTATAGATTCCAAATTTACCCATACAGCAGTCGTGTAGGGTGACCATGTTTTGTTTTTAATTTTTATAAAGCAAGGCATATTATTTTGTAAATATGTATAGATTAACTTTCATTTTAATGCAGTAAAATTACAAGTTGTGTGTAAATCAATGCTAAAAAAATACATAATAAACCATTTGATTTGCCGGATTTCACTACAAATTATTGTCACTTATGACGCCGCTCCCCTGAGAGGCGAAGTAACTTAGATATTAATATATTTCGTTTTGACGTTAATTTAAGCACAGAAAACTGGAATACTATATTGCGTGAAGGTACTTGGAAGTATAAATATCAAGGAAATGCTGTAATAATTTTCACAAAGTACAAATTACTTGTTAAACGTTTCTCTGTGTCCAGTAATCCATTTTGGATTATCACTTTTTGAGCATTGAATGATTATAATCACTTGTGTTCTCATTAGGATTCCGAATTTATTTATTTTTTCAAAAAAAGAACTCTTCTTAGGTGTCTGTTTGTTTGTCGGCAAGAATATCTCGAGAACTGCTGGTCCGATATACTTGAAATTTGTGGTACTTATATATATTATATATATATATATATATATATATATATATATTTAGTAAAATATCTCCTAAAAGGTGTAGGTGTAAAAGGGTCCAAGTCAAAGATAAGCGCATGTTAGGCTGTCGGTCCTAGTTTCACTATATAAACTTGTGAAACTTTTTACCGATGGGTGATTAAGTCTAAAAAATACCGCTATGAGTTCGCCACTTGTTCAGTGCAGTGTAGACTCACAATTTGCTACAAGGTGGAAATAAAACCCCTCCGCTACCTTCGGAACACTCCGCGGGCGAGTTTTCGCACTTGTCATTTTTTTGTATTGACTTTGTGTCGCGGGTGCCTATATTGTGTTCTCATTTTTAGACAGGCTATTTTGTGGCTTAGGGTACTTCCTGGTTATTTATAATATCTTTTTTTTAAACATTACCGTTTTAAAGAAATTTCAAATTACTAGGTTTTAAATGTATGTGGTTTAAAAAAAGGTTTTTTTTAACACATTATTAGTGTTTACGGGTTTTCAGGAGATTCGACGGTTATGTTACGGGATTAGTCTGAGTTTAGGTACCGCTTTTCAGGTAGCTCGACAATTTGAGATCAGTCGTAACTATAACGGTATCCAGATTTATTTTTAAGGCATCAATCTGTGGGTTTACCGTTTTTCAACATTAGTCTATGGATTTACTGGTATTAGTAAACACTAAAATTTGTTTCGGAATCAATCTGAATTTGTATGGTTTTGCATGTGTTCATACCGAGTGCCAACAAAAAAAAACATGGTCACCCTACACGACTTGCTGTATGGGTAAAATTGAAACCTAAAAATATAATAAAGTGCAACCTTTACACAAATTGTTTAAATGCCAGGATTTAGAAAATGTTTTTTTAATAATTCGTAGAATTTTAGATTTTCCGTGCGATGAAAGTAAAAGTAGATATATGTGAAAATATAGATCACTCAGTCCTGATGTTTTAAAAATGACGAAGTTGCTATAACTTTTTAACGGTTATCATTTGGATATTTATTTATTTTTTGCGATAATGTCGAGAAGTACTATTAAATGCTGGGATAATCAACTTTTACTTCTACTCAGCCTAACATGGTGTTTCAAAGGATCACTCAATCTAAAACGTCTGGATTGAGAGATCCATGTTTTGCCTTATATCTTCTTCATTTTACCTCCAAATATTTTGAATTCTTATAATTATTTTTTACGATGTGTGTACTGAATGTTAGTACAAAAAAATATAACATAGAGTAAATACTTCTAAAAATATTTTTTTATATTTTTTCAAAAACGTCAGGATTGAGAGCTCCTATTTTTGGACGCTAACTTTTTTTCCTCGCCTTTACGAATTAAAATATTTCATATATAAGTTTCTACATTATGCTACGAAATGCCAACATAGTCATTTTGTTTGGTTTTGATAAGATCTCTCAATCCAGATGCACATTAGACCGAAAAGCAAGATTTAATTTCATAGACAATGTAGTGTGCCGTATGGCTTCCGTATAGATCTCCGTAGGTTAAAGTACCTACGCAGCAGAACCTCATACAAAATTGGTTTACGATCTACGTACTAAGTACCTAACCTAGGTTTCTTTAGAAGACAACCCTATCGTCGTAAGAAAAGAAAAGAATTACGCGATAGAAAGAGATGCAACTTTTAGGTGAATATAAATGTAGGACATTAGCGCTGTGCGAAACTGAACTTGTGTCGGTGCAAAAGTAGATATTTATATAATTGATTATCGGAGTGGAGCTTTTCTGTACTTGTACTATTGTTTTTTCTGTCCTCTAACACAGAATGCACCAGTAAATCTGACTAATTTATGGGTCAGGTAGTTAATTTCGTTGTCGTTTACACAACAGACCCATTTTAATATCGATGAAACGAATGTTAGCGAGGTTGATGACATTTTTTTGCATACATTTATAAGTAAGAGGTTAATATGTGACACCTAAATAATAGTAATCCGACAAACTCGTCCGAGATATAGGGTATGGTTGAAGATTCGCGGTAGAAGAGACAGTCAAATTCTCTGCTTGATATGCTCCCTTCTAAATATCGTAAGGACTGTTACATCTCTTGGCTCGCACCACAATAGAGTCCTTAGTTCTGCCTACCCTTTCTTTTCCTTTCAGTCACTCTACTTTTATTTATTATTATTTATTATTATTATATTATTTATTTAAATTTTCTTTATAAAGGTGTTTTTTTTAGAGGTTAGGTTTTCAAGATGAAATAAAACGCATATAATTTAATGGTATGGCCAAGAATTTAGCTTTATTATAAAGATAAGGGTTTGCCATTATGTTTTAAAAATGATTTCGGGCAAGTGGCCGCCGCGGCTGGTTCGAATAAATTCCAGGCGAGAGGCCCAATTTTCGACCACTTTTTGCAGCAATTGGGGCCGTATGTCAGCAATAACGCGCCGAATATTCTCTTCCAAGACGTCAAGCGTCTCGGGCTTATCTGCGTAGACAAGCGACTTCACATAGCCCCACAAGAAATAATCCAGCGGTGTTATATCGCACGATCTTGGAGGCCACTCCACAGGTCCACGACGCGAGATAATACGCTCACCAAAAGTTTCCTTCAATAAATCGATTGTTGCGTTGGCTGTATGGCACGTAGCACCGTCTTGTTGGAACCAAAGGTCGTCCACATCAACATCGTCTAATTCAGGCACGAAAAATCCATTAATCATGGCTCTATAGCGTTCTCCATTAACTGTAACATTATGGCCGGCTTCATTTTTGAAAAAATATGGACCAATAATTCCCTCTGCCCATAGAGCACACCAAACAGTGACTTTTTGAGGATGTAACGGCGTCTCAGCAATGGCTTGTGGATTATGTTCACTCCAAATTCGACAATTTTGCTTATTGACATACCCATTCAACCAAAAGTGAGCTTCATCGCTAAAAAAGACGCAGCGCGCGATGCGTCGCGCGAACCGAACCATTATTTTCGTAATAAATTTTCACGATTTGCAAACGTTGTTCAGGTGTAAGTCTATTCATTATGAAATGGCAAACTAAACTGAGCATAAATCAAGTGACAGCTGTCAAAAAGACAATCTACGAATAAAATAGTGCCGATTTGAAAACCTAACCTCTAAAAAAAACACCCTTTATATGAAGGACTTTACACCCATATTGCCCTGGTCACAAACTAAGATCTAGTCTTGTACTATGTGTACCAGAAACAACGAGATCAATAGATAATTATATTTTATAAACATCCAGACCATGACAATCTGTACAGAAAAATGTACTAGTATTTTTTTGCCCGACCTCCGGATACAACGCCAAAGGCAGTTGGTTGGATTAGTCTATGAAGGCTGTCAAATTGTTATGTTTATTGCACAAAATTGTACTAGGGCTTTAGGTATTTTCTACCAGCAAACTTTTAAGAGAGTGAAATATGCTCATGATGCAGAACTTTTGTCTCCGAATCTTTAGCAGTTGATGCTGCAAGACTTTGGAATGATTAGTACCTTTAAAAAAAAATTTCACCAATTTACCTACTTACGGCGGCAATAAGTCCAACTTTGTACTATATGTTCAATAAAGCTTCTAAATAATGTCGAAAATGCGTAAATGTGATCCACAATCATACTGAGTTAGGTATTTGTTGGTAAGCAGGCCTAATTCGTTTCCATAAATAGGGACATTGTATAAACAGTTGTACATTTTCAATTTAATATAATGTATTTATTGTTGGGTTAGCCCGCGACCGTTTCCCGTCGACGTCCTCGACGGACGAGAACGAGGACACGGACGGCGAGGCGGAGACGTCGCGGCGCGCGTCGCTGCTGCAGGCGGCGGGCGCGGGCGCGGTGCGGCGGCGGCGCGGCAACCTGCCCAAGCACTCCGTCAAGATCCTCAAGCGCTGGCTGTACGAGCACCGCTACAACGCCTACCCCAGCGACGCCGAGAAACTGCTGCTCAGCCAGGAGGCCAGCCTCACCGTGCTACAGGTCTACCTCATTCTTACACACATTTACCATACAAAACGTCGTGGCTGTTGGCTTGGTTTTTTAGAGGCATCATAAATATGATATGACCGATATTTAGACTATTCCTACGTTTAATAGACCTACGTTTTTGTTGTAAAGTTTGGTACAGGAAAGAATATCTTCTTTCCTGTACCAACCCCAGAAGTCGAAAAAAAAAACCTTTCATAAATTAAAATATCAAGACAGAAAATTTAAAAAAGGAAAGAGAGTTTTTTTTTTCAAATACATTAAAAGCTCGAAAGTTTGTCGCTGCATACATTGCAGGTATAATCTCATACGTACTCTTTCTGTTATTGCGGGTCGGGGAAAGGTTTACATACATATATAAGTAAGTCCGACTGACCGAAATGCGCGGGTAGAGCTACTACTCGGCAGTTAGACCAGCATGAGCATCGAAAATCCTCATCAGACGCTCCTCTTAAAGTGCTTCTTTTATATTTTATCTCTTAGCTGTTGCTGGCAACTTCGTGTGCATGATATCTTAAAATAATTAGTTTTTTTAATAGGTAGGATATATTAGCTAAGGCAAAGCCAAGCTATTGACCTTGTCTTCCTTGCCTTACTGATTGTTATATCACTACCGAAATAGAAAGTTGCCTGAGGCCATATTTTGTTTCCTTTAAAGGTAACTTTAGATTTTCAAAGTAGCGAAATCCTTTATATACAATGGCCACGATACGGAATCGGTTCTACACGAATATATTATAAGGGATTAGATTGCATTACATTTTTGGTGTTGGTTGTTGCTGACTGTTTATTGTCACATAGGACTTCGTTATCTTGACTAACGTATCCGTTATAAGAAACAATATGACAGCTGCGCTCCATAATGAAGCTTATATATCATAGATTTATGATTATTAAATTGGGTTTTACTACTACCATCAATCACTGCAGTTGTTAAACAGTTTACTTAAAATAGTATACATAATATACTTTAAACGAAAAACTATATTTCTCAAAATTGGGTATTCGTATCTACCGAAATTCTACTTACATTTTTTTTCAAATCTGGCGTGCTTTACCCAAGATGTGTTGGAAGCAGGTGTGCAACTGGTTCATAAACGCGCGGCGCCGCATCCTCCCGGAGATGATCCGGCGCGAGGGCCACGACCCGCTGCACTACACCATCTCGCGGCGCGGCAAGAAGCAGCGCGCCGACGGGCTGCTGGTGCCCGCCGGCGCCGACTCCGGCTGGGACGCCGCGCAGGTACCTACTGCTCCTCATGAGCGCCCTTATACACATACGCGCAAATTGAGGCCCTGGATGAAGATATATATGGTAGGGAGGCGCCTTAAGGCCTAAATTCACTTTTCCAAACAAGTGACAACACAAATCATTACAACCTATCACTGAACGTTGGTTGGTTGAAGTGAGAATCGAATATGACATTTGTCGAGTTGTATATGATTGTTGGTGTGATGGTCCCCAGGTGTACGGGGACGGGCTGCTGGTGTACCGCAGCGAGGGGGACGAGGTGCCCGAGGAGGACTACTCGGAGGTGAGCGAGGAAGAGGTCAAGTACGACCCCTCCGTGTGGCAGTCCGTCATCCGCTACGGGCCCAACGACAAGGAGCTGCATCCCGCCGCCAGGGGGTCAGTAAACAACCACCCTACCACATCACTAACACACTATTTAGGGACCATTTTTTTATCGTCAGATAAGAGTTATTCCACAGATACTTAATATTCGTATGGAAAAAGAAAAAAATTGACAATTGTTTATACAAAACCTTTAGAATAGACTACCATAGTTTTATAAAACATTCACCAGCCTACTAAAATTAATATCAAGAGAATTGTTTGTTACGGATGAAAAAGCTACTAAGCTGGTTAAAAAATTTATCATGATACTGCTGGGCACAACTAGAGCTTGTGATATATGTATAAAAGCAATCTGCCTATTATTCAATAATAATTTACAATTAAAATTTAGCGAAAATGTTTTAAAAGTATAGGTTGACACTTACAATGTGGATGTCTTTAAGACAAGTGAATAGTCACTTGCAGAGTAAGTGAGCTGTCTCTACCACCTTATCATTGCTTTTCATCAGGATAAGTTGATATCAAATGCAGACTGTTTATAATAAGTTGTTATTTTAGAGAGTGGGCTGAATAGGAAATAGAAATATTGGTACCTGATTATTTAGGGAACCCAGCGACGGGGTTTGTTCCCATCTCATAAATGGTATTCTGAGTCTACCCTGAACAAGTGGAACAGCTGTTTGGACTTAACTCATGTATAAACAGTGTCACAAGTATAGTGAGTAACCCACGTAACCTGTCGCTCCCAGTTGAGCGACAGGTTGAGTGAGTTTAGTGTTGAGTCTCCGAAACACTACAGCGGTGTTGTGACCAGGAGTATTGTTGCAGCACTGCGGCGGTGGTGACGGTGACCACGTCGGATGAGGTGGGGGAGATGGGGGAGGAGGGGGCGGAGGAGGAGGAGGGAGGAAGCTGGCACCAGCAGCTGGCGCACCTGCCGCACCCCACCCGACTGCAGGTACTCGCGCCCACCGTCGGCCTGCAGCTAGAGGTGGCCGACACCGACACCTGGTACTCGCACTGACTCACCCCATCCACCACACATGCACACACACACACCGCACGCACACACACACACAAAATAACAAAAATAAATTATTCATTTTATCTCACTTAAAGTAATATAAATTTATAGAAGGATACAATTAATAAACAATGCAATCAAATCCAATGACTGAGGCTTGAACTAGGCAGGCGTCTGTATTTCTTGTTTGAATGTAGGTTGTTTAATTTTGTTGAACTGTCAAAATAAACTTATCTGATTGGTGAGTTAACGCAATAGTATAGTTAACTGGATTGTAGAGCACTGCAATATAACATTGTGATATGATGTTAAGCAAACCACACAAAGTCTATGATTGGGGTTGATCAAACCATTATTGCATTGGTCGCACCACTATGCCAGTCCTGATACGAAATGGCGGTAACAAAGACAAATTACATCACAAGGCTACTTTAATTCCTCACTGCCTTATCAACAAATAAACATCAATTCATAGTCCATTTATTAACTGCACTCTGAAATTAATAAAAATATTCTATGTTGAGTGTGGTTATCCTGTCTTAAAACTAATTCTATACTACAATACATGAGAAAGTAGCAAGTTCGGGCAGACTGCAAAACAAATCTCATTGTTACACAAGTTGTCTAATCAAGGAAGTTGTAAATTGTACCTCATTCACACATACACACATCCCTAGTGTGGGGTCAGTCAGAGCGACACCAGTGCTTGATGATAACGAACATTCCCTAAATACCCTTAACTTAACACATTTTCTGTTGATTTGTTTAATTAAAGAATTGTTATGTTTCAATTATTTTTTATTCAAAAAGGAATTTTCGAGATAATCAAGTTTCAATTTGTCTTTATTTGTGTTTACTCTGTTACTATAATTGTGTTGTGACATTGCTTGTGCATGTATCATTGTATTATCCATTAATCACCATAATCATTATCATTTTATTTACTTTTAAATGTGAAATGAATTTAATATTTACTTTTATGATCACTAACAAGAGCATGCTGCATGCTTTGTGTTATCGCTTTGGATGCAACTTATGTTATGCTTTAGAATGGCTCGTTTATTGTTTGTTAGGGATCAACCAAAATAAAGTAACCGGCCCGGCCCATCAACAGTACAAATAGATGAAGGATGTCATACAAAATTGCTGCTAAAATCTAATTATTTCAGACATTCCCAAAAATCTAATGGAACCACCTTGTGGGAGATTTCCAGAAAACAGATTCCTGAAATCCCCAAAACGCTGATCAGATTGATGTGCTGGGCATAAAGATCGATAGATAGTGGCGCCCTCACTTGGGGGATTTCCGGAATAATCCCTAAAATCTATCCACTCCATCTCTACAATATTTCTATATATATATATATATGTATCTTATTTATGTGTTCTACACAGTATTATACCTAGTTATTATTATTTAAAGGTCATTATTTAAATAATGGAATGACTGGAGCAGTTTGTAAAGTTCTTACTCAGTGGGGACATTTGTTATGTGTTAAGCCGCTATCTATCTCCTTGCAGTGTTGATGAAAGGCCGGCCACAACAAGTACATTGACGAATGTGGGTATACACTTTATCTTGGTAGTCCCTACCATTTATTGTTAGGTTTAGTTATTGGGAGACGATCGTCATGCTATATACTATACAATGAATAACTTACTGTAAAGTAGTACAGATATTGCTGTCATGCCATACCAATGATGACTGTCGCCTCTCAGATACTCGTTGTGTTCTGTCATGTTTATTCATGTATAAGTGAAGTCATCACAACTAACATAGATTAGCAATTAGCTTTATTTTACATATTTTTTGGTGACTCCATTTTTATCATTATAAATAATGTCGGTATTAAAACAAACGGCGTTGTCATTATACTGTGACGGCTGTGTATGGTTCATAAACTTGTAAGTTGTTTAGTTTAACTAATTGTTTCTTATGTTTTAAATAAATATTGTTAAAAATAAGCATAATTTTATTTCCTTTTTATACTACCTCAGTAGTGTTGTTTTAATGCCGGCATTTGACTATGTGATTCTTATTAGGTGTTTGTTTATTTATTGAGTTTTAATTGTTTGTTGATAATTTAAACTAATAGTAAAAGCCGGCATTTACGGTAACTCTACCATGAGGTTTTGTTAACTGTCAGAGAGAGAGACAATGTTGTTAGCCATATCAATGGGGTTTCCGTGCGGGTGTCGGGTCCATGGCGTGTGGTTGGGATACAGGGGATTGACCTGTAGTGTTCCCCGACCTAGGTTCGCGAATCTCGGTTTCTTTCACTGTGTCCACTACCCACCAAACCTACCCAACCAAATACTGTAAGATTCTTTTAGCGCCATCTTGGAAACGCGTTCCATAAAAATACATCAGCGGTAATCCCCCATGTCCATCCCCTACGTAGGGTATTTCTGTTTTTTTTTTTCGGATTTGGCTCCAAATGGATTTAAGGGATTTCCGGAAAAAAAAACATTACCTACGTGGGGGATGGTCATGGGAGCTTGTATTAATATTTTTTTGCGTGTCGTTCGTGAAAGTTTTTGTGTGTATTTTTATGATTCCTGAAATCGCCCCAAACGACAAAACGCTGATCAGATCGAAATGCTGGGCGTTAGATAGTGGCGCCGCACAACAGATACTTACACTAGTGACCATGCCCCTGGTAAAAAATAAAAAATGGAAAAACTGAAGATATGATGTACTGCTTTGGAATGCAGCTGTGTGTGTGAGCGAGCTCGGAGAAAAATAAAATGGAGGAATTAAGAATATTGCACGTACCTTCTTCATCTTCATAGCGGGTCCACTTTTCCGCAATTGGCCAGGAAGTTAGGCATTTTTGCGTGATGTAAACGGCCAGCTAGGCGGCCGTCCTGGACTCCTACAGGCCTCGAGGAGCGACCTCGGTGTTCCGAGGATTTCCGTCCGTTGTGAAGCCACCCCGGTGCAGTGAAGCAGCACGTGGGTAGGTGTTTCTTCGGTTTCCATGCATCCTCTACATAGAGGACTGTTGGTGATACCTATAAGAGTAAGGTGTCTGTTTAATGAAAAGTGTCCGGTCAAAATACCCACCACCATCCTTAGGTTACCTCTGTTGTGACTAAGCAGGTTACGAGCTAAGCGCGGGCCTGGTTTGGTGACCGCCTCTCTCGCCTGCCTGCAGTTCTGTAAATTGGCCCAATACTTACAGTGATGGTTGTGGATGTTACCTCGCAGCCAACTTCCCAGCTGGTTAAAAAAAAATCGGTACATACGGTCGGGTCCCACCGGAATGGTAGCCGATCCTCTTTTTGCTAGTTCGTCCGCCGCGTCGTTACCAAGCGAGTTGCTGTGTCCTTTAATCCACTGGAGAATGACCCTGTTTTTGGTTGCTATTGTCTCCAGTGCGTAGTGACATTGTTTTATGAGACTTGAGTTTACCTGTCTGTTTTTCAATGCCAGTAATACGGCTGCGCTATCTGATAGAATACGAATGCCCTGTTGTTCTATCTTTCTTGCGCATACTGCCGCGGTTTCTTCTATAATGGCTATGCACTCTGCTTGAAAGATAGATGCATGTGTGCCGAGTGCCACAGAAATGTTAATATTCAGGTCAAGAGAGAAAACCCCTGCTCCTGTCCCGTGCTTAGTTTCCGAGCCGTCTGTGTTGATCCTGACCTCATGTAGACCGGATTTATGAGCTGGCTCTTCTTGGGTGCTAATTTGGTATTGTCTCTCAAGTATGTGAACGCGTGGGCATCTGTCGTTCACAGCGTTTATGAGTGGTTGCGTATCAACGTTTTCTTTCAGTGACTGAGTGTGCCTCGCTCGTAGGTCTGGTTTCCACTGACCAGTGGCCTTTTGTCTTATGGTAGCGAGAGCAGCTTCGTACTGTACATGTAGATGTAGTGGTGTTAAGTTTATTAAAGTTTCGATGGCTGCTGTCGGGGTAATTTTCATGCATCCTGTAGTTGCTATACAGGCCAGTCTTTGCAGACTTTGCAGGTTGGCTGTCACTGTGCACAGGGTGGTTCTGGGCCACCACTGCTCCATAAGTGATAGTCGGTCTTATAGTGGTGTATAGCCACATGGTGATTTTAGGTTTCAGCCCCCATGTTTTTTCTAGAAGTCTTCTGCATTTCCACATTGTGGTGCAGGTAGTCTTCAGTTTATTTTCCAGATGCTTACTGTCTAGTGTTATTCCCAGATACTTGACATCTGTTGCTAGAGTAAGTTTCGTGTTAAATAGAGTAGGTATGGTCATGTTTCTCAGTTTTCTTTTGTTTATAAAGAGAACAAGTTCCGTTTTAGGATTTACATTTAGTCCACTTGTTGTACACCATGTTTCTATGATTCTTAATGCGTACTGCTTTGTTTCACATAGTATGTTCTCAAATGCTCCGCTTACTAGGGTCACTAGGTCATCTGCGTAGCCCACCGTGTAGTACCCTTGGTTGTTTAGAGTCCTAATTAAATCATCCACCACGAGGTTCCACAAAAGGGGGGACAAGACCCCTCCCTGTGGACAGCCTTTTGCAGCTATTCCTCTGGTCGTACTGTCAACGGTGAGCTGTACCGCTCGTTGTTTCAGCATGTTCTCTATCCATCCTGTGATAGTCGGCTCTACTTTGTATCTGGTTAGAGCCGTTGATATGCTGACAAAGGAAGTCTTATCGAATGCCCCTTCAATATCAATAAAGGTTCCTAACGTTGGTTCTTTGTTGTATAAAGTTGTTTCTATTTTGCCTACTACATGATGTAGTGCCGATTCTGTTGATTTTCCTGTGGTGTATGCATGCTGATAGGAGTGCAGTGGCATTTGAGTCAGGATCGTGTCTCTGAGATGTTTATCGCATAGCCTTTCCATTGTTTTCAGTAAGAAGGAAGTCAGGCTAATGGGTCTGAAGGATTTGGCTTGTGTGTAGTCACTCTTTTCAGGTTTTGATAGGAAGACCACTTTCACCTCTCTCCATTGTTTGGGAACGTATCTATGGGCTAGACACGCAATGAATATTTCTGTTGACATTATGGTAGTGAGGCCCCACTGAAGGAGAGCTGGGAATACACCATCGATGCCTGCGGATTTGTAAGGGGAAAAGCTTTCTATTTGCCCATTCTACCCTTGCTGCTGTGATTACGGTTCTCGCAACTATCCAGTCCTCGTCCGTTGGTGGTAGTTGGGTACTATTTTCCCAGTCTTTGTTATCAGTAAGTTGACAGTCTGGGAAGTGTGTTTGTAGAAGTACCGTAGAACCCTGTAACTTCGCCTTACGTAGGTAACCTCGCCTAAAATTTTCAAATGCTCGCATCTCATTTTTTACAAAGGTAACACTGATTTATGTTCATGGGTAAAAACACAAATTTAGTTATGGTAACACTGCAATTTCATTTGCCAGAATCAGAGTGGCCATTTTGACAGTGTTATTCGAAGTGTCGAGTTGAGTACGCGTCAGTTTTTCGTCGATCCCAAAGAATCTTACTCTCACACCATACTGGAGAAAGGTAAGTTTTAGAAATCGTTACAGTAGGTTATACGTATAGTCGGCTTTCCAGAAGACTTTAATTGAAGTAGTTATCACTGATTTTGGAATAAATATTCGAGCAGGCAATGTTAGGACAGGATTTGCAAACTGTAGTTTCCCATACTTCGCCTACCGCTAGGGCTGCTACTTGCAAAAAAAAAATTATAAAGATATTTATAGTAACCATAAAATAATAACCACATAATAACTAGCTGATTTTGAATAGCTACCGTTGATCTAAATTCTAAATAAATTATAAAAATGTTCTAGGTTTTTTATTTAATTACTACTGTGTCGGGCCTTAGTTGCGTTAGAGCGGGAAAATTCAAAAATGAATAAAAGTCATGCTATAATTAGGCGAAGTTACAGGAATCTACGGTACCTCACTGGTTTCCTTGTCTGTGTTTGTAAAAGTGTTGTCGGATTTTTTCAGTGATCCTATACAGTTTTGGTTGGTGGTCATAATTTTCCTGACCCTGTTTGCTTCATGGCTTGTTTCTATGTTTTCGCAGAAACGTCTCCTTGACTCGGTTTTTTGATGTTTAACGCATTTTTTGAAGTGGGCTTGGGCTGTTTTGTACTTTTCCCAGTCCTCTTCCTCCCTTGTATTCATCACGCGGTTAAAAAAGCTTCCTTGTTTTGTGTTTGAGTCGCTCCAGCTCAGGTCCGCACCAGAGATTACCTCTCTTGTTTGGCGGGGGTGGTTTCATCAGAGGGCATGACTCATGATAGCTTTTTGTTATGTTCTCCACTAGTGTATTCACATTGTGTTCGATGTTGTCAGTTGTGTTTATCATATCCTCCAGCGGCTACATTCTGTTTCTTATAACGTGAGCGTTAGATTGTCAAAATAACGAATTCCGTTATTAGCGCGCTCTCCTCCAATCAGCGAAGGTGTGTTTGGAGGAGAGCGCGCTAATAGCGGAAACCGTTATTTTGACAATCTAACGATCACGTTATAAGAAACAGAATATGGCCGCAGGTCTATACTTATCGTATAAGCTTCCA
The DNA here is from genome assembly GCA_947458855.1 of Monopis laevigella. Lineage (NCBI taxonomy): Eukaryota > Metazoa > Arthropoda > Insecta > Lepidoptera > Tineidae > Monopis > Monopis laevigella. The sequence goes on from OX381582.1 coordinate 2,279,660, forward strand.
AGGAGTTCCTATACAGGTTCTTGTTGGTTTTCCTTGGATTCCTTTTGGATATTTGTTCTGGTAGTGTCATGTTAAGTGTGAAGCATATGCGCCTGTGGTCTGCAAGGCTTCCCTCGAAACGTGCCACTTAGATATTATATCACCTACCTCTGGTGTAGTTAATGTAACATCTATTATAGTCTAACATCTGCTTGTGACGAATGTCGGTTCTGAGCCCCTGTTGAGAATAGAGAGGTAAAGAGATATTCTGTAAGTTCCTCACCTCTTTTGTTCGATGTCGCGCTTCCCCAGAGTGGGTGGTGCGCGTTGGTATCTGTTGAGATTATTATTTGCCATCCTTGAGCAGCACAGTATTCTACAAGGTCGGCCATCTCCCTTGGTGGTGCGTCTCGGTCTCCTGGCATGTACACCGATGCAAATACTATAGTTTGGTTGGTCCAATTGTATTTTTTTAAATTGCAAGTAATGATCCACAAAACATGTTAAATAGAATTATATAAATAACTACATCTTACGTTGATAATGTTGTCCACCTTTAGTAATGTGAAATAAAGGTAAATACGTGCAATATTCTCATTTTATTTTTCTCCGAGCCCACTACAGTACGCTGCATTCCAATGCAGATCCTCAAATCTCCACAGCATTTCTATCTATTTTTACGCTCATTCAATTTTATTATCGATAAAAGTGATTCGTATTAAGTACTAGTGTAAATATCTGTTGTGCGGGGCCACTATGTAACGCCCAGCGTTTCGTGCTGTGTTTTGACTTTTGATATTTGGGTGATTTCAGGAAACTGTTTTCCGAAAATCTCCCATGAAGTGGCTCCATTTGGATTTGGCGGATTTCCGGAAAAATGCAAGAATTTTGAATAAATAAATTAAAGTAGATACTTATATTGAATTAGGTGTTTGTACAATGGCTATTGTTTTTCTAGTTTTACATCATTTTAAAAGATCAAGAAATAATAGGTTTTAGTGCAGAAAACTTGGAGGGAACATATGTAATTATTATTATATCTACTTTAGGATTTATCTGAAAGAGGTTTCCCTAGGGTCTTTCAGGATGTGCGACAGGATTGTGGGGCCAATTTTTTTATAATAAGAAATTGCTAATTCTTATGCACGCAGTTAGTAAAAATTGATCTAAAGTTTTTTTAAAAGTGCCAATTTTTTAAACTTAAAATTAAAAAGTTGTATGGGGTTTTAGTTGGCCCCTCCGTGCTGACTTTTTATTAAAGTAAACTTCAATATCTTCAAATCTATACTAGTTGTAAACTAAGAAAATAAGTCTATAGTTTGTAAGAATATATATTATTATTTTAATGGAAATATTTTTTAAAAATCTTCACAATATACAAGCGTGGAATAGGGTGACCACGCATTTTGTATTTTTTTTTATGTGAAGCAGTAATTGTTTACTCAACATCTGTTATATTGATAGCAATCTTTCTTCCGATCAAATTTTCATGAAACCCAAAAACTCAAATGTAAAATCAGAAAATTGGGTTTAAAAAATCTCCATACAAAAAACTTAGAGTGCAGAGTGAGACAAAACATTTTCTACATGTGAGTACACCCGTGCAAAGCCTGGTCGGCCAGCTAGTAATACTATACAGGGTGGATTTTTGAGACGGAACAGTAAGGGTAAAACGTTCATAGGAGATCATCCATAAGTTTTCGAGATATGCTGAACTCCGTAGACAGATTTTGGAAAAAAAATACAATCAGCTACTATTTTTTCGCTATTGCGAACTCCGCGTTCTCCATACAAAATTAGCTTTCACACTTCCAGTAATAAAATACTCGATTAATGTTTGAATAATATTTTTTTTAGAGATGTGCCGATTATGACTTTGGCCGACTAGTCTTTAGTTTACGGCTGATTCGCGCGAAAGTCGCAAACGCCGCCGCCCAAATCCATTGCTGCCAGAAAGGGCTGAAGCTTTAGTTTTTTTACATCATAATTTTACCTTTAATAAATTTTAAGACCTTATTTCCAAAGGAAAGGGTGCTTTGCTTTTCATTTTAAAATGTGACTGATCATAAAATAATAATATTGATAAATAATCAAGGTTTTTATATAATGTAATTTCCCCTACATACATATAGGTACTGAGAAATATATTCAAAGTAAGAAGCCGGATAGTCGGCAACACTCTTTGCCGACTATGATAGTGGCCGGATATTCGCCGACTATGATAGTGGCCGGATATTCGCCGACTATGATAGTGGCCGGATATTCGCCGACTATGATAGTGGCCGGATAGTCGGCTTTACCGACTATTCGCCGACTATTCGGCACATCTCTAATTTTTTTCGGTCATTGTATTTGTTAATAAGCTGTGTTGGTTTATTAGTTATATTTTTTCGAAATCAGAAAAAAAATATATAATACAAAAAAAATTTTAACCACAACAGAAAGATTTTTAGGTACAATTACGAACATAAAAATAATTATTGAACTTCGACCAACAGCCAAGTTGTGTTTCAAGTTGATTGGAAGTACGTTTGTATGGGCGTAAAGTCGTCTCCAGCGGCCACATTCTGTTTCTTATAACGTGGGCGTTAGATTGTCAAAATAACAAATTCCGTTATTAGCGCGCTCTCCTCCAATCAGCGAAGGTTAAAAAACTACTCTGATTGGAGGAGAACGCGTTAACAGAGGAAATCGTATAACACTTTTTGCTAAAATTAAGGTCGTGCTTCTCTTACTGGATTATGGTGGACATGATTTAAAGAGTGCAGTGAAGAAAATATATAATGTATAAAGAAGATTGCTATCAATACATAACAGTTGAGTAATAATTAGACTGCTTCAAATAACACTTAATATGAAGATTTTTTTAATATTTCCGTTATTATTAAACGGATTCAAAATGAGGTGGTGGATGCGTGGTTCGAGAGTAGGTATATATTTTTACAAACTATAGACATATTTTTTAATTCGCAACTATACTCCGTAAAATTTAGCTTGATCCATGACAGCTATTGTGACATTTATTGCTAGTGATGTGATGCTGTCGATACTAAATATCGATTAATCTTTTGATACCATGAAAAAATAAGCATCAAATTAATTTCAAATGTTTTTGTTTCTAATGCGGATGGTGTTGCGCATGTTAAGTTGTAATGAAAACATAACAAACAGCCATTCTATTGCTAATCTGAAGATTTAAGCCATTTGAAACTGGTAGGTACTTCGTAATCCAGTGAATTGATAAATATATACCAAAGATCGTATAGTAAAAGAATTATCTATTAACTGCGACAATCTTCGAGACAATGAATTAATATTTAATATAGAAGACTCTTCCAGCGATAGTGAGTCTGAAAATGATGACATCGACTTCTACTCTTGTGACCGGCAAGAGTAGTAGACCGGGGTCGGTTGTTCGGTGAGGCCGAGAGCCGGCTAGAGTTGATCCTGTTACCGAGGCAGAGACTACTTTCTGGGTACTTGTAGCAGTCAGTCGGTCTCAATCCCCTTGCTGTGGGTTTGGGTTCCGGCTGGGGTATATACCCCAGCATATGTAGTTAAACTATACTTACAATATAAGAATTAATTATTTTTTAATTCTTTTCTATCTACCTATATATTGTATCGATAAAAAAAAATCTAAATTTAGCTATTCACCCATCCCTAGTTACGTTTAAAAAGCAACATCTTAAAGAAAAAATAAAACTCTTAAATGCTTTCAATTAAAAAACAAATAAATGCATCGCGTTCCGTGCTTAGCATCGCTGCCACGGATCGCTGGTTTTTTTAGCCAAGGTCGTTTCACCGCGCGGAAATGTTAGCAATTCAAGTTACCATCAATCGTTCCGCGAACAGAAATTTTAACACAAAAAGTTAGCACGGCTACTTTTTGACAGATGTTTGTTTACATGTGAATATCTAACTACAAATTGGAATTTAATTAATTATTTTATATATTCATATCTGTTTTAGTTTTAAAAGTTCGATTAAACCTAAAAAATAAATATCGTGTAACTAAATTTAGCTTTGGTATGTTTAGTTTGAGGTTGTTAATTAAATTAATATTGTGATATTATAAAATTATTGTATTTAAATAATAGTTAATTAAAAAATATTGATTTATTATATAATGATAAGGTAGTAATATTTTTAATTTCAATTATTTAATTCAAAATAGTGCTTCTTGTCAAAAAGTGGCATCAAAAATCAACACCGATCGTTTCCGAGCTGCATTTTTTAGCATCGCTAAAAAAAATGACATGGCTGTGTTGAAACGGGCGGTCGCGCTGGTTTTTGAAGTCAGCACGAGAAACTGCCCGCGTTAGCTCACGGAACGCGGGGATGGTAATCTAGTTGATTTTCTACAATTTGATAAAATACGTAATTTAGTAAGTATATTGTTAAACAGCGGTCGCGCTGGTTTTTGATGTCACCACGAAAAACTACCCACGCTACCGATCAGAACGCAGGTATAGATTTGGAGATATTGAAGTTTACTTTAATGAAAACATCAGCACGGAGGGGCCAACTAAAACCCCAACTTTAGATCGTTTTTTACTAACTGCTGGCATAAAAATTATTAGCAAATTTGTATTATAAAAATGTGGCCCCTCAATCCTTTACGCACATACTTTCAAGACCAATATACATATTTAAACAAGAGTTAAATTGTCGTAGATTTTTACGATAAAAAAAAACTAGTTTCCATCCAGTGGCGTGCACAGGGTTTTAGTATAAGGAAGGCAGAATTTATAGTAACATAACAAAGAAATGAGTTTTCTTTAATTAAAATTTTTGAAATTAGCAATTTGAATTGTCTACAATGAAATTTATGTATTTCGCGGCGTAGTAAATTTGCGGATAGTTGTAACAGCATTAAAAAGCCATTAGGTAATTATTATTATTAAAAAGTTTTGCAATACACAAACGAATTAAAATTATCACCCTAAACGTCTTGCATGCGACCACAGAAGAAATGTACTATAAATATAGTACAAGACAAGTAACGCGACTAAGAAAACGAAAGTGACCAAAAACCAATTCCTTTAAAGTTAATAAATGACAAAAGAAAAATATCACAACTTTGGGTAAATTTTATTAGAATTACGTAACATAGGATAATAATTCACGACTTCAAGTTCCACCCAGATGCATGCGATCTCGCTCTGCACGCGTCATGTGAGCAGCAGGGTGATTACGCGTCTTAGTTCGCTCGCACGCCAATCGTTATGACGTACTTTTTCAAGATTTTTTGTAGCCATTGTTAAGAAGCCAAGCTTGATCTACGTCATAACGATTGGTGTGCGAGCGAACTTAAGACGCGTAATAACCCTGCAGGCCACATGTATAATTTTATATTTGTACCACTAAGGACTCCTGCGCTCCTGGTACTTCTCAACAGTTTTGTACAGAGAAAATCTCGTTCTTTTATTGATTCTGTGTGCCTACCGATTTGCTACCTACAGTTTCTGCGCTCCTAGTCCTATTAGATTTAAGTTTATCACAAATATTTGATTGTTTGAGGTACCTCTCTGTCTTAAATTTAGCATAATCCAATAATAATAATTGAAAAATTGGAAGGAAATCTTAGGCAACCAATAATAGTACAAAAAAATAGCGATAGATGGCGCTAGTACCATATGATGATAGTACTACAAAAAAAATATAGATGGCGCTATTTGAAATACAAAGTGTCAATATCATTGACAAACAACAAAATATAATAGGTTTTTTATATGATTTTATTACCAAATTTGTGGAGTAGGCAGTCCCTTTGTGCCTATATGGACTGCACGCCACTGTTTCCATCTATATGTGTGTCGATCATATGTCGGGAACTAATAGTTTTTATTTTTATTTCCTTAGTTTTATAGTATTGCTTAATTATGTTTTATAAGTTTTTTTTTGTGTAAATAAATAATTATTTATGTTTTTTAATAAAAAATATTAATTAATAAATAAAAAAAGTATAAATATTGAACGAAAAATGACATATTTAGTCATTTTTCGTTTAAAAATCTCGAATCGAGATGAATGTCGAAAGCGCGAGAATTGCCCACCAGGAACGGCACGTAAACCGTCGTCGGCGTCGGTCCCAGTTTAATTTTAACTAACGTTTAGAATCCAGTCAGTTTGTGTCAGATCTGGAAACTGTTAGCTGGATGGATCAATAGATATGATCCTGGGCATACCTTCTGCCAAGTTTGACTCGCGAATGAGGTTAAGTCAAAAAATGCGTGATTTTCGACCACTTCTGTCATGAGGCGACTGATCCGGAAAAAGCTCAAAACATTTTGTCTGTGTTTGTTCATTCCGAGTTAATACGATTCTTGGTTTTTTCACCACTTTCGACCACTTCTGTCATGAGTGAGGTGACTGATCCGGAAAACGCTCAAAACATTTTGTCTGTATTTCTTCATTCCTAGTTAATACAATTCTTGGTTTTGTACCACTTTCGACCACTTCTGTCATGCGTGAGGTGACTGACCCGGAAAAAGCTCAAAACATTTTGTCTGTGTTTGTTCATTCCTAGTTAATACAATTCTTGGTTTTGTACCACTTTCGACCACTTCTGTCATGCGTGAGGTGACTGACCCGGAAAAAGCTCAAAAAATTTTGTCTGTGTTTGTTCATTCCTAGTTAATACAATTCTTGGTTTTGTACCACTTCTGTCATGCGTGAGGTGACTGACCCGGAAAAAGCTCAAAACATTTTGTCTGTGTTTGTTCATTCCTAGTTAATACAATTCTTGGTTTTGTACCACTTTCGACCACTTCTGTCATGCGTGAGGTGACTGACCCGGAAAAAGCTCAAAAAATTTTGTCTGTGTTTGTTCATTCCTAGTTAATACAATTCTTGGTTTTGTACCACTTCTGTCATGAGTGAGGTGACTGATCCGTAAAACGCTCAAAACATTTTGTGTGTGTTTATTCATTCCTAGTTAATACAATTCTTGGTTTTGTACCACTTTCGACCACTTCTGTCATGAGTGAGGTGACTGATCCGTAAAAAGCTCAAAACATTTTGTCTGTGTTTGTTCATTCCTAGTTAATACAATTCTTGGTTTTGTACCACTTTCGACCACTTCTGTCATGCGTGAGGTGACTGACCCGGAAAAAGCTCAAAACATTTTGTCTGTGTTTGTTCATTCCTAGTTAATACAATTCTTGGTTTTGTACCACTTTCGACCACTTCTGTCATGCGTGAGGTGACTGACCCGGAAAAAGCTCAAAAAATTTTGTCTGTTTGTTCATTCCTAGTTAATACAATTCTTGGTTTTGTACCACTTCTGTCATGAGTGAGGTGACTGATCCGTAAAACGCTCAAAACATTTTGTGTGTGTTTATTCATTCCTAGTTAATACAATTCTTGGTTTTGTACCACTTTCGACCACTTCTGTCATGAGTGAGGTGACTGATCCGTAAAAAGCTCAAAACATTTTGTCTGTGTTTGTTCATTCCTAGTTAATACAATTCTTGGTTTTGTACCACTTCTGTCATGAGTGAGGTGACTGATCCGGAAAACGCTCAAAACATTTTGTCTGTGTTTGTTCATTCCTAGTTAATACAATTCTTGTTTTTTTCACCACTTCTGTCACGAGTGAGGTGACTGATCCGGAAAACGCTTAAAACATTTTGTCTGTATTTCTTCATTCCTAGTTAATACAATTCTTGGTTTTGTACCACTTTCGACCACTTCTGTCATGCGTGAGGTGACTGACCCGGAAAAAGCTTAAAACATTTTGTCTGTGTTTGTTCATTCCTAGTTAATACAATTCTTGGTTTTGTACCACTTCTGTCATGAGTGAGGTGACTGATCCGTAAAACGCTCAAAACATTTTGTGTGTGTTTATTCATTCCTAGTTAAGGGGGAATTCGTATATGTGACGTCATCACCTTCTGTCAGATTTCACTCAAAAATGTTTGAGATTGTTTCTTCAATTTATTCTAACTATGGACAGTTGAGCCCAAAAGTCACTCTGTTGAAATTTCATTGTATGGAGTGTTACAGTTTATTATTTTAGATATCTAATTTTAGAAATCTTACTATTTTATTTTAAGTAATGTATTGTCGAAATAGTCAAGAAATGTAATTTTATATGCGAGGATTTAATGTTTCAATAAAATTGATGTATTACTATAATTTCCAGACATGCGTACAAAGTGTGATATTACCGGTACATTTTATTAATATATATTAATTTTAACAGTTTAAATTTATTATTAGGCATTGGTAAGAGTGACTATTACTAGACTCCGCTCCGTAATAAACTAATTTATATTAAACAAAACTTTTTTTTTATTTTGGACTAATTTAGCCAGTCTAAGTATTTATTTAAAACATGCTGTCATATGAATTGACATTACTAAGGATTGGGGTCTGCGTCACTTTAATCTACTTACCCATCTATCTACATTAAAAATATTTCGGAGTTACCTAATTGGAATAATTTTATGTAAAATATTTTATTTTCAATAAATTAGTTTTTTTATAGTAAAATAACTTAGATACACATACATTTAAATTTATATACATAACTTCTACACGGCCTCAGGGTACCTAGACTTAGGGTATTCAAAGCAATCATAATCTCTACATTATATATATCAATTATCTGTCCGTTTTTCTTGAACTTGTCTCTAATTAACACTCATAAAGCTTAAATATAAAAAGATACGTAGGAAAATATGAAACAAAAATTGACATTTAAAATCTGCACGTACTAAATTATGCAAGTTAAGTATCACGTTCTTTCATTTTACAAAATATCTTCGATTTACCGGTTTTGATCACCTAGATATTATACCTATGTCCATTCTCAATAATTAGTCTATCGTTTTTTGACATAACATAATATATTATCATAAAATTGACCTTACTGTTACACCATAGCCTACAAAAATATACTCTTCATACATTACACACACGCACCATACATACAATACACATAGACGTGCACTACACATATTACACCCATACACATTCATTTTTATCAATAATTCTTATAAACTAATTACTTACCTACCAGCGGCCATATTCTGTTTCTTATAACGTGAGCGTTAGATTGTCAAAATAACGATTTCTGTTATTAGCGCGATCTCCAATCAGAAAAGGTTAACAACTACTCTGATTGGAGGAGAACGCGCTAATAGCGGAATTTGACAATCTGACGTTCGCGTTATAAGAAACAGAATGTGGCTGCTGGTAGGTATATGTATAAAATTGTAAAAAATAAATAATAAAATCTTTTCAGCGTTGGAAAATGTTTTTTATTTAAATATTGTAAAAATGCAATATTATTTTATAAAAGCAGCTGTCACTATTTAAACAATAAATATTGGTATTATAGTTGTATTGGACACGAGCTCTCGGTCTAACAGAAGTATTGTCATACGAGTACTTAGTAGGTGTGAGACCACCTACTAAGTATGACAATACCCACCAATAAATACATGAAATTTATTATTTACATTTACAGACAAATATCATATAAACTATCCGTTTATTATCCGTCAAAAAATATAGATTGATTATAGAGAACGGTCGCTAGTTATGATTTGGATCAGGCGTGGAATTTTTCGATTATCGAGACGGTAGTCTCCTTTTATGGCAGTAGCAGTTAATTTGTTGAAAACTCAGAGACCTGGCATTCCACCAACCATGTGGAATAATAATAATTATTTTTTAGCGTAATATTTTCAATATGTATTTTAGTTTTATACTTAGCGTAAAATAAATCAAACAATGTTCTAGAAATTGCCCACGCCAGTTTCTAAAACACAGTTCGAATTATTCTATGCTAGAAATTATTTATTATTATTTCGTATTGTTCTTTTTTATCGCCGCCCATTTGGTAACAGCATCATTGGCCAAATGAATCCATAGGCCATAGTAAATCGGTCTAATTCTATAGAAATTACATCGTATTGGTCCCTATTCATTGTATGTTTGTCATGAGTTAGATACAAACAGTCACACATGCTATAATAAAAAAAACTTTGATTTTGTAATAATATTAATGATGATAAAATAAGACAATATATTATTATGTTAGTATTTAAATGTTAGGTAGATAATAAAATTGTTGAACTACTCTGCCATTTATAAAAATAAAGTTTTGGATAATGGATGGAACCCTATTGAGCTTTGCTTTGGACATATATAAAAAAAAATAACAATTAAAATAAATAGGTATAATATGTTTAAAAATTGTAAAATAATGTGCGCCCGACGATACATTTTATTAAAAATATAAAAGCGACCAAAATAAATAGCTGTTGCGTAGTTTTAGTTACATCGGACAGTCTGTCTTTTTTTTTTGTAAGGTTATACTGACAGTGACAGTTGGTGAAAATTGCATATTTATTTTAGCTGAATCTGTAGTTAATCGTGTTAAAAGGTGTAAAAACATAGAATACAATCAAAAGAAATATGTACTTGTCTTATAAAATTCCCAACAGTGAATATTTAGTGTTCCGATAGTGAAATAGAAAAACCTTTCACAGACGGGATCGCCCGCACAATGACGGCCTGTCATTTTGTATGAAGATTTTTGTCTGGCAAGTTTTTGTAATTATTTAATTAATAATTTTCTATTAAACTTGCAAAAATCTCTCCATACATTTTTAGAATACATAATAAACTATTGATATCTATTTATTTACCACTATAAATTGTTGTAGTTTTGTCGCTTGCAGCGATGTTAAAAAGTACAAAATTTTCATGTTTTGGAAAATATAAATACATTTTTTATTGAAATAATATATGGGAGACTATATTAATCTCTTCATACATTTCAAGTTAAAGAGTTACTATTTGCATAATAATAGTTGTCTGTGAGTATCGAGTAAATTTCTTTAACAAACATTTTTAGTTTTGTAGTTCTAGATTTTCAGAATACAGCCTTAATACAATTCTTGGTTTTGTACCACTTTCGACCACTTCTGTCATGAGTGAGGTGACTGATCCGTAAAAAGCTCAAAACATTTTGTCTGTGTTTGTTCATTCCTAGTTAATACAATTCTTGGTTTTGTACCACTTTCGACCACTTCTGTCATGCGTGAGGTGACTGACCCGGAAAAAGATCAAAACATTTTGTCTGTGTTTGTTCATTCCTAGTTAATACAATTCTTGGTTTTGTACCACTTCTGTCATGAGTGAGGTGACTGGTCCGTAAAACGCTCAAAACATTTTGTGTGTGTTTATTCATTCCTAGTTAATACAATTCTTGGTTTTGTACCACTTTCGACCACTTCTGTCATGAGTGAGGTGACTGATCCGTAAAAAGCTCAAAACATTTTGTCTGTGTTTGTTCATTCCTAGTTAATACAATTCTTGGTTTTGTACCTATTCTGTCATGAGTGAGGTGGCTGATCCGTAAAACGCTCAAAACATTTTGTGTGTGTTTATTCATTCCTAGTTAATACAATTCTTGGTTTTGTACCACTTTCGACCACTTCTGTCATGAGTGAGGTGACTGATCCGTAAAAAGCTCAAAACATTTTGTCTGTGTTTGTTCATTCCTAGTTAATACAATTCTTGGTTTTGTACCACTTCTGTCATGAGTGAGGTGACTGGTCCGTAAAACGTTCAAAACATTTTGTGTGTGTTTCTTCATTCCTAGTTAATACAATTGTTGGTTTTGTACCACTTTCGACCACTTCTGTCATGAGTGAGGTGACTGATCCGTAAAACGCTCAAAACATTTTGTCTGTGTTTGTTCATTTCTAGTTACTACAATTCTTGGTTTTGTACATTTGATAAAATTTCCTAGTTGGTATAATTTTAGTCATTGATTTCTGAAATTTGTCCTTTTTATGAGAGCACGAGTGACTTGTACCCACCTGTTGGTAAGCAGATCACCAGTAGCTCTACCACAAGTTTATTTAAACAGTTTCTACTATAGTCGCTGTTACTATAGATAGGTACCAACTAGTAGGATCGCTTTATTTTTCAAATTAACCTCTTATTGGTTTATTGTCTCTATAGTTACGAGCGAGTATTGTAAAAATTGTTTGCAAAAACTTGTGGTAGAGCTACTGAGTTTATGAATGGGGGCGACTGATACCAGGTCGTGAGACTCTGTGCATGCCTGTTAGTCCATGAATTATGTAATAATAAAAAACATATGTCCCTCCAAGTTTCAGGCACCAAACCCTTTTTTTTTTTTCTTTGAACTAGTAATTCCACGAATTAGGAATTGTACAAACTAGAATAACAATAGCCGTAGTACGGACTAAGCATGCACGTTTACAAGAGGTATGAGAAAATACTTCCAGTAGACGCGCAGTTGGTCGAGGTCCTTTCCAGGACATAATATAATTAAAGATATTAATGTCAACAAATTGTGTTTTGATATACTTTACCTCACATCCATCAGGTAAGCTCTATTGGATGCCTTTACGCAATCTATTATTATGTGGAACCCTTATAAGGATGGTTCCGTTATGGCCGTTACCCCACGTGTTAACATAACTATTTCGTTTTAATAATATAGGCAAATAGCCTAAAATGGCAAACATGTTAGTTGCCATCATATTCTGTTCTCACTCCTTTGATTGGTTATATTTTTTTTTTCTCAGTTCTAGTGTTCATATGGCGGGCGGAAATCTTCTGTTCACATGTTTAGAAAGGCGATTTAGCCCTTACGCCTCTTCCCTGTTATATATTTCTATGTTTGCACAAGAGTAACGTGTGTGCTTGGTGTTAGGTGGTGCCCGCGGGCGGAGATGAGCGCGACAAGTTCAAGTGTCTGTACCTGCTGGTGGAGACCGCCGTAGCCGTGCGCCAGCGGGAGAAGGAGCAGGAGGAGCCCGTCTAGGTACGTGTCTGTCTACTGGCTACCATACACAATCATGACCGGCGTGTTGCTGTAGCTTACAAGTGTCTACCTGCTGGTGGAGACCGCCGTGGCCGTGCGACAGCGGTGTAAGGAGCAGGAGGAGCCCGTCTAGGTACGTGTCTGTCTACTGGCTACCATACACAATCATGTCCGGCGTGTTGCTGTAGCTTACAAGTGTCTACCTGCTGGTGGAGACCGCCGTGGCCGTGCGCCAGCGGGAGAAGGAGCAGGAGGAGCCCGTCTAGGTACGTGTCTGTCTACTGGCTACCATACACAATCATGTCCGGCGTGTTGCTGTAGCTTTCAAGTGTCTACCTGCTGGTGGAGACCGCCGTGGCCGTGCGCCAGCGGGAGAAGGAGCAGGAGGAGCCCGTCTAGGTACGTGTCTGTCTACTGGCTACCATACACAATCATGTCCGGCGTGTTGCTGTAGCCTACAAGTGTCTACCTGCTGGTGGAGACCGCCGTGTCCGTGCGCCAGCGGGAGAAGGAGCAGGAGGAGCCCGTCTAGGTACGTGTCTGTCTACTGGCTACCATACACAATCATGTCCGGCGTGTTGCTGTAGCTTACAAGTGTCTACCTGCTGGTGGAGACCGCCGTGGCCGTGCGCCAGCGGGAGAAGGAGCAGGAGGAGCCCGTCTAGGTACGTGTCTGTCTACTGGCTACCATACACAATCATGTCCGGCGTGTTGCTGTAGCTTACAAGTGTCTACCTGCTGGTGGAGACCGCCGTGGCCGTGCGCCAGCGGGAGAAGGAGCAGGAGGAGCCCGTCTAGGTACGTGTCTGTCTACTGGCTACCATACACAATCATGTCCGGCGTGTTGCTGTAGCTTACAAGTGTCTACCTGCTGGTGGAGACCGCCGTGGCCGTGCGCCAGCGGGAGAAGGAGCAGGAGGAGCCCGTCTAGGTACGTGTCTGTCTACTGGCTACCATACACAATCATGTCCGGCGTGTTGCTGTAGCTTACAAGTGTCTACCTGCTGGTGGAGACCGCCGTGGCCGTGCGCCAGCGGGAGAAGGAGCAGGAGGAGCCCGTCTAGGTACGTGTCTGTCTACTGGCTACCATACACAATCATGTCCGGCGTGTTGCTGTAGCTTACAAGTGTCTACCTGCTGGTGGAGACCGCCGTGGCCGTGCGCCAGCGGGAGAAGGAGCAGGAGGAGCCCGTCTAGGTACGTGTCTGTCTACTGGCTACCATACACAATCATGTCCGGCGTGTTGCTGTAGCTTACAAGTGTCTACCTGCTGGTGGAGACCGCCGTGGCCGTGCGCCAGCGGGAGAAGGAGCAGGAGGAGCCCGTCTAGGTACGTGTCTGTCTACTGGCTACCATACACAATCATGTCCGGCGTGTTGCTGTAGCTTACAAGTGTCTACCTGCTGGTGGGGACCGCCGTGGCCGTGCGCCAGCGGGAGAAGGAGCAGGAGGAGCCCGTCTAGGTACGTGTCTGTCTACTGGCTACCATACACAATCATGTCCGGCGTGTTGCTGTAGCTTACAAGTGTCTACCTGCTGGTGGAGACCGCCGTGGCCGTGCGCCAGCGGGAGAAGGAGCAGGAGGAGCCCGTCTAGGTACGTGTCTGTCTACTGGCTACCATACACAATCATGTCCGGCGTGTTGCTGTAGCTTACAAGTGTCTACCTGCTGGTGGAGACCGCCGTGGCCGTGCGCCAGCGGGAGAAGGAGCAGGAGGAGCCCGTCTAGGTACGTGTCTGTCTACTGGCTACCATACACAATCATGTCCGGCGTGTTGCTGTAGCTTACAAGTGTCTACCTGCTGGTGGAGACCGCCGTGGCCGTGCGCCAGCGGGAGAAGGAGCAGGAGGAGCCCGTCTAGGTACGTGTCTGTCTACTGGCTACCATACACAATCATGTCCGGCGTGTTGCTGTAGCTTACAAGTGTCTACCTGCTGGTGGAGACCGCCGTGGCCGTGCGCCAGCGGGAGAAGGAGCAGGAGGAGCCCGTCTAGGTACGTGTCTGTCTACTGGCTACCATACACAATCATGTCCGGCGTGTTGCTGTAGCTTACAAGTGTCTACCTGCTGGTGGAGACCGCCGTGGCCGTGCGCCAGCGGGAGAAGGAGCAGGAGGAGCCCGTCTAGGTACGTGTCTGTCTACTGGCTACCATACACAATCATGTCCGGCGTGTTGCTGTAGCTTACAAGTGTCTACCTGCTGGTGGGGACCGCCGTGGCCGTGCGCCAGCGGGAGAAGGAGCAGGAGGAGCCCGTCTAGGTACGTGTCTGTCTACTGGCTACCATACACAATCATGTCCGGCGTGTTGCTGTAGCTTACAAGTGTCTACCTGCTGGTGGAGACCGCCGTGGCCGTGCGCCAGCGGGAGAAGGAGCAGGAGGAGCCCGTCTAGGTACGTGTCTGTCTACTGGCTACCATACACAATCATGTCCGGCGTGTTGCTGTAGCTTACAAGTGTCTACCTGCTGGTGGAGACCGCCGTGGCCGTGCGCCAGCGGGAGAAGGAGCAGGAGGAGCCCGTCTAGGTACGTGTCTGTCTACTGGCTACCATACACAATCATGTCCGGCGTGTTGCTGTAGCTTACAAGTGTCTACCTGCTGGTGGAGACCGCCGTGGCCGTGCGCCAGCGGGAGAAGGAGCAGGAGGAGCCCGTCTAGGTACGTGTCTGTCTACTGGCTACCATACACAATCATGTCCGGCGTGTTGCTGTAGCTTACAAGTGTCTACCTGCTGGTGGAGACCGCCGTGGCCGTGCGCCAGCGGGAGAAGGAGCAGGAGGAGCCCGTCTAGGTACGTGTCTGTCTACTGGCTACCATACACAATCATGTCCGGCGTGTTGCTGTAGCTTACAAGTGTCTACCTGCTGGTGGAGACCGCCGTGGCCGTGCTCCAGCGGGAGAAGGAGCAGGAGGAGCCCGTCTAGGTACGTGTCTGTCTACTGGCTACCATACACAATCATGTCCGGCGTGTTGCTGTAGCTTACAAGTGTCTACCTGCTGGTGGAGACCGCCGTGGCCGTGCGCCAGCGGGAGAAGGAGCAGGAGGAGCCCGTCTAGGTACGTGTCTGTCTACTGGCTACCATACACAATCATGTCCGGCGTGTTGCTGTAGCTTACAAGTGTCTACCTGCTGGTGGAGACCGCCGTGGCCGTGCGCCAGCGGGAGAAGGAGCAGGAGGAGCCCGTCTAGGTACGTGTCTGTCTACTGGCTACCATACACAATCATGTCCGGCGTGTTGCTGTAGCTTACAAGTGTCTACCTGCTGGTGGAGACCGCCGTGGCCGTGCGCCAGCGGGAGAAGGAGCAGGAGGAGCCCGTCTAGGTACGTGTCTGTCTACTGGCTACCATACACAATCATGTCCGGCGTGTTGCTGTAGCTTACAAGTGTCTACCTGCTGGTGGAGACCGCCGTGGCCGTGCGCCAGCGGGAGAAGGAGCAGGAGGAGCCCGTCTAGGTACGTGTCTGTCTACTGGCTACCATACACAATCATGTCCGGCGTGTTGCTGTAGCTTACAAGTGTCTACCTGCTGGTGGAGACCGCCGTGGCCGTGCGCCAGCGGGAGAAGGAGCAGGAGGAGCCCGTCTAGGTACGTGTCTGTCTACTGGCTACCATACACAATCATGTCCGGCGTGTTGCTGTAGCTTACAAGTGTCTACCTGCTGGTGGAGACCGCCGTGGCCGTGCGCCAGCGGGAGAAGGAGCAGGAGGAGCCCGTCTAGGTACGTGTCTGTCTACTGGCTACCATACACAATCATGTCCGGCGTGTTGCTGTAGCTTACAAGTGTCTACCTGCTGGTGGAGACCGCCGTGGCCGTGCGCCAGCGGGAGAAGGAGCAGGAGCATTTTCTGCTAAAATTAAATGTATTTATTTGAGAAACAACACCTTAGGAGTTGTATACATAAAGGTTCGCTTTGTTTTTAAAATTAACTTAATTTTAGACATATTTCCTAAACAAAATGTGTAAAATTTTGCCTTATAGCCTATTCGTTTATCAAAATAAATCCCCTAGTATGTATAGTGGTAAGGTGTAGACCACTTAATTATTAATTTAATGTTAAACGTTTTCAGGCTACATTGGATAGTGTAACCGTAGCATATAAGACAGTGACCGCGCGCACCAGCAGGGGGCGCCGGACCCCGAGCTCGGAGCACCGACAGAGCCGCACCACACGCACCGCACGAGGACGTTCGGACGTCGACGGTACACACACACACATGGGGAAAACAATCTTGTATTAAATCGTTCAGGGCTATATTGTTTCATATATGGCGGAACTAATATATTCTGGAATAAAAAAATACCTTATTCAAGTGTTTTTTTTTATTCAAGGCTATATTATTTCCTCCATATATGACATATATTCTCTTGAATGGTTTGATCCGAGAATGTATTTTTATCCGTTTATCTCACGTCAATACACACACCATACGGTCGCCAAATCGGTTTGCTTTTTAAAAATTACACGAGTAAACAATGTAGATTAGTATGGAGTTAAGGGCTCTGCAGCAGTTTTGACGCCCATACAAACGTACTTCTGATATTACAACTTGGCTGTTAAGTCGGCAGAAAGGTTAATAAATACAATGATCAACAAAAATATCATTTGAATCCTACGAAGTAATCGAGGAAGTGCGAAAGCTCGTTTTGAATGAAGAACGCAGACTTGGCGATTGTGAATGCAATGCCCTTAACTTACGAAATGTTCTCTTTTGGCTTGATACGAGTTGTCGGATCGCCCGCGCGTTATGTACGCCGGCACACGATGGGACTTGCGTGTGGCTGTGCTGTGCTGATGTACCGACGGTCATATTCTTACTCTTATACAAACATTTTCATCTATTATCAGAAGTGGGTGCATCGTTTCAAAATTGCATTTCTGTTAGTGCTCCGAAACTAACGGAGTCTAGTCATCATTACGCGAATGCTATGTTCACGAACGCTTTGTAATGCATTACTGTCATAATTGTTGGATAAAAAATAATTATG
This sequence comes from Monopis laevigella, assembly GCA_947458855.1. NCBI lineage: Eukaryota > Metazoa > Arthropoda > Insecta > Lepidoptera > Tineidae > Monopis > Monopis laevigella. Next base: position 2,297,452 of record OX381582.1, read on the forward strand.
TTTTTAATAAAATGACAGAAAAATCAAGATTTTAGTTTAATAAATATTATATCTAGTGTAATTTTATTGATTAAGCGTTATGAACGAACTACCCACGAATAATATTTTATTTTAAATCAACAAATACCGATTTTTAATAAAAGATAAAAATATTTTTATATTATAATAAAAATATTTTTGAACTAAAACATGTCCTCCATTAGCAGTTGTCGACATAAGTTAATGATTTGTAAATATTACGATAAAGGATAGAATTAATATCTCTTGAGGTAACCACAAGCTGTAACCCTGCGGGCCCGATCACGCCACAGTCACTTAGCTCTCAATATATTTTGTGTCGATCCTTTTCTTGTACTTAAATTAGACGGTACGTTTTCTGACAACGATTTTAACGTGATTCGGACCGCAGTCTAAATTGCATGCGCTAGCGACTGTAGTATGTATAATTCTCTTACTATCCGCTGGGGCGCTGTACATATAGGGATACACATAGAGGGAACGATTTTTGACAATGACTGGGCACAATATCATTGTTATGCGCGCACGCAGTTGTCGACACAGCGACTCTGTAGTATAGTGCCGCCAACTTATCTCTTCAGGTGGCCATACAGAGAACCAACGAAGTCATTTTGGACTATCATTCCGTTGCCAACTTTGGCTGGTGCGAGTGTTATTTGTGATTTCATTTTCGTGATAATAATACATAGTATTTGTAATGCCTAATGCTCTAAAAGTGATGCACTAGGCTACACTTACGGGTTTTGCTGCCGTCTTGATGCCCATACTAACGTACTACCAATATTACAAATATATACTTTGCTCTTAGTCAAAGTTTAATTATTATTTTTATTTGGGTAATTATACGCAAAAATCTTTCTGGTGTGGGTAATAAATATTTTTGTATTATTAAATTTAAAGTTTTTTTTTCTGATTTAAAAAAGAAATTCAATCAGAAGGCTCAATGATCGACAAAAATATTATTTTAATTGTACGTCAAACAGTAGTCGAGGAAATTGGAAGTGCGAATGCTTATGTTGTATGGAGAACGCAGTGTCCTTAATGCGAACAATTAAGTTGGCGGCACTGTACAAACTGTACATGCATATGCAAGTGTGCGGTCAATTAGTCGCTAGGGAATGTAATTTGCATGGCGTTTGGATGTTACCCCAAGCGGATTGGATCTGCCTTCATACCCCGCGGCAGACTATAGCCCGTTTCATTTTCGAAGAGCAATGTGACAGTTGTTATTGTTTGGCGGATGAAGAGTCCCGTCGTAGTTATTGAATAAGAATGTGATTTATTTTATATTTAGAAATTAATTTGAAGTGCTTCGAATGTTACTCTGCTCTCATAAGAGATTTGCGTTTCCTTGTATATATAAGTTTCGTGCAGCGCCTCTAGTGTTTGCGTCGGAAACTAAATCTCTTATAAAAAGTTAATGTAGTATAAACGAAAACTACGTGATTTTCCTTAGAGTAATAAATCATTATTACAGTTATTGTTTGGGGCACAGATGTAGTAATGTGTTTGCTGTCATAGAGGACTTCTCATATGAAACGGCTATAGTGGTTTGATTTGAAATGTTCCTTCTCCCTCCCACATAAGCACTTTGGTTATGGGAGGGAGACGGAATAATGACAATCGTAATTGAACTATTTTACTATCGAATGGCAGAACTAGATCTTTCCACTTTTAGACTCATATTTTAGACTTAGTAGTGGTTTGAGAGTCTTTCGGTCTTGCTCCTCAACTAACAGCAATTATTTTAATTTTACAAATTCAAATATAATTGCATTTAAGTTTTTAGGGAAAGTTAGGGGCTAAAGTAATAATATATAATAATAACAATAAGTTTACATTTTTGTATAAAAATCCTAGGATCTGTCGGATGAACTAATACATTTGCGCCTTATAGTTAGTGTCTACTTAATATTATTAAACCCAATGAGTTGGCCGAATGTGTCCTTCGTCCGCCAGACTCTACCCTAGCGATATACTTATTGTAAGTACTATATTAGTATCCATGCAATAATTAATATAAGAAGTTTTATAACAAATAAATACGTCTAATGTATTATAAAAGCTTTTATGTTGGTATTATTGTGTTTTCAATTTAATATCTATCTAATAGAGATCAAACTATTTTCATAAAAATAATAAACAAAGTACACCTTTATATATTTTTGTATAAGTTCCTATTTAAATTGAAGACCAAACAGAAATCAAGTAGGGTTCAAACTTATGACACGGCTCGATAAAGTACGAACAAATACGCCATCTAGGGGTATTATTTGGTACTTCAGTAGTTTTTTTTTTCTTTTATATGTATTATAGAACAGGTAGGGCCCAAGGTTGGTTTGGTCTTCGGTCATCTTTAACGTTTTATGTGGCTTGGATGATCAAATTGTAGGAATACATTAATCAGGTTTAGAAATGGGTGGCGAGTCGACACGAAATGACAACCACCAATCATTTTCCTGCTTATGTAATTTTAATAATAGATTCATTTAATCTTTTATAAACCTGCCGTTAGCGTAGCCAACATAAGGCGAGATGATCTTTGTCTTATCGGTTTATTTTATTTAAAAAAAAAAGGTTTATTTTACATAAAAAATAAAGAATTTATTTGATTTTGTATACTGTGATTGTGAGTATATTTGGAGGGTTTGTTTTTTTTAATATTTGTACTTTTCTTCATTTGTTGCTATCCAAAGACGTGTGTTGTGCTCTAACCCCACCGACGGGGAATCACTGTACCGTGAGTTTTTGCTGAGTTTACTATAGTCGCAAGCAACTATAGTAATACTATATAGGGATCAACCAATAACACAGTTAAAATATATAAATAAAGCCTTCCTGTTGGTTGATCACAGATCTATAGTTACTGGCGACTATAGTAAAAAACTTTGCTAAATCTTATGGTGATACTACATACATATATAGTATCGTAGTAGTATATATGCAGACCGTTCGTTGTTAACGTTAACTACGTAGGAATACTTTATTATTCTGGTTCATTATTTGGCTTCATAGCATAATAATGAACTTTGCAGTGACCCAGATGTACATATACTAACATGAATAGTCTGTACCTTATCATTATGCAATGGACGTCTGCCCCCGCAGCACCCAACATGATTGATAACATTATTTTGACAATAAAACATCTTATTTCATAAAAAATATGTAATTATAAAGCTATGTTATAACGACGCTTCGGGGGCAGGGGGGTTGGCCTTGAAGCAGTATAGGTAATATATTTGTTAATTTTTGAGAACTAAAATTACATATTTAGTTTATTTAAGTTGTGGATAAGAATAATAATAACTTAGGAGTTACTCTTTGATTTAGGTTTATTGTGTATAATACGTTATGTCCGTTGGATAATTTAATATTAGCAAATAACCAATGGAAGTATTTAATTTTTGATCTTGAAGTAGTTAAGTAGTAACTTGGTATTGGATTATGATTTGGACAGAAGTCGCCGGTCCCGCGGAGTTCTGTTTGTTCCCAACAAATATCATTAATGTCTAAGTTTATTAACTCTGTGAACGTGTACAGGTTGTGCGGAATCAGCGAATATGTCGCGCGAGTCTCTATCGCGTTAACATTCACAAGTATTATTACGAGGGCATGCTATTTACATTTCGTTATGAAGAATTTTTTTAGGAATATTGTTTGTTATTATGACCAAAAATACAGACTATAATATTACTGTGAGTAGTCAGTCATATTTTATAAATGTGAAATCGATGAATATCTATTGCATAACATGTCGCAGTTCGTTAGGTAAATAGCGTGCGGCCGTGTAATACTTGTAGGGCCCAATTTTCAATTGTCGTATTCAATGAATAACTTGTATGGAGAATTAATTAATTTGACAGTTCTTCATACAAGTTAACCATTAAACTTGTTCGGACAATTGACGAATGAGTCCGTAGTGAAGCGCCTCACATACCTGTCGCAGAGTTACACGAGCCATTCATTCTAGGAAGGTAAGTGTGTTGCCAATTACAATTTGTTGGTACCTCGACATCTTTATATTTTGTTGTCCCTTATCTGATTAACAATGTTATTCTAAAAAGACTAATAAGTTAGTCTCTATAATTATATGTATGCTCCTTAGAGTTAGTACCTCACGACTAGACACTGGCAAAATTCTCGAAAGTCGGGAGGCCATATAAATTAGAATTAGTTGGCAACACAGATTTGTTTCTCTATAGTACTGCCACAGAGAGGTTTGTGTGATTCTGAGCGTGTTGTATACTTTGCTCGGTACTGTTTATATTAGTTGTGTGTAAGGTATATAAGGTGTACTTATAGGAATAAAATTGAGTTCATTTATTGCTGTTATTTTTATTTAGTATCCACTTTTACCCCCCAGTATACAGATTCACACCGCAACAAACTCGCCAATTGTTTGTTTCGAATAACATCGGCAAAATGAGAACGTTTTCATCCCTGAAGCCATTTAAATGTTCTCGGGAGCCGAAAAGGCACCCGTGATGGTATTTATTATTTTATCCAGCCCCGTGGTCTCCCAAGTAGCTTGATACAATGACTTGTTTGGGTGTGAAAAGTATATTATCACGCTAGCCGTCGCTGCCATGCGATGTGATCGATGTCTGATATTTAAAAAACAATTAATTTTTCGTTGCAGACTTCACGTAGACAGAAAAAAACTAGTGGCACGAGTTTTTTTCTGTTTACTATAGTTACTAAAGACTATAGTAAACAGTTGCAGAACCGCCATATTTACCCTACTTTACATGCCAACAAAATATTATTTGGATTTCCCGTTTTTTTTTCAGATTTTCCCAAAATACACGGAACCAATTGTATCATTCATTAAACTATAATTTATTTTCATTATTATAATAAACACCGCAACAAGCTCGCCACTTGTTAGGTGTTGCCTCCGAATACCATCAGCGAAATGAGGATAGGTTTCCCTTCGCTGGGTACCCTGAGACCGTTTAAACGGTTCACGGGAGCCAAAAATGGTATTATTATCAGTGGTAGCAACATGTGGGAACATGTTTGTGTTACTCGCCAGTCGCCACTACTAGGTATTAACGGCCTTATTCATAAAAACTTATTGAAGTCTTAAAGAACACTTTAGTTTATAAAGGGTTTTCTCTCTTTTACACATACCTAATCATTTTTGTTATTAATAAAAAGAGACAAAACATTCCAAAACTAATGTGTCCTACAAGGACTCAAAAAGTTTTTATGAATAAGGCTATAACAATTTAGATTTTACCCAAAGCTGGTGGTGATAGGAAATAACTAGTCTTCATTGTAGCTGGAAGTTCTCCAACTTTCGTTAGGTCGACCGATCATACAAATTCAGGAGCCTCCTGCATCGATTACTTGTAAGAAATCGTTCATGCCTATAGCCTCTGTTCAGGGTATGGTTACGATTAGGGCTAGCACATAGTCGAAAAGATTTTTTTTTTCGAATACTATTCGCATCATAAAAAAAACAAGTATATTATAATAATTATGTATTGCCATCCGAGTTGTACAACCACATACATGTAACCAAGCAACACATCCTGACCAACTCCCGGGATTATCGGATTGATTCCTCCCAAAAGACTCGACGGCCTCTGAAATGGAGTCAAGGCTGTAATTCAATAAATATTTTAGTAGTGCACAGACCAACTGATATTTCTTAATATTACACAATATCTTCGCCAAATGTGAACTGATTATTGTCATCATTACTTTATTTAAAAGCGTGGATCAACAGGTTGGTTTCAGATACATTTTGTTAAGATTTGTAGAAGGGTTTCGGAACTGGATGGTGGAACACCTCAAAATGAAAGAGTCATGTTTTCTACAAATATCTGTGAAGTCAAAAGCAAAAAAATAAAACTTCACTAATAAAAATATAAAAATTTAGAATTTAAAAACCTCTCCGCTGGGTACCCTGGGGCAGTATAGGCGGTCACGGGCGCCGTTAGGCACCCGTGACCGCCTATACTGCAACTTTATTATAAATGAAAATAAAGTAATTTTACTCAAATATGTGGTCATTATCTTGTTTGAGCAAAGTCGACCTTGCCGTTCTGTTTCAAGGAGCGGCCGGCAAAGTTTTGCACACCTAATATTAATGTTAACTTGGTGCCAACTTCATAAAGTAGAATTCAGTAGGTCCAAAAAGCTAAATAAAATCAAAGCAAACCTATCTCAATTCTCGACAAAGCATCAGACTGGAAAATACTCAATTAAAATACATTACAAATTTCCGGACGAACTAGTACTTTAAGCCTATAAACCAGACATACTCGGTTAATGCTTGAGAAAGTAATACTTATTGAACTTACCGTTTCGTTACAACATTCCTAAGGACCACACCATCAAGCCAAATAATTACTTTGATCTCACGAATGAAATTACTAGAAACTGTTTAACAAACGCACGGAGATTTTTTTTTTTTTTATATGGACAAGTTACACATAATCCATTGATAGTAAGAACATTGTCTCACATTATAATGTTTTATTTGTTTCATATTATTTCCTGGAGACCTGAGACGCAGGCTTTGTGCCTAACTCAGGTTCCAGTCTCACAAACTTTGTTTCAAATGATGTTGTGAATTATCAATAAGCTTTTTTGTGAGATAAATGAATTATTATTATTGTTTTTCCAAGTACCTATTGTCGGTAAAAATACGAAAAAAATAACGGAAATAATAATCCGACGAATTATTGATATTTTATTATCTGTATTATGGGACCTCTCTTGTGGAGGCCCCCGGGGTAGCAGCCCCGCCTTCCCTCCCCCAAATTCGGCCCTTCTTATAGGATCTCTCTATGTACAATACAATACAGACGTGCTCGTTGATCTGAATGGCCGCCCTCATTCATGGATTGTCCACGATGACAAGTAAGGCGCTCAATGGGAATGTGTGTGGTGAGCTAGTGTACACCGTGCGCGCCGTGCTTGCCCAGCTGCTTCATCCGGAACTCCTCCTGCGCCTGTCTCTGGCGGCGCCGGCGCTCGGCCCGCGCCTCCTCCTCGCTCAGATCGTCCAAGCTTGGCAACGCGACCTCCTGAAATCGCGCAGGATATACTCTGAATAATAGATAGTATCAACGGGGTATTTACACAATGTTTGTGAACAAAGATATTGCCCAATCGTTTCAAGTCAAAAGCCGCCTGATATGTTAGCAACATTCAAGTAAAGCCAATATTAGCACTGGGTCCTATTTACGGCCTTGGGCTTGCGTTACGGACACTGTTACATAAAGATAAAAAATATGTTATTATTCGGCTGATTGTTGTCATCTAAGATGTAGAGTAAAAATCCAACCAGTGCAGTAAACTGTAGGTTATATATAAAACCTGTCTCAAAACCCCCTTCATTAAATATCTTTAAGACACCACATAATATTTTTTTGCAATTAAAGTTGGAGGTTATTCTCTTTAATGTATAATATGAACGCAAAGTTTACGTGTGGAATAACATCACCATAAATGCCTTGGCTATGTTGGCAAACGATAACTTTTAATTATTTTTTTATATGTAGGACACAGATTTTCACATATTGGTCTAGTCACAAACTAAGCTCTAGGCTTGTACTATGTGTACCAGAAACAACGATATAGTACATATTATATTTTATATACCTACACCCAGACCATGACAAACGTTTTGAGCTCCAGAGTTATCTGTAGATTATTTAAATACACTTTTGTTCTTCAGAAATCTGCAAAGAACAAAATCCAGATGCGTTAGATCACAAATCTTGGTGGGCAGTAACTTCCCACCCCGCGATATTTTAAAGTGCGTCCCGTTCGAGGCGGCCAACGGCTTTAACATTCCTGGGCTCTACCGGGAAACCACTCGGCATACTGATCGACGCGTCGATTTTTTTTTTTTTTTTTCGGTTATCGTTGATTGATATGTCGATGTGGTTTGCCGGTTGGGTCCCTGAAGGGAAGGTTTTAAATTCTCCACAGCCTGGCTCAAGATGTGTCCTCTGACCACTAATTTGGAGTTTATAGAGACAACTATTGTTGTACACAAACCAGGGGCCTTACCATGAAGGCAATCGATAATCGAATCGAAATACCCATCGAAATCCAAATGTATGGGATTTGACGTTTCTCGTCGATCAGGCTCCCATAGAGTTAAATTCTTATACATTTTTATCGATCGATGCTATGCCAGTCGCCATAGTTTTGTGTCAATTAATAGTTATGTTAGAAAGGTAAAAAACAAAATAAAATAGGTCCAAAACAAAATATAAGTGTAAAAACAAACAATTTTTTAGCAATTTTTATTGAAATTTATTTCATCATCAAACCTTTCCACAACCTATATTATGCAGTCTGTCCATACATCAAAATACACTTATCATCACTTATGGCAAACTAAATTCTTTAAATGGCAAGAATAAATATTAAAACTTTATCACAAATTAAATTAATATATTTAAGGATCTACATATCTTTTATTCTAATAATTCAGTAATATTTAATTGTGAAAAATAATAAGACTTGAATTGCAAGTAGATAAAATAATAAGACTTGAATTGCAAGTAGATAAAATAATAAGACTTGAATTGCAAGTAGATAAAATAATAAGACTTGAATTGCAAGTAGATAAAATAATAAGACTTGAATTGCAAGTAGATAAAATAAAATTGTTTCTGTTAACAAATTTGTGGTTGGTTAAATTACAATACAATTTACATGAGCAACAGAGAGCATACTATGTACTATCACAAGAACCGCTGGCCTAACTTAGAAACTTGTAATAAATCAAATTGTTAAACAACTGAGCACATTTGGCAGGTTGTAATAAACAATATGACAGGGTTCTAAGTTAAGCGAGCAATTTCATTTCTTTGGCCCCCAATAATCTGAGGTTGTAATATTTCTGTGTCTCTACCTTTTAGGTAAGAAGATACATTACTGATATAATTGTTATCCAAATATAAATCACGCTAAGTAATAATAAACTTATTCTAAAATTTTAACGTAGATGATATCGATTTATATGTAAAAGTTAATATATGAACAGAATTAAGCCACAAGCCCGAGCATCGCTCTCGGCAGAACGTCCTGCGGCGTCACATCGCATTGTCTACACACACAATTCCACTCTTATCAATTCCTAAAAAACAAATGTAAAAAATATACCTATAGACAATTCCTAATTAAGGAAGATCATATCTTTAAATAATAACTTTGTAAATAATTGTATACTTATATATAACGACTCTCCGTGTATAACTAAAAAAACTTCGCATATTGGAAAAAGCCCATCAAATTTTATTTGACTTATAAAAAATAAAATTGGTAAAAAAAATACAAAATAAAACCAATAAAATAATGAAGTTTTGGGTTTAAAAAACGACACAATAATCCTAAATTATAAAATACGTTTAGTTATCCTGGTTCACCGACACACAACCTATCTCTATTGGAATAAACCTAACTCCCTATTAAAACACTACCAAACGAGATACATACAATTACCTACATCAAATCATGACTTACCTACTAGAATTTCTTTTGTAAAAAACTATTTTAGAGCTTCTAAAATCAGATCTTAGATCTATATGGCAACGCCAAAGCGGATGCAAACAGCTGCCATTTGCTGGTAAGCAGACGTACAAATTGCTTTAGAGCAGTTCACGTCAATGATATAATGAACAACAAAGTTAAATTTGTAAAATCTTTGGAGACTGTTAAAGAAGACTATAAAAACAACCAATTGTTTCACAGCGGCTGGAAGATGCTCACTTTGGTATAGATATAGAAGCCATTTTATAAATTTATTTAACAAAATAAAAATCTATTATTTGTGATTATTGACTTTGCGCCAGGCAAAGTGTACATATCCTTACAGCTCATACCTAATACTAAATATAATACTCTCATTCAAGTACCACCTATTAAAGACACCAAGATCTACCCTATACAGTATGACATCAACTCGCCAACCTTTATTTAATTTTTTAATCCAATAAAGTAAAATGACAGTTAAATATCAAAACAAGATGCATGTAAATAGTGATTTAATATTTCCACTAGTCACTTTGTATAAAAAAAAAATAGTTCACCGACTTATCCACCAATAGAACATGTATATTAAAAAAGCTAACTAGTTTTATTGGAGCATGAAATATGACTTTGCACCTACAAAGTCTATGAGATCCAATACATTGTCGTTTAGCAGCAATGATTGCCCCCACTATGTTGATGCTCTATTGTAGTTGCCTTTAGCACCTACAGTTAACAAAAATTCAAGATTGAGAGCTTCTTTTCATTTTAGTCCATAGGTTTATATGTCTAAGTATATCAATAAAATCATACTTTATGTTCAGTGGGGTGAGGCGGGACCTCAGGGAACTGTTTCTCCACCTGCTCAGCGACCCACTTCTTTACTTTCTGCTCCGTCCAGAACCCATCATAGAATATGGTGGGCTTTATCCAGCAGCCCTGGTTCTGTAGCATATTACACTCCTCAGTACCCCTGTTGTGACTGTTCACTACAACATTCTTTGGAGGAATGTTAAAGTTGACATTAACGTTTCCGTGATGCCGGTCGTAGCCGTCGTAGAAGTGCCACGGGTACTCGTAGTACTGAGGGAATACGGGCGGTGGCGCGGGCGGGCCGGCGGGCATGCGCGGCGCACCGTACACGCCCGGCATTAGCGGAGAGACCACGAAACTTACGTTAGGATTATGTCTTGGTACAGGCGGCCGCACCGGTGGCACAGGATGTACAGGTGGCACAGGATGTACAGGTGGCACAGGGTGTACAGGCTGCACAGGGGGCCCGAGGTGGGGGGGCCTAGTACATGTATCCACAGAGTCCTTCCTCATAGGGCTTCTTACATTCTTTGGTTCGGGAACTGGAGTCACCATGTGTGGAGGCACTTTATTGGCAAGGTTTTGATTGTTTTCATGCACATCAGGTGGTCGAGATTCTTTAGTTGTTTCCAGCAGATCTGTAGCCACGCTGCCTCCGAAACTAAGGAGAGTCTCCCGCAGAGCATTTGTTACTGCACACTGAAATTTATTAAAATATAAATTTACATTTATAAAATGATGATACTGTTTGTAGGGCTCCAAAACGAAATTGTATACTGCGACACTGCATCTGTATAGACACTGGACATGCAGCGAGGCACTAGGCAATAGTGCTGTTTTACAAAATGTAATTTTTTTTATTAAGTCAAAAAATGAAAAAAAAAGGCAAACTGAAATAAAAGAGGTTTTAGTAATAAAAATCAATATATATGATATTATTGTAGTGGCTCACCTTCCTAGCTTGGTATATGGCTAGACCTTTCTGTGCAGCGACCGTGCTGGCATATCCAATGTTCTCCCGGTGGATGTTGAGGGTCTTTAGCGTCACCGACACGTACGCCACCACACCAACATTGTACTTGGCGTTGGAGAAGTCTACAAAATCTGTAAATAGACAAAATAAAGAGTCACTATAATTTACAGAAATATGGTTATGCACTGAAGGTTAGTAGAATAAACATTGACATTTTAAAATAGTGAGGCAACTATGGGAAATAAAATAACCAGGGACCTAACCTATCCCCTTCAGGGTTTTTGAATGGGTTTTTAATAAGGATTTGCTTACCAAACCCGTTGCAATTCAAAAGTCAATTATAAAGGGCTAACCTATTGAAATCAAAATAAGCATTACCCCTATCAAACTTTACCAAATGAGGTAATCAAATACCTTTGAAAGTGTAACCCAATAAACCCCTTCATGTTTTTAAGGGTTTTAAACGATTTTGATATCACTGTATAAATAAGAGTAATTTTAGCATAATATATTTTTTGTTAGCGAAATGTTCAATGTTAATCAACTGCAATAACCATCAACTTTTTTTCCCCTACTCTTCCAAAGTTCAAAAAGAATTGCACCATAGTTTTGCTGGCTGTTAAAGAGTAAGTCTTATAGATAGCAGTTGAATTATTAAGCAAGTTCACGGGGTAATTCGTTGTAAGAGGTACACTATTTAAAGACTTAAGCCGGGGAACGAGTTTTCCAGTCCCTGAAAATAACTTTATTACTAAAATGAAGATCAAAATAACATGTGGATATAAATAATAATACATAGACATACATGAATAAGTAGATATATACATAAATAAATAAATTCGCATACGGTAAAAAATAAATGTTAAAGTGGGAAACAAACATTCCTAAGGACCACAACATCAAGTCAAAAAATATTTTGATCTCACAAACGAAATTACTAGATACTGAGTTTTAAAACTCAACTTTATGCAGTGGAAGTTGAGCCAAGAGGAATTCCAGCAGTCTTTGCATCGTCTATTGAAGGATCTTCCAAGATCAGCCGTCGGAACTTTTATGAATCCTGCTTCCAAGATGGAGCTAACAGGATCATATAATATATGGTTGAGTAGAGAGGGTAGTGAACACAGTGCAAGTGAGAGTTCAAAAGGCCTTTAAACCTACTTCGCGTTCTCAAGTCCGGGAACGCTGCAGTTCATTCCCCTGCCTTCTAACCACGCGATGGACCCGGCACCCGCACGTTGAATCCATGGATAGCTTAGAACATTGTCTCTCTCTCTTTCTTTGATTATTGTGGAGAAAAAAGTGAAGATTGGTTTTGAAAGAAGCTGCAACAGCTTCGCTGCACAGTGGAAAATCTTAAAGAACTTTTATTAGTATTAAAAAACATTAACTAGGATATAATAGGTTTCAGTGAAGGGAGAAGACTGGAAGATAAGATTGAAGAATACAAAGATTTTTTTCTGTATTACAAAGGAGAAATACCAGGTGCAGGAACATACATGGTGTAGGTTTTATAGTAAAACAACACTTAAATCACTATGTAGATGAAATCATTGGCATCTCCGAAAGTGTCCTAAAAATAAGCATTCCTACATACTTACTACAAAGAAAAATGAAACATAATACAGGTATACTAGTCCACTTCACAATCTAGTAAGGAAGCTTGAAACCTTTTACCAACAACTATACAGTACAATCTCCAATTATGGTACAAAAAATTCTAAGGTCATGGGTGACTTTTATGCTCAAGTTGGCAATGATCAAGAAACTAATAAATTTAACACTATTGGTCCATAAACACATAGGGAAATAGAATAGAAACGGTGAAAAACTTATACATCTATGTTTTGAAATTTCTTTGTAAACAAAGGTAATACATAAAGTGGTTGTTATCATTAATTACAGTTCGCTACCTCCAATACTATAATAATACACAAAAAAAGTAACAGAAACGATGTCAGTAACTACAGACCCATTAGCCGTGAGCCACATGTATAAAATCTTTGCCAAAATAATCCTAGAGCAAATAACAAAGGTATTTGATGATAATCAACCTAGAGAGCAGACTGGATTTAGAAGCAACTACTCAGTAGTTGACCATGTACGTACATGTGTACAAGGTCAAGAAAGTATCTGAAAATTATACAGAATACAATTTATCATTTTACTGCTGTTGACTACTGTAAAGCCTTTGATTCCTTAGATCATGGGAAAATATGCATTGCCCTAAAAAAACAAGTGAGTACAATAGTAAAGAAAATATATACTAGATGTAATTGGAAGATGTCTCTCATCAAATTAATTAAGACACATTCAGGCTCGAACATAAATAGTGAGAGATTAACAAATTTGAGATTTGCCAATGATAAATCTTGTTTACAAGGACTACCCAAGAACTAGACGAAATGATAAAAGATCTGCATAAAAATAGCAAAGAGGTAGGGCTGACCATGAATGAAGAGAAAACAAAGGCTATGACATATAGCAGCAAAGACAGCATAATATGGTATGGAACTGTAATACAGAATTTCGATGAAAATTTATACCTGGGTCAAGTAATCACACCAAAAAACATAACTAACAAAGAAACAATATTAGCCCTTCAAGGAAATCAGGAAAGACAAGAAAATGCATATATATTTGAAAGATAGTGTTCAATACTTGCATTCTGCCTATTCTCACGTATGGGTCACCAAACATGTACCATAGTGGTAGACACTAAGGGCAATCTCAATCTACCACCATAGTGGTAGGACACTAAGGGCAATCTGGAGAAGCTGCAGTCAACCCAACGCAGTATGGAAAGGTTTTTGAATGGGTTTTTAATAAGGGTTTGCTTACCAAACTAAATTGTTGCACCTGAAAAGTCAATTATAACGCGCTAACCTATTGAAATCAAAATAAGCATTACCTCTATCAACTTTACCAAATGATGTAATCAAATGCCTTTGAAAGTGTAACCCAATGAAAGGAAAAACCCGTTATGTTTTTAAGGGTTTTAAATGATTTGTAAATTACTGTATAATATAATAGTCATTTTAGCTTAAATATTTTATATACTGCAATAACCATCAACTATTTTTTTTTCTCCCTCCCTATTCCAAAGTTCAAAAAGAATTGCACCATAGTTTTGCTGGCTATTTAAGAGTAAGTCTTACAGGCTAACCTGATAAACATAGGGGTTTTCCTTTGAAAAGGGTTACCAAAATGTATATGATAGCAGTTGAATTGAGTAAACAAGTACACCTGCTAATTGTCGTGAGAGGTACACCGTTTAAAGACTTAAGCCTGGGAACGCCTTTTGATATTTGTTATCCATTAAATGATATTTTTTTTAATTAATAAATAATAGCATAATAGACAATAACTCTTAATCACTTTAAAAAACTTTGTGTTTTAGTGTTTATTTAGATGTAATTGTCTTTCTTAATACTGTTAATTTGATAATATTTATAAAGAGCAGACAGACCAACTAACACAGGTGCTTATGTACCTAAAAGGTGTACCCCATCCTAAGAAATGTTTTAATTTTAAGTTAAAAGAAATAAATAATTTTTATTTATCCACAACAAGGAAAAAGAATGGGAGGACAATATAAGAGGTGGGATGATGAAATAGCAGAAACTGTTGGAAGAGTTTGGACAAGGAGGCCTATGTCGACAGACAAACAGATATGGAAGCAGATGACACTTAAAAATAAATTGTAATTATCTGAATAAAGGCTATAAATAATTTAAAAAATTAAAATAACTGCAGGTTATCCTCATATAAGTGGTATTTGTACGCTAAGGTTTTTGTGGCCTTGTTTATAAAAATAGAAAACAAGAGAGGAGATTAGACTCCACCTTGTAATACGCCAGCCAGTTACAGCAATCAGATATTGCGTCATCCAATTTAATAATACAAATTATGTAAATATAATAATCCTAGTCTAAACTACATTTACCTAACTCCTGCTTACTGACAGACCAGCTCCAGTTGTTGAAGCCCCACTGTGAGTGACCAAAGTTGATGAGCTGTTGTCTGCGGTCAAGCTGATCTCCTTCATCATCTGGCTGGAAAGTTTCTGACAGTGGAACACAATCCGGCTGTAATATAAGAAAAACATTCCTATAAAAACATGTATGTTATCAGTTTTAAATCAATAATGTTTGTTTAGTTTGTGGAAAAATATATTGTTATAAAAAATTAAGAAAAATTATTTCATTAAAGAATATTGTTTTAACATAAGGCGGTCTTCAATTTAAGTATGAATTGATTAGAAGAATTTATTTACTTTGAATTTATCTCAAAGGCAGAACCTACCCACAGGATGTCGCCGGCAATTGTCTTTTGTGCATAAGATACTGATATGACCACAATATCTAGAAATATAATCAACAAGAAGATAAGAAATACTATTTTATTTATATGTAATATATAGCTTAAATATTAGAATGAATATAAAAAGAATAAAATTAACAAAAATCTTTACCATCTTTATGTTACAGTTCGTCGTCGGAAATCCGGGCTTTCTTTGCATCATAACAATATATTTTTTCTTTATTATAAAACACTACAAAACAAATATGGTAAAGAAAGTCTAAATCGCAAAAATAAATAAACCGAACATTGAACAAAATATTTTGTCGATTTGCGTGTATACCTAGTTTGTTTTTTTTTTTTTTTTTTTTAATTTATCCAAATATAGGAAAGGTTCGGATTCTTTGAGGGTAGCCCGAACACTGTAGACGCGTGTTTATATTATATTTTTCAAATTTAATTTTATTGAATATTATTGTGCAAAAGTGTACTAATTTTGTAGAATAAGCATTCGTGTAGTAATATTAAGTGTGAGAAGTGTAGCATTTACCCAGTGATCTTGGTGTTTGTGTTATCTCAAACAATCCCACAATCTTCAGTAAAATGGCGGTACCCATTTTACTGTAGATTTTTTCCTCTTCACTCGACATTGGCAGGACTATACCGTATGTTTGCATACGGTCATGTCGCCATTCCTTTCTCTACCCTAGTCCTTTCCTTTTTCCTGTCCATCCCATTATCCCACTTTTACTATAATCTACCACACTAGACACTGGCAAAATTACTCGTAAGGAGTAGAGGCCATTAATTAAAAGAAGAAGAAGGAAAGGTTCGTTTTTATCATGAAGGTAAAAACCGTGCCCGTCCGCCCGTCGCGGGCGCGTTTTTTAGCTTCATGGTTTTTATTTTTGTAAATTACACTAACCATTATTATTTAGAACACAGACTATGATGATTTTTTTAAATAGTATCAATCTAAGGTATCAATCATGGAATAGAAAAAACAAGTGGAAGTGCAAAGTAGGCGTGTTTAGTGTGCCACAATTAAGCGTAGGTACGCTTATTTGATCCCAGTCGTTATCAGTCGTATCTAACATCGCTTCGAGTTGGTAGTCTCGCGTCGTTCCTGATTTGTCCGCATAATTATTGTAAATATGCCGTATTGTTGCATTCTGGAGTGCAAAAACGATAGTAGGAGAAAAATCTTCGTAATGGAGGTGTTTCGTATCATCGGTAAGTACGATTTTATTAGTATTCTTTAAAAACCTTAGCTTATTTTAGTTTACTAATAATTGTAGTTTAAATGAAGTTAATATCAACCTTATGTAATTGTAATAAAGAATACTTTAGATTGAAATAGGATTTCAAAAGTTCTTTGCTACTCGGTTAGTGTTGTAGTGGGTGCTTATCGATATAACTTATTTATTTAAAGAAAAGAAGGAACAGTTTCGGCAGTTATACAAAATTATATATTTACATATTTATTCATATTGTATCGCATACAATTTTTTAATGGGCTTAGAATAATAAAATGTACATGTAAACCCTTTATAACGATAAACTCCCTATACGTAGAAGTGAGCACAATTTGGTTGGTTTAACTTAAAACACATACATAATAAAATCTTTATAGCGCAGCATACATAAAAAAATCTTTATAGCGCAGCAGTCATTCTCTATTACGAAGAATTGTGTTCATATTTAGACACAGTAACAGTTGTTTGTAAAAAGAAATTTAAATTAATAGTTTATAAAATTGAATAATCAAAATTTAGTAGGCTACTGTAGGAAAGCACGGTGAATTAAAGTAAGAAATAGAAAATTAATTAACGTTTATTATTTACACTACTATCACTTCCTACATTTCATTTACATTATTAATAAGGAGGAATAAAAGGAACTTAAGTATATTTTAGGGAGCGCGAGGAAATATTAAGTAAAGGTTTTAATACAAAGGATAATCATTTTAGTATGTACAGGGGCCTAACCAAAGATCACGATCGCCAATCGAATCGCCGCATCGATCGGTAAAAATGTATAGGAATTTTACTCTATGGGTAGAGCCTGATCGCCGAGAAACGTCAAATCCCATACATTTGGCTTTCGATGGGTATTTCGATTCGATTATCGATTGGCTCTTTGGTAAGGCCCCAGGAAAGTGTGGCGCGTATAAGAAATTTCACTCGACTGCTAGGTTCGCCGAGCTACTGCGGGAGCTCGGAAAATAACAAAAGAATAAATAATGTTCTGGAAGGATTTGAAAATTTTGACTTTAGTTGAAGGAAATCGGGTTGTTCTCGTTCAGGACGATTCTCAAGGGTTGTTCCCATTGGGATGGATTTCCCCACACTACCATTGTTACAATTACTTACCATTACCATTACTTACCATTTACCATATTGTTACAATGAGCGATTTATATATAATTTCATTAAAATTATTGAAAGGTCATCAATAAGAACTCAACCAACTTTCTAACCTTCATTTAAAATCTTTAGGTTTCCCAAAGACGCCACAGTCAAAGGGAAATGGATTGATGCTACAGGTAGAATTAATTGGATGCCAACAAAATCAAGCACCATATGTTCAGGGGCCTTACCGGGAAGCCACATCGAAAAACCGATCGACTCGTCGATGGAATCTATATTATAAGTTTTATAGCTATGTTTTCTAAAAAGTTTTCCCTTCCATCTGCGTTTAAATATATAGAGCACATTTATATTTAAAAAAAAAAAAATTGGTATCGATACTTTAAATATTTTATTATGTCGCCGCCTTTGAATTATTATATTTTTATGCAAGGAAAGTTCTAGAATAAACTAAAATACTTTTTTTATATAAAAGATAATATGCCTTATGTCGACTGAACAAAACATTTATTCAAATGTTGTAGTAATCACGCCATCTGTGTAGGAATAGCAAAACCTTTTATAGGAGGTTCTTACTACTTTATGATAGATGGCATGATTATTTTTTTATATGAATTTAAATCAAATTATTTGGAGAATAGCGTAGACAGATTTTTCTATGGAGAATAAACGTCAAACCCCATACATTTGGCTTTCGATGGGTATTTCGATTCGATTATCGATCGGCTCTTTGGTAAAGCCTCAGGGGCCTGACCAAAGAACACGATCGCCAATCGAATCGCCGCATCGATCGTTAAAAATGTATAGGAATTTTAGTCTATGGGTAGAGCCTGATCGATTGGAAACGTCAAATGCCATACATTTGGCTTTCGATCGGTGTTTCGATTCGATTATCGATTGGCTCTTTGGTAAGACCCCTGGTAGAGCATTCCACATTTTAATAGTGCGACAGATATACGAATCACCAAATTTTTTAGTGCGGGTTGGTATATCTGCCACAGTATATGCGTGCATTTTGTTACCCGCTCGTGAAGTCCTATATCGGAAAGGAGAAGGAGGAATGAGATGAAAAAGTTCTTCAGAGCACTCTCCATGATAAAGGCGATAAAACACGCTCAACGACGCTACATCTCTGCGAAGCTACAATGGCTCTAGAGTGTCCGTGAGCTCTTTGTTCTCGATAATTCTCGATGCACGCTTCTGCAGACTATCGAGAGCATGCAGCAAGTATTTGGCAGATCCACCCCAAAGATGCGAACAGTATTCCACACAAGGCCGTATCTGAGCTTTATAAATCAGATGCCTGGGTTGAGGAGTAAAATACCGTCGCACCTTATTAAGGACGCCGAGCTTCCTACTTGCTGTCTTCGCAATGCTCTCAATATAGTTGCGGTGGTTTAGGTCGGAGCGTTTTTCAATCCCAGGATATCGAGAACTGGAGACAATGGTAAATGTGTGCTCTGAAGGGAGGGAAAGTAAGAAAAGGGGGACTTTTTTGCTGTCAATGCGTAAGCCTGGGTTTTTTGGGCATTAAACTGGACCAGATTAAGAGAACCCCAGTTTGAGATTTTTTCCAGGGTTTGGTCCAATTCATTTACCAAAGAACTTCTATACTCCTCTGTTTCGACGCGACTGGGGGGCTGAAGCATGAAGTATTAACCGTGGACAGTGCTATCGTCTGCATAGCAATGTATGTTACCGAGTGATAACAAATCAATGATATGCAGCAAGAACAGAGTAGGGGATAGCACAGATCCTTGGGGTACGCCTGCTTTAATGGTTTCGCGACCCGAGGTCCATCAACGAGGACTCGTATAGCCCGGTCTGATAAAAAACTTGACATCCAGCCACAAAGCCGCGCCGAAAATCCATATGCTGGCAGCTTAGAGAGTAAAGTCAAAGGCCTTAGAGATATCGAGGCCGACTGCTAAGGCCTCTCCATGCCTATCCATTGCCTCACCCCAGATATGCGTAATATATGCTAGAAGATCACCCGTAGACCTTTTTCTACGAAATCCGTATTGACGGTCATAGATAATGGAGTAACCTTCTAGGTATCGCATAATCTGTGCATTAATAACTGTTTCCAGATCTTTGCACAGCACTGAGGTGATGGCAATGGGCCGGTAATTATTGGGGTCTGACCGGTCCCCCTTTTTGGGGATAGGTTGCACATTCGCTTCCCTCCAAGCTGCGGGGACCATACCAGAGGAGTATGATAGGCGGTAAAGTCGCGTGAGAGCAGGGGCCTGACCAAAGAACACGATCGCCAATCGAAACGCTGCATCGATCGGTAAAAATGTATAGAAATTTTACTCTATGGGTAGAGCCTGATCGCCGAGAAACGTCAAATCCCATACATTTGGCTTTCGATGGGTATTTCGATTCGATTATCGATTGGCTCTTTGGTAAGGCCCCTGGTCCCGCCTGTAAACGAAGAAGTTGGAGGCACGCGGAGTTCGTTGTTTGGTTTTAACTTTGTCTCGCCCAATAGAATGATGTGGGGAGCCTGCTCCTGAGCGAGAAGTTTTAGTTGGTTTCGGTTACACAACACATGTTGTGGGTACAGATTCCCCGACTGGTTGGTGTTGTTGTTGTCGCGACGTGGCAGTTAGCGTCGGCGGTGGAGGGCGTGGTGCCTGGGAGGCCCGAGGGGCCTGGTGTTGGGTTCCCTCTTTCGGTTGGGCGGCGGGTTTAGCAGCTACCCTTGGGGCGGGTAATGGTGGCCATGCCGTCAGGGACCTTGGTTGTAGGTGGTTGGGTTGAGGGGGCGCCATTTGCGTCAATGCTACTTGGTGCTCTCCTGGTTGGTCTCGTGGTCGTCGCTTGTATGGCTGGCTCCGCTCTGGGCTGGGGAGCTTCGATTTCGGTACGCCTCTTTTTTCTTTTTGTCTTCCTCTTCCGTGGAGGAAGACCTGGGGCCTTACCAAAGAGTCAGTCGATAATCGAATCGAATTATCCATTGAAAGCCAAAAATGTATGGGATTTGACGTTTCTCGGCGATCAGGCTCTACCCATAGAGTAAAATTCCTATACATTTTTATCGATCGATGCGGCGATTCGATTGGCGATCGTGGTCTTTGGTAAGGCCCCTGTTAGTTGGGGGTCGCCGCCCCTGGGTGCCGGGTCCAGTGCCGGTGCCATCAGGTTCCCGTGTTGGGTCGGCTCTTGTGTTGGAGCCTGGGCGTACCGCTGGTCAACCGCTCGCAGTCTTCGCTCGGCTGGAATTGGAGATGGGATGTTACAGTCGGATTTGCGGGCTTCCCGACGAAATGCTGGGCAGCTCCTGTTGCTAGCCGCATGCAGTTGACTACAGTTGGCGCACTTAATTGCTGCGTACTCCCTGTCGCAATCTGACATAGGGTGGGCCCCGGCACAACGCACGCAGCGAGTAGGCCGAAAGTAGCCCAACGACGAGTGGCCAAAGGTCTGGCAGCGATGACACTACGGTGGTCCCGCTTTTCGGACCCATGCGGTCACGGTCACGCTGGGGATCGCGAGTAGTTCTCGGATTCCCACCAGTTGATTTTGCTGGTCCCGATCCAGGTGCGTGAACTGTACAAAGAATACAGTGCCTGGTCGGCCGTGCCTGGGAGGGATGGCTCTGGCGAATTCGGGTCTTACTCCCACTATAGCCTCCAGATCTGCCATCAACTTTTCTAGTGGAGTGTCTGTCAGGAGGCCGTTTATCTAGTAGTCTGACATCGGGGGCATGGCCCAGAATATCCTGAAGGGTAATAAAGTGGACGGTCCAATTTGGGAGCGTCTCCACAGTTATTGGCGGAAATTTTTGTGCAGGTACTGCTGGAATTTGTTCTAGTAGTAGTAGTAGTTGGGGGCGGCGGTTGAGTGTCCATTTGGCTAGCTGGTGGCTGGCTGGCTACCGCGGCAAACGACATCCCAGATGCTCGCATTGCTGCTTCACGTTGCTCGTTAGCTGCAATTCGGGGGTCCTTGCGGGCCTGGGGGCTGGCTGGGACGGACTTCGACTAGGGCGATGAGGTCCGTTGGGGGTTTATCGGCGACGTAGTAAGTGTTGTCAGCGATGGTTTGCGGTCTGGTTTTTGAGCCGGCGATAGGCTATCCCCGCTGGAGTCTGTGGGAGCGCAGAACGAAGATCTTGATACCACGTTGACTCGGTGGAGTGCTGGGGGGGACCCAGCACTCCACCGAGCAGTGCCGGTGGAGTGGTGGGCTTCTTCGTCCTCGTCGGAAGAAGAGGAAGAAGACCCAGATGATATATCCTCATATGGTAGGATTGCAGGTTTGGGCACCGTGGATGTTGGGGGCACTAATTTGCGCCATTTCGGGCTCGCAGCGACCTCCCTCATGGCAAGGGTAGTTCGTCCGACCACTTGACGTGAAGTGGACGGTACGACCTTGTCCGGAGCGGGGCCTCGGGAGTCTGACGGCTGAGTCTCAAGCTGTGGCCTGGTGGTCGGGCCTGAGGACTTGGACCTTAGCCGGAGTTTAGGCTTGGGGGCCTTGTCACGGCTTCTTTTTAGATAGGACTCTTACTTCCCCTTTAAGAACATAATATTTGATTATAATACGATAGACGGACAAAAGAATCTAATTAATAGGAATCCAATCGGAAATGACGATATGCGTACTTCCGGTCAGATTCCAATACGAAATCTGGGGCTTGGCGAATCGACGTGTCGATCGATAAAAAGGATACTCTATGGGTAGAGTCTCGGGCCTTACCAAAGAGCCAATCGATAATCGAATCGAAATACCCATCGAAAGCCAAATGTATGGGATTTGACGTTTCCAATCGATGAGGCTCTACCCATAGAGTAAAATTCCTATACATTTTTAACGATCAATGCGGCTCAGGCCCCTGGAGCTTATTCCGAGTTTTGACACGTTCAACGTCGCGCTTTTTGCGTAAAGTATGGGTATTGAAATATAAGTTCTATCCTGTTAATTATAAAGTTGAAATTCCAATGCTCATAAGATTTTCAAACTTGCGAAGAATTCGTGTATTTCAAGATGGCGGCATTATTATAGCCAACCTAATACATACTATATAACCGTTGGAATAGAACTTATATTTCCATATCTATAGTTTGCGCAACGTCTTGTCGTGATTGTAGCGGTTGCAAGCTCGGAATAAGGTCCCTGGGGCCTTACCAAAAAGACAATCGATAATCGAATCGAAATACCCATCGAAAGCCAAATGTATGGGATTTGACGTTTCTCGGCGATCAGGCTCTAACCATAGAGTAGAATTCCTATACATTTTTATCGATCGATGCGGCGATTCGATTGGCGATCGTGTTCTTTGGTAAGGCCCCTGGGGCCTTATTAAAGAGCCAATCGATTGGCTCTTTGGTAAGGCCCCAGGCCCCCGATCGACGAGAAACTTCAAACGACTTTCGATTTGATAAGCATATTTCTTTATAATGCGTAGAAGCCATTATTTAAACAAACAAAATATAATAATAATAACCTAAAAAAAAAGTTAAAAGCAAAAATCTTGTGAATTATATTTGCTGTTTAAGTTTGTTAAAACATTAAACAGATAAGATAAATAACATGGAAAATATTCTTGATGTGGATGGAAGTATTCTCGAAGGGGTAATTGTTTAAGGAAGAATCTATTTAATCCAGGGACTGGATGAGCTATTTATTATTATTAATCCATGAATTACATATTTTTATTAGTCCGGTACTTGATTGAAATAATAAAAACATAAGCGGTAGAAAATTAAAATAAAATACAAAAACTTTTTTACTTCAAAAAGCTTGTTTTAGGTAGGTTAGGTACTGAACTTTCTGTGTTGTTATAAAATCAAAACTTCGATCCGCTCGCTGCCACACCTAAACCTGACCCATCCAAATCGGTTTTTGGTACATCACAATCACTCTCTCTTGCCTAATTATGTATCTAATCTATTTAGGGTTTGGGATCTATCTATGTGGTTATAAAAAAACATGCCAAAAGGTGATGCAGGAATCTTTGCTCCGCTCACATTCTGCCACACCTTCTAAACCTAATCCATTCAATTTGGTTTTAAATCATTAAGATTATTTTCAATTATTTAAAAAACATATAAAAGGACTAATTATAGCTTGACATAATAATATAATGAAATATTTTTTCTCCAGTTGCTGGGTTAATAGTCACTTTTAACTTTGTTGTAGTGTCTATTAATTAATTTTCATCATAGGGTGGCCAAATTCTTCGCATGTCTGTGGCGTTCAGTGCACTGATGACCATACCTGTACGGATTTTTAAAATCCGGCTTGGTCGTAGTAAACCAGGGCTTGCTGCACAACATTTAACAGGTATTATTTATGGAAAACATTCTACTAACCAACAAATACTTCTATACACACACCGCAATTGAGTTTGCAGATCTTGCCTCTTGTTTGGTGTAGACTCAGAATGAAACCCCTTTGTTAACTACCCTAATTTTGTGTATAAATCATTGTTTATATTATTATGAATTTTGAAAATATCATTTGTATGAAAAGACATAATTTTTCATCTGACTCAAACAAAAACTTACTGTATAGGAGTCGGTTGTTACCCCTCTGTTTCCAGTCATGTGCATGTGATGGTAACTAACTTTGTTCATTGTTTATAAACTAGGGGGTTCTAATACTAAATGGTAGTAAATTTGATAACATAGAATGACTGTATTTCTTAGTCACACAACACTGATATTCACTTCCCTGGCTCTGAACCATGCAACCTACACCTGCATAGAGAATCCATGGATAGTTAAAAACACTGTCTCTCATAGAGAGAGTAAAGAAGGAAGGCTGATAGTAAAGAAGGTGGGAAAAGCGGCATTTATTTCCAAGTTATAATATATATATTATTTTGGTTTATAGACACATGCATCATATACCAACAACTTTCACTAGCCATTTTCAAATCTAATATCCCTCATCAATAGATTCAACAACTACTTGAATTGTAAAATTAACACAGTTGCAAATAAGGCTTTTGTTTTTTTGAAGATTCTGATTGTTATTGCATTTAAAATATTCCTCTATTGATGCTCTATTATTTGACAGGAATAAGATTGGTGGCAAAAATGTGCAATGCCAAACTAAAAGGAGCTGAAATAGGTTCTACAGAAATTACTTTTATTCCGGGTAAAATTTGTGGTGGAAAATACAATGCAGAAGTTGGGACTGCTGGGTATGTACTCTAAAACAACTTTATATAGTTTTTATACCTTGCAAAAATATTTTAAATAAACTTGGTAATTTTTATTTAAGGTCCAGTTGCTTTTTATATTTAGGAGTTCTTAATAACTGTATTGTGTTATTTTCCATAAGCCACTGAAATATGGTATGTTCTCATAAATAAAAATAAAATGGTATCATAATGGAATTGTAATTTGTTAGGCCCTCACCAATTTTTCTTGTTAATTGGTAATTGTAAACTGATTCTCCAGGATTACTTCCAAAAGTGCCAGTGGAGAATTTACAGATTTGCTGCCAAATATATATACACTGACACACATGGTGAATATTACATAAATTTGAATCTTTTCAATTTCTGTAAGATATAAAAAAATGTCTCAAATTTGCAGCTATAGGCTTCAGCCTATACATCCTTCTGATAAATCCACCACTTAATAGTGGAGTGTATAAACAACAGTAATATGTTTTTTTTAATATAAATATTTTTATTTAATATATTATTTGAGGAATGTTTGTGAAACTTTCACTATTCCAGTTAAAGGTGGATTCCTGTAATCTTCTGTAACCATTTTTTATTTATTATGGGTAGAGAAGAGGTACTGAATAGTGAAGGGAGAATTGAATTTGGAAAAGCCTTCAAACCTGCTTCGCAGTCTCAAGCCCCTATATGGGTCACTTCCCTGCCTCCTAACCAAGGGATGGAGTCTATGGATATTTTATAACATTGTTTCTCAATGGCAATACTGTCCATTACTGTTACCATAATATACAATATATTTTTTAAATTTTATTGGAACATGGATATAACTTTTTATGTCTTGATGTTAGTATATATACAAAATCCATATTTATGTAGTTACATCTATGTTCCAATAAAATTAAAAAATATATATTGTATTATCATTCAATTATTTATTTGCAAACCGGTGGCTATAAAGTTGAATTTACATAATGAGCCTTGCATATATAATATTTTGACTGCTTTATTATCAAATCCAAAACCAACTGTTTTGTAACCATACCCTGATAAAAACTTATGAACCTAAATATTTCTGGAGAATTGCTGAACCCAAATATTTTTGGAGTCACATCACAAACAGAAAATATATATATGTATTATATCGTTGTTTCTGGTACACATAGTACAAGCCTAGACTAGAGCTTAGTTTGTGGCCAGATCAGAATGTGTAAATTGACCTACATATTATTATTATATTTTTTGTTGTTGTTGCACTGATAGAGACAATACAAATAATATATAAATTTAACAGTGCAATCAGCCTACTCCTCCAAGTAGCCTTGCCTTTCGCTCTCTTGTCAGACGCCCCAGTCACCTTGGATCTCAAAGGAGGCACCAATGCAGAAATGGCTCCCCAAATAGAATACATGAGTGAAGTGTTCCGGGTGCTGCTGGAACGGTTTGGGGGCTCCTTTGACTTGGACCTTCACAGAAGAGGGTATTATCCCCGAGGAGGAGGCCATGTGTCTATTTTGGTGACTCCAGTAAAGCAGTTTAGAAGTGTCTGTTACACTGATGCTGGGATATTGAATAAAGTTTTTGGGTGGAGTTTTGTGGCTGGCAATGTACCTGTGAAAGTAAGTTTTATTTTAATTCATTAAACTAGTTATTATACTGCTGAAACTATAATTATTTATATTTACGCCCATACATACATACGTACTTCCAATATTACAACTTTGCCGTTAGTCAAAATACACTTACTATTTTTATAGTGGAAATTGTACGAAAAATATTTCCGTTATGGGTAATACAATGACCGATAAAATATTATTTTAATTCTGCGACAAACGGTAATTGAGTATTACTGGAAGTGCAAAAGCTCATTTTCTATGTAAAACGCGGACTTCGCGTTCACGAATGCAGTGCCCTTAACAGCTACCTTATATGCACGGTACACCTATTGACTATTGAAAAATGTATTATACATACTTTCTGGTTTAGTTATTAAAGATTTAAATTAAATATTATAGGTAGCAAATGAAATGGCTGAAGGCGCAAAAAGTGTGTTATATCCGATTACACAACAGGCGAGCGTGGAGACGTACCGCGAGGCCAGGGACATAGCGCCGGACAACTGCAGCGGGATCCTGTAAGTGTTAATGTCCATTATGTTACCATCAGATTGTAGTTTGTGACCAAAGCAATATGTGTAATATGTCCTACATTTATTCAGACATGCTATGGGAGATTTTGTATCTGGCTGTTTTGTGGATTCGATTCTCACCCACTATACAGAAAAAAAATGTATTAATATAAATTGCTTTATTTTAGTATGCTTTACTTTAAATATAAATAGTGTATTAGTTTATTGTTGTTTGCTAAAACTAAGCATATACTCATAGTAGTTGTGCCCCCCCCTGGGGACTTATCTACTAACTGAATTGTATATCAACTGCATATCAAATTTAACATTATACATATGTTCCATACAAATGTTTCAAATTTAGCCTTTGATATGGCAAAATGTGTGAAATGTTTATTATTATTCTAAATTCTAATAGTGATATTAAACTACTATAGTTTTATGAACATTACACCAATGCTTCATATAGGCATATCAGCAATCTGCTGCTCGCTTAAAAACTTTACATATTATAATGTAACATTGACTAGTGGTTGCCCCCTTGGTGTTGTATCCCGAGGTTGTGGGTTCGATTTCCACCCATGGCAAAAACATTAGTATACGTTTTTCTATACAGTTTATAATGGTCGGGGTATTTAGAAAATGAAATAGTGTTGGTATAGTTGTTTCTGGTACACATAGTACAAGCCTATAGCTTATAGTTTGTGACCAGGGCAATATGTACAAAAAAAGGTCCTACATATTATTATTATAAAAAAATAGATTAATATTTATAAATTTAATTTATAAAAATAGACCTATTGTGGAAAATTCGTTTTGCTATGGATACCCTGTTTAGTGAGGAAGTAAATAACAATTATTATAATGTTGCAGGTTGGTTGGGGAGTCCACTACAGGGTGTATATTCGGAGGATCTGGCTTAGGGAGTCGGAGCATGGAGCCTAAGCAGGTGGGAGTGCGCGCGGCGCAGGAGGTCGCCGCGCCGGTGGCGGGCGGCGCCTGTCTCGATGACCATGCGCAGGTACCACCACTATACCTACCCCCGTCTGTCTCGATGACCATGCGCAGGTACCACCACTATACCTACCCCCGTCTGTCTCGATGACCATGCGCAGGTACCACCACTATACCTACCCCCGTCTGTCTCGATGACCATGCGCAGGTACCCACCACTATACCTACCCCCGTCTGTCTCGATGACCATGCGCAGGTACCACCACTATACCTACCCCCGTCTGTTTCGATGACCATGCGCAGGTACCACCACTATACCTACCCCCGTCTGTCTCGATGACCATGCGCAGGTACCCACCACTATACCTACCCCCGTCTGTCTCGATGACCATGCGCAGGTACCACCACTATACCTACCCCCGTCTGTTTCGATGACCATGCGCAGGTACCACCACTATACCTACCCCCGTCTGTCTCGATGACCATGCGCAGGTACCCACCACCTTTAGTGGTGTTGAAGTTTGTTTTGGTAATTGCAGGACCAAGTGATACTGTACATGGCGCTTGCGCACGGCAAGTCGGCTTTCAAGCTGAACGAAGTGACCATGCACACCCGCACCGCCATACACATCGCCGAGATGTTCACACAAGTATGTTATTGTCTCAAATATGTACGACATATTACACATATTGTTCAAGTCATAAAATAAGTACAAGTCTTGTACTATGTGTACCAGAAACAACCTTAGTACGTACACCCAGTGATATATTTACGTATGGGCCATTGCCCAGGGCGGCCAATGAGGTTGTTTCGGCACAACTTGTTTACAGAGGGAGCCACTATACATGGGATATTGTATTGCCGCCATTCATGCACGCGCATGTAAACATTTTTTTTCTAATAATTAAATCTAATTCATTCATAATGTAAACCACATTGCGTACAACGAGCTTTTTCCCCTGCAACGGAGATAGCAAGCAGACCTAGACGAAACGGGTTTTGGGACTTAGTAATGAAATAAACATATACCCACTTTTTCCTTAATTTCACATCTAAAGGCAATTTGGGTGCGCCAATTTCTTGAGAACCAAATGCCACACAAATACGCATTATAATAAATTATTACAAAGATATTAAAACTTTTTACAATAAACTTATGGAAATTGACAGTCCAAACATACCAAGACAGCCTCGCCATCTGGTTGCAAAGTTTGGCACAAAACAACCCCATTGTGGCGATGAGCATGGGGGGGGGGCAGATGTATGTGGCCCCAGGCGAGACTGAACCCTAACTACGGTGTTTGCTACACCACTGTCTGTACGGATGCCATTCCCAGCCCGAGGCTCAGGGTGTTAGTCCTGCCTCGTTGTAGCCGATGGTATTTTGGTATTAATACACACAATATGAACACTCAGACCCAAAATAAAAACATACTAATACTCTTTGGCCATGAGTGGAAATTGAACCCATGACCACAGACGAAAGCAGTTCATCCAACTTTATACTCGTATAAGAGAAACGAGAAGTTTTAGATTATCTCTATTAACATATCTAGCATACATACTTGTGCATTTATTGGATTTTAAAACATAAGATTCTTAAATGTTTGACTTCGGTATTGCCTTCACACATTGCAACTTTACACAGAATAAGCATTCCTTAAATTTAAAGTTGCTATTTGTATATAATAGTTTTGAATCAAGCTTATATGTTTCAGGTAAAATTCAACATAATACCGAGTGGGAAGAACAACATCATAGAATGTGAGGGCTTAGGTTATGTGAACACGAGCGTTACCAATTGTTAGCTGTTGTGGTTTTGTACCGACTACTGCCGCTAGGTGTCCGACTCCGCCAGTCGTTGCGGACGCAGCACTCCTTAACACCTTATTCATAACACTATCTTATTTACGTATATTTATTTTCGTTAAAAAAGAAGACAAAATGTATTTTAACTAAAGTGTTGTAACTAAGTTTTCATGAATAACGCCATTAGCGCATAGAGCACCCATGCCGGTGTGGGTACCTCGGCGCAAAAGTAATGCGACGCGCGTCCTCTATAACAAAATGTATAATTATGCATTATCATTGATTGTTAGATGTTTAGTTATTTGTAACTATCTTATCAATAACCTATATATTTTTATATAATTATAATTAATTTCTACTCGATCTCAGAAGGAAACTGATCCCTGTAATACAGTGTATTTCAAATTGTTGGTCGCGAGTCGCGACCATGGAGATAAAATAGGGAGGTTTTATAGGGCATTAAGGCGGGTCATATATTATTATAAGTTTCATGGTCGCGACCACCAGAGGGGTGGGGGGGGTCGCTAAGCCATTCTCCAGGAGTCGCAGCAAAAGAAAAATGGCAAGCGTTCCTATCTATGTCCTACACTACAATAAATTTGGGCTTGTTTATTATAAAGGGTCTTTCAACAAGGACGGGTCGAATCAAAACACTTCCTTATTACACTACAATAAATTTGGGCTTGTTTATTATAAAGGGTCTTTCAACAAGGACGGGTCGATGTTAAAATTGAATAAAACAAGATGTGTGTGAGATATTAACGAAATATTTTTTCAATTCAA
This sequence comes from Monopis laevigella, assembly GCA_947458855.1. Taxonomy (NCBI): domain Eukaryota; kingdom Metazoa; phylum Arthropoda; class Insecta; order Lepidoptera; family Tineidae; genus Monopis; species Monopis laevigella. The sequence continues at coordinate 2,328,250 of OX381582.1, forward strand.
GCCAAAAGAATTGTTAATCATGGATCATTAGCGCTCGCCGTTGATGGTGATGGCCTCGCCAACGTCGTTTTCGGAGAAGTACGGACCAATGACGCCGCCAGACCAAAATTCACACAAAACAGTAACTTTTTGTGGATGCATTGCCACCTGGTGAACCTCATGTGGATTGTGGTCATGTCATATATGGCAATTTTGCTTATTAACAAAACCATTCATCCAAAAATGTGCCTCGTCGCTGAAGATTATTTTTCGGCCAAAATCGGGGTCCTCTTCCAAGCGTTCCGAAGCCCATTCAGCGAACATACGGCGTTGTTTATGGTCATTAACTTTGAGCTCTTGGGTCAGTTGGATCTTGTACGGATGCAGGCCCAAGTCCTGACGCGAAATCCTCCAAGTTGAAGTCTGCGAAAGGCCTTGTGCACGGCGAGAAATCGACTGCCTCGGAGTCTTCTGAACACTCTCACGTACAGCGGCGATTTTCTCGGCCGATCTGGCGTTCCTTTGACGTAAAGGTGTTGGTTGGGTGTTTACCGAACCGGTCGTCTCAAATTTGGTTACCTATCGTTGGAGAGTAGACTTTGAAGGGCCACCGCGTCTGCCGTAAAATAAACGCAATGCGCGCAACGTTGGCACTAACGAACACTCATTTTGGTAACGGGGTCGCGTTCTTTAAAAGTTTGACAAACACTGCTGTATAATACATACAAGGCAGCCTTGCACAGGGATCCTATTAATGTACAAATATAATTAGAAAATCGTACCAAACGTTTTTATTAACTGAATATCTAAAATGTGTTTTCTCTCAATTTATTATTATCATGGGTTGAAACCGTTTTACCTCTGCCGATGGTGTCAATCTACCCGCGGCTATATTCCCCTAGGGATGCTTTTTCAATCTTCAGATTGTTATTTATTATTTGACAGTTAACTTCTATGAAGAACTGTCAAATTTAGTCATAGAGTTGTCATAACTTTAATAGTTAGTAGAAAGTGATTAGAACAGAAAATATTTCCATATGAAGGCTCTGTTTAATTTAAGTAGGTATTATAATATAATTTTTGTAGTAAATAATATTAATAAATTTGTAAATACTTAGTAAGTAGGTATACTATAATAGAGTAAGATAATATTTAATCTGAATACTAAAAGTATGTAATGGCGAGCATCGTCAAAAATAAATTATTAATGGAACCATGTTAGCTGTACGAAAATGTCTGTCAGTACATGCGGAGTGTCGCTAGTTGCGTCTCTTTCATTAAAAAATTAATAGGGACGAAGTAGATAAATGTAGTTATTAATAATAAAACGTGTTTAAATTATTACCATAGAAATCACAAGACAGGCTTGTTGGGTGTTGTTTAAGCCTTCACCTACAGAGCACAATGGTATCCATATTACTTTATATTTATATAAAAAAAACAGTATAATTATATATAGTCGTACAAAGTTACTTCCTGCAATGTAAATATTTTTTTTTTATAAATAAACGAAATATTGTTATTTATTTTTAATATGCAGCAGAAATTTTTAAGTTGCTTTAAAAATGCTTATAATAAAAGTTTGGACAATATTTAAAATACTTTTATTTGCGCGCGCGCCCCGTGGCAGGACTACGCCGAGAAAGCTCTGTGGCGAGCAATCTCAACTTCATCTATTCCCATTCCCATAAATCCATAAGAAAACATGCTAAGGAGTGCTTAGCATTTTTTCTTTTAGCACGCCATGTGACTTTGTATCTACCTGATGGTAAGCAGATCCACAAAGTATATAAATAGGGTCGATCGATCACTCATGCCGGCTAAATGATGAAGTTGCGAAATGGGCAGCGACGGGAAATCAATCACCCGTTTTGTAACCGCATCATGAAAGAACATACCACCTCGACAAGGAGTCTGTAGTGTCCGGAAAACCGGTGAACCCACATGCTAAATTATTTAATTAGGTAACCATAACCCTCGTCATTTAGCCAGCATAGTGGGAGCAACCAATACTGTAAAACAATGTATTGATCGACGCAACTTATTTATTCGCGATCGCGAAGTTTGGAGCTTTCACCTTCAATCTCTACCGTCCGTCCCAGAATTAAAATAACATTTTGGTTGGTCATTGTAATAATGTAAACTTTCGGCTATGGACAAAATTGTTTTTTTTAAATAAACAGTATTTTATTATTATATTATATAATTAGAAAATCGTACCAAACGTTTTTATTAACTGAATATCTAAAATGTGTTTTCTCTCAATTTATTATTATCATGGGTTGAAACCGTTTTACCTCTGCCGATGGTGTCAATCTACCCGCGGCTATATTCCCCTAGGGATGCTTTTTCAATCTTCAGATTGTTATTTATTATTTGACAGTTAACTTCTATGAAGAACTGTCAAATTTAGTCATAGAGTTGTCATAACTTTAATAGTTAGTAGAAAGTGATTAGAACAGAAAATATTTCCATATGAAGGCTCTGTTTAATTTAAGTAGGTATTATAATATAATTTTTGTAGTAAATAATATTAATAAATTTGTAAATACTTAGTAAGTAGGTATACTATAATAGAGTAAGATAATATTTAATCTGAATACTAAAAGTATGTAATGGCGAGCATCGTCAAAAATAAATTATTAATGGAACCATGTTAGCTGTACGAAAATGTCTGTCAGTACATGCGGAGTGTCGCTAGTTGCGTCTCTTTCATTAAAAAATTAATAGGGACGAAGTAGATAAATGTAGTTATTAATAATAAAACGTGTTTAAATTATTACCATAGAAATCACAAGACAGGCTTGTTGGGTGTTGTTTAAGCCTTCACCTACAGAGCACAATGGTATCCATATTACTTTATATTTATATAAAAAAAAACAGTATAATTATATATAGTCGTACAAAGTTACTTCCTGCAATGTAAATATTTTTTTTTTATAAATAAACGAAATATTGTTATTTATTTTTAATATGCAGCAGAAATTTTTAAGTTGCTTTAAAAATGCTTATAATAAAAGTTTGGACAATATTTAAAATACTTTTATTTGCGCGCGCGCCCCGTGGCAGGACTACGCCGAGAAAGCTCTGTGGCGAGCAATCTCAACTTCATCTATTCCCATTCCCATAAATCCATAAGAAAACATGCTAAGGAGTGCTTAGCATTTTTTCTTTTAGCACGCCATGTGACTTTGTATCTACCTGATGGTAAGCAGATCCACAAAGTATATAAATAGGGTCGATCGATCACTCATGCCGGCTAAATGATGAAGTTGCGAAATGGGCAGCGACGGGAAATCAATCACCCGTTTTGTAACCGCATCATGAAAGAACATACCACCTCGACAAGGAGTCTGTAGTGTCCGGAAAACCGGTGAACCCACATGCTAAATTATTTAATTAGGTAACCATAACCCTCGTCATTTAGCCAGCATAGTGGGAGCAACCAATACTGTAAAACAATGTATTGATCGACGCAACTTTGAACATTTATTCGCGATCGCGAAGTTTGGAGCTTTCACCTTCAATCTCTACCGTCCGTCCCAGAATTAAAATAACATTTTGGTTGGTCATTGTAATAATGTAAACTTTCGGCTATGGACAAAATTGTTTTTTTTAAATAAACAGTATTTTATTATTATATTATATAATTAGAAAATCGTACCAAACGTTTTTATTAACTGAATATCTAAAATGTGTTTTCTCTCAATTTATTATTATCATGGGTTGAAACCGTTTTACCTCTGCCGATGGTGTCAATCTACCCGCGGCTATATTCCCCTAGGGATGCTTTTTCAATCTTCAGATTGTTATTTATTATTTGACAGTTAACTTCTATGAAGAACTGTCAAATTTAGTCATAGAGTTGTCATAACTTTAATAGTTAGTAGAAAGTGATTAGAACAGAAAATATTTCCATATGAAGGCTCTGTTTAATTTAAGTAGGTATTATAATATAATTTTTGTAGTAAATAATATTAATAAATTTGTAAATACTTAGTAAGTAGGTATACTATAATAGAGTAAGATAATATTTAATCTGAATACTAAAAGTATGTAATGGCGAGCATCGTCAAAAATAAATTATTAATGGAACCATGTTAGCTGTACGAAAATGTCTGTCAGTACATGCGAGTGTCGCTAGTTGCGTCTCTTTCATTAAAAAATTAATAGGGACGAAGTAGATAAATGTAGTTATTAATAATAAAACGTGTTTAAATTATTACCATAGAAATCACAAGACAGGCTTGTTGGGTGTTGTTTAAGCCTTCACCTACAGAGCACAATGGTATCCATATTACTTTATATTTATATAAAAAAAACAGTATAATTATATATAGTCGTACAAAGTTACTTCCTGCAATGTAAATATTTTTTTTTTATAAATAAACGAAATATTGTTATTTATTTTTAATATGCAGCAGAAATTTTTAAGTTGCTTTAAAAATGCTTATAATAAAAGTTTGGACAATATTTAAAATACTTTTATTTGCGCGCGCGCCCCGTGGCAGGACTACGCCGAGAAAGCTCTGTGGCGAGCAATCTCAACTTCATCTATTCCCATTCCCATAAATCCATAAGAAAACATGCTAAGGAGTGCTTAGCATTTTTTCTTTTAGCACGCCATGCGACTTTGTATCTACCTGATGGTAAGCAGATCCACAAAGTATATAAATAGGGTCGATCGATCACTCATGCCGGCTAAATGATGAAGTTGCGAAATGGGCAGCGACGGGAAATCAATCACCCGTTTTGTAACCGCATCATGAAAGAACATACCACCTCGACAAGGAGTCTGTAGTGTCCGGAAAACCGGTGAACCCACATGCTAAATTATTTAATTAGGTAACCATAACCCTCGTCATTTAGCCAGCATAGTGGGAGCAACCAATACTGTAAAACAATGTATTGATCGACGCAACTTATTTATTCGCGATCGCGAAGTTTGGAGCTTTCACCTTCAATCTCTACCGTCCGTCCCAGAATTAAAATAACATTTTGGTTGGTCATTGTAATAATGTAAACTTTCGGCTATGGACAAAATTGTTTTTTTTAAATAAACAGTATTTTATTATTATATTAGGTATAATACAAAAGTATTTATTACAACAACTGAAAGATTATGTACAATTACCAGACTAAAAATGATAATTGAACTTCGACTAACAGCAGGTATGGGTCTGCTTAGCATCAGGAACTTCGACTAACAGCAGGTATGGGTCTGCTTAGCATCAGAAACTTCGACTAACAGCAGGTATGGGTCTGCTTAGCATCAGGAACTTCGACTAACAGCAGGTATGGGTCTGCTTAGCATCAGGAACTTCGACTAACAGCAGGTATGGGTCTGCTTAGCATCAGGAACTTCGACTAACAGCAGGTATGGGTCTGCTTAGCATCAGGAACTTCGACTAACAGCAGGTATGGGTCTGCTTAGCATCAGGAACTTCGACTAACAGCAGGTATGGGTCTGCTTAGCATCAGGAACTTCGACTAACAGCAGGTATGGGTCTGCTTAGCATCAGGAACTTCGACTAACAGCAGGTATGGGTCTGCTTAGCATCAGGAACTTCGACTAACAGCAGGTATGGGTCTGCTTAGCATCAGGAACTTCGACTAACAGCAGGTATGGGTCTGCTTAGCATCAGGAACTTCGACTAACAGCAGGTATGGGTCTGCTTAGCATCAGGAACTTCGACTAACAGCAGGTATGGGTCTGCTTAGCATCAGGAACTTCGACTAACAGCAGGTATGGGTCTGCTTAGCATCAGGAACTTCGACTAACAGCAGGTATGGGTCTGCTTAGCATCAGGAACTTCGACTAACAGCAGGTATGGGTCTGCTTAGCATCAGGAACTTCGACTAACAGCAGGTATGGGTCTGCTTAGCATCAGGAACTTCGACTAACAGCAGGTATGGGTCTGCTTAGCATCAGGAACTTCGACTAACAGCAGGTATGGGTCTGCTTAGCATCAGGAACTTCGACTAACAGCAGGTATGGGTCTGCTTAGCATCAGGAACTTCGACTAACAGCAGGTATGGGTCTGCTTAGCATCAGGAACTTCGACTAACAGCAGGTATGGGTCTGCTTAGCATCAGGAACTTCGACTAACAGCAGGTATGGGTCTGCTTAGCATCAGGAACTTCGACTAACAGCAGGTATGGGTCTGCTTAGCATCAGGAACTTCGACTAACAGCAGGTATGGGTCTGCTTAGCATCAGGAACTTCGACTAACAGCAGGTATGGGTCTGCTTAGCATCAGGAACTTCGACTAACAGCAGGTATGGGTCTGCTTAGCATCAGGAACTTCGACTAACAGCAGATATGGGTCTGCTTAGCATCAGGTACAAATTCACTTGCTGTGCTCCATTACAAATTATGTGAAAATTCTTCCATATCGAGCGCAAGTAGAGGAATACTAGATATCTACAGTCTGCAATGCTCGCAAATCTTCAAATGAAAGTCAGTAAATAAAATATTTAAATATATTACTCATCCATAAAATTCATGATTTACATAACTAAGGCTTACATAACTCATAAATATTTTAGAAATTTACATCATACGAAATCAAAACACTTCCTTATTACAAACATGACTACCAAAGGGTTTTATAGAAATAATAAAGTTTTAGAGGCAGATCCAAAATTATTTCACTTTATTTACGGTCAGAAACATTTTGCTTTTAAATCATTTGCTAATCAAAATCTTTCCAACTACTTCTATAGTTTCACGTTTAATTTAAGAGAAAGAAAATTTGGTTCACTAATATAGTATTTTTTTTTAACAAATTAAATGATACTAATAACTAATACTGTACTAAGCTAAGGGCTACTTGCACAACAATAATTGACATTCTAAATGCGTTTAGTGACTGTCAAAGTCATACAATTTTGGTTGGGAAATATTATATATATAGCCAGGTAAATGCATTTAAATGTCACGGAAGTCGCCCTTAATAGTACTTATTGGTTTTCAAGATTTAGGAATGATTAATATATATTACATTTCTTATTATATTATTTAATTACATTTAAAAAGAAAAACAACAGACAATAAATCAAAGTAATACATATAATTAATATGATTTAAACAACGTAAATAATTAAATACAAAAACATATATAGAATAGAAAAAATGGTAACTTAAAACTCAACAAAATTCTATAAAACACAAAAAAAAAAACATTTTACAAAAAAAAAAAAAAAAAAGTATCAAACATACACTCAAACAGAATATCAAGAACCAAGAACAAACAAGAATAACACATATGGAAGTTTTGTTATGGAAGAATAGTAATCTACCTATGTATATTAGTATTTTTATCAGAGCAGCAGTATAACCAACCTTGCATGAATGAATACCAATAGAAAATTTTGACTATTTTTTTCCCCAAAATTTTTATTTCGTAAGTCCTGTATATTATTATGTAGTTGTGCTTTCATTGCTACACGAAAAAAAATGTTTCATTAATTTCCCGCAATATGGCGGCGAGGTCGTTTATATTACTGATCAATAACTACATTACACAAGAAAAATATGTCAAGATTATTACAACATCAACTGTTATGTAATTTGCGCAAGTCTTCAGCATGTATGTACAACCTGACAATTGACTACACAAAACTAGTTAAGTACACAATTATATTACAATTTTATTTAATTAAATTGGCAATATTTCAACCCCTTTAAAATCCACCCGTTAAATCTTATTACCTTCTTGTCTGTCCATTGAATGCTAGTACCATAGCTGGCCAAACATCTGCAGATGGATCATGTCTTCTCCAAAAAAAGTCAACAATAGTATTTTTAATATGTGCCAAAAAGGCCTTATGTTTAATGTTAGCGTGATTGTGCATTTTTGAATAGAGTGATCTTGTGCTATATTTTATCTATAATATGACAGTATGTCTGATCATCCTACTAGGTCAGCAATTATTTCTGGAGATGATACAACAACTGAGTTATTCACACACCATTTTGAGTCGGACAGAAATAGGAATGTATGAACACTGTACTGGCAAAATGACAAAATATCACTTGTCGAATAAAACCTGTTTGTTACCACGAAGTAAATGGTTTACAACACTCAGTCTTTGTATTAGTTGGTACACTCGCTGCACAAATAACTTGAGCTTTTTTTGATGAAATTAACAAAATGTATGTTAGAATGGCGAGATGTAAAATAAAAATGCATTAACAACCTACTATTGAGCTCTAAAATGCAATTCAAAATTAAAAAAAACAGAAACTACACATTCTGGCAAAAAGGTATCTATTATTATTTTTTTGTTTTATTACTTTTTATTAATATAAAACTGAAAAATGATGTTAAACTTTATGTGCGTATTTTTTTTAAAGTGAAGTGGTGGTACCACTTTTTGATCTTAAATTTGATTTCAAAGTATAGAGAGATATATAAACCAGTCGCGTCCCTGAATGTATAAAGTTGCACATGTGTAAGGTTTTGTGCCGCCCAGTGTTGCCAGCTTGTCACTTATTCCTTCTTTTTGCTTTTCTTTTTGGGCTCTGCCACTTCCTCGGCGGGCTGGTCTTGGTATCTGGAACACCGTATTACAATCAAAATACTACTCTCTGTGACCAAGACATATGAAGGAAAAGTTACGTGTTTTCAATTACTATAGATTGTTATTTTGACGTGCCGATATATAATAATTTTGTTATAATAAAAACAGAGAATAAATAAATAAAATATTGACAAGAGTAACGTCACCTATTGGTGATGTTACATAGCAACTTTTTTAAATTTAGTCTGAGGGGTGCTTACCCTCCCTAAACCATCAAAAATTACCATAAAATAAATATTATTTATTTTATTAAACTAATATTTATTTATTTTATTAAGGAAAACAAACAATTGCACATAGGGACTTAAATATAATACGTATTACATTAATATTATATGTGAGCAATTCCTTTTCGTAATTCACAGATGAGGTAAATTACATTGATATAAATAGTTTTTTAGTGTTTGTATACTGACGAGAACAAGGCGTTGATGTCTCCTCTGATGAGCGCCAGCAGCAGCGGCGTGAAGACGCAGCAGGGCACCAGGTAAAGCAGCGCGGGCTGGGCGTGCTTAAACACGTGCATGACCAAGATAGTGGCCAGTAGCCCCAGCACGTAGGCCGCAAAGGTGGCGCGGAAGTAGTAGTCGGAGCCGCGCTGGAGGCTCTTGTCGAACCGCAGCAGCAGCGCGATGAAGATGCCCGGCACCACGATGTCGCCCAACCCCAGCATGGCAAAGTTGCTGGCGCTCAAACCATTCACCAATATATCTTGGGGAAACACCACTGGAACAGATGACGGGTTTTGTTATACAAATTTATTCTTATAAGTGGTCACAGATGTATGACGGTCGCAATAGAACTATAAAGATAAAAATCATTTATTTGCGTAAAAATGTTCTGCATATTTTACCACAACTGGCATGCAAATGTTAAAGAAATAGGTAGTTAGCTACTTATACAGTTTTACCATAACATTAACTATTCAATCAATTTCATTTATAATTAATTAATAATAAGAGATTACTTATATATAACAAACAATTCATATAGATTTATATTTCGTATAACATAACTATATTCCGTATTAATTTTTTACCCGTTTTTTCGACAAAGACGATCAAATTTTCTAATCACCTTGGAGGATTTTGGAGGGACTTGTTTTTAATATTCCAACAGCGTTATAATGTGGAACCCAAGCACCAGTTTTATGCTGATATTATAATAGCATGACATGTGACTGCATAACTCTATGATGGTAAATAAGACTGGTGGAGTCTACCATACCGGCTTTATATACATAGTCCACTGTACTTACATTTGATGGGAGCCTCGAAGGACTTGGCGACAGTGACCATGACATTAGTTCCGAACACCCAGAAGATGTCATAGACAAACAGACCGCACAGCAAGATGCACCCCGTCACCATGTTGTTAAGATGGAGGAGTTCCACACCGTTGATAGCGAAAGCTATCCCAAATAGATTGTTGGCGATCCAGTGCTATAAAAAATATAACATCATTATTTTATATTTTAACTGGTTCTTATGTTTTGTAGCTAGATGTTGAATATCATAATCATACTATTGATACAGTGTCCCGACGGTAAAGCTGCTGACATTAGCAGATTGATAATATTTTAAATGATCACCGTAAAAACTTGAACCAATAGAACATATAGTCATGACAAAAAAAAGACTTTGTTTTAAGACCAGAGGGAAAATAATAGATATTGTTTTTGTGGCATTATTAACTAATAACTCAAATATGACCCTTCTAAACTATTCTTTGAGGATATTACAATATAAATTAATGATGTTTCAATATAAATAATTTTAAAGATATTATACTATCTATGTAATATTTAAGTAGTTTTTATACTATTCGCTATATGTCTTTTAAATTGTTATTTAATTCGCTTTTGCACCCTATGCATAATCTTCCACTCACTCAAAGGTTAGCTGGTAGAAAATGCCTAAGGCAACCCTAAATGCAAGAACAAAGTTTTATTAAAACAATAAAATTGGTAGTTTAATAGTTAATGTTTTAAACAGACCTTCTTAAACAAGTACCAGACTCCCAGCACCAGGGATATCACGAGGCACACAATGTCGTGTGAGGTGAATTTGTAGTTGATGATGTCTGACTTGTTCTCCCCCTCTCCCCGGGTGTACAGAATGTGGTATGGGATGTTAGGGATAGATGCTGGCACCACATATGAAATTACAGGGCTGAAAGAAAATATAAGTTTATTATTAAATAATGGTAGAAAGAGGGTAAAGCTTAATGTATTTTTGTAATCTACCAGTTAACCTATGGGAGAGTGAAAATTGTACTCAATGTATATATTACATAGATATTGGAGAATGATAAATTAAATATCAACTACAATTTTTGAAACAATTTAAAGTTATTGTATATGTTCAAAAATTTTCTTCTTTTTAAATATAAATAAATTTTGATGTTTTACATCTGCCAGACAACCTTTTACTGGTCATTTTATTTTATACCAAACCAAAAGTTCAAATATTCATATCGCAAGTATAGATTCCCTGCACTATGATAAATATAGTTAAACGGCTTTAAACAGTCCAAGGGTATCCAGCAGTGGGTTAATGGTATTCTGCGGATACACCAAAGTAGCAAGTTTGGACTATTATTGTTATATATGGGTCTGCTACAAGTTGATTTACCAACCTTAATAAATGACTTAATGCCAAAACTCCAAGGAAAAAGAAGTATCCAGTAAGCAACAAGTTGATGTATTCCTTAGAGAACAGCTGGAAGAAGATGTACAACCCAAACAATGCACATGAAGCTATCACAGGAAACATCATGGCATCCTTTTTTGACATTATTTCATGACGTTCCCCAGAAGCCTGAAATATAAAGTTAATTGAAAGCTTTGGCAAAAAACATCCATACAGTTGTACTAAATCTGAGTAGGTTTAGCACCCATCTGAATTAAAAGCTGTAAATCCCCAATTGACCATGATCTACACAATATCACTTGCAATGAAATTTGTAGTATAATTTATTAACTAAGTACCATAATATATGTGTTTTTTCTAAATGACTTGACAACCTCATAAAATAAAGTGGTGGCTAACTATGAAGCTACCTTAAACATATATTAGTAATTAAACATAATAATATAAAATATAAATATTTAGATACTCTACAATCAAAACAAAAACTGAGTAATAAATTTCCTATGAAATCTCTCAGGGATAAGAAAGAGACGGAGATATGTAAATTGTGTATATTTCATCTCTTCAATAATATTTGAATTTGGGAACAGCACTTAGGTAACATACATATCATATAGTTCCAGTAGCTGACACTATTAGGAAAATATTGTTTATTATATAAAAATAAATTAAAATTTAGTTAATGTGTTTAGTTTGTAGTAATATGTTAACTTAGCTAATAAGAAACTATTTTATACTATTTATAAGTATATAGTAATTATTAAAGCTAAAGTAGTATATTATGTAAAAGCTCATAAAGCTGAAACTAAAAATCTTGTAAGTAAAAACAAAATTAGAACAACATTAGAAAGTGAGGTTATTAAAACTTTCAATATAACAAATTAATATTAGTCATAACTATTGTATATTAATTAATTAGTAATAATATATTGCATTTACTTCAGATAGTAAGAAAATGAATAATATAACGAAAATCAGATTAATATTTGTTGATTTATTTTTTTACGCTGATTATTATGACCAGCCAATGGCATAAAAGATATTGCGGCAAGCTGTGACACAGGCTTTCATGTTCAACCTGTGTAAAGAACAAAATATATTTTTGTCCCTCTAATATTAGTCTGTTTTTGTTAAAGTTCAAATAAAAAATTATTTAGTTTAAAATATTTAACAGATATTTTTTATTTATAGGTAGGTAAATTTTTAATATTTTTTTTAGTTTTATACTTATTTCATGTAAATAGGTATTTAATTAAAAATATTAAAAATTAAATAAATAAACTATAAAGAAAACCCTACTATAAACTAGAAACCTAAAAAGAATATAAACCTAATAATAAAAAGAAAATAGAAATCTCCTAAAAATATATAAATATTAATAAGAAAATAAGTCCACTGTGTCCAGATTCTGACCCGGCCCAAATGTTCCCATTATACTGGCAGCATTACCACGTTGAACTGCCAGTGAAATGTGCTGTTTAAAATAATATCCGGAGCGGGGAAACTTATTTGTAATACTTTTTCTTTAATAAACAAATCATGGAAATTAATTTAATGCAGGCATCAATATATATAATGTTTTTTTAATAGGTATGTGAAAATTAATACTTGAATATGTATGCAGCTGTGTAATTAATTAGAATAATAGTTTGTATTTAGGTTATCATACTGATAAAATGCTGAACAATAATGTTATAGTTTTCTGCCTCAGGAGTGAAATTATTAGTTGTTTGAAGGCTGAATGCAATTGTATGAATAAATGTTATATTTAAAAATGAAATATTACACTTTAGGTGATACATTGTGCAGTTTAGCCACGTGGAAAAGACTGACTAAAGAAAATACTGTGTGAGGATGCTCACCATTGGTCATTCATAAATTATAAAGGCTTTAACTTGGTATGAAGAATATACTTATTTTACTTAATAATATACTTACTTTCTGCTCTTTTAAGTACTTTACAGAGCGAAAAGCCCCGAAAAATATAGGTAAACTGGCCATTATCACTATACTTGTATAGGCGACACATATTCCTTCAATCGATACCGGAGTTCTTATTGTTCCATTTATAACATTTTCTACTATATTATCTTTAACATCAATTGGTATTTCTGATGCAGTATCGGCCATTGCGACCGATTTTTAAATAATTAATTATTGAAGAAAATAAAACAAACCCTAGCTGACGAACTACTTTTTGACAAGAAAATGACAAGTGTACACTTTCACTTTTTCATGTTGGCAGTCATGAAATGAACTTGCCATTTGACAAAAAATACGCTCAACGACGGTCCGATTCTTGCTATAATCACTTTTAACGCTTACAAGAAACGGGACGCACTCTACACCGATGAAAGCCATTATATCGTGATTCAGACCTCGGCTAGAACTCGAAAAAGCGATAGAAAGCTAAAAATCTGACTCTACTATACATAGCTGTATGGTCGAAAGATATGGCCTTACCACAATGGTGGAAGAATTAGAAAAAAATTGACTCTATCTAATGAGGGGCTCTAGAGAAAAATCAGGCTAGGCTCTAGAGAAAAAGCAGGCGAGGCGACATATCGCGTCGCCTCAAGAAAAACTTCGTAACAAAGACTATGGTACCTTAAAAATTCAAATTTAATTACTAATATGATGATATTTAAAGGAAAAAATATTGCTTAAGTTGGTGCCGTAAGGCAAAATGCTCAGGATATTAGTGTATATGTCGTAAACAAAGTTAAGTAAATTTCATAAATTATTCGTATAAAGGTATTTGTTTTCCTATTTACCCTAAATTTTGGGTGTTTTTTATATATTACCGCTATCTATTTTGACAGTTTTTGTAGATAGCGACTAAACGCCATCTGTTGCGTTGAATAATAACTACTGGAAAACTCCTCATTACGAAAAACAGTAGTAAACGAAAACTGACTACATAGTACTCTATTTTATCTGTGACTGACTAGGATCAATAGAAATAGAAGGAAACTATAATCAATAGTGTATTATCTAGGACTATAATCTGTGATCATCTGTGACTTTCAGCGGAGCCTGTTTTTCGTGCTTCGTAGAAAAAAACCCTAGAAATTGTAGAAAATAAACAAAATGCAAATAAGTTTATAATAATTATCTTCCTAAATATTAAATATTTAAACTATTGAAATTAACAAATTGATAATGGAAGTTACTGGAGGCGAAGAAGAGGGTTTCGTAAGGGAATGGGCGCCTTGTACCCATATGTTAAGTCTAATTCCACCTAAAGTTCAAAATGGATTATTCTCCAACGAATTATCCCTAACGTGCGTGGATGCAGTAAACGAATACATCGCCCTTGGGACTAATGTTGGTTTGGTGTATTGGTATGACAGAAATAAAGGCAATATACAGAGACTCAGATGTGAAGTAAGTTATTTTCTATTAAGTAATAAGAATATTCTAATTATTTGTAAGTTTTCTGCTAGGACTTCAATAAAAAATCCGCCAAAGGACACAAAAAATAGTTAAAATCATTATAAATGTTACTATTTAGTCAGGGCAAGGGTGGATCCTGTATTAAAAATATTCAAATAACATTTTTTTTTTTAGAAACACGAAATTTCCCATTACTTTACTTCTTGACTTACCTTTTAATCTTTACCTGGTTGAAACCATAGTTAACTATTACACTCAAGGTAATCTCTCAGTCACACTCAGATAATTTCAAAACACATTCACATTCATTTAAAATGGGTAGAGAACAAGGTAAAGTTGAATTTGAAAAGGCCTTCAACTTTGCTGTCTGAAGTCCATGAACACTGCAGTTCACTCCCCTGCCACCCAACCACATGATCATTGTGATAGATCAGGAACCAACATTAATAATCCACAGATGTTTAAGAACATTGTCTCTCTCTCTGAGGTAATTATCACCTATTGCACATTATTGGGAAAGATTTGATGATTAAATTCTACCCATATTCAACTTAAATTGAATTTTAATAAGCAATGAATGTGTGGGTTTATTCTTTACTACCTAAGTACTATATGTATATACCTAAGTATATACATATAGTACTTATGTATATACCTAAGTATATACATATAGTACTTATGTATATACCTAAGTATATACATATAGTACTTATGTCATATTAAATAATTTTATTACAATAAACTTGATTGATTTATAGGTTGCATCATCGACAATAACATTTGTTAAGATTGTGAGCACTGTAGACTACATGGTGGGTGCTGGGAATGAGGCTGGACAAGTCACCGTGTTTCAGATACCCAAAGAACACCCTGAAACTGTCCCAGAAAACTTAAAACCTAAGGTGGAGCCTAAAGTTGAAAGGTACTTCTATTGTAATAATGTGTAGGGCATTTCACATTTCACAACAATACTAATACATATATTTTATAAACACCCAGAAAACTGTATAGGGAAACATACTAATATTGGTTTTGCCATAGTGTATTGAACCCCTCACCTTAATATACAACACCAATGGTGCAACCACTAGACAACTGTTCATAAACATTAAATACTATAGTAGGGAAATGCAGCCTGAAAAGTCTTACATTATTCAATTTATTTCAGATACACAATTAGTGACCTACACAAAAGTGAAATCACATCAATAGAATGGTCAAAAAATGGAATGAAATTGTTTTCTGGTGATAAAAATGGAGTGATAATAATGACAGAGATAGATTTCTATATGGTAAGTATCAGGTCTACAGAAAAGTCTGTGCTGGTATATTATGTCTATCTCCTAAAGATAAACCACAGTAACCATTTATTATTATTACTTGTTGAAATATGACAAGACAACCTTTTAGGCATATTTTTAATAAACCTAAAAGGTTCCCATCCCTTATTTATTGTGATGATATTTCTCTCAATAAATGATACTTTTGTTGTAGCATCTATGTAAATCCATGGAGATAGTGAATGAGGAGCATGAGATAGTCCAAATGAGCTACCATCAGCGCTTACTGCTGGTCTCCAGTCTGTACCGCAGCATCCTGTGCGAGAAGAAGGATGGCAAGTGGACTGTCACACAAGTGGGAAAGAGAGAAAGAAAAAGGTAACAACCACAAGTATTTTTTTTAGGATATAATGTGTTATGTTGGTGTTGGTTAGCAACAACTATTACAGTTAGTCCCCAATAGTGACTAACTGTAATAGTTGTTGTCAATAACAACAACTGTAGGATATGTAACATAATTAAATTTATAATATTAAATTTAATTATGTTACAAAGCTGAACTGCAAAGACAATTGGGTCATTCTCATTGTTTAAAGTTTTTTTGATTAATTTCTATTTTCACTTCCGGCTAGCGTCAAGTAAACAGTGCAGTGGGTGAACTCGTACAAATAAATTGCTAAAATAAGCTAAAGCCAAGAAATAAGAATACTTACAAGACCTAAATTAGACGGCACGTTTTATGTTATTGAAAAAGCATATTGTATCAGCACGTAAGTGATAAAAACATCATATTTAACATAAAGCAAACCTAGTGAAGCTAAATATAAACACATAACTATAGCTAAAACAAGAATATAAACATTACAAAAACAAACGTATTAAGTAACAACTTCCGTACAAATTGAACACAGATTATTATTGTACAAACTGACATTATGTTTTTATAAATTGAGAGGCATTGCGAGCATAGACAAGAAAGTAAGAGTGTTCCGATAGTGTTCTACGGTCAAAATTAAGTTGAAACTAGCTGTATATTTTTATTTATTTTTTATTATTTTTGCCAAATGTCTAAATCACCGATGAAGAAAACAAATCTGAAACCTGTTGACAAACTGACTCATGCACATTCTGATTCAGATTTGCATGATCAACCGGCGAGTATAATCACTAGAAGTCAACGGTCCCGTGCAACAGGCATAGTTGATAGCAATGTAGATTTTAAAAAATTTAGAGAGGAAATGACAAATGATTTCCAAAATTATAGACACACAAAATGCTAAGTTAGAATCAATTAAACTGCAAATTACTGACAGAATCGATTTCTTCGGCTCACAAATACAGGATTACCAATGTAAGCTTGAAAAATTGGAGAATGAGAATAAAAATAAGGCCAAAGAGTTGCAAATTATGGGTGACAGGATAGACGAGCTCGAACGGAATAATAAAAAAACTAGTATTGAGATACCTACCTAGGAACCAAAGGGAGTCACGAGAGGATTTATATAGTATAATTCACAAAATTAGCAACACATTAAGCGTGAGCTCTGAGGATGGCATAATTCGTGACGCGTATCGTCTGCCCATGAAAGTTGATAAGTCTAACCCGACTATAGTGATAGAGTTTGTTAACACTCTTTCTAAGGATAAGTTCATGGATGCAGCAAAGAGACATAATAAAAAGAATCCCTCAAACAAATTACATTCTGCAATGCTGAGACTGGAAGGACCGGCAACCCCATTTTATATTTCGGAACATCTCACAGCAAGCAAGCAAGGAGACTTCATTTTCTTGCGAGAGACCTAGCTCGATCAGAAGATTATAAGTTCTGCTGGACTGCTCATGGAAAGGTATATTTGAGGAAGCGGGAAGGAGCACCATATATACTTTTGAAAAGTGAAACCCAACTTGCTACACTTACAAAAGTGAATAAAATATGACTGCAGAGTCAGACTAATATTCTCTACGTATTTTGTTCACTTACATACACCACTTTTTTTGTTAATATTATTTTTAAGTTACATACACAATATACACAACATACACATAAATATTCATTCATGTACTTTTTTACACTATACATAATGTTATCCTTGAAGGTCTTGTATTATAATTACCACTTTACATATTACAGTTTTGGTTTAAATATTATTCATACTATACTTACTAATAATCCACCTAAAATTGCGTTCTCTTCACTTATTATCTATGATCAAATCATAACACGACATCACTCATATATACATAATTATATAGAATCTAGTCTTTCTCGAGAATTCTGGTATTTTTCTGCTTTAAAGGCGTTGATATGAACGACTTAGTCAATGAAATTGACAATATAGCTATAGCCGAATCTGCCCTGAGTGATGTCAAAGATTGTAAGTCTTTTCTACCTAAGAATACAAATTCTCTAAAAATAATAAATCAAAATATTAGGAGTATTGGTAGGAATATGCCTGAATTCTTTGTTCTTTTACACCAACTTGAAATTGATTTTGATATAATGGTTCTCACTGAGTGTTGGTTGTCATGTAACCCACTAATTCCCGTAATAAATGGGTATGAAATGTTTTGCACTGCTAACAATATTTTACAGAATGATGGGATTGTAGTTTATATCAAGACAGATCTTCGCGCAATTGTTTCTGAGCCCACGTTTCGGGAAGGTAATTGCCTGTCAATAGATACTAAGGACGGTTTTTCCTTGATCGCAATATATAGATCTCCCTCTTTTAGAAATGTTGATTTTTTTTTTTCAATCTCTAGATCATGTCCTAAGTAATCTTAAATCAGCAACTGGTGCTGCTATCGTGGGAGATATTAACATGAATATAAACCCGATCAACACCAATGACAACAACTCAACAAACTATTTGAGTTTGATTGCTTTTTATGGTCTTCTCCCAGCTCATACCCTAAACACCAGGGATGAGGCGTGCGTGGCGTGCCTCGATCATGTCATTCTAAGAACCAAAAAGCCGGCAACGACTGTTATCGCACGTTCTTCGGTTACGGATCATCAGGCTGTCCTACTTTTTCTCAATATTAAACCAATAAGAGACTACTCATCATTTAAAAATCATGTTACAATTAATACTGAGAGCCTCAAACGGGATATTGATGAAGTAGATTTTAAGCCACTATTTGATTCAACTGATCCTAACTTTGTTGCGGACTATCTGGTATATTCTTTGAAAAATGCGATAAAGGCAAATTCTGTTACCCGCGTATTGTCAAATCGGAAAAGAATTTTAAAACCCTGGATTACCCCAGGACTATTAAGATGTATTAGAAACAAAGATAAGTTGCACTTTAAATCTAAACAAATTCCGGATAACCTTATCTTTAAATCAACATACATAAGGTACAGAAACTTCTGTAACATTTTGTTAAAAAAACTAAGAAGAGAGTACGAAAGCCACCAACTCAAAGAATCGGGTAATAATTGCAAGAGGCTATGGAAGGCTATAAAGACTATCACACACACTAATAAATTAAAGAACTCTGCCACGGAACTGTTAAAAATTTATAGCACGACAAAGGAATCTATTAATACAATTAATGACTTCTTTGCTAATGTTGGCAAGAATCTGGCAATAAAGGTGGCTAACGGAAAGAATTCCCAATTTGGTGGTGGTATGGTTAATGCAGTTGCAAGTTCTTTCGTTTTGCTTGGGACTGACGAAGCTGAAATTGAAAGTTTAATAATGGGTTTGCGAAATGATTGTGCTGTGGGTTATGATAATATATCTAATAAAATTATTAAAGAGTCAAAACATGTACTTATCCCTCCGCTTACATATCTATGTAACTTGTGTGTTGATGGGGGAGTGTTTCCTAAATGTCTTAAGCTGTCATTAATACATCCCATTCACAAGGGTGGGGATAGAGGCTGTGTCAATAACTATAGGCCGATATCTATTTTGCCTGCTTTCTCCAAGATTCTAGAACGAGTGATCAATCGAAGGCTTATTGATTATCTGGAAAAGCAACAACTCTTGGTTACTACTCAATTTGGTTTACGTTCTAATAAATCAACCAATGACGCTGTGCATGAGCTGACGGATAGTATAGTCGATAACATAAATAAAGGCAAAAAAACGTTATCAATATTTTTAGATCTAGCTAAGGCCTTTGACACTGTCTCGGTCCCCATCCTTCTGAACAAACTGCACACTGGTGCAGTTTGTTCAGAAGGATGCTGCATTGGGTATTCGGGGCTCCCAGCTTGAGTTGTTCAGGGATTATTTGAGTGACAGATACCAGTGTTGCACGGTAGGTGGCTCCATTAGTGAGCCCCGGCCTGTTACTTATGGGGTCCCTCAGGGCAGCATTTTAGGTCCAACATTATTTCTCATTTATATTAATGATCTCTGTCTACTCGTACCTCCCAATGGAAAAATTATTTCATATGCTGATGATACGGCTCTGCTTTTCTCTGGTGATACCTGGGAGGATGCCTATCATGCTGCCCAAAGTGGTATGAATATGGTTACACAATGGTTGAGGGAAAATATGCTGACCCTTAACGCGGAAAAAAACAAATATTTGACCTTCTCCATTGGCAAATCCTTACAACCACCTTTGGAGTTTTCTATTACAGCCCACACATGCTCTGATCCCTATTGTAATGAGTGTTCTTGTATACCTCTAGAAAGACCAAGTGTTGTCAGGTACTTGGGCATTATCCTCGACTGTCTATGATCAGCACCCTGGCTTCACGTATAAGAAAATTAATATACATCTTCAAAAATTTAAGACATGTTGCTGAAGCTAAAGTTATGAAATTGGTATATTATGCTCTATGTAAGTCCCTTATTACATATTGTGTGACGGTTTGGGGTGGTGCTCCAAAGGGTATTATGATGCCTTTAGAAATTGCACAAAGAGCTGTGCTTAAGGTTAGCACTTTCAGACCTTTTCGTTTTCCAACTTTTCAACTATATCAGTCATGTGGCGTGCTTACCGTACGCCAGCTCTTTGTACTTCATACAATTCTTAAAGAGCATTCCCATCTTAATTTTAATAACCGACTTGCTGAGAATAAGAGACGACATGACATTGTATGCGAATCTTTTGTCTGTAGTAGCAAATTTTCACACAGGTTTTACTGTTTTCTTGGTGGATACATTTATAATAACTTAAATAAAATTCTATCATTTTACTCATGCACTAAATTTAAGTTAAATAAGATCGTGACCAAGTGGTTTCTGACACAGACATATTATGATACTGAGCAATTATTGCATGTTATTTCCTAAGGAATCATTGTGCACTCAGTTATTGTTCTGTTTAGTCACAGCCTTAATAATAACATTCATAAAATTTGTATATGCATATTTTTATGACACACAAACACACACACACACACGTAACACATATACACACCCTCTCTTCTAATGTAATTTAGTTTATATTCAAATTGTTATTGTGTCACTGACGTCTAGAGAGGACAATCAGAATCAGTTATTATAATGTTTTTTTTGTTCTTAATTCTTTTTTATTAGTGTCACCTGGAAGGAAACTGATACCTGTCATACAGGTTACCCTAGTACGGGTATCAGGACAACCTAAAAGTATTGTGAAACATAATTTTTTTGATGCAATGAAGATTTTTATTATTATTATTATTATTATTTTGATAGCATATTTTTTTTTAGATATTTATTAGGGATGTTATGGATATATAATTTAGAAACTGGAAATGTATATATGAAAAATATAATACCTGTTTTGGTTATGGTTATGGATATTAAATTATTTTGGATTATCCAATAGTTTCGATTACACATATTAGATTGTTAAGGAAGTTTAAAAGCGAAATACAAATAGTAGGAATATAAATGATTTGACTTTAATTGTATTCTGTAGTT
The DNA here is from genome assembly GCA_947458855.1 of Monopis laevigella. Lineage (NCBI taxonomy): Eukaryota > Metazoa > Arthropoda > Insecta > Lepidoptera > Tineidae > Monopis > Monopis laevigella. The sequence goes on from OX381582.1 coordinate 2,350,013, forward strand.
TTTAAAATCAGTCATAAAAGTAATTCTTTCTTACAGCTACTCATTTTGAAGTGGTTATTTATAGGTAACTACTTAAATGCAAATCAAAATTAACATTCATAATTTCTAATATATTAATCAATTTCTTTATAAAAAATATCACAACATAACATATCAACCAGACTTCATAAGTTGTTGCTTGACTTTAATTGTATTCTGTAGTTTTTACAATCAGTCATAAAGTAATTCTTTCTTACAGCTACTCATTTTGAAGTGGTTATTTATAGGTAACTACTTAAATGCAAATCAAAACTAACATTCATAATTTCTAATATATTAATCAATTTCTTTATAAAAAATATCACAACATAACATATCAACCAGACTTCATAAGTTGTTGCTTGACTTTAATTGTATTCTGTAGTTTTTACAATCAGTCATAAAGTAATTCTTTCTTACAGCTACTCATTTTGAAGTGGTTATTTATAGGTAACTACTTAAATGCAAATCAAAATTAACATTCATAATTTCTAATATATTAATCAATTTCTTTATAAAAAATATCACAACATAACATATCAACCAGACTTCATAAGTTGTTGCTTGACTTTAATTGTATTCTGTAGTTTTTACAATCAGTCATAAAGTAATTCTTTCTTACAGCTACTCATTTTGAAGTGGTTATTTATAGGTAACTACTTAAATGCAAATCAAAACTAACATTCATAATTTCTAATATATTAATCAATTTCTTTATAAAAAATATCACAACATAACATATCAACCAGACTTCATAAGTTGTTGCTTGACTTTAATTGTATTCTGTAGTTTTTACAATCAGTCATAAAGTAATTCTTTCTTACAGCTACTCATTTTGAAGTGGTTATTTATAGGTAACTACTTAAATGCAAATCAAAATTAACATTCATAATTTCTAATATATTAATCAATTTCTTTATAAAAAATATCACAACATAACATATCAACCAGACTTCATAAGTTGTTGCTTGTGTTTTAATTAAACTAAAGAGTGAACTAAAATTGAAACTAATAATTACATATACAAAATCACAACATATCATTCTCAATTGCACCATGCTGCTTAAATCATCATTCATGAGATTGAGCCAATTGCACAATTAACAGCATTATTCATCCATCCATTAGAAATATTTATAATAAAAGTATATACCCAAAAATAAATACAAAAAAAAATGCAAATGACTGCAATATTTTTTTTTAAATTAATATTTATTTCAGGTGTTATTAGTATTTTTGCATGTGTTGTTACAGTTTGAGTCGGCTGGGCGCGGTGTTCCAACACTCGTACCGCCGCGGCAGCGGGGCGGACGGTTTGTTCTGCGCGCGCCCCGCCCTCAGGCTGTGGAGGGCGGACACCCACGGACAAGTGCTACAGACATTAATGTTTAAGGTCCGTACATACTTCCTATCCATACCAACTAATATTATAAATGCAAAATTAACTCGGTCTGTTTGTTCCATTTTCACAATATAACCACTGAACCAATTTAAATGAAATTTGCTAAGGAGATAGTTGGAGACCCTGGGAAGTACATAGGCTATATCACTTTTCGACATAGCTACTGGGGTGCACAGGGTGTTTGTGTAATTTATGCAAAGTTGCAGTGTTGTTTAACTCCATTGTTCAATACCTCTATTCCGGTTTAATGATGCTGTTACAAAATAGGAGGCAAGAAAGACTAATTTGCACTACGAGCCTACTTTAATATCCTCGCTGCCTTAGCATCAAATCCACTGCCACTACTGGGTTACCGTACCCTGAATGGAGACAATAAATCGATCGAAAACCAAACATTACTAGATTTTTTGCATATGTATTGTTGATACAAAACAAATTGATCGACATTGCGAAGTCATAGAGAACCTCTCCAAAAAATGTAACATTATATACCTACTAACTTTTGTTTTAAGACACCTTGTGTAGGCACATTAAATATATATTCATATACTAGCTGACCGAACACTCTTCGACAGGTACTATATGGTAGAACAATAAATATTACTTATTGTCAACAATAATGATAAGGCAATGTGGATATTAAAATATAATATCCTCGTAATGCAATTTGTTTCTGTCGCCGCCATTTCCTAATCATATGATTTAGCCGGCATAGTGGAAGTGATCAATGTTGTAATTATTTGATTGACCCATTAATAATACATATCATCATCACGGGTGCCTTACGGCGCCCAAGCGAGACTCAGCCGAGGGGTTTTAATCCCACCTCGTCGTAGCCGATGGTATGGGTCTACACCGAACAAGTGGCTAGCTCGTCGCGATATTTTGAATATACTCAATAACCCATCTATAAACAGTTCCACAAGTTGGTATAGTGAAACCGGGACCGACAGCTTAACGTGCTCTCCGAGGCATTATAGTGTTGTTGTAAAAAAAAAATACATAATTTTTTTAAATTAAAAACTCATTGGTTCACACCGGGATTCGAACCAGGGACCTAAGTGTTTTTAAGTCCAAGGTCTAACCAACTCGGCCACCACGTATACAGGGAGTCTACATATACATTATTAATATAATAATAATATGTAGAACAATTTACACATATTGCCCTGGTCATAAACTAAGCTCTAGGCTTGTACTATTAAGTCTGCTCACCACCATGCCATGCACCAATAAAAAATCTTTAATTTCTATTAGCTCGTAGGGAAAGAACGGTAATATCTACATTTGCTAAAACAATACAAGTAGTTTCATAATATATTTTTTTTCTAAAAATTGTTTTCCTTTGTATGAAGATTATTATAGTAATATTATTGTGCCTTTTATTTTATTTTTTCACAGAAGGTAATCTTAATAAAATAAATTCTTTAGCATAGCTTTATAAGGCAAATATGTTGAGATTTCTTATCATTAAATAGAGCTAGCAAATATTACAAACATTAAGATCTGGGGACTTTCCCTGTAGTGCTAATGACTTACACTTGGGCATATTATGTTAGTGGCCTTATCAGTTAGCCAGGAACAAGTATTTAGCAAGCAGTATGCGCAGTGACATCATTATCGAGGTTTTTATGAGCATCCATTATCTTCAATAACAGACATTACAACTCAATGTGTACCTATTTGGTAACCAGATAGCTCAAACAAGCATAGTGGGAATCCCTACATATAGATAAAGGTTATCATTGTCAATATGTACCATCAAGGTCTCTGAGTACCCGATGGTATATAGTCTACACTGAACATGTGGCGAGCTCGTCGCGGTGTTCACCTACATATATAACCCTTATAAACAGTTCCACAAGTTGCGGTTATTGCCAATATGTATTGTTTTAACTTTTATTATTAAATTATTTGCTTCGTATTCTGCTCTGAATGAGGTGACATTTAGCCTTTTTTGTAATATCTTTTGTTTACTGGAGCACGGCACGTACCTCTGTATCTATCTGATGGTAAGTGGACCGTCTCTTAATACATACTTATAGGACAAGAGCACGATATTACAGGTTAATTATGAACTAAGTGCTACAACTATCAAAACATAACTAAATAAAATTTGATACCGTGCTGACACATTGTTGTTTACCAGCTGATCGCTTCCACTATGCCGGCTAAATCATGCAATTACGAAATGGGCGGTGAGAAAGACGAATTTGCTTTACGAATTTAATATCCTCACTGCATCTTCAAATTAACTCGTTGGGTATTAACCGTACACTGAAATAAGACTACCACCTCGACAATAAATCTATGCCTAGTCTTTTAAAAGCCGGTAAATCCACTGTCTAAAACCGAAACGGGATTAGGTCACTTGACTTGGTTTTTGCAGCTGTATGACAGGTTGGTTTCGTTACCACCACGGACTTTCCACCTAATAAATAACAAAATTTATATCAATCAAACATATAACAATTAGCAATGGCGCAGCCTGCCTCGGAGGGGCCCTGTATTAAAATTGATGGGGGGCAAAAAAACATCAAACCGTTATTACCGAATCACACGTAAAATTGTAGAATTTTGATTTTCCAAAGTAGTACGGCCTAAGAGTTTAAGTGATTTTTTTCCCTCTTGTACGTTCAGGGCCTCCATGCGGCTGATAAGACGGTAGCTACGCCCCTGACAATTAGATTTTGGCTGTTTTGTATTTAATTAAACTAAGACTCCGGTAGATCGCAGTGTGTTGTATAAGTAGATACGCTATACAAATATTATTGTCATGAACAGTATAAGGTTATTCAATAAATTACCTAAAAGTATTGTAGATTTAAGTGAAATAAAGTTTAAAAATTGTATAAAACAAACATTATTCCATAAGGCTTACTATAGAGTTAATGACTATATTAAAGATGTCTGGACCCGTTCTGATCTGCAATTGAGGTCTCACAACTAGTATTGCCTTTTCAAATGAGTATCCTAGTAGGTATGTTGAATCTGATATTGTAATAATGTATTTTTTTATTTTTATTTTTTTATTATATATTTTTGGATAAGGTATATCTTATGATTACTTATTTATATTTACGTTATGCAGGTACTTTGTTATTATATATTATTATTTAGTAAAGTGCCTGTACTTTTTTTTTTAATAGAGCAGGACATGTGACCCTACTTCCACCTGATGGTAAGTGGCAATGTAACGTCCACGAATGTTCTCAACCAATAGTAGCAATGGTGCTTGCTTCAATTGGTTGATTCCACTATGTCTGCTTGAGAAACTTATTCACTCCACGCTTAAAGACTCTGGATTAAAGGAAGAAGGGAAAACGCGCGCAGGCAAGGCATTCCCACCTTTTTATCGTGCGACATATATAAGAGTCACCATACATTTTTGTTCTGGTGGGCCTGTCATCCACTGTATGTGTATGCATTTATTGCCAGTGCGTGTAGTACGGAAACGAAATGGGGAAGGAGGGATGAGTTCAAACAGTTCTTCAGAGCACTGTCCGTGATATAGGCGGTAGAATACGCTCAACGATGCAACCTCTCTACGCAGGTGCGAAGGCTCCAGTGTTTTAGAGAGCTGATCGTCGTTGATTGCACGCTTTTGCAGTGAATCGAGAGCATTCAACAGGTATTTAGCGGATCCGTTTCAAAGGTGCGAGCAGTATTCCACACATGGCCGTACCTGAGCTTTATATAGCATCAATCGGAGTTTGGGTGAGAAAAACCGCCGCACCTTATTTAAGACTCCCAACTTTTTAGATGCTGATTTTGCAATGCTCTCGATAGTTGCGGTGGTTAAGATCGGAGCGCAATTCAATCCCCAAGATATTAAAAACGGACGTAGTTTAAGAGCGGTGCTCCGAAGAGACGGGCAAAAAGGGGACTTCTTTGCCGTCATTGCGCATGCTTGCGTTTTACCGGCATTGAACCGGTCCAGATTATCTGACCCCCACGCAGATATACGGTCTAGAGTCTAGAGTTTCGTCCAGTTCTGCGATCAAGGAACGTCGAGACTCCTCTACTTCGATTAGACTTAACGGTCTCTTGGACTGGTATCGCCCATAGACAGTACTATCATCTGCATAGCAATGAATGTTACCAAGTTTTAGCATGTCATTGATATGCAGAATAAACAGTGTTGGTGACAGCACTGATCCCTGAGGCACGCCAGCATTTTTGTCTTTGTATTTTGAGTCACACCCGTCTAAAACGACTCTAATATTCCTTTGCGAAAGAAAGCTGGCGATCCAGTCACATAACCGATTGGGAAGTCCATACGAAGGCAGCTTGGATAGTAGGGCTCTGTGCCAGACCCTATCAAATGTTTTGGAGATGTCTAGGTCAACTGCCAAAGCCTCGCCGTGTTGGGTCTATTGCCTCTCCCCAAACATGCGTGACGTACGCTAGGATATCGTTTTGAACGAAATCTATATTGTTTATCGCTAAAATGGAGTGATCTTCTAGGTATCGCACTATTTGTGCATTAATCAGTTTTTCACAAACTTTGCTCAAGATTGAGGTAACGGCAATAGGGCGATAATTGTTTGGGTCGGAGCGGTCACCCTTTTTTGGCACTGGCTGTATAATAGCTACTTTCCAAACTGTGGGAACTTTTGCGGAGGAGTAGGACTATCTATATAAACGCGTGAGGGCAGCACACAGTTCAAGTGCACACTCTTTTAAGACAACTGCTGGTATACCATCTGGACCACTGGCCTTCCGGGTATCTAGACTTCGGAGTATTGCACGCACGTCGCGTTGTCTTATAATGATATCGGGCATTGAGAAGCCACAATTATCAATACGAGGCGGTTGCGCGCCTCCATCATAAAGCTGAGAGTTTGAGGCGAAAAGAGTTGCCAGTAGTTCGGCTTTATCTCTTGCCGAGTTTGCCAGCAATCCATCCGGCAGACGTAATGGTGGTTTGATTCCACAGATTTTGCAAGCTGCCAGAAACTACGACTACCAGCCGGTCGATTAAGCAGTTCTTGCCCAATCCGTGAAATATGTTCAGATTCTGCCCGTTTGAACACCTTCCTGCAGACTTTGGTGGCAAAGTTGTATGCCGCTTTAAGCGACGCGAGGTTAGGATCACCACATAAGCGACCTTTCACCCATTTTCGGTACGCCGTGTTCTTATTAGCCACAGCACTCGAGCAGTGACTATTGTACCAAGGTCTGCTTCTACCCTTGCTGACGACATACGAATGAATAAAGCAACGTCTTTATTTAATAATGTGTATATAACATTACAGGAAGCCATCGGCAACCCGCTCACTATAGCCGAGCTGCTGAACCCGTCCCATACAAAGCACAATCACTCGGACCGGGAATACACCTTCGGACCGCTGCACATATTCCGGGAGCATTTCATAGTGACGCACAACGAAGACATCCTGTATATCTTGGACCCCAGATCGCTTACCGCAGTCGCTGTTATCGACCATTTGAGAAAGTCAGTAATATCATTTTATATATCTCCTCACCCCAGTAGCTTTACCATGGTTTTTCTGCCTATAGACGCTAGCGTCTACAATCAGGATTTCACCAATAGGATGGTTATTTGTAGGAAATAGCTTTAGATAGGGATCAACCAATAGGTTTGCTTTATTTTTCAAATAAACCACCCTTAATGGTTGATTCCTATACTTACTATAGCAACTAGTAAAAATTGTTTGCAAAGACTTGTGGTAGAGCTACTGCTTGGGCGTTACTGGGAGCCACATAGACATACCGATCGACGCCTCGATTCATCGCAATCTAATATCAAATGCACCTATATGTTTTAACATTTTCGTCGATCATGTTCTACTCATAGACAATTTTTCCTATTTTTATCAATCGACGCGTCGATCGATATGTTGATATAACTTCTCAGTCCTTTATTCTACTAAAGGAATTGGCTTATCAACTGCACATCGACAGATTAAATTTGTTATTTTTTGCGATATAAAACGTATAAAATTTTTACTATAGGTACCTTCCAATCCATGAATCGCAGATCCCTAACCACTTTTAGCAGGCGGGTTTGGCAGAGATCATTATTATACATGTTCACCGATTTCAGGGACCATTTATTTTAGAACATGTGACTGTGTAACTAAAATATATTTGAGACCTTATAGCAGATTCGATTAGCTAGGATGTTATTTGTATCAGTGGATCCATGGGGGGAGGGAGGCAGGGGCTAGCCCAAATTTACATAAAATCTACTATTTAGTAATAGTTATTACAAAAAATCCTCTAAAAAGCTTGTCAAGAGGCCCTAGCCAAAAAACGAAAAAAAAAACACCCTGGATTCGCCCCTGATTTAAATATGAGGTTAAATAATTTATTAAAAGTACTCTAGTGACGTCATTCTTGCTATATTAAATTAATCTTTACTATTTTTTTGAGAAATCCCCCTGTATGTAGTCACCGTGAATCATTTATTTTAGTAAGTCCCTTTTGTGGGAAATCCCCATAAGTACCAGAACATAAAAACTTCCTACACCCAAAGTCACAGTTTTCCAATCAGTACGTTCAACCTGACCGCATACTATAGACGTTTAATTGTTTTAACCCACAAAGAAAACGAGGGTGTTATAGGTTTAGGGCCGATTCGTCCAAAAGTGGGTGGGTATAACTTATACCGAGAATAGTAGTGTCAAATCACATACAAATAATTATTCTGAGTATTAATAATTTAATCTATGAATAAATATTTGTATGGAATTTGACATTACTATTCCCAGTATGCCCTCTTTTGGTCGATCGGCCCTAAAAGAGGGCATACTGGGGATAGTAATGTCAATTTTCATGCAAATATTTATTCATAGATTAAAATATTAATGCTCAGTATAATTATTTGTATGTGATTTGACGTTACTAATCTTGGTATAAGTTATGCCTTCTTTTGGTCGAATCGGCCCTTAGTCTGTGATATTGTAGATCTAACACGGGTGGACCGATTTGAATGCGGCTTTAACATGACCACTGTGGTTGCAGGGTAGTGTCGGTGTGTGTGAACCAGAACGAGATATTTGTCCTGGAGGGGCCGCGGTCGCTCGTGCGGCTCGGCCACGTGCCGGAGTCGGGACCCAACATGACAGGTCTGTTGCGATCACTATCACGGAATACATAACACATCATACCATTACACCTTACAATATAAGGCATTTAGGGAATTAGAAAAAAATATGATAAATTATTTTTGATACAATTTTACAAAATTGAGTCTAAATGAGACTAAATTAAAGTACCTACTGTCGCGGAGAATATCATACGAGATCATGTAGAATGACTACTTCGTTATAATGTTCAATCAATTTGTGATTGTTGGTAAGAAATTATAGGAAAACAGATTTCCTGGTAATTATAGGAAAACAGATTTCCTGGTAACAAATCGCTTTGCTCTCAACTACAGCATTCAATAATCTTGTTTTTTTTTATTGCTTCTTGAAATTCCAAATAGACATTCCATTATTAATTTGAGATTTTTTTACAAAGGAAATTTAATATAAGCTTATTTTTATACTTCACAAATTATAGAACTGTGCTAAAAATGTATTTCATACTTTAGTATCAAGTGCTAATGTTATTCATGAACTTAGGGTTCCGTACAAGAATAAAAAATCATTGGTTCTGGAACCTTAATAAAGGATAGGATATATATATATATATGCACTAGTGTCTATGTTACTACAATTGGTAGTAGATCTTAGATTATAAAGCTTATTACCATATAACTATAGATATGGTTTTTGCCGTCCAACTCAAAGTATTAGTATTGTATTATATGCGCAAGCGCTTAGTTCTGTTGTGATTCAATTTAAACACATCTTACTATTTACAGTACGTAGATATATAATATGTATGCATTTAATTTAATTGGTTAAGAGCTTTTAGATTTTTTATAAATATATTTTTATATAAAAATATAGGTGTATTTACCAATTGAAAAACTTTATACTTAATAATAACCTTTGCTTACATAATTATGGTGCCAGGAGATCATTTGATAATATATTTTGACACATCTTATTGTAATCGTACACTTTTATGTACTTAAACTTAATTATATTTTTAACGGTCGAGGGTAACATAATAGACGTATTAAGTCATGATTAACTAATACCAAATTAAGGACCAATGTATTAACTTTTTTGTTATTATTTTATTAACCTTATATTATAAGTTAGCTCAAAACTACGCGGTGCGGGTGGGCTATATGTTGATGAGGGGTTTTATTGAGCTGGCTTGGTTCTGGCCGCGTAGTTAGTCACATTGTTAGACCACAAGGTTAGTGTACTTAATCGATGGTTTGTGCTATTCAGGTTTACTTGTGTATATTTTGTTGCATTTTTTTGTTAATTTAGTTTTATGTATTTTTGTAGTTTTTAAGTTTTTAATGTATTTTTTTGCTTAAATTAGTTAGATGGTGATGAAATTAGTCGAATTTATTTATTAGAGGCGCACAAATCTACAGAGACTCTTCACTCACAAGGAGAGGCTGGTGGGTGTGGTGACGGTTACCCAACGACGCATCAATGCGTTTTTATTAGTGATCAGAAATTCGAGTACAGTTACACCTAAACATTTTTTTCCGGAGAGAAAATAATGCCTTTTTGAGTATTTTTATATTATAGTTTAGGTATAATTACACCGGAAACACTAGTGACCAGATTAATAGTCGTTGCTAAGCAATTGCTAATGCTTCGGACTGTCAAACTGCATATAAAAAAACTAAATTTTGACAGTTCTAATTTCAACGACTATTATTCTGAGAGTGACAGACTCACTCTCCTTTAGAGGTCACAAGACTCTCCATTGAATTGTGCGCCTATAGCTTACTTTTACGCAATACAGAATGATAGAGGGCGCTTTTAGCAAGAATGTATATAGTTAACATTTCTAATTATTTTTTCTGTATGCTACAAGACCACATATATCAATCAGATAATGCGGGTTTTAAAAAGCTTCCATAATGTGATATTTTAAATTTTATTACAACACTATTGAGATGAGAAATGAATACCTATTGCCGTACATTTTATTACAACACTATTGAGATGAGAAATGAATACCTATTGCCGTACATTTTATTACAACACTATTGAGATGAGAAATGAATACCTATTGCCGTACACTTTATTACAACACTATTGAGATGAGAAATTAATACCTATTGCCGTACATTTTATTACAACACTATTGAGATGAGAAATGAATACCTATTGCCGTACATTTTATTACAACACTATTGAGATGAGAAATGAATACCTATTGCCGTACATTTTATTACAACACTATAGAAATAAATACCTATTTCCGTACATTTTAAGAAATATCTTGGGATAAGGTAATTCAGTCACTTTTGAAACCTGCCATCAGTGTGGATTGCTGGCTCACGAAGAAACTTTCAATTGTCATGCAACTGAGAGCCCTTGGTTGTAACAGTTATGACATGGTTATATGGTTGTTCAGCCATTTTGGGCCACTGTAGCATACTATAGTTAAAGGCGCCCCCTATCGGAAGTTGTTCTATCTATTGCTAATGTATGAGATTATATGTATTAGTTACCTTATTTTTTTATTAGGATAGAACATATCACGTTTTTTCTTTGTTTTCATAATAAAAACGAAATATATTTATATTGTTCTTTAAAAATGATCTTAATAACTCGTGATTGTATTGAAATTAATAACTTTGTGCCAAATGTACTTAATTTTATTTTTTTATGAAAATTTGCATGACTTTATTGTTATTTTAATCGCCATTATTGATATACAAAAGTTTGTTACATAATATACCGGGCGATATTTATAGCCTTGCCGAAAAATTGGTAAATAATAGAACACGTTATTTTTTCTCAAAAACTAATAATAAATATAAAGTATAAGAGTATATATAAAGGAAAAAACCTATTATAAAAAAAACTTATGCAAAAAGATACTAAATGCCTAAAAAAAATTCGGCATGGATGGAAAAATGGCCCAGTATATTGTAAATTGGTTTATTCGTAGGCTGGGTTGCACCAAAAATTCATATCTATTTGTAATGCTTAACGCCTTAATAATGGCGTCGAATGTACCGAGCGGTTTCAATTGAATTCACACGAAAACCGCGCTACTGGTCCGTCGTCATTGTTATTCTCGTTGGACCTGCCAGCACCAGAATCATTTATTTATTTAGTAGAATCATCAGCAACGCGAATGATAAAACATTTTCGTCATCTGGTCGACTAGATTTTTTTTTTCACTTTACTGCACTTTTTTCTTTTTCCATTCTATTTTTCCCCATCATTTCATTTCCCAGCTTTTCATTCACTAATTTAGTCACGCGGGTGATAGTTCAGTAAACGTTTTTACTAACCATGCGACTATATCAGTGCTCATGCCATCTCAAGAGGATTACCGGGTGGTCAGGGGCAAGAGGAGCACAGTGAGGCCTTTTTAGGATAAAATCTAGATGATAAAGATAGCTGAATTTGTTTCAGCGCAGTGGAACCCATCTAAATTACTTTAAACGTACTATTTTGTAATAGATATTACAAAATATCCTCTAAAAAGCTTGTCAAAAGGCCCCAAAAATCAATCCCCGCCCCTGTTGTTTCAGCGGAGTTTTATTGAATGATATACCTTTTTGTGATAAAATACTTCTGACAACAACAATTCAAAATTGTTTTCAATATAAAATTTGGAAATATTGACTCGTGAATCTTGGGTGTGATAGGTTTGCATCTTTCTTTTGGACAGTTTGATGTTGGTGAAGTTGTTTGTTGTGATAGTATATAGAATTTGCAGCCATTTATTGTAGTGTTCATAATTCATGTTATCATGATAGTTTCCTGTTTTTGTGCCAACTTTGAATGTAAGCAAAGCATTTGACACAAAACCAGTTTCGCCATCAGCGTGCACTATAAACGGGCCTTTTGGTATAGGTCCTTAGACCTCTGGTAGAAGTGCAACACCAATAATGTTGTGGCCCACGCGTCACGTGACTCGTCGGTATAAATTATTGGCCTTCCTTCTTCTCTGTATTTATTTGCATATATTCGATTCTCTATAATATTATTCTGGTTTGTGATCTTTCAATTACTTTTTTTAATTCTTTTCCATGTAAAATTTTACAAAATTATTTTTATAACGCACTTATCTAAGACATCAATATCCGTTATGGGTTTGTTCATTATCCTCCCAGACATGTCTTCATTGCCGGAGTTCCGGAAGAGAACCACCAATTCTGAACTGTTTGCATCTTTTGAAATTAGTCTCACTGTTCTCTCTGAAGTTTTCATAGCGTCCGCAGTCCGTTCTATCTATGCACCGTTATAGCCGCTTCTTCCTTCGTAAAACAAATAGAATAAACCCTTTGACGTGACGAGACTACATTGGCCGCCATTTATAACGTTCATCACTACAATTATAGAGATATGTGATTGCGACCCGCGCCCAGCCTTACATGTACTTGTTCACCAATGTTTACCATTATACTTTTGTTGACATGCACAGAGAGTGTTGTATGTTTTCTCGTGTATTAGGTCGTAGCGCGCGGAACAGTGTAGCATGGCCATTGTACTTACATAAGTATAATAAATATACCATTTTACATTATTTTATTGTTTTTTATTTCAGTTTCCTTTGTTTTTCGCTTTGTCTTAACTCATCATTTAATATATTTATGTTGGAGCAATGACTCTTTGTGCTAACACTATTACTTTAACATTTGCTGTCTGTGGTTGTCAACCTGTCCGCCATGAGCAATTGATTGTCTATGGTTAACATGTTTACTCATCGGCTTCTTACGAAAACAAAAAAAAAATTTATAAAATTGTGATTATTGAGATTTACATTCTTCAATAATTAAAAAATTGTTTTATATTCCTACTAAACTATTTTTTTTCTTTTTGTCGCAAGCTTTTTAGTAACCAGAGAAATCAAACTGCTGTATACACTTACATCGCATGCCAATTTTTAATAATCACTGCACTCCGTTAGCTGTCACTGCCAGCGCCCAGACTCATCTCCCCGTTATCCACGAGGCTCTCTCTCGAAGAGTTGTAGTGGGGTCTATATTATATGTAATAGTGCCATCTTTGTTAGCTTAAATATAATATATAGCAACACTCGGAGCAGCATCATCATTACACCTACTAATATCATACATATAGCAACACTCGGAGCAGCATCATCATTACACCTACTAATATCATACATATAGCAACACTCGGAGCAGCATCATCATTACACCTACTAATATCATACATATAGCGTAGTGGCCTTTTTCATAATAACTTTTTACGTCCTTAAAGAACACTTTAGTTAAAGTAGGTATATGTGTAAAAGAAACAACACATTTTAATTAAAGTGTTCTTCAAGGGTTCAATAGGTTTTTATGAATAATGACAATAGTCTGTATAATATACTTATTAAATAGGCGTAAATTATGATTAGGCGCACCAAAGTTCTATCGATAATCGCAATGACGTAAGTTTTCTACTTTGGTGCGCGTAATGCTGCGCACATCAATCTGCATGATTTGATTTAATATAAATCACTTAAACACTTAGACTACATCAGAGTCAGCGGAATTACCAACCTGCAGGATAAAAAACAATTAAGCAGATGCGTTTCTCGTATCACCATTTTTTTATCTGATAACCTTACATTCGTAACGTAATCGCATCGTAATAGAATCGTATACGTATTGTTTGACAGTTATCTGTGGGCAGTTGGTAAGAATACGAAACGAGACAATGTGATTGATTGATGCAAAGATCCGGATCATGACAAACTGAGAACCACAAATTACTGCATGTTAAACCTAATATCATGATCATAATTATTGATTTTATGATCTTGGGCGCTGATCAGTCATAATGAGCCAGATTTGAGCTCAAATACTCGAGTATGTGGTATGTGTTACTCGTACTACTTATACAAAAAGCAGACGGATGAAGTAAAGTACCATTTTTAGTAAATGGTAACTTTATTGTATTTTTGAAGATAAAATCTGCTTTTACAGTTGGTAAATCAATTTGCGACAGTCAAAAAGTAGAAGGAGATGCAATGTAAGTACATCCATGTAGGTGTAGATCTTTTCTTTCTGGCCATCTTTACATTAAGGTTTTATTTATTAATTATGTTCTAGATTCTAGGGAATTACAAATTACCCTAAATTTACTAAGATGAGTTCATTCTTGATATTTTCTTTAATGTTTATGGGGCATGCCCCCTTTGGTGGGCCCGAGGGCTAAAATAGTGAGTATTTTTTTTTTCTAAAAAGCAGACGAGGCAGTGTACCTAATGACGAAATCGCTGACGACTTCCATCCAGCAAGCGGTGACGTCTGTGCGAGACTTTATCCACATCGAGCAGACCGTGCCGTACATCGCGAACCAGGCCATCGTCGTGTTCACGGCGGGAGACCCGGTCGGCAGGGCCGAGGAGTGCTTCGAGCTGCCTCCCGTGAGGGGCTTGGCGGAGGACGGGGATGGGGACGTGCTGGAGAGTATTGAGGGCGAGTTCCAAGATGTCACGGAGATGGAACAAGTTAGACGCGCTAGGTCAGTGTTCTAGAATCAGTCGGTTTTCTTCATAGGGTATGTTTGACGAATTTGTTGGAAGGAAGACTTTCAATACGAAGTATCTTTCCCTTATTGCCAAACTAGCTTTTACCCGCAGTTTTGCACGCATTAATAAGTTAAAAAAAAATATTGCTTTAAAATTCCAACAATAATAAATAACATCACGTTACCACACTGTTTAAACGGCCTCAGGGTACCCAGTGGACGGTTTAACTCATCCTCATTTCGCCGATGCCATTCGGTGGCAACACCTAACAAGAGTGGATCTTGTTGCGGTGTTTATGATAAAATAGCCTCGTTGTATAAAGCGGTCACCCATCTCAGGTCCGGCCTAGTTGTCTATATAAATATTTTAATGCAGTTTTATGCAATTTTAATATACCTAGATTTTCTTCATAGATAAATTTTCTCTAATTGGTGTATTTTAAAATTTTTCCTAAGAGACATATACCTGCACTCCTTATAGCTATATCGAAAAATGATTTAAATGATTACGGCCCTACGTCCTTCTCATGACCTCAAACTATCACCATACTGAAATTCATCAAAATCGGTTCAGCGGTTGAGGCGTAAAAACGTAACAAAAAACAAACAAACGTTACTTTCGCATAAATTTATAATATAATATGTATGAATTATCGTTCTATCGCGCCACAATACACTTTGGGTTCTATCGCGCCACAATACACTTTGGGTTCCCTTTTTAATATCTGAAATCTACTTTCATATTAAAGACGTTAATGACCTTATTGACAGATTCAGTAAATTATACCGTATTTTATATTGAATTCTCTTTAATAAATTAGCTTGTATTAATGAAATGATATTTCAATTCAGAACGGAAGAATTACAGAAAAAGCTGAAGATGTACGACAGCATAATGGAGAAGAGTTACGATTCAGAGCTGATCCACAGCAGTAAGAGAGGGAAAAAGAAGGAGATGTCTAGTGAAGGCAGCACTCCGCGGTTCTCCACTCCGGTCCGAGAGGTAGAGCGGGGTGACGGCGGCGTGTACACCAGCTCTTGTCTCTTGTCTGTTAGTGTGTACAGGTGAGAACGCTTACACGACTATACCAACCCTTTATTTTACTTTTGGCATTTATATACGTGGTGACCGAGTTGGTTAGACCTTGGACTTAAAACATTTAGGTCCCTGGTTCGAATCCCGGTGTGTACCAATGAGTTTTTTGTTTTAAAAATTATGTACATTTGTTTGACAACACCACTATAGTGCCTAGGAGAGCACGTTAAGCTGACGGTCTCAGTTTCACTATACCAACTTGTGAAACTGTTTAGAGAGTGATTATTGAGTTTATTCAAAACATTGCGACGAGCTAACTACTTGTTCGGTGTAGACTCATACCATCGGCTACGACGAAGTGGGATTAAGAGCGGAGTCTGATCAAACATTTCCCATACATTCACGACCTTTTGGTCCTAACTGTTACCCCCCACTAAACATTTATAGATTTTTATAAGTTTTGGAGACGTTATAAATAAGACCTATATCTAGGCTCGTACGTTTTAATTTTTTAAAGTTTGGTATAAAAAAAATAATATCAACCCCTGAAATTCGAAAAAAATCGCAAAAAAATCCTCACATTAAAATAATTCCTATAAAATATTAAGGCAGAAAATTAAAAAAAGGAAAACGTACAGTCATCGTTTATTTTCTCTAATAAAACGAGACCATTTTTTTTCAAATCCATTAAAGTTTAGGGGTAGAAAACAGTTATGGCCCGAAAGTCGTTTTGCTGCCTAAATTGTAGGTATAATCTCATACGTTCTCTTTCTCTTATTGAGGGTCGGGGGGAAGGTTTACATAAATGTATAGAAGGCAGTGGCGTGCACAGGGTTTTAGTATAAGGTAGGCATAATTTATAGTAACATACAAAAGAAATGAGTTTTTAGCAATTTTAAATGTTTAAAAAATCACAACGTAGTCTACAATGACATATTTTGCGAAATTTGCGATAAGTTGAAACAGCATTAAAAAGCCATTACTTATTATAATTAAAAGGTTTTGCACTACACAAACAAATTAAAATCATCACCATAAACCTCTCACAGAAAAAATAATAGTACAAGTAACGTGACTAAAGAATGCAAAAGTGACAAAAAAACAATACCTGCCTTATTAATAAATGACAAAAGAAAAATATCAAAACATTAGGTAAATTTGATTAGAATTACGTAACATTGCAAATTAGTAGGATAATATTAATAACTCACGACTTCAAGCTCCACTCAGATGCATGCGATCTCGCTCTGCACGCGTCATGTGAGCAGGACACAGTATAGTTTCCTATTTGTACCGCTAAGGACTCCTGCGCTCCTGGTACTTCTCAACAGTTTTGTACAGAGAAGTTCTCGTTCTTTCATTAATACCGTGTGCCTAACGACTTGCTGCCTACAGCTTCTGCGCTCCTAGTCCTATTAGATTTAAATTTATCACAAATATTTGATTGTTTGAGGTACAAAGGCAGTGCCTAACTCTGTCATACATTTAGCGTAATCCAATAATAATAATAATTGAAAAATTGTAAGGAAAACTTAGGCAACCAAAAATAATACGGAGAATAATAGTACAAAAAAATAGCGATAGATGGCGCTAGTACCATATGATGATAGTACCACAAAAAAACTATAAATGGCGCTTTTTGAAATACAAAGTGTCAATATAACAAAATATAATATGTTTTTAATATGATTTTATTACCAAATTTCTGGGGTAGGCAGTGCCTTTGTGCCTATATGGACTGCACGCCACTGATAGAAGGGTTACTGACTCACCGTCATGCGGGGGGAGAGGTAATATTTTGCAGTTGAATCAGCATGAGCATCGAAGAGCCTCATCAGACACTCCTCTTAAAACCCCTCCGCTGGGTACCATGAGGTCGACTAGGCGGTCTCGGGCGCTGTAAGGCACCCGTGATGTTATGTATGGATATGGCATTCGATTTCGCGCAGTTTCATATTTCGTGGCAACACTCACAACAAGTGTCATACTTTGCTGTTGCAGGAACCCTAAATATTGACGACTAATTCATAAACTTTAAAATATTGCCATATGTAAAAAAAAATGTGAATTTAAATTACAACGATTAAGAAAAATTTTATATCTATTCGTAATAAATTTTTATATTCAATCGTTTAGAATAACTTTAGTTACTTCAAATAAAAAAGCCTTGCGTTTATAGTTATTAACTGTTGTATCTACTTTAATACTTGTAATAGGCGGCATCAAAATGTTGTGCAAAAATCAAATATCATGTGGTCAATCGATTAAAACTTTATAAATAAATTAGATTGATATAAGAAATCGAATCGGTACAGATAGGACATCACTAATGTATTAGTACTAGAGCTGCCAAAAGTAAAATAAATGGTTGGAAATAGTATACAGACTATCTATCTATAGTATAGAAGTTTAACAAAGATATACCTAGGGGAGCATAGGGCAACTATGACCAGGTGGCGGCATAAGTCGCTGATACCATTAAAAAGTCATATTGTATGGAAAGAAAGGAACAGCCAAGTAAATAGGTACCCATTATCTCTAGTATCTATTATGAATAAAACAACACAATGTTCCGTACATCGTGTTAACATTAAGGGTATTAAAAAATGGCGCCGGTAACTACGTGCGTGTCTATCGGCAAAGGCCTACACCATGTTCTTCCATATTGATCGTGTGCCAATCATGGTCACGTGTTATTCGCTATTTCATACATACATACATATATATCATCACGGGTGCCTTGCGGCGCCCGAGACCGCCTAGACGGCCCCAGGGGTACCCAGCGGAGGGGTTTTAATCCCACCTCGTCGTAGCCCATGGTATGAGTCTACACCCAACATGTGACTAGCTCGTCGCGATGTTTTGAATAGACTCAATAACCCATCTATAAACAGTTTCACAAGACGGTATATCGAAACCGGGACCGACAGCTTAAAGTGCTCTCCGAGGCAGTATAGTGGTGATGTCAAACAAATGTACATATTTTTATTTATTAAAAACTCATTGGTACACACCGGGATTCGAACCAGGGACCTAAGTGTTTTTAAGTCCAAGTTCTAACCAACTCGGCCACCACGTATATGAAATATTTGATGCTTTTTATTTCCCTCTTTTCTCTCTTGACCTCTAAAACACCAGCTTGTAATAATTGTCTATAAGTGCATATCCATTTTAATCGCCAGACGTTATGCTTTAAATTACATTACATTAGAAAAGGGCATGTGACTTTGTATTTAACTGGTGGTAAACAGACCTATAAAGTACATGAATGGGGTGGATCTTTACATTGGATGGCGACAAAGACGAATTTAATTCACGTGTCTTATTTTAATATTCTTGCTGCTTTATCGTCAAATGAACTGCCCGTTTCGTAACCACACCCTAAAAGGGGACTACCACCCTAACAACAAAATCGATGCAGTAGTGTCCTGAAAACCGGTGAACCCACAGACTAACACCGAAACATGCCTAGTCATAATATGACATGATAGTCACTTGAAGGGCTTCAGATTTTTTTATATATTATTTTTATAAGCAATATGATGTGTTGTCGTCCCTTTTTTTCTTCTCCGGGACGGAAATTAAGGAAAATCTAGGTTCCATTAGCTTTATCCGCCAGACTGACAAATAACCATATTTTAATATTATTCTAGTGACCTTCCTCAAGACCCAGACGACAAAATCCTTGAACAACAAATCGAGGAAAAGGAGAAGATCCTTGCCAAGATGCTGAACCTGGAGTCCCTCAGCATCGCCATCCCGAACTACACCGACACCGCACAGGACACCCACACCGCACAGGACACCCACACCGCACAGGACACCCACACCACACAGGACACCCACACTGCACAGGACACCCACACCGCACAGAACACCTACATCTCACAATACACCCAAACCACACCATACATCTACAACCCACACATTCCTCCAACCAAAACTAATGTAACCCTCAAAAAAAAACTACCCAAAGAACCTATAAAACCACCCAAAAAGCTAAAAGAACCCAACCCTAAAGATTTAATCCCAAAATTGTCTAAAATACCCAAAAACTGGAATTTGGATGATATCCAATTGAGAGCCAATGATAGGCCAAACCGAAGCCAACATGGCGGACAGGCGGCCTCCCCCGACGAGGCACACAGTGAGTGGGAGTTCTTGTAAGCACCATTAAATATCTTATATTCACAAAACGTTAGGTATTTAATATACATATAACATACAGCATATTATTATTATTTTATATAAACGTGAAATGGGGTTGTACATGTAAAGATAAATCACCTAAAGAACGCTGCTTACGGTTCCTTTTATCCGCAATTGCTACTGCGAGGGTCGATATATATTAAAAAAAAAAAAAACGGCGATTGACCATTTGTAACAAGATTTGAAAATGCATTTACTAACCCCATTTTGTATATTACAAGATTAGTTATTTATTAGGTATGCGGTAAGGGAAATAATGATTTGACCTTGCTTATTCCTGTACACTTATTGGAAATATATATATAGATATATTCTGGGCGGTTTTTGTTACAGCGGTAAACATTATTGTGTTCTTTGATAAAAATAATGAAATACGTATTTTTTTCGTGTATTTTTTACTGGACAAAAACAATATGATAAAATGAAAATCATAAAAGATACACAAATCAACTTTCATTCTAAACTCACGAATGAGACCGCCACTTGTCCTTGTAAGGTATTTTATTTGCTTGATAAGAACACATTATGTGTTTGTTGGAGTAATTTTAAGCATATAGTGAGTTCAAAATCACCAAAAGGTTACAAAAGTAGCATTTTGGCAAGACTTGTGACAAGGGATGGGTCGTCAGTATAGTTCGGACGGCGGCACCTGTTTTAAGAATGTTTGTCAATATTTAAAAAATAAAATCGGCCTAGCGCTTAAGTCACTGCGCAACGGATAACAGGTTAAGCAGATGACAACAACGCTCTACCGCTTTATGTTTGTTTAATTTTATAAATATGTTATTTATTAAACTATAAATTATACATATACGTGTATATTGTTTGAATATGATACCAAAAATGTCGGATCTCAGAATATCTAAACATCCACAAGTTGTAATTTGACATTGGATCAAGATCAAATCCCAATTCAAAGTTAGTTTACAGGGAATCATGTTTTATTTGTTTAATTTAGAAATAGCATTAGGCAACAGAACATTTACAAAAAAAAAATGGAATATAAGTTATACGTTTTGTTAATTTCATATTTTAACGTATTATGTAATGCATTTATAACTTTATGTACTTTTAGAATTATAACTTAGATTAGTTTCATTACATAAGTAGGTAGCGTGTAGCTTGAGCCTCAATGCATAGGGGCAAAGCTATGTGTGTCATTAATATTGGTGTCTATTGTATCATAGGAACGCCTTGCACGCGTACTTAAAGCGCGGCATATAATGTTAAGGTGGTGTCCACAGTTCCACATAGTGCGCAGTGGGCCAAACGTATCAGTTTTTGCCGGCGCCACTGTCATTCTTTTTTCTTATTATATTATACTAGCTGATCCGCGCAACTTCGTCTGCGTAACTTTAACCGTTTACGCAGCGCACGCAACGGAAGCTCTCAAAAGGAACAAATTTTCCCCGTTTTCCCAACACTTTTCATTGATGCTCCGCTCCTATTGCTCGTAGCGTGATGTTATATAGCCTTCCTCGATAAATAGTCTATCCAACACTAAAGAATTTTGAAAATCGGTTCAGTAGCTCCACACCTCACAAACTTTTATCTCTTTATAATATTAGTATAGATTAACCAACTTTGGTAGAACATTAAGTGGCAAAGTAAAAATAACCCCGTTGTTTGTTCGGTGTGTGTATTTAGGTAATTACACGTTACGCGTTCGGTGTGGCGTGTTAGGCCCTTTAAAGGTTAGTTTTGCTTACAGCTTTGTCCGCGTGGTGATTTGCACTATGACGTAGCCTGCACGCGGACTTATTGCATCGTGTCGCATTAGTTAGAGCCTATCTTAAAGGGTGTTTATATAAAGTTTCTACCTGTCAGCCCCGGTCGCGGTGCGGCAGTATTTACGTAACTAGGTTAGTTTTATAATAATTGCACTAATGTTTAGTATGAATAGAATTCACAATGCAATGTAGTCATGGATCTCTTAATTATATGTCTTTATTAATTGTGTAAATTATATCTATAACTAATATGTATCTAATCAAATTATTTTTTGTGATATTTTAATTTTATGTAATTGTGTTTAGTTTATAATATTGAAAACAAATAAATATGCTTTAAAATTCAAACTCTTTTTTCTTGTTTTCCTCCTTTTCATAAAAACTTTATTGACCGTTGTAGTCAAAATAACGTTATCTCTTTTCTGTAGCCCTAGTGTGAGTTTTTTTTACGTTTACTTTCGCGTTAACTATACTACCGCGTTAACATTTTGACCAATCACACGACTGCATTTCTAGTTCGCAAAATTTCCGCTTGGAGCGCTGAACCATCTCCCATACAAATTTTAGTTAACTCAAACTCAAAGTAATAGTTAGAAAACTTACACTAGGGCTTGGAAAAATAGAGATGTAAACCTATTGTAATTGTAACTAAAACGCTCAATAAATAATATGTTTCCAAGTAACTATAATATTTCATTTAACTATTTGGGTGCCCAGGGCCACGGAAGAAATAATAGTACAAGTACAGAAGCTCCACTCCGAAAGATCAATTAAATAAATAGCGACTCTTGCACCGACACAGTTCAGATCGCACAGCGCTAATGGCCTACATTTATATTCACCTAAAGTTGCCTCTCTTTCTATCGCGTAATTCTTACGACATTAGGGTTGTCTTCTTTTAAACAAAACCTAGGTTAGGTACTTAGTAGTATGTAAATCATAAAACAATTTTATTTTAGGATGTCTGCTGCATTTTAACCTAAGAAGATACGGAAGCCATAAGGCACACCGCACACTACATTGTTTATGAAACTATATATTGCTTTTCGGTGTATAGGCATAAAATAAATAATAGTAGGTACAAGTAGTATAAGTAGATTATGTGGAATGATATAAGTGCGGATAATACCTTTAAAGGAAACAGATTGTACCTACCTACTAAGTTGAAAGAAAAACTTACAAAACCATTGCCTCAGTATAATTGCTTAGTCTATGATATTTATTATTAGACAACCTACGTACCTAATTGAAAAAATAAATAAGTATGTACAAGCAAGTATGTATGTTGTTTACTTATCAAAACTGCATAATATTTCTAGTAATGGTTAGTTCATGGTAGTGCACTAACTATTACTATCTATAGTATAGCCAGGTATTATTATCAGGTTTAGTTTTGTTACTTATTCAACAAAACTGTTGAATAAGTAACAAAACTAAATCTGACCTTGTAAACATAACTTATAAATACCTGCCTATACTGCCTGTAATTAAATATCTAACAAAGTAAGAGAGACTTACCCCCGTATTCTAAGATGTATCCTTAACTCCACTTTACACTCAAGGAACGTCTGTCTCTTTCCACCAAATGTCAACTATAAAAAGCAAGTTGAGACAGACGCTCCTTGAGTGTAAAGTGGAGTTAAGGATACATCTTAGAATATGGGGGTTAGATAACTATAACAAAGGACAACATTTTGGTACATAGGAAAGGTGGCGAATAATGAAAATTTGCATTCTTATAAACAGACTACTAGACACACGTTTTGATATTGTTTTAGTGTACCTGCCTAATAATGGTAGGCGTGGATTTATTTACCTTTGAGGTCCTTTGGAAGTATGAAAAACGTAAGGTCCGGATCCTTGTTACTATTATTTAAGCAACCGAATGTGGCACAATAAGCTTTAAGCCCTCATTTTAGTTAATATTAAATATCGCGACGAGGCGCGTGAGTATTATACAAACGTGCGACACGACCGGTGCGCGGCAGCCCTCAAAAATAAAACCTATCCGTGGGTACGGCCGGGTACTTGTAGCTTCATACCTAAAGCGCGGACCCCGCCCTGGGGCCGTCAAGGCGGTCTCGGGCGCCGTAAAGCATCCAGAATCAATCAAGAAATCAAATATCATCAAACATTTTCAGTTGCCAGAAAGGTTAATGTTGGATAATGAAATAAATAGTCACACCAACACTTTCTCATTATTATTAGTTTTAATTTGTTTTTTATCGCTTAAACAAAGCAATAACAATAGCTGCACATTTTTCAGCTTTATATAAGTAACGTAAAACTCGATAAGTTTTGTTTTTAAATAAATAAGACACGGGCTATTGTTTACTTATATTTAACATTGTTTTTATTTTCTTATCTTTAATTGCATTTTTCACGGGTTAGGTCATTGACTAGTTGATTTTTTAAATAAAACAATGCAGATAGCAGACACAAACTTTATTCACAGATCAATTCAGAGATCAAATAATAAAATATATCCAAGCAAAACAAATAAACAAAAAATCAGTTTGGCCCACACTACTAATTCTTACAAAACAATTAAAGGTCCTTTAAAAACAAAATAAATTACAGGAAAAAATTTAATGTTATACAAAACGGCATTTTGTGTGAAGCCGTAGCAAAAATTAACAAATTTGAATATAATTTTTCCTTTTGAATTATTTTGAAATATAATATTTCGCAGATATTCGGTACCCACAGAACAAATAAACTATCGTAAAAAAATACACCCTAGTAAGCAATTAAATAATAAACAAGATTCTTTTCTTGTATAAACAGAAAAATTATAATTTACCTACATAACAATAATATCTAAATTAGATCTACAAAATATCACAAGACGTTAGCGCAAGTAGGCGTATACTATATTCCAGTAATTTTATTATATCCACAACATACTTGTGGATCTATTCAAGCAACAACGCTTTTTCGATAGCACTTAAGGACGCTGAATTAGCAATCGATAGCACTTAAGGACGCTGCATTAGCAATCGCGAACAAAGCTTGCTCCATACAAAATGAGCTTTCGCCCTTGTATTAATTCATCTTTCTGTGAAGTTTTTTTTTTAATAAAAAGAAAAACTTTTTAATATTATAATGCAAATATATTTATCACCCACAACAGAAAGATTTTTGTGTATCATCATAATAATCATATTTGAACTTTGACTAGCAGCCAAGTTGTAATATTGGAAGTACGTTTGTATGGGCGTCAAGACGACGCAGAGCCCTAAAAATGTCCGATGCTTTGCCGCAACAGAAAAATACGATGCGAGGACAGACATGCTGTTAAACTCTCTTTCGTTGTTCTTACACTAAGATCTCTTGGGGTCGAAGTGCTTTGACTTATCAGCTACAATTATAAGGCGTCCATTACACGGAGGTTCTGCTGTCAGTTTACATGGTGACTGTTGGAATTGAATGACGTTTGCATGAGCGTGAATGAACGCCTAAGAGAAGATGTGGTGGACTTTATGCGATGTGTCGTCAGTCGTCACACGCGCCCCAGTGTTGTTGTGTAGAGCGCCTCAGGACTTGTGTACACGATAAGAAAATCTAAGACGATCCGATTTCATACAGTCGGCGCTAGACAGTCATTATTGTCCAGTACCGTCAAGTCACCTACATTTTATAGTATATGGTGTAGTCCACCATAGATACCTAGATAGATCTAGAAGTAAACGCGACGAGAATACTCTCGCCGTGTAAAATCAATAACTATTGTAAAAAAATAAAGATTTTTTACAAACTCAACAAAAATTGTTAGAAAATAGCAAAAGAATTTGAGATTGTATTGGGTCATATTTGTCTCTATTTAGACCTATTACTAAATTGAATAGACTTTTAAAAATATGATTTTAATGTAAATGTTTTTTTTTCTTTCGGTCTATCTATAATCTACAAAACAGGTGTCACCATTAAAATAAAAACTGGAATTGCGGAAACAACTAGGTAATATCTTATATTGCAGCGCTCCCTATAGTTTATTATTTTAGTGGTCAGACTAGCAAATTGTCTATCTATTAAAATTTTACTAATAATTGGCAACACATAAGCTACCAATTTATCTATAGGTCGCTCGGACATTCGTTGGTCAACGTTTATATTACTATGACATTTAAATATAATTAAGTATACATAGGTTTAGCTAAGCTACCACGAACATTACAAATTGATTTGGTAAGTCAAAGTTAAGAAAGCGTTTTGGCAGAATTTCCCTGCCAACAATACACATACTTATTATTTGACATTGGATGTGTGAAATCATGAGAATATATACAGGGAGCCGCCCTCATACCTAAAACTGTCTTTTCAACCGTGAGAACAAGAGATGGCCGCCGCCATACCAACACAAAATAAAAAGGGAGAATAAAATTAGTATATTTATATTAGTATAAGCAATTACGTTGAATGGTTGGAGTGAGAATACAAAATGGCGTCAACGAACACGTTTGACTTTAGGAATTTTAGGCATTAGGGCGGCTTCCTATGAAATACATTTTCAGGGCATTAATTGGATATCAACTGCATATCTAAGGAAAAATTTGACGTATTTCGTATAAGAAATAGGAAGTCATTTTATTTCTTTTAAATGCAGTTGTTATACAACCTTTTTTTTTATATTTAGTACAATAAGGTCCCAGGGTTTCATTCCTCTAATAAGAAAACTTAGCACCTAGATGTTGACAAATATTTCTAGTTAACACTTTTATCTACCAAAAAAACAGCATTACCTAAGCAAGGCTACATAAATACATGCCCGAGAAATCCATCATAAGCTTTACCATTCTTGTATTTCGTATTCTTACTCTACTTATCACACTCATGATTTGACATTACATATGAGGGTTAGATTATTTGGGTGGATTCTCAGACACGTTACCAAGATGAAAGATGGTTAATGAACCACATTATTTTTGTAATTTTCTTAAATATATTTACAACAGGTCGGCCTGCACAGTTATGTTTAATGGTGCCTTCACTTAGTGTAGCGCATTTGTATATTTGCCTTATTCGGCCGAAAACGCCCCTGTGTATATTCGATTATAGGGTATATTCGTTTCTATTTGGTATATTTGTGCAAATAAGCAAAATACCAAATAGTCATTTCCGCCCGCTTGTCGGTTTTTGGTCACACATCAAAGGAATCCAATAGGCCAAATATTCGCGTTGGCGTCCACACATGGTTCGCTAAAGTTTGCTTCATAAGCGTGCGGCACTAACCGTGTTTCCGTATATAATTATAACTTTTTTTCTCAGTGTTTCATAAGCACAAATCACAATGGACTGGACAAACGAAACTGTTTTAAGATTTTTAGAACTATTTTAAATGAATCAAAAGACAAGGCAAATAAGGCTGATTTCTGTTTGATTCCATTTGTGGGTGGCTGGTTTGTGTACTTTATTTTTGCACAAATATTTGTCGAAAACACAAATACACTACACCAAGTGACGAGCCACCGTTACGTATGGCAGTGGGATTTTTGTCAAACAGCGCTCTAAAGCTTACATTTAATTCAGTAAATTATTTTATTTATAGATTACTATAAACACCGTCATAGAATGCTTTCAAAATGTTACACAACAATCACACATCAAACCTCCAACTTTATATAATTACCTAATTCTAGCTCTTTTTTATTTATTTTGTATTTTTTTACACTGACAAGCTTATTAATATTATTATGGTTATTGACTATTATTCTCCAGCGGACGATTCCAATAATTGGTCTATCTTTTTTTGACTGATGGTATCAGTGGTTAGTGCTGCAATTGGTAGGAAGTAGCAGTTACTTAGTCAAAAAGAGATAGATCCATAAATGAAAACCGTTAGTATAAATAATGTTCTCATTATACTAGATAATCACCCGGAGACACTTATCGGTTCCACCCTAAAAAACTGGTAATTTTATACTATACAATATATTATTTATTTATATCAAATCTATCTAATACAAATTGATACCACAAATCTGCCTTTAGCTAATGGTATATTATATCAATATCTAATTAAAAAAAAAACATCAGTAAAATATTATGGTATATTATAGTATGAAGGATACAAAGATGTTTACTACTGATATTTACCGCTAGAGGCGCTGTGAGCCGAGGAAATTATATTGGCATTTATGCCAAATCCCCACATTTTGCAAATAGGAAATTGAGTGTTTGAGAGTTAAAGAATTGTCAGTCTAAGAATGAGATCATAAACACAGATTCGGGGAATCAACTTATATGAGATTAATTTTATTATGCTAATTGGTGTAAAAATTTTATAAACATATTATAGAAAATCAGTCGTTACATAGTATAGAGTGTATCAAAATATTAAAATTCCTATAAAAAAAATATATAAATTTTAGTTTTGCTTTTAAATAAGAATTTATTAAAAAAATTACATAAAAATATCTAATCTGAAAGCTATGTTTTATTTCCTTAAAAGGTAACGTCAGATCGTCAAAATGACGAAACCTTTATATATACAACACAATGGTCACGCACGACAGAATGCAGAAAAACAGCCAAGTACCTATATTACAAGGAAATAGAGAACATGACTTTTTAGTGTTCGTTTCATAGGATTTCGTCATTTTGCCACCTAACGTTTGCGTTATAAGAACCAGAATATATGCCATATCCTGTTTCTTATAACTCATGTAAATCTAGAAAGACGAAGTATTACAATAGTACATTTTTTTCAAAATAAATCTTAAATATTTTTTTAAGATTGGTCACACAAGTAGGTATAATATTTAAGGACATTTTAACCCCAACTTTATGGGTAAAAAATTCAATATCTCACCTACTTGCGGTAAAGAAAGACGAAGTGTTAAAATAGTACATTTTTTTCAAAATAAATCTTAAATGTTTTTTTAAGATTGGTCACACAAGTAGGTATAATATTTAAGGACATTTTAACCCCAGCTTTACGGGTAAAAAATGTTCAATATCTCACCTACTTGCGGCAACAGTTATGACAGTCAAGCATCTATAGATTTAAATTAAGTATGTTACCAAGATACTTATACCTATATGGAGGTTCTACTTTGAATACCTAAATGATGTGGGAATTTATAACCTATTTGACCTTTTTATGGATGGATATTCGCAATATAGACAGATGCCGGAAATTAACCATGCCTTGCCTCGTATGTGAGGATCGTGGGTTCGAGAGTCCCACACTTCAGCAAATTTTTCATTACAATTTTATCTTAATAATTTAAATATAAGATATATTATTATGGAATTAAAAAAAAAACAATATTATAAATTAATACATTGTTATTTTATATACTTACCAAATTATACTATAATGTTTATAAACTAACATTTTTTTCAAAACTCCAAAGCCTAATTTCATGTGAATGGAAAATTGTCTAATTTCTTTATAAGGTAAATTTTATTAGATTCACCTAGGTATTTAGAGTATACCCTCCAGATTAGATATATCTTTATGTTACCTATAATGTCAGCGCTGACCCCTCACTGCTATTGTGGAATTTATATCAAGCTGCTGGCGTCAGTGCTGACTTCAATATCTCCAACACATATTTTGAAGTTAGTGCTAATCTGTATTAATTTTACAGACTAGTATCAATGTCTTATATTTAAATACATCTGGATACCAGACGTCATTATACACATGATCGAAACCTCAGTCACCACATGTTCCCACATGTAGTTTGGTCCGCTATTTACAGCCCGCGTTGCATGGCGACTAATAAAATAGCTTGATATTATAAAATAACAAAAACAGTATGTAAAAATATTAAAAATAATTGAATTATGTTTGCAAGATTTATTTTATTAGTTAGCTTAAGCCGTGCTAAGGGGCTGATTAATGAATCTTCTTGGGTATCGGTTCCCAGATTCCTCCCAAGTGTGTTCCTACACAAGTAGTACAAAGACCTAGGATCTTAGCGCGGACGCGATAAATAGCTTTGCCTTCTTATAAAAAAAGTATTAATTTTGACAGTTGACGGCGTGGATTACGCTTACAGCTGGATTACGGCGGTTGAAGACTATTCAAATCCATAATATTATGAATCCCCAGAATGACTAGTCCCCAGGGACATATAAAACCTGACGAAAACGTCTTTAGCGAATACCTTAGGAACAGTCTATCTATATAGACCTTTCATTTTTGTTTTTAATTTTGTGTCGGTATCATTTTATTGTAACTTTTACAACAACATAAAAAAATATTTACTAATAACATAATAACAAAAAGATACATTTGTTGCACATTCCACCCTGTCATAGCCGGCATTCTGTGTATATAGTGAATAAGTGGCCAGCTCGTCGCGGTGTTTGTATATTTAGCAAAATATTGTGGTAAAGAGGATGGCGACTGGTGTGTTGTGTGTGCCTATAGTGTGGCGACGTTGGCCCGCGGGGACATGACGGTGTAGTGCGCCTCGGGCGCGGGCGGGCCGGGCCGGGCCATGGCCACGTAGTCGCTCTCGAGGGCGCGCGCCTGGCGGATGCGCACCTCGGCCAGGCGCTCGCGCCCGCGCAGGATCAGCTCCACGATGTCGCTGGGCAACGACAACGACGCCTCAGTCGTCACCTCCTCACCCTCCGACTCGTCGGATAGGTCGTCATCTAAATACTCTACGGATTTGGAGCAACGATTCGGGTTCACGTGTTCAATTTCGCTTTTGTCTAAAAAGTCGCAGCTCTTCGTTTCACCGATTTTTGTCAAGATTCCGGCCGGTTTTTTGTTATGTTTTTTTCCGCGGAAATTTCGGAATAGGTCCTTAGAAGGCGTAAAATCAAAACGTTTCTTTTTGGTTTGCGCGTGCTTGTTTTCTTTGGAGTCGGTCTTGGCGTGGGCGCACACGGTGGACTCGCTCTTGAGGCGTTTCCGGAAGGCGTTGAAGGCCTGTCGCGACTTGGAGGGCAGCGTGTTAGTGTGTTTGGTGTAGTCGGTGTGCGGACAGCATCGTGGGAGTGACCCCATGGACGAGTGGTGCGTCACGCTGGTCGGACTGTCGCTCAGGGAGGAGCTCCACGACTCTCCCAGTTTTGTGCTGATAAATTACAACCAATATGAATGTATTTTTCAAAAAACAGTAAACTAATATCAGTCGAGTATTCATGCATGAGTGTATTCCGCGATGTATTAATTTCACCATCAAAACTGAATGCTTAAGTTAAAAACGTCTTGGAAAAAGGCTGTTTTAGTATTCAAATTTAAATAATGGCGCGAATTTCTTTCCTAATTCCTCCTGTCATCCTTATCCGAATGCTCTCTACCGTCGGCATTCATGAAAAAGCAAGCAAAAATCAATGGCGCCGAAGAAGTTACTATTATTAAATATTAATTTAATATATACAATAAAAAATAATAAAATTAGCAAAAACCAAGTTTTAAGTGGTGTAAAGTGTCTATCGATTGCCAAAAATAACAGTAAGTCTCCCCTTTTCACTATTTTCCTATTATTTGTGCCATTTTTATTCTCCTATATCGTTGTGAACCAACTTCTTCTGAACAAATTAAAATCTTTAAAAATACAGTCCACTAAAAATGGAAAACTTAACCCAAACAAAGCCTTTTATTATTTATTTGTCAGCGACATTCTTACATTCTTAATTGTCAGTCAGTATAAAGGCCCAACACAATCACAAATACAGGGGTCGAAACATATATAAGCCAAAAAACAGATTGTGCTGGCTCGGCTCTTTTTAAAGTAAAACATTTACTGACCAAATTAGAAAATTATGTCTTTGTCTGATATAACTGACCAGTTTCGACCTTAGTATTACTATTTAACACTTAATATCAATGAACCCAATTTAGTGTAGGTACAGTGCGAAGTTTATTAATTTGGCAAGCATTATCAAAACTAGCATGACAGTGATTTTTTTGCTAAGTCCTATAACCGCACCGTAAATAGTGAGTGTTAGGTGTGTGCCTACGTGTCGGTGAGTGCGGGTAGCTGGGTACGTACCACAGCGGCGCGCGCGGCGGCAGCGGGGGCGGGCCGCGCTCCCACACGCTCTCGTACGCCGGCTCCACCGCGGCTGGGGGGGGGAGACACATTGCGAATACGGACTAATGTAACTAGGGGCTGTTCCAAAATTCAAATACTATTCCCCGTGCGGTCTCTCGGGGAAAAGAAAAAGATGGAATATACAAAAACTACATATCCCCGTCTTTTTTTTCCCGAGAGATCGAACAGGTTAATTATTACCGTTTTGGATCGCAGCCCTGTTGCAAGACCCATTTTTTAAAATAACCTTAACCTAACAAACCTAACATAACTAAAAATCAAGCGAAACTGGGACGAAAAAAAATTTAACCATTCATGGACTTTATAGGTCTTCTTACCATCAGGTGGACACAGAGACAGATGCCGGAATAAACATTAATATGGTTACCTACAATCCTTTATTTAAAAACTACTCACTTCATTAGGATCAATCAAAAATTAATATTATAACTTACATCTGACAATACTATGTACCAACTTTAGAATAACTTACTAAGCCTTTCTAAATCTGTGCCGCCTTGCAATTAGGCACAGGCAAAGTATGTTTAGAGACAGTAATCAATGAATGGGGTTGTTTAGGCGTTTAACGTTAAACGTTTTGGTAGATGGCGCTGCTACATATATGTTACAAAAATTCTAAATTCCAGGCGGACCAAGTCGTGGGCAGAATATAGTTATAAGTGTGTCACCTGTGAGTACCGCGAGTCCATCGGCGGCGTGGCCCGGCCCGGCGGTGTCCCCCGGCCCGGCGCCGTCCCCCGGCCCGGCGGGCAGGTCCGGGATCTCCTCGTATATGCCCGACGCGACCGACTGCAGCGACCGACGGTCCGCACTGACACATACAATATAAACAATTAATGCAATATTTTCTTAATAAAATTCTTAATCCTGACTAACAGACAGCGCAGTCTGAACACCAGATTTACATCGATGTTTGATTGCCTATATTGCAAGGCCCGTAAAAAATATCTAACGGTCTAAAGACCTTAAAGGTCTATAGATGTCTATAAGAAACCTAAAAAAGTTAGTGTATGCTTCTGTTTAAAATGGGGTTTAGGAGCCCTAACGGGAAGCTACATGACATAACAATCGACGCGTCTATCGATCGAAATGTGAAATCAAATTGTATGTGAATCGACGTTTCTTGTCGATCGAATTCAAGAGAATTCCATCCTATATAATTGTTAACATAAACGTTTCACGTCGATTTTCATTCGTCTCTGTGCACATAAATATGTATGACGTCAAAAGTCAAGATCCGTACGGTTTTAACTAAGGCTTATGATGTATTGAGGACAGCCCGAAGACGGCGAAAATGTGCTAATTTTGTAGAATAAGCATTCGTAGTGACCTTAAGTGTGAGAGCTTTTTTTATTATTATAAACAGTCTGCGTTTGATCTTAATATTTCCTGATGGAAAGCAACGTCGAGGTCGAAGAGATAGCATGCTTACTCTGTAAAAGGGAGACTACCACCTCGACAAGAAATTGATGCAGTACTTCACTGAAAACCGGTAAATCCAGAGACTAAAATAGAAACGACTAGGTCACTTGACAGTTTTTGCATGTGTATGGACGGTGGTAACGAGACCGGTCGATCGGCCTGGTGAAGTTATAGAGGTTTTCTAAAACTAAGTGTTGTATATATGCAATGAACCTCTTAACCTTCGATAAAATGGCGGCACCCATTTCATCGTTGTAAAAATATTATTTCCTCTTCACTTGATATTTGTAGGTCTATACCGTATGTTTACATACGGGCATGTCCTCACTCCTACATAGCCCTTTCTTAATTATTTTTCATCCAATTGCCCCACTTTCACTTATAACGACATAACTTACTATCCTCCACTTGACATTGGCAAAATTACGCGTAACCCGTAGAAGTCATTACATAAAATATTATAATAAACCTAAGGTTTCTAGGGAGCCCGGAAGATATGTGTTGTATGGGAGAGACATGTGTGCTGCATGTATAGGGCCTGACCTGTCCTCGAGCGCGAGGTGCGGCGCGCGCGCACTGCGCGACAGCGGCCCGGACGGGATCACTTGCGTTTCCTGCAACATTATTATCTACATCATTTTGAAATAAACACAAAAGCACAATGTTCTCACCTATACGAGTACATGTATTAACTGTGCGGGTTTGTTTCGTATTGGTGGCCGTGGGTTCGATTCCCATTCAATGACGAAACAACATTATTACAGTTTGCCCTGGACTGGCTGTTTATAAAATATAAAATGAATAAGTATCGTATATGTATGACATACCCGATACGTTTGTATGTTTAAATATGCTAATCTTATGCAGGAACTCTTATTTTCGATATTTCATTTTGCCACAACAGGTATAATGTAATCTTTGGATTTAAATAGTATGTAATGTTTACCTTGGACATGGCCAGATCTATGTCATCCAGAGACACGTCGGACGGGCCGCTGTACCAACTGATGCTGCGGACTGCGCCTGCACAGACCAGCCGGATTAAACTTATAAGATTTTATACGTGACCTTCTAAAGTGAAGCGTATTTAGAACTTCATGAGGTGACAGGACATGGTAACTATGTACTACTGTAGTTACATCGCATATAACAAACAATTTTATTACAGGAAGTTCTACTTAGGAATATGTTATATACTCTTGTCTTGTCTTCAAGAAATGACAAATCATCATCAGCCTGTTGCAGTTCACTGACGGGCATAGGCCTCTCCAAGAGTGTTGTATTCGATCTTTAGCGTGGGCGCATATCGAATAAACCGGCCGAACCGATAAAGTATTTATTTAAATCGATTATTTTCTTATTTGTCGCAATTTGGCTGGTGACTACTTCACTAGCTACATATATTACATAAAAATAGTTACGTTTATGCGGCGATATTTCTTCCGACGTCCTAAGATCACCTTCGCTTCGAAATGCGCGCGGTCGTGACGCCAAGATGGCGGCTGTCAGCGACGAACACGCGCGGCAAAACGTTACATGACCCGCACCACGTTCAAATGTGCTGCACATAGTTAGGCATTACTTGTATAACAATATTAATAAACTATAAAAACACATATTGTTAAATTATCAAACTACGGAATTCACAAGAATTTTGTCTAAATTAAAGAACCCTGGTCGTCATCAAAGCAAGCAGTTGTCGTAGATAAGGTCTGCGTCATCGGAAAGACATATTTTTCTACGTATTATCTGGGTGTTTTTTTGTCACAGTGGCAATTTTTTTATATCTATGATGAAAATAATAAAACATGTATTTTTTATTTAGTGTTGCCCATACAAAAACAATAGGATAAAATATGGTACACAAATCACTTCAACTTTCATATTTAACTCACGAGTGGCGGGGTCTCCCACTTGTACCTTTTTTATTTAAAAAATGGGCGACACTAAATGAAGAAGTTTTTAAAAATTATTTTAATGATAGGCATTAAAAATATCGTCACTGTAAAAAAAACATCGAATATATATTTTTTGGTAGGTACCTGTTCTTTAGATTTCTAATATATTTTTATGTAAAGACAAATAAGTTGTTTTTTTATTTGTTATTTTGTTATATTGATGGAGCTTTCAAAGTGAATATTATTTTGATGAATTTTATATAGTTCTACACTCCAATACTTTACTGTAAGCAGTAATTTTTATTAATTTAGTTTTAGTAAGGTAATTAGTATACATATAACATTTAAATCGGGAAATTGTAAAAGAAGTGAAGTGTGTTTATGTATGTTTACTCACATCCGGCCGCGAGTGCGCCGTCAGACAATAGCGCGAGTGGACAAGACACCAATGCAGAACACAATGGTCCACATTATCATAAACTATATTGTTGCAGATGCTAATTCCTTCACAACTACGTCATCAATGCATAAATATCAAAACAATTCTAATAATTTATTCATTATTTGATCTATTATTTAAGGTATGGAATATTTATTTTAATAAAGAAAACTTATGTTTTCTGGTGTGTGGTAATTTTTTTGACATTTTTCATTGAATAATGATAAGATGATAGATGAACTAAAACCGGATAGACTGTTTGACTCATTTTCATCACTAGTTTTATTTGATTCTTCATTACATAATTGGCACACCACATTGATATTTCCGCGATATCTACTCTATTATTATTAAAAATCAATGTTAAAGTTGGAATTTCCACAATCGCGCTTTTTATAATAAATCTTTAAGGTATTATTACTACACCCAGAAAACTACAATAAATTGTTAATTTACTTGCGTGTGACGTCACCAGTCGTCAACCAATCAAAAATGATTTTGTCATAGACAAAATTATATAAAATATTCAATTTTATTTCGTGTAATCTACAAAAAAAAAACATAATTTAGTTTAAAATAAAGTGAAATATGTTTTTTTACGTCAGTGTGATAGGATGACCATAATTTATAGTATATTTTTAATGTAGTCACAATAGCCTATTGTATAAATTTATACAGTTACAAAATATGCAGTTATAGCATTTTTTTTTGTAAATACAGGTCGTTAAAAAAAAAACTTCACAGTTTTTAATTAATTTTAACATAGCTCCTTTACTACTATTTCACAAAATTATTTTTTTACGATACCCTTTAAGATTTTTAAGTATATGGAACCAGAGTGGTCATAAACTTATTCCTGCACGATTCGTATTGATAAGTGGTGTGCTTTCCGCCCTGACCCCACGAACGGTAATCACGTTTCGTACCTACTGCTGCCAGGGGCGGAATAAAATAGTAGATTTTAAGTATTACGTATTTACGATGGTTTCGAGAGGGGCCAAACCTCCTGAATAAAAAATTAGAAGGTAGAAAACTTACAAATTATACGACTCGGTACTGTGGTGATTCCAGTAAGGATGCAAATAATTATGGGCAAGTCAATTTGTGATAAAATAATTGGAGTACGTAAGATGATTCATACCAATAACAATGTGGGCCGGGAATAGAGGGCATACGGCATACTATGAAATATTAAAATAAGTAAATTAAATAAGTGAACAGAGTGTTACAACTTCAAAAAATAATAATGAAATATTACGTACTTTTAGGCATATTAATCATATTATAATACCAAGACTATTAACACATTTACAGCTTAAAGGCAATTTAAAAGTATTTTTTTAAATAAAATACATATGCAAATATATATATAAATATACTCTATTATATGTTAATGATCACGATAAATATTTAAAAAGAAAATAACGATATAAAGTTACTATATCTGACGCCCGTGTATATTGGATAAAGTTAGATATATATTTTTAATTATAGTTATAAGGTATTTAATTTTTAACGTTTAGATATATTTATTTTTATTTCATTTACTTTTTTTCTTAAACTATTATTATTGCTGGTTGTTACTAGTTTGGGAACTACAAGTTTATAAATGTGACACCTCCACCGTTAGTATTGTAAGTATAAAACTATTGTTTTCCAAAATAAAATAAATAAATTATTGCTCGAGAATATGAAACCCATGCAAGTGCAAATGGAAGGGTTATATGTGATCAAATAGTAGAGAAGGGTTATATGTGATCAAATATTTGTCTGAACTGGCAGCGCGCAGGGACTGTTCACGCACACCAAATTCGCTCACACGCGATCGTTTTAAAGTCATTCTGACGTAGTTCAACTTCGTGGCTTAAAAAAATCTTAGAAAACTAAGTAAAAGCAATAGGGCGTGCAAGCTCACTTTTTGCGCGTAACGCCAGGATTACGCTGGCTCTGAGACTCTACCATGGGTTTGCGCTTTAACAACGTAACGTTTACGTATACGTTACGTTACGTTGCTACAATGCGCAAACTCATGAAAGTGCCTTCACCATACCATATTATGTATTTAGCTATTTTCTTGTGATAAATATTGTCCTTATAAATACATAATGTTCAGTTGTTTCAGAAATAGTGAATGCATTTTATTGCTAATTAACGGTATGAGTCTACACCGAACAAGTGGCAAGCAGGCTAGCAATAAAATTATTGCTAATTAAGCCATTTTTTATTATATGAGTTTTTTTTTTAATTAGGTTTATATTATTAAATCCTATTGCTCCAGCAGTTGGGTAAAAGTAAAAAAAAATGTAACTAAACTACCAAACATTAACTATAATTTCAAAATACACCTCAACCCACTACATGCAAAATAAAATCATCAAACCTATCAACAAACAAAGTGCAGTCTTTATCCGCACCCTGCTCTCTTGACAACTCAATGTCTTTGATACACTTCCACGGTAACACGGTGGTGAATGCTTTATTATCCGTCTGTGCGACAATGATGCCCTTAACGGTCACAGAGGCAAACCCTTCCCCTGCAGTTAGACCACATTTACGGGAAAGATCGGTGCTTATGAGGGTTATGGAGTAGGTGTCTTTGAGGGTATCGGGGCCTGAAATGAGATGAATGATAAGCAATGAGTTGTATGAAAAACAATATTTTCTGCCCTACCCTAATTAATTTCAAATTAATGCTTAAGGTGGATTCCGATAATCTTTAGTAACGGTAATGGTCATTAATCCCATTACGGAAGTTAAGATGTTTGTGTGAGAATAACATACCATAGATTATAGGTATTCGCCTTAAGTGCATCTAGTGGCAGATTAATTCATTAAAATACTAATAAAAAAAGGCAAATGCTATAGAAAAAAAAACAGCGGATGAAAATGCAGTTCACATTGTTTTAATATATAATACATGTATATTAGGTATCATCTATAAAAAATATCTGCAAAAAAAAACGTTGGACTTTGGACGTTGCAATAGTAACATATTTATTATTAGACCAGGGATAGCAAATCCGCCAGGTGTATCTTGGGTCCCCACTTATTTATTTTATATTAAATTAATCACAACATAATATAATCATTAAAACAGTAATAAAATAATATTTGGTTTGGAGTGAGTAGTACTATATCAATAAGTGGTATTGTCATATTCCATGGTGTCCAGAGTAGGTATGAAAAACTTGTGGAGAGAGGAGCTATGATATCACAAAGGTCAAAGAATTATCAATAGTAATTCTTGCTATTGATTGCTCAATTACTTCTTAACCTAATAAATAAATGGGTAAATGAATATTCTATATTTAAAAAAAAAAAAAAATTATGAGTGTGAAAATGTTGGTTAAATTTATTGTTTTAAAAATTACATTCTTCATCTAAGTTTGTTTCTTAGATTTTTTTTAATTGGATAAATAACTAAAATACCAACATTTTATACCTAAGCAGAGCACATGTTCATGGTATTTTACTCATTCACCTGTAAGTAAAATTCCAGTATGTGATTTTAGTCAGGATTATTGTATAGCAGAGCCTTTTGCTAGCCACTTAAAATTTTTGTTAAGTCTTTTGTAGGTGAAATTTATGTGAATTATTTGGGACCCCACTATTCCTTTTGTTTAGGTGGCTTCTGGAGTTTTTTATAATAAAAATGAAAACTTTATAAAGTTTATTTGCAATATTATTATTTTATTGTCCTACATATATAAAAGAAAAAACATTTTCTAATTTGTTTATGAGTGAAATTTAGTTAATTTTAACCGCAACCATTTTTTAGGAGACCCCACTATTATAAAGTTATTTGAATATAAAAACAACAATTTTATGGAGTTTAGCTATGGCTCCTAAAGAAATTTTAACTAGTAGGACTCTAAAAGCCACCTGGATATTAATATGGGAGCCACCGGAAAATTTATACGGAAAGGGCATATTAGGGTACTTAAAAATATCACACACAGATGACTCCATAGAACAAGCAGCTATGCAGTCATAAAGATGATAAAAATACTCTCACTCTAATGGTTGAGAAAGTGACAATATAATTTTTCCTAAACTGAGGCTCCACCATGTGTTTGCGCATTATAGAAACGTAACGTATTCATTTACGTATATGTGAGCAACAACCAATAGGATCGCTTTATTCAATCCTGTTACCAAAAATAAAGCGATCCTATTGGTTGTTGCTCACGTATACGTAAATGAATACATTACGTTTCTACAATGCGCAAACCCATGGTAGAGCCTCAGGTAACACCTCTCATACTCAATTGCAACACTTGTTGATATAATACTACATAGTTCTATTTGACATCTTTTAAAAAAACTAACCTCCCGTAATATTAAAAAGTTGGTACAAATAAAGCACATTATACTTTAAAAGTACAAACACAGCACATTATAGTTAAAAAAGTACAATAAAGCACAGTATAGTTAAAAAGTAAAATAAGACACATTATAGTTAGAAGTACAAAATAAAGCATATTATAGTTAAAAATAAAATAAGACACATTTTTGTTAAAAAGTACAAATAAAGCACATTATATATACCTATATATTAATTTATTTTTAAGTAATGTTGATACAAAAAAAGTTAGTTATTTGATTACCTATATTTTAGTAAACATAGGTAATCAAACAATTAACTTTTTGTAACCAGCTTTTCTGAAGGCTTACAATTGTTAATAAAAATATTTTTTCTTTAATCATGTACAGTCCTAGGGTAATTATTAGAGGTTGGAATAGACAGAGTATACTTACATAAATTTACAAAGAGTCTGATTTAATATACCTTTTATTCCTATAATCTACTGTTCAAGTAATAGTTGGTTGGTTTATTATTTTCATATAAAGAGGCAATGTCCTAAGCTTTTCACAGATGCAGTGTGGGTACATTTTGTATGGGAAATATGTATAATTTTAACTTTGATATACAATTTATTTTGGAAAATAAGGCCCCAGGTTAAGCAATGGTAGAGGCAAGTTGCTACCGGAATGCAGAGTTACTGGACTTGACAATATCAAAACTCTCCCCCTGTGTGTTCTGTCCCATTAACAAACCAACTACTATAAGCTGTCACCGCCTTCTTGGAAACAAGTAACTTAAACAACGTTTCTATATGGCAAGAGCAAACCATTACTTTAAATGATGTTAGGAATCTGCCATAATTAAGCTTCAACTAAAAGTGCTATATTTTATTATGATATTTATCTACACCTCAAATGATGAATTAATAAAAGTAGTATGCAATTTAATCATTACAATTAAACACATGTAGGTGAAGTACAATGACTAATAAAATGATTGGTATTCAATATGTTGACCTTACATAAAAACTTGTACTCACCAAAATATGGATTTTCTTCAGTAAAGAGTGCTTTAATTTTTTTCATCCAAACATGGGCATCATTGTCGGAGTTAGCCGCGAGTTGTATTATAGGTTTGCGCAGCTGTTCGGACGAGAACACGGCGAAGGCGTGCGGTCGTGAGCGGGACTGGGTGCGACGGACCGTGCTGCCGGGAGGGAAGTCTATCGACCCGGCCGCCGAACCAGCTTCGCTCGAATACACAGCCAAACACCCACTGCCAGCACGCGTAGGACTTGGCCGCAATATGCACCATTGTCTTTTCCAACTCTGCATGCCAATCATATTACTATAAAAAGTCAAATCATTTGTAGACTCCTAAACAAACTATATAAACGGAGACATACATACCCTAAACGGTTTCAAATATAAATTTGACTTCACCTCCAAATAACCAGACATATTTTTTTTACAGAATAGAAAAATTACGTAAATGTTATTGATTTCACGCACGCCTATAATAACAAAACTACCACATTTGTAATAAAAATTCAAATGGAACTTAACGATTTGTATTGTTTACAAAAAATAAAATCCGCAGACAAGATAAAAAATATAGTATCAGTCATGAAATCACAGATTATATAGTAATATGTACTACTCTCGTACATATACGAAAGATTTTACGTTTCCTATATTCGCCATCTGGTGAAGTTTGGACCGTCCAACTGTCACTTTTAAGCACCAATCCGAGATTGAAATACCATACAATAGGAGTACTCTCTACAACAGGGGCTTTATTCCGAGTTTTGACACGTTCACCGTCACGCATTTTGCGTAAAGTACGGGTATTGTAAATATAAGTTCTATCCTGTTAATTATAAAGTTGAAATTCTAATGCTCCACACATGTTCAAACTTGCGAAGAATTCGTGTATTTCAAGATGGCGGCATTATTATAGCCAACCTAAAACATATTATATAACCCTGGAATAGAGCTTATATTTCCATATTTATAGTTTGCGCAACGTCTTGTCGTGATTAGCGGTTGCTAGCTCGGAAGAAGGCCACAGAACACCATCTACATAATATTAAACAGCGTTACCAACCCCAGGAACTAAAATTGCAAATTCAAAATGGCCTCCATATTTTTTTTATGAAGTTAAATTTAATTGAGCAGATATCT
Organism: Monopis laevigella; assembly: GCA_947458855.1. Classification (NCBI taxonomy): domain Eukaryota; kingdom Metazoa; phylum Arthropoda; class Insecta; order Lepidoptera; family Tineidae; genus Monopis; species Monopis laevigella. The sequence continues at coordinate 2,392,237 of OX381582.1, forward strand.
GATTTTCATCAATCAAATTCGTAGGTACTCAATTAAACTTCACTTTAAAAAAAAATAAGAAAAAATTAAGTAGGTAATTCGTTTTTAATTTAATTGTAACAGAAAATGTAATCTTAAGAATGGAATGAGATAGGCTTAGTAGCTGAGGGAAACCTATGAAAGATTATCGTAGTATATGAGGATATTGGCCTCACACCGCATTTTCTACACTTTCGTGTTTCCATTATTATTTCACAAATACTAAAATCAATATCACAAATTTCAAACAAGATTTCTCTAAACAAGAAACACACAAGTACGTAAACACTCAACAAACGTATTTTATAGGTATAGAAAATTCTTATTATTGCAAGACAATTTCAAGTGCAAAAGATTAAAAACATCTAAAAAACACAACTCACAAACCACAACTGTCCACAACAAACAAACTCATTAAAATGACCGATATATTAATTATACTTTATAAATAGCCGCCCCCGCCACCGCGCGCGATATATATATATGTGTAAGAGCGACGCATGCGAAATCTGCCTATAAAAGCCTAACCTTTTTTTAATTCAATATATTAGTGCTAGCTGTCATGGCCCTGATGACAGTGTATCATTCAGGGCCTTGTAAACGTAACACTGGGTAATGTCACTACACTATATGCATCTCTTGTTCTCTTAACATTTTTCAATATTTTTATAGCACTACACTGTGACGCTACCCGGAAACTTGTTAAGTTTCCGGGTAGTGTCTTGTTAAGTTTCCGGGTTTCCGAACACGGCTAGACAATGAACTCGTTTGACATTTCGTTTTAAAGTCCACTATGGCATATGGCGGTTCCAAATATTATTAATAGTTTCAACCACTCTGTGGTTTCAATCTTATATTATTATAATGAAGTGTCCTAAAATTTTAATCGTCTTTAGGCCGCCTATCATATAACTCTGTGCACGCCAATCGTTATGACGTAATTTTCTAAGATTTTTTTTGAGCCATTGTTAAGAAGCCAAGCTTGACGTCAGAATGACGTCATAACGATTGGCATGCGGCGAACTTATGACGCGTAATCACCCTGCAGGCTGTTACAAAATAACAATTAAAACAAAAAACAACAAAGACTTTGTTAGTTATATATTAAAAATGGTATAAAAAGGCTAGTAATAAGTTTTATAATATTAGACGTTGCAAAAACTTGGACCATTAGGTGGCTGGGCATCTATTCCACGTCGCATTAAACGGCATGTTTGTTCTTCTATGCGGTGAAGCGCTTCCATGGGTGTACCTACATCATTAGACCATAGTCTCTCGGCAACCGCACTGGTTCGTGGCCATACTCTGGAAGAAACAAAAAACATTAGACCTTATAAATTTCTAAAACCCCTCCTGTAGGTAGGTAACACCTACCTAATGTATCTAAGAAATATATATACCTACATAAAATATTATTTTTAAAAGAAATCCATAAAGGATTATTTAGTTTTTATGTATGCCTGCCCAGACTGATATCTCTTAGAAACCCACTTAAGGTAGAAATTTAGAATATTAATAAATAAATAAATATTATAAAAAAATATATATGCTGATTTCGAACACATCTTAAAGGTTAGGAGATACAAAAACGAACTTAATGCCTAAGGCATTAAGTTCGTTTTTGTACATAACTTTTGTTCACTGTGCAATAAAGTGTTTAAATAAATAAAAAAAGGTGGGACAGTTTAATTGCAGAAAGTAATTATTGTCTCAGTAACTATTTGGGTTACCAAGTTGTAATTATTTGATATAGGTACCTATTAGGGCATGCAAACGCAGGGGTAATCGGTCGTCAATAACTGTTAAGCTGATTTTCCGTTATTTTCTTCTGAAAAATATCAGAAGTACAAAATCGTTTTATGTAATTAAAATGTACCTAATCAAGTATGAACCTAATTGTCTGATACAGTACAGTAACACAGCAAAATTAGTTGGTACAAATTTGAATAAATTCACCGAGCTTACTCATCTTAAAGTGCTTATGATATTTTATGATTAGTAAACAGCAACAACAAAACTTAAAACGTTTTGTAAATTACTAATTTAAATCTAAAATGCCTATATAATATTAAAATCAACAATAATTTATTGATGATTTAATCTTGTTCCTTTATATTATTTTTAAAATATTAATATTGGATGTTAAATTACATAGCGCTGTGTACAGTTTACACGATTGATTACTATTGATTAGTGGAGATGAGACTTATATATTTTGTAAAATCAAACATTATACGTACAAATTTGTCTTTATGTGTTATTTGACTTTTTTTTTTGTAATTGGGATTGTAGTTTATATTTGCAATTTAATGTTTTTCTCCTGACATCGATATTAAATAATGAATTTGCACACCTCATGGGTAAATTCTGATGAAACTGTATACATTTTTTTTATGCAAATAAAGATTCATTCATTCAAAAATGTCAAATGTAATAGAATTAACAATTTGTTACATTTGTATTTTTAAGATCTTTGTGTTAAGTAATTAAGATGTAAAAGTGAGTTATCCGAGTTTCAATTGAATCGATTATTAGTACTTTTCGGTTATACGGTTAAGTGGTTTGCATGCCCTAGTACGTACGTATTATGAATCTGAGTTCATAACTCAAATACTACCATAACTAATAAAAAAATGCAGATGGAATGCATGAATATTTCGAAATAATCGATATTTAATTGTTGCATACCTGCTAATAACATTGGTGTTGTCTACCATCTCGCCCCACATGCAGGCTTCCCCGCCGAGGATACGCTGCTCTAACGTGGCGTTGTTTACCATCTCCCGAGGGTCGTGCTCGTACAGCTCTTCCCACGTCCCTAACGTCTGCCTTTGGTCCAAGTACCAGGACGAAGAAAATAAGAGACTGTGACCCGAATTTAGTACCTAAACATTTAAGAAAAAATATGAATACCTACATCATTTACAAAAATGCAGGAATTTTTGTAAATGATGCATTAAACTGATCGTCTTTAAAACAATTTTAAACAATCCAACTCATTACCGACGATGATATTTATTAGAATCCGTGGTATTTTAATTCCTTACTTTCTAAGAACATACCTACTTATATCATTTATGCTACATACATAAGTGGTTTAGTAAAATTACAATAATCCTTACCTTAAACATGGTTGGTATTGGATTATATTTCCAAATATGAATCAAAGTGTCATTTGAAAGAGGTACGTTTTCATCAAACACTTCCTGAAATTGTTAGAAAAAAGTATAATATATTATGGCATAGGCATAATCAAAATTTAATTTACTTATTCCACCTTCCTCGACTATGTGGAGGATATGGAAAAAAAACCATCACGCTTTTTAAGTGTATGTATTTTTTAACATACTACATACATATTACTGGCATAGCAGATCTGCTGCGTAATGTATCTATAGATTTTAGGTACTTTAAACTTAAATAAAACAAAATTTATAAATGAACAATCATTCGTAAAATCGATACCTATGTATCTAGGTATTTGACGACATTTCGAGGCTATCGATGCTGTTGTGATATCTATATATTTACCTAATTATTAATGAATATAAAACATACCTGCCAAACAATAGTTTTTTTATTGCTATCAAGAAGTTTTAAAGCGCGACGCATAAATAAAGCATGAAGATCAGACCCAGATTCTAAATTATGCTCTCGCATGTATTCTTGTAATTCAGGATTGGATAGCCTACAAAAATAAAAAGGTTATGTTACTTACTAGATGTTTTATTTATTTATCATCATAGGCGCTGAAAGTACGTACTAGTAACTATGTAGGTACTTCATAACTCTAAAACGGCTGAACCGACTTACATATAGACTACTTTATAAACCGGTAAAAAGGCATTCTAGCAAATTAAAATTCTAGCGGACGAAGTTCGAAATTATTCCAAAATACTAGCATACATAATATACTAGCGTACTTCTGCTCTTATTGCATTTTGAAAAATATTATAGCAAATTATGTTTTGAATTACCTACCAACAACTAATATCGACTTCATCCCCTCCAATGTGAAAATGTTTTTCCGGGAATATATAATTAACTTCCTCAAATAAGTCTCTTATCAGTTGGTAAGTAGCATTGTTGGTTGGATCCATAGGCCCCAGACCAATGACGTCATTGCCCACGTAACACTTGGTAAGTACGTTAGGATATGCTACTCCCCATGACGCAGTATGTCCTAAAACATAGGTAATATGTTTATCAGACTTTTTCTTCTGAGAGTTCTAAAACTTATAAAACTCGATTTGATTTTTGAACGTTAATTGAAGAAATTTACAGGCTAAATAATATCACGGTACGACCCATAGGAGCGATAGTAAGTATAAAGCAAAGTCTTCATCGTTATCTGTCTGTCTGTTCGATGACGCTTATCTTAGAAAGAAATGAACGGATTTTAATTTAGTTATCTTTAATGTTTAGGCATATTATTTAATGAAAGGCATATTATGTATAATATAAATAAATATTGGTACCATAATACTTTTTTATATATTTTTTAAGTATTATTTTATTTTTATTAACTACGAGGATTACCACAGAAGAAATAATAGTACAAGTGCAGAAGCTCCACTCCGAAATATCAATTAAATAAATAGCGACTCTTGCCCTACATTACCGGTGTGAACTTAACAGCCAAAATATAGCAGCTATTATAACTCGACTAATTTAAAAAGTCAATATTTCTAAGCTTATTAATTGCAATACAAACAATGGAAATCCTATGAATTATGAAAATTCTTTCAGGAAAATTAAAAATTAACCAGATGGCAATATTATTTCTGATGAAAAATAACATTTATCAGAATATTTTCTCTGATATTAAAATATAACTTTACAAGTGGCCCACTTCAACGAAATATACAAAAATGATTTCCCACCCCCCTTACAGTGGAACCTTGATTATGAAAATTGAGTGAAAACAATCTCGTAGCAAAATAATTTTGACATTTTAACTTAGCATAAGGTTTATTGTTTTTGAACATCATTATAACTTGTTAGACAAAAAATAACTTAGGCAATGAAAAGCAACTGAAATTGTATAAAAAATTCTGATTTTCTTGTTGCTACGAAAAAATTAAGTATTTTAATATAATAATTAAGCGTCTTAGAAATCTTTCTTCATCTCACAACTTATACAGTAAATAAAGCTTTGCCTTATCTATCGAAAAATATGTTTTAAAATTCCTTACAGTGGGGCCTTGACTGAAAAAAATGAAGGAAACTACAATTTCGTAGTAAAAAATATCATATAATAATTAAGCTTCTTAGAAATCTTTCTTCACCTTACAACTTATACAGTTAATAAAGCTTTGCTTTATCTATCGAAAAATGTGTTTCAAAATTCCTTACAGAGGGGACTTGACTGAAAAAATTGAGTGCGACTACAATTTCGTAGCAAAAAAAATTATGTCATAATCAAGTATCTTAGAAATGATCCTTCACCTTAAAACTTTTATAGTGAATAAAGATTTGCCTTATCTTTTGAAAAATATGTTCCAAAATTTCTTACAGTGGGGCCTTGACTGAAAAAAATTAAGGAAACTACAGTTTCATAGTAAAAAATTTCATGTCATAATTAGGCATCTTAGAAATCTTTCTTCACCTTACAACTTATACAGTTAATAAAGCTTTGCCTTATCTATCGAAAAATGTGTTTCAAAATTCCTTACAGAGGGGACTTGACTGAAAAAATTGAGTGCGACTACAATTTCGTAGTAAAAAAATTTATGTCATAGTCAAGTATCTTAGAAATGATCCTTCACCTTGAAACTTATATAGTGAATAAAGCTTTGCCTTATCTATCGAAAAATATGTTTCAAAATTCCTTACAGTGGGGCCTTGACTGAAAAAAATTAGTGAAACTACCATTTCGTAGTATAAAATATCATATAATAATTAAGCATCTTAGAAATCTTTCTTCACCTTACAACTTATACAGTTAATAAAGATTTGCCTTATCTATCGAAAAATGTGTTTCAAAATTCCTTACAGAGGGGACTTGACTGAAAAAATTGTGTGCGACTACAATTTCGTAGTAAAAAAATTTATGTCATAATCAAGTATTTTAGAAATGATCCTTCACCTTAAAGCTTTTATAGTGAATAAAGCTTTGCCTTATCTTTTGAAAAATATGTTCCAAAATTTCTTACAGTGGGGCCTTGACTGAAAAAAATGAAGGAAACTACAATTTTGTAGTAAAAAATATATAATAATTAAGCATCTTAGAAATCTTTCTTCACCTTACAACTTATACAGTTAATAAAGCTTTGCTTTATCTATCGAAAAATGTGTTTCAAAATTCCTTACAGAGGGGACTTGACTGAAAAAATTAAGTGCGACTACAATTTCGTAATAAAAAATTTTATGTCATAATCAAGTATCTTAGAAATGATCCTTCACCTTAAAACTTATATAGTGAATAAAGCTTTGCCTTATTTATCGAAAAATATGTTCCAAAATTCCTTACAGAGGGGACTTGACTGAAAAAATTTAGTGAAACTACATTTTCGTAGTAAAAAATATCATATAATAATTAAGCATCTTAGAAATCTTTCTTCACCTTACAACTTATACAGTTAATAAAGCTTTGCTTTATCTATCGAAAAATGTGTTTCAAAATTCCTTACAGAGGGGACTTGACTGAAAAAATTGAGTGCGACTACAATTTCGTAGTAAAAAATTTTATGTCATAATCAAGTATCTTAGAAATGATCCTTCACCTTAAAACTTATATAGTGAATAAAGCTTTGCGTTATCTATCGAAAAATATGTTCCAAAATTCCTTACAGTGGGGCCTTGACTGAAAAAATTTAGTGAAACTACCATTTCGTAGTAAAAAATATCATATAATAATAAAGCATCTTAGAAATCTTTCTTCACCTTACAACTTATACAGTTAATAAAGCTTTGCCTTATCTATCGAAAAATGTGTTTCAAAATTCCTTACAGAGGGGACTTGACTGAAAAAATTGTGTGCGACTATAATTTCGTAGTAAAAAAATGTATGTCATAATCAAGTATTTTAGAAATGATCCTTCACCTTAAAGCTTTTATAGTGAATAAAGCTTTGCCTTATCTTTTGAAAAATATGTTCCAAAATTTCTTACAGTGGGGCCTTGACTGAAGAAAATGAAGGAAACTACAATTTCGTAGTAAAAAATATCATATAATAATTAAGCATCTTAGAAATCTTTCTTCACCTTATAACTTATACAGTTAATAAAGCTTTGCCTTATCTATCGAAAAATGTGTTTCAAAATTCCTTACAGAGGGGACTTGACTGAAAAAAATTGTGTGCGACTACAATTTCGTAGTAAAAAAAATTATGTCATAATCAAGTATTTTAGAAATGATCCTTTACCTTAAAGCTTTTATAGTGAATAAAGCTTTGCCTTATCTTTTGAAAAATATGTTCCAAAATTTCTTACAGTGGGGCCTTGACTGAAAAAAATGAAGGAAACTACAATTTCGTAGTAAAAAATATCATATAATAATTAAGCATCTTAGAAATCTTTCTTCACCTTACAACTTATACAGTTAATAAAGCTTTGCTTTATCTATCGAAAAATGTGTTTCAAAATTCCTTACAGAGGGGACTTGACTGAAAAAATTGAGTGCGACTACAATTTCGTAGTAAAAAATTTCATGTTGAAATTAAGCATCTTAGAATTCTTTCTTCACCTTACAACTTATACAGTAAATAAAGCTTTGCCTCATCTATCGAAAAATATGTTCCAAAATTCCTTACAGTGGGGCCTTGACTGAAAAAATTTAGTGAAACTACAATTTCTTAGTAAAAAATATCATATCATAATTAAGCATGTTAGAAATCTTTCTTCACCTTACAACTTATTTAACATATTTTTGATAGATAAGGCAAAGCTTTATTAACTGTATAAGTTGTAAGGTGAAGAAAGATTTCTAAGATGCTTAATTATTATATGATATTTTTTACTACGAAATGGTAGTTTCACTAAATTTTTTCAGTCAAGGCCCCACTGTAAGGAATTTTGGAACATATTTTTTGATAGATAAGGCAAAGCTTTATTCACTGTATAAGTTTCAAGGTGAAGGATCATTTCTAAGATACTTGATTATGACATAAAATTTTTTATTACGAAATTGTAGTCGCACTCAATTTTTTCAGTCAAGTCCCCTCTGTAAGGAATTTTAAAACACATTTTTCAATAGATAAGGCAAAGCTTTATTAACTGTATAAGTTGTAAGGTGAAGAAAGAATTCTAAGATGCCTAATTATGACATGAAATTTTTTACTATGAAACTGTAGTTTCCTTCATTTTTTTCAGTCAAGGCCCCACTGTAAGAAATTTTGGAACATATTTTTCAAAAGATAAGGCAAATCTTAGTTCACTATAAAAGTTTTAATGTGAAGGATCATTTCTAAGATACTTGATTATGACATAAATTTTTTTGCTACGAAATTGTAGTCGCATTCAATTTTTTCAGTCAAGTCCCCTCTGTAAGGAATTTTGGAACATATTTTTCGATAGATAAGGCAAAGCTTTATTCACTATATAAGTTTTAAGGTGAAGGATCATTTCTAAGATACTTGATTATGACATAAATTTTTTTACTACGAAATTGTAGTCGCACTCAATTTTTTCAGTCAAGTCCCCTCTGTAAGGAATTTTGAAACACATTTTTCGATAGATAAAGCAAAGCTTTATTAACTGTATAAGTTGTAAGGTGAAGAAAGATTTCTAAGATGCTTAATTATTATATGATATTTTTTACTACGAAATTGTAGTTTCACTAAATTTTTAGTCAAGGCCCCACTGTAAGGAATTTTGGAACATATTTTTCGATAGATAAGGCAAAGCTTTATTTACTATATAAGTTTTAAGGTGAAGGATCATTTCTAAGATACTTGATTATGACATAAAAATTTTTACTACGAAATTGTAGTCGCACTCAATTTTTTCAGTCAAGTCCCCTCTGTAAGGAATTTTGAAACACATTTTTCGATAGATAAGGCAAAGCTTTATTAACTGTATAAGTTGTAAGGTGAAGAAAGATTTCTAAGATGCTTAATTATGACATGAAATTTTTTACTATGAAACTGTATTTTCCTTCATTTTTTTCAGTCAAAGCCCCACTGTAAGAAATTTTGGAACATATTTTTCAAAAGATAAGGTAAAGCTTTATTCACTATAAAAGTTTTAAGGTGAAGGATCATTCCTAAGATACTTGATTATGACATAAATTTTTTTGCTACGAAATTGTAGTCGCATTCTTTTTTTTCAGTCAAGTCCCCTCTGTAAGGAATTTTGGAACATATTTTTCGATAGATAAGGCAAAGCTTTATTCACTATATAAGTTTTAAGGTGAAGGATCATTTCTAAGATACTTGATTATGACATAAATTTTTTTACTACGAAATTGTAGTCGCACTCAATTTTTTCAGTCAAGTCCCCTCTGTAAGGAATTTTGAAACACATTTTTCGATAGATAAAGCAAAGCTTTATTAACTGTATAAGTTGTAAGGTGAAGAAAGATTTCTAAGATGCTTAATTATTATATGATATTTTTTACTACGAAACTGTAGTTTCACTAAATTTTTTCAGTCAAGGCCCCACTGTAAGGAATTTTGGAACATATTTTTCGATAGATAAGGCAAAGCTTTATTTACTATATAAGTTTTAAGGTGAAGGATCATTTCTAAGATACTTGATTATGACATAAAAAATTTTACTACGAAATTGTAGTCGCACTCAATTTTTTCAGTCAAGTCCCCTCTGTAAGGAATTTTGAAACACATTTTTCGATAGATAAGGCAAAGCTTTATTAACTGTATAAGTTGTAAGGTGAAGAAAGATTTCTAAGATGCTTAATTATGACATGAAATTTTTTACTATGAAACTGTATTTTCCTTCATTTTTTTCAGTCAAAGCCCCACTGTAAGAAATTTTGGAACATATTTTTCAAAAGATAAGGTAAAGCTTTATTCACTATAAAAGTTTTAAGGTGAAGGATCATTCCTAAGATACTTGATTATGACATAAATTTTTTTGCTACGAAATTGTAGTCGCATTCTTTTTTTTCAGTCAAGTCCCCTCTGTAAGGAATTTTGGAACATATTTTTCGATAAATAAGGCAAAGCTTTATTCACTATATAAGTTTTAAGGTGAAGGATCATTTCTAAGATACTTGATTATGACATAAAATTTTTTACTACGAAATTGTAGTCGCACTCAATTTTTTCAGTCAAGTCCCCTCTGTAAGGAATTTTGAAACACATTTTTCGATAGATAAAGCAAAGCTTTATTAACTGTATAAGTTGTAAGGTGAAGAAAGATTTCTAAGATGCTTAATTATTATATGATATTTTTTACTACGAAATTGTAGTTTCCTTCATTTTTTTCAGTCAAGGCCCCACTGTAAGGAATTTTGGAACATATTTTTCGATAGATAAGGCAAAGCTTTATTTACTGTATAAGTTGTGAGATGAAGAAAGATTTCTAAGACGCTTAATTATTATATTAAAAAACTTTATTTTGTCGTAGCAACAAGAAAATCAGAATTTTTTATACAATTTCAGTTGCTTTTCATTGCCTAAGTTATTTTTTGTCTAACAAGTTATAATGATGTTCAAAAACAATAAACCTTATGCTAAGTTAAAATGTCAAAATTATTTAGCTACGAGATTGTTTTCACTCAATTTTCATAATCAAGGTTCCACTGTAAGGGGGGTGGGAAATCATTTTTGTATATTTCGTTGAAGTGGGCCACTTGTAAAGTTATATTTTAATATCAGAGAAAATATTTTGATAAATGTTATTTTTCATCAGAAATAATATTGCCATCTGGTTAATTTTTAATTTTCCTGAAAGAATTTTCATAATTCATAGGATTTCCATTGTTTGTATTGCAATTAATAAGCTTAGAAATATTGACTTTTTAAATTAGTCGAGTTATAATAGCAGCTATATTTTGGCTGCTAAGTTCACACCGGTCCCTACATTTATATTCACCTAAAGTTGCCCCTCTTTCTATCGCATCATTCTTTACTTTTCTGACGACATTAGGGTTGTCTTCTTTTAAACAAAACCTAGGTTAGGTACTTAGTAGTAAGTACGTAGATTATAAAACAATTTTATTTTAGGATTGCTGCTGCGTAGGTATTTTAACCTAAGGAGATACGGAAGCCATAAGGCACACTACGTCTATGAAACTAAATATTGCTTTTCGGTGAATAAGCACAAAATAAATAATAGTAGGTACAAGTAGCATAGGTAGATTATGTGGAATGATATAAGTGCGAATAAAACCTTTAAAGGAAACAGATTGTACCTACCTACTAAGTTAAAAGAAAAACTTACAAAAACATTGGACCGGGATATTTGCTTTGTCTATGTTATTTAATATTAAGCAACCTACGTAGGTACCTAATTGGGCAAATAAATAAGTATGTACGAGCAAGTATGTATGTTGTCTACTTATCAAAACGGCATAATATTTCTAGTAATAGTTAGTTCATGGTAGTGAACTAACTATTACTATCTATATTTATCAAACAAAACTATATACTATAGTAATTAAATATCTAACAAAGTACGTAAATACGAGAGACTTAAATAACTATAACAACGGACAACATTTGGTACATAGGAAAGGTGGCGAGTAATGAAAATTCGTATTCTTATAAACAGACTACTAGACACACGTTTTGATATTTTTTTTAGTGTACCTGCCTAATAATAACCGTGGTAAGCGTGGATTTATTTACCTTTTGAGGTCCTTTGGAAGTATGAAAAACGTAAGGTCCGGATCCTTGTATGACTATTATTTAAGCAACCGAATGTGGCACAGTAAGCTTTAGACCTCATTTTAGTTAATCTATACTAATATTATAAAGCTGAAGAGTTTGTTTATTTGTTTGTTTGAACGCGCTAATCTCAGGAACTACTGATTCGAATTGAAAAAATATTTTCGTGTTGGATAATCCATTTATCGAGAAAGGCTATAGGCTATATAACATCACGCTACGACTAATAGGAGCGGAGTAACAAAGAAAAATGTTGCAAAAACGGGGAAAAATTATTCCTTTTAAGAGCGTACGCTGCGTAAACGGTTAAATTTAAACGCGCAGACAAAGTTGCGCGGGTCAGCTAGTATTAAATATCGCGACAAGGCGCGTGAGTATCATACAAACGTGCGATTCGACAGGTGTGCTGCCGCAGTGGGCTACCAGCCCTCAAAAATAAAACCCATCCTTGGGTACGGCCGGGTACTTGTAGCTTCATACCTAAAGCGCGGAGTGGAACACCCCGGGTATTACCTACAGTTTTATATGTTGCGCTTACTTTTGTAAAGACTTGCAGGAAGAAAATTAAACGTATTAAACTCCGCTTTATAAACAATACATAGTATTATCATAATTTTCTATCCTGATAATCAACCTATATATTAGTAAAAACTATATTAAAATTAAATTATTACATACAAACATCTACGGACACCATGGACCACTTTCTGTTATAGGTACTGTGAATTGGATTGTAATTTTTATTTTATTGTCGGGCTTTTTCTGGCGGCAGATATGATTTATGTGGCAAAACTAAAATAGTAAGAAACGCAAAATATGTCTTATTTTACATGCTAACGAGGCATCCATGCACAACTAGTAAGTAGTCAAAATTTTACTTACCAGGCACATCAAATTCTGGGATGACTCGTATTCCACGATCTCTTGCGTGATTAATAATAGTTTGTATTTCGCTTATGGTGTATATAGCTGAAGGCGAATATGCTCCGCGAGCGCTAAAAATTGTTATAGCAATATATTTATAACTGTTACTTTATAGGTTGAAATTTTAGAGGGTTTATTATTCTATTTTTGAATACATTTACCTCAGTTGCGGCAATTTTTTACTTTGAAAAGGAAAGCTTTGGTCGTCTACTATGTGCCAATGGAATACATTCATTTTGTTGTAGGCCATAGCATCTAATGTAAGCAAAATATTTCGGACTGATATATAATGACGACCTGTGTCTAGAAGTAGACCACGATGGGAATAACGAGGAAAATCTTCTATTTTTGTTTGATTTATACGCATCTCCTGTAAAAATATTGGATTTATCATAAATTTTAAAACTGGTTGTTTTTTGAATAACTATTTAAAGTGGTTGTAAACTTACTTTTAAGTTATCACTTAAATAAAATAAGTGTGAAAAAGTTTCCAGTCCATTTAATACTCCCCATATCGATGAAGATATCAAAGACGAAGTTGATGAAATTGTAAGATTATCTGAAAATGTTTATACCTAAATGAAAATGAATAATCATAAATTGAATATCAATCATTTAAGGATTAATTTATGCTATATTCCTATATGGAAAGAGTAAGCAAAGAGACCTCTTTGCTTACTCTTTTTCTTTTTATTTTCAAACCTAGCATTTTACTCTTACTTTCTTTAGATGTCTGTCCACTTAAACTCTGCATGGTTTAAGCAATTTACGGGCCTTAAATATAACGAAAATATTATAAATATCTTACAGGATTCATTCATATTAAGATGAGGATAATCTTCACAGGGATTGGTCAACGTAATGTTAAGTTCTTTAAGCAATCCCTCATATTGTTCATCTTCTGGAGCGGTGGATGGAGTACAAAGTCGTTTTCTCTTGCGCTTTCCATGTGTTCTTTTACGATGTTTTTGAATAACAGAGTAGTCCAATTGCAATAAGTATACATATCGGTTTAGAGCATCTTTTAGGATGCCACATGTGTGTTCAGTTACCTGGCAAATACATGAGATACATGGGTGATTAAAAAAATAACAAGTTAATATATCTAAGTACAGTTTTACATAGATTACACTCTTCTATTAATTTATGTACAAACAACAATAATTTCTATGAATTCACTAGACATGATTTGTCAATGAAACTAAGGTTTTGCCACCGTGTTACGGTCAATTCTCCATAACTCATTCAGTCGATTGAGCCCTCACCGAAATGTATGAAACAAGAAGAGCCGAGGAGTATACTATCCCTGCGTTCCGAGAGCTAACGCGGGCAGTTTCTCGTGCTGATTTCAAAAACCAGCGCGACCGCCCGTTTCAACACAGCCATGTCATTTTTTTTAGCGATGCTAAAACGCAGCTCGGAAACGATCGGTGTTGATTTTTGATGCCACTTTTTGACAAGAAGCACTATTTTGAATTAAATAATTGAAATTAAAAATATTACTACCTTATCATTATATAATAAATCAATATTTTTTAATTAACTATTATTTAAATACAATAATTTTATAATATCACAATATTAATTTAATTTACAACCTCAAACTAAACATACCAAAGCTGAATTTAGTTACACGATATTTATTTTTTAGGTTTAATCGAACTTTTAAAACTAAAACAGATATGAATATATAAAATAATTAATTAAATTCCAATTTGTAGATAGATATTGACATGTAAACAAACATCTGTCAAAAAGTAGCCGTGCTAACTTTTCGTGTTAAATTTTCTGTTCGCGGAACGATTGATGGTAACTTGAATTGCTAACATTTCCGCGCGGTGAAACGACCTTGGCTAAAAAAACCAGCGATCCGTGGCAGCGATGCTAAGCAAGGAACGCGGTGTATATTAAATTAATTTTAATATTGTTTTTTTTTCACACGACTAGTGCCATTTCTTGAACTTTTTGTTGATTTATTTCCCTCGATACTAAAACCTGGCTATGCCCCTGGGCCGTGTTCGTAAACTAACACTTTAACACTGGGTAGTGTAACAGAGTGCGAGCCCCCCAACAAGCCATACGGTAAGTTTAGATTTTAACTTATTCGCGGTGCGCAACGCACCCGTGTGAGAAGTCTGGAGTGAAGAATTTTGTTTCCCGGCTTCTCGCACATTTCTGGTAGCAGAGCGTGGTTAGTACACATTCTAGCACATTTTGTTAGTGGGTTTTTTAATTTTCCCATTTGTGCAAATTTTTATAGTGTGTATAACATCAAATTATTTGTTCCTAGCTCAGTTTAGAAACTGGTTTGTTGGCTAGATTTAGTTTATTTTGTAGTATATTAGTTGGTATTGTTGGTTTTGTTGTACCATTTGGTTTGGATAAATCATAAATTCTTCCAACGGTACACCTTCATTTATTATTGATTAATAAATATTTAATTATTATTTTGACTTTATGTTCTTGCCTGCTTTGCTACCTTTTTTAGGGTCAGGCAGGTCAGGTTAGTTTGTATAATATTCCTAGTGCAGTTCCAACATAATTAAGTAGGTTTTTTACTTAAAATTAGGTTTATTTTCTTATTATTACCGTTAGGTAGGTAAGGTTTTGTAAATTGTTTTATGTTTGTTTCCCCTTAGTAAAGGAACTTGAAACTTGTTTTAATAACAAAACTTGTAATTTATTTTGAATTTGTTGCTTCTAAACTTTATTTTGTGTTTATTTGTAAGTTTGTTTTTTTATTTTAAATTAATATTGTGTTCACCTACTTATTGTAATTATGTCTGTAAATAAGACTTAAGGTGGCTTACATCCGCTGTGGATTTGGTAGACAGACCCGACCGCTCCGCTGCTCTTTTGGTGCGATTTGAAAAGATCCCAGAGTATGAGCAAGACTTACATAGGGCCTTTGAGGACTTTTTAGTTTTGAACCCCGTAGAGGATGAGTTCTATAAAGCTGTCACTTGTGACTATGACCGTACTCATAGACACCATTACCGAGAAGGTTCGCGGAGATATTGATAGGTCGGTTAAGATCGGCCCCGAGCCTTCGCCAGTTGGTTCTTCTCCCGGGCTTTTGATCAGGTTACCTACCCTTGACCTCCCACCATTTGACGTACGACTTGATGCCTGGGTAGGCTTCCTGAACCTGTTTGATAGTCATGTGCACGGACGGGGGTCCTCACCACCAGTCAGAAGATGGCATATTTGTTGTCCTCATTGAGAGGAGAGGCTCGTGGCACCGTCCAACACCTACCCGTGATGGACGAAAACTATAAGATTGCGCGTGAGCTTCTGACCAAGCGGTATCAAAATGTTAGGCGTTTGGCTGACACTCATGTCAACCAAATATTAGGGTTGCCTATAGTAAGTAAGATGATTTGCGCAAGGAACTCTTGAACCCATTGATGATTGCGGTGAATGCCGTGCAGTGTCTTAACTTACCAGTAGATTCTTGGTCTTTTATACTGCTTAACATTATGCTCGGGAAGTTGTCCCCCGAAACTTAAACTGCGCTTTGAACATAGGTATGGTGGTAATAGCATTGACTACCTACCATTGTTCTCAGACTTGTTGAACTTTTTGGAGGAAGAGTGCCGAATAGTAGATAACTCTGCCGGTGCAGGGCGGTCAAGATTTGTTGACCATCAGATGGTCCGGCCCCCTGTTCAACCACCGGTGCCTAGCTTTGAATCCTCAGCGAGATTTTTGGATTCGGGGAGTTGGTAATGTCAAAGTTGAGAACTTGATTGGTAACACGGAACACCATTTTTACATTCTCTCCGTTCTCGGTTTCATGTCCGAGCATCACTGCTTCGGCAATAGTTTTAGAAAATATGTTGGGTCAACACCCCCAGGTAAAATTGTCCCCAGCTGTGGTAACCCTGACAAGGGGTTTGTGTTTGGCTGATCCCACCTTCGACATTCCGGGACCAATTGATTTGTTGCTTGGTGGCGATGTTTTGGGAATGTTGCTCCTAGGTAATGCCCCTGGATAAATTGTTGGGTGTAACTGCGTGGATTAAACGCTTTATTTTTAATTGTCGACACCCCCGGGAGAAACGTCAGTCGCCAGTCCTCACACCATGTGAACAGAAGAACTCGCTTTTATCAATATAAAAGCGAGTCCTTCCGTTTCTGAACAACCTTAATCCAATGATTAAGGTTGTTCAGGACGATCAGTTTAAGACTAAAATCGTGACACTGCGGGCTGGACGTTGTAAGCATAAGGGAACAATTGGATGCCTAAATCCGTTTTTTGATGATTTGGGCCTCCTTCGTGTCGGAGGAAGACTTCGGAATGCCAATTTGCCCTTTGGAGCTCGTCACCCCTTGTTGCTTCCTAATTCTGGTCACTTGGTGAATTTGTTGGTGGCTGTAATACTTTTTTGGCCATCTTACAGCGCGAATATTGGATTCTTGTTACAGGCTCAAGGCTACCTCAAATGGGAGATCTGCCATCGGACCGTGTGAATGAGTCTCGTCTCTTTGCTAGCGTGGGTACAGATTTTGCTGGCCCGTTCTCTGTGAAAGTGTCACACCTCAGGAATGCTAAAATTGTTAAGGCCTATTTGTGTGTCTTTGTATGTCTGTCCATCAAAGCCGTACACTTAGAATTGGTTTCTGCCCTAAGCACTGAAGCCTTCTTCGCTGCCTTGGTAGATTTGTGTCCCGCCATGTTTTGCCATCGTTGACCCGGTCTGATTGTGGAACAAACTACAAGGGCACCGACCGTTATTTAAATGATGTATATAAATTTGTAGCAGATAATCATAATGTAATTGGAACTGCACTCTCCCAAAGTGGATTCAGATGGCTTTTTGGTCCACCAGCATGTCCACATTGGGGAGAAATATTTGAAGCTGTTGTTAAGGCTGCCAAAACTCACTTACGTAGGGTGATAGGAGAAACCGTATTTACCTTTGAGGAACTTGCTACAGTATTTTGTAAAATTGAAGCCGTCCTCAACTCACGCCCATTGTGTCCGCTCTCTTCAGACCCAAACGACCTCGAGGATTTGACTCCAGGCCATTTTTTGATAGGGCAGCCACTTAAATTGTCACCTTGCCTGAATACTCCTTCAGAGATGTGAAGTGTACTCGACTGTCGCGATTTGAATTGATTGACTCAGCATTTCTGGCATCGCTGGTCGCTCGAATACCTTCACATATTGCTAAACGCGTGAAGTGGACTGATAAGACGGACCCTCCTAAGATAGGAGACTTCGTCCTGGTTAAGGATTCTAACCTGTCCCCATTGCATTGGAGAAGGAGACGCATTCTTAACTTGGTTCCAGGAGCGGATGGAGTACCTCGTTTTGCTGAGGTTATGGTTGGAGATTCCGTTTTGAAGAGAGCGGTGGCAACACTCTTCCGTTTGTAGCGTATAGATTCCTTCTATCCGGGGCGGGGGAATGTTTGACTTTGATAATAGTCTATGGACGCTAATCTGTGGCCATGACCTTTTGACATGTCAGTCAGTTAAAAAAGAAAAAAGGCTGAAAAATTGTGATTAATTCTTGGTAAAATGGTATAATTATTTATTTTATTGTGAATAGAGTTTTTGTCCCGTAAGTTTTGTGCGGCCTATTAGAAATACCATTGAAATTGTAGAGTTTCGTTCGCCATGTATTAGGCGCCTACAAATAGTGATTCAGATTTGTCGCGTTGTATTGGTGATATTGTGTCTGTATAGAAATTGTTTGAGTGGCTGTTAGTGCTTTTGGTTCAAGATTGACGATATTGCATACCTTGGGTACCCAGGGTTCTCGTCGCTGAAGCCCCACAACAAGCAATACGGTAAGTTTACATTTTAAGTTATTCGCGGTGCGCAACGAACCCGTGTGAGAAGTCTGGGGCTTTATTCCGAGTTTTGACACGTTCACCGTCACGCATTTTGCGTAAAGTACGGGTATTGAAATATAAGTTCTATTCTGTTGATTATAAAGTTTATATTCCAATGCTCCACACATGTTCAAACTTGCGAAGAATTCGTGTATTTCAAGATGGCGGCATTATTATAGCCAACCTAATACATACTATATAACCATTGGAATAGAACTTATATTTCCATATTTATAATTTGCGCAACCTCTTGTCGTGATTAGCGGTTGCAAGCTCGGAATAAGGCCACTGGTCTGACGAGTTTTGTTTCCCGGCCTCATCGCACAGATAAATATGAACTTATTGTATAATAATATATTAATGCGTTTTTTATGTGTTTTAGATATTGGACAAACTTATTATTTTTAATAGACCTTAATTAATAATAAAATGTCAGATCCTGAAATACATTATTTAACAAAAAGACATATATTTTTAATTTAATTTGACTTAGAACTATGGTTAACATATTTGAGCTTGAACTATTGAAGTTTTGTAGATCCAAAAGCAATGTCACTTCTGCGGTATTACATCTATAATGACAACATGTTACAAAACGCGAACCGCCAAAAAATAACAATTTTCGGACGGTTAAAATTGGTTAGCAGTAGGGGTTTGAGAAAACTAACGTCAAATTATCAATTACGGGGTCTCGTTCGTTCGGAACGTTCGCAGTAGCAAATGCCCTTAACTTCGTAAATTATGCTAATTTACGAAGAAATATACTCGTTGTAGACCCCCTGGTCACAAAGTATATAAGCTCTAGGCTTGTACTATGTGTACCAGAAACATCGATATAATAATAATAATAATATGAAGGACGTTATACAAATATTACCCTGATCGCAAACTAAGCTCTAGGTTTGTACTATGTTTACCAGAAACAACATAAATGAATATTTAATAAACACCCAGACCGTGACAAATTATACAGAAAAATATTTAGTATTTTTTTTGGTATAGGATCGAATCCTACCCTAAAAAACATTAAAAAAAAACAGCTGATAGTGTTGCTTATCAAATTCTGGTAAATAACCTCGGCAATCTAAAATATAGTGCTCATTCCTATGCATACTACTTAATGGACCAAGCAGAATGCGCTTACTCGTTCGTACATCGTGTGCGTGTGCATGCAGGCAGCTGTGTACAATTGTGGACTACAGGGATAGATAGGAAGGCGCATATGGGCCTTAAATCACGTTTCCATTCATGAGAACCACAGATGGCCGCCGCCATACAAATTAAAAAAAAAGTGAGAAGAAAAAAAAAAAAAATGGAGCGTTGATTGGTTGAAGCACAGTACGTAGTATTCTATTTAATATGTGGGTTGAAGTGAGATATAATATTGCGGCAACGAACATGTTTAACATTCGATTTTAGGGTTATAAGCTCCGTATAAATAATAATTATTCCTATATCATGATGGTTCCATTCTTAGTTTCATGGTTCTACTTTTAACAAAGCCTATAAAAACACAGGATCGTAACGTAGCTCGTGCCGAAATTCAATATAATTTTAATCCTGACAGAATCTGTGGACAGAATTAAGAAAATCAATACAACACAGAGGTTGTTGACCTTATCTGGTTCTTCATAAATGTATTTATCTTATTTATCCTTTATCTTCGCGTCGGTTTTTTGTCACCCAACTAGATTTATAAATGTATCCATGTTATTATGGGAAAATTTACCTACAATAAAACTTAGGAAAACTTACCGAAAAGTTAAAATATGCTGGATTAAATGTATAATAAAATTGAGTTTTTAATTCATGCTGAGGTTTTGGCCAGACTTCGCCTTTTGTTGCGGGATATTTAGGTCCAGGGGGAATAATATATACACTTTCACATAAATAGATACATAAACTAATTACTAATAATATAGACACCATCTTTTATAAAGTTTTAAATATAGTTATAAAACTAGTTGTATGCTTTGGCATTGTATAATAAGTAGCTACTTATCTAAGAATAATATTATTTTATTAGATAACCTTTATGTTTGCTGGTTTGTTTAAAGATGTCACAGAAAGATGTTTATTATTCCACAAACATAAGGCTGAGTTCCAAAACGAGTTTAGGCCGGGTTTCTTGGATGGCCTTTAAACTTAACAATTAGCTTTAAAAATAATTTTACAATTTTCTTAACATTGGAAAGTTTAACGCTACACATAATATTTTATAACTTTATATTGTATAAGTATATAATATTACCTACAAAAATCATTAATAAGGTATATTTGCCACTATGAAAAATAGATTTATAAATTATTGAAATAAAATAATATTAAATTTAGCTATTGAGGTTAGCTGGTAGAAAATGCCTAAGGCATTAAGTTCGCCTATGTACAATTTTATTTTGTAATTTTGTGCAATAAAGTATTTTAAATAAATAAATAAGGAATAAGAATATATCTATTTTTGTTCTCAAAAACGTAAGATCTATTGATTATTTCAGTTTTAAAAGGTTTTTTTTTCAGACTTGTCAAATATCGCTATTTTCCATGTTTATTTTGATTGTGACGTCACAACTTAGTGCGCATTCACACTTTTCGTTCCGCGCTTAGCACGGATTACTCTTTTTTAGCCCAAGTCGTTCCAGACGTGTGGAAATGTTAGCATATCAAGTTAACATGAATCGTTCCGCAGTCAGATATGTACACTTGAAAAGTTGTAGCTATGCAATTGTAGATAGATTTACGATAAGTACAAGTAGGGCGGAGGCCTGACCAAAGAACACGATCGCCAATCGAATCGCCGCATCGATCGATAAAAATGTATAGGAATTTTACTCTATGGGTAGAGCCTGATCGACGAGAAATGTCAAATCCCATTCATTTGGCTTTCGATGGGTATTTCGATTCGATTATCGATTGGCTCTTTGGTAAGGCCCCTGGTGACATCGAAAACCAGCGCGACCGCCGTTTTAACACAACCGTGTTATTTCTTTTACGATGAGAGATTTCAAGATGCAGCTCTAAAACGATCGTTGTTGGTTTGGTGCCACTTTTTTAACAGGAAGCAACTATTTTTAATTAAATAATTGAAATTAAGAATTTTTCTACCTTATTATATATATGATATATATATTGTTATTGGTATTGATAATACTCTATGGACGTTTTGTTGCCGAGGCATGGACTCGGCGGGTGACAGCCCGCCGGGGACTTGTCGCGGTGACGCGAGCCTCTTATTTTCTACTAAGGGCCGAACAGTGGAGGTACTGGCGTGCTGCACTCGACAGGAAGAGAAGCTAGTCATCTAGCGGAGTAGGAAGCTCGGCGCCGAGAAACTCTCTCGGCGTAGGCCTACCATTCGGTGGCCAAACCAGCAATGGAGCAATGCCGTGAAGGTGCTCGTAGGGTCCGTTGTCGGCCCGATCGTACATGCGACGGGCGAATCATTCAACAAACTTTTCAAGCGTTTCGACCTTCACGTCATCACTGATTGTTTTATTGAGCACTAACCACGGAGCGCCAGTCGCCATACGCAGAGAGATGTTCTGCTGGCGCTGGAGCCGCGCTTTGTTCGTGACCGACAGAAGTTGGTGCCACGCTGGGGCCGCATAACTGAGTTGGGGACAGATAAAAGTCTTGTAGATCGACACCCTGACCCGGAGTGGTAATTTAGACTTAAGAACTGGGCGGAGCATTGAACGGGCGGCTTTGGCCTTGTTCACAGCAGCAGTGGCCATGGCGTCCATGCTCAACGACTGGGTAATTATACACCCCAGGTACTTGACGCAGTCGGCCCATTGGACCTCCTGTCCCCGGAGTTTCAGGTTGGGTGGTCGGCGGCGGCGGCGGATCACCAGTAGGGCGGACGTCTTTCCCACATTCACAGACATCCACCATTTGTCGAGCCACGAGGGGAGAATGTCCAGCATCTTCTGCATCTTCTCGGCGGCGAGCTTTGGGTCCTTATCGGTCGATAGGTAGGCGCTGTCATCCGCGAACAGCGCCAGTGTGACATCCTGCTCTCCCCTGCCAAGGTAGCCAGAGAGACTTGGGATGTCATTGGTAAATAATGCGTACAGCGCGAGAGATAAGCAGCTTCCTTGTGGGACTCCCGCATAGATGGGATGCTCCTTAGAGGCTTTTCCCTTCACGGCCACGTGGAAGTGGCGGTTGCTCAAGAACGAGGCGAGCAACCGCGTGGCCATGGGTGCACAGGCGAGTCGAGGAGTTTGTATATGAGGCCGGAGTGCCAGACGCGGTCGAAGGCCTTCTCGATGTCGAGAAAGACCGCGACCGTGGACCGGCCTACGTTCAACTCGCTCGCCATGTGATGCAGCACCCAAACCAGCTGGAGCGTAGTGCTGTGTCCCTCGCGGAGGCCAAATTGCTCTAATCGAATGTGATGCAGCATTTTAGTCTCCGGATGAACAAACGTTCGAACAGCTTGGCTGGGTGCGGAAGCAGGGTTATGGGCCGGTAATTGCCCGGCTGACGTTTGGCTTTGCCGGGCTTTGGCAACATGATGACTTTTCCCGCTTCCAAACGTTGGGAAAGTGTCCGGTTCGGAGTATTTTGCAGAGCCGTTTGAAGGCCACTATTGCCCTACGAGAAAGCTGCGATAACATAATATTTGTAATCCCATCCGGTTCTGGAGCCTTTTTAGGCTTTAGGCGGAGCGCTGTGAGCCCCATCTCAGTTGAAGACATGAAAAAATGCCCCGGGAGGGCTTCCGGTTTGGGATCACTTAAAAATTGACGCACTGTTTGCACTATTTAACCATTAAATGCCAGGAGGCTGAAGGGGTAGGGCATAAATTGCCCTCTTAGGTGTTTCCCCAGGATATTGGCTCGATCCTGGGGGGCGTAATGCTTGTTACTCACTTCGTCGACCAATAGATGGATGGCCTGTGGTAATTGGGTCAGTCTCCTGGTGAGGCGATACAGGGCTCCTAGTGCAGCGTCCTCACCAATGGAGTCCATGTAGTTCTCCCAGGCCTTCCCCCGAAATGCGGCGATCTCTGCAGAGAGCTCTTCAGAGATTCTGTTGAGCTCCCGGTTAGAGCTAGGGTTGAAAATCCACCCAGCGTTTTTGGAGTCGCCGCTTAAGTTTGAGTTTGTTTCGGAGGGGACTGGGGGAGAGTTTGGCGTCTTTCGCTAGTATGTGGAGGCAGTTTGAATGTTGCCGCCTCCTTGGCTTTTGATATAGACTCCATGAGGTGGTTTGCAGCTACCTCTATATCGTCCGGCGTGTTTAGGGGACCAGCTAGGGAACAGGTGTTTAAAAGTGATGCCGGCCGATTGGAGACTGATACCAATTGTGCGGATGCTGTCAAACTCCGCGAGCGGAAGTTCCTTATGGTCCAGGTGGGCGATTCTCGCGCTTTCGACATTCATCTCGATTCGAGATTTTTAAACGAAAAATTACTAAATATGCAATTTTTCGTTCAATATTTATATATTTATTATTTATTTATTAATATTTATTTCGTTTAATGTTCGATATTTTTAAACGAAAAATGGCATATTTAGTCATTTTTCGTTTAAGAATCTCGAATCGAGATGAATGTCGAAAGCGTGAGAATCGCCCACCTGGTCTCTACGAATGAGGACTGCGGTACCGCAGCCTCTATCGGAAACTTCGTCCCGCCTGTAGACCATTAACAGTGTAAAAAATATGGTGTTTTTGTTCTGAGTAATTTTGTGCGGCCGCTAATAATTGTGTATTATTAATCTATGAATTGTGTAGTGTTTCGTTCGCCATGTATTTAGGCGCCTACATATAATTGTCAGATTTGTCGCGTTGTGAAATTTGCTATTCATTATATAATTGTTCCAACCTTCCTATAACTCTGTGGTTACAACGTAGTATTGTTAACAAATCGTAATTGCGTGGCATGTTAGTGGTTCAGAAGCCAACGAAGACATTGCATTCCTTGGGTACCCAGATAACTCGTCGCTGAAGCGAAACCACAAGTAAGTTATTTTTTAAACTTAGTTTTCCGGTGCGTAACGCACCCGTGTGAGAATCCTGGACTAGATTTGTTTTCCGGCTACTCACACAGTTTTTAATTAACTATTGTTTATATGATAATAATATATAGGACAAATTACACTTAATGCTCTGGTCACAAACTAAGCTCTAGGCTTGTACTATGTGTACCAGAAGCGACGATATAATACATATTATATTTTATAAACACCCAGACCATGACAAACTGTACAGATAAAAACGTACCTACTACTTAATATTTGTTTGCCATGGGTGGGAATCGAACCCACGACCTCCGGATACAATGCCAAAGGCGCAATCACTATTCCACGGAGGCTATCAAAATTTTATTATTACTGTTTAAATACTTAATTTTTTAGATATTACAATATTAATTTAATTAATAACCGCAAACTAAACTTACCAATGCTGAATTTTCTTACATCATATTTATTTTTTAGGTTTAATGGAATTAAAACAGATATTAATATATAAAATAATTCATTAAAATTCAATTTGTAGATAGATATTTACATGTAAACAAACATTTCTTTTAAAGTAACACGAAAGAACACCCTTTAGCTCGAGCTACACTAACTTGCTACTGCTAACTTTTCGTGTTAACATTTCTGATCTCAGAACCATTGATGGTAACTTGAATTGCCACAAGCTGGAACGATTTCGGCTAAAAAAAACAGCCATTCGTGCCAGCGATGCTAAGGGGCCTTATTCCGAGTTTTCAAACGTTAAACACGACAAGACGTTGCGTAAGTTCTATTTCAATGGCTATATAGTCTGTATTAGGTTGGCTGCCGCCATCTTGAAATACACGAATTCTCCGCAAGTTTGAACATCTTATGAGCATTGGAATTTCAACTCTATATTTAATGTGATAGAACTTATATTTCCATATTTATAGTTAACGCAACGTCTTGTCGTCTTTAGCGGTTGCAAACTCGGAATAAAGCCCAAGGTCGGAACGCGCCCTTAAAATATTTTTTTTCGTGTTATTTTTTGACGTATGTTTGTTTACATGTAACTATCTATATATTATACAAATTGGATTTTAATAAATAATATATATCTTTTTATTTTTAAAAAATCGATAAAATCCTCAAAATATATATGATGTAAGAAAATTCAGGGGCCTTATTCCGAGTTTGCAACCGCTAATCACGACAAGACGTTGCGCAAACTATAAATATGGAAATATAAGCTCTATTCCATTGGTTATATAGTATGTACTAGGTTGGCTATTGTAATGCCGCCATCTTGAAATACACGAATTCTTCGCAAGTTTGAACATGTATGGAGCATTGGAATTTCAACTTTATAATTAACAGGATAGAACTTACATTTCAATACCCATACATTACGCAAAATGCGCGACGGTGAACGTTGCAAAACTCGGAATAAAGCCCCAGTTTTGATATATTAAATTTGAGGTTATCAATTAAATTAAGTGTAATATCATTAAGGGCCTGATTAATAGCCTTGTTACAAAATGGCTATATGCTATTTTGTTATTGTTAACAAAATAGCATATAGCTAATGCTAATGGCTATGCCTACATTTGCATTCTGATAATATCAGGGGCCTGACCAAAGAACACAATCGCCAATCGAATCGCCGCATCGATCGTTAAAAATGTATAGGAATTTTACTCTATGGGTAGAGCCTGATCGCCGAGAAACGTCAAATCCCATACATTAGGCTTTCGATGGGTATTTCGATTCGATTATCGATTGACTCTTTGGTAAGGCCCCAGAAAGATATGTGATCTATTAATATAACACCTATTTTACCAGATTTGAGCAAATAAAGATTTTTATTATTATTTTAGCCAATGCTCCTGACTGTCAAACTACATATGAAAAAAACATACTTAAATAGTTTTTTTTTAAATAAACTATTGTTTAAATACAATAATTTAGGGTCGCATTAATAGTCTTTTCTTAGCCTGAGCCATTGCTTGGAACTACTAAAATTTAGTTTTTTCATATGCAGTTTGACTGTCCGAACTTCGATCAACATTTGCTTAGTAACGACTATTAATCCGACCCTTAATTTTTTAATGCCTGTTTATAGTAGGTTTAGTAAATAGTGGAGGGTTTTTGGGTGAAAGCATATAGTTAGGTATAATGCGACCGAATTGTCTATTCAGGCGGACAAATAGAGAATAAACGAATGAACTAACAATAAATGGCAACACTTACAGCACGACAGCGACGTGTCGCCTTCAAATCAAATCAAATCAAATATTATTTATTTCATGTAAATCTTTACAGATATTTATGAATAGTCAAAAAAAAAAAAAAGTTTTAACAATAAGGTCTAGAGTGCGTTTGGTTAGGCTGCTATATATATATATATATAACCATTATAGATTAATTAATAAAAGGTGTCATAAATAAAAGTATTGAAAAAACCAACCAACCGAACGCACGCTACATAACCAACTAGTGTAAGACTAGGTGGTTAGCTGATTCCATTGACCTTCCGATTATCATCTGCCATACAAGGGTGCCACCGAGGCGACCGACCTCACCAACCGTATCCACGCCTTAAATATTAGTTCTTATATTATCATTATATTGGCTGTAGACATTTTTTAAATGACCATCAATCGCATTAACATAGTTATATGGATCGGTATCTTTAAGGGCGTAAACACTAGTTGTAAAGTCGATCCCTCCGGAGACACCCCGGAGAAAAAGGTACCAGCAAGTAAAAAACTCTGGTGCTTCACACAAACTAACAGAGGAATATAGCCATTGAGTTACCGATATGCATATCGCAGCATACATTAAATGCTCTAACCCTACTAAAAGCATGCGCAAAACACCCTATGGCAGATTATTTAACAGTTTAGCAATTGGTTGCTGTACCAATGTACAGAACTGCAAATACTAAAGAGTACAGGCACTTTACTAAATAATAATATATAATAACAGAGTACCTGCATAATGTAAATATTAATAAGTAATCATAAGATATACCTTATCCAAAGATAAAATTTAAATATAATAAAAAATAAATTAAGTAATAATAAGTTATTACAATATCAGATTTAACATACCTACTAGGGTACTCATTTGAAAAGGCAATACTAGTTGTGAGACCTCAATTGCAGATCAGAACGGGTCCAGACATCTTTATCATTAATATAGTCATTAACTCTATAGTAACCCCTATGGATTAATGTTTGTTTAATACAATTTTTAAACTTTATTTCACTTAAATCTATAATACTTTTAGGTAATTTATTAAATAACCTTATACTCTTAATGACAAAACATTTATTAGTTTTTTGCAGTCTAAACTTTGGAATATCAATTTTATCTATATTTCTTAAGTTTAAATTATGCCTGTCGCCATTTTTACTAAACATACTTAAGTTTTTCTTGACGTACAATAAATTCTCATAAATATATTGAGATGGTAGTGTCAGTACATCAATCATAGGAAATGTTTCCCGGAGAGAATCACGAGCTTTCATGCCATATATTGCCCGAATAGCCCTCTTTTGTAAAATAAATATACTATCAAAATCTGCCGCGGATCCCCACATTATAAGACCATACGTCATTATACTGTGAAAATAGGCGAAGTACACTAGTCTGGCTGTTGCAACATCAGTTAATTGTCTGATTTTTCTGACTGCATATGCAGCAGAGCTCAATCTATTTGATAGAGTATTTATGTGAGCTTTCCACTGTAGTTTGGAATCGACTGTGATCCCTAAAAACACAGTGGAGTCAACAAATTCCAGATCAGTACCACCTAACTTCACTGTGGAATTAATACCAGTTACGTTGGGGAGCGTAAATTTTAGACACTTAGTTTTCTTAGCATTTAAAACTAAATTATTCGCGGTGAACCACTTCGAAACCATTTCCAGAGTGTCATTTGCTGATGATAATATATTATCTTTTCTACTAACTTTAAACAGTAGAGATGTATCATCAGCAAATAGCACTATCTGCGCCATCTCCTGAACCATATGTGGAAGGTCATTGATGTATACTAGGAAGAGGAATGGTCCTAAAATTGAGCCTTGCGGAACACCCATCTTTACAAGGGCCCCTTCGGATAGACAGCCATCAATATTAACACCTTGAGTTCTATTGGAAAGGTAAGATTTTAATAGATTTAAAGCTAAGTCGCGAATACCATAAAATTCTAACTTATCTAACAAAGTTTGATGATCAACACAATCAAACGCCTTAGATAGATCACAGAAAACACCAACGAGGTCCTGAGAATTTTCCCATGCATCGGTTATTTCCGCAATCAAACTTGTACCGGCATTTGTTGTGTTTCTTCCTTTTGTAAACCCGTATTGTTGATCATGTAACAATTTATTTCTATTAAAATGACTTAAAAGTTGACCGAGAATTATTTTTTCGAATATTTTACTTAAGGCTGGCAGGACAGAAACAGGACGATAATTATTTGGATCTGTCTTACAGCCGGACTTGAATATGGGAACTATTTTACTATTCTTCATAAGATCGGGAAAAATTCCTTCATTAACACACCCATTAAAAATATCAGCAAGTACCGGTCCTATAGTATTAATGATTGGTTCTATAGCTTTGACCGACAACCCCCATACATCTTCAGTTTGCTTCTTTTTCAACATTTTAAAGTGTTTAAGAATATCCTCATTTGTGACATGTTTAAAAGTAAAATTAGGTATTTTTGGTATTTTAATATATTGTTTTAAAAATTCCTTAGCAGTACTAGCTGATGATTCAATACTGTTCGTGATTTGTAATGGAATATTAGTAAAAAAATCTTCGAATAACTCAGCAACTTGTTTATTGTCCGATATCATAACTCCATTATGTCTAATTGAAATATTATTTTGCCTAATTAGATTTTTTCCAGTTTCAGTGTTTATCATTTCATCAGCCTTCAATCAAAACTGTGAAGACTTTGGCAGGTGACAATGTGCGGTGTGCGGCGGCGGCTATATTCTGTTCTCAAAACTGGATTTATCATAGATTAATAATATATATGGATTTATGGCCCATGCACCTCCCTATTGTATCTCCATGGGCCTACTGACTGCGATACACAGTTTGGTGCCTTGGCGGTAGGGTCAGCCAAGTCGGACCGTCTGTTACTAGTCTAAAATCATTTCCCTCCCCATCTTTTAAAATTTATTACTTTTTTTTAAATGTCATAATCAAAACTAAATAGTACATATTACTATATATAATCTGTGAACAAAAGTCAAATGCAGACGAGTGACGATTTTTTTTCACTTTTTTTTTGTCTTCAGTGAGCGAATAAACTATTATTAGAATTAAAATATTCGCGGAAATCGACATATTAGATTATTATAGTTATTTGTTCAGTGAAAATAGAGTGGCCCTAAAAACTGGTATAAGTATTGGTCGTAAATTAAATTATAAAAATGAAGTCCTTAGTTTTAATTTTCACAATATTGTGTTACCTGTCTTCTGAGGTATTTGGAGCAATAAACAATGTGGACGAAGAGGTCGGGAGTGGCCGATACGTGATCGAAGGGGTTGTATATCGCCCTGACGATCCAGCTTTGAAAAACTGGCAAGTAGAAACTAAAATTCACGTCAATGGCGGAGAGTTCATTGGGTTCATTAGAGAAGATGGTTCTTTTGTGATCCATAACGTACCAAGCGGGTCATTCATTGTAGAAGTTGTCAATCCCGATTATATGTATGAGCCTGTCCGGGTAGAAATTAACTCTAAAGGAAAGTATAGAGCAAGAAAAGTTAATTATGTTCAGACATCCCAAGTGATTCAGGTGCCGTATCCTCTGCGCATGAAGGCAGTCACGAAGTTCAGATATTTTCAAATGCGAGAACAATGGAGGGTTACAGATTTCTTATTCAACCCAATGGTCATAATGATGGTGTTGCCGCTTCTGCTGATCATGGTGCTTCCTAAGATGATGAACTCTCCAGAGACCAAAGAAGAATTGAAGCAAATTGGAAATATGGGTAAATTGGGTGAAATGCCTGAGGTGTCTCAGTTAATCACTTCACTCTTTAATAAACCTTCTGCTTCTTCATCATCATCTTCCACTTCCAAAGCAGCAAAACAAGTTAAGAAAAGACAATAGTATATTTAGTAGTTTTGTAGTAAATAGGTGAACTTAGTCAAAATAATATTTATTATCTGACACTTTGTAGTATTACCCTTATAATGTAATTTATAGTCCAAAACTTTAATAAAATTATTCCTGCAATTAAATAAGTTGTTCTTTAAGGACTTTTTTTAGTTTTATTGATAAAAATATAACATCCATTGTACAGTTCCTATTTACCTCGGTTGTGGGTTTGAAAAACCCAAAAATGTAACATTTTTGGAGGTATTATATATATGACCAATATCTCACCTCTATATATATATATATATATATATTTATGTACCTAATTAATTATATTTACATGTACAAGTAACTGTTGATCCCTGGCTCCTGTGCTAGGTTACCCTGTGTTACAGGAACCAGTAATAACCGCTCCATGCTCATGTAGGTACAATATTTACAAAATACAGTTCAGCTTTATTTAGAATACACAAGTAACAAAATTAAATAAATGTGTGTGCCTGTGAAATTTTGTGTGCATGCATGCGTGTATGTGTGCATATGTGTGTGCTTGTGTGTGTGTGTGTGCGTGTGATTGAGTATTATATATATACTTACAAGAAACCTACAGATATAATACTTATTGATATATACATATATATATACTTAGTTATGGTTATTTAATTACAGTTAGAAGACCTTCAGTAGCATCATAGTCAAATTGGTTAAGCCAGATATCAGATATATATCTATTTTCCTTTTTTTAAGTTTGGTATAGGAAAAGAATCCCTCATACTATATACCTATATATATATAAAGAATACCTCATAATAAATAATTCCTATAAAATATCAAGACAGAAAATTAAAAAAAGGAAACTACAGTCATTATTTATTTTATCTTTAATAACATGGAGATATTTTTCAAGTTTAGTAGACCAGTGCCTTTGAAAAAAAATTTTGGTAAAATGTGAAAAAAATAATAGTAGGATACAACCCATTGGCAAAGGAAGAGAATATAACAAAAATGATAGGAAAAATAAATTACAGGCGATCTGAAGTCGGGAAGTGGGTTTAAGGGTAAAAAACGGCTATCTTGATTTCCGACAAAACTACAAGTACTATTGAAAAAAGTTAAATTGCAAAGTTGTAGGTAATAAAATGATATTCACCTTTTGTATTTACACTTTTTTCACATAACGTCAAAATTTATGTGAAAAATTCAAATACCTAACTAAGTTTTGGGTTTTTTATTTTTCTCTTCAATTTTTTTTTATTCACAGAATTTGATGAAAAATTTATTTCCATTTTTTAAATTATTTTTTTTTATTTAAACTATTAATTTTTTCACCTTATTTTGACTTAATATTGAAAAAAGGACCCTAATTTTGGGTACTCAATGGAGGGGTTTTTAATCCCACCTCGTCATAGCAAGTGTCTAGCTCGTCGCGATGTTTGGATAGACGCAATAACCCATCTATAAACAGTTTCACAAGTTGGTGTAGTAAAACGGTCCAGCAGCTTAAAGTCTTCTCCGAGGCACTATAGTGGTGTTGTTAAACAAATGTACATAATTTTTAAGATTACATACTGGGGTTTAAACCAGGGACCATATTATTTTTAAGTCTAATGAGACAATGTTCTTAGCTATCCATGGCTTTACCGTGCGGGTGCCGGGTCCATTGCGTGGTTGAAAGGCAGGCGAATGAACTGCAGCATTCCCGGACTTGAGACCGTGAAGTAGGTTTAAAGGCCTTTTGAACTCTCACCTGCACTGTGTTCACTACCCTCTCTACTCAACCAAACTCTATATGATCCTGTTAGCGCCATCTTGGTAACACGTTCCATAAAAGTTCCAAGGCAAAGATCCTTCAAGATGCAGACTTTTGGAATTTCTCTTGCACCACTGCATAAATTTGAGTTTTAAATCCGTTTCTAGTAATTTCGTTTGTGAGATCAAAATATTTGTTCGACTTGATGTTGTGGTCCTTAGAAATGTTTGTTTCCCATGGAACAATGAGTTCTATAAGTATTACTTTCTTCAAGTACATGTCTGGTATATAGGCTGAAACTGCTAGTTCGTCTGGAATTTTGTAATGTGTTTTGAATGAATCCATGAATATTTTCCATTGTTGTGCTTTGTCCAGAAAGGTTTACTTTAGTTTTCTTGAGTTGTCACTCCTTGACAAAAGTAGTTAGTCTTTCATAACCAACTCGGCCACCATGTATATATATATATTGTTAAGTTACTCACGTGTAAATGTAGACTGAAGGTTGAATCACATATTTTATAACTACCTACAACTTATATTAATCTACCTCTTACTTTATTCTAACTATCTACATCTAAATACACCACATATATATATATATATATATATATTAATGTATACTTAGTTATACAGTCATATATACTTTAATACAATAGAAAAAACTTTAGTAGAGCCTCAGGGCAATATGTTAACTTATTGAGTCCTTGTTACACAACACTTTAGTTACTAGTAAGTTCAGTTATTGTTGTATCTTTTATGAATATTCATTTTTGTTGCTGAAGTGTTCTTCAAGGCATCAATAAGTTTTTATGAATACCGGTGTTACTTTGGTTGTAAAAATATTTATTTTTATCAATACAAATAAATAATATTTTGAGAATTTCCTTATTATCCATGTACCAAAAAAAAAGTTGGTTATAGTTGGGTGCAGTGGAAGGTCTAATAACATAATAATTTTATATTGGAATCTTGATTAAGGATGATTAATATTAGAAACACATTTATTCAAATATCAATGTACAATAAAACAAAAAAATATCCAACATTGATGTTTTTCTTCAAATATCAATCTCGGTAATGACTTAAAGATAGAGTAGTAGGTATCTATTAAATAACCCTAATGAAACTATTAGAGAATGTCGGAGGTTGTGGGTTGGATTCCCACCCATGGCAAAAAAATATTTGTATTTTTTTTTCTGTGCAGTATTCATGGTATGGGTGTTTATAAAATATAATATGTATTATATCATTGCTTTTGGTACACATTGTACAAGCCTAGAGCATAGTTTGTGACCAGGGCAACATGTGTAATTTGTTCCACATATTATTAATGTAATTTTTTTAAAATCATCTTTGCAATTTTTCTGTTGGGTGAAAGACATTGGTAACAAATAAGAGAGTTAGTGTTGTGACAATGTATATTGTTATTTGACGGTAATGGAGACGATAATGACGTCGTCGTATGGCTTGTCGGTACTGGGGTTGGTTTTGGCGGCGCCCACGGCCTGCACTACTTCCATGCCGCGCACTACTCGCCCCACCACTGTGTGCTTGTTGTCTAGCCACGGCTGAAACAACACAATATTATTTAAAATAGAATACATCACCATTTAGTCACTACTTAACTTAAAAGCACTACCTGTTCCAAATAAATAAATCCTGGTATTAAATGGGTTTTGTTACTTGTATTAATGTGACACGGAGAAAACAGGTTTGTCAAGCCTAGGTTTACAATTTTCTTAGTTATACATGGATTTTCTGTGCAGGTACATCGCGTCGTTTGAAGGCGGTGGCGACAACAAAACGCTCGAAATTTACAGTTTTTATGGGGTAATCTATATTACAAATCTTTTTTTTTTGCCTATAAATTTGTGTCGAAACAAATTTATAGGCAAAAAAAAAAGATTTTTCTGCCTCAGATCTTTATAAAAACTGACTTTACTGACCATAGGGCTGTTTTTAAAGTTTCGCCTGTCGTGTTAATACAAACTTCTAATATTACAACAGTTCAGCGGCCACAATCTGTTTCTCATAACGTGATCGTTAGATTGTCAAAATAACGATTTCCGCTATTAGCACGCTCTCCACCAATCAGAGTAGTTTTTTAACCATCGCTGATTGGAAGAGGCTTCGCTGATAACGGAATTCGATATTTTGACAATCTAACGCTCACGTTATAAGAAACAGAATGTGGCCGCAGGTATTATTTTTATTTGGTAATTATTTGTAAAAATCTTTCAGTTGTGAAAAAAAAATCTAAACCACCGTCTCTCAGTCATTGTTATTTATTATGGAAAATAATAATAATGACTGGCAAAAATAGTATCCTTAACTAACAAATTGTCTATGAGTAGAACTCGATTGATGAGAAACGTCAAATCATTTATTATTGTATTCGATCGATCGACGTTTGTCGTATATTTTTGCTTTCAAAGCAGCCTGTTTTCTTTGCCCTCGTGACAAGGGGCTTTATTCCGAGTCTTGACACGTTCACCGTCGCGCATTTTGCGTAAACTATAAATATTGAAATATAAGTTCTATCCTATTAAATATAGAGTTGAAATTCCAATGCTCATCAGATGTTCAAACTTGCGAAGAATTCGCGGCGGCATTATTATAGCCCACCTAATACAGACTATATTATATCTATTGAAATAGAACTTATAATTCAATATTTATAGTTTACGCAACGTCTTGTTGTCTTTAGCGGTTGCAAACTCGGAATAAGGCCCCAGGACATATCACAAAAATAATAGATTAAAAATTTCAAACATTAATATCTTT
Source organism: Monopis laevigella (assembly GCA_947458855.1). Lineage (NCBI taxonomy): Eukaryota > Metazoa > Arthropoda > Insecta > Lepidoptera > Tineidae > Monopis > Monopis laevigella. Next base: position 2,427,429 of record OX381582.1, read on the forward strand.
AAAACCAGTTTTTTTAATTGATGAAAACTAAATTAGTTTCTTATTTTATCGAAATTATAAATAAAAATTACTATTTTTCATTTTATTCGGAAGCCGATAACACGATAAAGCAGAGAGCATAAAATATACTCATAATGCAATTCGTCTTTGTCGCCGCCTATTTCGTTATCGCATCGATCTATATAGAATAAGAATAAGCCGGTACCGTGGGAGCGAGGGTGATGAAGAACTGGCTGCCGTTGGTGTCGGGCCCCGCGTTGGCCATGCTGAGCGTGTAGGGGCGGTCGTGCTTGAGGTGGGGGCGGAACTCGTCCGCGAACTCCCCGCCCCAGATGCTCTCGCCGCCGGTGCCCGTTCCTACAAACGATCACTTCCTAAGTTACGGTCACAGTCACTTCAATAGTTAACTAATTTTCTCAACTTTTTTTTTGTTATATTAGTGCAGGGGCGGATCCAGCATAAAATTTTGGCGTAGAGAGAAAAATTGGATTTATAAAGTTTGATGAACAAAAAAAAACTCTGCCCTCTAGCGGATACGTCTTCACGTCTTCGTTACGTCACACGTGTTGTTGACCAAATAAAACCCCATCATCAATGGCATAGCCCCCCTATGTCCGCCAATGTATTAGTGGCCGAGTTGGTTAGACCTCAGACCTAAAAACTACAATTTTTACGTCTTCGTGTGTACCAATTAATTTTTAATAATAAAAAATAACTGTAACTGCATCATTACGTCGGCATAGTGGAAGCGATCAATGCTGTTAAACCATAATTTATTGATCGACGCCTTTCATGGACTTTGTAGGTCTGTTTAACATCAGGTAGATACAAGGTCACAAGCTGTGCTTCTATAAAAACACAATAAAATGCTATAGTAACCATTTTATGTATTATTAGGTTTCTTCTTATTTGATTGTTCTTAAAAACTTATTGAGTCCTTCAGGAACACTTTGGTTATAGTAGGTTTTGTCTCTTTTATTTAGCAACAAAAATGAATATGCGGAAAAAAGACGTAAAGTGTTCTTTAAGGCCTGAATAAGTTTTTATGAATAAGGCCATAAGTCTTAGGCTCATGGACTTGGACTCCAAAGCATTAAACAAGCATAGTTACCGGTGGGGTCCCCCGTCTGTATCATGAACCCCTTGATGACCCGGTGGAATATGTGTCCGTTGTAGTACCCGTTGCGCGCGTGCACGCAGAAGTTCTCGGCGGCGCGCGGCACGTCCTTGCCGAACAGCCGCACGTGGATGTCGCCCAGGGACGTGTGCAGCACCGCCTGCTCGTATATCCTCTGCACACCTACACACATGCCACTGGTTACCATCACACGCCTTACGAGGAAGACAAAGAAATAGAATGGAAAGCGAATTACCTATACTGGCTGTTTTTTTTAACAATGATAATTATTTTTTATGCTTTAAGTATCAGATATAGAACTCATATTTTAAGTATCACTCATATCTATACTAATATTATAAAGCTAAAGTGTTTGTTTGGTTGATCGCGTTAATCTCAGGAACTGTTGGTTCAAATTGACAGCCGCCGTAGATTAGTGGTTGCGACTTTCGTTTTTTCTGTACAGTTTTGTCATGGTCTGTGTGCTTATAAAAATATGTGTTTTATATCATTGCTTCTGTTACACATAGTACAAGCCTAAAAGTTTGTGACCAGGGACCAGATCTATATCCCCTTCAAGGGTTTTTGAATGGGTTTGCTTACCAAACCCGTTGCACCTCAAAAGTCAATTATAAAGCGCTAACCCATTGAAATCAAAATAAGCATTATCCCTATCAAACTTTACCAAATGAGGTAATCAAATGCCTTTGAAAGTGTAACCCAATGGAGGGGAAACCCCTTCATGTTTTTAAGGGTTTTAAACGATTTTGATATTACTGTATAATATATTAAGAGTCATTTTAGCTTAATTTATTTTTTGTCAGCGGAATGTTCATGGTTAATCAACTACAATAACCATCAACTTATTTTTCTCCCCTACTCTCCCAAAGTTCTAAAATAATTGCACCATAGTTTTGCTGGCTGTTCATGAGTAAGTCTTATAGGCTAAGCTGTTAAACAAAGGGGTTTCCCTTTCGAAAGGGTTTCCTTCATATAGAGGATAGCAGTTGAATTGGGTAAGCAAAATCACGGGGTAATTCGTTGTAAGAGGTACACTGTTTAAAGACTTAAGCCGGCGAACGGGTTTTCCGGTCCCTGTTTGTGGCCAAAGCAATATGTGTCAATTGACCTACATATAAAAAAAAATGAATTTTAGTGTTAGATAGCCCTTTTATCGAGGAAGGCTATAGGCTACATAACATCACGCTACGACCAATAGGAGCGGAGTAACAATGAAAAATATTAAAAAAATGGGGGATAATTATTCCTTTCGAGAGCGTACGCTGCGTAAACGGTTTATGTAGCGCGGGTCAGCTAGTTCAAAATAAAACAAGTTCGTAAATTATATATCATATGAACGCTTATTATGTTTTAAAATTACTCAAAGAACTATATATTGTCTTCGTATCAAGCAAGTACCTTTAGACAAGTGCCGGGGTCTAAATCGTCATTGTATGTCAATGTGTTGATACGGGCGACACTATAAAATATGTGTTACATTATTTACATTATAGAACACAATATAAAATAAATTACCACTGTCATGACAAATAACACCTACAGTATAAGTAGGCCATTGAGTTTAGGTCCGTATTTTTTACTATTATTAGAGAACGACATAACACTCTACACCCACCTGATGATAAGTGGTATGCAGAGTCCAAGAATGAAAAAACCAGCTGTCACGAGTGTAAGACTGTTGGTTACTTTTAGTATTAGATGCCGATTCACGTCTCTTTTGAAAAACGTGCAATTAAATTCAAATAATTCAATGCAAAATTTAATAGTTGGAGGATAAGCATTATCTCTGATAAACCACTATACATTTTAATGCATGAATTTCACCGCCATTAATTAGTTATTAAAATCTGTCATCAAATTAAAAGTTGAACTGTAGTAGGTATATAAGTAAGAAACCTTGTCCTTCGGTAGCGGAGATGATATCTTCTTTGGAGGGCTTCTCGTTGAAGATGTCCCGGTCGGCGTCGGGGGACTTGATGTCGTCGGGACTGCGCCGCGAGAACAGGTAGAACCTAAACCATACACATCATTCACTTCTACAACTTCAAGGGTTTGATCTGCAATGCACTTAAGTTCAATAGTAATAATCATTACATCAGCATTCCAGGAGGATGGACACAGGTGTTCACCTTGTTGCCTCTGGCACTTTGTGTCTAGATATGTCATTTATTTATTTTTTATCAGAGCACGGCATGTGACTTTATATCTACCAGATGGTAATTCATGGACTTTGTAGGTCTGCTCACCACCAGGTAGATACAAAGTCATATGCCGTGTTCCAAAAAAATACGTTTTTGCATTTTAATATCCTTGCTGCTTTATCTTCAAATCATTCGGCCGTTTCATAAGTGCCTCTTATTTAATCAACGACATTCCAAATCGGAGAACCCCGAACCCAAGACATGATTTATTTTATCCATTGTTATCAATGGGTTACTTAATTAGGTTCTCTGTTGGTGTTTGGTTATACGATCTGTTGTCAACAAAATGTAAAATTTCTATATAGGTGAATTACCTGTATTCTTTTAGAAATAATGATTCTTTAAACCTATGTCTAAAAATAATTACCTATTCTTTTTATAAGCTGTGCAGAAGAGAGTGGGGTCCGTTTTGACTGTGAGCAGAGTGGGGTTTTCTGAACCCTCCATCTCCAGGGTGTTTGCCACCTTGGACTGGTTCGTTCTGCCCTGCAACATCACTAGTTACTCCACGCTAACGGCAGAACACTTGGATAAATCACTACTTTGGGATTCGCATAGATCAGAAAACACTGTTTTGTATATATCTAATATATTATGTACTGTCTGTGTATATTGATATTAATTTATTCAATGTTTGGTGCACCAGCAGATCCCGGAAATAATAATAATATGTAGGACATTTTACACACATTGCTCTAGTCACAAACTAAGCTCTAGACTTGGTGGTACTGTAACCCTTCTCTATTATAGACCAAGGCTAATACTGGCCATGTAAATGTTAGTTTTCTTATTAATGACATTTACTCAAAAATGCATGTAATGTGGTCATTATTTTGACAACCTTGTTTGAGCAAAGTCGACCTTGCCGTTCTGTTTCAAGGAGCGGCCGGCAAAGTTTTGCTGGTCGCTCTAACAGGCCGGCCGCTATTTTGACGTTTCAATGTTTTTATTTAAATTATTTGCTGGTTTTATTTAGATTAGGTACTTGCATTTTTGAGTAAAGCACTATACAAGCCTTGGCCCACTGCGACTGCTTCGCTGGTCACGCTATGATTGCCTCGAGCACGCCTAGCTACGCTCTAAGCCTTCCAGATTGGCCATCATTGCAGCCCTTGCTGTATCTCAGATCGTCCATCAAGTGTTGCACGCCGACCGCGCTGCGTCGGCCTGGAGCTGCGCTGTCGGCCATCATCAGCGCGACCAGCAAAGTAGTCATTATAGACCGCGGCAGTAATGTACTATTATGAAGGAAATTGAACAAATGGAAAGAATTTGCACATAGATCATACATAAAGGATATATAGAAATAAGAAAACGAGTGAAAGCGCGATTAATTCTCACCGTTTTAGTTTTTATTAATTTCTAGGAAAAGGCATATTCAGTGTAGGGAATAAAAAGGTATACAAATAAAGTCATAGAAGTATTATTGGAAGTTGTTATAAAGAAGCATCTGGAGGAGTTAACCTGAGGAAATTGGGTGCGGCCCGAAGGAAGAGAACTAAACATACCTTTGGTCACAGTACTATGTATACCAGAAATAACAATATAGTATTCAATGTAAGAAAGAAGAACTTTTCTAGATCTACCGGATTTAAACTCTCAAGGACAAGCATTCCTGGCAGTGGCAGATCGAGGATTGATTTTTTTTTCGTTTTGGGGACGCCCATATATTTTTACAAGGCTTTAAAGATTTGTCTGTCATACTATAACTGAAAAAATCATTCCTGACCGGTATATCCTTGTGGTGGTAGTGATCTGACCTGGAACATGGCGACGTGCAGCGGCCGCAGGTTCTCCGTGCGCGCGAGGGTGGCCACCACGCCGCCCGTCACCAGGTTCACCAGCTTCACCCCCAGCACCGTCGCGTACGCCAGGAAGTATCCGCTCGTGTCAAACACCACGTTGGATAGCTGCATCCACTCGGATTTGTCTAGGTCGCGCTCGGTTGCCATTCTTAAAATTACACAATAATGAAAAAAATATATATAAGTGCGAATACAGAATTACGTACAGTAATAATAACAAGTAGGGCACATATTGCTCTGGTCACAAACTAAGCTCTAGGCTTGTACTATGCGTACCAGAAGTAGCGATATAATACATAATATATTTTATAACCACCTAGACCATGACAAACTGTACAGAAATTTTTTTTTTCGCCATGGGTGGGATCGAACCCACGACTTCCGGATACAACGCCAAAAGCGCAACCACTAGTCTACGGAGGTTGTCAATATACAACTCATCTCTGTCGCTCGAACTCCGATATACACATAGGCCCCCTACTATGACGGCTAAAATATCGTCAATCGAATGCCCGTCATGTAACCGCAACCTGAAAGCAATACCACCTCGACAAGAAGTCGATACAGTACCAATGCTCCTGAATACCGATGAACCCACTGACTAAAACCGAAACATGACTAGAACACTTGACGGTTTTTACATGTACAAGGGTGGTTATAATTTTTAATAAGTCTTTTGATTATTATAGTCCTATACAATTTGCTATGAATATGATATTGACGTAGTATGTGTGAATAATAATAAGGTTAATTATACCAATATTAAGGTTTGAAAAGTTTTTTTTTTCCACCGGTTTGATTCCCGGCTAGGAGAATAAATTATTCAAACATCTAATAATGCAGTTTCAGTTTTTATCAAAATCCGCCCAAGACTCCTTTGAGCATTTTTCGCTATTCCTTATAATTTAGGATTTGGCCTTGAAGGCACACTTGAATAATTCACACTGTATAACACTAAAAGGTTTTTTTTCTGATTAAAAAAAAACAATAATACCCAAAACCGAATGATAGATGGATACAATGACCGACAAAAATATGATTTTAATATTCTGCGACAAACAAAGTACGAATATTCATTTTGTATGGAGAAATCGCGAAAAGAAAGTGGCCCCAGCCTAGAGGTTAAGTCACTGCGCAACTGATAACAAGGTTAAGCAGATGACAACAAGGCCGGCCTGGGATGGGTGACCGCTTTATACAACGAGGCTATTTCGTCATAAACACCGCAACAAGCTCGCCACTTGTTAGGTGTTGCCTCCGAATACCATCGGCGAAATGAGGACGGGTTAATCCCTCCGCTGGGTACCCTGAAGCCGTTTAAACGGTTCTCGGGAGCCAAAGAGGCACTCGTGATGGTATTTTATATTTTTTTAAATGGCGAATTTAGTGTCCTTAAAGTAATGAATTAAACATTTAATAAAATAACATTAACATAGTTACCGTCTTCCAAATTCCATGTTAGGCAACTGTTGTACCTTGTGCTGTAGCTCTTGGTACAGCTGGAGGGTTTCGTCAAATATCCGATACAGTTTGCCGGTCAGGAAGTGGAACACGCGCACCTGGGGAAGGGGCAGCGGCTCAAATAATATCAATTAGGGAGCCAAAAGAGTTGATGGATCACGTACAGTCATAATTAACAATAAAAACAACTTATGTTATTTGTTTCATAATTAAAGAGGTTTTTATTTGGTTACATGGCAATGGACAACAAAACTAGATAAACAAATATCTATAATATACATACAGAGCGGAAAAAAGGTTGTAGTTGAAGGGAAAGTACCCTAAATATTGATGATCTAAAAAAATTAGTAAAACTGCATTCAAAGATTTTGGAAAATGCGGTGGCACACCCGGAATCGAATCGACGGAAATCCGAAAAAATACAGACTGTTACTACTTTTATGGCACCAATAGATATATATATTAGGATCAATTTGTCGTAACATCATTGTATCTTAAATTAAAGAAAGGCAAGTAATATATATTAAACAAAATATTACCTTCCGGTCTAAGCTAAACGTCGCCATCTTTCTGCCGTCTGGAGAAAATGCTAAAGATGTAGGACTTGTTTTGCTCTTTACAAAGTCATACAAATTGGTATCTAGTTTTGACTCAAAGAGTACTTTTTTGGGGAACTGGTACTCGTGTTTGGGCCCGGTCCAGTACTCAACGATGCCTGCCTTGTCCACGGATACTGCTGCCTCGAACACCGGGTTGTAGGTGATCACCACCACCGGGTTCTGGTGAAGGTTCTCAAATGTATGTATGGGAGTACCTGAGGCTTGTGTTCCATCAAATATGTGAATATTTTTGCTATTTTGTTCAGATCTGAAAGTATCATTGCATTATGTTTATTGTCAGCAGAGATTCTAATTGCTTTTACTCTAAAGTAATAACAATGTCCAAGCTGTTGTATTGGCTTGTAAAAAAATATATTAGTATTAAAATCATACTGAAAAAAAATCACTAATTTTGAAGTCGAAAGTTTTTCTGGAGAGTCGTCCTACTCTCCAGAAAAACTTTCGACTTTTATTTTATAATCATAAAGATACTCACACAGCTAATGCAGATATGGGGTCTCCCGCAGAATGTACCCACTCCACACAGTTTGGTTCAAATTCTATAGAAATCATGTTAATCATGTCTGTAATAAAAAAAGACATGAGTTTTATCCAGAGCTCAACAAAACATACAAATAGTCCCACCACAAGTTAATAGATGTGTCCACAATTTGGAGATGATATTTGGGGTGGGTAAAATAAGATTGAAAGAACGCCCAAAGAGTGCGGTAGTTAGAAGAATAGTGATTTATTTTAATACTTTATATGTAGGCGCCGACCTACAAATTAGCAGACTTACAGATGAACGATAGCTCGGACACCTGCCCATTAAGAAGGAATGAGGGCGACACCGTTTGTGACAATAATAATGTAAAATATTAATTTATGTAGGATGTAAAAGTTGTAAAGAAATGATAATTATAAAACATTTATATTATAAACTTAAACAATAAAAAATGTTTTAATTATATGGTTAACGATGCCTGCTCTGGGCTCCGCAAGTGCCTTCCGAGGCGCGGGGATAATGATGCTCAGCGGTGTTGTCTCCTGGCCAGCCTTTCGTCGTCGTAAGAAGATAGGTGTTATGTTCGGTAATATGAAACTTGTTGCCTTTAATAATGCAACCTTGACGGATATCTAATCCGGTACTTTATTTGCATTCGTCAGGGAAAATATGCAGACAGCGCGTTTGTCGTAACACGAGTATTTGTTATGTTATTTGATCCAATGATCATCGCAAGTTGTAACTTTTTTTATTACGTTGGCTTGTTAATAAAATATAAATTAATTAAAATAAAATCGGAAGTCTGATTTTGTCAGCGGAGCGGAACCTTAGCTTCAATAATAATAATATGAAGGACATTAGACACATATCGCTTTAGACAAACTAAGCTCTTCACTTGTACTATGATTCTTTGAGGGTAGCCCGAAGTCTGTAGACGCGCGTGTCTATTACAGTTATCAAATTTAATTTTATTGAATATTATTGTGCAAAAGTGTACTCATTTTGTAGAATAAGCATTCGTATAGTAATATTAAGTGTGAGAAGTGTAGTATTTACGCAGTGATCTTGGTGTTTGTGCTATCTCAACGAATCCCTTTATCTTCAGTAAAATGGCGGTACCCATTTTACTGTTGATTATTTCTTGCTCCTTCACTTGACACTGGAATCATTATACCGTATGTTTGCATACGGTCATGTGGCCATTCCTAAGTCTAACCTAGTCCTTTCCCTATTCCTTTCCATCCTATTATCCCACTTTTACCGTACATTATTACATTTTTTTAATCTACTTACAACTTGTCATTGGCAATATTATGCTCAGAGCGTAGAATGCTATTTAGGTAAAAGAAGAAGACTTGTACTATGCGATAAACAACGATACTAATACATATTATATTTTATAAACACACAGACCATGACAAACAATACAGAAAATATACTTTTTTTTTTTTTTTCCATGGGTGAGAATCGAACCCACGACCTCCGGATACAACGTCAAAGTATCTACGGAGGCGTCAATAATAAAATATGACTTCGCATTAATTTATACAGTTCTGTAACATTTTGTGATTTAACTGGCAGGATTACTAATTTTTAAGACTTCGCAAGATTCAATTTTTAGTCCTAACAGAAGTAACAAGATGTACTACAATCACTCTGCCAAATACTCATTTACCTAGTGGTTGAACCTCTTCCCTTACAAGTACTACGTCATCTATTTGAACATTTCGAGTTGGTGTTCTCCACTTTGAAAGTAATGGAAGGACAAACTTTTTCTCGAAAATTGCTTGTTAATATTTTGCACTAATTGCCATCTAATTGTGAAGTCAGGGTCAGGTTGCGGTCTTAATTTTAGTGGTTCACCGGCTAAAAGTATCCTGGTGTCAGGTATTTGATCGATCGGGTTTTATGTTGTTGTAAGACATTCTTCGAAAGGAATGCCAACACAGCGTTGCTACTACTTGTCGTAATAAACTGTATTCGTTTAATAATTTTATGGCCAAGTCGTTTTTACAATTTAAAGTTGTATTCGTATTGAATGTTGTTTTTTTTTTGGTATGGGGTAGGTATATGTCAGTTGTGTGAAGGTAAGACTTCTTGTAGCGCAGTCTGCGGCTTTATATTCTGACTTAACATGGTGCCAACAATTCGAGGGAATAATGACTATGTTTTGAACTTTGACACCTTTTCTGGCTTCTCTGACAAGTAACTGGGGAAACATTTTCATTGTAGTAAAGACGTATTTATGCCTCCCTTTGCCATAAGGGAATGAGTCTTTGTTGTTATTAAGATCGTTGAGACTATAACCAAAGGTCGTCTTAAAAGATGCAAGACAGTTCTCAAAATTGTGTTTGAGTCTTCTAATCACCATAGACAACATGAAATGTGTGATGGTCTGTTGTCTATTGTCATAAACTTCATGTTTTTGTAATTCTTCATAAAATCAATGTAACTTTTGGACAAGCTGTCGTTGTTCTTCATGTTGTTTTTTAAGTTGTAGAATTCAGGAACTGTTAATTTAGAATTTGGAAAATAATCTAGATTCTTTTCAAAATCAGGATTATTGAGGATGGCGACCTCATTGGGTAAACGTTTCGTACTTGATTTATATTGATCATCTGAGGATAATATTGGATTAGTAACCCAAGTTACCAATATTGGGGCATTTCTCTAATCACGACTTGGCACCCAAATGTCGTTACGCTCCCAGATATATCCAGCTTATAGATCAAGATGTTTGCAGCAGATCCCAGCCCATTACAAGTTAAAAATTAAGATACATGTGTTAAAACAAACTTCTAGGCTAGGATCCAATTCAGTGCATGCTTACATTGTTTACTATATATTCAATATAGGTTATAGGTAATTTGATAATTATAGTGTTGTATATTTCATTTTTATTATTATAATAAAATTAACAAAAATAATAAATAATACATTTTTTTTTTATTAAAAATTACACAATAACATAGGAATAGAAATCCAACAAACAAGTGGCTTATGTTACTTTTATTAAAACTTACCAAAGTTGACTACATCAAATACTTTAATAGTCTTCTCGGGAGAAGCTGTACATAGTAAGGAGCCAGTACTGTTCACAGACACTTGAGTTATCCGAGACAGATGACAGCGGAAATGCTTCACAAACTCAATGCCTTCTTCCTGAAAAATAATATGAATCACTATATGAAGTTCCAGTATAATAGTTCCACTTTTGCTTTTACCACTTTAGCAGTAAAACTAGAGTACATAAGTGAGCTTATAACATATTCTACATAAAATTAATTAACATGTAATTATGATATTAATCATAATTACTTGTCAGCTCCAAACTAATGTTTGGAGCTGACACTCTAATGCAAACAATTCTATTAAATAACTAAGGAGAAAAACAACATAATACAACATTAATTTACAAACAATTCTATTAAATAAGAAAAAAAGAGAAATACAATTTTTGCAGCAAAATAAATATAACATGCCAACATAACATGCTTATCAAGTATAAAATCTTGCTGGTGGAGGATCCAAGTTACCAATAAAACATTTTTTTTTTAAGTTTTATAATAAGTAAACTTATAGCTTTCCATATTAAACTTAAAAAATACCTAATAATTTTGTTGCACTTTTCATTTGAGGCTCATCTGAAAAAAGGATGACCTATGAATATATTTACCTTCTTTGTTTTTTATATATTTATGTTGGTCAACAATATTAAAACAACAACAATATTAATACAAATGTCATGTTAAACATAGCAGTACTTCCTGAGATATCTCATGTGGACAGACAGACAGACTCCTGAATCACCTTAGGGGTTCTTTATTTCATTTCATTGTTGAAACTCTAAAATTTATAAAGCATATAGTCAAAAAATAATATAAAAATACTGTACTTGTTTTTTCCAGAATTTGAGATGTCCATCCTGGCTAGCAGTAATGAGAAAGTCTGTTTTGGTCATCACCACATGAGTGACTACATCTCGGTGCATATAACTGCGCTCATAAGTTTCAGATGAAGGTAAATTCTCTAAGTATAGAGACTCAAATTCTAGGACTGGAAAAAAAAAATACAGGTTACTAGTCTCCAAAAAAATGTGTAGTGAACCAAATAGACAGTACAAAAAATGCTATAAATATTATTATATTAAAAAATCATTGAGATAAATTAATAAAATGGTAAAAAAAAAAAGTTACATAATGAAAAAGAAACATGTCCATAGGCATTTTTCATTTCAATTGAACAAAAATTTAATAAAAAAATAACAGGGAGATGGGATAACATGTTGTCCAAATAACAACATCTAATATTTTTTAATGTGGCCTACTAAACTTTTATTGGATTTCACTTTAAAAAAATGTGTGAGTAAAAGAAGTTATTTTGCCATAATGCTATGGTCCGCAAGTTACATTTCATATACAGATTTCTGTAATGACAAGGGGCATCAGTATAGAGTTCACACATTCATATAAAATAATATGTGTACAACGTGTTTCATATGGAACAGTCAGTTCAAAAGGTATAACTTTCTTCAAGCACTAAGAGCATACCAATATGTCTGGTCTAAAGGTTTAAACTGCTTGTTTGTCTGGTGTGTAACTTTGTAATGTGTTTTGAATGTATCCATGAGTAATTTCCAGTATAATGCATTGGCAAAGAATGAAAAAGGCTCTAACATTAGCAACACCAGACATTTTTGAACTGTTTGGTGTTACTGAAGTAAAGCCTTTGGTGTCACTCAAGTAAAACCCAATAACTTGTCAACTAAAACTTGTGCTAACCCATCAATTATTTTTTATATATTATTAGTCAAATTGGGTACTGGGTACTGCCATTTTATCAAAGGCTGTGTGTTCACAATAAGAAAGGTCCCCTGAAGGTTGACATTGATGATAGAAGATTTTTTTTTACTTTGATTGATAATGTCAACAATGTATCTGAAGTGCATGAAAAGGGCAGTTAACTTCCATGTGAGTTTTTTTTTAAAACTAGTGATGTTCCAATAAAATTTCTTTATAAAGTTTTAATCAATTTTTATGGAATCTTTTTATTTTATTTTTCCTTTATTTTTTAACAAAATCATTTGTTTAATAATGAATGTAAAATATAGCTTCTCTAAAAAAATATAAACTAGGCAGAGATACTAAATTTTAATTTATAGATTTAGAACAGATTTTGCAATGAATAATGTTTTAAATAGAAGATTTATGTAAAATATCTTTATATATTGTTGAAAAATAACTATTTATAAGGTAAGTTATTATTTAAAATACAAGTACCTATAAGTTTTTACGTGAAATAAAGTGCTATCCTTGTTTTTAGATTTTCAGTGAAAATAGTGGAAGACTTTCGCTGACCAAAGAACAAATCTATAAACACTTCAGTGAGACTTATGCAATGCCACAAAGAGAGGTAGCATACCCGGATCCACCTTCAACACGACCGCATAATCCTGCAGTAGACTTTCAATGCAATCCACCAAGCATTGAAGAGACTGAGGAGCAAGTGAAGAAGAAAAGCGTAAAGTCAGCACCAGGTCCGGATGGCATACCCTACATTGTATATAAAAAGTGTCCTCACATTCGCAAGTGTTTACATAACATCTACTGTAGAATATGGTCAAGCAAACAAGTACCGACTGTGTTCGGAGAAGCAGCTTTTGTTCTTATACCAAAAAAGCCTGAGGTTACTGATCCTAAAGATACAAGACCTATTGCGTTAACAAACACTATGTCCAAAATCTTCTTTTCTATACTTCAAGCAAGAATGTCGAGGTTTATGATCACAAACAAGTACTTTTTATCCCAGCACCAGAAAGGATTTCTTCCGGGAATTTCTGGTTGTTTGGAACACAACACCTTACTTTCGGAATGTTTGAAGGATGCCAGGGAGCACGAGCGTCAATTGAGTGTCTGCTGGATTGATTTGGAAAATGCTTTTGGATCGGTCCAGCATAAATTGCTACAAGTTGCCCTAAAATGGTATAACTTCCCAACAGTGATCATGGATAAAATTGCTAATTATTATAAGAACTTAAGATTTGTCATTACAAATAAAGATGGGTTCACAGATCCTCTTAAATATAATGTTGGGCTATTTCAAGGCTGTTGCCTCTCACCAATAGCTTTCAATATTGTTATTAACATCTTAATTGACAAACTTAAAACTAGTGAAAAGAAGTGGGGATATAGATTCAAGTTAAATAATGTATATTCGGAGTCCATCTTAGCATTTGCAGACGACCTAGCAGTGCTAACACGCAATCCAAAACAATGCCAGAATTTGCTTACTCTGGTAGACGAATTCTGTGTATGGTCGAACGGCATGAGAACAAAACCATCAAAATGCTTCTGTCTGTGTCTGGGCAGACGAAATACTAGGTTTACGTCATACGACCCAGAACTATTCATAGCAGGGCAGAAAGTAGCCCCAGTAGAGGAAGCCATGCCTTTCAAATTTCTGGGCAGAAGGATCGATTTTAAAGGAAGAACACCATCCTTAGATGTAGTTGTGGAACGCTTTATTAATGACATCAACAAGGTAGATCAACAGCCAATTAGTAATGTCAAGAAAGCTTGGATTTATGACAACTACCTAACATCTCGTCTAACATGGCCTTTTCTTGTATACGACTTCAACAAAACTCTTCTGGTAAATCTGGATGCAACTGTCATAAGAAAACTTAAGTCTTGGCTTGGATTAGCACAGGGCGCTGACTCCTCTACGCTGTTCAGGGGACAGCAACAATTTGGAATGAATTTTAAAAAACCATCTGAGTTGTACAAACATCTACGTGTAACCAAGCAACAAATCCTGAGTAACTCTCGGGATAATCTGATTGCATCTCTCCCAAAAGACTCATTGGCCTCTGAGATGGAGTCAAGACTTCAGTTTCATAAATCATTTATGAGCGGTGCCCAGATCAGCAAAAGGGGGTTAGGTTGGAAGAAAAAGGAATGTGATAAAGATGTTATTAAATCTTTCCTTAGGGAAGATGAAGAGCATGGCTATAGAGTTCACGCGATGACCCTAGAAGTACAGAATGAATGGCTTACTTTGGGGGAAGTTTGTATTCCTCCAGCCCTGAAATGGCGCACACTTATGTACGATTGGTCTCCGGCACTTATTAAGTTCTATCTGAATGCCTTTCAAATGTCCCTACCTGACCAGAGTAATCTGGTAAGATGGGGGAAGGCAACAGATAAGACATGTATATTGTGCGGTGTTGCTGTAGGGACTGCCAGACATATACTTGCTGGGTGCAAAACTCTACTTGAAAAAGGTCATTATTCGCACCGACATGATAAAGTTTTAGAAATTATTCGTGAAGCTGTAAGTCTCAGTATTGCTAGAGCCAGAAAAGGATTAACAACAAATGAAAGACTGACTACTTTTGTAAAGGAGGGGCAACTCAAGAAAACTCAAAGTAAACCTTTCTCAATCCTGGACAAAGCACAAGACTGGAAAATATTCATGGATACATTTAAAGTACATTACAAGATTCCAGACGAACTAGCAGTTTCAGCCTATAGACCAGACATACTGGTGTACTCTCGGTGCTTGAAGAAAGTAATACTTATAGAACTCACCGTTCCGTGGGAAACAAACATACCTAAGGACCACAACATCAAGTCGAACAAATATTTTGATCTCACAAACGAAATTACTAGAAACGGATTTAAAACTCAACTTTATGCAGTGGAAGTTGGTGCAAGAGGAATTCCAGCATAGTCTTTGCACCGTCTATTGAAGGATCTTGGCCTTCCGAGAACAGCCGTCGGAACTTTTATGGAGCGTGTTTCCAGGATGGCGCTAACAGGATCATATAATATTTGGTTGAGTAGAGAGGGTAGTGAACACAGTGCAGGTGAGAGTTCAAAAGGCCTTTAAACCTACTTCGCGGTCTCAAGTCCGGGAACGCTGCAGTTCATTCCCCTGCCTTTCAACCACGCGATGGACCCGGCACCCGCACGGTGAATCCATGGTTTGCTAAGAACATTGTCTCATACTTACTGACAGCCCGGAGAGACGGGATGGCCCTGGAAAGACAGGTGACACTGGAACAGACAGGTGGCTGCTGGAAAGACAGCGGACAGCTTGGAAAGACAGCCGAGGGCTAAGGCCTAGCAAGCCAGGCCCCTGTATATACTCGCTAAAAAGTCTAAAAAGAATAATACCCCCGGGACAGTCCGAGAGGGGGGGCGGAAGAACTGTCCACAGGAGTCTTTAAACAACGACCTTGGCGAGAACACGGAATTGAAATGCCCTACGTGCGGGAAAATTTACAAGAGACAAGCCTGGTTTAAGAAACATTTAAAATTACATGAAGGAAGCGAAGCACGACAGTCGTCTGTAAGTTCTTCGGTCAGTACTGCGGATAGAGCTGACTCTCATATGTCCCAAGGTACACCTACATGTGAAACCAACCAGGAGTCCATCAACATCAGGACGCGTCTTAGCATCCCCCCTATTAAAGAATCAACTTGGAAGGTGCACGATCTTAATTTGGCAGTCTTGCTCGATAGCCCTGGTTCCAAGCAAGATATTAACAGCCAGGTACAAACCTTCCAGTCTACGGTATACAATTACTTTGTGGAGCACTATCCTCCGGAATCCACATATGCATATACCAAGAAAGAAAATGCTTTTAAACTGAAAATGAGGCGTAAAAAGAGGGAGCTCATCAAGAAACTTCGCTGGGCCAAAGCGATGGGAGACAAGAACCTGTGCCACAAGTTAGCCAGGGCATTAAGATCTATTCTCAAATTAATCCAGGGAATTTGTCTCCAGATACAAGATAATAAAAATCAATTTAATAGAGCCCAGCATGAAGTTAGATTTGACAAAAACCCTTTTATTTATGCTAAGAAGATTTTCAGTGAAAATAGTGGAAGACTTTCGCTGACCAAAGAACAAATCTATAAACACTTCAGTGAGACTTATGCAATGCCACAAAGAGAGGTAGCATACCCGGATCCACCTTCAACACGACCGCATAATCCTGCAGTAGACTTTCAATGCAATCCACCAAGCATTGAAGAGACTGAGGAGCAAGTGAAGAAGAAAAGCGTAAAGTCAGCACCAGGTCCGGATGGCATACCCTACATTGTATATAAAAAGTGTCCTCACATTCGCAAGTGTTTAAATAACATCTACTGTAGAATATGGTCAAGCAAACAAGTACCGACTGTGTTCGGAGAAGCAGCTTTTGTTCTTATACCAAAAAAGCCTGAGGTTACTGATCCTAAAGATACAAGACCTATTGCGTTAACAAACACTATGTCCAAAATCTTCTTTTCTATACTTCAAGGCTGTTGCCTCTCACCAATAGCTTTCAATATTGTTATTAACATCTTAATTGACAAACTTAAAACTAGTGAAAAGAAGTGGGGATATAGATTCAAGTTAAATAATGTATATTCGGAGTCCATCTTAGCATTTGCAGACGACCTAGCAGTGCTAACACGCAATCCAAAACAATGCCAGAATTTGCTTACTCTGGTAGACGAATTCTGTGTATGGTCGAACGGCATGAGAACAAAACCATCAAAATGCTTCTGTCTGTGTCTGGGCAGACGAAATACTAGGTTTACGTCATACGACCCAGAACTATTCATAGCAGGGCAGAAAGTAGCCCCAGTAGAGGAAGCCATGCCTTTCAAATTTCTGGGCAGAAGGATCGATTTTAAAGGAAGAACACCATCCTTAGATGTAGTTGTGGAACGCTTTATTAATGACATCAACAAGGTAGATCAACAGCCAATTAGTAATGTCAAGAAAGCTTGGATTTATGACAACTACCTAACATCTCGTCTAACATGGCCTTTTCTTGTATACGACTTCAACAAAACTCTTCTGGTAAATCTGGATGCAACTGTCATAAGAAAACTTAAGTCTTGGCTTGGATTAGCACAGGGCGCTGACTCCTCTACGGTGTTCAGGGGACAGCAACAATTTGGGATGAATTTTAAAAAACCATCTGAGTTGTACAAACATCTACGTGTAACCAAGCAACAAATCCTGAGTAACTCTCGGGATAATCTGATTGCATCTCTCCCAAAAGACTCATTGGCCTCTGAGATGGAGTCAAGACTTCAGTTTCATAAATCATTTATGAGCGGTGCCCAGATCAGCAAAAGGGGGTTAGGTTGGAAGAAAAAGGAATGTGATAAAGATGTTATTAAATCTTTCCTTAGGGAAGATGAAGAGCATGGCTATAGAGTTCACGCGATGACCCTAGAAGTACAGAATGAATGGCTTACTTTGGGGGAAGTTTGTATTCCTCCAGCCCTGAAATGGCGCACACTTATGTACGATTGGTCTCCGGCACTTATTAAGTTCTATCTGAATGCCTTTCAAATGTCCCTACCTGACCAGAGTAATCTGGTAAGATGGGGGAAGGCAACAGATAAGACATGTACATTGTGCGGTGTTGCTGTAGGGACTGCCAGACATATACTTGCTGGGTGCAAAACTCTACTTGAAAAAGGTCATTATTCGCACCGACATGATAAAGTTTTAGAAATTATTCGTGAAGCTGTAAGTCTCAGTATTGCTAGAGCCAGAAAAGGATTAACAACAAATGAAAGACTGACTACTTTTGTAAAGGAGGGGCAACTCAAGAAAACTCAAAGTAAACCTTTCTCAATCCTGGACAAAGCACAAGACTGGAAAATATTCATGGATACATTTAAAGTACATTACAAGATTCCAGACGAACTAGCAGTTTCAGCCTATAGACCAGACATACTGGTGTACTCTCGGTGCTTGAAGAAAGTAATACTTATAGAACTCACCGTTCCGTGGGAAACAAACATACCTAAGGACCACAACATCAAGTCGAACAAATATTTTGATCTCACAAACGAAATTACTAGAAACGGATTTAAAACTCAACTTTATGCAGTGGAAGTTGGTGCAAGAGGAATTCCAGCAAAGTCTTTGCACCGTCTATTGAAGGATCTTGGCCTTCCGAGAACAGCCGTCGGAACTTTTATGGAGCGTGTTTCCAGGATGGCGCTAACAGGATCATATAATATTTGGTTGAGTAGAGAGGGTAGTGAACACAGTGCAGGTGAGAGTTCAAAAGGCCTTTAAACCTACTTCGCGGTCTCAAGTCCGGGAACGCTGCAGTTCATTCCCCTGCCTTTCAACCACGCGATGGACCCGGCACCCGCACGGTGAATCCATGGTTTGCTAAGAACATTGTCTCTTTTTTAAGGAGGCAACAATATGAGGGAAACTTTTATGTGACAATCAATACGTACAAACATTCTGAAAAGAAAACGGAGAAAGGTGCTTTAGCCCCGTTTTCTTGATGGATAGTCATTTTGACTAATTGTTAAATAATGACAGATAAATTACTATTATTACTATATAAATTATTATTACAATTTCGAATAAGGATAAATGAATTAATTATAGTTGCTTACTGTAAAAGATATCTACAAATAGTCAAATTTAGCTATCCATCAAGAAACCAGCCCTTAGTCGTAAATGCAATAGCTTATTCGTAAACAAAAAATTAAAATATGCTATTCACGGTAATATTAATAACATTTCAAATTACAATGCAAATTATTGTAAGATTGAGTCATATGATACAACCTATAAATTATTTTGACAGCCTCTGAAGACTAGTGGTTGCGCCTTTGGCGTTGTATTGTTTGTCATGGTCTGGGTATTTATAAAATATAATATATATTATATTGTTGCTTCTATAAAATATAATATGTATTATTAGTTTGTGTAAGTGACCAGAACAATATGTGTAAATTATCCTACTTATTATTATTATTTATATTTACATTTATAAATCAACTATAATAGAACAATAATCGATGGAAAAAAAAAAAATTGTGTAACACTTTTCTTATTATCAGATCCAATTATAATTAATGTCAAAAAAATATTCAATTTAAGAAAAATCCAATTATTTTTAAATGTCCATCTCTAAGCACGATGCTTCAGGGGGCCTTTCTTATCGTGAACACAGTAGAAGGGATTGTTTAAGATAACACAAACACCAAGATCACTGTGTAAATGCTGCACTTCTCACACTTAATATCACTATACAAATTCTACAAAATTAGTACACTTTTGCACAATAAAATTAAATACAGTCTACCCTCAAAGAATCCAATCCAGATGTCAATCACTATAAAAATAAGCAGACATACAACAGTGTATTGATCAACCCTATTATTGGGCTGTATTGCCCAATAATAGGGTTGATCAATACACTGTTGTATAACAGCACTGTTTGCTCCCACTATGCAGGTTCAACGATATGATCACAAAATGTGTCATCTGCAAATATCCATTTTAATTCTTATTGAATAGCCATGCTGCTTGATCGTTAAATCAACTTACCCTTTCAACAAGATATCGAGGAAGTTTTATTTAGAAAGTACTTACCTTTTCAATCTCTTTTTCTTTTCTTCTTTTTTTGGGCAATACAGCCCAATAATAGGGTTGATCAATACACTGTTGTATAACAGCACTGTTTGCTCCCTCTATGCCGGTTCAATGATATGATCACAAAATGTGTCGTTTGCAAATATCCATTTTAATTCTTCTTGAATATCCTCGCTGTTTGATTGTGAAATCAACTTACCATTTCGACAAGATATCGAGGAAGTTTTATTTAGAAAGTACCTTTTCAATCTTTTTTTAATATGTTTAATATAAAGCAACCTACCTTTTCTTTTCTTCTTTTTAGGCTGTACTGCTTCAGAAGGCATAGGTCCAATCCAGCCTTCATTTTCATCTACGTCTTTTAAATTGTCTGAGATTTCAAGCTTCTCCGGCGATTTCTCGTCACTCATTATCTATGAAAATAGGCCTTCCGCAATATTTAAAACTACAATTGACCGCAATTCAAAAAGAAATATATTTTCACTGGTTTTCCAATTTTCACTTCAATTCAAAACATATTCACTATATTCTTTTTTTTTTTTTTCAATTTATCCGAATCACGAATAGAAAAAACAAGTGGAAGTGCAAAGAAGGCGTGTTTAGTGTGGCACAATTAAGCGTAGCTACGCTTATTTGATCCCAATCGTTATCAGTCGTGTCTAACATCGCTTCGAGTTGGTAGTCTCGCGTCGTTTCTGATTTTTCCGCATAATTATTGTAAATATGCCGTATTGTTGCATTCTGGAGTGCAAAAACGATAGTAGGAGAAAAAATCTTCGTAATGGAGGTGTTTCGTATCATCGGTAAGTACGATTTTGTTAGTATTCTTTAAAAACCTTAGCTTATTTTAGTTTACTAATAATTGTAGTTTAGTGAAGTTAAAATCAACCTTATGAAATTGTAATAAAGAATACTTTAGATTGAACTTTGGATTTCAAAAGTTCTTGCTACTCGGTTAGTGTTGTAGTGGGTGCTTATCGATATAACTAATTTATTTAAAGAAGAGAAGGAACAGTTTCGGCAGATATACAAAATTATATACTTACATATTTTTTTAAATATTTATTCATATTGTATCGCATACAATTTTTTAATAGTGTGGGCTTAGAATAATAAAATGTACGTGTAAACTCTTTATAACGATAAACTCCCTATACGTAGAAGTCAGCACAATTTGGTTGGTTTACCACATACATAAAAAAAATATTTATAGCGCAGCAGCTATTCTCTATTACGAAGAATTGTGTTCATATTTAGACACAGTAACAGTTGTTTGTAAAAAGAAATTGAAATTAATAGTATATAAAATTGAATAATCAATATTTATTAGGCTACCATTGTTACATTTACTTACCATTACCATTACTTACTATTTACCATATTGTTATAATGAGCGATTTATATATAATTTCATTAAAATCATTGAAAGGTCATCAATAAGAACTTAACCAACTTTCTAACCTTCGTCATATGCACAAACAAAATTGGGGTCTGTACCATTGCGACTAAAAACTCATTTTTTTTAAATAACGATAAAAAATATTTTTATAAAATAATGTAATATTCCAAGCAAAAATAATTTCTTCATTTTGCCTAATTTCTTTATTTTTATTACAAAAATACTAGTTATATTAAGATTGCGTCCCAAAGTTTTGTTTCGTGCTCACGTCACAACAACATCACCCAACTCAACTTAAAAAAATATACTTATCTTAAAAATCAGGGTTTTAAGCCTTTATATTTTCTAAAAGTTTTATAGCTATGTTTTCTAAAAAGTTTTCCCTTCCATCTGCGTTTAAATATATAGAGCACAATTTATATTTAAAAAAAAACATCGATATCGATACTTTAAATATTTTATTATGTCGCCGCCTTTCAATTATTATATTTTTATGCAAGGAAAGTTCTAGAATAAACTAAAATACTTTTTTTATATAAAAGATAATATGCCTTATGTCTACTGAACAAAACATTTATTCGAATGTTGTAGTAATCACACCATCTGTGTTGGAATAGCAGAACAAATTTTATAGGAGGTTCTTACTACTTTATGATAGATGGCATGATTATTTTTTTATATGAATTTAAATCTAATTATTTAGAGAATAGTGTTTAAAATTGCTGTGTATATTTGCAACCAATCAGGACGAAGTGGTTATAGATTCAATACTTATAGATATATGATTTTGGCGACACCGGTTCTAATACATTTCCACTTGTCTTTTTTATTCCGTGATCCGAATATTGGAAATTGGAAAGCACCGAACACAATACTCAAGAGTTGGAAAGGCAAAGGGACTTTTTTTTTTACATTCAATTCGATTATTAAAAAATATAATCTGTCACTTTTTTTCCAAATATGGAAAGTTAAAGGGATCTAAGCCTATACCACCACGTCTTTAGTAGTTTTTGTCTTCGATCATATAACCAATGGATGGAGCATAAATAGGTTTTCCCTCTGCCAAAATACATGGTCATAATGGCCATATACAATATATAAAAAATTTCACGTTCAATCGGCGTCATTTGGTATCGTATGATGTCGCAAAACTGTTTTCCACTCACTCAAAAAAGATGGTTAATTGTGCAGTTACACTATTTCTAAGTCGATCTCTCACTTCAAATTTGCGGAACCATGGTGTCTCCTATCACTTGTGAGTATAATTTTCATTAAATATAATTGTATTTTATAAGTACGTAAACGATAGAAATAAAAAGTAGTAATACGTGATACGGGAGAGACAACTTGACACATCGCGTAGTGCGGTAACACAGATAAAATAGAGTACTACGTATGCGGTAATAAAGATTTGAGCTTCGATCACTATTCTTATACATTTATTCGCTACTAAATTAGAGCTGGGAAAAGTTTATTTAATAAAAAATCGATATTTTATATTTTAATTATATTATTTTGCAATTTCGAGAATCTTTTCTTGTTTTACCCACGGAATAGAAAAAAACAAGTGGAAGTGCAAAGTAGGCGTGTTTAGTGTGGCACAATTAAGCGTAGCTACGCTTATTTGATCCCAATCGTTATCAGTCGTGTCTAACATCGCTTCGAGTTGGTAGTCTCGCGTCGTTTCTGATTTTTCCGCATAATTATTGTAAATATGCCGTATTGTTGCATTCTGGAGTGCAAAAACGATAGTAGGAGAAAAAATCTTTGTAATGGAGGTGTTTCGTATCATCGGTAAGTACGATTTTGTTAGTATTCTTTAAAAACCTTAGCTTATTTTAGTTTACTAATAATTGTATTTTAAATGAAGTTAAAATCAACCTAATGTAATTGTAATAAAGAATACTTTAGATTGAAATATGTATTTCATATGTTCTTTGCTACTCGGTTAGTGTTGTAGTGGGTGCTTATCGATATAACTTATTTATTTAAAGAAAAGAAGGAACAGTTTCGGCAGTTATACAAAATTTTTTACTTACATATTTTTTAAAATATTTATTCAAATTGTATCGCATACATTTTTTTTAATAGTGTGGGCTTAGAATAATAAAATGTACGCGTAAACTCTTTATAACGATCAACTCCCTATACGTATAAGTGAGCACAATTTGGTTGGTTTACCTTAAAACACATACATAAAAAAATCTTTATAGCTCAGCAGCCATTCTCTATTACGAAGAATTGTGATCATATTTAGACACAGTAACAGTTGTTTGTAAAAAAAAAATTGAAATTAATAGTTTATAAAATTGAATAATCAAAATTTAGCAGGCTACCATTGTTACAATTACTTACCATTACCATTACTTACCATTTACCATATTGTTACAATGAGCGGTTTATATATAATTTCATTAAAATCTTTGAAAGGTCATCAATAAGAACTTAACCAACTTTCTAACCTTCATTTAAAATATTTTTAGGTTTCCCAAAGACGCCACAGTCAAAGGGAAATGGATTGATGCAACAGGTAGAATTAATTGGATGCCAACAAAATCAAGCACCATATGCTCTAAACATTTTATAGAAGATGATATTTTAATATAAAAAAAGGATATAAATATACAAAACTAACAGCATTTCCAACTTTGAAAATCGTTAAGCTTTTTAATCAAGTTACCGTGTTTTTTTATTACTTCATACATAGATATACATATTGGAAGTGTTTATGATATTATATTAAAAATTGGGGTCTGTACCACGGAATAGAAAAAACAAGTGGAAGTGCAAAGTAGGCGTGTTTAGTATGGCACAATTAAGCGTAGCTACGCTTATTTGATCCCAGTCGTTATCAGTCGTGTCTAACATCGCTTCGAGTTGGTAGTCTCGCGTCGTTCCTGATTTTTCCGCATAATTATTGTAAATATGCCGTATTGTTGCATTCTGGAGTGCAAAAACGATAGTAGGAGAAAAAATCTTCGTATTCTAGGTGTTTCGTATCATCGGTAAGTACGATTTTGTTAGTATTCTTTAAAAACCTTAGCTTATTTTAGTTTACTAATAATTGTAGTTTAAATGAAGTTAAAATCAACCTTATGTAATTGTAATAAAGAATACTTTAGATTGAACTTTGGATTTCAAAAGTTCTTGCTACTCGGTTAGTGTTGTAGTGGGTGCTTATCGATATAACTTATTTATTTAAAGAAAAGAAGGAACAGTTTCGGCAGTTATACAAAATTATATACTTACATATTTTTTTAAATATTT
Source organism: Monopis laevigella (assembly GCA_947458855.1). Taxonomy (NCBI): domain Eukaryota; kingdom Metazoa; phylum Arthropoda; class Insecta; order Lepidoptera; family Tineidae; genus Monopis; species Monopis laevigella. Next base: position 2,452,221 of record OX381582.1, read on the forward strand.
ATTCATATTGTATCGCATACAATTTTTTAATAGTGTGGGCTCAGAATAATAAAATGTACGTGTAAACTCTTTATAACGATAAACTCCCTATACATAGAAGTCAGCACAATTTGGTTGGTTTACCACATACATAAAAAAATATTTATAGCGCAGCAGCTATTCTCTATTACAAAGAATTGTGTTCATATTTAGACACAGTAACAGTTGTTTGTAAAAAGAAATTGATATTAATAGTTTATAAAATTGAATAATCAAAATTTATTAGGCTACCATTGTTACAATTACTTACCATTACCAATACTTACTATTTACCATATTGTTATAATGAGCGGTTTATATATAATTTCATTAAAATCATTGAAAGGTTATCAATAAGAACTTAACCAACTTTCTAACCTTCGTCATATGCACAAACAAAATTGGGGTCTGTACCATTGCGACTAAAAACTCATTTTTTTTAAATAACGATAAAAAATATTTTTATAGAATAATGTAATATTCCAGGCAAAAATAATTTCTTCATTTTGCCTAATTTCTTTATTTTTATTACAAAAATACTAGTTATATTAAGATTGCGTCCCAAAGTTTTGTTTCGTGCTCACGTCACAACAACGTCACCCAACTCAACTTAAAAAAATATACTTATCTCAAAAATCAGTGTTTAAGCCTTTATATTTTCTAAAAGTTTTATAGCTATGTTTTCTAAAAAGTTTTCCCTTCCATCTGAGTTTAAATATATAGAGCACAATTTATATTTAAAAAAGCATCGATATCGATACTTTAAATATTTTATTATGTCGCCGCCTTTCAATTATTATATTTTTATGCAAGGAAAGTTCTAGAATAAACTAAAATACTTTTTTTTATAAAAGATAATATGCCTTATGTCGACTGAACAAAACATTTATTCGAATGTTGTAGTAATCACGCCATCTGTGTTGGAATAGCAGAACAAATTTTATAGGAGGTTCTTACTACTTTATGATAGATGGCATGTTTATTTTTTTATATGAATTTAAATCTAATTATTTGGAGAATAGTGTTTAAAATTGCTGTGTATATTTGCAACCAATCAGGACGAAGTGGTTATAGATTCAATACTTATAGATATATGATTTTGGCGACACCGGTTCTAATACATTTGGTGCTTTATAGCATTTCCACTTGTTTTTTCTATTCCGTGGTCTGTACCATTGCGACTAAAAACTATTTTTTTTTTAAATAACGAACAAAATATTTTTATAAAATATTTTTTATCGTTATTATATAATATTCTAGGCAATATATAATATTCGAATATTATTTTTAATATTCCAGGCAAAAATAATTTCTTCATTTTGCCTAATTTCTTTATTTTTATTACAAAAATACTAGTTATATTAAGATTGCGTCCCAAAGTTTTGTTTCGTGCTCACGTCACGACAACGTCACCCAACTCAACTTAAAAAAATAAACTTATCTTAAAAATCAGGGTTTTAAGCCTTTATATTTTCTAAAAGTTTTATAGCTATGTTTTCTAAAAAGTTTTCCCTTCCATCTGCGTTTAAATATATAGAGCACAATTTATATTTAAAAAAAAACATCGATATCGATACTTTAAATATTTTATTATGTCGCCGCCTTTCAATTATTATATTTTTATGCAAGGAAAGTTCTAGAATAAACTAAAATACTTTTTTTATATAAAAGATAATATGCCTTATGTCTACTGAACAAAACATTTATTCGAATGTTGTAGTAATCACACCATCTGTGTTGGAATAGCAGAACAAATTTTATAGGAGGTTCTTACTACTTTATGATAGATGGCATGATTATTTTTTTATATGAATTTAAATCTAATTATTTGGAGAATAGTGTTTAAAATTGCTGTGTATATTTGCAACCAATCAGGACGAAGTGGTTATAGATTCTATACTTATAGATATATGATTTTGGCGACACCGGTCCTAATACATTTGGTGCTTTATAGCATTTCCACTTGTTTTTTTCTATTGCGTGGTTTTTCCGCAATAATTAAGGTATTGTGATATTCATCTCAATTTAAAACAAAAATGTCGTATATCAATATTAAATGAGAATATCGACTTTTGTGCTATCTATTTTGACAGTTTTTATAGATAGCGACAAAACGCCATCTGTTGCGTTAAATAATAACTACTGGAAAACTCCTCATTTTATATTATTTATTTCTATAATGAGGAGTTTTCCAGTAGTTATTATTTAATGCAACAGATGGCGTTTAATCGCTATCTACAAAAACTGTCAAAATAGATAGCGGTAATATACAAAATACACCCAAAATTTAGGGTAAATAGGAAAACAAATACCTTTATACGAATAATTTATAAAATTTACTTAACTTTGTTTAACATATACACTAATATCCTGAGCACTTTGCCTTACGGTACCAATTTAAGCAATAATTTTTCTTTTAAATATCATCATATTAGTAATTAAATTTGAATTTCTAAGGTACCATAGTCTTTTTTACGAAGTTTTTCTTGACAGGGTATCTACTAAAGATTATACAGAGCAAGAATAACGAGTACGTAGATACATATTTAAGATGACAAAATATGGTAAAAATAGAACACGTCTTGCAATACAAAAATTTAGTTTTAATTCATAGAGAATTTAGAGTGTATATTTGAGTAGTCTATATAAAAATATAGACTACTCAAGTATAGAAACTGCCTTTTTTGACAGTTTTTGTGGATATCTCTCCTGCTGCCATCTAGTGGAATATTTTGGAACCGGCAAAAAGAAAACTCCTCATTGATTTTGGTAATTTATTAAATAGCAATATACTGTTTATTAGAAAACATTTTTTGTAATCAAAATTTTGGCATGTCAATTTTGTTTATATTTCTTAAGTTGCGGGTATGCCTATCAGCATTTTAATTAAACATATTATATTTTTTCTTAACTGGTTGATGACTGGTGACGTCACACGCAAGTAAACAAAACAATACACAGATTATAAATCATGTGGGTGAAATAGAATAGAGTATGATATATAGGAGATTATTTAAACAGTTATGCTAATATTTTTTTTTTTTTATTAGGTACCTAACTATTATTTTGCTTTACATAGTAGGTTTTTCTATAGTGAATAGGTATGTGTAACAATATTGTGTGCATGCGTTGTGTATATTTAGGTATTATAAATGCATTTGCAACTTAATTTAATATTCTGTATTCTCTTTTGTTTTTTTTTTAAACCGGTAAACCCACAGACTAAAACCAAAACATGACTAGCTCACTTGACGGTTTTTTCATCTATATGAGCGGTGGTAACGAGACCGGTCGGTCACCCTAGAAAAGTTATAGAGACCTTCCTCCCACCTAAAAATTGTTATATTTTTTTTATATTTTCAATTTTGTATTAGTTCTTAGCTTGTAAAATATTTTGTTGTAAACATTGTTGATTGTTAACCGTAGTGTATTAACTAAATAAATAATTAAAGTAAAGTTAAAGAAATAAAATAAACATTATATATTTATTTAATAAATATCTCATATATAACACAAAACGGGAGCTGGCAACCCTAGCTTTGTATGTATACCAATCAGTTCAAACTAAAAATATAAAATAAACGCCCCTTCACCTGCCACGAAAAATATGTCTGACCCCGCATTTGTCACGCTGTTTTTCGCGCGCCGTAACTCTCTACCGCGGCCCATTAAACTTGATATATTTCATTAATTCCCTAATACAAATATCTATAATTATATATGCTCGTAATCCTTGATAAATTTTCTATCTTACTATACCAGTTAATTAAATATATATATTAAATGCATGACTACAAAATGGCGATGAAAAATACTTCCTACCATTTTGGTTTAAAAGCTTCTAGGTTGAAGTTTTTAACTAAAATTGACATAATTGAATTGTAATCCTATGCTAGAATATATTATCTTCAAAAAAAAAAAACAAGTAGTCTGTATATCAAAAATAAAAAAGAATTAAGTCCAAAATCGAGAACATTCAGTATGGGCAAACCTTTTGCTACAAATAAAAATGCTTTACTTTGGATGAAAAAAACGACTATAAATCGGCTTCCAATGAGAAGTTTTCTTTTTGCCGGTTCCAAAATATTCCACTAGATGGCAGCAGGAGAGATATCCACAAAAACTGTCAAAAAAGGCTGTTTTATACTTGAGTAGTCTATATTTCTATATAGATTACTCAAATATAGACTCTAAATTCTCTATGAATTAAAACTAAATTTTGGTATTGCAAGACGTGTTATATTTTTACCATATTTTGTCACTTTTATATGTATCTACTTACTCGTTATTCTTGCTCTCTATAATCTTTAGTAGATACCCTGTCAAGAAAAACTTCGTAAAAAAGACTATGATACCTTAGAAATTCAAATTTAATTACTAATATGATGATATTTAAAATAAAAAATATTGCTTAAGTTGGTGCCGTATGTCAAAGTGCTCAGGATATTAGTGTGTACGTTAAACAAAGTTAAGTAAATTTTATAAATTATTCGTATAAAGGTATTTGTTTTCCTATTTACCCTAAATTTTGGGTGTATTTTATATATTACCGCTATCTATTTTGACAGTTTTTGTAGATAGCGACTAAACGCCATCTGTTGCGTTAAATAATAACTACTGGAAAACTCCTCATTGAATAAGAAATGCTAGTATCATTATTAACATTTCTTATTGATACTTGTATCATTTAAATGGATCAGGTTAATAAATTTTATTATGAATTATAATTAATAATGGTCTTAATAGTAAAAACTTAATAAAGTCCTTGAAGAACACTTCAGTTAAAATAAGTTTTGTTTCTTTTTTACTTATTTATTTTTGTGGTAAAAAAAGAGACATAACCTACTATTTGCAAGTGTTCTTCAAGGACTCAAAAAGTTTTTTTTTATGAATACCAGTGTGTTTAAAATTAGGCTTTGTAGATATGCTTACCATTATGGTAAGTATATCTACAAATACCCACATTAGATACATGTAATTCCCTAATAGTATTCATATAAAATAATGAAATGTTACTCTTGGTACCATCCTAACTATTTATAGTGCTTGCATGGGAATTAAAATTCCTATAAATAAAAGAGCTTGTATAAACAATATAGGTATAATAGTACATACTACAAATACCCTACTTAGTACCATTTATATAATAGTACTAAGTAGTTTTTACTTAACAATATTATACATATATATATTACAGCGTTAAGTGAATATTTGTGTGGATGTGTGTGCATGTATGGGTCATATAGTGTATATAATAAAATACCTAATATTGTAAATATCTATTGTGGCTGAGTATAAATTGTATTATTATTACTAAGGCTAGATTTTTTTTTTTAATATTAATAGAACGCTATAAAAGGATTCTTTTAAATTTAAAACTCAAGGTGAAAAGTCATTCTGTACAACCACGAAGACCATCATCAGTCCCTAAAATACCAAAATGTGTAACAAATTTTATTAGTAATGGTCAAGGAAAATCATATTCTTTTAGGGCACTATATACAATTATATGATTAAAGAAGAATATAGCAATACTAATATATTAAACCAAAAGTTTGTGCTACTTGTGAAACATTCTAGGTCTTCACAAAGGCTCTGAAAAATCCTTTGTTAAACCTAAAATGTTACCTAAACTCTCCCGGGTATCCCCTATTTTTTTGAAAATGTAAACTTTTCATTAAAAATAAAGAAATAAATAAAAATAAACTTTATTTGTTGATATTTTACAAGAATTTATACATTTTTTTGCCTAATATTGTTTTGTTTGATTTAATGTTGTAACACTTCTATCCACTATTATCAATCAAGATCAGATATTTGTTCAGGTTGTCCTCCTCCAGCATATACCATTGGCAGCGGTCTCCAACTACTCGGCATTGGGATGTCTAGATTTTATTATACTTCTTTCAGAGACCTGAGAACATACATACTATTCTATGTATTTCTTTCTCCATATAAAGTTTTGGAGCAATTGTTTGACCTAAATAAAAGTACCTATTCAATTTCTTGATAATTTACTTTCAGGGTGTGTTTATGTCTGTTTGTCATAGCTTTGGTTTTCACACATGGTTCTTATAAGCCCCGCTTTTTCACTTTTCTTGCTAGCTGTTTGCGTAATAACTGGAACTAGGTCATCCTCAAATCTCTGGTGAGATAATTTACTTCCATTTATGTTAAGCTCATAGTTATTCCAAATTATTCCAATCCATGTAATTAAATGACGGGAAATTTCCTCCAATATACTCTTTTTATTAGTAATTCTTCTCCAATTTTTCCTAGTCATACTTTTGCTGTAGTTTTAAAATTGTTACATGAACTCCTTAGTCCTTAAGATTCTTAAATATTTAGTTTGATCACGTTGGTTTTAAGCAAACTTCTGTATTTTGAGATGCTTGTAAGTATGAAATAGAGAGAAATTTTCGTGGCTCTAATCTATATTTGGCGTCGATGAAGACGCCACTCGTTATTTGCACTTACTATTCAATTTAATTTACACAACATATTAAAAAACTTTTAAAACAAAAAAAAAGAATACTTTCGAGTTAATTTAAATCAAAACAATGGCGTCGTTTTTATAGAATATAGCTCGAAAGGGAGACCCCGACCCCCCGCCCGTATGTATACAGTCGAATTTAGCGTCTAGCATTCGCAAAATACCTGGGGCAGGGGCCTTACCAAAGAACACGATCGCCAATCGAATCGCCGCATCGATCGATAAAAATGTATAGGAATTTTACTCTATGGGTAGAGCCTAATCGCCGAGAAACGTCAAATCCCATACATTTGGCTTTCGATGGGTACTTCGATTCGATTATCGATTGGCTCTTTGGTAAGGCCCCGGGATATATGGAGTTTGAATATTCACAGATTTGATCATATTGAAAATCTGAGTTGATTTTAACTTAGGCGTGATAGATAGAAGCGAGTATTCACTGTAACATTGGCGATATAACCAGTAGAAGTGATGGACGCTATAAGTCGGTGTCCCAGCATGGACGCAACAACTATACCAGGATCTATATATTTATATATAATAATGATGATGATGAAATAAATTATTTTTATTTTTTATTTCGGCTTTTTTACGTTTAAGGTAAATGTCAAAATGGCAGATGTCAGAAATCAGTATTTGTATCGTTTTGTTTGCATTGCTAAAAAAACTAACAAATGTTAACCTTTTACTATGGGCATGGAGTCTCACAGGCCCCACCCTCTCTGAAAATCTCACATCCCCGCTACCGCACCGGGGCTCTCATTACCTTTCAAGTTTGTCACCCAACGAGTGTAGACCGAGATGGTTTTGTTGCCAGCTTCAAAACACGTGAGTTTTGGTCTTGCAAAGTTTGGCTGGGGCCTGTGAGACCCCACGTCCCCTTTTCCCATACATAGCATCTTTCACAGTTTTTGTATTTTTTTAAAGTTTTTCGATGAAAATAGTAATAATCAGCCTAGTACGTCGGGAATGAAACGACTGAGCACATCCTCTGAAAATCAGACTGAAAGGAAAGTTTTTTGCTTAGATTTTTCTCCAAATGCAAAGACGCGTTGTCAATACAAAATTACCTAAAGAATTGAGAATGATTTTGACCCGAGTTTATTTATTGGAGTACTCTAAACGTTTATTGTATTTTTTTTTCATTCAAAAACTCATCTCAAACCTCCTTTTTTTCTCCCTTCTACTGCGACAACATTAGGGGATCTCCGTTATTTTGGCATTTGGATAAAACTGGGGCCTTACCAAAGAGCCAATCGAATCGAAATACCCATCGAAAGCCGATAAAGCCGAAAAAGGGATTTGACGTTTCTCATCGATCAAGGGCTTTATTCAGAGTTTTGACACGTTCACCGTCACGCATTTTGCGTAAAGTACGGGTAATGAAATGTAAGTTCTATCCTGTTAATTATAAAGTTGAAATTCCAATGCTCCATACAGGGCCGGCTCTACCATATGGCAAACGGAGCGGCAGCTCCAGGCGCCAAGTTCCAGAGGGCGCCTCAGTGGACAAAATCCTCGCTTACCGATGTGTGACTTTATTTTTTGAGAAGAGCGCGGATCATTACCCCCACCTCGGTTAATAGTTAGCGTTAAAATTAATAAGTGCAAAAGTGCGTAGGCAGTGATTTACTTAAAATTTGTTTTCCAGATGATTTAAATAGTTTATTATTAATTATGTTATATCCCATATATGCCTAAACCTAAAGACTTTGTTTTAAATAAGCACCATAACATAACAAGTAGGTACCAAACCAGTTCTAAAGTGGATTATGCTTATTGATCTCATTAATGATTGTTGACTTTATTTTGTTTTATTAGTTTTCAATTGACAAATTCGACATAGACCTATGATGTTGTGGAGATCTTCTCAGTTCCACGCTTTTACGAACAATAGGATCGCTTTATATTTCTAATAAACCTCTTTTGTTGGATGATTCCTATCTATAGTTAGTAGCGACTATAGTAAAAACTGTTTGCAAAAACTAGTGGTAGAGCTACTGGCGCCCCCCTCTCCAGTAGTCTACTGATATTAGGGGAAAAAGGGGGGGCGCCAGGCGCCGTAATTGGATTTCGCTACATTCTAAAACTTGCTTCGGGCCGGCATTGGCTCCATATATGTTCAAACTTGCTAAGAATTCGTGTATTTCAAGATGGCGGCATTATTGTAGCCAACCTAATACATACTATATAACCATTGGAATAGAGCTTATATTTCCATATTTATAGTTTGCGCAACGTCTTGTCGTGATTAGCGGTTGCAAGCTCGGAATAAGGCCACAGGCTCTTCCCATAGAGTAAAATTCCTATACATTTTTAACGATCGATGCGGCGATTCGATTGGCGATTGTGTTCTTTGGTCAGGCCCCTGGAGGCATTACAAATAAATAAAACACATGCAGCTCATATTATAGTTTTCTCAGAGACAAACGGGGTAATCACACAAACTACCTATTTATAAAAACAAAAAAAAATTTTTTTGTATTAATCTTAGATATTGGGTGTGTAGGTATAAGATTTTTTTCATAAATTCCACATCTCTTATTAATAATTTGATATTTTGGCTTCTTCGTAGTACTATATTTTATCTGTGAACACACTGTACATTTATAACTTGTAACAATTATTATTAGCTTAAATAGATGGCCTCTCCGCGTGCGCGTAATTTTGCCAGTGTCGAGTGAGGGTAGATAAAAAAAAACTTTTTTATTAATAGTATAGGTAAGAGCCTAAAGAGCCAAAAACGACCAATGCTATAGCCTATTATCCGTCCTTTACTATAAATAAAAAAGTTTTTATTAAATTATTAATAGGATGAAAAGGAATTGGGAAAGGACTAGCGATATGACCGTATGCAAACATTCGTCTTTTTTTTTGGAAAAAACATTGATAAATACCAATATCTGCCCCCCTAGCCAAGAGCATGAGCGCTAAAAGCGTGCACGAAAGTTTTGTATAAAGATGACATTTGGTGATGACGTCACTTCGTTTTTATCGTTGCAGAAATAACCAAAACGAGACAGCAATATAGATACACAAATAGGATAATAAATTTGTTAGCTCCCTCTCTTTCACGCTTCTACAACGTTCGAGCGAAAAAAGCGACCATGCTCTTGGCTAGGGGGGCTGACGTTAGTAACAGTCGTTTTTTTTGCGAAATGTTATTAATAAATGTTAACATTTTTATTATCGCGTTGGAGGTGATTTTTTATTCATCGCGTTCCGTGCTTAGCATCGCTGCCACGGATCGCTGGTTTTTTTAGCCAAGGTCGTTTCACCGCGCGGAAATGTTAGCAATTCAAGTTACCATCAATCGTTCCGCGACCAGAAATTTTAACACGAAAAGTTAGCACGGCTACTTTTTGACAGATGTTTGTTTAAATGTGAATATCTATCTACAAATTGGAATTTAATTAATTATTTTATATATTCATATCTGTTTTAGTTTTAAAAGTTCCATTAAACCTAAAAAATAAATATCGTCTAACTAAATTTAGCTTTGGTATGTTTAGTTTGAGGTTGTTAATTAAATTAATATTGTGATATTATAAAATTATTGTATTTAAATAATAGTTAATTAAAAAATATTGATTTATTATATAATGATGAGGTAGTAATATTTTTAATTTCAATTATTTAATTCAAAATAGTGCTTCTTGTCAAAAAGTGGCATCAAAAATCAACACCGATCGTTTCCGAGCTGCATTTTAGCATCGCTAAAAAAAATGACATGGCTTTGTTGAAACGGGCGATCGCGCTGGTTTTTGAAGTCAGCACGAGAAACTGCCCGCGTTAGCTCTCGGAACGCAGAGATAGTTAATCTTTGACAGATGACAACAGTCAAACAATTCGTATTTTCCCGCGAATTTATTGGGTTATTAATCTTAAAATTATCTTTCGAAATATAAATATTTGGTTTTATAATATACTTTTGTATTATTTATGTGTTTAATTACTTTGTAGATTTTAGTTTTTTATTTACTTTACTGAATAATGGAGAAAACATTTTTGGAGATACAAATTATAAAAACATTAATTTCTGGAAGAAATTATGATAATGATGATGATGAAATAGAATGTTCGAGCGCAGGCGGTTCGAATAGATCGAAATTGAGAATACGCAATTATTGTTTTTTTTCGGCATATGTCATTTTTTGTTCAAATATATCGAATCGAGATGAATGTCCCGTGGTACTGGGAAATCAGGTCCATGTCGGGCGGTACAAAACCGACTCCAGCGTCAGTAGAATATCTCTCTGCGCATGGCGGCTGGCGCTTCGTGGTTTGTGCGCTACAAGACCATCAGCGATGCTCGACCAGCATCGCTCAGTTGTACGCACGGCCGTCGAACGGCAGGCCTACGCCGATAAACGTCTCGGCGACGAGCATTCCCCTATCCCCACCATCGCCTTCACCCAAATTCTCTAACCCGGCGCGCTGCCGCCTGTAACGCGCCTGGAACAATACCATCATATCAATCCGCTAACACATAGGTCCCCCCGACCTCAGCCAATTTGGAAATAGACATTAAGTAAATTTAAATACCTCTTATTTTTTTATTAAAACTTTATTAACTTGTTTTTAAACATTACAATAATAAAATTTCGTTTATATTTCGTAATTTGCCATTTCGGGTAAAATTTCGATTGTATTACGAATAAATTTGCCATTTCGGATAAAATTTGTTTGTATTTCGTAATTTGCCATTTCGGGTAAAATTTCGATTGTATTACGAATAAATTTTAAATTTGCCATTTCGGGTAAATTTCTCTCGTTTCTTAATAATAATTGACCAATTGAGTGGCTTTGTATCTCGTCTCGTCGTCATACAAATAGCATTTAATTGTCAATTTTATTTAAGTAATGTTAATTGTTTTTGTTCGTATTTAGTACACATTTGCCATTTCGGGTAAATGTTGCTATATTTCTTATTAATTTGCCATTTCGGGTAAAATTTCGCTTGTGTTTCGGATAAATTTACCATTTTGGGTATTTTTTTCCCGTTTCTTAATAATAATTGATCAATTGAGTGGCTTTGTATCTCGTCTCGTCGTCATACAAATAGCATTTAATTATCAATTTTATTTAAGTAATATTAAATAATTTCGTTTCTATTTCGTAATTTGCCATTCGGGTAAAATTTCGTTTATATTTCGTAATTTGCCATTTCGGGTAAAATTTCGATTGTATTACGAATAAATTTGCCATTTCGGATAAAATTTGTTTGTATTTCGTAATTTGCCATTTCGGGTAAAATTTCGATTGTATTACGAATAAATTTTAAATTTGCCATTTCGGGTAAATTTCTCTCGTTTCTTAATAATAATTGACCAATTGAGTGGCTTTGTATCTCGTCTCGTCGTCATACAAATAGCATTTAATTGTCAATTTTATTTAAGTAATGTTAATTGTTTTTGTTCGTATTTAGTACACATTTGCCATTTCAAGTAAATGTTGCTATATTTCGTATTAATTTATCATTTCGGATAAAATTTCGTTCGTATTTAGTATACATTTGCCATTTCGGGTAAATGTTGCTATATTTCGCATTAATTTGCCATTTCGGGTAAAATTTCGTTTGTGTTTCGGATAAATTTGCCATTTCGGGTAAATTTTTCTCGTTTCTTAATAATAATTGACCAATTGAGTGGCTTTGTATCTCGTCTGGTCGTCATACAAATAGCATTTAATTGTCAATTTTATTTAAGTAATGTTAATTGTTTTTGTTCGTATTTATTACGCATTTGCCATTTCGGGTAAATGTTGCTATATTTCGTATTGATTTGCCATTTCGGGTAAAATTTCGCTTGTGTTTCGGATAAATTTACCATTTTTGGGTATTTTTTTTACTGTTTCTTAATAATAATTGATCAATTGAGTGGCTTTGTATCTCGTCTCGTCGTCATACAAATAGCATTTAATTGTCAATTTTATTTAAGTAATATTAAATAATTTCGTTTCTATTTCGTAATGTGCCATTTCGGGTAAAAATTGCGTTTGCATTTCGTATATTTTCAATTCGTGTATAATTTGCCTAATATTTTGTGTATTATTTCGTTATATACTGCATACGTTAATAAAAAAAATCGCTTATTTGTTCGAATTCTACAAATTCTCAATATTATAGTACCAATTTACAAGACATTATAATTAGTACTTCCACGTTGGTTTTGCGCAACAACCCAATTCGGTCGGGTGTTGTAGCGCTAACCTCACGTTGAACTTAATTTGATACTTGAAACGGGCATTCATAATTCAAATTAGTTTATGGCTTATTGTAATATAATAGTTTTGTTTAGTTTGTTTTGTTTATGTTAGTTTTATTTTCGTGAGGCGATTCAACAATAGTGAACATTGTTAACGTCTAATGTAAATAAGTGTTTAGTTTCGTATTGGGTACGTTTATCGTTTAAGAATAGAAGAATAGTGGTTTCATTGTGTCGCTTATTTTTGTTTGTAACTTTAATCATCATGCCTAAGCCTAGTTCTCGTCGTACTATCCAGCTTAAGCGGGATGTTAACATAACCCGAATTGAAGAATGTTTCAATTCAGCCAACGAGGCAAAGAATAACACTGTAATGATACCTATATTTGAATCTCGTTTTAGTCATATAGAAACGTATTATAAAAATTTCGAAAATTACCATATGCAACTATGTGAGGAAATTATTGATGATGAAAATGAACTTAAACTGGAGGATTTAGTTCGTCAAAAGTTTGAAGATAAATATTTTCAAATAATAGAACTACACAAAAAACTTGTCATCACCTCACAATTGCCACCTATTATTAAATCCGAATCCTCGACGGATTTTTCAGTGAAATTACCTCGCCTTAACCTCGTCCACTTTGATGGAGACATAAAAAAGTGGAGCACATTTTATGATATGTTTCACACTATGGTTCACAACAACGGGAAAATTTCTGACATTGAGAAATTTTCTATTTTAATTTCACTTTTATCGGGAGAGCCTTTGCAATTGATTAAGGGTTTTCCACTCTCTGACCGCAACTACCTTGATGCGTATGCCGCACTTATAGATAGGTATCAAAGTAGGCGTCGGCTCGCATTTAAGCATTGGGAGGAAATCCAAAATGCTACTTTAAAATCAAATAGCCCTAGAGATCTACGACGCTTAGTAGATACATTTAAGGAGAACATTGCCTCTTTAAAAAATTTGAATTTTATTGTTGATAATTGGGACTTTCCTTTGTTTTATTTATTGATTAATAAATTAGATAGGGACACCAGACGTCGTTTCGAATTACAAAATGATAGTAAAGAAATTCCTTCGTTTGATTCTTTGCTTGAATTTGTAAATAAGGCTGGACAAGCATTGGAACTAGCAGATCTAGATTCGAATTCGCAGCGCCCATCGCGCGCTTCTGCTCGACCCAATCTTTTTCCACCCCATGCTAAGGCAATGATTGCAAAAAATCATGTGTCTCATGACCCGAAGAGTCATGTTGTTAAAAATAATAAATTGTGTATTAATTGCTTAAGACCGGGCCATATGGTAAGAATAAATAAGACATGCCCTTCGAAAACACACTGTTTTAAATGTAAGTGTAGACATCATACCTCTTTGCATTTGAACCAATCGGATAATACAAATCGACCTAACCACCAAGGTGTGGAAACGTCATTGAACAACATTGATATCGGTCTCAATGACACTTCGCCTCCAGCCAGGGTTTTAGTTACCAATTTCAATCCCCTACAATACATCTCCCTTCTCGCCACAGCCTGCGTTGAAGTACTAAATAGTTTTGGTAAATATGAAAAAATCCGTATTGTTATTGATTGTGGTAGTCAACCCAATTTTATAACCAAAAGGTGTGCTAATAGACTTGGTCTACGCTTACACAAGGTTGCTGCTCCCATCGAAGGGATAGGGCAAACCTCAACCCAGATGTTAAACTCAACCGTTTGTAACATTCGTAGCATTTATGATAAAGATTCCTTTGATCTAGATGCTTTAGTTATACCTACTATTTGTGGAAACATGCCATCGGAACATATTTCCACTGACCATTGGTCAATAGTTCGAAATTTAAGTTTAGCAGACCCTGACTTTGCAAGACCTGGTGCTGTTGATGCTCTAGTTGGTGTTGATGTTTTCTCAAAAATATTTTTGGGTGAACGCATTGATGGAAAACCAAATGAGCCTACAGCCTTTAACACTAAATTTGGTTGGGTGTTAATGGGGAAGTTCTTGCGAGGAAATCCAGGATCATGCTCCTCGTTACTTTGTTCGGTAGATTCTCTACATCTACAAATTCGAAAATTCTGGAAGATTGAGGATATTCCCCGGTCATCCCTTTTCGACGCTGATGAACTACTGTGTAAGAAGATATTCGTTGACAATTACACTCGTACGGCTAAAGGAAGATATGTGGTTCGACTTCCTACCCCAACTTTCGATAGTTCATCGCATTCACTGTCACCTCGTCGTCTTCTATCCTTGGAGAAGCGATTGTTATGCAAACCGGGCCTTCGTGAAGATTATAATGCTTTTTTGAATTTGTATAAGGCGGGCGATTTCGCATTGAGAAAATGGATTAGTAATTTGGCATTCATACTCAATAACGTCCAACCTGAACATCGTCATGAATCCTCGTTATCGTTTTTGATCGTTAGAGCGGAACTTCCTGCCGCTTACGCCACTCGTGGTCTGTCAGTAAAGGAACTATTAGAACATCCGCTATGGTGGGCGGTGCTATCATGGTTATCGTCGTCCTTATACATGTGGTCGTCTTCTTCGCTAAACCTCGCTTTGCCATCTGACGCTTTGATTGAACAGCGTAAGGTGCAGACAGGTTTATTCGTATCGTTGAACCAATTCGATTCGTATTTGCTGAGATATTATAGTCTCATACGGGTTCAACGTATAGTCGTTTATATAATATATTTCGTTTTTAATTGTCGCAATCCAGCGAATCGTAGGACTGGTCATCTTATTCAATCGGAATTAGATGAAGCGTTATTAAGTTTAGTTAAAGTTGTACAATCGTTGTCGTTCCTGTATGAAAATGATAAGATTAGGAAGCGCTTGGGACTCCTTAAATCATTACATAATTTGCAACTGTTTATCATTAGCGCTGGTCTTCTCAGGGTGGGCGGTCGTCTGACGCACTCGAAGTTGAACTATGCTCATCAGCAGTTGCGTAGGTTACTTTGGCATTCGGAATATCCAAATACCCCGAACCAACTCGCTAAATGGTTATCTGATTACAGTAGACGGGTTATAGGTAGTTTATTGCCCATAATAGACGAACTACTCAAGCCTCTTAATTGGTCTCTCGGTCGTATCGTCGACTGGAAGGGATGGTGTCGTTCGCGTCGTGTCTTTTAAGACAAAGGCAGGTATCCTTAAGCGCCCGTTAGTTAAGGTGCGCCCGTTAGTTAAGGTATGCCCTTTTCCGATACACTAGGTTGTAAGTAAAATACGTTGTATTTTGGTGGGCGGTATGTTCGATCCGCTCACAATTTATTGTAAATTATATTTGTTATAGATTTAGATTTTGTAAATTAGTATAGTTTCGTCATCTATATTAATTTGTTTGAGTATTGTACCAATTGCGTTTGATATTCCTGATTCGCTGCCTGAGCGAATGAGGGATCGGAGGAGGTCGGAACCACTCGGATGGTGGTCAGTCGGCTCTTAACACTCGAACCTATCGAGCGGGGTCGTCTCGTACTAGCTCACGCGCCGGAGCCGCGTGCGTTGCCGCCGCTACCGAATTGTTTCGTCAATTCGTTTTATTTCGTGTGTCCTGAAGAAGTAACAACATCCAAAAGATAGAAGAGATCTGCGCAGATCGAAGCCCGCCGGCCGCCGTTTCTACCTATGGTGAGTCCGATTTATCTTTCGTTTCTCGACTTCCTCAGGCGCAAATCAGCGTTTACCGATCGCTCAAAATATTGGTATGGTCCTTCGAACAACTTAGATTTCGCAAAACAACTAGATTGAGTAATATTATAATGTACCTAAAACATCATTTACAGTTGTTTACTTTAATTATTTTGCCTGACTTTCCAGCGTTTTCCCTGAATTTTCCAGATTTTGGAAATTCTCCGACTTTTCCCGGTTTTCCAGAAAGTGGTCACCTTGAGTTATGTAACAAGCAAAAAAACAATTCATAATATTGAATATTTTATGTTTTACACCATGACAGAGTAGGTAAATAATTTAGTAAAAACACCAATTTGTATATAACGCCTAGTATATTATAACAATTTCGACTGTAAAAATTTTAAGACCTTTTGGTATTGAGTCGGATAATCAAGCGGTTGTCAGCCGCGGTCTATACGATATTATCGGCGGCTTTGGATAACTACCTGATAACAACCGCGGTTTTACGTCTACAAGACTCAAGTCATCTCTTGATTGGTATTCGGTTTGGAAAGGATTTGTGAGCCTTAGATTACTTCCATTTGATATTTTATTATATGCATTAGTCACAGGATTAGTAATCTGTGTTATAGACACACATGTTATCTTGTCTATGAAATAAAATGTCTTTTTCTTTTTCGAATTTGTAGTGATGGTGGCTGGCTTCCTTGCAGACCAAGCGTCATAAATTACAGTTAAATTTGATACTTTCTAATATTTCGATCAAAAGTTGATCGAATTCTTAGTGATATAAGTGCTCAAGAAGTTTCACATAAATACGGTAAGTGTAAAGTTCGATTCGCATCAAAGAAATACACGCTGGCCGGTTTGTACACACGTGGTTTGATTATAGTTTGTCGTATTTATTCGTTTTATACCAATTTTACTTTTATCGCATGTAATCACGTTGTCAGAGACTACACAAGTAATTCCTATATATTTTTTCCTTATTGGTATATTTTAGAGGAATCGCTTTAGGTTGTTCTTTGAACGTGGCTAACTAATCTGACAGCAGCGCGTTCCAACATATGACACACTTAAAGCATTCCTGTTAATATTATGAAATATTTTCTCTAAAGTTATTTGCCTGAGCTGATAACTTTCATTTGCACACTATCGTGTTGTTTGTCTTAGACGATTTCTAGAAGACTGTTGTATTTCAAGCAGGCTTTATAACTGCAATACAAGAGTAGGAAACTTTAATGACTTGCAAAACCAGCTTTTTCTTATGTAAACATTAAATATAAAAATGTATTGCTGACATTTTATTTACTTAATTAGCTAAGCATATAAAATATCAAAAATCTCTTTAGACTATAGCTACACAAAAATGGCTAAAAGTTTAAGTATATAAACTTAGTACTGATAACACAATTTTTTTATTGTTTTGTATTTGTTTTTAGTTGCTTATCATGTTATTCAATTTACATGAAGTACCAATATCTCTATATATTTTTCTATGTTTTATACTTTTAATAAAATTTATTATCAGAATTTATTTATGAGAGGCCCAACATTGTATAATTGGTTACCTATCAAATTCTTATGTTCTACTTGTTTGAATTGCCTTGTATCATGTAGTATAGATGGTAAGGTAGGTATGTAAATTGAACCTTAATACAAATGCATAAGGTGCATCGGTATACTTTACCACTATCTGCTAGACAAGCAAGCAATCAAATTGACTTACCCACAACTAGCAACTGATGTTAAAAAACATGTCATTAAAAATATTATTCATCTTGAAAATTATACCAAAATCAGGCCTATTAGTACTTTTATAACCTAAATTCTAATTTAATCATATGCCATAGACAATGAATGAATGCAGTGAATTTACTAAAAAGCATTTTACCAAGAACCTGTAGAAATGTGTCAGTGTATTGATATCTTCTGTATACTGTTGTATAACTGATTTATGTGTAACTGAGGAGCAACTACATGCTGACTGAAGTCCTATTGCATATGGTGGCCACTTTTTGGAAAACCGGGAAAAGTCGGGAATTTTCGGAGACTGGAAAAGTCGGAGAAAATATTTAAGGAAACACACAACTTGCTACTGTAAACTAACTAACTGGCAACCTAAGCAGAGCAATTCCATCTAAGTTCAAAATATGCTTATTTTTTTTAGAATGTGAAATATATATTGTTGTTCTATATTTTCGAAAAATATTGATAAAGATAATTGTTTCTATTTTCTCAAATACTTTTTTTTTTTTCTCTAAAAATCAATTAAAAAAAACAAATAATATATTTTTGGGATTTTTCTTTTCTTTTTGAAGATTTAAACTCAACTAAGTACATGACCAAATAGATTTTTAATGCTTTATGTTTTTTACAATATAAATGTTAGTAAATAATAATATTAATTAGTAGTAGTTTCTCTGAATATCTAAATTAACTAATTAGTATTGCCTTAAAGTGTTGACTACTTACAACCTGACCAGATTAGTCCCACTCCACTGTGATTTTTTTGGCATATATATTATTAAAACTTATATTGCAATTTTCCAAATGGGTATTTCAGTATTTAAGAATGATTAAACTTATAGGCATCTAAAATTTTAGTACATAGCTATTGTGTTATTGGGGCTATATGAATACCACAACAAGCTTGTTTGGTGCACACAGTATATACCATCAGGAAAGGTGGAAATAAAAACCTCTTCACTGAGTAGCTGTAGGCCATTTACTCAGTTTAAAATGTATTCTATAAGTATGTTTTGTATATTTTTTCAGACAAACATGAGTTCAAGCGTGTGTTACAAATGTAGCCGCACTGGGCATTTTGCTCGGGAGTGCACACAACAGTCCAGGGACGGCGTGTCCCGAGATGCTACCGGTGGCTTTAGGCAACGTGAGAAGTGCTACAAGTGTAACCGCAGCGGACATTATGCACGTGACTGCAAGGAGGAGGCTGATCGTTGCTACAGGTATACCTTCTATATTACCTTTATTAAGACCCAGTTTCTATGAGAAAAATATATTTAGGGTAGTAAAAACCATAACATTTTGTACCTACAATTCATAGGGTCATTTTTATTTATAGACTTATTGTTAAAGAATTAATATTATTTGTACACAAAAAAGTTTATTGTTGTTTCATCTTCAACTTCTATTGAGACATTGGACTCTTATAAAGATTTCTTAAATGATATAAATACATGCAGGTCAGAGATGGCCTCCTCTGGACACCCATAGTTTCATTATTATAAAGCTGAGGTCTCGCAAAATCGTCGTATAACCTGGTGCGGGCATGGGGGGGGGGCTATAGTGTTTTGTGATTCTGTACCTACTATATTGTAAAATGGTTTATCTGCTATGGGCTACTCATGCTCTTCAGCAGCATGAGGGTAAATTATCATATGGTATGATCATAAGCTAGTAAATAAACATGTATCCTGGGGGTCAGGTACGTATGTAGAACGCCTGGGTTTTAATTATTTCTTATAGTGGATATTTGGGGCATAGATATAGTCTGTTAGGTCGGTTGCCTCGGTGGCACCTTTGCAGGGCGATAACAATAGATAGGTTAATGTAACCAGCTAACCACCTAGTCTTAAACTACTTGGTTATGTGGTGTGTGTTCGGTTTGGTTTATATTTATTTTTATGTATGCATGAGCCTAACCAAGCGCACACTTAGACCTTATATATATATATTTTTGACTATGCATAAATACATACCTGTAAAGGTTTACATGAAATAAATATTTTTGACTTTGATGTATTTATGTCATTTTCAGATTCAATTTGTTATTAGGTATAACAAATTGAATCATATTTATTGCGTAGTAGACTCATATTGATTTTTTTCTTTGTAGCAGTATTTTCTTACAGCTTTATTTTTTATTATTATGCTATAGACAAGCAATATTATTTTGCTGATTGATTTACATCACCGTGTAACTTGTTTTTAAATATGTTCACATTTTTGTAATTTTTATCCAATGGTTTACAACACAATTGGATAAATTTAGCCAGTGTAGTGGGAACATCCAATGCTCTTAAACAGTAAACAAATGTTATTGATTTTACCTCATTCATGGATTTTTTAGGTCTGCTTACCCTCAGGTCACAGAGAGTCAATGTTCTTTCCTATCCATGGATTCCAGTGAACTGCAGTGTTCCTGGACTACAAAAAAAACTAGATTTTCGCAACTGAAAGTAATAATAAAATTGTTCACTTAACTTTAGAGATAGTCAAGACGATTTTTTTTGACCATATATAGAACTTGTATACTACCATAATATAAAATATCTGGGACTATCTATCACTTAATTTTATAAAGACGTTAATTATTATAATATTCCAATCAACATGATACTCACTAGTTGGAAATGAGTGATTTTATCACGCATACACATAGTTGAAACAATAGAAGCCTTTATTTTGTTGTTAGTATTAGAAGCGTGAGTATGATATTGTACAATTGTTTTTTGAACAGATGGATGTATCCGGCTGAGACTTTTGGTAGATTATTCTGTGTCCCAGACACAGAATACAGACATGCTACTCCCAATAAAGCTTCTTATATTTCTCTAATTCGTTTTGAATTCTTTGGGTAGCTTGTGCGTGATATGTGGTAATATAACAGACAAAAATGTTTTTTTTTTTTTTCAAAAATCATTAATGCCCATAAAATTGTGAACACACTTAATATACTTTTGTAATACATTACTGTGATACATTTAATTTTAATGGACTATTAAAATTAAATGAATATTTAGATTGATTTTCAACATCATGAAAATTGTGGTGTTCTATTGTTCGATGTTTGAAGGCTCTCTCAGGGATTTTTTTTAATTTTATAAATAGCCAAGTATTTTTAAAATACCATAAAAGTATATTATAATATACTTGTAATGAAATTCGTCTTTGGTGCCCCCATTTTGTGATTGTATCATTTAGCCGCTGTAGTGGTATTGATAATTTTTGTTTAAAAACAATTATTGATCAACGTCTTTCAGGACTTTGTAGGTCTGCTCACCACCAGGTAGATACAAAGTCACATGCCGTGATCTATTAAAGAAAAAGTATAAGGGTACATTCCATGCGCTGCTTCTTATCGACTGTTCATTTATTGTATTGTAATAGTGTGTGATGGTTGTTTGCAGATGTAATGGCACGGGGCACATAGCGCGCGAGTGTGCGCAGAGCCCGGACGAGCCGTCGTGCTACACGTGCAACAAGACGGGGCACATCGCGCGCAACTGCCCCGAGGGCTCGCGCGACTCCAGCACGCAGACCTGCTACAACTGCAACAAGGCCGGCCACATCTCGCGCAACTGCCCCGACGGCACCAAGACGTGCTACGTGTGCGGCAAGCCCGGCCACATCTCGCGCGACTGCGAGGAGGCCGAGCGCAACTAACACCGCCCCGACGCAACGGACAAACTCGGGTCGTTAAACTCGATTCTCTCACGTGATAAAGTTGTGTTTCAAATCATTTTATAATACTAATTGTATGGACTGTCGACGGAGCGTTACAGTTTTAGCATTACAGAGTATATATTTAATATATTTTGTACAGTTTTTTTGACAAAAGATAAATTGGATGGTGGAGTTAATCAAATTGCGTTTTCAATGAGACGAGAGGAGTTCCCGAGTTTCCTTGGACGTGTTGGTGGCGAGACCTCTTCCTTTGTTACTGAATTCCCGCTAAGTTGATGAAGAGCGCTGGTTAATTAGATTTTCATAAATTATTATATTTTATTTTGTTAAAAACCCCGTCACTATGACCTGCAATTATGTTATGTCACATTTTTCTTATAATTTCCATGAAACATTTATTTACTCCATTATTGTTTTTTGTTTTAATGTTCCTTCGACCCCGCAAGTAGCACCTCAGTGTATGCTCCAACTTTGAGCAAATGTAGCGTTGTCAATGTTGATCAAGTACAAGAAAATCTTTTGAAAATCAAGTTGTTTTAATAATTGTTATCTCCTGAGAAATTAAATCTTTAATATTGTTGACAAATACTTGACTACCCTCTCCCGATTGCCTCTGCCTTATCATTCCTGATATTTTTGTTGAAACTTGTGTATTTAAAATGTTTTAATATCATGTCAAAACAAAAGTATTATCCTTTGCGGATGGGAGAGAATTGTGGTTGGGGAAATAACGAAGTCGAACGAAGCGAAGTATGTGTTATGATAACATGCAACTCTGGTAGTTGCTGGAATCATTGAGATGGAGAACTAATTTAATATTTGCAAATACAATTTGTCTTAAAATGTGTTTTACGTATTGCCTTTTTGTTTATTTATTCATAACTTGTAATACTAATGTAGAGAAAACAACTTTATTTAAAACACATTTTAATATAAATCACCATGCATGGATCTGGGCGTTAGCTTTTGTCTTATTTCAGACAACCACGCCATCTATCGCTAAAAGCAATTACTATTTGAAATATAGTTTTAGTGCGTAATGAATTGAGAATTTGTTGATTACGTCCTTGATTTATATAATTAATAAAAACTATTTGCTTAAAAATTGTTTTATTTCGTTTATAGTTAAATCTATTTATTACATATTTCAACCGTGAATACTGCATTTTTAACGGTTTCCAGTTTATGCATCATCGCGGCTTCCGCAACTTCCGCCATAGACTAGAGAATGTCATTCTTTTATCGTTAGTTCGGCGGGCGTGTAGTACGCACAGATTATAATGTAGAACTAGCAAAAACTAGAGGTGGGCGTTTTTCAATCAACGATGCCGGCATCGGATGCCAGTAAGAGATGCCGCGCAACGATGCGGGTGACTTCCAGTTTCGGTGCCGAGAAAACGGATGCCGCATCGCATCGTCCCCGGCATCGGCATCGGCGCAACTCGCGTTTCGTTTTCGAGCGACCGCACCGAATCGACCGCGGCACCGGCATCGGGTGCAACATCTCGCGTTTCGTTTCCGAGCGTACCACAGCGCATCGACCGCGGCATCGGCACCGGCATCGGCGCACATCGCGTTTCCGAATGTACGGCACCGCAACTACCATGGGCATCGGCATCGGTGCAAGATCTCGTATTTTGTTTTGACTCACAAAATGTTAATTAGTTTGTTTTTTTTATTAATTATGTTAATTAGTTGTTTATTTTATTCAACTCCGGGTACGTATTTATTAAAAAATCATGTTTTTGATGTCATGTATTTTTTTATTATTTCACTATATTATAATGTGCCCAGTAGGGGGGGGGGGGGTCAAAACCTACAAAAAGAAAAATTATGTATTAATTTATACTACTCCTATTTCGTAAATTTCAGGAGGAGGGGGGGGGGTCACCCCCCCCCCTTAAAAAAAGAAAAATACTGTATTAATTTAGTCTAGGTACTCATATCTCATATCAAAAATAGGGGGGTTACCCCCCCCCACATTTTTTTTTATTGTTAGGAAATAATAAAATTCCCTTCAGGCTTTAAGAAGCTTTTTTTGTCCATTCATGCTGTAGCAAAAAAACTAAAAAACGATGCCGGCATCGGATGCCGATTTAATGACAACGATGCGCATCGATGCCAAAAAAATACGAAAACGCCCATGTCTAGCAAAAACTCAATAACTCTAGCTCAATATTGTCTAGCAGTATTGGGAGGGTGTAGTTAAGTAGTCATAGGATTTGGGCCTTTTTTTTCGATCTACCTTCGAATAGATTGGTGTTTTCTCTTGTGAATTTTTTGTGTGTTTTCGCGTAAATTGGGATTAATAAAGTGTTAAATAGTAAATAAAATCTAAATAAAACAGTGGTTGTATTATCTATTAGTAAAAGTCTATATCTTTGAACATAAAAGTGGCGAAATTTTTTGCAGTGTAGCGAGTGAATTTTTGAGCCTGAATTGTCCAGTACTTATTAAAAATCCACAAAAATGAGTATTTCCACGTGTTATCAGTGTGTTGGCAGTTTTAACCTAGAGGAAGTTGTCATGTGTGATGGCTGTAAACGTCATGTGTGCATAAGCTGTAGTGGATTAACAAGTAGTGAAATGAAGGTTATGGGCTTGAAAACCAAACGCACTATGTTGTTTTTGTGTACACTATTACGGGAGGGCCTTTTTCAAGTACCTTTGCTTATTAGGTCTGTGGAAGCACTTCGGCAGGATGTCCTATTGTTAGTCACAGATGACGCAACCAAACTCTCCATCTGTAAAGCATGGACCAACTGATAGAAGCACTACAGATTTAAAAGCCGAGATGTCTGTACGGGAGCGCAGAGCTTATAATGTTATTGTAAGCGGCGTGGTCGAGTCTGATTTTATAGAAGCTTTGAAGAGACAACAAACTGACCAAAACTTAATAGTGCAAAAAACTAGAGACATTGTTGAACCTAGCGACATTGTCAAGGTAATACGTCTAGGGAAAAAAGGAGGCAAACCACGTTTAATAAAGGTAATCCTTAAGTCGAATTCCTTATCAATTAAAATATTAAAAGCAAAAAAATCTCTTGGAGACAGAGTATTTGGAGACCAAACACCTAAACAACGGGAGGACCTTAAAACACTTCGTGCAGACTTAAAGAAGAGGCTGAATGATGGTGAGACAGACATTACAATAGGCTATTTTACTACATTAAAAATATACTATAAATTGTGGTCATCCTATCAGACAATGGCGTAAAAAAACATATTTCACTTTATTTTAAACTAAATTACGTGTATCTTTTGTAGATTACACGAAATAAAATTTAATATTTTTTACAATTTTATTTATAACAAAAACATCTTTGATTGGTTGATGACTGGTGACGTCACACGCAAGTAAACAAAACAATACACAGATTATAAATCATGTGGATGAAATAGAATAGAGTATAATATATAGGAGATTATTTAATCTGTGCGTGTTTGTTTACTTGCGTGTGACGTCACACTTGCCATTGTGGAAATTCAAACTCTAACATTGATTTTTATTAATAATAGATTAGACATCCCGGAAATAGTAATATTAAGTGTGAGAAGTGTAGTATTTACGCAGTGATATTGGTGTTTGTGCTATCTCAACAAATCCCTTTATCTTCAGTAAAATGGCGGTACCCATTTTACTGTTGATTATTTCTTCCTCCTTCACTTGACACTGGCATCACTATACCGTATATTTGCGGTTATGTGGTCATTCCTAATTCTAACCTAGTCCTTTCCCTATTCCTTTCCATCCTATTGTCCCACTTACAATATTAAACAATTTTATCTACCCACAACTGGTCATTGGCAAAATTATGCTTATATAAAGCGTAGAAGGCCATAGACTGCGAAACAGCGTTTTTAGCGCCATTGTGGAAATTCAAACTCTAACATTGATTTTTATTAATAATAGATTAGACATCCCGGAAATAGTAATATTAAGTGTGAGAAGTGTAGTATTTACGCAGTGATATTGGTGTTTGTGCTATCTCAACAAATCCCTTTATCTTCAGTAAAATGGCGGTACCCATTTTACTGTTGATTATTTCTTCCTCCTTCACTTGACACTGGCATCACTATACCGTATATTTGCATACGGTTATGTGGTCATTCCTAATTCTAACCTAGTCCTTTCCCTATTCCTTTCCATCCTATTGTCCCACTTACAATATTAAACAATTTTATCTACCCACAACTGGTCATTGGCAAAATTATGCTTATATAAAGCGTAGAAGGCCATTTAAGTAAAAGAAGAAGAAGAAATTCAAACTTTATCATTGATTTTTATTAATAATACAGTAGATATCCCGGAAATATCAATGTAGTGTGCTTATTATGTAATGAAGAATCATATAAAACGGGTTTCAAAAAGGAGTCAAATACCCTATTAAATACTTTAAGGGTATACCAAAAATCATTAATATCACAAAAAAACTACATAATCTTAATCCTTACACTATTTTAACCTTATGTACACCAACATTTGTTCCTTAAGTTCAAAATTAGATTTTTTATTATTAGAAGTAAATGCTAGAAACCCCACATATATATTATTAACAGAAACCTGGCTTAAAAATATTGATAAAAAAACTAACTATGCTATCCCGGGGTACACCCTCTATAGACATGATAGAAAACATAAAACTAAGATGCAAGCAAAGACTCAGGGTGGTGGTGTTGCTGTGTTAGACATCCTACAGATATATCCACGGAATAGAAAAAACAAGTGGAAGTGCAAAGTAGGCGTGTTTAGTGTGGCACAATTAAGCGTAGCTACGCTTATTTGATCCCAGTCGTTATCAGTCGTGTCTAACATCGCTTCGAGTTGGTAGTCTCGCGTCGTTCCTGATTTTTCCGCATAATTATTGTAAATATGCCGTATTGTTGCATTCTGGAGTGCAAAAACGATAGTAGGAGAAAAAATCTTCGTAATGGAGGTGTTTCGTATCATCGGTAAGTACGATTTTGTTAGTATTCTTTAAAAACCTTAGCTTATTTTAGTTTACTAATAATTGTAGTTTAAATGAAGTTAAAATCAACCTTATGCAATTGTAATAAAGAATACTTTAGATTGAAGTTTGGATTTCAAAAGTTCTTGCTACTCGGTTAGTGTTGTAGTGGGTGCTTATCGATATAACTTATTTATTTAAAGAAAAGAAGGAACAGTTTCGGCAGTTATACAAAATTATATACTTACATATTTATTCATATTGTATCGCATACAATTTTTTAATAGTGTGGGCTTAGAATAATAAAATGTACGTGTAAACTCTTTATAACGATAAACTCTTTATAACGATAAACTCTCTATACGTGAAGTCAGCACAATTTGGTTGGTTTACCTTAAAACACATACATAAAAAATATTTATAGCGCAGCAGCTATTCTCTATTACGAAGAATTGTGTTCATATTTAGACACAGTAACAGTTGTTTGTAAAAAGAAATTGAAATTAATAGTTTATAAAATTGAATAATCAAAATTTATTAGGCTACCATTGTTACAATTACTTACCATTACCATTACTTACTATTTACCATATTGTTATAATGAGCGGTTTATATATAATTTCATTAAAATCATTGAAAGGTCATCAATAAGAACTTAACCAACTTTCTAACCTTCGTCATATGCACAAACAAAATTAGGGTCTGTACCTTGTTTTTTCTATTCCGTGTGCCATACGGTATAGTCCTGCCAATGTCAAGTAAAGAGGAAAAAGCCAACGGAATGCTTATTCTACAAAATTGGTAATTTTTTACACAATAATATCCTATAAACTTAACTATAAAAAATGTAATAGAAACACGTCTTCGGGCTACCCTCAAGGAATCCATGTTCTGTAAGATATGTAATGGCATTTTATTTTCTTGAATAACATGTACTTTTGACTTGAATTTTTTTACCATACCGTATCATGGAAGTTCGTTATTTTGAGAATGTTAAAATAAATACAGAATATGGCCGCATTCACGAACTTCGAGCAAGCACGGTAGAAGTGTGTTCCTTGATTGCGCGGCTCAACGTAGTGATGTTATGCATGGTTACTCTCAGGGCCCGTTCGTTTTGGGAACGAAATATGTTCACAATGATCATAATAACATTATGCGAACTTGCGTTTTTTTTGGTTAATTTCAATCACAATGCCACAATTACCACTATCCAAATCGAACGCAATTGTTATCACGAATCTGTCAACTGTCACTTGTCAAGTAAAATATAGGATAAATCGTACAATCCACTAATTTTATATGCCAAATCTTTCTAAAATCATTTCGATTTAAAATACAATAAATTTGATCTTAAAAATATAAGACGGCTGTGACGTTTAAAACTGTCACAAACACAAATGTCAAAATATGTTCACAACGCCTCACCTATCGACTGGGGTCAGTTCACGGTAGCATTCTGGGCCAAAAAAAACGGCCATTGTGGCTGATCACATCGCCACTTTTGCCGCCGAAATCTCAAAAAAAACGCATAAATATACATCGTGATCGTTGTGATCATGTTTATGTCCCAAAACGAACGCAAGCTCAGACGATGATCGAAGTGGTTACTGCTCTATTTTTTAATAGTGTTAACTCGGTAACTTGTGGTCGTAACTATCAACTATGTTTTTTAATAATCTGTGTTTTGATGGTTTGAATTAAGTTGATACCGAAAGTTTGTTTCGATCATATTTAACTTAAAAAACTTCGAAACAAATATTATATTAGGTTTTATTAAAGAGAAAATGATTAATACCTCGCATACCATTGATTTGATAATGTTTGGATAAGTTATAAGCTAAAATCAGTGCTATTGACTGAGAATTTTTACATTGGGCGTTAACGCAGGTTAGTAAATTTATTATTAAATTATAACTACACGTAACAATAAAACTAATGCATTAATTGAATAAATCACAATTTCTTTAAAAATGTCGATATGTTTGTTTACGATGCGGTTTCTAAAATAGTTATGGTTACTTATAAAATAATATGATTTCACTGTTTAATAAAATATTTTTTTCGAGAGATGATACTCTAAACCTTCGTGCTTCCGTGGTGTAGTGGTAACGCCATTGACGGATACAAATCTGGAGGTCGTGAGTTCAATTCCCGGTCAGGGCAAAACAATAATAATATGTTTTTCCTTAAAGTTTGCCCTGGCTGTATACAAAATATAATAATGTACCTAATTAAAATCATTATTTGAAACCAGGGCAATATGTGTCATATAATTATTTTAATCCTCAAATAATCCTTGATGATTTTATACATTTAAAATTTAAATAATAATAATATAACTTGCAAGTTACTTTCTATAGATGGGTTATTGAGTCTATTCAAAACATCGCGACGAGCTAGCCACTTGTTCGGTGTAGACTCATACCATTGGCTACGACAAGGTGGGATTAAAACCCCACCGCTGGGTACCCTGGGGCCGTCTAGGCGGTCTCAGGCGCTGTAAGGCACCCGTGATGATATGCATGTATGTACATATATTAAAGAAGTAAAATAAAATTAACCAAAAATCAACTCTTTCGCCGCAATTATAACTTTATTTGTATTGTAAAATTAAACAACATAATAGGGAATATGCATTTTTTTATATTTCATTACTTGATAGAGTAACTACATTAGACCCTAAAAACAAATATTAAACATTTTTAAAAGGGTAATAATAACACAACAACAAAAGGGTATAAACTTTATTATCTGCCACTACCGCAGTAAAAAACGGTACATCGCTATCCGCCATTCTGTGAAGTCATTCATGCTCAAAAAGTATATTAGTTTAATGTTATTGCACCTCAAAAGTTAGTCAAAAGGTCTGCTTATCACAAATTATTGTAGTAAAGGACAATAAAACCCGAGAAAACAAGAAACTGTAGACTATAGAACACATGTTGACATTTGTTTGTGCACTAATGATATCACATGTAGTGTTTGCTAATGTCGGAGCGTTTGGAAATGAGTTCTGTTTCTACAAAAAAATGGATTTTTTAAATCGTATTCATAAAAAAATTAGCTAATCAAAATAAAATAGATTACTGTAAATATGTTCAAAGACACAAAAAGAACATTATATATTAAAATAATAATAATTGGCGTTACATGCATATTCCCTATTCCAGATTGTTTGGAAATAAATAAAATGTTTCGAACCAACTAATTTAACTAAATGTTCAGTTACATTCAACCTAACATTCAGCCAGATATTTGTATCTATTAAACTCATTTTCAATGCATCTCTAGTCATAACCATTATAACTAAATAGTCATATAATTAATATTCTTTTGTTCTAATTTTAGCTCTTGCTAATAAAAAAAAATAGTTTTAGTAAAAAAAAAGGTATAGTACCTTGCCTTCTACTGTACAATAGATGGGAAGTTCTATATAATATATGGAGAGTTTTAATATTATACTTTCTTATATACAGAGTGATTTTTTTAAGTGTGCCTTCAAGGCCAAATCCTAAACTACAAGGAATAAAATGCCTAAAGGAATCTTGGGGCTAATTTTGATAAAAACTAAAACTGCTACATTAGATATTTGAAAATTTATTCTCCTAGCCAGGAATCAAACTGGTTGATTTTGAAAAAAATAACTCATTCTGTTTTATTACACCAGCTGATATAGGGCTTATAAGAATCAAATTCTGGTAAGTAATATCAAGAGGAAAACTAAAGGAAAGTGCTCATTTTTAATAAAAAAAAAACAATACTTTATCACCGTGTACTTTACAAACTAATCAAATTATTTAAAATAATTCTCTTCTAAACCCAATTGACCACAATCCACATTGAAAACAAAACTTTTTTTTTTATAAAAGTAAGAAAAAGTTTTTTATGTACCTATGTATAAAAAAAATATGTCATTTCAAATAATTTATTAGTTGGGTCTAAAAAACATTACATTTTCCTAACAATGAACACTTTCCTTTAATTTGCCATTTGAAATTACTTTCCATCATTTGATCTTTATAAGCGACGCTATCAGCTGCTGCTGGTGCTGGGAATACAGAATGAGTTTTTTTTTTCAAAATCAATTGGTTTGATTCCCGGCTAGGAGATTTAAAAAAAAATCTTACGATGCAGTTTTAGTTTTTATCTAAATCGGACTCCTTTGAGCATTTTTTGTTATTTATTTATTACTTACTAGAATTTGATCCTTATAAGCAACACTATCAGCGGGTGCAATAATTCAGGTTTTTCAAATCAACCGGTTTAATTCCTAGCTAGGAGAATATTTTATCTAAATCTAATGATATCTTTTTAGTTTTTATCAAAATCAGCCCGAGACTCTTTTGAGCATTTTTCCTTGTAGTTTAGGATTTGGCCTTGAAGGCACACTTGAAATATTCACCCTGTATATATACTTGTTGTGAGTTTAAATATAATAATTGTTCCTAATGTAACCTATATTCTGACAAATAATTAATTTAGTAATTATTTTTTAGGTCTCCAATGAATCAAGACTGAACAATGAATCTCCAACTATTATTTTATTGTATCTCCCTGACAACTTTTTGCTTAGCCCAAGATTACTCCAATCCATACCAAGATAATTATAATCAAAACAAAAATCAGCACTCAACAGATAATTATATAAATTCAAACTATGGTACAAATAGACCACATGATTCAAATCGGTTCAATAGCGATTATGACTCAACATATAGAGTACAAAATGGCTTAAATAAGGGTCAATATGAATCCAACAGTGACCAATATGATCCAAACAGAGGCCAATATGATCCAAACAGAGGCCAATATGATCCAAACAGAGGCCAATATGATGCAAATAGAGGCCAATATGATCAAAACAGAGGCCATTATGATCCAAAAAGTGGCCAAAGTGACTTAAATACTGGTCAGTATGAGTCTGATACAAAGTATGAAGCCACTAGACGCCCATATGATAACCGTAATGATGCAAGTCATTATATTCCTGAGGCCACTCCGAGATCCACATGGGACAGTAGATACGGGAATTCAGGTCTAAGAGGAGCACCTCTGGATCATGAAAGTCTTATTATTAATGAAGCGTAAGTAGATATATTAATGTTACTGCACCTGTTGTGCATTATTTCTCTAGCATTGTTTTTTAACTTAGGTGTTGCAAAATCCATTTGGGAACTGTAACATTTGGGAACATATAAATAGGCGACCTCCATAGGCAAAAAGATATGCTTATATTAATAATGCTCTCATTTAATGATAAAGCTTTTTTTCTGGCTTGATAGCTGTTTGTGGTGTAATAATTTATCCACTGACAAGTATTAGGTTTTATTGATTTCAAAAGTACTAATAGAAAGTTTACAAAGAGCTGTTTATAATTTTTTATTACGACAATAAATCTTTAAAATAAACTTTTAGAAGCAAATTATATTACTTTTTGGCAATAAGTTGATTTAGTCTCCTAAAATTTCAATAAAATGTAATTTTTGTTAGCATTGTAATCAAATTTGTTTTATTATATTATTGTAAGTTAGCATAAGGTTTTTTGTTATTTTTTATTGAATAAATACATATTCTATTCTATTACTCTAAATTCTAAAATGCTTGATGTTAAGTGGAACAAGTGGGTGTGAAATATTTAGAAGGGTCTTTTCAAATTATTAGTAATCAGAAGGTCTTTTTTGCAAAAAAAGTGATTCCTGTATATATAAATATATTATTTGCATTTTATATACAAATTACAATATAATTATTTCCAGTAACAAAATTTAGTGTACATGAACTCTGGTAGGGCATCTCAATTTAATATTATACAAAACAAATATTAATATATTCATATTATTTGTATTAATATATACAAACACACATAAAAGCACACACACCAATTTATACCTCTTTTGGTGTCAAAATAGTATCTATTATATAATAAAAATTCTACATGGCTTTATGTTTTGTTAAAATATTTTGTAAACATGATGTACTTATTTTCTTGTTTAATTAATAAAATAAAATATTTATTTGCAACCATAGGTACACTTTTGGATCACTTAGTAGTATTCTCATAATTTAACAAAACTCAGAACAGTAGATATAAAGGAGAAAAGTAACTACATAATCAATCTATATACTCAAAACAGTAAATTCCAATTAATACAATTAATAGCAACTTGAATTAGCAAGGGGTTTTGTCAAGTAAATAAATCATTAATAAAAAAATCAGTATTAATAGCACTTGTAAATGGGCATTGTCATATTTCTGAGAAGGCAATAAACAATATTAGATAATAAAAATAGCAGCTGTAAATAGCCTTTGTCATTTATAGTTCTATTTTGTTAATCTATCTATACCTATAATAATCATTACTATATAATAAATAAAAAATTAAAAAATAATTATGTCATAACACCAATATTATACTTGCTTAACATAATAGTCAAAGATAACATAATTAAATGTTATACAAAAGTAAATACAAATCCAGGTGCATACAAATATATGTATATGGCTGTAACAGGATCTATAGTACTTGGTTGAGTAGAGAGAGTAGTGAACATAGCGCAAGGTACAGCTGTAACCCTATTTTGCGGTCTTAAGTCTGGGAATGTTGCAGTTCATTCCCCTGCCTTCCAACCACGCGATGGAGCTGGCACCCGCATGGAGAATCCATGGATAACTAAGAACATTGTCTCAAATTAACTTACTTAACAATTATACATTTTTCTGTAATTAAAAGTTATTTATACTATAGACAGCAATTTGCATGTAAAGTAGACATGACAATTTTAATACAAAAATCCCATTAATAAATTTATTGTGTTGCAGAACATATTTTATAGTGGCGTCTCGTATGGTGAGGCCTGGTCAGATATATAAGATTTCAGTAAACATATTGCGGGCGAAACTACAAATGACTATCAGATCCTCTATATCCTGCAACGGGGTGGAGTTGGCTGACGTCAGTGAGCGGGTTAAAGAAGGAGTTCCAGCTATTCTAAACATTCGAGTAAGTTTTTATACTAATAGTATTATTTATTAATCATTTTGAGTTTTCCAATATTGTTTACTCTCTAGCTTGATGAATAATTATTTCTACTTAAGGATTTATCAAAAGATACTCTTCTACACTTCTTTCATGTTACTACTGAATTAGTGAGAAATTAAAAAATATATATATAGGATATGTGACTTTTGTATCTAGCTGATGGTAAGCAGAACTACAAAGTCCATAAATGGAGTTGTTCTATAATTTTTTGTTTAACAATATTGATTGCTGCCACTATGCTGGCGCCCTGAAAGGTGACTTCTATACCTGAAAGGGGTCTACCACCTATATAAGAAATAGATGCAGTAGTCTCCTAAAAAACCTGTAAACCCTTAGACTAAAACAGCGAGATGACTATGTCACTTCGCGGTTTATGCATTTGAATGGGCGTTGGTAACGAGACCGGTCGGTCGGCCTAACGAAGATATAAAGGCCTTCCTCCCACCTAAAAAAATGTTTACTATCGCGCCAATCATTTACTGTCCAATAGGATGGCATTATTTTTCTAGACATAAGTAATTTCACTCACATTAATAAATCAGGATATAATAAACCAAATTTAATATCATCAAAATTGGTACAGTAGTTTTTAGTAAATCTCCCTGATTGTGGGATTCACATTTTAGTCTGATTTGCATCAAAATGTAGTGATTAAAGTAAAAAATGGTGTCGAATGTACCAATTTTATTTTGCGGTTCAAATGACAGCTGGTACATTTGACCCCATTTCTAATTCTAATTATTATAATTAACTGACACTTAGCCTTAGTATGGAAGTATAACTTAAAGATAATTTTATTTAGGTGCCAACAACTACAGTGCCTGGAGATTACAAGCTTCGAGTAGAGGGTCTGTACCTAGACGACCCCTTCGGAGGCAAAGCATTCATCAACGAGACACAACTCACTTTCTCCAAGAGGTTCATGACCATCTTCATACAGATGGACAAACCTGTATACATGCAAGGGCAGACTGGTGAGTGAGAGTTGCTTCTAGTTCTATATGGTGTAGGTCACAACACAAATCCACACATTTAAATTATTTACGTGGGAAACTGCAAACGGGCTGCATCTAGAAAACCCCTTTGAAGTAACAGTTTCTTCTTATGGTGGTCTTCTTTCTGAGTGCTGTTACTAAATGGTGGTCTCCTTTCTGAGTGCTGTTACTAAATGGAGGTTAATTGTTTGTTATTGATGATAATAATAAAATAAATATATTTCCGAAAATATACATACCTACTTATGCTACACAAAACAAAATACTTAAAGAATCAGAATATAAATACCATCACGGGTGCCTATTTAGCTCCCGAGAACCGTTTAAACGGCCTCAGGGTCCCAGCGGAGGGATTAACCCATCCTCAATTCGCCGATGGTGTTCGGAGGCAACACCTAACAATTATAGCGATCTTGTCATGTTAATTGCTCTCTTAATAAATTGTTACACATGACAAAACTGATATTAATATATTTATTATTATTTGTTCAGTTCGGTTTCGAGCAATTCCCATCAATACAGAGCTCAAGTCGTTTGGTCGTCCCATCGACGTGTATATCCTGGATCCCAACAGACGGATAATGAAGAGGTGGCTCTCCAGGCAGGTAAGTCTGCCAATTGGTTTATTTGTAAATACAATTTATTTTAATTTTTTACAAGTATTATTAAATAATAATTATTAAGATAAAATTGCAATTGAAAAATCCTGGAAGTTGAGTCCTGGATCTACATTAGTAGTAAGCTTTTGTTCAATAAAGATTTGACAGCCTCCGTAGACTAGTGGTTGCGCCTTTGGCGTTGCATCCGGAGGTCGTCGTGGGTTCGATTCCCACCCATGGCAAAAAAATATTAGTAGGTTTTTTTCTGTACAGTTTGTCATGGTCTGGGTGTTCATAAAATATAATATGTATTATATCATTGCTTTTGGTACACATAGTACAAGCCGAGAGCTTAGTTTGTGATCAGAGCAATTTGTGTAAATTATCCTACATATTATTATTATTAATATTTTTTTATTAATTCATTCGTCCTTATCGCCTCCCATTTCGTAACCGCACCATTTAGTCGGTATAGTGAGAGCGCTCAATGATGTTATACAACAGAACGCCCCCATCTCTGCCTACCATCAGGTATTTGCTTCCATAAAATAAAAAAAACGTCACCCTTCACTAAGTACGAAATTTCAATAAAAATCACATAAATATATACCTAAGTATTGTTATGACAAATCTGGGACAAATGGAATATCTTCAATAAAAGATTACCCGACCCAGGCAAGGCAATGGGCAAGGACTCAGACCTAACTATAGTTTATTTTTATATAACTATTTCTGTTTTATATAAAAATAAAACTGGTTTCTTTTATACTATTATGATCATCGACTTCCGCTACGTACTCCAACCTACTTGATATACATCATTCATCATGTTTGGAACAGAGTTTTATAGGTCTTTGTTAAACTTGAACAATACGCGATCTGAATTACAAAACAAGATCATTTTACAATACATGGTCACATCACGTGCATATGTGGTACATTTTAGGATATTAAAGAACAGCTAATTATGATTATTATAAATATATTAAATCAGAAAAATTAAATAGATATATACATTTGTTCAATTTGAATGAAAAATAGGCCAGAGGCCATAGTGCGAATTTGTTTTAACGTTCGTGAATACATTCCACCAATAGGATCGATTAATTTTCTAAACCTGTCAAAATAAGCTAATCTGATTGGCAGAGAGTGCCCACTTACTATGGCGAGAAATTAAAAGAAAACTCGCACGAGGGCCACAGATCTATATGATATATATCCAAATAGGCTGTAGATAGAACAAAAATCTTATCGATTTTAGAATTCATGTCTCATGTTACCTAATCACCTTACTTTACTTAAAAATTACTGGACTCATTTACATGCAGTTATTTTTCTTTTATAGCTGTTAGTGTAGTTAATATTTCAATACATTTACAGGCATTGGTCGCTTTCACTATACCGGCTAAATGATGTGGTTGCGAAATGAGCGGCTATAAAGACGAATTTGCATTACGAGTCTTAAGACCTCGCTACATTATCGTCAAACCAACCGCCCGTTTCGTAATTGCATCCTGAAAGGGATTGCGACATAGGCTATATTGCGAACTGTGATCGTCTTTGGCGACAAGACGTTAAGTAAAAATTCAATATGGGAATATCAATTCTATTCCAATGATCATATTTATAGTGTGTATTAGGTTGGCTATATTATGTCGCCATCTTGAATACACGAATTCAACTCTATGGTATTAGACTGACAGTTTAATTGAAAAAGTAAAAAATTGAGGAGCGAATTTTCTATTTTGAACGTTAACATCTTATAATGATACCATCGGTTACTTATCATGTTATAATGTTACTTGCATGCCTCCAAAATATTTATAAGGGCCGATTCGACCAAAAGTGGGTATAACTTATAGTAATGTCAAATCACATACAAATAATAATCAAATCTACGAATAAATATTTATATGGAATTATCCCCAGTATAAGTTATGCCATCTTTTGGTCGAATCGGCCCTAATAATCAACTAGTTGGCCGGGTGCCCTCGGCCTCTTGGCCCGCGGTTTGCTTGTTTAAGTAGATGGCGATTTGCTGTAAAAGAAGGTGAAGGTTTGCTGTTAACATATAACCACCTGTATCAAGGGATACAAACAAGGCAAGCCATTTTTGAATTTTTGCGTGACTAA
Source organism: Monopis laevigella (assembly GCA_947458855.1). Lineage (NCBI taxonomy): Eukaryota > Metazoa > Arthropoda > Insecta > Lepidoptera > Tineidae > Monopis > Monopis laevigella. Next base: position 2,489,742 of record OX381582.1, read on the forward strand.
TGCACTGCGATTGATATTTATTATAGACTAGCTATGCCCTCCGGTTTCAACCGCGCCGTTTAGTTTGAATCAAACCGGATCGAATAAAATACCCTATATTACTCGTTGAAATAGAGCATTTCTATTTGTGAAAGATTTTTTTTATCGGTTTAGTAGGTATTTTTTGGGTTTATTTTACAATTAAACAATAAAATATTTTCTTTTCATAATATTAGTATAGATGGGAGCAATGTTGATAGACTCGTGAATGAAAGATTATGGTCGGTGCTTTTGTCCGATGTCTATAAACACTTAATAATTAATTTATAAATTAACTATTATTTAACCCGTCTTTATTTACTTCCTACCCTTTTTAGTTATACGAGTATATTTAAGTTATTAGGTTTATTTTAATTTTATTTTTATAAAACAATACTTACAATTTTTTTCTGAATAAATGATTTAATACATTTATAATTTGAAATGTTATTATGTATTACAGAGCAATTTTGGTACAGTGAGTCTGCAGTACCCGCTGTCTGATCAGCCGGTGTTCGGGGACTGGACTGTCCGCGTGGAGGCCATGGGGCAGGTGGAAGAAACCCAGTTCTTGGTCGAGGAGTATTATCAGACCAGGTTTGAGGTACGTCATGAGGGTGGAAGGTTTGGTCTTATTGCGTGGCGCGACGACTGACTTTGGCGTCCTTCCAGCATCTTCCAGAAGTTGCAGTAAAGCAGCACCTGGCAGGTTAATAATAAGAGGACTTTTGGTGTTACCTATTACCTAAAACTTGTTGTTTATTCAGTTATTAGTCAGGGAGCATTATTAGACAACGTTTGACGTATGTGTTTACAGGAAAAACATTTTAAAATATTATTTTTAAGATCATTCTTACAAGGTATATATATACATAAACAGTATAATGTCTACTTCAACAGTTGTTGGAATTTATCTTCGCAACATTTTTCATTGATGGTCCGCTCTTATTGGTCGTAGCGTGATGTTATATAGCCTATAGGCTTCCTCTATAAATGGGCTATCCAACCCTAAAATAAATTTTCTATTCCAACCAGTATTTCCTGAGATTAGCGCGTTCAACAAACAACTGAAGAGTTTGTTTGGTTCTATAATATTAGTATGGATTTAGATGATTTACAACTGCCAGGTCCACTTTATTTTGATAAACTAACCCGATGAGAACTGTCCAATATGTATGGTAACACCATCGTAAAGCAAAATGGCGTAGTTGTTTATCAATTGTCAAAGTCACCAAGTTTGCATTACGTGAGAATTGCATCATATTGGTTAAAGTTTTAAACATACATACATATCATCACGGGTGCCTTACGGCGTCCGAGACCGCCTAGACGGCCTCAGAGTACCCAGTGTAGGGGTTTTAATCCCACCTCGACGTAGCTGATGGTATGAGTCTACACCGAACAAGTGGCTAGCTCGTCGCGATGTTTTGAATAGACTCAATAACCCATCTATAAACAGGTTCACCAGTTGGTATAGTGAAACCAGGATCGACTTAACGTGGCACTATAGTGGTGTTGTCAAACAAATGTACATTTTTTTTTTAATTATAAAACTCATTGGTACACACCGGGATTCGAACCAGGGACCTAAGTGTTTTTAAGCCAAGGTCTAACCAACTCGGCCACCACGTATATATATACCTGTATTAAAGCTCTGTGTATTTTCCTTAGGTGAACGTAACTATGCCGGCATTCTTCTTCAACACGGACCCCTATATCCACGGCAAAATAATGGCCAACTACACGTCCGGCGCGCCGGTCCGGGGCAACCTGACGCTGCGGGCCATCGTGCGGCCCATCCCGGAGTACCGGCCCAGGAAACAGATGCACCATAACGACGACCTCAGGCAACAGCGGGGTCAGTCACTTGAGCATATATATATGTGACGGATTTGCATTACGAGTCTTATTTTAATAATATCCTCGCTGCTTTATAGTCAAATTAACCGCACATTTCGTAACCGCACCCTGAAAGGAGACTACCACAAAAAACGATGCAGTAGTCTCTTAAAAACCGGTGAACCTACAGACTAAAGCCGAAACATGACTAGTTCACTTGACAGGCTTTAATAATATGTAGGACAACTCACACATATTGCTCTGGTCACAAACTAAGCTCTAGGCTTGTACTATGTGTACCAGAAACAATGATATAATACATATTATATTTTTTTATAAACACCCAGACCATGACAAACTGTCATGCAAATTGCCTGTATAGCTAAACAAGCAGTAGATATTAACCTCTATTTAGAAGTTTGCTAAACTGAAGTGCACTTCTAAGACCCAACCATGAGATAGACCCAGAAACCCGCACTAAGAATCCATGGATAGCTATAATACCAAATGTCTGTGTTTTATTGCAGAACGTCCTGGCTACAATCCCTACCTGTACAACGAGACTCATTACCATGACCCTCTGGGGTATGATCAGGAAGAGTATAGGCAGAGAACCAAAAACTATCTCCCGGGCCAACCCAACCAAATGGACCACCCGGACTGGTGGTACGATCCACAGAAGGTTTATACCAGGACATTTAATTTTGTGAGTATTTCTTACTAAATGTTTTATTTTTTGCTTTATTTTATTTAGGTTATATACAACCACAAACAAACATAGATAAATGGAAAGAGAGTAACAAACAGACATTGGTGTACCCTTAAATAAAGACAATATACTTAAGAAAGAAGAAGTTTGGAATAAAGATCTGGGTTATATTAATAAATGCCAAGTCTCAAATGGTTGCCGAGATAATAAGTTATTTCTTTAATCATACTTTTTTTTCTAGACACTAGGTAATTTCCTATAGGTACTCCCTTTTTTCTTTTGGTACAAAACCATAAGTTTACATACAGCATTCGAACTTGACCACTGACACCAAACTAATATGTAGGTACCTAAGTATATTTAGTTTTAGTAATAAGTCGCTTACCTACCAAATAGGTTAAAACAAAATACCAAAAATGTTCTTAAATAGTAATATAAATTCAAAAATATTTTAATGTATACCCACGTTTGGTTGAAGAGGCTATAACTTTCCAGGTGTGGGTACGCCTGTTTATTGTAAATTATAAGTAGATTCCAAGATCCCCTAGCTCCCATAGTTACTATCGACAATAATAGAAGCTGTTTGCAAAAACTTGTGGTAGGGCTACTGGTCCCATACAAATCACAGCTGTTACAGGAATCTTCTGGCCATTTACAAAATATAAATTTTTTGCTATATTATAAACTGTACCAATTTCATTCTGTGGTGTCGGGTGTTTTTGTTTTGTAACTTTATAACTCAACTATGTGGTGGTTGTTTTAGGATGAGAAGTTTCCGTTTTGGATGACGAAGCCCGACATCTTCGGCGGCCATGACCCCTCGCGCCACAACCAGGACTATCTCAACAACCAGTATGGGACCAATAATTACTACAATAACCAGTACTACGACCAACTGCCTTATCTCAGATTTGTGAGTATATTAATGCTATTTCTATTTCAAAACCGCTAAAAATGTTGATAAACCGTCAGGCAGTGACATTGCAGTTTATAAGTCTTAGGGTCGATTCAACCAAAACAGGGTATACTTATACTGGGGATAGTAATGTCATATTCTATACAAATATTTATTCATAGATTAAATTATGTATACTGACAATAATTATTTGTATGTGATTTGACATTACTAATCTCGTTGTAAGTTATACCCACTTTTGGTTGAATCGGCCCTTAGAGATTTAATTGTATAATAAGCTATACAATAAAATGAGAAATTAATTATTTTAAAATTACCTGCATTATAGCAAATTGATCACCGAGGAGAGAAAGTCACCAATTAACGAGAGTATTTTATTAGAGTAATTGTAGCTTAGCTATTTATATGAAAATAACTAAGAGGGCACAATGCACAATTACTCTGATGTGATAGTAATGATATACATTCTGTTTTTTTTATTTTAATTAAAGGGTTTGCAGTGATTTAACCTTTGAATATATAGCATCGCAGATTTAGTATATTATTTTTATGTATTTCTTAAGGTTAAGTTTTTTTTGAAGGCTTCAGTACAAAACAAAACTAAATTATAATGTTTTGTACATACTAAGTTTCAGATAAGAGGAAATATAATAGTTTGTGTGGTTTGATGATGAGGTCCGACGCGGGTAGGGACTTTGCTATACTTTATTAAATTAAAGATTATTAAAACAATGTTTTCCAGTTCAACGGCACATATGACTTCAAATTTCCGATGTCGGAGTTATCCCAAATCTCAGTGCTGGAAGGTGTGGAAGTGATAATAGTGGCATCGGTGGGAGATCCTCTCCTGGACCACGTGGAGGAGGCATATGCCATCTCCCGCATACACAACTCCTCCCTCAAGCTCACGTTCCTGGGGGGCTCCCCGCAGGTGTTCAAGCCCTCTATGCCCATAGATGTTTATGTGAGTACTTAATGTAGCACAATTTACAGATATTGTTCTGGTTACAAACTAAGCTCTAGGCTTATACTATGTGTACCAGAAACAATGTTACAATATATGTTATAATTTATTAACACCCAGACCATGACAAACTGTACAGGAAAACATACTAATATTTTTTTGCCATGAGTGGAAATGAAACCCACGACCTCCGGATACAATGCCAAAGGCGTAACCACTAATCTACGGAGGCGCTCTTTATTATGCTTATTAGTTTATAGCAGCACATTTTTATTTATGTATCATTTATTTTATAGATAGGTTTTAATGATAATAGTGATGATGGCATTGCAATCTAACCAAGAATGTCTAATTCTTTCATTCAGTTGGTATATAATAGGTACTCTTTGTTGTGTAAAATGCAGATATTTCTATATTTTTTATGAATGAGAGTTTTGTAACAGTTCCAATAGTTGAAAAATAAACTTAAAGAGTTGTATGTAGAGGGGAGGTCCGAAAGTTCGTGGAACGAAGGGGTTTGAAATAAAAGAAACAATAAATCTATTTTTCCTTTTCAATATAATCACCCTCAAGCTAAACACATTTATTAGATCTATGAATTATTTTTTCTAAACCATCATTGAACTATTTTTTATACTGCGCTTCAAAATGAGCCAAAATTGCCAAAAGAAATATCACTAAATAGTTCTAACAACGCCACATTTCTGCGAAATCATTGGCCTTAGGGTGTTAGTGAGCTTTTTGTCATTAGTTAGTATATACCAGAGAATATTACAAGTAGTTATCTATAACATTCCTCAGACTGCCGGTTTGTTGAATAAGTAATGTAATGTGTGTTGTTTCCCCAGATGGTAGTGTCGTACCACGACGGGTCTCCGCTGCCCGCGTGGCGCGCGCGGGGCCTGCAGTTGGAGATGGACGTGCACACCGAGGGTCGCGGCGCGGCGTCCGAGCGGCCGCAGCCCAGCCTGGTGCCCGGCCACAGCGCCGTCTGGCACACGCGGCTGCATCTGCATCACCTGCTCAGTCAGTATATACTTATATAATAAAGTATATAAAAATACATAAATAGTAAAATATATATACTTAAACAAAAGTTTATATAATTTAATATTATATATCTATAATAAAAGACACATTAAGTAAATGTGTTGTATTAAATGGGAATAATATTTATTGAATGTGTTAAGTCATTCTATTATATGTTTACTTGTTTAAAAATTCTTTATAAAGAGCATAATAATTATTAATATGTAAATCAGATAATAGTAATAAAAAAAAATAAAAAAAAGTATACCCACAGTCATCACGAACATACTGCTGTCTGGCACACATAATGCAAGCCTAGAGCTTAGGTTGTAGCCAGAGCAATATGTGTATGACATATTATTATTATGGTCCCAATGTATTTACCAAGATAGTTCCCTCCGCAGAGCTGGAGAACGACCCGAACTACCGCGAGGTGCTGAACAGCGTGACGGGCGTGCGCGTGGCCGCACACGTGACGGACTTCGCGGGCGGCGTCGCCAGCGCCGACATGCGCTTCCTGGCGCACTACAGTCCGCGCAACCATCACATCAAAATAGCTACCTCCACTACTGATGCCAAAGTAAGCTTATTAGGCCGTTCTAAAACACTCTAATTAACCCGTGCGATCTCTCGGGAAAAAGAAAGAGACGGAGATATATGGAATTTGTGTATATTTCATCTCTTTGGATAATAATATTTGAATTGTGGAACAGACCCTAGTTACATGTGAACTTTATGGCCAATGCAACTTAAGCGACATCTATATTAAATCAATTTCTTTATTTGGGAACAGAGGTTAGATAATGCAAAAAAATAAAAATATTAATCCCACCTTGGGCAAGTTTAGAATTGGTCGGGGTTCCATCATGCTTTGCCTAAAGAACCAGCGATAATAGATAACAGACAAAAAACATGTTGGGAATAACATCCACTTCTTGAATGCATTTGGCTTTTGAAATAATCTTTGTTCTCTAAAAAATAAATACGTCGTATGTTTTGCGCTCGACGACGTTCAGTGGGGTGAGAAGGAACTTAATTTAACACTTTCGCTTTCGTCAGTGGAATCGTTTTCGTCTTGTCTATGGCTAGAACCTAAAAACGAAAACGATTCCACTGACGAAAGCGAAAGTGTTAAATAAAGTTCCTTCTCACCCCACAGGTCGAGCAGTTAAATTATAATGTTCAAATAGGTTTAATATTTGATACAATTTTTTGTTCTTCCGGCTATTCCAGTTGTCAAGAAATAGAAGAGATTTTAATTTAAAAAAATGTCTATGTAGTACAAATATATATATATAAATAATTTATGCCATTTAATGGTATTTTCTATTATTATATGTCTGGCCTGTGTGTTTATAAGATATATGGAGTAGTATCATTATGTCTGGTACACTACAAGCATAATAGAGTTAAGTGTGTTAGCTTGTACTATGTGTACCACAAACAACGATATAATACATATTATATTTTATACACAGACTATGACAAACTGTACAGAAAAACGTACAATTTTTTTGCTATGGTTGGTGGGAATCGAACCCACGTCCTCCGGAAAGTAAATAAATATTTTGTCTTAAATGCTCATGGTATTCCTAAACAATGCAATATTGTGGTTTCCAGGTGGGAGAATACATAATATTCCACGTCCAGAGCAACGTGTACCTGGAATCCTTTAACTACATCGTCATGTCCAAGGGCATCATCATTACCAGCGGACAGCAAAACATGCAGGTATTAATGCAGGAGCAAACTCTATTTTGACATGTATATTCATACAAAATTACAGTGAATCGACATACATATATATCATCACGGGTGCCTTACGGCGCCCGACACCGCCTAGACAACCCCAGGGTACCCAGCGGAGGGGTTTTAATCCCACCTCGCCGTAGCCGTTGGTATGAGTCTACACCGAACAAGTGGCTAGTTCGTCGCGATGTTTTGAATAGACTTAATAACCCATCTATAAACAGTTTCACAAGTTGGTATTGTGAAACCGGGACCGACAGCTTAACGTGCTCTCCGAGGCACTATAGTGGTGTTGTCAAACAAATGTACATACTTTTTTTAATTAAAAACTCATTGGTACACACTGGGATTCGAACCACGGACCTAATTATTACTATTATACCTACTTATAATTTCTTTTTTCGGTTTCATTTCGTATATCATTAGGGATTTTATTATATATTCTGTATTCCAAGCGTAGGGGCAACATACAGGATCTGTAGTTGATGGTGTGTTGTGTGTCGCAGGAAGGAGTGCGCACATTCTCCGTGTCTGTGTCGGCGGAGATGGCGCCCGTGAGCTCCGTGCTGGTGTGGGCGGCGCGCCGGCACCGCGTGCTGGCCGACTCCATCACCTTCCCGGTCAACGGCATCTCCAGAAACAACGTCAGTCGCACCGCACACGTCGGCCCCAACACCCGTTACATATGTTGTCTCCACACGCTGCCCATAACACTAGCTTAGTTCAATCAAAGCCAATGTGTGAGCAGACCTACAAAGTCCATGAATGGGGTCATTCTATATTGGTTCTGAAACAATATTGATCGCTACCACTATGCCGGACAAATGATGCTATTAAAAATGGGGGGCGACAATTCAACTACCCATTTCGTAACCGCACCCAGAAAGGAGACTACTACCTCGGCAAGAAATCGATGCAGTAGTCTCTTTAAAACCGGTGAACCCACATACTAAAACCGAAACATGAATAGGTCACTAGACGGTTTTTGCATCTGTATGGGTGGTCATCGAGACCGGTCGGTCTGCCTAACAAAGTTATAGAGTCGCACACACAGATCACAGCCATGCCAAAGAATAAGCTCTCCATATGCGTCGCAACAACACTGAACAAGTGTCCAACGTATTGAAAAATCGCCTACGACGGCGTAGATTCCTTTGGTGAATCAAACACGAGAAAATAGTATTGGTTCCAATGTTGGCTTGACGGTTGGCGGGTTAGTGTCATCGAAGGATCTATGTATGCCAACGTACACGATTATTCTACTCGTTAGATACTTGTCCAATCTTGTTGCGACGCACATTGAGAACTTATATTATCATAAATATTCAGTACACCTTTCAAACCGCTGCTGAATAATTGATGGCTGTGGTCTGTGTGATTTCAATAGTAATGACATGCACTCAAGTACATAGAGCAACTACGATATAAGACATCCTCACATTGGCTCTGATTGAATTGGTGGTATTGTCAACATGTGCCTGGATATTTAACGAGACAACATTGGCAATGGTGTTGGGGCCAACGTGTGCAGCCGGGGTAATGCTAAGTATAGTACAGTCACAGTTATTTTATTTAATTCCATAGACTAGTGGTCTTGAGTCTTTGGTGTTGTATCCGTATGTTGTGGGTTCGATTCCCACCCATGGCAACAAAGTACGCTTTTTCTGTACAGTTTGTCATGGTCTGTGTGTTTATAAAATATAATATGTTTTATATCGTTGCTTATGGTACATATAGTAGAAGCCTGGAGCTTAGTTTGTGACCAGAGCAATATGTGTAAATTGTCCTACATATTATTATTATATTATTTTACCTTTGAGAACTGTTATTTATCCTGCTAGATATATATAGACAGTAATAACTAATGTACTAAAAATGACATTATTCCAGCAGGGTAACCACCATGAAACTTATTATAGTATATTTATTATACATGTATATTATAATATGGAAATATCATTTGTATGAAATGACGTCATTTTAGTTCTCAACTCAAACGAGAACTCACGGTATGTAAGTCAATGGTTACCCCTCTGGTTAGGTAACATAAGAGCTAAAAGTAAAGTAAGTAACTGTGAATACACTACCCTATAGTCTATAATGTTGAATTCCTTTTATTTATTTTAGATATTTGAATGTTGATTTCGTTTTCAGTTCACAGTATACATAAACAACCGTAAACATAGAACCGGAGAGCGGGTGGAAGTGGCTATCTATGGCGAGCCCGGAGCCTACGTGGGGCTGTCAGCCATAGACAATGCGTTCTATACCATGCAGGCGGGCAACGAACTCACATATGCTAAGGTATGCAGCCGTTTTCTATATTTTATTTATTTGTTTTATTGTAACATATGACTTTGTAAATGTACCTAGTGGTGAGCAGACCAACAAAGTCAATGAATGGCCCTATTCATCAATAATTTTCCGTAAACAATATTGATTGCTCCAACGGTCAGTTAAATTATGTGATTACAATGAAATGGTCAGTGACAAAGACTAATTGCATTACGAGTATATTTTAATATACTCGCTGCCTTATTGTTAATTCAAGCACCCCTTTCTGAAAAAAGACTACCACCTCGACAAGAAATCGATGCAGTAATCTCCTGAAAACCGGTGAACCCACAGACTAAAACTGAAACATGACTAGGTCTTTGACCTATAGCATTTTTTGTTCATCTTTAAGTTTTAATCCAGAGAAATACTATATATATATATATATCATCACGGGGGCCTTGCGGCGCCCAAGACCGCCTAGACGGCCCTAGGGTACCCAGCGGAGGGGTTTTAATCCCACCTCGTCGTAGCCGATGGTATGAGTCTACACCGAAATACCAGAGAAATACAAGAACAACAAAAATATTGTCATTTGATGTTGATCTTGGACTTCCAAAGAACTTCGATGCTCCTGTATGCTAATCACAGCATATACACTCAAATCAATTTAATGGGCCCTAGCACAAGAGCACCGATAGGCTCGATAAATCGATACATATCAATTTTGTGAATGAATGTTCATTCATAAACTTCATTTTAACAACTGTCGAATTATATCGATGTGGTTAAGCTAAGCCCCAATGTTTATTGTAAAAAAGTAAACAAAGAGATAATTGATCGCAGGTGATATCGAAAATGTCCCGCTTCGACGAGGACACGAACGGCACGTTCTCGTACACGTGGCGCTCCCACCTGGGCATCGCCGACGACCTGGTCTACTTCCCCTCCTCCACCTTCGGCATCGACGCCAACCGGACCTTCGAGTAAGTCTGCCTGTATATACTGTACGCCCGAGACCGCATAGACGTACACGTGGCGCTCCCACCTGGGCATCGCCGACGACCTGGTCTACTTCCCCTCCTCCACCTTCGGCATCGACGCCAACTGGACCTTCGAGTAAGTCTGCTCTATATACTGTACGCCCGAGACCGCATAGACGTCCTCGGGTACTAAGTTCAAGTTGGTATAATGCACGGAGTAACCCTAAGGCCCAAAATCGCATTTTAGAATAAAAGACGGCCAAACAAGGCAAATAAAAAAAAAGTGAGAACAAAAAATATTTATAACCAATCATTTAGCGTGGATTGGTTGAAGTGAGAACACAATTGCGGCAAATAACATATTTGACATTTCGTTTGATAGGCGATTTAAAACTTAAAGTAGTTCTACATATTATTATCAGTTTCATAGTATAGTTAGACTGGACAGTGGTGTTATCAAATGTACTTATTTTTTTTATTTAAAACCGGGATTTGAATTAACACCGGGATTTGAATTAAGGAACCAAAAAAACTGTAGTATTTTTAACTCTTAAAGTCTATTCAACTTGGCTACCACGTATATTTACCATGTGTGTAATATAGTAAATGACAAACGTATCGATTTTGCAACATGTTTGTTGAATAAACCACAACAGGCAGTCGCTGTTTTATGTATTACGGTAATTTCAATATGAATGTTAATGATGGTAAATAATGCCTAAGGCATTATGCTCACTTTTGTACAAATCTTTTAGTGCAATAAAGAATTTAATTAAGTAATATTTGTTGTGACGTTATTATGGGTTTCCATTTTTTTTAAAGGTGCTTATTGTGGCTAAAATTTGGAATGGTTATAATAGTATTGGTATCGTTGTTTGTGATACACATAGTATAAGCCTAGAGGACTAACCTGTGACCAATTTGTGTGTTATGTTATAGCCAAAGTGGGTAAATGGAAACACTTGCAATTATTACTCCAATATAAATTATAAAACTTTCAGCATGCAGCTTTGGAACGCAATTATAGTTTATGGTCTATGGCGGCCATTTTGAATAATCAGTGTCAGTTATTAAAAAGTATTAAAATGTGTTATTGGAGTAATAATTGAAAGCGTTTTCATTTACTTTTGTTTACATTTACCCACTTTGACGCTATGTCCTTTATATTATTATTGTTCGGTCACGCAGATACGCGGGGTTGGTGGTGTTCAGCGACGTGCCGGTGACGCGTCGCTACAGCCAGTGCAACGCGTCGCTGGGGCTGGGCGAGTGTCTGGACGGGAGCTGCTTCCCACTCGCCAAGCGCTGCGACCGCACGCCCGACTGTGCCGACCATACCGACGAGTCCAACTGTAAGTGCCACTGTAGCCCTACTGTCGGCTTTTTAACGTTAACCTCCGAGTTGGATTCCTTGAGGGGTGTAAACGTGTGTTTGGGTTATATTTTTTATAGTTAAGTTTATAGGATATTATTGTGTAAAAATGTACATATATTTATTACAATTCTTAGTGATCTTAAGTGTGGCATTAATGCAGTATATTATAAATATTATGATATAAGTAATGTATAAGGTAAAAGAAATAAAAATCTGACGTTTTAAAAGACGTGCGCCTTGTATCTGCTCGTTCTTAAGTGAGTTGTCGTGTCGCGCCGAGGTTCCGACGCCCCGCTCCTGACTTCGAAATACATGTTGCGGTCGTAACATACTCCCCAGCCTTGGACAGTGTTCCAGAGTTTGGTAAGGAGCACAGATTGTTGTAGCCCCTCTGAATTATGTCCTTCTTAGTAAGAATATCAGCAACTCTAACGACGCCATTTGTTAGTCCTAATTCTTCGCCTCAAATGTTGCTTTACAGACTTGACTGTCGCCTCCCACAGGCCACCAAAATGCGGCAAAAAGGCTGGTATAAATTTTGCTGAACTAAAACACTTTTAATTTTATTTGAATGATTTCATATTAATTTAGCTAACTCATTAAACGTCCCAACAATTAGGCTATTGTCAGAATAGATAGTTTTCGGTTTACCGCGCCGAGACCCGAACTGGTTGAGGGCGGCAATAAAGACTTCCTTTGTGAGATCCGATACCAACTCCAAATCCAGTGCTTTAACAGCAAAGCAGATAAATACACAAATATACGATTTTATTAATTTAGCCTCTACCCTTTTGGTTAAGTACCAGCACTGGCCCGGCATAATCTATAGCGGTATTAAAAAATGGGAATTCTAAATGTGGTCTGTCTGTAGGAAGATCGCCCATGATTAGTTCTATTGATCCAGACAATGCTTTATAATCTTTTTTTTAATGTATTATATAAATATTAGACTACTACGTTAAAATACTAATATGCCAAATAATAATGATTATATATCTTTTACTAAAAAGATATAATAATATATTTTATTATAATGGCTCCAAATATTTATTAATCAAAATAATACTGAAATATTGAGCCGCAGCGGTCTACTCGATTTTCTATTCTGAACCATATTTTTTAGCACTGATTCGGGCCGAAATACCTGTCGTTAAATGCTAAATAAATGATGCTGTGCGAGAAGAAGGGAAATAAAACTTATATATGAGATCCCCACTTCTCATATAGATACGCATAGCTATAACTTATATCCAGTTCATTGTGACATATTGTTGCAAATAAACTATTTGTTATTATTAAATAACTAAAACCTATTGGAATTGCAAACTGTTCTTTCTCGGCGAAGAATTCCCCCAGGTACCCAAGGGATTTAAGATTCAATCTCTTCTGCCACCATTGAACACTCCACAGGAAAACTCAGGCAAATATTAATATACTTTCGATCAAAAACGCGACTATTGATCGCTTCAGTTATTCTTTGAAGATTAAACTTACTACTGTAAGTTTCACCTCGGAGTAATCTAATAATTAATATCTCCTTAGAAAGGTGGATATAATCCTACATCAATTAATAAAACAAACAGCTGTATTATAAACATTTTCTAGTACAAACAGCAGACTAACAATGACACAGATCACATATTTGTCACAGACTATCACGCTCCAAATATAAGATGAGTTCCGAAACTATTAATACTAATCAGTTGCGTAGTATTGTAATGTATGTCTGGTGGTATATAATAATATATATATATTTGTGTTAAGGTGTGGCGGACGAGTCGTTGACGTTGTCGCAGTTCCGCAAGTTCCGGTTCAGCCGCGTGCTGCGCCAGTACGAGAACGTGTGGCTGTGGCGCGACGTGAACATCGGACCGCACGGGCGTTACGTGTTCGTGGCGGACGTGCCGCGCGCGCCGGCGCACTGGCATCTCTCCGCCTTCAGCATGTCCTCCGGCCTGGGCCTGGGCATGCTGCGACTGCCGCTAGAGGTAACTATATTACTTAGAGGTGAGCGTTACGTAACGTAGATAGTTACAATAAAGTCGTTATTTCTTAAATAACTAATAACGGTTATTATATTTGTAATAACTATTTAATTAAAAAACGTAATTAAGAAAAATAAACATAATATTGATTTTTGAGTATTAATAGGGTTAGATCTCATTATTTCCTTTTATTAGACTACAAACATGATAGGCTTACGACCGACGGTTGACGAGATATATTGAAAAAACATTTTCGACCTTAATGACATTTATCGAGTACCTTTTTTTTTAATTCATTCGACTTATTAGATGGCATACCATCGAATTCTACCAAAAAAATGCAATTGTCGATAAGGTCGAAAATCCTTTAACAAAGGTGAAATTACTTTCATTGGCTAGATATCATCGATACCTATCGTTTAAGTACACACACTTTGGGTCTAGGGCCAGGGGTTAATAAGATATAGGGGCTTAGCACGCGGACAACGTTAAGATATATACCGACTCGACTTATACCGTCTGCTGTCGAAAAATATATCCAATTGGTGAGCACGCAAACCGACATCGATAAGTTTCTCGAGCTTTGTCTACTAGTTAAAACAAGTGTGTTTTCGTTGACCATTTCAAAAACATTTATGTAATAAATAAATAATTATTACCTTATACGATGCATTTATTTTATATTATTATTAATAATCGTTACAGAAATATATATTTTAGTTTAAAAAGATTTAAAAATACATATATTTATCAAAATAAAAATAAAGCCGAAGAAAACTTGTTACCTTGGCCTAAAAAAAGATTTTGTTTTTTGGTGAGTTTTTTTATGTATTAAGGCATTGGATAGGATTAAAGAAATGTAATGGAAAGTACGCATAGATACGAAAGTGGTCTAACACCTAACAACGCTATTCAAACGAATTGTCAGTCATATTATCTTGAGCATTTACTAGAAACATAAATACTTATTTTTTGATAGGTAATCTTATTTTCATAATCTATTTCTTGGTATGGGCATCCAGATTTTTTTTTCAAAATCATTGTTTTTTGTTTTTCCAGTTGTTCTTCTATAACACGGACAGCTTCCAGCAACTTTTCTATAACACGCACGTTTATAGTCACTAAGTATAACAGTTTTTCTAACGAGAATAAAACAATTTTTGTTCTGTTTTTCGCTATTAAATCAATAAAAATATCAAAGCAAAAGTAATTTCGACACTTATCAGCATCTAAAAGAAACGTGATAAAAATTGTATATTTATCGACTTTTGTCTACAATCTGACAGTTTAGTTTTGATGTTAATAAGCTGCGTGGTACCGTTTTCGATAAAAGTCGACATATATCTTCCAATGCGTCAAATTAGTCTATTCGTTATATATCGTAGTCGCGCGTGTTAGCTTTGTAGATATATGTCTTATCGATCGATATATATCGAACTGAATGACGCGCGTGCTCGGCCCCATAGTAAAAAAACGTTTTGACCTGACATTTCGCCAGATTACATCTATACCATAACTATGAGTCCAAAAACAAAATATAAGCCATGTGGATATAAGAGTTATTATCAAAACAAATATTTAATACTTTTATTAAAAAAACTCTAAAAAAAGTTTTTTTTTAATATACAACTACAAAAAAACTAGAAAGAATGGGCTATGAATGCGTCGCGGAACGTAGCGCAACCAATCACCGCAATAGCGTGAACATCAATAACCACCTCGTCGGAGTGCAACGACGATATTTTAAAAACCGATACAAAAAAAGAAACTAAATCGAGGATAACAACAAAAACTCAAAAAAAATACCCAACGACAAAAACCTTAGAACGAATGTGCTAGTTGCACATTCGTTCATCGATCACGAAAAAACTACTATAACAAAAATCACTAAATATCACAATCACGTGAAGTAACAATAACCACAACGTTACAAGAGTTTCCATCGTTACAAGTTACAACTGTTCCAACCGTTTCAACAGTGATATCCATATAGATAGGTACATTCGATATTTTAAAAACCGATACAAAAAAAGAAACTAAATCGAGGATAACAACAAAAACTCAAAAAAAAATACCCAACGACAAAAACCTTAGAACGAATGTGCTAGTTGCACATTCGTTCATCGATCACGAAAAAACTACTATAACAAAAATCACTAAATATCACAATCACGTGAAGTAACAATAACCACAACGTTACAAGAGTTTCCATCGTTACAAGTTACAACTGTTCCAACCGTTTCAACAGTGATATCCATATAGATAGGTACATTCGTTTCAATCACACGTGGAATGTCGGCGGGAATAGAAGCGAGCAGCGACATAGCGCAAATCGGTGAAATAATGAACTAAGTAAACCAATTTTACAACTACTACAGAGAGATGGCGCTAATAAATTAAATAATGCAGAATATAAGTAATAAAGGTCAATAAAACTTTATTTTTCTTTTGGATGTTAAAGTTAAAAATTGATTAAAATAAAAAGTCATGTAAAAAACCTAATAAAAATATGAAATAAAAAAAATAATGTGCAGAAGCGGGGATCGAACTGGCGTTCTGTGGTTTTTAAGTGATTTCTATAGAATAGAATCAATTAGAGAGAAAATTTGAAATAAAGAAAATTTGTGAGATAAGTCACAGAAGAAATAATTGTACAATCATCGTGAAATTGAACTTCACTGCAAATAATATTACGTTTGCGTTCGTGACCTTACTATAAAATTAAAACAAACAAAATAAAACGTTTTTTTTTTTTTTTTTTGTTTATAATTTGATTTTTAAATAATAACTATTAATAGTTACTTAACGGGTGATTAACATAAAGAAACGTAGCCGTTACGTTACAATGAAATCACGTAACGACCCACCACTAATATTACTTGTACGATCACCTCAGGGTTATCCCACCTTGGCGTAAGCGATTGTATTTTGAGGCTACACCTAACAAGTTAGATAGACTCAATAACCCATCTATTTACAGTTTCACACGTGCTCTCCGAGGCACTAATAGTGGTGTTGCCAAACAAGTAATAATAAATTGATTTTTTATATACACAAAATACATAAAAAAAATCTGCCAAATTAATTATATATTTACATTTAAAAAATAACTGTTGATCCTGTGCTAGGTTACCCTATGGTACAGGAACCAGTTATAACCGCTCCATGTTTATGTAGGTATAATATTTACAACAAAAAAAAAACAATTCACCTTTAATAAGAAATACATGAGTCGTCTATGTCACACACTTATATTTGTCACTATTTTATTGAAATTATTAAAAATATTTGTTCTTGTACTTTTGTATCCAGTCCTTTGGGGATGACTCACATCAACTTTAAAGTTGCCAATGAAGCACAAGCTAATCAATGTTTTAAAATTAGTTAATAAACCATTAATGATGATATATTTGTATCATAGTACACCGGAGTGCTTCCTGTCTTCATGAATGTGGAAGGCCCGGCCAAGTGTCGGCAGGGCGAGCAGCTGGGGCTGAGGGTGGTCGTGTTCAACTACCAGATGACGCCGATAGAGGCCGTCGTGGTGCTAGAGGCCAGTCCTGACTATATGTTCGTTCATGTCGAGGAAAACGGATTGGTCAGTCATTTTATTAATAATTATATATGTATCTACTTTTAATCTTAGCTTTATTTTTGTATAGTTTCCCACGGTCCGCCTATCGTCGGCCTATATCAGCTACGATAAACACCATATACTGCATATTAGCTTAATTGTATAGATTGGATTATGTGGATAATATACACTCCAACAAGTCAAGTTATTTTCTTTGGACATGCATTATTAATTTACGTCAGGTACAAACAACAGAAAAGAAAATGTGAATTAATTTGATCACGCCCTGTCGATTTTTTTATTATTGGACACGGCATGTTACTGTGTCTACTGGATGGTAAGCAAGCTTACACAGTCCATGGATGCATACATATCATCACGAGTGCCTTACGGCGCCCGAGACCGCCTAGACGGCCTCTGGGTGCCCAGCGGAGGGGGTTTTAATCCCACCTCGTCGTAGCCGATGGTATGAGTGGGTCGATCAATACATTGTGGTTTAACAGCACTGGTCGCCCCCACTATGTCGGCTAAATGATGCGCTTACGAAATAAGCGATGACATATATGTATAATATCCTCCCTGTTTTGTCGTCAAATCAACTGTCTATTTTGTATATGAAATGTATGACGTAATCGCATAAAAAGACTTTTTTATTTTTATGTTTTTAAATAATTCTCTATTTTTAGGTTGATGTCTTCTTTACTATACATAAACACGTATGTTATGTATTGTAGTTGTTCTTGGTTTGCGGCGAAGAGCAAAAACTATGTCGGCCATGTTAAAAAATATGTTTGTAGGTAAAATCATACAACCCGCGCACGTCCCGTGGCGAGCACCAGTTGCTGGTGTACATCAAGGCGGGCGACGCCGCCACCGTGCACGTGCCCGTGGTGCCCACCCGCCTGGGCCGCGTGCGCGTGCGCCTGCACGTGGACACGCTGCTGGGGACCAACCGCGCCGCGCACGACGTGCTTGTAGAGGTATGCCTACACATTATGTATTACTTTGCGGGGACTATTCCTGCGTTTTACTCGAAATTTTGGGATGGTTGAATTGGTTCTTGTTGAAAATATATTCAACAAGAACCAATTAACTTTAAACATCCCAAAAGGCTCAGTTGAAGATCAAAAAAAGTCTTGATTAAAAAGAAACTGGCGACAAATAGGTGGATAGAGTATGTAAAGTTATAACTTTGATTATTTTAAAATATTATTTTATAATACATGTTTTATTATTTTAATTATTATATTAGTTAAAATTTTAATTATGCTATATTTACTATCTTGTTTCTATCTGTATTGTACCTAAATAAAATAATAAAAAGAATATTAAAAAAACTACATAATACCTTGCAATAAATAAATTAAAGATATACTCGTACTTATTGAAACCGAAATGTTGTGTTGTTATAATTTGCAATATTTTTTTAACTATAAATGGACTTATTACTGAAAAAAATTATATAATATGCTTACTACTACGTGGGCGGCACTGAAAATTTCGGGAATCAAGGAAGTGACACAACATTACTATTTAAAAATTATTACTTTTCGAAGTATTCTCCGCGAAATTTGACACATTTTTCCATACGATGGAACCAATCATTGAAGCAACCATTCCATTCGGAAGTTGGGGTCTCCAAAATGGCCGTTTTGTAGGCGTCCACAGCTTCTTCAGGTGATGAAAATCTCTGACAACGCAATTTATTCTTTATTTTAGGGAAAGTATAGAAATCATTAGGGCTTAGGTCGGGGCTGTACGGCGGATGGTCTAATAATTCTATGTTTTCTTGCTCCAAAAACTCTTTTGTTCTGTGCGCGGTGTGAGAACTCGCATTGTCGTGATGGAGGATGATGCGGCGATTGCAGTTCTCTTTACGGAGTTCAGAAACGACCTGTGGCAAACAAATGCTAGCATACCATTCTGCATTAACCGTTCTTTGTCCCTCAAGAGGAATAGTCGCAACATGGCCGGTTTTGGAGACAAACGTGACCACCATTTTTTTTGCAACACTCCGTGAACGCATAATTTTTGTTGGCTTTAACTCATTTTCGAACACCCAAACTCGTGACTGATTTTTTGTTTCGGGTTCGTACGCGTATATCCAGGATTCGTCACCTGATACGATGTTGTATACAGCATTTGAGGATCCTGCGTGGAATCTTTCGAGAGTTCTGACGCACCAAGTAACGCGAGCCGCTTTTTGCTCTTCACAGAGCGAATGCGGTATCCATCGGGAAAACAACTTTTTTACACCTAATTGTTCATGCAAGATTATTTGACTCATGCCAATGTCTAAAGTTGCCTGAATTTCGCGGTATGTCACATGTCGATCTTCCACAATCAGCTTACGCACAGCATCAACGTTTTCTTGGGTGACTGCAGTTTTTGGACGACCTTGACGGGGATCATCACTGAGCTTGACACGTCCACGTTGAAATTCAGCAAACCATCGATAAATTGTGGTTTTGGATGGGGCTTCATCACCAAATGCAGAAAGCATCCGATCAACACACTGTTTTTGTGTTAAACCACTTCGAAAGTCATAATAAATCATCGCTCTTGAATTTTCTCGAGTCAATTCCATTTTCTCAACGACTAAACAAGTTTGACAAGTCCTTGTGACAAGACCAAGAATCTTTTTTTAAATAAATAGAAGATTTTTAAAACCAAGGAGTTTTCAATTAAAAAGATTTTAATATGACAAGAACAGTGGAAATATTCCATTCCCGATATTTTCAGTGTACGTATTTCAGACTACGTATCAACGTACCTTTGTTTCACAAATAATTTTCATCCAATTTTATAGGCACTTAATCTTCTTTGCGGAATTGAATCTTCGTCGTCAAAAACTTCATAATATTGCAACTTCGGTGAGCCCATTTTATTATTTTTCCAGGCCGACGGACTGCCCCAGCGTCGTCACCAGGCCGTCCTCCTAGACCTGTCGACCCGCGCCTACGTGTTCCAATACCTGCACGTCAACGTTACGGAGACGCCCCTCATCCCGTACGAAGTGGAGCGCTACTACGTGTTCGGCAGCAACCGCGCCACGCTCTCCGTAGTGGGCGACGTGGTTGGGCCGCTGTTCCCCACTATGCCTATCAACGCCACCTCCATGCTCATGCTGCCCATGGTATGTGGCCATTATAAACTTTATTACTAAAGTCAAGTATGGTTTAACAGCTAAATAGCTTACATTATACACATAATATGTCCGTATTAATTTGAATTTGGTGAGCGTGCATATGAATTGACCCCAAAATGTTTTAATTTAATACAGAAAGCACTTCAGTTCTATAAGGATTTGTTTTTTCAGGACTCTGCGGAACAAAACATGTTTAGTTTCGCAGCCAACATGTACTTTACGTACTACATGCGGCTCATCAACCAACGCAACCGAACGCTCGAGAGCGAAGCCTTTTACTACATGAACGTGCTCTACCAGCGACAACTGTCCTTCATGCGACCCGACGGATCCTTCGGACTGTTCCGCGCCGACTGGTGAGTGTGCACTCATACTTGCGGAGTCTTCTGCCACATGACATGCTCTACCAGCGACAACTGTCCTTCATGCGACCCGGGGGATCCTTCGGACTGTTCCGCGCCGACTGGTGAGTGTGCACTCATACTTGCGGAGTCTTCTGCCACATGACATGCTCTACCAGCGACAACTGTCCTTCATGCGACCCGACGGATCCTTCGAACTGTTCCGCGCCGACTGGTGAGTGTGCACTCATACTTGTGGAGTCTTCTGCCACATGACATGCTCTACCAGCGACAACTGTCCTTCATGCGACCCGACGGATCCTTCGGACTGTTCCGCGCCGACTGGTGAGTGTGCACTCATACTTGCGGAGTCTTCTGCCACATGACATGCTCTACCAGCGATAACTGTCCTTCATGCGACCCGACGGATCCTTCGAACTGTTCCGCGCCGACTGGTGAGTGTGCACTCATACTTGTGGAGTCTTCTGCCACATGACATGCTCTACCAGCGACAACTGTCCTTCATGCGACCCGACGGATCCTTCGGACTGTTCCGCGCCGACTGGTGAGTGTGCACTCATACTTGCGGAGTCTTCTGCCACATGACATGCTCTACCAGCGACAACTGTCCTTCATGCGACCCGACGGATCCTTCGGACTGTTCTGCGCCGACTGGTGAGTGTGCACTCATACTTGCGGAGTCTTCTGCCACATGACATGCTCTACCAGCGACAACTGTCCTTCATGCGACCCGACGGATCCTTCGGACTGTTCCGCGCCGACTGGTGAGTGTGCACTCATACTTGTGGAGTCTTCTGCCACATGACATGCTCTACCAGCGACAACTGTCCTTCATGCGACCCGACGGATCCTTCGGACTGTTCCGCGCCGACTGGTGAGTGTGCACTCATACTTGTGGAGTCTACTGCCACATGACATGCTCTACCAGCGACAACTGTCCTTCATGCGACCCGACGGATTCTTCGGACTGTTCCGCGCCGACTGGTGAGTGTGCACTCATACTTGTGGAGTCTTCTGCCACATGACATGCTCTACCAGCGACAACTGTCCTTCATGCGACCCGACGGATCCTTCGGACTGTTCCGCGCCGACTGGTGAGTGTGCACTCATACTTGCGGAGTCTTCTGCCACATGACATGCTCTACCAGCGGCAACTGTCCTTCATGCGACCCGACGGATCCTTCGGACTGTTCTGCGCCGACTGGTGAGTGTGCACTCATACTTGTGGAGTCTTCTGCCACATGACATGCTCTACCAGCGACAACTGTCCTTCATGCGACCCGACGGATCCTTCGGACTGTTCCGCGCCGACTGGTGAGTGTGCACTCATACTTGTGGAGTCTTCTGCCACATGACATGCTCTACCAGCGACAACTGTCCTTCATGCGACCCGACGGATCATTCGGACTGTTCCGCGCCGACTGGTGAGTGTGCACTCATACTTGTGGAGTCTTCTGCCACATGACATGCTCTACCAGCGACAACTGTCCTTCATGCGACCCGACGGATCATTCGGACTGTTCCGCGCCGACTGGTGAGTGTGCACTCATACTTGTGGAGTCTTCTGCCACATGACATGCTCTACCAGCGACAACTGTCCTTCATGCGACCCGACGGATCCTTCGGACTGTTCCGCGCCGACTGGTGAGTGTGCACTCATACTTGTGGAGTAGTCTTCTGCCATATTTGTGATATGGCAGAAGTCATAGCATAAATGATTATATATATTTAAATTAAATTAATTATTTATCAGTTAATAGCTGTTAGTCTATTTGGTTTTTGTTATCATATTGTATGTACAACAGTGTGATCATAGTAACATAACAGGAACACCGATTGCAGGAACCACTCGTCCCCTAGCGTGTGGCTGACGTCGTTCTGCGCCAGGATATTCCAGGACGCGTCGTTCAACGAATGGGAAAGCTTCATATATATCGATCCCGAAGTAAGTGACTTGTCCTATAACAAAATTCGAGTAGTTAGTCATATACATTAAACTATATTTATGTACGGTTTCAAGACCGTGACAGACGATAAAGTGAAATTAACCAATCACCAAAGTGCCCGAAGGCAATGGACAATAACTGATAATAGGCTATTTGACTACATTAAAAATATACTATAAATTGTGGTCATTCTATCATACAATGGCGTAAAAAAACATATTTCACTTTATTTTAAACTAAATTATGTATAGCTTTTGTAGATTACACGAAATAAAATTGAATATTTTTTACAATTTTATTTTAACAAAAACATCTTTGATTGGTTGATGACTGGTGACGTCACACGCAAGTAAACAAAATAATACACAGATTAATTCATCTGTGCCTTTTTGTTTACTTGCGTGTGACGTCACACTTGACATAGACTGCGAAACAGCGTTTTTAGCGCCATTATGGAAGTTCAAACTTTAACATTGATTTTTATTAATAATATAGTAGACATCTCGGAAATATCAATTTAGAGTGCTTATTATGTAATGAAGAATCATATAAAACGAGTTTCAAAAAGGAGTCAAATACCCTAATTGTTCATGCTGGGAACAACATCAGGTTATGTATCTGTATAAGAGTATTTAATTCTTTTAGACAATTTAAATGAACCGCATGTTATCATTATGGATAACGTTTATGTCATAATTAGGCTACAGATCCGCTCTAAATGTTATTGGTCTGGGTGTTTATAATTTTTTTTTTACTTGCGGTCCGAGTCACGCCAGAATTTCTCAGCACCGGTCCGAATGAGCGTAAGTGTTCTTACGACAGATGATTTGAGATTAATAGTAACGTCATTACAGACGTCATATTGGACTTACAGTGATTTTGCTTCTGGATAAAATCCTCTATAAGCTTACAGGAGCGCTGTCAGAATGACATTTATCTAGAAACATAATTTTTGAGGAAAGTAATAAAATTTCTAAATTAATTATTAAATAGGGAGTTAAAAGTGTTGCATTTTGGTATGAATGTTAACACATATTCAAAATATATAATACAATTCATTCATTTATTATGGCGTTTGATTTGACATTAAATAAGATTCAAAGGATGTGTGTTAGTTACGAGCTAGAAAGAGTTACAAGTGATGTTTTTGTGAGCGCACTAAATCTCTGGTCCGATTTATCACGACGCTAATAGCACCGTGAGTTGTCACATCGGGCTTTTTGATTCGGCCCGTTGATGTTTGACCATTCGTCCGTGGGTTATTAATGTTGCTTCTGGTAAATGCGCATAGTATAAATCTACAGCTTGCTTTGTGATCAGGGCAGTAAGTGTGCAATGTTCTTATTATTGTTGTTATTAAAATTTTAAATAATGTTATTTATTAATATTTTTATTTGTACTATAAATATATGAATTAATAAAATTATTTCCATCAAAACTAAAATTAATTAAACAAAATTTTTAACATGTACGCTGGCTAGGCTAGCTTGTATGTTTTTGTTTTATTGTATACACCATTTTGCTACAAGAGACTTGCCATGATGTGCATGCTATCAGATTGGTGGCTGGTTACAGTGTGTCCATAACATTTTTTTTGCTTGAGGTGGGAGGGAGGTCTCATATAACTTCGTTAGGCCGACCAACTGATTTCGTTACCACTGCCCATACAGATGCCTAAACCATCAAGTGACCCAGTCATGTTTCGGCTTTAGTCTGTGGGTTCACCGGTTTTCAGTAGATTACTGTATCGATTTCTTGTCGAGGTGCTAGTCTCCTTTCAGGGTGCGGTTACGAAATGGGTTGAACTGACGATAAGGCAGCGAGTATATTAAAATATACTCGTAATGCAATTTGTCGCCACCCATTTCGTAATCGCATCATTTATCTGGCATAATGGGAGCGATCAATTTTGTTTAAGTACTAGTAGTACGTATTGTAGTTGTAAGTATTGGTCGACCTCATTCATGGACTTTGTAGGTCTGCTCACCAATAAGTAGATACATATCACCAATAAGTAGATTTTTTTTTTTATAACAAATATTTTTTTCCAATTACATCAATGACAATGTCTTCTTCAAAATCTAAAATAGGAATATTACAACTATGTACAAAATGTAACATTACTGTGAAAGAAAGCGAACATATTACTTGTTCTATCTGCAAACATGTATATGACTTAAATTGTGCAATCGTTTCCAACAAACGTTACTACCTAATGACAAAGGAGAACAAAGAAAACTGGAAATGTAGATCGTGTATAAACATAAAAAATAAAAATAATCAACCGACCATAACACATTGCGAAGATACAAATTCCAATTTGACCAGAGTAACAACTTTTGCAATTACTCCTACACAATCACCTAATAACATTACAATAAGATACAGAAAAATAAGACAAGAAAATCCAGACGTAATAGGTGAACCAATATTAGATAATTATAGTTCGCCTATTCAAACTTTCAATCAAACTGAGAGTCTACCAAATTTATTCACTGGTGACAACGAGCTTTATAGTTCACCATCAATCCACGAATGCTCAATATATTCAACTAAAAGCTTGGATCTATCAGCAAACTTTAATTCCAGACTTATCGATAAACTAAAATTGTCGAAAGGTCGATACTTAAACTATAAAGTTATAATAGCAGGTGATATAAATATTAATACTTTAATAAATAATGATACAAAAAAACAATCAGAAGATATTATACACGGTTATAACTTTAAAATACATATAACTAAACCAACACGTGGTTCCTCTTGCATAGACCACATTATAAACAACATTAAAAATGCAATTGGATCTACTCTACCCCTTGGGCTATCTGACCACGATACAGCCCAAACTCTATTGTTCGAGGTTGAGACAAAGAAAATTACTCCAAAAATATTTTATATATATAAACGATGTTATTCTAATGAAAATATAATAAAATTTAGAAAATACCTGTCATCATTATCGTTCTCTGATGTTTTTCAAGAAACAAATTTCAATTTATCATTTATTAAATTTTACGACATATTTCACTTATTGTGTTTCCCTAATCTGAAAGTAAAAGTAAATTCTACAAATAAACAAAAATGGATGTCAAAGGGCTTAAAGATCGGATGCAAGACAAAAAGACACCTAAGATTTAATTATTATGAATATAAAACAAACGATGATAAAATTAAATACACAAGATACACAAAATTATTAAGAAAATGCATTACGCTATCCCAAAAAATTACAAACAATAATACTGTACAGCAATGTAAAAACAAGGGTAAAGCAACATGGATAATTATTAAAAATGAAACAATTGATTCATATTCAAACCAACATATTGAAAGTATAGTTAATAAAAATGGCGAAAATATAACTGACCCTTCCATTATAGCTATTATTTTTAATCAGTACTTAATAGACATGAAAAGCAATAGTATGTATAACCAAAGCAGCAATAATGATAATAATAATAATATCAGTAATAATAATAGTTTAAATCTTAAAAATTGCAGTATAAATAAACACAGTTACACTATCCCAGAATCAGCAATACCAAACACTATATTTCTCAAACCTTTCACAGAAATAGAAGTTCGGAGATTAGTAGTTTCACTGAATAATACGAATGCAGTAGGATACGATAATATATGTACCAAGGTTATTAAATCTTGTGTATGTGAAATTAGCGGTATCTTAACATACCTAATTAATCTATCCTTAGATCAAGCATGCTTTCCCGACAAATTAAAAATATCAATTATAAAACCCTTGCATAAACACAATGAAAAAACAAACATTAATAATTATAGACCAATAACTCTGATACCCATATTCTCTAAAATTTTTGAAAAATCAATCCATTCCAGATTAATAGACTTTTTTATAA
Organism: Monopis laevigella; assembly: GCA_947458855.1. Taxonomy (NCBI): domain Eukaryota; kingdom Metazoa; phylum Arthropoda; class Insecta; order Lepidoptera; family Tineidae; genus Monopis; species Monopis laevigella. The sequence continues at coordinate 2,516,491 of OX381582.1, forward strand.
AATATGATATAATTACCCAGGATCAATACGCCTTTCAAAAACTAAAATCAACCACACTTGCTGCGTTTAACCTTGTAACTACTATATTAAAAAATAAAAACGAAAATAAACATACGACCACCTTGTTTTTCGATATGACAAAAGCATTTGATCTTGTATCACATAATCTCTTAATACAAAAGTTGGAAGTGTACGGCATCAGAGGACCAGCATTGCAATGGATCAAAAGTTATCTAGATAAAAGAATTCAGTGTGTAGAAATATCCAGACTTACAGAAAGTACGAAACTCATAACTAAATACAAGTCAAACTTTATATTGAAAGTTTGACTATAATAGACTCGGAATACCTCAAAGTAGTGTGCTTGGCCCTTTACTATTTTTAATTTATATTAATGATTTACCTAACATTATTAATCATAAATGTATACTTTTTGCAGACGACATTTCCGTAATCGTTAGCACAGACAAACTTTCTGATCAACATGAATTTGAAATAAATAATACCTTAAATGTTATTGTAAATTGGCTAACAAATAACAATCTTCAAGTTAATCTAAACAAAACTAATTATATAAATTTCACAAACAAAGATAGTCTAAATATGAATATTAATGGAAATAAACTGTTGGAAGCTAATAGTGTAAAATTTTTAGGGATAACTATTGATAAATCCATAAAATGGAAAGAACACGTAGATATCATTCAAAAAAAAGTCAACAGATTTATCTTCCCCTTGCGAAAGTTAAGAAACGTTGCTAACCTCACAACCACGTTGACTGCATATCATGACTATGTAAATTCAATTATAAGATACGGTCTAATAATCTGTATCTAAAGATGTATACCCCAGAAATACAAGAAACTGTAATCGGTTGGTTTTAAGTATAACCCCAAAATCAGGTTTGTTTTTGAAAAATAGTTATGCAATGTGTATTTCCATATTTAATAAGCTGCCAAATCACATTAAGGAATTACCCTTAAATGCATTTAAGACTACTTTATATAAATGGCTATTAGATAAAATATATTATAGTATTAATGATTTTTTAAATGACAATAAATAATAACAGTAAATTAGAATTGAATAATGAATGTTTTATATGTATACCTAATAATGGTTAATTAGTGTTAAATTATATTATAGTTATGTTTTTTTTAAATAATATTGTAATTTTGACAAAGGTTTTGTAAATAACCACATTATTAAAAATTTGTACGCCAGGAAATGGCTAAATGTAGAGAGCTATAAATTGATAAAAGAACTTTTGTAACCTACATTTGAACAAATAAACTATTTGATTTGATACAAAGTCACATGCCATGTTCCAATAAAAAAAAAAGGTGACTACTTTATTGCTGACTATGTTTTCGTAAAATAACTGAGTATCAATGTCCACACAGATAATATCGACCGCGGTGGCGTGGCTCTTACAGCACCAGCTGCCGCACGGCGCCTTCTACGAGGTGACGTGGCTGTCCGACCGCAACCAGAACGAGACCTTCACGCTCAAGCAGACGCAGCTCCGGGACGCCAAGAACGAGTACTCCTACGTGCTCGAGGTAACACTGCGCAGTACCTAGGTAACCACCATTTATGCTGCTCCGGGACGCCAAGAACGAGTACTCCTACGTGCTCGAGGTAACACTGCACAGTACCTAAGTAACCACCTCTATTGCTGCTCCGGGACGCCAAGAAGAGTACTTCTACGTGTTCGAGGTAACACTGCACATTACCTACCTAAGTAACCACCACGTATGTTAAAACAAATTGCTACTCAAACTTGACTATACAATTTTTATTGGGAAAGTACTTTCGATGCTAGTTTGCAGTTTTTTTAATATCATTTAATATTATTATTATATCTAATACATGGTGGCCGGCGTGTACTATTAAGTTTTAATCTCAAAAAGTTTGTACATTTGTTTAAAAACATTACTATAGTGCCTCGGAGAGCACGTTAAACTGTCGGTCCCAGTTTCACTATACTAACTTGTGAAACTATTGTGGTATGAACGGGTTATTGAGTCTATCCAAACCGCGCGACGAGCTTGTCACTTGTTCGGTGTAAACTCATACCACGATAAAGTAGGATTAAAAACGGGACCGCCTAGACAGCCTGTCTAGCTTAACAGCCTGTCTAGCTTAACAGCCTGTCTAGCTTAACAGCCTGTCTAGCTTAACAGCCTGTCACGCGCCGTAAGGCACCCGTCATGATATTTATTTATATATTTAAGTACATAATTATCGTTTCCCGGTCTTAACACCGCGACAAGCTTGCCACTTGTGAGCTATAACCTCTAGCCATTGATTCCTACTGTAGAACATTGATTTGTATGTATTTTTTTTTTGTGAATGTGTTTGTTATTAATTTGTACCTTATTGACTTAGCCAAATTTCGGTAAGAATGTGGGTGAAATAATTAAATATATATATAATATAGTATATTCAGAATACCATCGTACCATACTTAACAAACTGGAAACAAATCCCTACGATGGTGAAATAATATCTTATTTATCACATAGTTTAATAGAAAAATATTTTATTTCTCTATTGATCACCAAAATGAAACCTGCGGTTCGTGGCCGCCATTCTGCTGGGCTACGAGAATTATGGGAGCAAAAAACGCGTTATCGAGTGGTCGGCCATATTGAGATTAACGAAATAAACATGTTGATACTAAGGTCCCTGGTTCGAATCCCGGTGTGTACCAATGAGTTTTTAATTAAAAAAATTATGTACATTTGTTTGACAACACCACTATAGTGCCTCGGAGAGCACGTTAAGCTGTCGGTCCCGGTTTCACTATACCAACTTGTGAAACTGTTTATAGATGGGTTATTAAGTCTATTCAAAACATCGCGACGAGCTAGCCACTTGTTCGGTGTAGACTCATACCATCGGCTACGACGAGGTAGGATTAAAACACCTCCGCTGGGTACCCTGGGGCCGTCTAGGCGGTCTCGGGCGCCGTAAGGCACCCGTGAAGATATGATACTAAGTCATTTTTTTACTTTTAAATCATAAAATACCATCTGTTAAGTTAATAATGAATGTTTTATGTTTAAATGCATTAACTTTTATATCTTGGGATAATGATGTTTGTGCATATTTTATATCAATATATTATTAATATTGTAACTTTTTTGCACAATTGTTGTTGTCCATAAAATAAAGTCTAAGCGAATGAAATTATGACAAATGTCATAACGTTTGTTTGTTCAACTGTATGGTCTGTGTTCCCAGCCCAACGGCAACGTGGTGACGCAGCGGAACATAACGCTGACGGCGCAGGTGGTCATCACACTGGAGACTGTCAAGAACCTCAAGGACATTGGCGTCAGAGAGGTAACGCGTGACACGCTGGAGATACTGTCACCCTGTCTCATGCCCCTAACCATTCCCAACTAGCTGTAACCATAAGCATTTTCATCTATACAGGCTGGTCTGTCTGTAGTAGAACCTAGGACTTTTTCAGACCAAACATTCATAATGATTTTCCTTACATTATATTATAATAACCTCGTCCATTTAGGCTGGACGTTTGTCTATAGACCAGATTTTTTTGCAATTACATATGTTAACTTAGCGTTAATACTTTAAAAACATTAGGTAGTCGACCAATTATAAAGGCTAACTTGTCCTGTTTTAAAAATTAAAGCGTTTCTATTGGTGGTTCCTCGCGTTCCTAACGTATTGTTCGTACCGTAACAATAGCAGGAACTCATAGTAGAGTTACAGGTTCTACGCAATACTACTTTTTCAACTCCTTAGCTTCAACAGCCTCCGTAGACTAGTGGTTGCGCCTTTGGCGTTGTATCCGGAGGTCGTGGGTTCGATTCCCACCCTTGGCAAAAATATATTAATACGTTTTTCTGTACAGTCATGGTCTGGGTGTTTATAAAATATAATATGTATTATATCGTTGCTTCTGGTACACATAGTATAAGTCTAGAGCTTAGTTTGTGACCAGAGCAATATGTGTAAATTGTCCTACATAGGTATTAAAAAAATAATTAAAAAAAAACTCATTTCTAATGTTTTTAATAACGGATAATATGCATTACATAAACTTTCGTATATTATCAGCCAGTTGTAACCTTGTCCATTTTTAGTCACTTCAAACCCTCGTCCACTCTTAGGGCCGGTTTCTTGGTGGATAGTTTACGTTACTATAGTTAAAAATGGCGGGTGTTCTATGAGATTTTTGTCAAAACATATTTCAAATTCATATAAAAGACGCCATAACTGTCATTATTTAACAATTAGTCGAGATGACTATCCATCAAGAAACCGGGCCTTACACTGTTAAAAGAAAAAAAAATGAATATTTTGCTCCAAAATTAATACAATTTGACATAAATAGAAAAAAAAAGCTTTTACAACCCAAGTTCTAGTGCTGATTGTCAGCTGATGGTTGTTAACCTTATTTATTCTTAGTTCAAAGCCCGTCTTTTTTATCCAGAAGTGACATTCTTGATGTCTATTTATAGAACCAGTTTTTTAGCTGAGACAAGTATTTACATACCGTACGTTATAAATCTTATAATTGTAGGGCCTAAGCGCTCGCGTAGCAGCAGCTCAGCAGTTAGCCATCAACTGGCTGGAGAAGCACTTGAGTCTGCTGTCTAATAACGGGGCCGCCCACGAGATGGCGGTAGTGGCGTACGCGCTCACGCACAGCAAGGCCGCCAGCGCCGAGCACGCGTACCGACTGCTGTTGCGGATGCGGAGGCAAGAGGGTATGTCACTATATACTCACAGAAAGTACTACTACCACTAGTGTAGTACTGCTCTGTACCCCTAGTGTGAGTTTTCTAACTATTACTTTGCGTCTGAGTTAACTAAAATTTGTATGGGAAATGGTTCAGCGCTCCAAGCGGAAATTTTGAGAACTAGAAATGCGACCGTGTGATTGGTCAAAATGTTAACGCGGTAGTATAGTTAACGCGAAAACAAACGTTAAAAAAACTCACACTAGGCCTACTGCCCATATACACACGCCCGATATATGCTGAATTACCCTAAAAGCCTTACTATATTAGTGTGTTTAAATCACACAATGTATCGTCTGTCTGATACACCGTGAAAAACTGAATTTAGACACACTAATATATGTCCTAAATATGCATTTAATAACAGAAATATGTCTAGTAATAATCGTTGGTTAAAATCGTCCTGTCATGAACAGTTAATTAATGTCACTGTCAAAATTTGCTCTTTTAAATTTTTTAAAATATGGTTGCGCCGCGACACTGGCTATTAATAATAATAATAATAATAATAATAAATCTTTATTAGGTAATTGATACAATTGCGTTAAACACTGTTCCCACTTTAGGTTTCCCTGTGTTGTGGGAATCCGGCTCTTATACATAACAGTGAAATGTTTAATTATTACTAAAAACAGTATCCTTAATATTAAAAAGAAAAGTACTTCTAGTTACGTATTTGTGAATGTGTGAGAGTGAATTGTGAATGTGTGTGAATGTGTGTAAATGTGTGTGAATATGTTAGCGTGTGTTTTACGTGTGGATAAATGTGCATGTGTATAAGTCAGTGTGTCTACTTGTGTGTGGCAGTGTTCCGAGTGAATGTGAGCGAACTGATGTTTAAATGTGAGTTATGTAATAACTACTGTTGTAAAGTCGTACATGTAGTGTATTTGTGTCGAGTGGTTGGTGTGATATTAATATTCCAATATATCTGTTAAGCCAGTTTGACAAATAGATTTTCAGTTGCCTCGTAGTCAAATTGGTTAAGCCAATTGATGACAGCTTTCTTAAAAGTATAATTGTTGTAGCCTTTGAGAGCTTTGTTGTCAATGAGCATCTTGTTATATAATTTGGGTGATACAAAGTTAAAGTGTCTACTAGCAAAAGTTGATTGAACTGACGGAATTGGATACCGTTCTGTTCTTTTGGTAATGATGGTTAGATGAGGTGCAACTTTGCTATGGAACCTTCGCAGTGCCTGGAGAATAAATAGTTTGCGAACAGAAAGGACTTTTACTTTATCGTAAAGCTCCGTTGTAGGGAAGCGGTAGGGGAGCTTGAAAGTGACTTTTAAGAGGGCCCTCTGGGCTCTTTCTAGCTCTATTAGGTGGGTTTTAGCGGCATTTCCCCACGCACAAATGCAATAATTGAGTATGCACTGACACAATGCTTTGTAAGTCGCAATCAAAAGTTTATGGTCAGCGACATCTCGTAGCTTTTTAAAAATAAACATGAGTTTTCTGGCTCTAGTCGATAGAGTGGATATATGTTGGCACCATTGCAATTTATCGTCCAGAATAACACCTAGATAACGTACAGCGGAAACATAATGCAGTAGAGAGCAGTCGCACTGAGAATTAGTAAGGACTGAGTTTCGGTTGCAGGGAAATGTATGGATAGTAATAGTAAGGTTCTCCTTAGGACCACCAGCTTTAGTTTTACTAAAACACATGCATTGGGTTTTCTGAGTATTTAAAGTAAGAAGACTATCCTCAAGCCACGCAGTGATTATACAGAGACCTCTTTCTGTTAATTCTTTAACTTTAGCCCAAGTTTTGGATCTAAATAGGACCACAGTGTCATCGGCAAACATTATGATTTCCGCACCAGTTATTTTAAGGTTGCAGAGACTATTAATATAGAGAAGGAAAAGTGTTGGACCAAGTGTCGAACCCTGTGGTACACCAAACATGCACTCAGCACTAGTACTACAGTGAATTCCCAATTTTACTTGTTGAACCCTGTTCGTCAAGTAGTCCTGAAACCAGGAGAGAACAATTCCCCTAATTCCCATATTTTCAAGACGTGTTAGCAACAGAGGGATAGAAACCGTATTGAATGCTTTCTTAAGATCAATGAAGATACCCACGCATTTATCTCCACTGTCCAGGTATGAGGTGATAGTGGACGTGAGTTTGAGTACAGCATCCTCAGTACCTATACATATCGCATTAAGCACTCTTATATACTCGGCATATTGTTATTTTGTATTGAAATTTACACATTAACGCAAACACAAAGCAAGTGACCTAGTCAAGTTTCGGTTTTAGTCTGTGGATTCACCGGTTTTCAGAAGAATACTGCATCGACATATTTTTGTCGAGGTGTTAGCTTCTTTTCAGGAGGTGGGTGGTTACGAAACTACATAGCATTATTTGAAGCATTTTTGTAACTTGCCAATAAAATAGTTACCCATTGTAGGAGGTCTGGAGTACTGGGGCCGGCAGAGCGTACCGCAGCCGCCCGTGAAGATGGAGAACCAGAAGCCGTTCCTGCTGCCGCGCCTGCCCTACGCCTACGACTCCAACAACGTGGCCGCCACCGCCTACGCGCTGCTGGCCTGCATGGACCACCAGGACGACAACGAGAAGGTGGTCATGTGGCTCAACTCCCAGCGCCTCACCGACGAGGGCTGGGCCTCCACGCAGGTCTGTTTACTGTACCAACATAAACCATATTTATTTATTTTTCTGCCAATAGGAGTTTAACCCCTGACGCGTCGGTTAAATGTTATTTAAGAAGTAATGAACATTATACACAAACATATAAACACGTACACACCCACACTCATACTCGTCAACTTTCACTTTAAACACTTTATTTTATTTAATTACATAAGTGGCTGGATATTTATAATGTTTTTCTTATTTACTACTATAATATTAATTGGACTGATGATCACTCTTACAGTAAATAGCTAATATCTTTAAAGTGCTAAGCTAGCTGACACGCTGACTACAATCTAGTAATTTTTCAAATGTGATATTTGTCATTAAAATAAAATATATATATTTGTTATTATTATTTATTTATTGTAAATACATAAAATAAATTAAACTTCGGCAACTTTTTTACATTTTAGGACACATACATAGCTCTACGCGCATTGATCGAGTACACAAATCGCAAGCGCCTGCGCGACGTGTCGGAACTGACGCTCACCGTGGAGGCCGTCGCTCTGAACGGTCACACGCACACGCTGCGGCTGGACCGACACAACCTCGCCATCAGGCAGAGCGTGGAGGTAATATATCTTAGTATGCGATATTAACTGACGCAACTATTTTTCATTACGAAATGACGGAGTTATTTTTAAAGAACTTTTACGAAGGAATTTTAAATAAACTAGAAAAGTTGGTTAAAAAAATATTGGTCCACCGAGTAGGAAATTAATTAAAAAATCCCGTGAATGTCCGCAGATCCCGGAGGCGTGGGGCACAGTAAAGGTGACAGCCCGCGGCGCCGGGTACGCCGTGCTACAGCTGTCGACGCAATACAACGTGGACACCCCGAGATACCAAACCAATCCACCGCTGGACGCATTCTCCCTGCACACCGCCGCAAACTACGCCGGGAGAAATCACTCGCACATTCACTACCAGTCGTGTGCCAGGTCTGTTACAATACATACACACTGAGACATTATACTCGCACATACACCACCAGTCGTGTAACGAGTCTGTTACGCTACATACACACGCACAATACACCGCACATACACTACCAGTCGTGCCAGGTCTGTTACACACTACACACACATACTAAGAGTAGACTATATTGAGTGTGAATATAACAAAAAAGATGTTCTAAGCAATATAGATAGATCTCTAATCAAGTGTTTATTCCCCAGCTGGACCCTGACATCGGAGTCGCCTCGCTCGGGTCTGGCCGTTATAGAGGTGTCCATCCCCACTGGGTACTTCATGCAGCAGCAACGCCTGGACCGCGCCATCCGCGACCAACACAACCCCAGGCTACAGCGCGCCAAGTACACGCCCGAGAAAGTTCTCTTCTACCTAACTTATGTACGTGTACTTGTACCAATTACCAATAGTTATCCGTTATTTAATACACTTTACAATACTGCAGCTACGGAAAGTCCACTATTTTATTATTTGTAATGATGAACACAAGTAAGATTATGTGATGTTACAGCTGGACTCTGAGCAGACTTGCGTGAACTTCACGGTGGAGCGCTGGTACCCTGTGGCCAACATGTCGCGCTACCTCTCCGTGCGCGTGTACGACTACTACGCGCCAGGTAACCCTCCCACACAACACTCACACCAACATGTCGCGCTACTTCTCCGTGCGCGTGTACGACTACTACGCGCCAGGTAACCTCCCTCACACAACACTCACACCAACATGTCGCGCTACTTCTCCGTGCGCGTGTACGACTACTACGCGCTAGGTAACCTCCCTCACACAACACTCACACCAACATGTCGCGCTACTTCTCCGTGCGCGTGTACGACTACTACGCGCCAGGTAACCTCCCTCACACAACACTCACACCAACATGTTGCGCTACTTCTCCGTGCGGCGTGTACGACTACTACGCGCCAGATAACCTCCCTCACACAACACTCACACCAACATGTCGCGCTACTTCTCCGTGCGGCGTGTACGACTACTACGCGCCAGGTAACCTCCCTCACACAACACTCACACCAACATGTCGCGCTACTTCTCCGTGCGGCGTGTACGACTACTACGCGCCAGGTAACCTCCCTCACACAACACTCACACCAACATGTCGCGCTACTTCTCCGTGCGGCGTGTACGACTACTACGCGCTAGGTAACCTCCCTCACACAACACTCACACCAACATGTCGCGCTACTTCTCCGTGCGCGTGTACGACTACTACGCGCCAGGTAACCTCCCTCACACAACACTCACACCAACATGTTGCGCTACTTCTCCGTGCGGCGTGTACGACTACTACGCGCCAGATAACCTCCCTCACACAACACTCACACCAACATGTCGCGCTACTTCTCCGTGCGGCGTGTACGACTACTACGCGCCAGGTAACCTCCCTCACACAACACTCACACCAACATGTCGCGCTACTTCTCCGTGCGGCGTGTACGACTACTACGCGCCAGGTAACCTCCCTCACACAACACTCACACCAACATGTCGCGCTACTTCTCCGTGCGGCGTGTACGACTACTACGCGCCTGGTAACCTCCCTCACACAACACTCACACCAACATGTCGCGCTACTTCTCCGTGCGCGTGTACGACTACTACGCGCCAGGTAACCTCCCTCACACAACACTCACACCAACATGTTGCGCTACTTCTCCGTGCGCGTGTACGACTACTACGCGCCAGGTAACCTCCCTCACACAACACTCACACCAACATGTCGCGCTACTTCTCCGTGCGGCGTGTACGACTACTACGCGCCAGGTAACCTCCCTCACACAACACTCACACCAACATGTCGCGCTACTTCTCCGTGCGGCGTGTACGACTACTACGCGCCAGGTAACCTCCCTCACACAACACTCACACCAACATGTCGCGCTACTTCTCCGTGCGCGTGTACGACTACTACGCGCCAGGGCCCTCACACAACACAACTACATTGATACCACAATGGTATCTGATTGTGCTTGACTATTTGATGAATATTTGTAAAATAATATTCAGATTATCTGATATTAATTTAAGCTAAAATAAAAAAATATTTATATATTTCCGAAAATATAGTTAAAAACATTAAATTTAGAATTTCTAATATACAATGTATATGTTTTTTAAATTTTTTTTTAATAAACAATAAAAAACTAAATTATAGGTATATTTTTGGGGAAAAATACTTTTTAGATATACAAAAATGTGTTCTGCATTTTTGTGTATCTAAAGGCAAGGTTTGAGTCCGGAAAAAAGTGGCCACCCTGAATGAGTAAAATATTGGGTAGATATACATAATCCAGAGTGGCCGCTTTCTGGAAAACGGGAATACCTACCGGGAAAAGTGCGAAATTTCGAACGCTGGAAAATGATATGCCAGAGAAAATGCTGAAAGGTCAGAGAAAATAAATAAAGTAGACCACTTGCAACTGTAAACGCCTGATCACCTAAGCGATAAGTTTCCGAAAATATAGCTAAATATAATTAATTTAGATTTTCCATTAAGTTTTATTAACCTCCAAAAACTTTTTTTTTTAATAAAGTAAAAAATATAAATTCTTAATTTTTGAGAAAAAAAATCTTCATTTTTAAACATCTGGGAAATTTGTATCTGGTAAGTAATATTGTTGAACAAATCCACAGAGCGCTTCAACGAGACGATATTCGACGCGCTGCCGACGTACCTGCTGAACATCTGCGAGGTGTGCGGCTCCTCCCAGTGCCCCTACTGCTCCATATACAACGCGGCGGCGCACCCGGCGGCGCTCGCGCTGTGGGCGCTGCTGCTGCTCTGTCTGCCCGTGCTCGGTCACACCTAACACCCTCAACTACCTCTACAATGCCAACTAGTAAAATAAATCCAAGCATTTTACTAAAAAAAACAAACCGTACCGCAGCATGACGTTTTAACCAACTTTGTGTTTAGATTTTAACTAAAATTTTATGGAGTGTTTCTGTATTTACCATGTTTTAACTCAGCACTAGTGTTAAGATTAATAATTTTAAAATAATGAATAGTTATATTACAAAAATTATGTGTATATTACTTTATACAAATAAATGTGTCAAGCGTGAAGCGGACAATGTGCATTAGTGACACTGTTTTGTGGGATGTTAGGCAGCTACATGGCGAACTCGGGCGCAGATGTGCCGTAAACAAGCAATAGGATTTTGGTCCTGAGAGCTTACTTTATCAAGTTCAACTTATATAAGATGGCGCCACGTGTCATGATAACTTCAAATTCATTATAGCTTTTGAATGTGCTATACGTGCATTTATTCATGTATGACTACTTTTCGGATGCGTGCAAACAACGTTATGGTTTTATCTGGCTTGTAATATGCCTTAAAAACAGTTTTTTTTTAAATATATTTTTATCTTATATATAATCTACACAAACATTTTATTCTTTGAAAATCCGTTGAAATACTTATAAATAAAGAAATTAATAAATAGTTTTACAATTTGATCAGAAATTGACAGATCGAGAATACAATGACACGTAACGCCATCTGTGTCAATTGATTAGCAGTGGTTCCATATTTGTTATTCCACACATCTCCGCCCATCTCCGCTTTGGTGGATGACGATCTTTAATTAAACGTTTTGTACTTCATAGTGTAGTAAATTCATACTCCTTACATGAACACCAGTGTGTGATAGCTTTAATAATATTCATTCGTTATTAGTTAACTAATATTATATACTTAATGTACCTACATATACAATTGTCTATACATTATGTGTTAAATTGTAAATTCAAGGAATATTATAATTAACTGATTTTTTTTTTTAATTCTAAATAAACTTAAATAATTTTAGAATTATATAATAATATTTGGACAATTAGGAATTGTATGAATGTGCCTAAACTTGCAAAATTAATAATATAATAGTTGTAAAATCTTCTGAACTTATTATAATTAAATGTTAGTTGTAAGAATAATAAATACAATCAATTGGGGTATGTCTCCGGCCTAGCCTTAACCAGTGCGGATGCTCTATTGAGTTTTTCCAACAACATATCACAAGTTTCCATTATTTTATAAAATCGTAGCTTTAATTTGTCAATTTTTTTTTTGTATGTACATTTTTATTTTATAAATATTTTTTTGTAGCAAGTAACAGACATCAGACTTTAGTTTTTTATTTTTTATATGCGTTTATTCACAATGAAAGTGAAATATCTTTAACGTCGTGGAATATATTTGTCTATCTTGCACTCTTTTACCAAGTCCTATTTTTATTTACGCAGAAACAAATACTGTTTTTATATCTATTTTCAATGAATTAATGAACAAATTTTTTTTATAAATATGTTACTAATTTGGTTGTTCTATTTTTTTATAGAAATCAAACCCCTATGTTTTATTTCATACATTTGTCAACAGACTGCATAATGTAATAAATAAATTGGTTAATGGTGGCTTTACTGTTCTTGTAGCAAACAAGCAATTATATATTTTAATAATAAAAGGGCTAAGGGCCCGTGGAATCATTGGCATTTCTATTAATCATAATTTATTAATATACTTTTCATTCTACTACTAATAATTATGCATGTCACTTAAGGAGGCACTTAGATGTTGAGGAATGGCTTATCTCGGCTCCTTATTTATTTTCAGTTTATTACAGGTTTTATTCAATTATTATTTTATGTAATATTGTCACAATATATTTTTGTAGATAAGATAATATTAAAGTAATAATTTTGATTTATTAATATACTTTTCATTCTACTACTAATAATTATATTGTAATAGGTAATGAAAGCAATTTTAAATTAACATAAGTAAAGCGACTGTAATGCCATTGACAGAAAACTATATATAGTTCGTTTTAAGAAACAATACTGGCGGGAAATAGTGGAACTAATAAAATTGAGAGCAAACGATATGTGTTTATAAGAACACTGCATTTGTAATGGCGAAGTCTGCGAACTGCATACAAAATGAGCTTTGCACTTCCAGTAATACTCAACTACTGTTTGTCGCAGAAGATGTGGAAGATTAATATATAAACATATTAAAGAGTGGCAAGTTGTCTTTATAAGATCAAAAAGCTTTCTGGTAAATTAGTATCTTTAAAAAAAAATTCTTTAATTTGTTTTAATTCAGTTTTTTTTCCCTAAAATAGAATTAGGTACTAATGTGTAAGTAATAAATAATAAGATTATAAATGACATGATTCTGTAGGATGTACTATTTAATTAGGAACGTACCAACACATGTGTGTTAACCGATCCTTAATCTATTTATAATCCTTATTACATTCTGTTTTGTTTTTTTTTTTTCTTATGGTGCTTAAAGGCATTTTTATATTGTTTTAGTTGCTATTGTTAAACTTAATTTTATTTTGACGCCATCAGTTGGTAACGCATTCAGTGATACCAACCACTAAGTAGCATAGACAGTAGGCAGCGGCAAGATAAACTCAAAAGGAGGGTAACATCACACAATGGCAGCTTTACTTGGTCTTCGGTGACATTATATGTTTTTATAAGATTTCTTAAACAGAAAGACCCTAGTGTAAGTTTACTGTGCAATTAGTACATTTTTGTCTATGTATGTTTTTTATTAAAAAATACATTTATATATTTGTGTTCGTAATTTTTGGGGTTGTTGTTTGGTGACTTAGTTAGAACAATCTCCATTACCGCATTTATATGTAAATAAGTAATTTGATTATTTTTGTATTTAATGGTTTTAGTTCTAGGATCACAGAATCTTGCAATATAATCATTTATGGAATTAAAATTTATGAGTTTATTTAAGTGCTACACTTAGACGGTATTGCAATTTATAATAGGTACAAATAAAACCGTCCAATAAATTATATTTTTTGACAATTAGGTAAATACATATGTTTATAGTATACTATAATGTAACTTAATAATAATAAGTATAATGTGAATCTCTATACTACAATGTATGAACCAGTAGACGCGGTCATGCGCCGCGCGTCTACAACTAGTTTCCGTCCAAAATTTACCAAAAATGACTGATTTTGTCTACCTTTTTGTATTGTTTAAGTTAAGTAAAACATTGTAAATGGACGTGTTTTTCAGTGAACTCTCTATTTTTTATTAATTCCGAATAAAAGATTTCTAAAACGTTTTTTTTTTATTTCTCGATTAATATATTTATTATTTATCTTCACACCTTGTCCCTTGCGGGGTAGGCAGAGACAACCGAGCGCCACTTGTCCCTATCTCTACATACTTCTTTCGCCTCTTCCACAGGCTATATAAGGGCCATGGACACCTCCTTATAATCCCCATGATAGAAACGCTTGCTTGTGACATTGACGTATCGATCGCTCCTAAGTATAAACTCGTATCTACCACATAAGTAATTTGCTAATTTTGGTATAACGGCGTTCAGAATGACGTCATCTATGTACTCAAAAAATTTTAGTTTAAAAAAATCATTTTATAAACTGAAATCGTATTTCGACATAACTAAAAGATATTAAAGCTTTCCGCGAAAATTTTCATATTTGCCTGTTATGTGTTTCTACACCTGAGCGTGCGACCTCATGTCTAAGCAAAATGGCGTTAACTGCCAGTTGTGTCAAGTAAACGGCGCGCCATTGATTTTTTTATATTTAAATACAGTTTTACAAGTAGTTCTTAGAAATTGAGTGGTAAGTATCGCCGCAGGGCGAAATACATGTGCTATTTGGCGAAAAATATATAAATTGAAACTAATACAGCAATTTTTTCAACAAATAATTGTGTTGTAACTATTCTCGTCGGAAAAAGTATTGCCAACGTTTGCATTATTACATTAAATAGTTTTAACACGGCAAGTTTATTCATGCTTTTATCATATTTACCATTTATGTTTATTTACAGGGGACCCATCTAATTTTTTAATACCTTTTAAGTATTTTTACACTGAACATTTGTGATATTATTTTGAATAAGTACCATTAAAGTAGTTATTTTTTCAGTGTCACCAATCACCATTACCACCCGGGGCTAATTTTACGTGTGAAGAAATGAATGCCACTCATTTTAACGCATAAAAGCATTTTAACGGAATCCGATTTAGGTTAGTAACATCTACTATCCACACAACAGAATCTGAAGTCAAACGAGTTCTGGGAACACTGACAGATTGACAGATATTATGAATGAAGCCATGCCGGGCTACACCAGGCTACACACACTAATTTTACTTAGGTTTTTGCTATCTGAAGTGAAATATTACGAATTATTAACTTACACCCAATACGATGTAGGCACAGCGCTGAGACCCGATAGTTGCTGCAGCACACTGGTTAAGTTAGCGAGCGGTGCTTTGTGTATTACATTACAGTTGTACTTGTTGAATTATTTACTTATGGTTAAAACCAAGACCGCCTAGAAGGCCTCAGGGTACCTAGCGAAGCGGTTTAATTTCCACCTCGCGTAGCTCGGCCTCGCATATTCTGAGTATACACTGAACAAGTGGCAAGTTCGTCACGGTGTTTTGTATAGACTAAATAAACTATTTATAAACAGTTTCAAAATTTGGTATATTGAAACTCGGCCAACAGCTTAACAAGCTATAGTGGTGTTGTCAAAGAAATACACATACATTTTACTTACATTAACTACAAAGTTAATTAAGACATTTCCTTTTTTCAGACGTCCCACAATATAATACCAAAACAATTATAGTCCAGTCTCCTTTACATAATCAAACTAGTACCCTAGATATACCATCGCCAGCATTTGAAATGGAGATATCAACAATAAATTAGCCATCAAATCTTCTATCAGCAAGAGTCTTGAAACCAAACCTCGCTCTAAATAGCCCTTTGTCAACAGAAACAGTTAGCGTGATTCACGAATCGAAAATGTTCTTTTAACTTCTACACAAGACTTGTCCAACTCTGATATTGAAGAGACACCACCAGGGAGAAAAAGAAAGAAAATGCTTAAAAGACGAGACAGGGGAAGAGTTAGGGCAATACACAAGTCTGAATGGATAGATGTAAAGCGAAAACAGCTGAAATTGTGATTGCAGATTAAAATGCAAGGATAAAATTAATCACTAAAATCCTTTTCACTTTAATTAACAAAATTATTACAAAACTTTTTGACCTTTACATACATATATTTAAAAGCCTTGTGCTCAGCCCTTGTGTTTAAGATTTCATGTTGTTTTTTTTAAATTCTCTTTAAACACGGGACATTTTGCTAGGTAGGTAGGTGATAACCAACCCCTAGTGGGGGAATTAGTATAACCATCACTGAAAATATATACAGGTTGGATTTTTCAAGTGGGCTAAATCCTCTAGCATAAGCGTAAAATAGCGAAAAATGCTAAAATTAGTCTCGGGGCCGATGTTGATAAAAACTTAATTGCATCATTAGATTTTTGAAAAAAATATTCTTTTAGGTGGGAATAGAACCCGTTGATTTTGAAAAAAAGTGTCGCTTATAGGAATCAAATTCTGGTAAGTGTCTTGGACACATAATGGGGCTTTATTAATGATTTATAATAAAACCCAATTTATCTTATTTTTGATCCTTTTAATATTTTTATTTATTTACAAAAGAGACATCTCGTCTGATGGACGAGATATGAGCAAGTGCATAATATGGCTTTATCTTTTAATCCATATGCAGAGAGACATAATAATATACTAACCTATTTTTATTTTTTATTTGCAGAAAGAAGAACTATGTGCGTTTTGTATTATTTTAGTTTAACCCAGCTGGTTTTATTTTTGCTCTAAAAAGTATTTTTTGGGAATGTATTTTCCATCAAAATTATTTGAAATACTAATTAAAAAATACATTTTGGGACTTAAAGTATAATTACAAAATACGTATTTTAAATACGTGGGTATTTCAATAACAAGTAATTTAAATACTGCCCAGTATCCGGCAAAGCTCTTAAAGTTTACCTGCGCCACTTGTACTAATAATTCTTCTGTGCCTGCGCAGAAAACTTTCTCAAATGTACTAAATTGTTTTATTTTGATTCCAAATTTCTGCGCAAACATACCCTCACTATGGATTCCATGAGGGTAGCCCGAAGGCGGTAGTTGTGTGTTTCTGATATATTTTTCAAAGTTAAGTTTATAGGATATTATTGTGCAAAAATGTACCAATTTTGTAGAATAAGCATTCCGTTGTGTGAGAAGTTTAGCATTTACGCAATGTTCTCAGTGTTTGTGTTATCTCAATGAATACTTTAACCTTTGATAAAATAGCGGTACCCATTTTATCGTTGGGTTTTTTTTCCCTCTTTACTTGACATTGGCAGGACATACCATATGTTTGCATGCTGTCATGTCGCCATTCCTTTCTCTACCCTAGTTCTTTCCATCTTATTATCCCCTCTTTTACTCCTAATAAAAAAGTTTTTTAAATCTACCCACTGACAAAAGACATTGGCAAAATTTCGCGTAATGCGAAGACGCCATTATTCCAAGAAATTAATAAATAATACCCCCACTATAAATTACCCCTATCCGTTCGCTCAACAAGAAGATGACTATTCTAAACTTCTCTTTTTTTCGGAAACCTTTATGAGACTCCTAAAAAACCTATAGACTGATTCCAAAACAATTCTTAGAGAGTACCTAGAGAAACAAGATCTTGTACTGTACCCACCCTCATAAACCTATTCCTATTTATTACTTTTTTTTTAATCTTCAAAGACGAAGAAAAAAAAAGGAAATTCTTTCGGTAACATCAGGCTGCCCAAAACTAATTTCGGAGTAAATTCGATGTATTTTAGTATATTTTATAACTAAGAAAATATATGGACATCATAGAAGAAATAATAGTACAAGTATAGCACATTTTGTTTACTCTACTTTATTAGTTCAACTTCTTGCCGCGGGAATTTATTCGTGAAACGGACTATACTCTATAATCGAAACCTACCGAAATAATAATTTGAATATCTTTTATAGAAAAATAAAATCTTTAAAAAAACAAAGTAGGATAATATGTGTCAACGTGCGACAATACCGACAATATTTTTTTTTTTTTTAGTACTGCCATCTGTTGTTGAATAGCGATATAAAAATAAACGCCATCTATTATGGAATAGTATAATTAAAAAACATGAAATAAAAAAGTACAATATAGGTCTTAGATTAAGGAATAGGTACTATATTATTATTATCTATTATAACTTGCACTTTACTTCTCTATAAATAATAATAATTGTTCAAATTTAACATAAAAAATAGTAATAGGTAAATAGGCACCTATAGGTTTATGAGGGTGGATACGGTACAAGATACGTAGTATTCTATTTAGTCTGTGGGTACCTTTAAGGTTCTATTTTGTTTCGGGGCCACACTGTGCGCTGTTACATATACATATAATCTGTGTAAAGTTTTTAGGAGTCTCATAATGAGAAAAAAAATTCAAGATTGCCAAATAAAAAAATAAAAATTGGGAAATTTGTAATACCTAGTCGTCTTCTAGTTGGGCAGTAAAGGCGTAATTTATAGTGCACCTATGTCTGTTGTGTATACCTATTATGCGCAGACATTTGGTAACAAAATAAAACAGATTGGTACATTTAAGAAAATAATCGCGCAGGTAAACTTTAAGAACTTTGCCGGATAATAGGTATAACTACCTATATAGAACACACATATTACATATTATTACATATTATCTCAAAATATAACTCAATTTGTCGAACACAATAATATCAATATTTAGGTATATCAATATTTTGTTTGCTGTCAATTTTGTCGTATATTTTCTTTAGCCTTTTAGCATTCCCCTCTTTCCCCTTCAGATGATTTGCCAAACTACATTTACCATTTGACGCCTTATGTCGGTAAATTCGAACTCCTGCAGGACCGTGTTCGGAAACGTAACACTTTAACACTGGGTAATGTCACAGAGTGCGATAAAAATATTGAAAAATGCTTAGAGAACAAGAGATACATATAGTGTAGTGACATTACCCAGTGTTAAAGTGTTAGTTTCCGAACACGGCTCCAGGGTGATTATTAAGGGGCTGACAGACGTACGAGCTTTAAAATCGCAGTTTAAAGGTTTGCGTACTTACTCGGCTCAACGCGGTGACACACGTGCAAGCTTATTTGCATTGTAATGGGCATTTTTCAATAAAAAAAATCCGCTGATTATAAATTACAAAGAATAAATGCTAAATACCATGAAATATTGCTTCAGGGTAGTAGCCGCTAACTTGTGAAACTGCCTCTTGTTATAAAAAATGCTCCAAATAGATATATTTTTTAGAAAATAGTTTATGAGCACTTTTTAAATAAATCCCAACAACTGTCGAACATTATACTGTGTATATATTAATATGTATATTATATGATATGTAGTGTATTATATGGTAGGTAGTATATTATAATATGTGTTTAATATATTTATTTGCATAGCATATCGGTGTATGTATTTATTTATAAATATAAATAAAAACTAGGTAATTCTATTTTTTATTGCACACCTACCTAAACTTAATGTTCTAATAGCCCGAAGGTTTGACTGTCAGATAATGCCCAACGGCATTAAGTTTGCCTTTGTATTATGCAATAAAGTTTGATAAATAAATATGAATACCACCACTGCCGAGATAAAATGATGACTCGCGAACGATTCATGGTGATGACAGACAGCGGGCTATGAGCTAAATTTCAAACATGTTGGATTGCCGACGAATTTGCTTGGCGGTATTTAAGTACGCGTACTTAAAAACCGCCAATATGACACACGGGCGAGTAAGGTTTTCGAGCCACAAGTACGCGTATTTGCTCGCACGTTTGTCACCCCCTTTAGGCGCACCAAAGTTCGCGTGCTGCTATGACGCGATATTTTGAATTTTAAAGCCTTTGAGTTCACTAACACGCGAATCGTTTTAACGTCAAAACAATTTACGTGAGAGTGAACTTAATGCGCCTAATGACTCTTCTGTATGACCAATATACAATATTCACAATTAGCTGATATTAGTACTATAACCAATGATTTTACCAAAATATATATAAAAAAGTGGCGCAAAATTAGTTTTTTTTTAAATTATTAAAGTCAATAAATATGATCTGTAGGTTATATTTACCTTTGGGTAGTTAAGAGCTAGTAGCTGCCAGCGCGATTGCCGCCCGACTTGTCAAAATATTCAGTTGGCTATTAAGTTGTTATTAACAAATGCGGCTACTAAGAAAAATAGCAAGCTTAGTTCTAAAACTATAAGTAAACTAAAACACGACGCGGCGACGGTTTATTTTAATCTATACTAATATTATAAAGCTGAAGAGTTTGTTTGTTTGTTTGTTTGAACGCGCTAATCTCCGAAACTACTGGTTCGAATTGAATAATTCTTTTTGTGTTGGATAGTCCAGTTATCGAGGAAGGCTATAGGCTATATAACATCACGCTACGACCAATAGGAGCAAAGATATAGTGGTAAATGTGTAAAAAACGGGAGAAATTATTTCATCTTTGAAGATACACAAAGAATATGTATTAAAGAATAATCTAAATATATATAACTCAAAGGTGACTGACTGACATAGTGACCTATCAACGCACAGCCCAAACCACTAGACGGATCGGGCTGAAATTTGGCATGCAGGTAGATGTTATGACGTAGGCATCCGCTAAGAAAGGATTTTGATAAATTCTACCCCCAAGGGGATAAAATAGGGGATGAAAGTTTATATGATAAAAAAATAACTATTCCACGCGGACGAAGTCGCGAGCACAGCTAGTAATAAAATAGTTATTAAAGGAATAAATGAATTAGGGTCGTCTTGTCGCCCATACAAACGAGCCTCCAATATTACAACTTGGCTATTAGTCGAAGTTCAATTATTATATTTATGTTGGTAATGGTTGTACGTGAAAATCTGTTGTAATTAATAAATTTGTATTATTAATAATATTTTTTTTTAAATCCGATTTAATAAAGAAAATCCCAACTCAGAAAGATAATAAATATAATGGCCGAAGAAATATTATTTGAATTATGCCAAAATAAAAAATAATATTATAAAAAAAGCGGCCCCAGCCTAGTGGTTAAGTCACTGTGTAACTGTTAACAAGGCTAAGCAGATGACAACGAGACCGGTCCTGGGATGGGTTCGGCTCTGGGAGCCTAAAAAGGCACCCGCGATGGCGGAAGCTCGCTACTTGTTAGGTGTTGCCTCCTAATACTATCGGCGAAATGAGGACAGGTTACAGCCTTTTTTTGTTGATTATTATGTTTTGAATTATGCAACAACCAGTAGTCGAGAATTACTAGAAGTGCGAAAGCTCATTTTGTATGGTGAAAGCAGACTTCGCTAAGTAATTAAACAATTTATTCTTTGTGAATTGTTTATATTCAATATTTTATTTATGAAATGTATAAAAAAAAAAAAAATTGTTCCGACAATATAAAATCAATGGAAAACGACGTCTAGATTCTCGGTATCGCGCGAAGTGGTAAACAGCCCGCACCGGCCTCCCGACTAATAACATAACTCGTTTGACCAATCGTGTTCAAGTCCTAATGCGCTGCACGCGACTTCCAGCCAATAGTAAGTCGGTAAAGTCGCGCAACTTCTAAAAATAACTCGTCTGAGTCACGAAATAAAAGCGGTGCCATTTTCATTACAATGTTTAGATTGAATCCGGACGCCTCGGTCGTCGGACGTGTGTCGGTACACGAGAAAGTTTAGTCGCGAGAGCGAAGAGAGACGTCAAGGAGACACATGGTTCGACAATCCGGTCGCGGCATGGAACCGACGTTCTACGAGGACAACAGCTATCCGGCGAGCGGCCCCGTCGAGAACTTGAAGCGCACCCTCACGCTGGACCTGAACGTGGGCCGCGGCAAGCGAGCGCGCACCGCCGCGCCCATGCTCTCCTCCCCAGACCTGCAGCTGCTCAAGCTCGGATCCCCGGACCTGGAGAAGCTCATCCTGCAGAACGGCATGATCACGACGCCCACTCCGGGCGGGGCGGCGCTGTTCTCGGCGGCGGCGCCCACGGAGGCGCAGCAGGACTACGCGCGCGGATTCGAGATGGCGCTGCAGGAGCTGCAGACCGGGCGGCGCGAGTACACCGAGCTGGAGGCGCCCGACCGCTACCCGCTGGCCGTCAAGGACGAGCCGCAAACCGTGCCCAGCGCCTCCAGCTCGCCGCCGCTCTCCCCCATAGACATGGACACGCAGGAGAAGATCAAACTCGAACGGAAGAGACAGAGAAACCGAGTCGCCGCCTCCAAGTGCAGGCGGAGGAAACTCGAAAGGATCTCCAAATTGGAAGACAAGGTGAAGATCCTGAAGGGGGAGAACATGGAGCTGGCGACGATGGTGGCGCGGCTGCGGCAGAACGTGTGCAGCCTGAAGGAGCGCGTGATGGAGCACGTGCACAGCGGCTGCCCCATCGAGGCGCAGCACTACTAGCTCCGCTCGCACATTCCCGCTAGTCGCGCCCCCGGTGGACGCAGCATACAAAGCTACTTGTGATCTTAATTTTATGTTGTAATATATAGTTAACTGTTAAGATAAAGTGATTGACTGTGACGTGTTGGAATATTGTGGAACTTTGCCAGTGAGTGTTTATGTGCAGGACGTCCGCTCGACGCATAGGTATATTCGTTGTTCCTAATGTTATTATTATTAAAACTAAAAAGTATATAGGTAGGCACGATTTGTTGAACGAAGTAATATTTAGTGAGATAAAGCCTATTGTCCGAGCCGTCTCGATACGTCACATGTTTTCCGAAGCAAATGAGGTTAGCGCGACTGCGTAGTTGCCAACTTTACTCGGCTGTTTACAAGTCTTTGTTAAACATTTTCCTTTTAGCGTACTGTACATGTGAAACATATTTTATGCTTAAAAACACCTTTTATATTTTACGATAATACACCTACCTGGTTGTTCGTTCGAACTTGCTAATAAAACTTGAAGATATGCGAGGGAGACAAGTAGGCAGTAAAAGTGGCAACATCGCAGGCCGCGGGTCACGAGCGGATGTTCTGCTAATTAAAATTCCGCCTGCGCCGCCCTCACGGAATGGCGGCCATGTGTTTGTATTGTGGCGGGCGTTCAAATTCAAAGTTACATTTTGTTGAGTTTTCAAAACTAAATAGGACGTCCAAATTAGTCGCTAATCTAGATATTTCTTTGAGAAAACTGTATGATCGATGATGGACAGAAAGATGTGTGCAAGCGATGTGCTTAATGCGATAAGTATTATAGTATTTTCTCGGAACTGACCCGGTGCTCTTTACTGTAAACGACATGACTCGAGACCGTCCTGTTTTTTTTTATTAAATGGACGAGAAAGCATTTCGTAACAGAGACCGAATGACATGGGAGAATGAGGTGATGTAAGTATTTATTAGTGAGAACGATTATATTTTATATTACCAACTAATTAAAAATATATTAAAGACACAGGAAGTCACTAACTACCTATGTACAGAAAACAATTAAGATTAGGTACTTACTTTTTCCAATTGTTGACTTTGCAACTTTGAATCCTTAAAACCCTATTAATTAGACACTTGACAATGCTTTGCCATTGATTGATTACTCTCAACCCCTTGTAATGTGTCTAAAACTAATTATAACTCTGTAAAAGACACAATAGTGCGATAGAATATTTTTACCAAAACTTGTACCAATATACATATGCTGCCACTATCAGTGAATTATTTGTAGGTGCCAGGTTTTAATAAGCTGTTGAATTGCCTTGAGCAAGCTAGCGGGTCCCTCACATTCGCAAGAATATGCGAACCCACAAGTGTAGGACTGTACTCGCGAATATAGGTATAAGTACGTGTTTTGACAATAGGTACATTCGCCTATTTTCCATCCCGTTTGGAAAAGGTTTGGACGAATGTTTTTGCTCATGTGTGGGACCCGGGTTATACTAAGCCCAATGGTTATTCACAACAATCTAGGTAGTATCATATCTATCAAGTTAAGTGACTATTGCATCATATTAATCAAATCTTAAGTATATTTTTAATTGGTTTGTAGGTAGGTATATTACGTATATTAGAATGAAGTAGCAATCTCGAGTGCCTCCGCTTTGTGAAGTGAAGCTGTATGTTTGTTATGTTTTCGTTACCATTATATGCTTCGGCAATGCCGTACCATTGTCTTCGTAGGTTATTATTATTATACAATTAACAAATTTATTATTGTTATGGATTTGATATCGTCTTAGCGACTCAAGTCAGACGTAAATTATTTTTATACCAAGTTCAGAGAATTAAGAAATAATTTGTAAGATTTAAAAAAGCGGTTATATACTAAAAATAATATATTTATATACATTTTAACAAAGATAAAATAAAATTGTTTTATACGAAATTGTATAAGAAAAATATAAAATATGAGAATGAAGAATATAATAAATTATTATAACAAATTACTTTGTAGTTTTACTTTAAAAGGCTTACTTATCCTTATTTCACCAACTTTTCAAAAACAAAATGAGACCATTAGCCTTCTCAGCCCACAGCCATAGCTGTGTGATAACATGGCAATACAAATAACAAGGAAAATACAAAAATAACTAACGAACTAGTTCTTTGTTTCAAGTAATGGATCTGCTCATTACTGTACCTAACATAAAGAATAATAACATGCGAGAAGAAACATAACTTAATTAATCAACAAAATGTTTATGAACTCGAAAAATAATAAAGGAGTTATCAAAACGCAAAATTCACTTCAGAGAGATTATACTACTTGTGCCAATGACAAATTTGTGATTAATTATTAAACACCCCAAATGAAGGAAGAACAGAAACACACACTGGGTCAGAGAATGTCGTAACTAGTGATAATGAGGAACTCATTTACGTTCGATCACTTGGTTTGGTGAAAACCAAATTACATATCTGAGAGTAAATAAATATCCGCATAAGAGAGCTACTGTAGACTGCATCAATAGATTGAGATATGTTATTGCTTATATGCCAAACACATCACCTATTTTCAATTATGTTATATTTGATCAACTAAATTAAGAAATAGTCACCTAAAGCGTTGAGCTGTGTAGAAACCTGTTAAATTCAGAATGTGGGCATATCTCAGGAGTTCACGATCGATTACTAATCCCTTAATACCTATACGAAAAATGTACCACAAGAAAACTACCTGTAGGTATATCAGGCAGTTATAATAGAAAATGTGGACAGTATGTAATATTTTTGCAGCATATAGGTCTTAAAAATGTCTCTTGGATATAAATATAATCACTCCATGTACGACTACTATGCCTTGGAGCAAATTCAAAATTCCAGGCGGGCGAAGTCGCCGTCATAAGCAAAATAAACGATCGGCAACAGCTGAACATCTCAAAATGAACCCCTAAGTAAAGGAAAAACTCAGCACAAAAATCTGTGCCTCTACCTGTAGATGAGGCAGTTAATTATGCCAAAGAGGATTTAATGTTCCATTAAATAAAATCTGCATATACTCGTATATCTCATTACTAAAAGATACTCTTTTGTTGTAAAAACACTAGGTAGCTAGTTTTTTTAAAATAATTATCTTGTATAAGATAAGTAGACACAGGCCAACCGATCCCGATTTAGTATCCATACTTTAATAATTGGTACCTGTAATTGCTACATAATTAGGGTAGATAGACATAACACAATATAGAAAAGTAATAATTTAATTTAAAAGTCTCTTTTCTATATTGTGCTATTAGTAAAAAGTAATTATGTAGCAAACATGTGGCTACTTCAATGGCTAATTACCTAGCTACCTAAGGTAAGTGTTAATTACTTAATTTTTAAACAAAATGTCGCCTAACCTGTTGATGCACCTAGAGGGAACGGTTAATCTTCTACCCAGAGGTAAGTGGTTAAAAGTGTTTCAATACGTATGCTTTATTTTAATCCACACTCAACCAGTACAACTTTCACGGCATGTGT
Organism: Monopis laevigella; assembly: GCA_947458855.1. Classification (NCBI taxonomy): domain Eukaryota; kingdom Metazoa; phylum Arthropoda; class Insecta; order Lepidoptera; family Tineidae; genus Monopis; species Monopis laevigella. The sequence continues at coordinate 2,542,810 of OX381582.1, forward strand.
TATTTTTAAAATAAACCACCAAATAAGCTCAGTAAGAACTAACTGCCTGAGTGTTAACGACCGTCCATTGACCTTTAGTTGATGCCCAAAATACAGACGACATATAATTAAACACCATTCTTTGTTATAGTATGGAGTATAAGCTCAGACGAAAAAACCAATGATATTAAAATGTCCATACTTAACCTACTCATTAGTATATACGCGTATGTTAGTCAGTAAGTAGGTATAGATTCGTGTTCACAATATACATATATCTACTGCATCGCGTTTCATTGCATAATCCGTTTTCATACTAATACTGGTACAATCAGCGACTTAATTGTGAGATTTAAAACTAGATGTTAAAACGCATCGAATCCAAATTGAAAACCAAATTCATAATTTTATTTCCGCGAGCTTTAGGAATAAAGTCCGATAAAGCTCCGTTCATATCTATCATTAAGGTTTCTACTCCAATGCTGCGAAAATCTTGAGCTATATCCTACTCTACGTTGATTTGTTTGGACTTTATTTAATATAGCAAATTATTGGGTTCAAAATCTAATTACTGAAAGATGAGAACTTTTATTGTGAGTAGCATTTAGCGTTTATTTCATCCAAACCAACCTTCCTTTCATTGTTTTAAAATAAGATGCACGAAGTTGTGGGCACCGGCTAGTATAAAATAATCCTATGAGATAACAAAGAAGTATATTTTTAAAGCAACTTCCCTGACCCTATCGTATTATATTAATATTATTTAAAAAAATAAGAACTAGTTCCGGTAGTAGATACTCCTTAAGGATTGTTGAATTTCTTTGTTGCATAAAGTAGGTACAAAGGCGGAGATAGTGCCGCTAAGGATTCTGTATCATATATTTCTTCCCCAGCCAAACCTTCGGGAAAATAAAAGCAGTTTTAATGGGTGAGGTAAGTGCAATACATAAATTTAGTAATAAAATATAGTAAAAAAGATCCCCATTCGACTTAAGTACCTCGGCGGTAATAATGGGGCGTTGTGTGTACGGAACTTACATTGTGTGACATTTTTGTATGGAGTGATGACCGCACGCAGTTCATCGGCCTCTATCGCTAGCAGAACATAATCTCACACAAATCGTATCTTCCCTTTATATACCTTCCCCTTCCCCTTGTTTATGGATCAAAGGTGAAAGAAGTTGAGAATCTAGATTCACCTATGGATGTTTCCATAGGTGAATCTAGATTCTCAACTTTGACTACACAACATAATAAAATAACGCACTAAGTATAACAATGCAAGCTCCCCTCTTTTTGAAGCGAAGACAGGCACGATATCCATTCCAAAATTACTAACCGCAGAAATGAATTTTCTAATAAATGTAGGTAGTTTACTCGAAAATATTTGCACCAGTAAGCTCGCCTGTGTTCAAAGTTCCAATTTTGTTAGTTCGGCTTTGTTTGTATGGAATCAATGACATCTCATTCGGACGTTTGCAATCAGATCTAAGAACCTAAACCGAGTCCCTCACATGCGCAAAAACATTCTTGCAAGCCTTTTCCAAACGGGATGGAAAATAGGCGTATGTATTGTCAAAACACGTACTCACACCTATATTCGCGAGTACCGTCTTACACTTGTGGGATATTCTTGCGAATGTGAGGGATCCGCATAATACAAAGCAAAAGGCACAAATAAAAGCAAAATAATCTAAAATGGAATTGAATAGGAACCTCACTTGGGCGCACGTGGGCGATCATTGTGCCCGGTAAAGGAAGCTGTGACCGCAGCGCGCGCCGGGCTTTCTCGTTATAAACCGCCGTCATTTTATTAATAGGGCCTATTGAAGAAATATAGTCTTACTCTTATCACATAAAAAAGTCTAATACTTCAAGTAAGAATACACTTTGGCCGAGTCGGGGTAGTTGTGCAACTGTACTATCCAATAAGTTCGACTGTGGGCCTTTACTAGGGATCGTGGTCAAAAATATATTATACATATGGTCTAAAAATCCTTTACAGTTCCGAGGTTAAAAGAACAAGTACGAGTAGGACTTGCGCCCTGAAGATTCCGTACACACTTAATAGGAATGAGGCTTATTGTGACGTTTATGAAGCCTAATTACTGATTCAATTTATGATAGTATATTGTTGACCATATATATATACCTATAGCTAATAGGGTATTAATCTCTATTTCTCAGAAGTTAGTGGCCGTTGTTAGGTATTCACCCAAACATTGAAACTAAATTAATATAGTCATTAAAAACTATATTGTTTTTAAATTATGAAAAGGAAACAACAGATCAGTTATAGTAAAATTAAACCTAATATAAAAATAAAATATACCTACTATTTAAAAAAAAAACCTTTATAACCTAGGGTACCTAAAAAAATTAAAATTCTATAAATAATAAATTTCTTCCAGATCGCTGGCGACAGGTAGTGTGCCCAATGGACTGGCTGCGTTTCCCCGTTCAATTGCGAGGCTAATTCGTTGACTAAAGAACGAAGCATTTTTGCGTTTTTTTTTAATTTATGATTTCTTTTTAATGCAATTGATTGTATATATGATTTGAATAATTCAAAAAGTAATCCACATGTACTGAAACCCCCTTACGAAGTGATTAATTTGGTTATTAATACCTACCTTGGTATAAGGATTAATACCAAGGTATTAATAACGTGGTCTAGTTTCTACCATCAATTCTGACTTTTCATGCACAAAAAAAGTTGTTACAGTGACATAATATTAATATACTTAGACATACGGTATCATGAACTTTTTTTGTAGATATTAATATGTTATCTAAATGTGCATTCTGTACCAACATTATTTTTGTTCTATAGTCAACAGTTTCCGAAAGCGCACGCGATGTAATGAATGAATGTGACTGAATGAACTGATACAGTGAATACCTACTATGTTTGGAAGTGCGGAGCTAGCTGACACAGGTAGTGCCCTACCTAAAAGCTGACTCCAACCCATGTGTAACATTGTAATGTGATTTTTGTTACTGAAATAAAGTATTTTTATTTTTTATTTAATAATTTATAGAATGAATGAATGATTCTTTATTCACAGTAGTAAGGAATTTCATAGGTAGTTTTTTACACCTTGGGCACAGAAGAAGTAATAGTTGCCTTGTGTTACTTTTTCGAAGTTTTCGTACGAATCCCTAATGTTTTTTTACAATAAAATATAGCCTATGTTACTACGAGTATACCTATGTAGGTATCAAAGTTTTCATGTTCCCGAGCGTGGAGGATATTCGTTTAATTTTGATAAGGAAAAAGCACCCATAATGTATTTTAATATTAGTTCGCTTCCCTTATCAAAATTGGGATCCCCTGTTCTGGTTGTTTAAAAACATATTTTAGTAGGCAGCACTTATGTAGGTACCTATATCTATATTGAATTATTATGTTATGCTGGAGTAGGTACAAGTACATTGGGATCATTCTTATTGGATCCATATTACCCAGATCCATGATGGATTTGAGACTTCGCGGGCGAGAAGCTATAGTTATTTATAAAACACGTAAGTAACAATAACGTATAAAATACATAATAATATGGCGTGACGCCTATTCAGAGCTGAACCACAACCTATTTGCCATTTATTTATTTCTTTGATTTACCATTAAACTTTTCAGCTTAGCACTAATATATTTCGCTTTGGCATATTTATTTTTATTTTTAATCATTAGGTTTTTTTTTCGGCGCGGCAAGATAACTGTGATAAAATACAGTTGACAGCTAAAATTAAATAATTGTTTTCAATACAAAATTTCGTACCAAGGTTTATTATCACCATATTGGGATTGGGCGCCGTGTTACGGGTGCTGCTAGACCTATAAATAAACCCTTTGGATTGTCAACATGCTCAAGTATATAAACCCATCCAAATAAAAAAAAAATACAAATAATTTTCGATATATGATTTGATCCGGACAGAACGAAAGGCCACCTAATGCTCAACGATTTTTTTTCAATAAATAATTAAGGTTGAATCGATGATAGGTACTAGGTCCGTGTTAATTACACAGACCTAGTAGTTACTTCAGGTAGAAAATCCAGTTGTTTGGAGTTGGTCAAGAATTCCCACTCCCACGCTGCCAGGCACATTATCGAGAATTTAATTCAATTCTCCGAGGATATAGGCTAATATGAACTCCTTTACACCATAATCCAACAAAACCATTTAGAATCAGCGTGGTGATTAGGCTTCCGTGACCGTGGGAACGGATCCTTTTTTAGAAATCATATACAGTATGTTACTAAAAAAAATGTCTTTACCTGGCAAAAACAATGCCTTTGTGGTCTAAAGAACTTCCTGCCGTTTTGGCCCATCCCGTGAGAACAAACCCTAAATTGGTTAGTGCCAGCTTAAGGTATTATTGAACAAAACGCAAGATCCGCCAGCGACAATGGAGGATTCTTCAGATTGTGGGTTTAAAGTAAAACATATAAGGGAGTGTGGAGAGTTTATCCCCTTTTTTTCTGAGGCGTTCTTATATATTTTTTAATTTAGTAGCGAATAATAATAATATGTAGGACAATATAGTAGTACGATACAAAATACTCTCTACTCATGTTTTAATATATCTGAGGAATATTCAACACCATCTAGGTACATGGATCACATTTGTAAATTATTACATACTTACACAAAAATTGTTATTTAATTTAATTAAATACTAGAAACTGAGATTTGGTTCCGATAGAAGATACCTGGCAGCCTGGGAGTGGGTATTCTGGGGGGAGAAACCTACTCCATACAAGTGAAGTCTCTATCAAATACCGATATGTAACGTATGTAGAAGGAGAAGGGACCATATCCGGTGATACTACTTTTATAAAGTAATAAAATAAATACTCACGGCGCCCGAGACCGCCTAGACGTTCTCAGCGGAAGGGCTTTAATTAATCCCACATCTTCGTAGCCTGTGGTATGAGTCTACACCGAACAAGTGGCTATTAGCTCTTCGCCATGTTTGGGTAGACTCCATACCAATCTATAAACTGTTTTACAAGTTGGTATAGTGAAATTGGGAGCGACAGCTTAACGTACTTAACGAGATTTTTGTGTGGTGGCAGAGACCTGACTCTGAGCCCCCGGCCCTCGCGGAGCTAATTATTGCGACACACAGAGGAGTGCCCCTCCCGGCACTTCTCTGTGGAGTCGGAGTTAGCTAGTGATAGGGCCACAACCCGACTGCCGTTAATCAGCGGACGGATGAGGGAACAGGGCGGTGTGGGACATGGTGCCCGTTCCCGTTCGGTTTTCCAGCAAAATCTTCATAATAATATGTTGATTTTCAAAATCGCAGCTGTTACTTAGGATTGTCTGTTTTATATATTTATTGGCGCGACTATCTATAAAGTTATACATTACGAGCCTACGAGACAAATATTAAATATTTTTTTATTCAGTACTATTTATCTTTGTTTCACAAGCAAAAGTCAGACATTTAAACACTCGATGTTATAAAATAATCGGACTAATGGTTTGTTTGTTTTTGTGTGATAAATACCTTGTTGATAGCACTTCCTCGCTGGACAAGATAACGGTTGCCAGAACCAACCTAATGCGATCAAGTGTTTTATAAGAATTTTCTGATAACACTTAATAACTAGGAAATACTTAGGAGCTGGACGTATCTTACTACCTATATACCACACACCTATTATTACGTTTTATTTTCTTTAAAAAACTAAACCAAGCAGACAAATTGTAGGGCTCTCAGGCTTCGAACAACACTACAACTGTTGATCGAAGCTCTCAGACGTCTGGTAAATTTTTTAGTTGATTTTGTGAAGAACAATAATTTCTTACTCAAAATTTGAGATAGGTAAAATATAATAACCTTAATTTAATTATTATTGGTATTTGTGGTACACATAGTATAAGCCTAGTTTTAGTTTGTGACCAGTGCGTGACACGTGCGTGCGTGTGCAATGTCCACATTTGTAGTAAGTATTTAAATTAATCTAATATGGTCAAAATTTCCTCCTAGACCCGCTACTACCCAGAAGTGTCAGTAAAAAGAATTCATTACCAAGTTATTGTTCTAGAATGTGCCCAATAATAAATAGCTTATGCTGTGTATTTCTTGTTTGCATAGATTGTCCGTATCTTATCTCCGAGGATCGCAATGTTGGTGCAGATATGGTCGTCAGCGTCTGGCTTAACGTATTATCTCGACCTTGTTTGGTAAACTCATGTAGTTAAGTCAATTAAACCCATATTTGTGCCCTCGGATTAGCAAAATCACAACGGAAGGTAATATATTTTGTATATTTTGACTAAACTGTGATGTAACTGAAGTGGAAATGTAGACATTTTTTTATTTAAAAAATAAAAAAATGTCTGGGAATACGTGAAAACCTTCCCCTTTTATTAACCCCATGTCTTCTTTATTACCTATAGAAATAACTTTTTTTTTTAATTTCTGCGACATTAGGTTTTAGGAAAGAATTGTTCATGTCGGCATTTCAAAGTGATCTGGGTTCTGGGTGTCAAAGTAAGCTGCCCCATTTTGGGCCGAAATTTGATATATTTCTCGCTTCCACAGCTCTAATTGTGACATTAGCAAAACATACCTGTAAGCAGGCAATCCAAAGTGTTAAGGTGCAATCCAAAGTGTTAAGGTGCAATCCAAAGTGTTAAGGTGCAATCCAAAGTGTTAAGGTGCAATCCAAAGTGTTAAGGTGCAATCCAAAGTGTTAAGGTGCCCATTCACGGGCACTCCACTACAGCACTCAAAATTAAGGCAATAACTTGTCGTGAATGTATAAAATTACATATAATTAACCGCGTGGTTGGTTGTGTGGTCTACTTCTTCTCTAATTTGGAGTGTTTGAGTGGCGTGAACGAACCCAAGTGGATTGCCCGTAAATGGTGACCTTTATACAAAGTAGTAGTTGGCTAGAAAAACAGGAATTAAAATAAATAAAAAAACGTTATTTTATAAGTAGTTAGCTATCTATTACGCCGAATGTACATTTAAGCATGATTAAAATACGGTTATCGCATGATTTGGGCTTTTATGTCAATCATGTGATAATAAATACATTATTATATTTCTTTATAGAAACAAATTATATCCTAGGTAAGGTCTAATTTGGATGAACGTTAGTCAACTGTAGTATCACAGATAACTAAAATTTATATAATAAAACAAAATATAGTAGTAGGTACTCAAATAAAAAGAAGTGGGGCAGATACTACTAGTTGGTTCAACTGCTGCCTGATTGGCTAATCAATAATAACAATAAATGTATATTACTATTTAGAAGTAAATATGTACGAGAAAGTATGTTTTGATGCCTAAAGAAAAAATACATTGAAGTTTAGGTAAAGAATTTCACAAAGCGCCAATGAATCGGAAGTGGCCCCATTCCACAGGCTCGGCGACTCCGCCTGTCTGCCAAGTTGCGTAACTCGTAACTTCTAGATTGTCATGCTAGCCTGGTATTTTCCTTTTCAGTGCCTGAAATGGATTACTTGTCTCCAGGTGCTGTTTTATTATTATATAGCATCCTTGACACTGTAGGTACGGTTTGGAACTCTCAGAACAGTACCTATTCCTAAAAAAATACACAACTATCCCAACAGAATGGTTTTGCAGAGGAATAGTGTTTCACAGAAGGAATATTTGTTTCGTACAAAATAGCATGTAATTAGTACTAGTAGGTATGAATATTTATTTGACTGGAAAAATTTCAACATTTGTTAGTATTTTTTTATCGCAAAACCAGATGTATAGTTATTTACTGTGTGAGTTCCCGTCATTATTAGTTTGCAAACAGCTGTCTCAAATGAAAATATTAATTGGACCAACCCATTGATTAATATGTCAACGACGCTCGGGAGAGTTGACCGACGTGCAACTAGGTCAATAATACACACGCAACTATCATTGCGTGACTCACTATCGTCTATTAATCGTCATATAATGACAAATAATACATTATATTATAAAACAAAGTAAGCATTATGTGTGTACCAGAAACAATGGCACTCATCGTATAAGGTATTTTAATGGCAATGCATTGCCCTTTTGCACACAAACCTTCCCATTCTGGAGTCTGGCTGGAGTCGTTGTCGGCGACAACGACTCCAGCCAGACTCCAGAGAAATCATCACAAACTTAGTTTAGATACGTACTATTTTAGGGCACATTTGAACACAACCAACTCGTCGAGTTGTCATTGTCACACTAGAAATCCTGGGAGGGTGAAATTTATATGAAAGTCTTTGTTCTTTAAAGTAATTTTATATTTATGCATTTTTTTTATAAATTCCTTACCAGGATAATTTTTGTATTAATTTTTTAAAAGATAAAATTCTGGTGGGCGGGACTCGAACCCACGAACAGTTCTTTCGCGGCAAGGCGCTCAACCGCTGAGCCAACCAGGTTCCAGTCACCCCTTACAAATTTTACCATTGCTTGTTATCTACACAGACGCCCTCTATTATTCTTCTAATAACTCTATGAGTACTTCTAACCCCCGTATTCTAAGACGTATCCTTAACTCCACTTTACACTCAAGGAACGTCTGTCTCTTTCCACCAAATGTCGACTATAAAAAGCAAGTTGAGACAGACGCTCCTTGAGTGAAGAGTGGAGTTAAGGAAACGTCTTAGAATACGGGGGTAAGAAACTTTAAGTTTTTAATTAATTATAGAGATCTATAATTAATTATATATTACCTATATAGATCTTACAGAGACGGTTTTAGTGCGTTTTTATGTTTATAATAAATAAATCGCAAACGAAGTTGCGGGCACCATTTAGTAAATTATAAAATAATATCGATTAGTTTTTAAACAAGTCTGTTTATAATGGCCAATGGGCATGTCGACTATCCCACCTTGACCTGAATTTTGAGGACAAGCCACGCGTCCGCCATTTTTGTATCAAGCTTATAAGATTTTTCTTGTATGTTATACAATGCTATATAGGTTTGCCTTGGGACGTGCTGTTCATCACGTATTACCTACAAGGAAAAATGGCGGCACTCCTTTTATTGTTTTAACGTCGCAAATAAGGTTGTACATCTAATAAAAAAATATAAACCTAGGTATATGGCAAGGATCTAATTATTTATTCAAATATGTTTTCAAAATCGAGGGTGTGTAGTGCATAATAAATTATTGTTGGAAAAACCTTAGGTATGTTAGGTGTACACTAATGGTCGGATTAATAGTCGTTGCTAAGCAATTGCTAATGCTTAGCCGATGCTCCGGACTGTCAAACTGCATATGAAAAAACTAAAATTTGACAGTTCCAAGCAATGGCTTAAGCTAAGCAACGACTATTAATCCGACTCTTAAGGAAGACTCTGTGGTACTACACTACACCTGCTCGACAAGTAGGTATATCTTTTTAAATAAGGCAACTTGGACTCAAACTATTCTTGGTAATCGGCCATATTTATATTATATATAATTATGGCTAATATATTTCTCCCCTGGATAATACTTATTACTTTACAGTAAGGTTTTTTTATTTTATTTTGTCAATATTCACAAAATAAAGTAGTAGTAAATAATAGTTTTAATAAAAAAAAGACTTTTTTTTTACTTTGCCTGAAGACACCCAAATAAGGCGAAATATATCAAGTTATTATTATTATATTCTGTTTTATTCATGTATCTTATTGGATGACCTATGAAAAATAATAAAGCAGCTACTGCAAATAAAAATATTTTATTTTGGTCCTTTAATTCAGATTTTGTTTTACTTGACCTCTAATGTAATGAAAAGTCCATCAAAATGTTTCATAATTCAAACATGTTATCTTCCGGCATGACTGCTGCCCACTTCCTCCTCGGCTCTAGTGCTAATGAATAACAAATCATACACACTCAGTCTAAAAATACACCCAAGATGCGTTTACACATTATTTATATTCCCCCCAAGGTGACGCCGTGACGTCATGCAATCGCATTTACTTTATGTTTTTATACAACTCCATGTTTCAAGGTTTGACACATTTTGGCTTATGTAAACAATTAGGTATTGACTTCATTATTGAACGTTTTGTTAAATAACTGCAAAATAATAATAATATTTTCCCAGAGGTCTGTCATTCATTAAATTCAAATGCAATGCAAAAAATATTAGCAGGTAAATTAATATTACTAAGTTTTTTTGTATAGTTTGTCGTGGTCTGGGTGTTAATAAAATCTAGTGTGTATCGTTGTTTTCTCACGTGTCAAGATCTTATTTTGTGACCCGGGGCAATTTGTACATAAATAAATAAATACCTAAATGTTTATTTGCTAGAACATGGTTACAGTAGGGTATTTGACTCCTATTTGAAACCCGTTTTATATGATTCTCCATTACATAATAATCACACTACATTGATATTTCCGGGATGTCTACTCTATCATTAATAAAAATCAAAGTTAAAGTTTGAATTTCCACAATGGCGCTAAAAACGCTGTTTGCAGTCTATGTCAAGTTTGACGTCACACGCAAGTAAACAAACAAGCACAGATTAAATAATCTCCTATAATAATATATTATACTCTATTCTATTTCACCCACATGATTTATAATCTGTGTATTGTTTTGTTTACTTGCGTGTGACGTCACCAGTCATCAACCAATCAAATATGTTTTTGTTATAACTAAAACTGTAAAAAATATTCAATTTTATTTCGTGTAATCTACATAATTTATTTTAAAATAAAGTGAAATATGTTTTTTTACGCCATTGTTTTTAATGTAGTCAAATAGCCTATTATGGTTGGGTGTTGCAAGTGGTACAGCATATTCTGCCCGTTGGCGTGCAAATATTACAAATTTATGTCATACAATATACCAATCTAATACATTATTATTCAATATCAGTTCACAAAGAGCACAAACAAGAATACAAAGTATACAGATCATCTAACAGCACAAATTATATTTTTATAAATCCACAGACATTAACACATTACAATTAATCAATCATAGTAGGTATGTCATACAGTATATTATTATGTAAGCTCACATATATTGCCCTACACGGAGACAAACTCTAATAGACGAGTGATTGATAAAAGTTTTTACAAAATTAGTTGGTATCATCCTCACAACATACATACATATCATCACGGGTGCCTTAGGGCGCCCGTGAGCGCCTAGACGGCCCCAGAGTACCCAGCGGAGATGTTTTAATCCCTCCCCGTCGTGCCGATGGTATGAGTCTACACCGAACAAGTGGCTAGCTCATCGCGATGTTTTGAATAGACTTAATTACCATCTATAAACAGTTTCACAAGTTGGTATAGTGAAACCGGGACCGACAGCTTAACGTGCTCTCCGAGGCACTATAGAGGTGTTGTCAAACAAATGTACATGATTTTTTTAATTAAAAACTCATTGGTACACACCGGGATTCGAACCAGGGACCTATATAAGTGTTTTTAAGTCCAAGGTCTAACCGACTAGGCCACCACGTATATAAATCCTCACAAACTTTCGCGTTTATAGGATTAGTACTTTCCTCGAAGATTTACAACCATTTACTTTTGGCTATGTCTTGCTTTCTTTTGTATTACATACCTGATACAGGCAATGGTATTTTTTATTAGGGAATATCTTAAATCCTTACTGATCTGAGGGGAATTTGTATGTAGTTCAATAATATTTCCCATCTAGGTACCTAGGCTAAAAGATTCAAAATGCGCAAGATGCTACTTCGCCAATATCTGACAGACAACCTGTAATTTCATTTCAAGCAAGAGTCGACATTAATGGGTTATTAAGAACTTATTCTACAAATTATGGGACCAAACTTTCTCTTAGATTTAGTCAAAGTATATAGGGTAGGTACCTAGTAGATATGCAATTGTTTGTACAGTTAGGTCCGTTTTCGGTTGCATTGCACCAAACAATGTAAAATACTACTTCACTACCTAATTTATTGCCACTGCCGCCTGACAATGACCAGTTGTTAATGTAAGTAACGGCCCTTTCAATATTTACTTATTTTAAAACCTTTTGTCTTTGAAGTTACTATTTTGTATACCTATTAGCTACTACTTGTATTTTTTCTGTGCTATTACGAGTATGGGACAGAGTGAAACTTATTTTACTTATATTATATAAAACACAAATAGCCAAGATAGACTCGTTGTTCTAATGTTAGTCTAACTAAATAGAACGATAGTTAATAATTTCTTGTCCATCTGTTTGTTGGTAGCCATGGTCAACATGTTTACTTTAGGTACCTTACCTAGCAATAATAAGACCTTTTACTACGTTAAAAATAATAGCTACCTAAAGGTTTTTATACACGGTGACTTTGGAAATACTTTGGGCTAATATGAGGTTCTACCTACTGATCAAATAAAACAACTTTTCCCATGGAACCATGTGTTGCAAATGAAAAAATAATGTCTTCTGCATAAGCTAACCGTAATGTCAAAAGTTGTTGCATTTGATCAGTAGAGCCCGCACAACCCTCCAAATTCACCTGTAGTTATATAAGTACATATATTTATTTATCTTTTAAAATAAAATGCACATGAAGTTGCGAACCACAGCTAGTTTTAAATAATTCTTGACCCGGGGCTTTACCAAAGACCAATCGGTAATCGAATCGAAACCCATCGAAAGCTAAATGTATAGGATTTGACGTTTCTCGTCGGTCTACCCATAGAGTAAAGTTCCTATACATTATAATCGATCGATGCGGCGATTCGATTGTCGATCGTGTCCTTTGGTCAGGCCCCCGATGACCTTTAGCAGCTAAAAATAACCCTTAATTATATTATTGCTTACCTACTCCTAACAGCTTTTTATTCGACTCATAGTAGGCAATTTGGTACCTATTTTTCTCTACAAAGTTAGCACTAGTATTAAAGTATTGATTAACTTACATAAGCATCAATTTGCATGTTACGTCATGTTTGTTCGAGCCGTCACTAGATTGAGCGGGAAACCTGTCTTGCGATAAGCAGTGACTCACGCGGTCCCAGGAATTTGGTCGCAGGACCCCACGTGTCGAAACAACTCCGGACTTTGGACTAACTACTTACAACAATAAAGCTGTCTTGATAGTAAAATAAAAAATATCTTTTGTTGTTTTTTATTCCATTTTTTTACTAAGTAAATAAAGACCTTTCCGAAAATAGGGCTCTTTTATTGCGTTTGCAATTTGTGAGTTTTGGCTAAAAGGAACAGAATCATGTTTAGGTTGATTTGATCAATTTAGGCAGCAATATTTGTCTATACTAATATAATAAAGAGGAAAGATTTGTATTTTTGTATTTTTGTATGTTTGTAATGAATAAACTCAAAAACTACTGGACCGATTGCAATAATTTTTTCACCATTAGAAAGCTGCATTATTCAGAAGTAACATAGGCTATATAATATCACGCTAGGTCCTATAGTTGTGGAGCAGTAACCAAAAATGTTTTAAAAACGGGGGAAAAGTATCGTTTCTGAGGCCTTCCGTGGCGTGCGCTGAGCATATAGTTAAAGTTATACAAACCTGTGCGAAGCCGGGACGGGCCGCTAGTAGTTAATATATTTAGAGCTGATTTTTCAATCGTCAGCGGCCACATTCTGTTTCTTATAACGTGAGCGTTAGATTGTCAAAATAACGAATTCCGTTATTAGTGCTCTTTCCTCCAATCAGCGAAGGTTATAAACTTGATTTGAGTTGGAAAAACGAGGGATGATCCACGTCATTAATTTACACAGGGTAATAAATTATTCTTTTCTTATTCAGAGATATTAAGATTAGTGATATCTCTGAATAAGACCGGATCATCGGACTTTTTTTGCCAAACCTGCTGGGGCCTTATATATAACTTTAAAACAGCGAAAGCGATAGCGATCGGTCAATGCGTTGATTGGAGGAGAAAGCGCTAATAACTGAATTCGTTATTTTGACAATCTAAAGATCACGTTATAAGAAACAGAATGTGGCCGCTGGTTATTCGACAGTTAACTTGTATGAAAAACTGTCAAATTTATTCTTTCTCCATACAAGCTATCTGTTGGATAACCTTATGAGAGGATTGAAAAATCAGCCCTTAGAAATATAATTTCTTGTTGTCAGTCGGTCACCGCCAGGCCAATTTCAGAATCCGATGTACACGCTCATCCTTTCTTTGGCTACACACAATGTATTACCCGAACAATATATTTTAACCTTTTTGAACTTTGGAAAAACGAGGGATGATCCACGTCATTAATTTACACAGGGTAATAAATTATTCTTTTCTTATTCAGAGATATTAAGATTAGTGATATCTCTGAATAAGACCGGATCATCGGACTTTTTTTGCCAAACCTGCTGGGGCCTTATATATAACTTTAAAACAGCGAAAGCGATAGCGATCGGTCAATGCGTTGATAATTTGAGTTGTCATCGCTCTTATTCCAATGCAATAGGTGCTATGACAACTCCAATTACAATCGATTGCGATAGCGAACTGTCATAATTACGTTTCATAAATAGTGGGATGTTGAGGTGGTAACAAGGGTTTGGTAAAAAAAGTCCCGTCCCAGTCGATATTACTGTTACACAGTAGTATCGTATTAGGAAGGATCAGTAGCATAACATATCAATAGCAAACCATACATTGTTTTATTTCTTTTCTGACAAATATGCAGATTTTCATTGAATACCTACGTGGTGACCAATTTGATTCGCCCTAGCTCTAACAGAAGTTTTTGCAACAAAATATATCAACGATAGGATTGCTTTATTTTTCAAATAAACCTTTTCATTGGTTGATTCCTAAATTCATAGTTTCTAGCAACTATTGTAAAAATTGTTCGCAAAAACTTGTGGCTTTAGCTTTAGCTCCTCGGTGTGTAGTACCTACCAATGAGTTATTAATAAAACAAATAAGTACATTTGTGTAACAACACCGCTATAGTTCCTCGGAAAGCACGTTAACAGCTATCGGTCCCGGTATACCAACTTGTGAAACTGTCCATAGACGGGTTATAGAATGTAATTTACTCGATTCTTATATAATGGGTTGCTCTTTCCAAACGAAACTTCGCTGAACACCGAACCTACCTACACCAGCTAGGTATTGTATGATTTTTAACACTTCGAAAGTTTTTATTGCTACTGAACCTTATACACAAATACCAACCAAACTGTATGTGAATAAGGTAGAAAATTGGAAATTTAGTGTAGAAACCAAACAAATCAGCATTCAGCAGCGAATTATAATTATTTCAACTACAGAAGCAGTTTTTTTCTACAGCGGCTGAATTGTTAGACACGAACGAATACAATGTTTGGCTATATCATTAGCAACAATTTAGCAAAGGTTTTCGAAGCAGACGTTTTCAATTAGAATCGAGTGTTATTTTGTTTCTTGTTCAGAGTTGGAATCTTATTGGTTTTCTTGAATTAAAAGTCTTAGGTAAATGAATCTCTATATATTCGCTAGGCCGACCGACAGCTTTCATTGGATATAGATGCAAATTCAAATACGTCATGTTTCAGTTTTAGTGTCTAGGTTCACTGAAATCAGAAGCCTACTGCATCAATTTCTTGTCCAAGTGTGCGGTTACGAAACAGGCAGTTGATTTGACGATAAAGAAGACAAACTCGTGATTCAAATTCGTCTTGTCGCTGCCCATTTCGTAATCGCATCATTTAGCGCTATGATCGACGTTTAGCGCCGAAATGCGAGCGACAATTGCTGTAGATCGACCTCATTCAAGGACTTTGTAGAACTGCTAGATTAGCTTTAGGAGACAAGGTAATGTGCGATGCTTCAATAAAAAAAAACCCTGACTTACCTACTACTTAAAATTATTACGCGTTTGTTGCCCAAAATTAGGATTTTAAATGATTCTGAACAATGTCTAATTAGCTAGCTACTGCAACCAACCGCTATCTCTATTATAGAGTAAGCCTAATACGGCCAGTATTAGGTTTTTTCATCTAAATGTTACGAAAATGTTGTATATGATGTATGTAATGTGTTAAATGTTGTGTACGATCTTATTTAAATATTATGAATAAAATGGAAAAAACGAAAGAAAAGAGAATCGAATGCAGACCGATGGAGGGACACACGTTTCAAGCGTGTCGTTTTATTATTAATATTTTAAATTAATACTTTATTAGTTTAAAATAAAAATAAGAAAACGAGTGAAAGCTAAATTAATGCTCGCCGTTTTAGTTTGTGTAGCTTTTCAGTAGTAATGTATCCCGTAGACAGAATAAATCCATGTAATCATACCTTGGGTCACATTTTTAAAGGTGACCGGTATGTTTACTTCGATTTCTTCGGTCACCGTACCCAATTTCCTCAGGGTAACTCCTCTAGATGCTTCTTTAAAAACAACTTATAATACTTTTATTCATAACTTTATTTTTATACAGGGTGAATTTGAATAATTGTACTTTGGGCTAATCTATGAGGCTCTACTGATCAAATCGAACAAATTTTCCCATGGAACCATGTGTCGCAAATAAAAAAAAAATAGCATCCCGTACAGATTGGTCATTACTAGTTTGAATGTAGAAGGCATTTTTTTTTCTATTTGCGACACATGGTTCCATTGTTCATTTTAAAAACTGTAGAATCTCATATTAGCACAAAGTACAACCTTTGAAAGTCACATATATTCTTTCTATTTCCCTACACTAACTAAATACGTTAGTATTATACCTACTAAGCAGTTGGTAAATCTCTTGTTACATTGTATACTCACACATTGAATTTTTACACTAAATCAAGGCCAATGTCCCGAGATAAACTGTTTGATAAGGGCACTGTAACACGCTATAATCAGACTATAATGGTCGCATGCGGGCGCCATTGTGATTCTCAGAAATACTGCGGGCGGTTTTATTTGATTGGGTATTTTTTTCAAAATCGTTTAGGCGACACTATGAATAGGGTTTGTATGTGATGCCTTTTTATAAAACAATCCAAAAGTTATTGTCCAACGTATTGCTTGCAAAATATATATGGCCGAATGATATTTGATTGGATGGAAAGAAAGGATGACAAGGCAATCAACAATCTTTTTCAGAAAAAATAATAATAGAAACACTTTATTATCTGCCTGGGGCGCCACGGTCTATCTTGTTTTAAAAGCGCCGGCCGCTTTTACCGTCACAGCTCTGTCAATAATTTGATCCGCAGATCTTTTGCCTCCATCTCTATTCCAGCCACATTGGAACCCACAGGCTTATTTAGAGATGATGGCAAGAGACCTGACGGTATGACCTTAGTTCCTTGGAGTTTGGGAAAATCACTAGTGTGTCACACATGTGTAGACCCACTAGCGACTTCCCATCTTCAAAGAACTACTGTTAGAGCTGGTGCGGCGGCAGAACAAGCGCAAAACGTCAAGCGCCGCAAATATATAAACATTTGCAATAATTTATATATTTGTGGCCTTTGCCGTTGAAACTATGGGACCGTGGGGCCTCGAGGCAAAAACACTATTTAAAGATATTTGAAAAAAAACTAGTCGACGTCTCTGGTGACCCACGGGCTGGCAGCTTCCTCGCTGAAAAGATTAGTAAAGAAATTCAACGAGGAAATGCTGCCAGTGTTTTGGGCATTATGCCACTGGACAATGGCCTGGAGGAAATTTTTATATTATAAGTAGGTAATTTATAGTTTTTATTTTATTTTATTTATTTAGGGTGCTTATATTTTATTTTATTTGTTATTTAGATTTAGTTTATTTTTCTAGGTTAATTTTTTTAAATATACTTTGTTAATTTAATTATTTTATATTTTGTTTAAATACTTTATTATCTAAGTAGGTCAAGATAGGTACTGAAATATTTATCTTTTAGGTAAATATTAACCGTGGCTTTTAATATATATAGATATACTAAAGACAGCGACTGAGCCCTAGCACCACTGTATAATTCGAATAGTAGTATTCACACACGCAAGTTCCTATGGGTGATTGGATATTAGTAGAATACAAAATGTGACAAATTAAGCGATTGCGATTCTATTACGATGCGATTAAACTAAAGTCAGTTTAAGAGAATCGAGGCCTGCTTGACGATAATTAATTACCTACACCATTATTAATAGAATAAAAAATATATTTATTCTGCGTCTAACCTAGCAAGACTATAGCTAATAAGTCCATAAGAAGATAAAAATATCTTTCCAAAACTGATTGCAAATCACAATAAATACGTACCTAATTATACATAAATGTCGTCTTATAGTATAGTAAATATATATTATATAGGCAAGACATATCCGGGTGGATATATAGAATAAGCAGCTGTTGTCTATAGAAATGCGTGGTATGTTTGTATGTCCTTCCTGAACAAATTCCTTATCATATTGTACGGATATATACCTACATATATTGTAAATAAAAACATATATAAAGATTCAAAGGAATAATAGAGGAATTCGCAATAATAATAATATGAAGGGATATTATAAACTAAGCTCTAAGCTTGTAGTATATATGTGTACAAGAAACAACGATACAAACACATATTATACTTTACACCCAGACCATGTAATGATAAGACAAACTGTACAGAAAAACTTTTTTTTTAATTTTGCATGGTCGGGAATTGAATACACGAACTCAAAAAAACTTTATAAAAATACAACTTTAGTTTTAGTTTATAAACTAAAACTTAAAAAACAAAACATAACTATGAACTTTTACAGTACCTAGATAGCTGTTAAGTAATTAGTCCTTTGGTATTGAACATTTTTAGATGATTACCTAAGTGTTTGTTTTATTTCCTATGCCTAACTAAAATAGTCACGTTTTTTTTTCCCACGGGGATAGGCAGAGACAAGGGAGCGCCGCGCCACCTATATAACTCTCTCGCTTCCCAAATCTAACAACTATCTTCATATAAGCTCTACGGATATGGGCACTGCGGACCCCAGCTCTTTTGAGAATGTCTCCGATTTGGTCATGGAACATTCTTCTGGGTCGTCCCCGTTTTATCCTTTCATTCACCTCGGATTTATAAATTTCTTTCGTCAATATCTTTTCATTTATCCTCTGAAATCCTCTCAATGTGCCCAAACCACCGTAACATTGCTTTCTTTCTCAATCCTTGCCATTTGTGTTTTTACGGTATATTTAGGGTTTTGCAGCTATTTTATGTCGTATGCAGGCTAAAACTGCGCGTCCCACCGCTAAGTGTTATATGTGACGAGTCATGTTCAAATTAATTACCTACTATGCATATGTGTGCAATCAGCGCACAGGTTTAGATTACACTATCTCTACCTTATCTACCTACAATATTATTTTTTTATATAAGAGCTGACCTCACATCTACCTGATGGAAAGCAGTATGAAGGTCCAAGAACAAATGCAACCAACACTTACGATCTACGTAACCGTTGATTGCACCTATTATGCCGGCTTAAGATACCTATACACGCTTCGTTTAAAGGACTTGATATTATAAGAAGGGTATTCCACATTTTAATAGTGCGACAGATATACGAATCATCATTTTTTTTTGTGAGGGTTGGTATATCTGCTGCAGTATGTGCATGCATTCCTGTTCGTGAAGTCCTATATCGGAAAGGAGAAGGAGGAATGTGATGAAAAAGTTCTTCAGAGCACTCTCCATGATAAAGGCGATAAAACACGCTCAACGACGCTACATCTCTGCGAAGCTGCAATGGCTCTAGAGCAATGGTTCCCAACCAGTGGTCCGTGGACCACCAGTGGTCCGCAGATGCCAAAATATGGTCCGCGAATGATTTTAAATTAGCGGGCGGTGAGCCGTCGGTCGCCGTGCAGAGCCGCCGCACGCCCTAAAAAGAATGCGGCTATAGGTTCCGGAAATAAACAATTAGAGAATGTCGCAAATATATTCATTTTTGAAGATAAACTTCGTGCTTTTATTTGCAAACTTCAATTAATTGTGGTTACGTAAAATTATTTGCGACATTTCAAGCACTTGTGGAAGACAAAAAGTATGACGCTATTAGAGCAAATATGCAAGAAAACATTAAGACTCATTTACATATGTTGATTGATGAATTCAATTGTTATTTCCTAGAATATACCGAATATCAGTTTTTGATCAACTTTAGCTTCTAAAGTTGATCAAAAACTGATTCGTAACCCTTTTAGCACGGACGCTGATGAAGTTATAGAAGAAATCCAAGAAGTTCTCATTGAATTACAAAATGACAGAAACTGCAATGATACTTTCAAATCGAATTCACTTGAGTCATTTTGGTGTAAAAAAGCAATATCTTATACTAAACTTCCCCATTCCCCCATTATTCCCCCTTCTCCTTTCCGTTACAGGACAACACGCACTGGTTGCAAAATGCATATGTATACCGTGGCGGATGTACCAACTCGTACTAAACGTTTTGGCGATTCATACATCTGCCGTACTATTAAAATGTGGAATGCTCTACCAGCTTGCGTGTTTTCTTCCTCTTATAACCTAGAGTCCTTTAAACGAAGCGTGAACAGGCATCTTAAGCCGGCATAATGATGGCTACCAGCGGTGCACCTATATGCATCCGCTTGTTGCTATCATTCATGGATATTGCATACTGATTAACATCAGGTGGATGCAAGGTCACATGTTGAGCTCCCATAAAAAAAAAAATTAAAAAAAAATCGCCTTACGCTATTTTATGGTTTTCTCAACAACTTATTTATGTGAACAAGGATTTTCTGCTTTGTTGGAATAAAAAACAAGGCGTGAAATCGTTTAAAAGTGAGTGATGATTTGCGTGTGGCTTTGAATAACAATATTAGTCCTAGGATAGCCGAACTCGTGAAGAAGATGCAAGCTCAGAAATCACATTAATTCAGAATTACAAAAGTTTATCCTAAAAATGTTATTAGGTATTTTATTAAATGTAATTTCATATTAGATTTTAAATTAAAGTTTCAGTTTGATTAATACAGTTTATTTTTATTACACCTAAATAGCGGTCCCTGCCAAAAAAATAAATGTAAAAGTGGTCCCTGATCAAGAAAACGTTGGGAACCCCTGCTCTAGAGTGTCCGTACTCCTACTACCTAAGCGGGCTAAACGATGCAGTTACGAAATGGACGGCGACAATGACGAATTTGCATTATGAGCCTCGTTTCTTTATCGTTAAATAGGATAAATAAATACTTACCTAATACTTTATTTGTAAGAGACATGGTACATAAATAGTTGTTAGATGAATAATTTGATCAGCAGCATATCCTAGCGACAAATAATATTACCTACAATATAAAATATTTACCTACTTTATCAAACGTGCAACCGCTTAGAAATTTTTTACCAAAAACTAAATCAAATTAACTGCTCGTTTCGTAACCGCAGCAGGAGGCTAACACCTCGAAAAGAAATCAATGCGAATAGTGTGCTGAAAACCGGTGAACCCACAGGCTAAAACCGAGTTATCACCGCTCATACAGTCAGAACAGTCTCCGTAGACTAGTGGTTGCGCCTTTGGCGTTGTATCCAGAGGTCGTGGGTTCGATTCACACCCATGGCAACAAATAATAGTACCTACGTGTTTGCTGTACAGTTTGTCATGGTCTGGGTGTTTATAAAATATAATAGGTATGTATTATATCGGTGCTTCTGGTACATACAACTCTAGGCATGTATGTACCAGAAGCACTTAATTTGTGACAGAAAAAATATTTTGTATGAGCGGTGGTAACAAAACCGCTTGACAGGATTCCTACAACTGTTCTATCTTTTGCTATGTTGTGGGTATATTTTACGGCATTGTATATACTCGTATGTATGTATGTATGTATGAGTAAGCGAGCTGAGTAGCCATTACCCTATCTTAGAAGGCGGTCACAGCCAATAATTCATGCATATCGGTCTGCACCTGCTCGTTGTATCGTAGTACTAATAGCCGTTCAATATCTACCCAAGTTTTTTTATGTAGTTATTGTAAGAAGTGTCAGATGTGGCGCACTTAGACCAAGATTTGAGATGTTTTTGATGTAAAAAGTTACCTATTGGTAGTGTGGGTAGTTAAATGCGCCCCTGTGTACGACACAGTTCGCTATATCCACAATTTTTTTCTTTTTTTTTTCTATTTAAAAAGCGGCCCCAGCCTAGTGGTTAAGTCACTGCGCAACTGATAACAAGGTTAAGCAGATGACAACAAGGCCGGACCTGGGATGGGTGACTTTATACAACGAGGCTATACCATCATAAACACCGCAACAAGCTCGCCACTTGTTAGGTGTTCTCCGAATACCATCGGCGAAATGAGGACGGGATAATCCCTCCACTGGGTATCCTGAGGCCATTTAAACGGTTCTTGGGAGCTAAAAAGCACCCGTGATGGTATTTATTATTATTATTATTTTCTATCTAAAATAGTTGCTGAGAGTAAATTATTTATGTACTACAAGTAAGACTTTCCTCCTATTCTCCCCTTTTTTCTTCTGTTATACGGAACCCTAAGTGCGCGAACACAACTCTCATTTGACGGCTTTTTTAAGAAAATAAACATCTATAGGATTGAGTAATTTAAGTTTAGTAACCTACCAAATTATTTAGGTAGCCAAGAAGATGTCAACAAATACCAACCTATTCATCCATAAGGAAATATTACCTGCACTCGCATTAGCTAAGTCTTAAAATATTATAGCCTATGTCCTTCCCAGGGTCTCAAACTATCTAAATACCAAATTTCATCTAAATCGGTTGAGAGGTTTAGGCGTCAAAACATAACAAACAATCCAACAGCGTTACTTTCACGCTCCTAAGGGTCGTAGTGTAGTTTTTTTTAAATGTTTTTATAGCCTACTAGCGACCCGCCCCGTCTTCGCGCTGTTTACTACATATATATCATAGTACTATGTATTATACATTTAAACCTTCCAGAAGATGTTACCTAAATAATGATGAAAACCGCATTAAAACCCGTGGAGTGGTTTAGAAGATACTGACGCGGGAAGCGACTTGATTTTGTTCTATGTGTGTATAAGATAAAAGAGAACCCCTCCTCTAGAATTGGTCTATCAAAAGCAGAAACAAAATTTCAAGTCCGACTTGTACCTCCAAACTTGTACGTTCAAACTAAAAAATAAACTCTTCACTTTTATTCATGTAAAGCCTATTGTTCACAGTTCATCATAGTTGATTAATATTTAGCACAAAACAAATTTGGATAACATTTTCAAATAGCATCATAGTTGATTAATATTTAGCACAAAACAAATTTGGATAACATTTTCAAATAGCATCATAGTTGATTAATATTTAGGACAAAACAAATTTGGATAACATCATATAGCATCATAGTTGATTAATATTTAGGACAAAACAAATTTGGATAACATTTTCATATAGCATCATAGTTGATTAATATTTAGCACAAAACAAATTTGGATAACATTTTCAAATAGCATCATAGTTGATTAATATTTAGCACAAAACAAATTTGGATAACATTTTCATATAGCATCATAGTTGATTAATATTTAGCACAAAACAAATTTGGATAACATTTTCATATAGCATCATAGTTGATTAATATTTAGCACAAAACAAATTTGGATAACATTTTCATATAGCATCATAGTTGATTAATATTTAGGACAAAACAAATTTGGATAACATCATATAGCATCATAGTTGATTAATATTTAGGACAAAACAAATTTGGATAACATTTTCATATAGCATCATAGTTGATTAATATTTAGCACAAAACAAATTTGGATAACATTTTCAAATAGCATCATAGTTGATTAATATTTAGCACAAAACAAATTTGGATAACATTTTCATATAGCATCATAGTTGATTAATATTTAGCACAAAACAAATTTGGATAACATTTTCATATAGCATCATAGTTGATTAATATTTAGCACAAAACAAATTTGGATAACATTTTCATATAGCATCATAGTTGATTAATATTTAGGACAAAACAAATTTGGATAACATCATATAGCATCATAGTTGATTAATATTTAGGACAAAACAAATTTGGATAACATTTTCATATAGCATCATAGTTGATTAATATTTAGGACAAAACAAATTTGGATAACATCATATAGCATCATAGTTGATTAATATTTAGCACAAAACAAATTTGGATAACATTTTCTTATAGCATCATAGTTGATTAATATTTAGCACAAAACAAATTTGGATAACATTTTCAAATAGCATCATAGTTGATTAATATTTAGCACAAAACAAATTTGGATAACATTTTCATATAGCATCATAGTTGATTAATATTTAGCACAAAACAAATTTGGATAACATTTTCATATAGCATCATAGTTGATTAATATTTAGCACAAAACAAATTTGGATAACATTTTCATATAGCATCATAGTTGATTAATATTTAGGACAAAACAAATTTGGATAACATCATATAGCATCATAGTTGATTAATATTTAGGACAAAACAAATTTGGATAACATTTTCATATAGCATCATAGTTGATTAATATTTAGCACAAAACAAATTTGGATAACATTTTCATATAGCATCATAGTTGATTAATATTTAGGACAAAACAAATTTGGATAAGATTTTCATATAGCATCATAGTTGAATAAAATTTAGGACAAAACAAATTTGGATAACATTTTCATATAGCATCATAGTTGATTAATATTTAGGACAAAACAAATTTGGATAACATTTTCAAATAGCATCATAGTTGATTAATATTTAGCACAAAACAAATTTGGATAACATTTTCATATAGCATCATAGTTGATTAATATTTAGGACAAAACAAATTTGGATAACATTTTCATATAGCATCATAGTTGATTAATATTTAGGACAAAACAAATTTGGATAACATTTTCATATAGCATCATAGTTGATTAAAATTTAGGACAAAACAAATTTGGATAAGATTTTCATATAGCATCATAGTTGATTAATATTTAGGACAAAACAAATTTGGATAAGATTTTCATATAGCATCATAGTTGATTAATATTTAGGACAAAACAAATTTGGATAAGATTTTCATATACTCGTAGCATCATAGTTGATTAATATTTAGGACAAAACAAATTTGGATAACATTTTCATGTAGCATCATAGTTGATTAATAATTAAGAAAAATCAAATTTGGATAAGATTTTCATATAGCATCATAGTTGATTAATATTTAGGACAAAACAAATTTACGTGGTGGCCTAGTTGGTTAGACCTTGGACTTAAAAACACTTAGGTCCCTGGTTCGAATCCCGGTGTGTACCAATGAGTTTTTAAATTAAAAAATTATGTACATTTGTTTGACAACACCACTATAGTGCCTCGGAGAGCACGTTAAGCTGTCGGTCCCGGTTTCACTATACCAACTTGTGAAACTGTTTATAGATGGGTTATTGAGTCTATTCAAAACATCGCAACGAGCTAGCCACTTGTTCGGTGTAGACTCATACCATCGGCTACGACGAGGTGGGATTAAAACCCCTCCGCTGGGTACCCTGGGGCCGTCTAGGCGGTCTCGGGCGCCGTAAGGCACCCGTGATGATACATACATACATACAAAACAAATTTGGATAACATTTTCAATAGCTTATCTTTCTACTTTGTCACTGCCTAAGGAGACCTAAGGGTTTTCCTGTGACTACAGGTGCTGCCGGACCAACATAATAAAGATTGTAAACAAATTTTAGAAACAAAGGATTTTTCCACTTTATTATCTCCAAATGTTATTGGTCATTCCTATATTGTCGCCTCATGTCGCTTATATAATTTTAGCTGGTCCCCCAATTTCGTGTGCGTGTTATTTATTAATAGGTTTATTTTATAACTCAATTAAAAAGAAAATGTTTTGATTTTATAGGCCGATCTTGATCAAATAAACACGAAATGTTTCTGATTTGTCGCAGAGGTGATATCCCATAGCCTCCTTCTTACACCTTGCGATTTTTTTCTTGTGGGGATACCTGAAAAGTCTAATTCTTAAATAAGTATATTTTTAACGTTTTTCGCAAAAATCGGTATTATTGAAATAAAATACTTTATAAAAAATATAAACGGAATATTTATTATAAAATAATATGTCAAACGACTAAAGAAGCCTGTGGCGAAATATATCGTTTATAATTTTTATTTCAATAATAACGATTTGTAAAACAGTCTAATAAAATAAAAAAAAATAAAAAATCTTTATTTGACAAAATATGTTAAGACATATTATAAGATATAGCCGCGATTCCTCGCAGCATGTCTCTCTCAGCGAGTTCTCCAGAGTTTTCTGTAGTCGATTGCCACGACGAGACAAGTACTTCTTGACAGTGTATTTAAAAAATACGTTCAAATAATAATCAACAAAATAACATTTGTAGTTTTATATTTATTTATTTTTCAAATGTGCAAAAATGTATGGCTCATGATTTGATTTGAAAGGGAATAAAACAATTTGTATTCATTTTTGAATACAAATTTAATCACCATTTTCTACAACATGAGCTATCTTATGTAAAGATGTTACCTATAACGTCCTTATTAACTCTCTGGTAATGAGGAAAAATACCTAAATAAGGACAACAAAGTGCGAGCCTTATCTGCTACAACTTGAGTGCGAATTAGCAAAGCATTGGAGCTAGGCGTTACCAGACCTATAGGTGCGTTACAATGAGTCATGGCGTGCTATATGCTAATGAAGCCCACGAGCTGGCATGGGAGCTGGAGCGCAGGTGCGTGAAGTTATTGCTAGTACTACAGACGGAAGTCCAAAAACGTTGTGCATTTCTTGTATCTAATAAATTATAGTTGTATAAAATTAATAAAATACTTAATACTTACATAAATTATACGAAACGGTAACACTTTGTTGGGTAAGCGACTGCAGCGCCCTGTCCAAAGGTATATTCGTTCGTGAAACTAACTTTACCCATAGTACTTATTCTAAGTTTACCCACCTTTATTATAGAAAATAAAAAGAAATACCTATTATGATTTGATTACTACCTAAAATAATAGTGTCACTTTAATTAATTTATCACATAAATTAATTAAATTGTCAATAGGTATTATTTATTTATTTATCAAACTTTATTGCATAATAGGTACAAAGGCGTTGGGCAATATCTGACAGTCAAACCTTCGGGACATTAGAACATTAACTAATAACTATGATTACTAAGCGCGTTCGATTAGGTTCTTATTTGTGCCCACAATGCCATCAAACGTAACAATGCCAAGTTGATTTATTTGCTTCATTATAATAATGAGCTAAAGAAAAACATTTAACGTACGCCATTTTGTGTCGTTATGAGCAAAAACAACCACCAGATCAACATACGTTACCCCAATACTAACTTTATAATACTTATATTACCAAGATGAAAATAAATATTTTTTAACTCTATCACAAAATCAAATTCGACAGTTAACCGTCAAAGGATGATGTGAAAATATGGAGGTTTGAATACGGTTTGATGAAGAGACGCCCACGCGCCGCTCGAATCCTCGCACCCAAAACTACACGGCATTGGACTCGAGGCCACTCACGCACACAGACAAGGCACAGTAATCAATTTTATACCGACTGTGTGTTACAATGTCTGTTCGTTTTATTCTTTAAAAAAACCTACACGCTTTTTTATTTCGAATGCTGAATCGTTTAACTTTTAGGAACATAAAATCTAACCTAACTAAGCTAGTCTGTTTTAGTAAAAAAACACCTTTCTTCAAAAATTTTTTTTTTTATAATTAAGAACAAAAAAGAAAGTCCTACATTTCAAGGATCTCTGTAATAATAATTAAGGTAGTGTGAATACTAATCGTGCACTTAGAGTTCCGTACAACATCAAAAGAAAAAAGGGAGACCTAAGAAATATATCAAGGCAACTATATATAGGTGAATTTGAAAGGATTTACTTTGGGCTAATATGGGGTTCTGCAAAATTTTTGGCTTCCCCATACAAATTGGTTATTTTAACATTACTATGTAGGTTGTAGGGGGAAGGTTTTTTTTTTCATTTGCGACACATGGTTCCATGGGAAAAGTTGTTTGATTCGATCAGTAACCTCATATTAAAGTACATCTTTTCAAAGTCAACCTGTATGTACCTATACATAGACAGCTAAAACAAATTTGTATAACATTTCTTAGAAGTAATCAGTTTTTTGCCTTGTGAACTTTTTTATTATTATACCAGATGGTAAGCAGACCTACAAATTCCATAAATAGGGACGAATTATACCTTAATGTATAACAATATTGATCGCTCCTACTATGCCGGCTAAATGCGGTTGCAAAATGGGCGGCGACAAATACCTACCTATTTGAATTATGAGTCTATTTTAATATCCTCTGGTAACCGCACCATGAAAGGAAACCGGTGAACCCACAGAGTAAAATCAAAACATGACTAGGTCACTTGACGGTTTTTATATCTGTATTATAAATTTCAACTTTTACCCCAACCGGTTTAGAGTTTCGAGATATCGGTGTAGAGTGCAGACAGAGTGATCCCATAAGTGTTCCGTTATTGTATGTACGGTACCCTAAAACTTGTATTCAAAGCACGACTTGGTATATCGTTTCATAGCTATGTTTCCGAAAGATGCAATTAATCATGCAGTCTTCCGCAGCGGCTCGATTAACAACTTTAATATCTCTCAAGGGTATCCGAGCCACACAGACGTTCATCAATTAATTGCTTAGGTGTTTGTGTTCATTCCGATAACAGAAAACTTGAAACTAAACAAAATTATGAAAAGATAATTTTAACGGATGGCCGTCGTCTTCGACTGTGATTTGATTTATCACATTTGTTGATGATAATAGGTTGTCGGTCGTTTTGGGCCTACGAGCTAACTCCGTTTGACGAAGAATTCCCGCGGCAAAAAGTGGAACTAATAAAATTGAGTAGGTAGTTATATATTTTTTTAACAAATCGAATTCACGCTAAAATTATTTTTAGGCAGTAAGTATTGAAACTGGAGGCTACTAACAGCTCTTCGCGCGACTGCAGCGCCCTCCGGGATGTAAGGTGGCCGTGTTGCTCTATGGCAGCGCCTCTTTTAAATCACAACATATTTAGACATTGACGATCTATGCTTTTAGAAAACATATTCTGGATTATATATTATCATGCTATGTATATGTACAATTTATTTAAGTACAGTACTATTGAAGTAGGGATGTTCAATGTTCAGTTATATATGTACATATATATATATATATGTATCTTTATGCTTGGTAACTTAATCGGTACTAAGAAGAAAAAACATTATTTTCAAACGTAAAAACGTACCAACAAGGGTGCCTTACGGCTAGGGAACCCAGCGGAGGAGATTTTATTCGCACCTTTTTTTCTCTGGACAAAGGTATTGTTACATATATTTTGCAGGAGAGCCGTGCAAAATTTAGAAGACCTCCAATTCTTATTTTTTAAAACCATCTTCTACCTGAATAGGTTCCTTTCGACCCTTGTGCAATCTATAAGAACTAGTACGTACGTAAATACTGAATCTAAAATGTTCTTCCTTGTTTTTAAATATTTGATATTCCACAACTTATTAATCAAATCGGTTACGTCGGGCTGTACAGTCTGCCTGAGTGATCCAATACGGAACTCTTATTAACTTTTTTAGAAAAAAACGAGAGACCCCTAAAAAGTTGAAAAGTGTCTACCTAACTTGATAAGGGTTCGTCTTTGTAAAGTGGACATATTATTTTCTGTTTACAAAACAAGCAAGAGCCCTCAAAAGATGCTGGCTGTCTTACAAAGGTGATGGAATGTATTTGTCTACAACAAACTACTTTACGCCGCGCCGCCCGCGCCGACCGTCTTAGTTATTACATATTTAATATAGGTGCATTTAAGATAATTTATGACTAAGATATTTTAACCGGATAAGATGGATGAAATTGTATAACAGCCTTTCTTAATAATATTATGTTTGACCTATAATAACGATGGACACATAAATTCACATAATAAATGTTTAATGAAGTAGTTAACTACGCTACTAAATAAAAAAATGCCATCCATAATGACATCCACAAATTCATTCAAATTCCATTAAAAACTATTTAGCTATATATTATTTATATATTTTTTTATCTGTCTCCGTATACGTAAATGAATACGTTAGGTTTCTGCAATGCGCAAACCCATGACAGAGCCTCTGTTCCCAAACAAGTAAGTAAACTTGATGTAAAATCAAGTTAATCGTCGAGGAGGAAATTAGTGTGAGAATCGGACAAGGTCCTTGGGGTCATGGCGAGCGACACCAGCTCACATGTTGTGTCGTGACTTACACCAAGGTTTATGCGTTGTGCTACCTAACCTTGCAGGTCCTTTGTGCACACCATTAATTACTAGGTTTACCTACCTAACAAGTGATTTTTTGCTTTTCAAAAAAATATAGGGGTTCCAAAAAGCTACCCAATAAGGGTCTGCTGTCCGTCCGCTTGAATATCCCTAAAACCACTGGTTTGATCATAATTTGGTCTGTTCCAAATTATGATCAAACCAGTGGTTTATTCAATCCTGTTACCAAAAATAAAGCGATCCTATTGGTTGTTGCTCACGTATACGTAAATGAATACGTTACGTTTCTACAATGCGCAAACCTCTGCTAGAGCCTCTGTTATAGATCTTGTTAACCCACAAATAAGCGAAAAAAATATGATAGTCAGGTAAAAATATTTTAAAAATAGCTACCGTTCCGGAACTACCTTTTGTGAGGGGCGCTTTACTTATAAGTTGTTTTACGATTGTATTTTATTTCTGGATACTAATTCAGACAACGCATAACACTGGCAGTCCAAAGAGGCTATGCTGCCAGTGTTATGGGCATATTTGACCGGGGCAAAATTTGGGCATAGTGGACACTGGACGTGTAGTTAGTATATATATAATTTTATAATTGTATATATCTATCTATATATACATTTCTATTCTAGGTAAG
Source organism: Monopis laevigella (assembly GCA_947458855.1). NCBI lineage: Eukaryota > Metazoa > Arthropoda > Insecta > Lepidoptera > Tineidae > Monopis > Monopis laevigella. The sequence goes on from OX381582.1 coordinate 2,573,659, forward strand.
CTTAATTCATATATTGTTATTTAATTTGGGTAGGTTTATTTGTTATTCTTTTTCAAGTCATATATTTTAACCATTAAATATGTAATTATATTTATATTATAACCATTAAATATGATAATTTATATTTTATTTTAATGTTATGTAATTATGTGAATAAATAAATTTTAATAACAAAAACTTATATAGGTAGTGTAGTAGGTAGTCAACTGCCCTATTCAGGTTTCGGATTTAGTCTGTGGGTTTTCAGAAACTTGCTGAATAGATTTATTGTCAAGCTGAGTTTCGTGTGAGAAAGAAAACTCATGCCCTCCAAAAAATAATATATATATTAAACGTAGTATAGGTTTAAAGATAATATTTATGTATTTGTTTTACAAACTATTTATCACAATACAAAATTATAATTTGTACATAACAGAACTTAATTATAATAGTATTAAATTAAATAAAAAATATCGCTTAGGTTCTCCGATAGGTAGTATAGTATATATTATTGGGCTATCACTTTCGCAGTAATTGTACACGCCTTGAGTTCCGATTACAAAATGGAACCCGTAACATGCAAACAATACTATTTTCCTTATAGAAAGGCCCACAGACATATACCTAGAACTTGGTTAAGCAATTAACTACACGCATAGAAAGGATTTCTTCAGGAAGAATACAAATTCTCAGAATATTATCTCTATACAACTAAAATATTATTTTTTATTTCTTGAATAAAATAACATTGCTTTTGCCATAATATATGAATAAAACATTATTCTTAAAAGGTTTTATTCCAATAACTTATTGTCCGTGCATAGGATTTTTGATTGAGTAATAATAATTGCGTCATTGCTTTGGTATCCATTTTAAGCCATTTTTTGTTGTTGTTTTGGTCCATTAATGGTACAATAAGCTTTATAAAGTTTTGCTTCCAAATAGGGAATAATTGAGTCGCAACTCCATTCTTTAAACCGTTTGTCTCTATTATCTTTATTGATTTAACATTTGGTTCAAAGAGACGCTTTATACTATTATATTATATTAATTGGTTTTATACAGTTACTTAGTTATACGATTCGTTTATATGGGGTAAAGGAATTTCCTGTAATATACCTACCTGACCATTCCCTAATTGGTGAAATTTTCTAGCGAAAAAAAACAACTTACGCTCGGTAACTTCTGTGCTTTTACTATTCTTCTGTGCTAAAATAATTAAAAATCGTGGATGTTCTTAGGTGTCAATAATATTTTTCCGACATGAAACTTTTTTTTAAGAATCCGGTCCTTAGAATACGGTTACAAAAACGGGTGAAAAAAACGGTTGAGCAACTGTGTATTAAGTAGGTATTATCGGTAAAGCTGCAGTGGCGTCAGGGTGTTAGTCAGCCACGAGATGTGACAGGCATGTATAAAAAATTGTGCGCCTATGAACAAAATAAGTTGCATTGCGTTAAGAAATGCAATAGGCAAAACAAACCTGCGTCGGGGTTTTCCCAGCGCGGCGCGGGGCGGCGCTGCCGTGTCAGTGAAAGCAAACCCGGATCCGTGTGTGCTAGATCTGCAACACGCAGGACTATATTTTACAGGATATTTAACATCAAGTACTTAGTGGTAAGCGTAAATAATTACACTGGCTATAGGTCTATAGTATGCTCAGTTTAAAATGTTATTATAGAATATACGAATTCCTTAGTGAAAAGAATTTAGGATAATTATTTAGTTTAGGTTGAAAATTGTATTGTTTGTTGGCTAATATTATGATTGTACTAATATAGCATTAATATTTACACGCCCTCGGGCAGAGCATACAGAGCTAAAAATAAAAAAATGTACACAACTTATATTATGATAATATTATAATAACCTATGTCTCTTAAACAAATAAATTACTTATTATTCATAAAAAAAAAAAATTAAAAAAACAATATCTATATTGTCGCCGCCCATTTCGTAATCGCATCATTTAGCCGGCATAGAGGGAGCAATCAATATTGTTAAACAACAATGTATTGATCGACCTCGTTCATGGATTTTGTAGGTCTGCTTATCTACAGGTAGATACAAAGTCACATGCTGTGCTCCAATAAAATAAAACGTTTGGTAGTTAAATTTGTTCTGTGGCTCTACCAATACTGTTTGCTTTTGCTTACCGTGTTTACTGTAATCGCTAGTAACTATAGATAGAGGTTAACCAATAGGATCCTGGATCGCTTTATTTTTCAAATAAAGCTGTCTTATTGATTGATACCTTTCTGTAGTTACAGCGACTACAGTAAACACAATTAGCAAAAACTTATTGTAAGGTACTGGTATACTATGTATTCTGTGTTAGTTACATTGGAGCTTCACATTCGTTTTTTACACATTCCTTTGTCACATTTGTGTATTCATCACAGACCTAGGATCTTGCTTGCAGGTGGCGCAATACCACAGAATAAATAATAGTACAAGTAGCAATACTAGTGTGCCGGCTGATGAAAATCAGCCTTTGCTGTTACAAAGCGGCCAACAAATTATTTACATTTTTTATAACAATTTTTCATATCATTTTCAAATCTATTTTATTGTCATCTGTTCATGTAACATTTTTATAATTATATTCTTTACTTTATGTTTCAAATAAATCAGTCTTGTTTTACCATCCGAAGAGGTTTCATTTCAAGTAGTACCCAGTGCGTACCTACAACAAAAGGTCCGGTCCCAATACAGGCATTTTCCAACCGGACCGAATTCTACTGACGACCAGGAGGTCGTCAAACTAGGAATGTGGTAGGTATTAGCCCACCAAGTTATCTGTGAAGTGGGGAAAATAGGAACTAACTAAATAGGAAGGTCGCCATGTTGAAATGACATTCGATTTTGCCGAAAGCTAAATTATTAAATTTCTACGGAGCGGAGTAGTATTGGAGAACCCAGTAACCACAGTCCATTGTATATTCTATCTACAAAAACGTATGTAACATATGATCCGGATCGAAGGACCATTTGTTTTTTACAAGCCAGATTATTGTGGTAATTAAAAAAATAGAGAAAGAATTATTAAAAATAGAACCTATTTTATTTTTTAATAAGTTAATAATTTATTTATATTATATTGAGTGACTGGTCAATCAAAGCAAAAAATAGAGAGAGATGAAAGAGGGAAGGGAGGCCTTTGCCCAACAGTAAGCAGCCAGAACCACCTAGTCTTAAACTGGTTGGTTATGTAGTGTGTGTTCGGTTGGGTTGTTTTTTTTTATATTTTTCTCCCGCAAGGACAATAGTTTAATAGTTTACGATATGTTTATTTTGTATTAAATTCTCAACATTTGTCTGTGGGAGGAATGGCGACCTGGCCAAGTGCACACAGGACCTTATATATACTTTTTTTTTTTGACTTTTCGTAAATGCCTGTAAAGGTTTACATGAAATAAATATTTTTGACTTTGACTTTGACAGTGGGACAGTATAGGCTAATATATAAAATAATAATTTATTACTTTTTGTGAAAGAATTCAGTCAGGGTACTCGGTTATATATACTCGTAACACTTCAACACAAATATAAATGAATTAAAAAAAAATTGCCGTAATTTTCCAACTAGAATTTTCGGGGTACCTATATTGCTCGTACACTGACGAGCAATATAGGTACCCCGATTTGTTTACAATTTGGAAGTAGGATGTTTTTTTTGTACATACTCGTATAGTATAACAGAGGCTCTACCACGGGTTTGCGCATTGTAGCAACGTAACGTATACGTGAGCAACAACCAATACGGCCGCTGTATTTTTGGAAACAGGATTGAACAAAGCGATCCTATTGGTTGTTTCTCACGTATATGTAATTAAATACGTTACGTTTCTACAATGCGCAAACCCATGGTAGAGCCTCAGGTGAAGCCTGGTCAAAAGCTAGGTTACCTTTGTCGGGATTAACATAAATAACTCTTATTATTCAAATAATAAGAGGATAATATTGTTTGACTATTGTATGTAGGTAGCTACTTATTTAAAATCTATCTTATTATAAAACCAAATACATAATTATGTAAGGAGACCCTGGCAGTCACACCAAGTCGTGTTCAGTGATTAGATCGTTGGCGACAATTTGGATAAATTAGTGTTTGTCGGTCTGTCATAATATGTAACGTGACCATTCTCGCTGCTTCGTCTCGGTATCCCCGAGGAAAGCTTCGGGACACCAAAATGCCCCGTTTTCAGTTTCATAAGCATAAAAACTAAAAAAATATACATAATGTAGACCTTTATTTTCTAAATGTATAAAAAAATATACGATAGCGTCGAACCATTATTCCAATAAACTGTAGACAATAGACAAACTTTGCTTTTCTTTTCTGTGCCATGTTGATAACGAAAGGGAATTGTTAATATAACTTGCCAAGAATAATGTCATTGAAAAAAAAATTGCTATTTTTAAATAATACCTCCTAAATTTACCTTAATTTTAATAACATTATATTTAATTTATAATTCTCTCATCTTGTATAAAAATCCTTTACCTACCTTATAGAAGTTTTACTTCATACTTGGTTTCCTCCTATAATTAGTGTCATTCCTTCAATACATTTTTCAACAAAACAAATATTGCTTTGTCCCATTTTGAGTAAAAATTAAAATGGTCACGTTAGTCATATGTCTAGCTAGCCTTACTAACTTAATTAAAATTACGATAACAGGACGTTAGGTTAATAAATAAGAATAAATTAACACAGTAATGAAATGAACTTATCCTCTTTATTTTGAAATGTTTATTTATTAAATGCTGAAAGGTTCGTGGTATCACCACAAAGAGTAGTAAATAATAAATAATACCTAACGGTATAAAATGGAAACTTCCCCATATGTCACATCCCGTAATGTCAATCAATATTTTAATAGTAATAATAAAATTAATTGTGTAAATGATGGGTAGGTACATATACATTTACGTCACACGCATAGGTACAATCCATAATTTTAATCAATTGGAAGTGCGTAAATTATATTTGTTATTGTGTTTGATGATTCATTAATATTAATGGAGCCCGGAATGTGACTTTGTAATACCTTATGGTAAGCAGATTTACAACGTCCATGAATGGGGTCGTTCAATACATTGTTGTTTAACGATATTGATCGCTCCCACTATTGCGGCTAAATGATGCGGTTACGAAATGGGCGATTTGAAAAGGAGGGATTTGTTTTAGGATAGTTAATATCTCGTGAATGAATGGTGCTACAGACTTTTACTACGGTATTCATAAAAACATATTGAGTCCTCAAAGAATACTTTAGTTATAAAAGGTTTTGTATCTTTTTATTAGCAACGAAAATGAATATGCGTAAAAGAGACAAAACCTTCTATAACTATAAAAGTGTTTTTCAAGGTCTCAATAAGATTTTATGAAAAAGCCCATTAAAATTTTGTAAGTATGAAGACTTCTTAGAAAATAAATTGTTAGCTTGTTCATCATTTGTGAACTTTTCATTTAGGGTTTGGGACATGGGGGGTTGTACAATACACATATTTTGTCCAACTATAATATATCTTAGGTACGACAAATGCTACAAAAGCGAAACTGTGTAGGTTTGTAAACTCTAGCTAATAACAAAACACTAGCTAAAAGTAGGTATTGCAATGAACTTCAAAAAAAATAGTTATTTTACTACCTAGTGGAGGTGTGATTTTTTTTTTAAAGTATTGCCTTTAAATTTTTTAAGGCATTATTATTGGTAGGAGTTTTTTTCCTCTTCTTATTTTACTTTATTTAATTTGATTTTTGTAGGTTGTTTAATTTTAATTTGCTAATGTTATTTAAGTTGTGATGAATAAATAAACTAAAATTAATGGACTACCTACTTGTAATAAATTATTTTTTATAAGAATTACCTCGATATTCATTATACGAATAACTTACTAAATACCTACTAGAAACAAAAAAAAAATTATTATTCTTAGAGATTTTTTAATCGTCAGATAAAGTTATTTAATACTTAACTTGTATAAAGAACTGTCAAAATTATTATACAACTTCTGTATAATAAGTTTGTATAATATATTCTTTATAAAAGTTGTATGTGTTGAATAACTTAATTTGACGATTAAAAAATCGACCCTTAGAACAATAATTGAAAGATGAAAAAAATGTTTCTGTCTGACCAAGTACCTACACAGTTGAAACTTTAAAAAAAAATATTATGCGAATAGGTTATTTTCTACTTGTTATAAATTATTATGAATAAAAATTTAGGTGGGAGGAAGGCAGTGGCGTGCCTTGGCGGGGCCCCGTATAAAAATTTGTTTGGAAGCCCTTTGGAAGAGTAAAGATTTCTCACAAAAGAAAAAAAAAATTTGCATAAAATTAAAAGAAATATTTATTCATCATAATTATCTATCTGTCACTTTTTCCAAATAATTCAAATTAAATATACATTCTCCTTGTCTTTGTTTCGGCAAACTGATTTATTAAATCAATTAGCTGATGATGCTTTAGTTTTTCTAAAGGTTCTGCCTCTATGGACAATAGTGACAGGTCTGACAGGCGCTCATGTCCCATCGAAGTTCTTAGGTTATATCAGTTTTAATTCCCCCAAGTAAATGACTGAAACCGGAAAATCCCGCAGCCCGCGATAACCGATGTAGGGTGTTGTTAACTTTTGAACGCACGCTTACGCGGAAAAAAAATAATTAAAAAAAGGCTTTTATTGACTTTTGTCATTTCTGAAATAAATAAAAAATTGGGAAGTTTTTATTAATTTTTGCTTATGCACGTTGGGGGCCGCATATAATTAATACGACAGATACGGCGGTAGCTACGCCCCTGGAGGAAAGTCTCTAAACTTCGTCAGGCCGATCGATCGGTATATACAGTTGCAAAAACCGTCAAGTGACCTATTCATGTTTTACCGGTTTTCAGGAGACTACTGCATCGATTTGTTGTCGAGGTGGTAGCCTCCTTCCAGGGTGCGGTTACGAAATGGGTAGTTGAACTGACGAAAAAGCAGCGAGTATATTAAAATATACTCGTAATATAATTCCTCACTGTCGCCCCCCATTTCGTAATTGCATCATTTAGCCATTGGCATAGTGGGACTAGAGAATACAATGAATGCAGATTTTAAAAGATAAAATCGCTTCAGCATTGTAAAAAGACTATTCCACGTGGTTTTACAGTCCAAAAGAAGTGACAGCTCTTTTCTATGTTCAATTTACACGTATTTTTTAATATAAAAGTGGGCCGTACGAGGAATCATCCGAGGTGATCGGGTCGCGATGTATTAAATGCTGGTAATATGTATAATCTAGGTAAGGTTATTGTCGCGCAACGGACTACGGAACACAAACTAGACCTGTTTGTGGCAATCCCAAAAATCCCGAGATTAGCCAAGTGCAGTCCCGAGATTTTCGGGACCAGAAAACGGACGGGATCCCGGGATCCCGGGATTACGCTTCAAAATCCCGTATTCCCGGGATTGGTAAACGTGCTCGGGATTGTATTCTCTAAGTGGGACTGATCAATATTGTTTAAGAACTATTATTGATTGCCCATTCATGGACTTTGTAGGTCTGCTCACCACTAAGTAGATACAAAGTCACATGTCGTGCTCCAATAAAATAAAAATTGATAGAGTAGTCTGTAGGGTTCAACATTGTAGGAGGCGACTGGCGGCGCGGCGACGGCGACCGAGCGCGGCCGAAGTGGCGCGACGGCCCGGCGCCGAGCGACACCCTCCTTCCTACACCCTCAGGGAAGCGAGGAAATATTCATCAAATACCTACGTATCAGAGAATACATTAGTCGCATTTTGTAATGTTTAATATTGTAATGTGTTGTTGGATTGAAACAAATTGGTACATTCCTTGATTCTACATGCTAAAATATACTCGTATTTATGTATTTTATACTTACAGGTTGATTTTTTAAGTGTGCCTTCAAGGCCAAATCCTAAACTACAATGCTAAAAATGCTCGGGGCCGATTTTGATAAAAACTAAACTACATTATTATATTTTACTAATAATGTATTCTTCTAGCCGGGAATCGAACCGCCATTTGATACTTATAAGCGACACTATCAGCATATATATGTAGTGGCCAAGTTGATTAGACCTTCGACTTAAGAACACTTAGGTCCCTGGTTCGAATCCCGGTGTGTACCAATGAGTTTTTAATAAAAAAAAATATATGTAGGTACCTACATTTGTTTGACAACACCACTATAGTGCCTCGGAGAGCTTGTTAAGCTGTCGGTCCCAGTTTCACTATACCAACTTGTGAAACTGTTTATTGATGGGTTATTGAGTCTATTCGAAACATCGCGACGAGCTAGCCACTTGTTCGGTGTAGACTCATACCATCGGCTACGACGAGGTGGGATTAAAAACCCCTCCGCGCCGTAAGGCACCCGTGATGATATGTATGTAGGATGTAGGTAGTTAGGTACCTACTATCAGCTGGTGCAATAAATAAATAATATAATAATACAGAATGACTTTTATTGTTGTTGCTTAAAAAGAGACAAAATAAATTGTTCTGTAAAGGACTCGAACAAATTTTCATAAACAAGGTCATGTTACTCTTGAATAAAGTATACTTTCTAATAAGTATATTAGATATATTAACATTTTAAAATTTTAGGCCAATCATACATATTGCATTTGCGCGACTACTTCGACTGATATAAGAGTTCAAAACTTTGAAACTACTTTTTATAAGATATGTATGTAACATCCACCGCAGGAAAACAGCTATAAAAAATATAGAGACTATATTATATCTAAAAAAACTGAATTGAAATCGGTCCACCTGTTTTAGAGCTACACTACAACCCTTTTTTTTTGTCGGATACCTAATAATGAAAAAAGTTTAGGTACATAAGAACCTATTAAAGATCTTACTGGTTTTTAATTTCAATATAATTAATTACTTAGGTAATATTTCTACGAAATAAGTAAATCTTGATGGTCTAACTAACTGCTTATTAAGTGCTACTCGGAAGTCGTTTGGGATTCACAAAAGGGCATCAAAATACTTTTATGTAGGTACATCCAAATACAAAAAAGTACAAAAATAAGTACATAATACATATTTTTATGTTTTATTCTTTTTGTGCTCAACAATAACTACTTAAGTATTTTTTTTTTAATAAATCGGACCAGAAAATCTGACAGACAGACAAAGTCTAATCATAAGGGTTCTTTATTGGATTTTTTTGTAATCAGAACTTTAAAAAAAATGAAGTACTTAATCATATCCTTATTGAGGATATAGGTAACTAACACCCGTATTCCAAGACGTTTCCTTAACTCCACTCTTCACTCAAGGAGCGTCTGTCTCAACTTGCTTTTTATAGTTGACATTTGGTGGAAAGAGACAGACGTTCCTTGAGTGTAAAGTGGAGTTAAGGATACGTCTTAGAATACGGGGGTTAACCTTTTACACCATTTGTTTAATAATAATATGTTTATTAGAACACAGCATGTAACTTTGTATCTAAATCCATGGAGGGAGGTGGCCGTGGCCCTTAATGGCCTTTCCTGTTTTGAAAACAAAAGATGGCCGCCGCGCCGCCATATAAATAAAAAAAAGAGAACAAAAGCAATCACTGAGCGTTGATTGGTTGAAGCATGAAACTAATATAAAATATGAAACCGCCATGTGCCTTAAATGGCCTATAAAACGTAATGTCAAACGAGTTCGTTGCCGCCATATTCTGTTCTCACTTCAACCAATCATCGTTCACGGATTGCTTGTGTTCTCACTTTTTTATTTATTTATATGGCGGGCGGGCATCCTCTGTTCTCATGTTTAGGAAGGCGATTTAGGCCTCTTCAGGGTTAGGAACTGTAAATAAATAATCAACTTATGTGTACCGAAGGTACCTAATAAATGTTGCGAGTTAGGTTTTATGGTACCTACTAGCTGGGAAAATAATAATAAGAGGTGCATTCAATACTCATTGATTGGTGTCATAAATATAAAGACAAAAGACATAGACAAATATTTGCGAAATTCTGAAATACCTACATAGGCTTATGACTAAGTCTATCTGTCCCAGAAATAACGATACTTAATTTTTCATCATTTAACAATATGTAATTTAATTTTATAAATATCACTGCATAGTATAACTAGATACCTTGTGAAGATATTTTTTAATATTATGTAAATATTAAAAAACATCTTCCAAATCACCATCAATGTGTACAAGTGTGCACAAAATATAGTAGGTATATAAAATTGTTTTTAATTATAATAAAATCATTTTTAAATTATTATTTAATTTCTTGCAGATCCCTGAAGAATATAGAGGCGATGGAGAAGCACATGTTACGCGCCTGTAACTAAAATAAACTCAAAACGCCCTGACTCATGACAACGCTGTCCTGTAATTTATTGACTATTTTAACTCTGCCACACCACGAGAGTTATTTTTTTGTATACTCTTTTGTAATTATACCCTAAGAATAATGTACCGACTACCTCTACCAATACCTACAATTTATATGTAGAAATCTCTGTCCTGTCATCTCCGAATTAGGGTAGGGTCCGACGACTAATAAATATGAATTTGAAGCGCCATTATCAAGTAAAGAAATATTTGTTATAGACTTTGGTTATCGATGGCATTGTACACAGATGTGGTATATATTTTATTATTTCTTCTATGGCCATATTAATTTACAAGGGACATTTAAAAGTTTAAACCTGCCTTACTGAAAGTATACGAGAATGAATCCTATAAGTATATTACTTTATGTCTCAGCAATCTCCAGCACTTGCCACATTCGTACAAAGTAAATTTTATATTCAAAACAAACCGTGTCAACATATTTTGTGCACTATGACATACATGAAGGTAAAAAAACGCGCCCCGCGACGCGCGGACGGGCACGGTTTTTACCTTCATGATGACATCAGTATGAAAGTTTCCCCTCTATTCTTTGAGTTTTTTTATATTTGACAGTTCGGGCACCGGGAAGGTCTCAATCAGGGGCCTTATTCCGAGCTTGCAACCGCTAATCATGACAAGACGTTGCGCAAACTATAAATATGGAAATATAAGTTCTATTCCAATGGTTATATAGTATGTATTAGGTTGGCTATAATAATTCCGCCATCTTAAAATACACGAATTCTTCGCAAGATTGAACATCTTATGAGCATTGGAATTTCAACTTTATAATTAACAGGATATAACTTATATTTCAATACCCGTACTTTAGGCAAAATGCGCGACGGTGAACGTGTCAAAACTCGGAATAAAACCCCAGTATTGTATAAGGCAGAAATTTATATTTTTATTACCCCTTTGGGTCTCTCTTTTTATATATTCTTTTCATTTTCAAACATATGGATTTGTCGCCGCACTGAAAGGGACGGGCGGCGCCAATATCTAATTTGCTTTTGCGTGTGTAGGCACAGAAGAATTGTTAACCCAAACCACGTGTTACTGTTAGTAAATTATCAACATACAAAAAACGACAAGTCATTCGGTTTGTTTACTTAGCAACAGATAATTTCCTGTGTTTCTAGAACTGTGTAGATTTGGCAGACTGCCGGAGAGGACACTTCCGAAACCACTCGGGTTAGTCAGGCCTGGAACAGTATCAACATAAGTCCCAAGGTCACTAACTAGTGCTTCTCTTCGTAGGTATTATAGGTAGGTCTGATATACCCATATAGAACTCCATAAATCCATAATTCGATCCATAATGCACTCCATATCACTACACTCGTGTCTGTCGTAAATATGGAGGCACCTTGTTGGCAAATTACTTCAAGGTGCCTAGATATTTTTACGGGAATACCTATACCTGCCCCTCATTACAACTAGGTTCTAAGACAGATAATAAAAAAGCTTGTCGGAGAATTGGCAGCCGAGAATAGTGGTAACGACTTAAAGTATTCAACTCTTTACAGACAACGGCGATTGTCTTCACACCTTCAGGTATCTAACATAGGCCAACCATGACATCTCTTTCGTAATACGATCGACAATTACGTATTTGGTATCTCGAAGTTGAAGTCGGCTCGGCATCGAAAACATAGGTATAGTGCTAGCATAGTGCTAGTCAGCGAAGCCGCCTACTATGTGCTCCACGGAGCCTTGCTAGGTCTTCCATGTGTTTAAATAACATATAGTGAGTGTGTGTGAGGCTATCGATGGTCTAATGCCCGATTTCACCACCTCTAAGGGAACCCGTAACAAAGTTAAGGGTTAATTAATGACAGTTGTTTCGTAGCAAATAAGGCAAAATCCTTATTTAAGAGTTTGGATCGTTGGTGAAATCGGGCATAAGTCAATTATCTCACCAAGGTTGGTTCGGCGATTCCCTGAAAAATTGCACAATATTTAGTGTGACAAACCGTAGCGTGGGATACTCCGGGAAATTTGCCAAGTAGTGCCATTTGAGAACCCACAACCACAGGGCCTCAGTGCCAGATTTTTTCACAGCAAGTTTTCTTGGACTTTATTATCGTAGTGAGATGCAATTTCTAAGAATTGTGGTAATTTTATGTCAGTTGGATCAGACGCCAAAAACTTTTCCGCACCCGATGCTGCTCAGTAGGTATAATAATACTTATTATTAAAAATACTTAGGTATATCTTGCTTGAACGCACTTCGTGTGCGTATTATTTTAAAACAAAAAAAAGTTTTATTATAATAGGTTGGTACCTATTATTGCTTTGCTAAGGTAATGTTGACAGCCTCCGTAGACTAGTGGTTGCGCCTTTGGCGTTGAATCCGGAGGTCGTGGGTTCGATTCCCAACTATGGCAAAAAATATTAGTACTTTTTTCTGTACAGGTTGTCATGGTCTGGGTGTTTATAAAATATAATATGTATTATATCGTTGCTTCTGGTGCACATAGTACAAGCCTAGAGCTTAGTTTGTGACCAGAGCAATATGTGTAAATTGTCTTAAAAGAAAAAAAAATGTAAATATGATTGATTATATAATAAAGGTAAATTTGAAGAAAATCAAAACTTAATGTGTAAATATACTTTTAGATCTTCGTTAGAGCAATGTTTTCCAAACTGTGGGCCGCGAGTACCCTAGGGGGTTCGCATAGCCATACACAGGGGGTCGCAGGCAAAAGCAAAAAGGCAAATGTTTCTTTATGTTCTACACTACAATAAAGAATACTGTTAAAAAATAATATCAGTATTTATATTTCAATATTGTTTCAAAACGTGATTATATTTTTCTGATGTTAATTTAATAATCAAATCATTTTCAGTATTGTTTTATTTTCAGTATTGTTTTATTTATGTCCCTAGGGGGTCACTAGATTTTTTTTACTTGTAAAGGGGTCGCATTATATAAAAGATTGAAAATAACTGCCAAAGTGTAGGTACGGTAACTGCCATAGAGTAAGCACAAGGTAAGTACGGTAACTGCCATAGAGTAGGTACGGTGGCTGCGTGGCTTTATGTTTTAGACTGAAGTCTAAAAAATGATGCGATTGAACTTTTTGCTTTATTAAGAGCTGTAGCTCTACCACAAGTTTTTTTTAAACAGTTTCTACTATATTCGCTAGAAACTCTACATCAATATGATCGGTTTATTTTTCATACAAACCTCCATTATGGTTGATTCCTATCTATAGTTACTAGCGACTGTAGTTTTTTTTTGCAAAAACTTGTGGTAGAGCTTTTGCTGTAGAGTTAAGGCTTTTACAAACGTAGTTACTTCCAATATTATAACTTGGCTGTAGTTTAATTATTATTTTTATGGTGGTTATTGTACGTAAAAATCTTTTTAAATGGAAAAATCTAAAATATTAATAAATACAGTGACCGACAAATGTTGCTTATTTTAATTCTGCGACAAAAAGTAGGGAAATAATTCTGGAAGCGCGATCGCGAATGCAGTGTCCTTAAGAATGAAAAATGTCCGATAATATTTTTATTTTCTAATTTTTGCTTTACATTGAAATAACATACAATTTGATACAATGTATGCGTGCAAGGCTGTTCAATCGGGGCCTCGTCGTATAACTTTACATTTTTATGACCGCGTCCCACCCTCGCCCTTTCACTTCTATGCTATGCGCCCCTAAAATAGATTGCAGGCTGATACGATGCCCAAATATTATGTAATTGGTAAATATACCAATTACATAACATTTCGACATCTTTTCCTACTACAATTTCCCTTGCTTTTAGAAATAAATTCGACTATCCATTGAATAACTAAATAAAACCAACTTGGGTAAAAAGTTGTATTGAAAAATTATTGAATCAAAGAATCAAACCATTCATACTATTATTACAAGAATATAGTATGCTTTATAATAACAATATAGTATGGAATAGCTATGCTAATATATTACAAAGGTAAGGTTAGTGCGGTTGTAGGGGGCAATCTCTGGAGCTACTGAACCGATTTTGGAAATTATTTTAATGTTGGATAGCCTATTTATCTAGGAAGGCTATAGGTGATATAGCCACGCTACGATCAATGAAAAATGAAAATGGAGCGAAGCATCAAGATTTTTTTTTGGAAAAATGGAGATATTTGTTCCTATTGAGAGCTTGCGTTGCGTGCACAGACGAAGTGGCACGGGTGATCTAGTATAATAATATAGCGGAAACAATAATACCTATACTTAAATGTTTTAAACTAAATTTTACTGATGTTTTATAATACTTATATCAATATTTAACAATAAAAACCTAAAATAATAAACAACTTATGGCCTTATTCATAAAAACTTATTGAAGCCTTGAAGAACATTTTAGTTCACAATAGAAGGTTTTGTCTCTTTTACGCATAATCATTTTTGTTGCTAATAAAAAGAGACTTTCCATAACTAAAGCGTTCTTCAAGGACTCAATAAGTTTTTATGAACACCGGTGTTAGTATATAAAACTAATACTATCTAGATATAGTTAGATTTGTGAAAAAAAAAACCTAGCCGGGAATCGAACCGGTTGATTTTGAAAAAAAAACTCACCAGTATAATTCCACCAGCTGATAGTGTCGCTTATAAAGATTAAATTCTGGTAAGTTATATTTAGCGGCAAACTAAAAGGAAGTTACAATTTAAAAAAAAAAACATACTTTACCGCCGTCTACTTTAATAACTAATCAAATTGTTTGAAATAATCTTCCTAACTTAATAATATTGAAAACATACAGATGAAAAAACATTCAAGTGAACTGGTCATGTTTCGGTTTTAATCTATGGGTTTACCGGTTTTCGAGGATTTGGCCTTGAAGGCACACTTGAAAAATTTACAGTGTATACAGGGTGACTTTGAAAGGATAGCCTAATATGAGGTTCTGCTGATCAAATCGAACAATTCCCATGGACCGTGTGTCGCAAATGAAAAAAAAAATCTCCATACAAACATACAATATAGTGTTATGTCGTGCATGAGTGGAAATCGAACCCACAACCTCAGAGGAGTAATACAATTCCAAACTAATTTACATCTACAATATTATTATAAAACAACAAACTAAAGAATTAAAAATAATTGAGCCACGAAAAACACCTTATTATAGATTATATTACATTATACTAGAAGTAGCTACGTTTTTGGGAAGATTTCTGACAGCTGTTACGATCGACAGTTAAAATTCAAGTAATCATAATTTAATTTATCGCAAAATAAAATCTAATAGAATATATTTGGAGACATGCCAACGACACGCAACTACTCTGCCGCGCGGGCCACACGCACGCGAACGGAGATAGGGTGACAACAATGTATATATACCTACGTATTTTGGCCTGCGGCTACTTGTACTATTATTTCTTTTATGCTGCGGTATAAAAAGCACAAACGGGCTTCCGGCGAAAAAAAAAAAACTCATTTTTCAAAAATAGAGCCTATAAGTAATAAGAAACTAAAAAGATATTATATTTGAAATCTACAACGTCTGCGTGACGTGGACGTCACAAGCACGCTATAATAGATAAAAGACGTAGAAAACTGTACTATAGTATTGGATACATGTGGTGCTATATTCACCTTTATTAAATGAATGCGTAATATAATATAAATGATTTTTTTATGTATCTTAATGGCAATTAGGAAAAAGTATTATTTTTTATTTTTATTGCTATTTTTATAAGTAATGTAAATAATAAAGCTTCACTAGATTTTATTTATAGAAGATGAGTTTCTAGAAACACGTATATCGCTTAATAAACTGTCTTTGTGCGATCTGTCAGGGTATTAACAAAAAAAAAACACTACTTTAAAGACTAGACTTATGTATATTTAATTGAACAGAGTACGTTTTATTTTAATTACCTATATTAGTTGACATATTATTCGCGGTACCGTTATTATTCGACATTTTTTATCGAATACCGAATAATATAATAGAAAATTATTTTGAATATTGACATTCATGGACTTTGTATGTCCGGACTTGAGACTTGCGAAGTAGCAAACTGTATGACGGGCATCGCTTATCACCGTGCGTATTGAGTATAGTGTTACCAAGCACGCAGTTGTTGTTAAGCGCAGGTCCCGCAGGAGTGTGAGCGGGCGCGGCATAGAGCAACGCGGCTACCGTATGCCAGGAGATATTTGACAACGAATTAGTATTGATGTGTGTTTTTCTTATTGCTCATTGGCAAATATATTGATGAGTGCGTTGTACCCCTCCCTCAAAAATTGAGACTTTTTTGTATTGGACGCCATAGCGTTCTTCTAAGGCGTCTTCCCCCGTGGCTGCCCGCCGTGCTATATGGGGGCGGCGACCATATTGCCATTCCCTACAAATCCCTTCTGGTAATGCGCTTTGAGTGTTTTTCGTTTTGGGTGTTCGCGAGTTTATTTCTGTTTTATTCAGTAAATACGAGTAAATGCTTAATGTTATTGTTGTTATCGTTACCATCGGTAAAAATAATTAGCGGGCCGCTATTTGTAATGAGTTAAGAAGCCCTGATTTATTTATCAACTCTCGGGGAACTGTCTATATTTATTATTATTACTACCAAATCTATTGTCCCAAATAATTGACAGAATTGTGGCTACTTTAGCGGAGGATTCCTAGAAGCAAATATCTGCAGCCAAAAAATCGGTCGATAGAGACGTGACTTTGTTCTATGTTCTCAAGTTGGCAATGAATTCAAATTATTACTGATTTTAGGGAACCTACTCGTATGTTAGTGTCTAAATGGATATCTAGTAGAAGATCATAGGTTAATAGGTACAACAAGTACCTATTCTGAATTTAACTCTGTTGATATAGGATAATTAATAGTTTAAAAAATGTATAAGTAGTTCCAATCAGCATTTAAAACATTAAATTATAGTTAACATAGGTACAGACTGTACCAATTAAAAAAATATATATACTTATTATGACTTGAAAACTAATTCTTCAGCCAAGGACTGCACCTTATGTTAGTTGGTAGAACTGTATGGTACAGTTCCACGGTTCAGCCAAATTACTACTGTGTAGGGTGGGTAGGTACTGAAGAGTATCACTGTCTTAGAAACGGAAGAAGCAGTCGCTGCCGTTCGTTTTAAACATATACATACTTAAATGTAAAAATAATCATTCTGGCCATCACTTTTTATAGCTGAATCGAATGACATTTGGAAGCAAAGAAACTTTCTAAATACTATTTTAATTTATATTATTATTATTTTTAATTTTTATAAGTACAACATTTTATTAAGAACAATGAATGCATGAATGAATCTTTATTTGCATAATTCAGAGTTTACAAGTTGTTAAAAAATATATGTAGGTAGGGTAGATACGCCTTGGGTCGCCCCCAAAATTGTCGGCCGTCTAATCATTTTAGCTTGCATTCACTTAAAAGGTAAATAAGTGTCAATATTTTTATTCAAATTGCAACCCTATTTCATACTCTATGCGTAAAAACCGTTACTTTGCAATCACGTCACTCGCTCTTCTTACATTTGTTCAGTGCTTCTTACACTGAGCATCATTAACATTCATCCTGTTGAAAGGTCCAGTTTGTTGTAAAAGTAGCTTACTTCCCGTGAATACCCACGTTTTGGGGATTGACTTTTTAAAGGTAAGACGTATTTTTATTTTAGTTTTAAGCTTTGTTATCATTAATAAGTTAGTTTTACTATATTTTGAGTTAGTTTTTTTAATGTTTTGCGTACTGGTTTTAGAGAAAAAACCAGTTTCGACTTATTACCCGATTCTCGGCCGGGGCCGACTTAAAGTAAATGCAGTCTGTTTTATAAATAAGACTTTTACTAATTCTATTGGTTTAATACGAGAATTTGCAGATCTTTTAGGTAAATTAATCTATTTTACGGTTAATAGCCAAAATCCGGCCGGGGAGATGTTAGTTTAATCTAGAGAAATAAGGTGCACAAAACAGGGGCCGACTTTAGAAATATTAAAGATCCTAATGTGTGCCAGCCACGATTTCGACCGCTACTATACAGGCTGTTTATATGTTTTGGTCTATAAATATAAATTGCTCTTAAAAACTTGCTACTATTGAACCTAGGTTGTAATTTTATTAATTCAATTTCATCAGCTTTAAAACATAAAGAATTAATCGTAAATCTTTAATTGATTCATTAACCTGTGTGGCACAAAAAGCTGCCGGTACTAATTCAATTTTGGTTTTTGGTCTTGTCACTTATAAAGCGACAATATTGCCACAGCCGCAGTTATGTCCACAACATAGTGGATCAATGTGTGACGATACACCACAAAATTCGCTGGGTGTGTTAAATAATGATGTTTTTTTAAATGAACAAACAAAACCAGTATTAATCTTTTTAATAGTTTAATTGTTTACTATGTTATTGTATATTAGACCTACGTTTGTTACAGGTAGAATAATCGATATAAACTGTTGAATATTTTATAAATGACTTGAGGTAATTTTTATTTTTTTTATTTTATGAAACTGAGTTTCTGATTAATTTTAATTATCAATACAAACGAATGAACACGTTTGTGTTTTGTCCCAGCATAATAATTTTATACCATTTTTTTATTGTTAAACGACGACTTTTTGACAAATATTTAATTTTATCGTAAATTATGTAAAAATGAAGAGTTTAAAAGTTTAAGAAACAATCACTTAATCCCTTTGACTTAATTAATATTTTATTAAATTATGTGCTCAAATTTTTATCTCATTGTTATAATTTTTTATTTAATTTTATTGTGATTTTTATATTTTAATAATGTTGTAACTGTATTGAAGTGCAATTTTAACTACCAAATGTAGACTTGGTGTGATATTATAAAAATAAAACATACATATTAATAATATTTTTCGTTGTCTTGTCTTAATTTCAAACACCCTGTACCCGGCCGACATTTGGGAAAGAAGCGAACGATCATAGGCCAAAAAAGGCCGAGTTTAAGGTTTTACGTCCTCCGCGCATTTAAACCTTTAATACTTTTTTTTTAAAGTAGATAAGTCAGTATTAAGTCTCTAAACGTAAAATAGATTTATTAACCTGTCCAAAACTGCATCACAAGCTATGCTTTCGTTGCAATTAACAGTGCTAGAGCGATCCAAAGTTGGAAAATCCGTTAGGGGGCCGACATTTAGCGTATTTACCCTATACAGTTTCATCAGAATTTACCCATGAGGCGTGCAAAATCATTAATAAATATCGATGTAAGGAGAAAAACATTAAATTACAAATATAAACTACAATCCCAATTACAAAAATAAAAATGTCAAATAACACATAGATAAAATACAAATATTAATATAATTTATTATAAGAGAGATTTGACCCGATAGTTGTTTAAAAACGACTTGCCAATAACATATTATCATACAGAGATGCAATCATAAAAAATCACATAGATACAGATATAGAGAGATGCAACATACGCGATAAACAAAGCTGTATTCTATTTTTGATACAAATAATTTTAATGTAACTCTGTTGATATAGGATAATTAATAGTTTAAAAAATGTATAAGCAGTTCCAATCAGCATTTGTAATTGTAACGATTAAAGTTAAAAATGGCGTCGAATGTACCAGCTGTCATCGACTTATATACGTGGTGGCCGAGTTGGTTAGACCTTGGACTTAAAAACACTTTGGTCCCTGGTTTGAAACCCGGTGTGTACCAATGAGTTTTTAATTAAAAAAATTATGTACATTTGTTTGACAACACCACTATAGTGCCTCGGAGAGCACGTTAAGCTGTCGGTCCCGGTTTCACTATACCAACTTGTGAAACTGTTTATAGATGGGTTATTGAGTCTATTCAAAACATCGCGACGAGCTAGCCACTTGCTCGGTGTAGACTCATACCATCGGCTACGACGAGGTGGGATTAAAAACCCCTCCGCTGGGTACCCTGGGGCAGTCTAGGCGGTCTCGGGCGCCGAAAGGCACCGGTAATGATATATATATATATATAATTTTAATGTAAATGACGGCTGAAACCGCGGGGCACAGCTACTGTGACTGAATTTTCTATCAGTGCGCGCCAAACCTTATTATAATTATTTCGGTGTCAAAAACTTTGTGTTTTACTTTTATGGTTTACCGCGATTCTGCTAACTTTCTTGACAATCATTTTTTTTTTCTATCAACATATCACTAATTCAGCTGAATTAGTGATGTACTAATTCAGCTAATAAACATCAAGTATAGGAGCTTTATTGGAGGTTTATAAATAACAAAAAAGTTATCGAGCCAATAGGTAGTCTTATTGAACGTTTTAACAATTGAGCTCTTTAAGAGTGGGTTTTTTTATGAATAAGACCAAAAATGTGTAAGTAAGCATGAAAGCATAAACCTATTTAACGCTTACCATGAAGTAGTTGAAAACACAGATTATATAGTAATATCATATTACTAATATGTACTACGGAACGTGGTGGAAAAGATGTAGTTTTTCTTCGATTTTAAATAAAAATAATAAATTACAAATGACAGTTGCGCCACCTGTATTGTAATAGCGTAAAACAACCCCAAAGAGTTCGACTATTTTACAACAGATGGCATGATTTTATTTCTTGCACTAGAATGGCAACAAATTGTTTATGGTATTTTTTTTTTTTACAATAGATTCTTTGGTGTTGCTATACGTACGAAATTTTCCATAATGAGGAGTTTTCTTTTTGCTGGTTCCAAAATATTCCACTAGATGGCAGCAGGAGAGATATCCACAAAAACTGTCAAAAAAGGCTGTTTCAATACTCGAGTAGTCTATATTTCTATATAGACTACTCAAATATAGACTCTAAATTCTCTATGAATTAAAACTAAATTTTGGTATTGCAAGACGTGTTATATTTTTACCATATTTTGTCACTTTTATATGTATCTACTTACTCGTTATTCTTGCTCTCTATAATCTTTAGTAGATACCCTGTCAAGAAAAACTTCGTAAAAAAGACTATGGTACCTTAGAAATTCAAATTTAATTACTAATATGATGATATTTAAAAGAAAAAATATTGCTTAAGTTGGTGCCGTAAGGCAAAGTGCTCAGGATATTAGTGTATATGTTAACCAAAGTTAAGTAAATTTTATAAATTATTCTTATAAAGGTATTTGTTTTCCTATTTACCCTAAATTTTGGGTGTATTTTATATATTACCGCTATCTATTTTGACAGTTTTTGTAGATAGCGACTAAACGCCATCTGTTGCGTTAAATAATAACTACTGGAAAACTCCTCATTATAACAATTTATATAATTTTACAATATAAATATTGTTATTTACGTAATTTGCTAAAATAGGTTTATGTCGCTTCATAGCATGAATCTAGTAATAATAGGGAACTGTTACAAATTGTCTTATAAAGTAAAAAGTCACGTACATGTATCTATCTCGGTCGCACTAATTTAAATCTACATATGGCAAAGAGATAAATAGCTATTTTTTGTTTCTTAAAATTTTGATTGAAATGTCAAAACTGGGGCCTTATACCGAGTTTGCAACCGCTAATCACGACAAGACGTTGCGCAAACTATAATTATGGAAATATAAGCTCTATTCCAATGCTTATATATTATGTTTTAGGTTGGCTATTATAATGCAGCCATCTTGAAATACACGAATTCTTCGCAAGTTTGATCATGTATTGAGCATTGGAATTTCAACTTTATAATTAACAGGTTAGAACTTACATTTCAATACCCGTACTTTACGCAAAATGCGCGACGGTGAACGTGTCAAAACTCGGAATAAAGCCCCTGTTCGTTGGCGCCATATTCTGTTCTCACGTTTTTTTTTAAATGTGACTGTTCTCAGCGTGGATCATAAAATCGTAGGCTATGTTCTCATTTTAATAATCGGTTTAGTGATGTACGTACTATTCTTTTTTTTTAACGAATACTTATTTATATATTTTTTTATATTACACATACTTATTCGCGCAGGAATATATTTGTCCTAAGTATTCTAAAATAAATGTCAGACAAATAAATATATTTAAAGTGATAACTCGTGGTAATGACAGAAGGCGGGCTATGAGCAAATTTCAAACATTTTGGATCGCCGACGGACCTCCTTTAACAATATGGCGGCACGAAAACGTTTAACATTTTGTTTTATAGGCGATTAACATAGGCGGTTCCATATTATTCTTAGTTCCAATGGCAATTTGAATTCTCGTCGATCTTGATGCCAATGCAATAAATGCTATGATAGAGATCTATCCAAGAAATCGTTTTATAATTAGACCAATGGGTGGTAATTGCCAAATAAAGATTTTATTATTATAATAAATATAAGTTATTATTGTGTTGTTACAAATTTGTAACTACCAAGTTACAAATTTGTAATAAAAAAGTAGGAGAATTTCATCTCATAGAGAAATTTATATTACAATAAAATTATTTTAAAGTTTACATTCTCAAATTTCCAATATTCCAAAGAATACGTGTAATAATAACTTTGTCAAACTAATAGTCTGATGATCTCAATAGAGATGATATTCCTAAGGCTGTGATGCATGGAGATATATATAGAGGGAGCCGCCCTAATGGCTAAAATTGCCTTTCCAAATATGAGAATTGAAGATATCCTCCACTATACAAACTCAAAACAAAAATTAATAATTTTTGTTGTCACTTTTTGTTTTGAGTGTTCAAACAATCATTGAGCGTTGATTTGTTGAAGTGAGCTCACAATATAGCGACAACGAACACGTTTGACATTTGGTTGTAAAGGCTTTTTTATGCATTTATTGGAACCGCCTTGGTTCCATATGTTTCATGCCATATAGTGAGAGCCCAAAAATACAAACTGCCGCGCCGTCTCGCAATGAAGCTAACAACTCGCTACCAAAATTTCCGCTGAAAACTTACCAAATTAATTTTAAAAACATGCCAAGTATATTCACCTACATATTCTCAAAACGACACGAATTTGCGTGGATCATCGTCACGAAAAATTTACAATGAAGACCACTTATAAATAATAAATAAATTTATTAAAATTGTATATACAAACCTAGGTATATAATGTAACAACTATTAAAGGTTTACTTCTTTTAGACCAGATATATATAAGGTTACTAATACGGGTCAACCAACAGTACATGTAGTGTAGGTTGACCCGTATTAGTTTCCCTCCCAACAATAATTACAAAATGCTAATAAACATTTTCAACTAACAACGATGATCGCTTTCATTTTGTAATGACGCTTCATTTTAATTTTCTCGAGACTTAACGTTGAAAACGACCTCATTATAAGATGAAGTTTAAAAGTGAATTTTTACTTTAGAAATTAAACTGTTAATATTTTTTTGTTTTAATAAAATAGTACAAAATTTATTAAAGAAACTTACAAAACATAAATAAGTAATACTAATAAAATTAAAACTATACCTAATTTAAAACATAATAATAATAATTTAAAAAATATACCCTATATAACAAAGATCCTATAAAAAATAAACAACTCATAATATAATATTATTTTAAAGTTGTAATTTTCTTATATTGGACAAGTTCACACAAAGATGAAAAATTCGTGTTTTCAAGTTGACGGCATTTTTATAGTATGAGAATTTAATGAAAGTAATGCATCTAAAATAGAATTTCATATTATGTGCTATCGAAAACACAGCGTCGTTATGAAGAAGGAATATGAATTACTCACCATTTTAATGCTTTATAACATCTTAAATGTTACCTGGATTACTACAGTGCTTCCATCCTTTTAATTTTCCCGCGGTTTTTGTAGTTCTTGTTTTCACCGCTAGATGTGGTCATGGCGTGTGTTTTACTCAACCAAATTACACGTATTTCGTAAAACAAATGTATTTTTGTTAATAATCTTTAAAATTTCGCATTTTATAAGATGTCCACTAACAAAAAGTGTCTCTAAGATAATGTGAAAGATAGTAATAGAGACGAAATGGAAGTTCCAGCACCGAAATTCTTCGAATAATTTTTGGGGGAGGATTCGTCCTCTACTCCAGACAGTAATTATTTCACAGGCTCGATTAGAATCTGATCTACGAAGTACATTAATTATCGAACATTATACAAAAAACCCCAACTCACAATACTGAACGTCACGTCGCTAGACGAATTTATTTCAGAATCTTTTATAAACTTGGCAATATTGTTACAAAATATGACAGAAGTCCAGGTAAGAAATTGGATTTAATCATTTATAAACTCTTGAGAATATACTGTAAACGAACAGAGTGCTTGGAAATAGCAAAAGACCAAGGTTAAAATTTAATAACAAAGCAAGGTGTAGAGGGAAGAATCATTCATTTCGACCCTCAGACAACAAACACTGAAGGAAACACAGCTACTGCATTTAAAGAAAATTGTTTAAAAGATAAAGTGGAAAGTAATGAGCTAAAAAAAAAAAATTCCATTATATCCATAATACCAGATATCGTTCAACAACAAACCCTCAATTTTTATTACTGCTAACAATTATATGTCAATAACATCAGCATCATGATTGAACAAATCGACAATTTAATAAAATGAAATATATTGGAAAAAGTCAAGAATTATTCTCCAAGTTATATTTCTAATATATATATATTTAAATCAAATTAAACTTTCAATCTGAATATAGGTTGAAGAATTGGCAGGGATTAAATAGGTATGTATTTACACAGAATTTTAACTTGTGGCACTAAGAACAGTCCTAAATTCTTACAGAAAGGGACTGGGCTATATACATACATTTATCTCAGAAATATTTTAATATTCCTATTTCTAAAACTCACAGATCCTCCTTGAGATTAGTTTACAACAAGGAAATATTGCAAATGATGATCCTTCGCTTATCATCTGCCCTATTCTATCTGTTCTTTCTGCTTTATTCTTAGCAATCACTTGCTGAGACCTTATGGAATAAAAGTATTTTATTTTTAATATACAATACTGATCAGACAACTGTAATTTCATGCCTCTAAGACAGTAAAATTGTTACAATTATTGAGGTGGTTTATCAAATAAAATAATAACTTAACTTAAAGTCTTGCAACCAACACAAGATTTGGATTTTTTTGGTTTATGAATGAAATCAGTGTTAAACCTAGTAAACTTACCAATGAACAAACAAATAACTATGGGTAAGTACTTGCGGAAAGTAGTAAATCAAAAAGAAATAATAATAATATGTAAGATAATTTACACATATTGCCCTGGTCACAAACTAAGCTTTAGGCTTGTACTATGTGTACCAGAAACAACAATATGTTTGCTATGGGTGAGAATTGAACCCAAATCCTCCGAGTACAACGCCAAGGCGGAACCACTACTCTACGGAGGCGGTCTAACTAAGTGTTGTGTGCTCTAACTGCAACAACTTTTGGGTTACTTAAGTTATGTCCATTATGCCAATCCAGGACAGTTGACATCACTGTCAAACTTTACAAATATTACCAAGAAGTATTAACTATCCTACACTAAAACAAAAACAAACTCTGCGCACAATAAAACTGCTCAAGATTTAGTATAGAAGCTTGAAACTTTAAACACAGGTACCTACTTTAATGATATAACCTGTAACCCATTTTCTGACCATGCCTCAGACATGGGTTGGAGGGCCCTACTTAACTGATGACTACTTACAACTTACTATTACTTGGCCCTATTAAACCTAAATTTCCAACGGCTGATTCTATCAATCAAGTTGGACATAGTGATATCTACACAGTATTTCTCGGGGAGATACTTCAACTTACACAACAACTTAGTACTACTTGGCCCTATTAAACCTAACTTTCCAACGGCTGATTCTATCAATCAAGTTGGACATAGTGATATCTACACAGTATTTCTCGGGGAGAAACTTACTATTATTTGGCCATATTAAACCTAACTTTCCAACTGCTGATTCTATCAATCAAGTTGGACATAGTGATATCTGCACACCTACACTAAAACAAAAACAAACTCTGCGCACAATAAAACTGCTCAAGATTTAGTATAGAAGCTTGAAACTTTAAACACAGGTACCTACTTTAATGATATAACCTGTAACCCATTTTCTGACCATGCCTCAGACATGGGTTGGAGGGCCCTACTTAACTGATGACTACTTACAACTTACTATTACTTGGCCCTATTAAACCTAAATTTCCAACGGCTGATTCTATCAATCAAGTTGGACATAGTGATATCTACACAGTATTTCTCGGGGAGATACTTCAACTTACCCAACAACTTAGTACTACTTGGCCCTATTAAACCTAACTTTCCAACGGCTGATTCTATCAATCAAGTTGGACATAGTGATATCTACACAGTATTTCTCGGGGAGATACTTACTATTATTTGGCCATATTAAACCTAACTTTCCAACTGCTGATTCTATCAATCAAGTTGGACATAGTGATATCTGCACACTGTCTCACATAGCAGACTGTCTCGGAGACAAAGATAACATAATGCACCTCTTATCCCAATCAACTTCAATAATCTTAAAATAATAGGTGAAACCTCAAATAGACCTATTTGCATCAAACAGATCAGCACTTGTGGTCAACTATATATATATATATATAATGCATGCAATCTTCACAGATGTGTTCAGACAGATATGTGATAATAAGCTATTTTCTATTTGGTTAGGAGGCATTTTCACCTCCCAATTCGATACCTAGAGTACCGGCCCACCTAAGCCAAGCCCGTGGTACATTCCTGATGGTAGCTCCAGCCTGGCAACAGTCATTCTGAATAGCCAACCTCTGGAGAGAGCCATTAATTTCCTTACCTTGATGATGCGCTGATAGACCTATCTACTTCCACCCAATGTGGACTGGTTATTCCTAAAAGTTTGGGATAGTTGGAGGTGAAAGACTTGGTCCTCCAAAGAAATAAAGTTACTGAAGAAAAGTTGGAGAAGCTTCACTTTAATTATATAATTTCTAAGTAATATTTTTCTTAAATAAAACCAATCATGCATCATAATGCTAGTACCTACACAAGTCTGCCATTTCTACATTCTAGGAAAATCTGATTCTATTCATTAAATTTAGTAAATCAAGTACTTAAAGCTATCCTAAATTTAAAACCAAGAAACTTAATAACCATAATCAAGAAACATAATCACATGGGAACAAGCTATTGGTAATAGATTGGCTGAAATAGACCCTTCAAAAGATGATTTTGACATTTTAAGAAGAACAGTAACTATTTATTAACTTGTTATAAGACTCAGGATGTAGGATTGGACATGACCTTACATCACAAAAACAATAATAAATCTTTATTTGCCAAGAATACCATATTCTTAATGCAAGGATTTTTAGTCTTTTTTTTTTTGTTAGGTTCACATATTTTACTGTATTTTACACTATGATTTTAGAGTAAACATGTAAATTTTCAGTTTAAGATTACATTTATGGATTACAAAAACAAATACATGCCCAATTATAAATTAGTTCAACATTATTAATTTATCAAAATTTACAATAACATATTATTCAATTATAACAATCAAATACAATATGAACCCTTCAAAATTAAGGGTACAAAAAATAATAGCACCTAATAATATCACTTAAAACTTCAGATTTTTATCTGCAGTTAGCCATTTTTTTTATTTTTTTTATATTCATAGAAAACCGACAACAAAAATGAATTTTCACAGACAAAATATAAGGAAGGTAGGTATATAAATTATCATACAGACATGGACAAACACATTGATTTATGGCCGATATTTGGATGACACAGGCTGGACCTCAGCGACAATCAAGTTTAAAACTGTTTTGAAAGTTAGATAAGAGCCTGGGGCCTGTATATTGGACTCAACAGCTCTCTGACATTTCAAGTTTAAGCAGATTATAAAATTATAGTTTCATAGCCTTCTTATTACTATTATGTAGTCTTAGGAACATTACCTAAACCAATGCTTGATATAGGCATAGCAGCAATCTGCTTTATTCAATTACCGATTAAATCTAAGTTAAACCCTGCCTCTCGAAGTAGGGGGGTGGGTAAGAACGAAGAAGAAAGAAGTATTTTCAATTCACTGGGCAGGTTCAGATCAGCCTTGGCATCCATGGCATGGGTTGAAATTAGACCAATGTAAGAAATACTAAATTAAGATAACTGGAGACCCTGAACATACTTTTAGAACAGGAGGCATCCATGGCATGGGGTGAAATTAGACCAATGTAAGAAATACTAAATTAAGATAACTGGAGACCTGAACATACTTTTAGAACATATTATAAAGGTATTCCATCACAAACATGTAGTGATGTTAATCTATATAATAATTTGATACATTTTAAAACAGGTATGCTTCTTATTTAATTTTTAATATAGCCTTTTCAAGTATAATTGTTTAGGTTGTACTATTATATTAGTGATCAAATGGCGTGTACTTTATTTATTTCACCAGCAGATAACAAACAAATCTTCATAACGACGCTGTGTTTTCGATAGCACATAATATTGCCGTTTTACACTGCAATAAAACGGTTATTATGTGTGAAGAAAACACAGCGTCGCAGGAAGTTCTTCCCGGTGATGAAGACACCATGACCACATCTAGCGGTGAAAACAAGAACTACAAAAACCGCGGGAAAATTAAAAGGATGGAAGCACTGTAGTAATCCAGGTAACATTTAAGATGTTATAAAGCATTAAAATGGTGAGTAATTCATATTCCTTCTTCATAACGACGCTGTGTTTTCTTCACACATAATAACCGTTTTATTGCAGTGTAAAACGGCAATATTAATATTAGCAAAAGAAAAAATCCAAAAAATAATCGATTATTGAAATTTCAATTAGGTAAAATTATTATCAACAAGTGTCCCACCTCTAGTTGTGTGGCCGCCATCTTCTGTTCTCACTGGAGAGGCGATTTAAGGCCAAAGGGCGCCTCCCTATTATATTATATACCTCCATGCTTCATAGAGATAAATATAGAAAAAAAGTGCAAAAAAAAAATATTAAAAAAATGATTATGTAATCTTAGTGCATTCTACTCTTCCTATAACTCTGTGATTCTGTGAAGTTGGCACCAACTATAAAAAAATATTATCTTACAAACTAAATGATTAGGTTGGTACCTAGCTTTGGATAACTGTAAATTGACTAAGCGCTATTTGCAGTGTCACGATATCTAAATATTATTTGTAGTTTTTACTCCTTTTATTTTCTACAAATTAAGTCGACAAAAAATTTAACATAAAAAAGTACTATCAGGTTGCTATATAGTGTCAGAGTACCCAGCGGTGGGATTTAATTCTGGGTACTTCAAACTCAATGTTAATGTTTCAAATCAAACTTCAAACAAAATGATTTTTTTATTATTAAAGGTTCATGTTCACACTGAAATACACGGGGGTTTGAACGCTTGGACCTAAAACTATAATGTCTTTAAGTCCAAGTCTAACCAACTCGGCTACTATGTGTAAGACCGAATCTACGGTCTGGCCGTAAATTGGTCTAGGTATAGTGCGTGGCGTACTTTTGTACCTGACATTTTACAGAGTGGCCGTTCTTAGTTCTAAGTATTATACAATCGTATCTTTTTAAATAAAGAATTATATTTTTTTTATGTTTTATTTAATTTTGAGCTCAGCGTGTGATTTTTTATCACCCTGATGATAATTTCCATGAATAAGTTTAATTAATGCATTGTTGTTTAACAGGTTTAAATACCCTTAAACTGGGCCGGCTTAATTATGCAGTTACCAAAAGGCGTATTTTGTCAAATATTGTACATACCTTTTGACAATTTTGAAATTCGTTTAAATTTTGGACTACATTTTAATCCTGAAATTTAATTCACGAAAACTTTATACAGCATTTTAGTTAAAATATTGTTTCGTCTGTTTCTTACCAATGAAAATTATCTTTGACAGGATATAAAACACATCTTAACAAAAATGGTTATTACAAGGTGAATTTGGAATAATAATAAATAAAAATGTTTATTTTCTTATAAGAGTTGTACAAAAAGCTTATATGTTTAGTATTCCAAACTTATATACGACATCAAAGAAAGAACAACTAAAATAACTATTATTCCCACGGTATTAGATAGATCGCACATTTGGGAGTAAAATAATGTGACATGTGACAAGATTTGGGAAGGTTGTACTTTGGGCTAATATGAGGTCCTAAAGATCAAATCAAACAACTTTTCAATGAAAATAATGTTGAAATTTATTAATAATATAATATATTTATACATGGTGACTTTGAAAGGTTATACTTTTCCATGAAACCATGTGTATTATATCCGTCGAGCCGATGAACGAATGTTAAATAAATACGAACTATCAAGTTATGAGAGGAATAACTTCTCGTGGAAAATTATAAATAAGTACATATAAAAAAATATATTCACACATACATATCATCACGGGTGCCTTACGGCGCCCGAGACCATCTAGACGGCCTCAGGGTACCCAGCGGAGGGGTTATTAATCCCACCTCGTCGTAGCCGATGATATGAGTCTACACCGAACAAGTGGCTAGCTCGTCGCGATGTTTGGTATAGACTCAATAACCCATCATCGAAATTTATTTAAACGCAACAACCATTTTAGAAATTTTACCATTTGGAACATTATCTATAATAGTTATCAGAAAATTCTTGACGATTTTTTTTTACCCCAAGTCGTTCCAGCGCGTGGATATGTTAGCAATTTAAGTTACCGCCAATTGTTCCGCGACCAGAAATTTTGACACGAAATGTTAGTAATTGTACTTTTTGACAGATGTTTGTTTACAAGTGAATAACTATCTACAAATTGGAATTTAATTAATTTATTTATATATTCATATCTGCTTTAGTTTTAAAAGTTCGATTAAACCTAAAAAATAAATAATAATATGGTGTCACTAAATTCAGCTTTGGAATGTTTAGTTTGAGGTTGTTAATTAAATTAATATTGTGATATTATAAAATTATTGTATTTAAACAATAGTTAATTTAAAAATATTGATTTATTATATAATGAAAAGGTAGTATTATTTTTTATATCAATCATTTAATTAAAAATAGTGCTTCTTGTCAAAAAGTGACACCGATCGTTTCAGAGCTGCATTTTAGTATCGCTAAAAAAATAACATGGCTGTGTTTAAATGGCGGTCGCGCTGGTTTTTGATGTCACCACGAAAACTGCCCGGGCTACCGACTCGGAACGCGCCTAATAGGTTTTGAAATATTATAAAAGAATAATAAATATTAAAAGAAACAGAAATAGTTATATTATTATGTAGATTTGAATGAGTGCAAGCGTTGTAAGTTGTATATGAATGGGCCCGTTCGTTTTGGGAATGAAACATAAATCATTGTGATCATGATCATGATGACATTATGCGAACTTGTTTTTTTTGGTTAGTTTCACTCACAATGCCACAATTACCACTATCCAAATCGAACGCAATTGTAAAATATAGGTTAAATCGTACAATCCACTAATTTTATTTGCGAAATCTTTCTAAAATCATTTAGATTTAAAATACAATAAATTTGATCCTAAACATATAAGACGGCTGCGACGTTTAAAATAACAACAACTGTCACAACCACAAATATCGAAATATGTTCACAACGCCTCACCTATCGACTTGGATCATTGTGATCAGTTCGCGGTAGCATTCTGGGCCATAAAAACGGCCAATGTGGCAGATCTAAATGCCACTTTTGCCACCTAAATCTCAAAAAAAATGCATAAATATACATCGTGGTGGTGTGAACATGTTTTTGTCCCAAAACGAACGCGCCTAATGAGCTGTGATCTAGGGATGCGCGATCCTATTCGTCGATCCGATTTTAAGGATCGTATCGGATCGTAATGCCTCGATCCGATCTTCGGATCGGATCTGGGGCCTTACCAAAGAGCCGATCGATAATCGAATCGAAATACCCATCGAAAGCCAAATGTATGGGATTTGACGTTTCTTGGCGATCGGACTCTACCCATAGAGTAAAATT
Source organism: Monopis laevigella (assembly GCA_947458855.1). Classification (NCBI taxonomy): domain Eukaryota; kingdom Metazoa; phylum Arthropoda; class Insecta; order Lepidoptera; family Tineidae; genus Monopis; species Monopis laevigella. Next base: position 2,605,984 of record OX381582.1, read on the forward strand.
CCTATACAATTTTATCGATCGATAAGGCGATTCGATTGGCTATCGTGATCTTTGGTCAGGCCCCAGCATGCCGTCGATCCGATATTCAGGAAATCGATCCGGATCGGATGCAAATAATTAAGAAACAATTCTATATACAGGGTGAATTTAAAAGGATGTACTTTGGGCTAATATGAGGTTATGCTGATCAAATTGAAAAAAAAATTGGCTTCCCCATACAAATTGGTCATTTTAACATTACTAGTTTGTATGGAGAAGGCAATATTTTTTTTCATTTGCGGCACATGGTTCCATGGGAAAAGTTATTCGTATTAATCAGTAGAACCCCATATTAGCGCAAAGTACGTCCTTTCAAAGTCACAACAGTATATAAGGAACAATTTTAAAGAATATTCGCGATATATTAAAAAAGTTACTTTTAATGGTTAAATAGGTGTAATGGGATGACTCCATACAATGGATTTTACAAGAGGAACTATTTTTTCACTAAGTTTTTAAAAAAACTAAACGTCCTTATGTTTGAAACACTCAGAGACAGTAACAGATCTAATCGGGCCACACATTTGTTTATTACCTACAAAATTTGTTAATAATAAAATTTAATATGATTCGCGTATATTTATCCGCAAAAGATACCGCTAAGATAGGAACGTTACGTAAACAAAAGATCGTGGTTGGTTTATAACAAAAAATCCAAAGTACCCTACTCAAATGTAGTAAATAAACGGCCTTTCAATTCATACGATCCGAGCGATCCGGGGCCTGGGGCTCTAGAGAAAAAGCAGCCGAGGCGACATGTCGCGTCGCCTCAGTCAAAACCGTATGTATTTTGACAGTGACAGCAGGCGTGAGGTACGCTGTCACCTGCCAAAGTCTATACAGTTTTGATTGAAGGCGACACGACACGTCGCCTCGCCTGATTTTTCTCTAGAGCCCCTGACCAAAGAACACAATCGCCAATCGAATCGCCGCATCGATCGTTAAAAATGTATAGGAATTTTACTCTATGGGTAGAGCCTGATCGAAACCTGAAATCCCATACATTTGGCTTTCGATGGGTATTTCGATTCGATTATCGATTGGCTCTTTGGTAATGCCCCCGATCTTTGAAGTTTTGTATCGATACGCCAAAAAATCGTATAGTCCCGATCCGATCCAAAAATCGCCGGATCGTATGCTCTTGATCCGATTTTGTCAAAGATAGGATCGGAACATCCTTACTGTGAGTGATCAGCTGTGCAACTTTACATGCCTCACGGTCCGAATGGCGATAACACCGCTGTCAGCGCTAACGTTCATACCACCGGTCCGATTCAAAAAGCGCGATGAGATCACTCACGGCGCTATTAGCGTGCTAATGAATCGGACCAGTGATTAAGCGCGCTCACAAGAACTTCACTTGTATCTCCCTCTATCTCGTAACTAAAACATATGCTCCTCTCACTCTGTTTGAATGTCAAATAAAACACCATAATGTATCTTGTATATTTATTTACATAAATACCAAAATATATGAGAACACAACACTTTTAACTATCTACTTAAAATTTATTTTAGAAATTTTAATACTTTCCTTAAAAACATGTCTCTAGATAAATGTCATTTTGACAGCGCTCACAGCGATTTCACCCAGAAGCAAAATCACTGTAAGTCCAATATGGCGTCTGTAATGACGTCTCTATTAATGTCAAACCATCTATCGTTAGCGCGCTTACGCTCAATCGGACCGGCGCTGACAGCGCCGACATCAATTTTGTCGCGAATCGGACCGCAAATGTATGGGATTTGACGTTTCTTGGCGATCGGACTCTACCCATAGAGTAAAATTCCTATACAATTTTATCGATCGATAAGGCGATTCGATTGGCTATCGTGATCTTTGGTCAGGCCCCAGCATGCCGTCGATCCGATATTCAGGAAATCGATCCGGATCGGATGCAAATAATTAAGAAACAATTCTATATACAGGGTGAATTTAAAAGGATGTACTTTGGGCTAATATGAGGTTATGCTGATCAAATTGAAAAAAAAATTGGCTTCCCCATACAAATTGGTCATTTTAACATTACTAGTTTGTATGGAGAAGGCAATATTTTTTTTCATTTGCGGCACATGGTTCCATGGGAAAAGTTATTCGTATTAATCAGTAGAACCCCATATTAGCGCAAAGTACGTCCTTTCAAAGTCACAACAGTATATAAGGAACAATTTTAAAGAATATTCGCGATATATTAAAAAAGTTACTTTTAATGGTTAAATAGGTGTAATGGGATGACTCCATACAATGGATTTTACAAGAGGAACTATTTTTTCACTAAGTTTTTAAAAAAACTAAACGTCCTTATGTTTGAAACACTCAGAGACAGTAACAGATCTAATCGGGCCACACATTTGTTTATTACCTACAAAATTTGTTAATAATAAAATTTAATATGATTCGCGTATATTTATCCGCAAAAGATACCGCTAAGATAGGAACGTTACGTAAACAAAAGATCGTGGTTGGTTTATAACAAAAAATCCAAAGTACCCTACTCAAATGTAGTAAATAAACGGCCTTTCAATTCATACGATCCGAGCGATCCGGGGCCTGGGGCTCTAGAGAAAAAGCAGCCGAGGCGACATGTCGCGTCGCCTCAGTCAAAACCGTATGTATTTTGACAGTGACAGCAGGCGTGAGGTACGCTGTCACCTGCCAAAGTCTATACAGTTTTGATTGAAGGCGACACGACACGTCGCCTCGCCTGATTTTTCTCTAGAGCCCCTGACCAAAGAACACAATCGCCAATCGAATCGCCGCATCGATCGTTAAAAATGTATAGGAATTTTACTCTATGGGTAGAGCCTGATCGAAACCTGAAATCCCATACATTTGGCTTTCGATGGGTATTTCGATTCGATTATCGATTGGCTCTTTGGTAATGCCCCCGATCTTTGAAGTTTTGTATCGATACGCCAAAAAATCGTATAGTCCCGATCCGATCCAAAAATCGCCGGATCGTATGCTCTTGATCCGATTTTGTCAAAGATAGGATCGGAACATCCTTACTGTGAGTGATCAGCTGTGCAACTTTACATGCCTCACGGTCCGAATGGCGATAACACCGCTGTCAGCGCTAACGTTCATACCACCGGTCCGATTCAAAAAGCGCGATGAGATCACTCACGGCGCTATTAGCGTGCTAATGAATCGGACCAGTGATTAAGCGCGCTCACAAGAACTTCACTTGTATCTCCCTCTATCTCGTAACTAAAACATATGCTCCTCTCACTCTGTTTGAATGTCAAATAAAACACCATAATGTATCTTGTATATTTATTTACATAAATACCAAAATATATGAGAACACAACACTTTTAACTATCTACTTAAAATTTATTTTAGAAATTTTAATACTTTCCTTAAAAACATGTCTCTAGATAAATGTCATTTTGACAGCGCTCACAGCGATTTCACCCAGAAGCAAAATCACTGTAAGTCCAATATGGCGTCTGTAATGACGTCTCTATTAATGTCAAACCATCTATCGTTAGCGCGCTTACGCTCAATCGGACCGGCGCTGACAGCGCCGACATCAATTTTGTCGCGAATCGGACCGCAAGGTTGGTGTGTTGAAGCACTTCCTTACATTATCAAAAAATTTCATTTACTTCTGGTGGATTTTTATATTTATTATTCTGGTAACATATTGTCTATGGTTATTTTCTTGACAGGTCTGCAATTTCCGGCCAGCGAAAGGCCCTTTTTCCAGCGTACGCCATAGCTGGCGTATGGTAGTTTATATTATTTGATTTTAATCAGAAATCATCCAAAATGGTGAGTATAAAAATGTACAAAAGTGCATCGGAAAATACTTTGCATAGTGCCTTCTATAGTTTTACGTGGTTATTTTCAGATTTAACATAAAGGCACAGATAAAAATTTATATCCACGATTGTAGACCGATGACGTATCTTGGTTATATCGTTTGCATAAAATAGGTGTTAATATTCGCGAGTGCAATAAATATAACAGTGAAAAGAGTGTTTTGAAAGTTTTAAATGATAAAAAATCCTTGTTGTGAAGTGTTACAAAAGTTTTGTTCCGTTAAAATGACATGTTTTTCTTTGGTCTCAGGTGAATTTCACCGTAGACGAGATCCGTACCATGATGGACAAGAAGAAGAATATCCGGAACATGTCCGTGATAGCCCACGTCGACCACGGCAAGTCGACCCTCACGGACTCCTTGGTCTCCAAAGCCGGCATCATCGCGGGCGCCAGGGCCGGAGAGACCCGGTTTACGGACACCAGGAAGGATGAGCAAGATAGATGTATCACCATTAAGTCCACGTGAGTACTTATGGGAAGCTTGTAAACACCACATGAGGTTATAATTGACACTTTTGTTTCACTTTCCGTTATGATATTTGATATTTTACGAATGAAAATTAACCTTAAGTGTGTTTTATATTTGATTATATTATTCGTAATATATTTTTGTATTATAATTTGTATACTTAATACAAAAAAAAAGAATAAACATAATCACCACGCCACGTCGCTTATGGAGTACCTAGTCGGGCATTTCAAAAGTCCACATTTCCCTTTCTCTAACTCTAATTATAAAACACTTAATAAAAAACTACCAAAAATCGAAAATTTACACTATTGCACAATTTTATACATATTAGGTACATAAGTAATATTTTTTAATGTTTATGAATATAACCTTTATAAAATGATGATTGTTCTTACACCACAAACCGAATAATTCTTGACGAATTATAGAACGGCCATCTGATTTACCTTTTTTTTATTTATATAAATCTTATTTTCAAGATTGGTTTATTAATCATAGAGTTATGTTTTAGCGCAATTTCCATGTACTTTGAACTGGATGAGAAGGATTTGGTATTCATCACAAACCCAGACCAGCGTGAGAAGACTGAGAAGGGTTTCTTGATCAATTTGATTGACTCCCCCGGGCACGTAGACTTCTCCTCAGAAGTGACAGCTGCTCTCCGAGTCACTGATGGAGCCCTTGTTGTGGTTGACTGTGTTTCTGGTAAATATTTTACTTCTTTGCATAGATTTAATTTCTAAAGGTTATTAATATAATGGTATGTAACATTAAAAATAAGTTCCAAAATCATAGAAACAAAGGCTTTCTACTTTGTCACTGGTTATTAAACCCCACATCTTTCATGATCAAGCATTTTAGTGTTGTTTTAAATTAAAATATGTTGTAATAAATCTTGTGCAATACTGAATATGGTAATTTATAATTAGTATTAGACACTTTATAGTCCCAAGTGTTGCCGGTTGCCGATACCTAGGCTTCTGGGTGTCAGAGTGGACTTACAGCAACTTCTGTTAGGAATTGGTGCTAAATCTATATGGTTTATTACCCCAAAATGACTGATACAATTATAAAATTTTATTGAAGAACATTTTCTGAATGCAATCCTGTTTAAGTAAGTATTCAGGAGGGTAACCACTGACATTACTGATACTGTGAGATTTTGTTTGAGTTAAGATGGTTTTGATACTACGTAAAGTGACATGGCCCTACATTATTGTTTGAATTGGTCACTGCATAACTAGTTCAAGTACCTAATTGATTACAAAAAAATATTGAATGGTATGGTATTATTAATTTTGGAAATATCAATCTCAAGTGGAATGAGAACTCACTGTATCGGAGTCAGTGGTTACCCCCCAGCTTACAGTAATCATTGTGCATTGTGGAGCATAGCACGTGAATTTCTATCTACCTAATAATAAGCAAACCTAGAAAATGAATGGGTTTGATCCTTGTTGTTGTACTAAATGGGCTACGGCAAAGAAGAAATTTACTGCCCATTTAGTAAAATACACCCTAAAAGGAGACTATCACCAAAATAAGAAATTGATGTCTCCTAAAAACTGTTGAAAAGTTTTTAAACAAATAATATATATTGTTGGTATAGTTCTAACACATTCTCACTAATATATAATAATAAAGCACCTTTAGTTAATGGTCACTAAAACTTCTGGTGGCATTGTGAATTTAAATGGAAATGAGGTTGGGGTTGAACTTAACAAAATTATATTGTTTGAAATTGGTGATACAATTAAAAAAAACATTTACAGTTGAAACAACTGATAGAGCCTGTATCTAGTTTTTCTTGACTATTAGATTTTTCTTAAAGCAGTAGAAAAATTATGAATATACTCTAGTAACATTTGAATACAAATCTATTTAAAATTGTATAACGACATGATGTATACTTTGCCAGGTGTATGTGTACAAACTGAGACAGTGCTGCGTCAAGCCATAGCAGAGCGCATCAAGCCCATTCTGTTCATGAACAAGATGGACCGCGCCCTGCTGGAGTTACAGCTGGAATCGGAAGAGCTCTACCAGACCTTCCAGCGTATTGTGGAGAATGTCAACGTTATCATCGCTACCTATTCTGATGACTCTGGACCCATGGGTAAATGTTTATGATAAGTTTTCAAACCCAATTGCAAAATAATGATTTTAGCTTTACATAGAGTCATCTGCTGTGTTCCGGTCATGTGATAACTGCAGTAGGTCCCAGTGTAAATTGAAAATTAGTGGACTATTATATTCCTATTTGGTTTTATGCTTTTAAATCTAATAGCAGTTTTTTAATTATAAAATATGTTTTGCTTACTAACTACTAGTTCTTAGTATCAATTTTACACTGATAACGGCTTGATGTTACATGAATTTACATAATGGCAAACAAATACAAAGTGATATAAATAAGGCCGCCTACGTCACTCGCCACGCCGCTGCACGTGTCGCCCACGGTGCCAGCTGTAATGAATGTCAGGAGCCTTAGAGAAAAATCAGGCGAGGCGACGTCTCGTGTCGCCTTCAATCAATACTGTATAGACTTTGGCAGGTGACAGCGTACCTCACGCCTACTGTCACTGTCAAAATACTAAGCAGTAATATTAAGCAGCTGTAACTTGTAAAGAAATAGCAATGACACTTGGCCTGTATTTTAAATTTCCTTCCTCCTCCACTTTGAAGGTGAAGGGTGTTTGATAATATGCAACATTAATTTAGTTATCAGTTATAATGATATTATAGATATATTCTCAAGTAGTTGAATATAATTTTGATAACATACTAATAATTTGATAATATTAATAAGTTTACATTTATATTTTACTGTATAATAAAATAATTATCAACATTATTTAAAGGAAAGGGAATATTTTAATTATCTATATTATTTCAGTAGATTTTTACACATTGGAGTTTATACCCTGTTTACATTGAAATAAGTTTACAGGCTTTTATGAATTTAGCATGGGTATGATTAAAGAGAACAATAGATTATAATGCAATCAATCCTCAATTTTAATGTGTTTATTGTACACTGGCTGTAACAAAGAAAAATAAGTTACTTTTACAACTTTTAATGTTTATCCCAGCATTTAGAAGACTCAATGTGAGCAGAGATTAGTAATCAAAGCCTACTAGAATAATGGAGCCAAACCCAAGGCCCTTAAGTCTATCTGATTTATTTTAGTTTACTTTCTAGTCCCAAGTGTTGCCAGTTGCCGGTCCCTAGGCTTCTGGGTGTCAGAGTGGACTTACAGCATCTTCTGTTAGGAATTGGTGCTAAATCTATATGGTTTAGTACCCCAAAATGACTGATACAATTGTTATAATTAGTGTTTGTTAATATATTTCTTTCTTTTTATATGGTCAAAAGTAACTTCCATTATCAATTTCATTTATGTTAGGTGTTAACTATATTTTTCGGTATGTTATCTTAATTATTTATCATTCCATTTAGGTGAAGTACGTGTTGACCCCAGCAAGGGTTCAGTAGGTTTCGGCTCTGGACTCCACGGATGGGCTTTCACCCTTAAACAGTTCTCCGAGATGTATGCTGATAAATTCAAGACAGATGTGCACAAACTTATGAACAGGTATGTTCTATCTGCTATAGACTACACTGACTTTGAGCGTGATGCAATGGGGATTTACATTTTATTGTTATATACAAACACAATATCATTCAGATAAATAAAATGTAAATATACAACAGCTTGTCTACGTTTCCACCTATCCTTCTATATATATTTGGTTGTGCTTTAGGCAGTGGACTGTAGGTATATAATTAAGTTTGTTTGCGGAATAGCTCTTTGGTCAATATTGCATCTATATTTTGGGCTGCTTATTTTAATGGGACTTCCCTGGTTCACATCCAAGCTAGGGGATAATGAAACCTGCTGATCTAAGTGTTAAGAAAATAGGTAACTTGGAGAATTAAGACTAGGTACTCACGGTTCAACGACGAATAATGAATAATAGCCAGGCCGGCCAAGCACTACACTTTTCACTTATTTTAATTGTTCTTTAATTATATATTTCTATTATTAAAGGTGCTAGCAAGGGGACACTGTTTTTAGGTTAATTTTTCAGTTTGTACAATGGCTCGATCGCCGATTGGTTGCGCTTGCGCATCGCCGCATAGGTCACGTGACGATGCCGCGTAAATTCAAAAGTGAATAGGACAGATATTGAGTTCTAGGAATAGGCAAGGAAACCAAGCCACAACAATATTTTTTATCTTTAAAATATTCATTTTATTAGACACTTAAGTACACAAAATATAAATATTTGGCTAGTGTAGTGTGTGAGTTTTAGTAGGAAATAAAAAATATATGCCTCACAAAGTTTCTCTTCGGTGTCTAAATGTTACACAATAACATCACAAAAATTTAATTCAATATAATATGATTATAAAGTCTATAATATGATTAAAACAACTGTATAAATACATTGCAAATTAATTATGGTAGATATTGTTCAAAAAATATATTTGGATCTGTTATTTGTGAATGAAATTCACATAATATATTTTCATCAATATATGAACGAGGGGCCTATATCATAAACATGACAATTGTAATTAACAATGATAATATACTGTTTAGTTTTGATCAAACTAAGCCAAGCAATGTATTATAATCAATGTAAATTACTGTTGTCATGAATTAGTCCCCAGGAGGTGTGATGTATAATTATACATAGAGCCTAATGACTGACAGGCAGAAACTTATGGGCAGAAAATGCAGTCACATCTAGCTTGTTATACAGGTACATGATACAGATAAACCAAAAGTAAAATTCAAAAACTGACCAGACACCACCTCTTCTATGACAGAAAGCTGTCTGTAGAGTTAGTTGTATTATCATACTTTATAGGATGAGATTTTTGTCCCATTGATACTGGATTCAAAATAATTTTGTTTACCGGTGGCAGAAAGGACAGATATTCTGTTCTCAAATACATTGATGAACTGTTCTTATGGACTTTTACAAATGTTGTTGAGGAACAAACATTTTAAATCTCACGTGTTCTAAAATATAGATGGAGCTTAGTGGAGCAAAAAGTTTGTGACAGAACCTGCACATGTAGTAGAAATCCAAAATAGCAATAATAAGAACAGATAAAAATTAAGGAATGCGTTAGTAGGCCTTAGAGCACTAGGTAATATTTATACTTACATTGATAAATATAGGATCATACTGAACTACAAAAGTTGATATAATGATATTTGACACTCAGATGTATATAATATAATAGACTGGTGTTATTGTTTGCTTAATTTATGCCATTTTTTCATTAATTGGCCAATTGATAAAACTTTAAGTACTTATGCTTTATGTGTTGTAATCAGATTGTGGGGAGAGAACTTCTACAACGCTGCCACCAAGAAGTGGTCCAAGCAGAGGGATAATGACAACAAACGCTCCTTCTGCATGTATGTGCTGGACCCCATCTACAAGGTATTTATTTTACTTTCTTTTGACACACCAATTGTCTAAACTTTATATTATAACTAGCTGACCGCGCAACTTTGTCTGCGCGTTTAAAATTAACCGTTTACGCAGCGTACGCTCTTAAAAGGAATAATTTTTCCCCGTTTTTGCAACATTTTTCTTTGTTACTCCGCTCCTATTAGTCGTAGCGTGATGTTATATAGCCTATAGCCTTTCTCGATAAATGGATTATCCAACACGAAAATATTTTTTCAATTCGAATCAGTAGTTCCTGAGATTAGCGTGTTCAAACAAACAAACAAACAAACTCTTCAGCTTTATAATATTAGTATAGATTTTTGTGTTTAACCTTTTGCTCATAAGCATATACTTTATTCAAAATTTCAAGTAAATCATATATGTAGCTCATGGACTTTGGATTTTGCTTACTATCTGGTAGATACAAAGACATCATGTTCCAATAATAAAAAAAAACATTAGATTATATTATTCATATAGTGATATTTATTATTATAGTAAACTAAAGATTCTAAAACTAAAATAATGTACTTTTTTGACCAGGTGTTCCAAGCCATCATGAACTTCCGTAAGGAGGAGACTGAAAAACTTCTGGAGAAGATTGGAGTTACCATCAAGCATGAGGATTCTGATAAAGATGGCAAAGCTCTGCTCAAGGTTTGTTACTGTCATTTATTTATATCTTTGCCTGTTGATATAAATTATTCCTATCGTTCCTTCCATGACAACAAATTATGGCAGGTTAAAACTAACCAAGTAATATATCAACAAGGTTAAAACCAACCAAGTGATATACCAACAACCTAATAAGGTCACAAGTTCACAACCCTTCCAGAGGTCTGGAGTGTTATCCCTGTATTATTCCGCCACACTATGCACTTTAATACCTGAAGTGATGTAGTGCCATATACAGGGGACAGGAACACAGATGTGAACCAGGCACACAGAGCTGTAGTCCGTGTGCCTAACCATATTTGTTACATTGTTATAACTAGATTTTGTGTAATGTTCTTTTCAAATAAAAATGAATGGGAAACACTAACAATTTATTTTAAATCTTAGCTAATGTTGTAAGCTATCCACGGATTTGATGTGCAGTTGCTGGGTCGTATAATGAGACAGGAAATTTAATGCAGTGATCTGTGGCCTGATTTTACTAAATTGTACATAATGATTAAAATTGGAAATTATTATGCAGTTTCTTCCGCTTATAATTTCCAATTTTAATCATTATAAAATGGACTTCCGCAAAATAACGCCTGATTCAATTAAATAAATTGTATATCAAAATAATAACAAAAAACATATTTTGTATGGGAAAAATGTCTTTTTTTTTACATCAAATTCATTTAGAAAGAGCAGGCCGCAGGAATTGTGTTAAAAAAGTAGGTTTAAGAATGTAATTTATGGACAGCACATTCCTTTGCATTTATTATATTTTTTATTTGGAAGCTAGTTCTGTTGATCTCTGGAGGCTAAATTCATTAAAATGCTGGGGACCTTATTCCAACAAACCAATTAAATGTCAGTTTATTATACAATTAAATAGAGTTTGAAACATTTTGTATTAGAAAAACTACAAATTATTAACTTTTATATCCAATTGATTTATTAAAATCAATTGTACTTTGTTTCTATTTTATAATTATAATTTTATTCCACAATGTTTCTACTGGATTATTAATTAGCATATGTTTTGCAGGTAGTGATGCGCTCCTGGCTGCCTGCCGGAGAGGCCCTGCTTCAGATGATAGCCATCCATCTGCCGTCACCCGTGGTGGCCCAGAAATACCGTATGGAGATGTTGTACGAAGGACCCCATGATGATGAAGCAGCCACTGGAATTAAGGTATTGTTATTTATTTATATTCTTCCCTGTGAAGAAAAATATTTATATATGCCTTGAGTTTTATTATATAAGGCATAGGGTAACCTCTTTCAAAGATTTTCACTCTTCTATCTCTGGCTTTATGCAACCAGAATCCTACCAGGCTTATTTGTTGCTCTGGGTCTACATACAACATGATTTTAGCAAGAAGATTAAAAGTTAAACTTATAATTCCCTGTGTTATTCCGCCACACTATGCACTTTAATACCTGAAGTGATGTAGTGCCATATACAGGGGACAGGAACACAGATGTGAACCAGGCACACAGAGCTATTGTCCGTGTGCCTAACCATATTTGTTACATTATTTTTAAACACTGGATACTTGCAACTATTAAATTAAAATAGTGGCCAGAAGAAGTTTTCTGGATATACTAAAAATCTAATTTAATTTTAATAAAAAAACTATTTTATTTAATAGTTTAAGAAAATTTAAGCTTTTATCAATTTTTCGGATTTTATGTAACCAGACCTAAAATAAAATTTTAATTTTGACATATTGTGTAGTCTAAAGGTAGTAAAGATAGGTAAAATACAGAAACTAAATATTTATATTATAAATAATGCAGACTTGCGACCCCGAGGCTCCTTTGATGATGTACATCAGTAAAATGGTGCCCACAACAGACAAGGGACGTTTCTACGCGTTCGGCCGAGTGTTCTCCGGCAGAGTGGCCACGGGACAGAAGGCACGCATCATGGGACCTAACTACACTGTGGGCAAGAAGGAGGTATGTTATTTATTATTAAAGATATTAAATATTTGGTACAAATAAAATCTCATTCTTGAAAATTGAGTTAAAGATACATCTTAGAATACAGTTATTACTGCATTTTTAATTCAGCACTTAGAAGTTTTTTTTTTATTCTAGTACTTTCTGACGGAGTATTATTTATATTTTCTTACAATAGTCATTAGTATTATTGTTCCCGAAACATATACAGTCATAATATCTTCCAACGCACGCGTGTCGGCATAGCGGTCCGCCGCCATGACGCCGACACAGCGCGGAAGTAGATCGACTCGTGTGGACGCGCGCGCACAGGACCGCTATCTTATGTCCCAGGACTGCGACTCTCGTCACACACGATACATTATTACATAGACATTAGTTTTATATAATGATTTAATAATGGCCTAAATGTTTTATAGATATCTTAATGAGATTATTTACTAACTAATGCAGTTTTTAAAATTATAATATACACTTGTAAGTATTTCTTATTATTGTTATTAAAAAATACAAAATATTTTTTTATTGGTATAAATAATCATGGGACATTTCAGACATATTGTTCTTATCACTTACTAGGATTCCCTGTTATTTGTGATATATTTCAATGTGCAAACTATTTGAACATTGCACATAGTCATATTTTCTTTGCTTCTATGTGGATTGACCCCTATTATTTTCCACTGCCTATACCAGGAACAAATATACTAACATGTATATAATTTAACTCTATAGACATTAGAGTTATTATTTTTATTTATTAACATAAGAGACTAAAATTAATATAATTTTCCAAAGGATCTGTATGAGAAGACCATCCAGCGTACCATTCTCATGATGGGACGTTATGTTGAGGCCATTGAGGATGTTCCTTCTGGAAACATCTGTGGTCTGGTCGGAGTGGACCAGTTCCTTGTCAAGACTGGCACCATCACCACCTTCAAGGATGCTCACAACATGAAGGTATTGTTTTGGTTTCTGTTAAATATATTTCTTTAGAAGCTGTTTTCCATAAACCTATGGAAAACAATATTTTAATTACACTCTGTAACATACTAAAATATGTTGAAATCAAACTATTGGGTAAGTACACCACGTTTAGGTGCGATATGCACCTTTATTAAATGAATGCATAATGAATTGTTTATGTATAATATTACAGCATGTTAATGATAAAAAAGTATTATTTTTATTTTTATTGCTGTTCTTATAGGTAATGACAAAAATAAAGCTTCACAAGATGTCTTGTATAGAAGATAAGTTTCTAGAAACACGTATACTGCTTAATAAACTTTAAGAGTATTATCGGACCCAAAATTCACTTCGCGGTAACCAGTAGAAACGCTTGCCTGTGACAGTGACATATGAACTTCCAATCAAATTTTTTTTTTTTGGTGCATTTTGTTAGCTAACCCGTACCAGTATTTCGCGCTAACATGAAAATCAGCTGTTTTGGCGTTTTATTTTATTATTATTATTAACTTAAATTAATGGCCTCTACGCGTGCGCGTAATTTTGCCAGTGTCGAGTGGGTAGATTTAAAAAACCTTTTATTTGCAGTAAAAGTAAAAGTGGGATAATAGGATGGAAAGGACTAGGGTAGAGAAAGGAATGGCGACATGACCGTATGCAAACATACGGTATAGTCCTGCCAATGTTGAGTGAAGAAGAAGGAAAAATCTACAGTAAAATGGGTACCGCCATTTTACTGAAGATTGTGGGATTATTTGAGATAACACAAACACCGAGATCACTGCGTAAATGCTACACTTCTCACACTTAATATTACTATACGAATGCTTATTCTACAAAATTAGTACACTTTTGCACAATAATATTCAATAAAATAAAATTAAAAAAAATATAATATAAACACGCGTCTACAGTGTTCGGGCTACCCTCAAAGAATCCGGCGTTTTATTTAGATCATGTTAACATTTGTTAGTTTTTTTAGCAATGCAAACAAAACGATACAAATACTAATTTCTGCCATTTTGGCATTTACCTTAAACGTAAAAAAAGCCAAAATAAAAATTATCTATTTCATTATCATAATTTCTTCCAGAAATTAATGTTTTTATAATTTGTATCTCCAAAAATGTTTTTTCCATTCAGTAAATTAAATAAAAAACTAAAATCTATAATTAAACACATAAATTAAATAAAAGTATATTATAAAACCAAATATTTATAGTTCGAAAGATAATTTAAAGATTAATAACCTAATACATTCGCGGGAAAATATGGATTGTTTGACATCTGTCAAAGATTAACAATAAAAAATCACCTCCAACGCAAAGCTAAAAATGTTAACATTTCGTAAAAAAAAAGACTTACTAACGTCAGATGTTGGTATTTATTGATATTTTTTCCAAAAAAAACACCATTGCTAGCGCCGCGCTAACATTACCAGCTAACAAAACGCACACGCTAACAATGACGTCACAAAAATAATAAATTAATTTGTTGAAATATGAATATCTTAAAAACCAGTATTTTAAAATTGATAAAAACGAAAAGAGTTTATTATTTTAGCCTATCTATATTTACGAAATCAAAAATAAAAAATACTTTTTATTTTTCTCGGATCTCCATGTGTTCTCTGTCTAGCTCTAAACGCTATATTATAAATATTTTTACACTATTGTTGTAGGTGATGAAGTTCAGTGTGTCCCCTGTAGTGCGAGTGGCTGTGGAGCCCAAGAATCCTGCTGATTTGCCCAAGCTGGTGGAGGGTCTGAAGCGGCTGGCGAAGTCAGATCCTATGGTGCAGTGCATCATTGAGGAGTCTGGAGAACATATCATTGCAGGAGCAGGAGAGCTGCATTTGGAAATCTGTCTCAAGGTTAGTTCTTATATTTACAAACAATCTGTAAGTTTTACATTACATGTCATAGAAAATATTTATTTACTTTTGGATCAGTCTACCTTTTTATCCTTTTTAAGCTGCCAACCATAATTATAGGTATGCTATGAAAGTGTTTAGACCATAGTCTGGCAAACATAAATAAATGCATCATCATACCAATTTAATTTGTAGTTTTCCTTCTTCCTGACTTTTACATGACCAGTTCATAAACTATATGACTTCCTTGCAGGATTTGGAAGAAGACCATGCCTGCATTCCCATCAAGAAGTCTGACCCAGTGGTATCATACAGAGAGACTGTCAGTGAAGAGTCTGACCAGATGTGTCTTTCCAAGTCCCCCAACAAACACAACAGATTGTTCATGAAGGCCCAGCCCATGCCTGATGGTCTGCCCGAGGATATTGATGATGTGAGTACATACCCTTACTAATATTTTATTAAATTCTAGCATTTAGAACTACCCACATAAGTAGCTTGTGCTCAATCTTATACATTAATAAATTTAGTAGTCTGTAAGGTAGTCTCCTTTCAGGGTGCGGTTACGAAATGGGAAGTTGATTTAATAAAGCAGAGAGGATACTCAAATTTTGTAATCACATCATTTAGCCAGCATAGTGGAAGCAATCAAGGTTGTTAGGCTTAGTTGCATAAAAATAAAATCTCTGTAATTGTAACAATTAAAATAAAAAATGTTGAATGTACCATTTTATTTGCAGTTTCAATGGCAGCTGGTTTTATATCATTACATTTATTTACAGAGAGTTCACTTTGGTGAAACTTAGCTTTAAACAATAATATATTGATCAATCCCATTAATGGAGTTTAACAGGGCCTGCTTATCATCAGGTGGATAAAAGGTCACATACCATGCTTCAATTAAAGTTAAAAAAAACTATAACTAATCAAATGCTCTATTCCCAGGGCAAAGTGAATCCCCGCGACGACTTCAAGACCCGCGCTCGTTACCTGTGCGACAAATATGAGTACGATATTACCGAAGCTCGTAAAGTGTGGTGCTTCGGGCCCGACGGTACCGGCCCCAACATCATGGTGGACTGCACCAAGGGAGTGCAATACCTCAATGAGATCAAGGACTCCGTGGTGGCTGGCTTCCAGTGGGCTTCCAAGGAGGGAGTCTTGTCTGAAGAGAACCTTAGGGGTGTGCGCTTCAACATCTATGATGTTACCCTCCACACTGACGCCATCCACAGGTAATGATATCAACATGGCCAACTGTACAAATTCTATTCTTCTTTATTGCAAATTATTGGCAATAGACATGCATACATTTTTTCTCATTTGAAGTTATTTTAATTGACATTTTATTTTTATTTTTTTCAAATTAGTTCATAGAATGATTTGATCAATATTTTGGGAACTTATTATTGGGGGTTATTTTTGTATGAATTGTTTATGTATAATGTTGTATGTGTATTTGCACAGAGGAGGCGGCCAGATCATCCCCACGACGCGTAGGTGTCTGTACGCGTGCTTGCTGACAGCGGCACCGCGTCTCATGGAGCCCGTCTACTTGTGTGAAATCCAGGTATACTTCACTTTCATCTCCTTAAAATAACTTGCCATATAGAACTTGTTAGGCCGACCGACCGGTCTCATTACCAACTGTCAAGTGGTTTTATTTTGTGGGTTCACCAGGTTTCAGGAGATAATTGCTTCGATTTCTTGTCAAGGTGGTAGTCTCCTTTCAGGTTGCAGTTACGAAATGGGTGGTTAAATTGACGATAACGCAGTGAGTATATAAAAATAAATCATAATGCAATTCGTCTTAGTCGCTGCCCATTTCGTAATTGCATCATTTATCTGGCATAGTGGGAGTGATCAATGTTGTATATGAATAATTATTGATGACCCTATTCTGTGGGTCTGCTCACCACCAAGTAGATACAATATCACATGCCATGCTCCAATAATAGAAAAAACAAAGGGATAAAAATTGACAAAAGCTTTACTGGGCGGAAAAAGAAAGATAAAATGCACACAACACAACCAATGGGAAAGAAATAGCTATTCTGTCATAACTTATATTTCTTAATGATCTTTCATAGCCTATATTAATAAGGCTATTAAAGATCCAATCCAAATGGAGTTCAAAATTTGATTTTTAACCAGCAGTAGGTTTAAGCAAGTTTTCCCTCAAAATCTGTTTTAAGTGTTTGTTACTGTAAATGTTTTGCCAGAGTTTAAGAATCCACTTGTATCCTAAGCTGACGTTGCCCATCGAGGTGTGTCCGCATTTCCGACTTGTGGTAGAGCAACAGCTCTTCTGTTAGCTTGGTGTGCTTCAGGGCATTGCCTCAATAGGGGATCTTACAAAATCTATTTACTTTGTTTGATGTGAACACTGCCTTAGATCTATAAATGTAAATCCTAATCACTTAAATTGTAACAGTGCCCAGAAGTAGCGGTGGGCGGTATCTACGGCGTGCTGAATCGTCGTCGCGGTCACGTGTTCGAGGAGTCGCAAGTGACCGGCACCCCCATGTTCGTTGTGAAGGCGTACCTGCCCGTCAATGAGTCGTTCGGGTTCACCGCCGACCTGCGCTCCAACACCGGCGGCCAGGCCTTCCCCCAGTGCGTGTTCGACCACTGGCAGGTGTTGCCTGGAGACCCCTTCGAGTCCAGCTCCAAACCTTACACCATTGTGCAGGTCAGTCAACTGTTTATTTTACATAGATCAAGGGATCAATTCACACCAGAATAGACAGTGAATACTGAATTTTCTCTTCATAACTTAGTGCATTGTATTGCATTACAACTCAAGTGGTTGTGAAGTCACACTGCTTCACAGGCCTATGTAGATGGCAGATGCTATGTTGCTTTGGTTTGTAGAATGCGGCTCTTTGCTGCTATTGCGGTATGACTTGTCCCTAGCTTATGTTATGTAATCCAGGTCAAAACAATACTGGATTTTAAGTGTCTTCAAACGCACGCGTGTCGGCATAGCGGTCCGCCGCCATGACGCCGACACAGCGCGGAAGTAGATCGACTCGTGGGGACGCGCGCGCACAGGACCGCTATCTTATGTCCCAGGACTGCGACTCTCGTCACACACGATACATTATTATATATTTTTTACAATTATCCAATACTTAACTTATGTTTTTTAAATTATACTTAGATATCACTGAATATATTTAGAAGATAATTTTAATATTTTTTATAAGATATTTATCTCTACACTAGTCTGAATTGTGCTGTTTGTTTCAGGACACGAGGAAGCGAAAGGGGCTGAAGGAAGGGCTCCCAGACCTCGCCCAGTATCTGGACAAGTTGTAATCTGTTAGCTAAAGCAATACACTGTAATATATTTATAAATTTACACTTGACTGTCGCCACAGCATTTATTTATTGCTGAGTTTTTTGTTGTTTCCATTAAAATATTATGTAATTTTTTTATTAATATTAATAAATATGCTCATGTCGTCTTCTTTTGAAACCTTCTAAAACGCTTTTTTAAATACACTTTTTTAATATTGTTAATTAAATACTACTTATTAATTAACTTCAAATACTTTAATGTTCAAGTTTTAAGAAATAAATTGTTTTAGAGGGTTTTTAAATTATACAACATATTTTTATGTTATTTAAAAAGCAGAGAAGCATCAGAATGTAATGCTGGACGTTAATGTATAAGCCAGATACCTAAATACATAATGTGATACTCTATTGGTGTTGTTCATTGGAAGTGTCACGTAAACCTGTTCTAGTATAATATAATTGGGACCGTAAAACATCTATTTTAATTATTATATTATAATTAATTTTAAATTATAATTTTTCTATTATACAATAGTTGTTTGGTTTTAATTTTGTATGTTTTTATTGTTTAAGATTAAATGAAGCTTAAAAAGGTGGGTTATTTTTTTGGAGAAATATAATATTTATAGGTGATTTTATTTTATAACGTTTTAATTTTGTTTCAGCGGATTTGTTTGGTGTATTTCAACAATTGTAAGTATGTGTTTATATAAATTAGTTTTGACTTTATAACTATTTTATATTGAAAATATTAATAATTAGATAATGCAATATTCGTAGATTATATTTTTATGATGAACAACACAGACCTGTACTGATTTATTTGAGGATATTTTTTTTTTAAACTGACTTAAAATAACAATTATTTTTCTTATTTAATACAGTGTTCAGTTACTAATATTTTATTATTTTGCAGTCTAGAGCTAGGACACACTTGGATAAAAAGCTTCGATTGAATGATAAGGTAATTTATTCACTTATCTTCAGATGCCTTACGGTGTCCGCATTTTTATGGAATAAACTCTTATTACATGTTGTTAGTTATGGTAGTAATGAGTGTTACTTCAACCAAACGCTTATAAAGATTTTGTAATGATGATAAATCTGTACTAGACGCCACTGTGATAGTTTACAAGCTCAACAGGCCTGATATTCTTTATGTTTGCTTCAAAATTATATTTATAAGAACTTTTTTAAAGTAAATTTGTATTCTTTTAGATCAACTAGTGATTGCTGAGGTGATTATTCCCAGATGGTTTTTTTATACAGGTAAATAACAATTGATTTCCAAATAAAGTAAATTTAAACTTAGTATTTTATTAGATATTAATTTAATTTGAAAAAAAAAAATATTCATGTGTCAGAAATTCAATGAAATGAAATTTTTTTATTTGCAAAAATTCTGAATAAATTGTTGTTAGGGGTTAGTACTGTACAGAATTTGCCTAAAAAGGCGCACAAATTTTAACACAGTTAATTCATACTCTAGTACTATAACTGAAATGACTATAAGAGGGTAGGTATCAATAAAGCTCAATTACATTACAGTTGGTATTGTCAATTATGATTATTATAAATTTTGTTCGAATATTATTTATAATTAGGTATATATTAATTATTAACAATTGTCATTATAATGAACAATGAAATATTATTGACTATTCTATTTATTTATTTATTTGGTTAATTCTAATAATATATTGATCATTTGAATTTGTATATAGTATTAATTATTATTTAATACATTATTTCAATTCATTATTTTAGTTGAAATATAATAAAACTAGTTTTCTATTGTTAAATTAATACTTTATTAATGTTAGGTTTTGTTAAATATATATATATATATACACCTAATAAGATAAACCATGGCTAACATGTCTCTTAGTATTTTTTGGTGGAATATATGCAGGTTAGTAAATATCCAATCACAATCCTATAAAATAATGTAATGATGATAAATCTGTACTAGACGCCACTATGGTAGTTTACAAGCTCAACAGGCCTGATATTTATTGTTGATAATAAATAAATATATAATAAAGATTACTTTTTAAATTAATTTGTATTGTTTTAGATCAACTGGTGATTCCTAAGTGGTGTTGATTCCAAATGTATATTCGAAAAATACAGGTAAATAACAAATAATTTGCATATAAAGTAAATTTTAACATTATTTATTAGATATTTTTTTATTGCAAAATAATATATATTCAAGTGTCAACAAATAAATTCATTATAATTATTTCAGTTCAAATATATTGAAACTAGTTTTCGTTAACTATTAATTTATATTAAAACTTCAATAATGTAAAGTTATATTAATTTATTTAACATAAACTATCTTTTAATATACAACTATAATATCTCTTAATATTTTAGAGCGAAATATAAGGTTAGTGAATATTCAATCATAATCTATAATGATGATAAAACTGTACTAGACGCCACTATGGTAGTTTACAAGCTCAACAGGCCTGATATTTATTGTGGGCATAAACTTATATACATAAATAAGGATCACTTTTAAAATAAATTTGTATTGTTTTAGATCTGGCAGCGATCCTGTGGTGTTGATTGCAGATTTTTTATTAATGTAAGTAAAAATGTTTTAGTTTAGTTAATTTGCCGCTTTGTAGATAGACTTAACATACTTATTTCTTGTAGGTGCACTAGTTTACTGCTGAATTGCATAAGGCAGGTTAGTTTTAAGAAATTATTTCATACAAAACTTGGAGTAAATTTTTTAATTTGTTATGGAGTTTTATCAATTTAAAAATATTATTAAAATCTATAAATAAAATTGTATAATGATGATTATTCACAGACCTGTTCTGAATTATCTTGAGGTCACCCTTTATATTTCTGAATCTTTATTTATCAAAAAATATATTTGTATATTTAACGACAAAATAATTAACTCTTGTTTCTTTTGTTTACAGATTCCAATAAGGCAGTTTCATATACATTCTTAGGCAAAAATATTTAATGTAATTTAATAGATTGTATTTAGAATAAAATAATATTTAAATATTATTTAACTTGTTTACATTTCCTAATTTTTCCTACACATATGCCCTTTCCTCAAGGCTATTAGTTCACTATCAAGTATCTATTACATTTATTTTGTTGTTGAACTTCTTACTCAAACATTAACTGGTTTATTCAGAAACATTTTGTTAAACCTGGTAACAATTGTTTTGTTCCTTTTGTCCCTTATGCCACAGAGAAAAAAATACAGGTTTAGCTGACCTTCTTTATCAAAACATTTCTGAATAGATCTCTATTTAGAAACGTTTTGTTAAACCTTGTTTAGTCTAAACCTGGAAAACAGTGGTTTAGCTAGCCTTGGTCTATGGAAACGTCTCTGAATAGAGTTGTATAATTTCTAACAAACGGTAGATTTTATAACATAGTTCTCTACTATAATACAGCTGGATTGCCCAGGAGTATTTACGTAAGGTTGTCTTTTTGCTTTTGTTCCAATAATAATTGAGAAATGCCTTGGTTACATTCTGTTAAACAGGAATATGGATCAGATACACACAAAAAAAGTGTCCTTACACAGGTTATGTCTGTTTTGAGTAGGATCTGACGAATTTTACATTATTTTTTTATTCAAAAAAATATTCGATAACATATTTAATGACTCTTTATTCGCAATAATTCTAATATTGACATGAAAAACTTACTAAAAGAAAGTCACATAACATGTTACTACGCTTTTCTGGATACACAACACACGTCTATACTGTAGTTTACTGTACCAACACAAATGTGACACTTTTCACGCCGGTGAAGTGAGTCGGGCTCGGTTAAAAAGAGAACTTTGTGCCATCTAGCGGACACTATGCTCAATATATTAATGACGTTTTTACAGCCGACCAAATGCGAGATTTGCTATTTGTAAAATAATAATTATGCTGTAAAGATGTCAAACAAAACGTACCTAATATAGGTTATGACACTTTTTGCCGGGAAGCGATTTGTTAGTTTTACTGCACACCTTAAGTTGCTGTTAAAATATTAGATTTTCATTTAAACAATAAATACTGCAGTTCTGTATAGTCTTGAGTTTTTAAAATGTTAAATAAACTACTGTGATAACGGTTTTCACCGAACAAGATAAGCTTAGCTTTTAGTCTTTGAAAATAAAGAGATTCTTTTGGTGGAGTAGAGATGATTTTGAACAAAATCAACTTGTTAAAAAAAGTCACAATCCCTCATAATAAGGCATCACTTTGATTGACTCAGGTTAGATATAAGATACAATACAATTTGTAATGCAAGAGTAGAGAATTTGGTTATAGTCCAGTAGAAACTCACGTTAGTCGCGAGCCATTTTGCCACAGCATTTTACTTGTCATTTGAATGAAATTATTTTCCATCATTAACCGGAAGGATTGTACTTTCAAATAAAAAAAGAAATTTGAAAAAATATTCAGTAGTTTTTTTTATAGCATTTTCAAAAAAAAAAAACATTAGTTTTAAACATTTAGTAAATTTATTGAACCAATTTCAATGAAGAATGTGTAGTATTGTGTAGGCCAGTCGTAGGATATATTTAATATTAATATGACATTACCAGTAAGGAAACAAAGCCAGTACAATTATTAAAAAATAAATTGCATGTACATGCAACCCCCACTATGCTAGACTTTCTGTATATATTAATTATATCGACAGCCTCCGTAGACTAGTGGTTGCGCCTTTGGCGTTGTATCCGGAGGTCGTGGGTTCGATTCCCACCCATGGCAAAAAATATTAATACGTTTTTTTCTGTACAGTTTGTCATGGTCTGGGTGTTTATAAAATATAATATGTATTATGTCGTTGCTTCTGGTCACATAGTACAAGCCTAGAGCTTAGTTTGTGACCAGAGCAATATGGTGTAATTTGTCCTATAAAAAAAAAAAAAAAAAATTCTATGTGCTAGACTATGTTCCAGTTATTTGCTACCTTTGCTATTTTACCACTATCCATAATAAACTTTAAAGTTAATTTGGTTTGTTTTTTTTTAACTTTACCAACTCTCCACCACCACAATAGAATTGATTTGAAGACTGTCAAAGAAACAGGGTGGCCACTTTTTTTTTATACGAATTTCCCTGACTTTTAGATTTTCCCCGACCTTAATGAGCTTCAAAAAGAGAAAAATCCCAAAAATATATTATTTGTTTTTTTAATTGATTTTTCGTAAACAAAATAGTATTTGAGATAAAAAATATTAGAAAATAGAAACAATTATTTTTAGAAATATTTTCGGAAAATAAAGAGCAACAAAATAAACCAACGGATTTAAAAACTCAACTTTATGCAGTGGAAGTTGGTGCAAGAGGAATTCCAGCAAAGTCTTTGCACCGTCTATTGAAGGATCTTGGCCTTCCGAGAACAGCCGTCGGAATTTTTATGGAGCGTGTTTCCAGGATGGCGCTAACAGGATCATATAATATTTGGTTGAGTAGAGAGGGTAGTGAACACAGTGCAGGTGAGAGTTCAAAAGGCCTTTAAACCTACTTCGCTCAAGTCCAGGAACGCTGAAGTTCATTCCCCTGCCTATCAACCAAGCGATGGACCCGGCACCCGCACGGTGAATCCATGGTTTGCTAAGAACATTGTCTCTCTATTTCACATTCTTAAAAGAATAAGCATATTTTGAACTTATTCCATTGATTGGCCCTGCTTAGGTTGCCAGTCGTTTAAAGTAGCAAGTTGTGTGTGCACTTTAAATATTTTCCCTGACTTTTCCATGTTTTCCAGAAAGTGGTTGCAGTAGTATAGTAAACATCCAAAAACTCCTACTAGGGTTAACAACCAAGCCAAGTAGACGCTATATGAATGCCCCACTGGCATTAGTCTAATCAGCTTGGTCAGATTATAAGGAACCTTAAAAAAATAATTAATTAAATAAACTTTATATTAAATATTCAAGAATAACAAAATCAGGCTTCTATCAGTTGTTTATACTGCCTGCTTGATAACAGATAAATACTAATAAAATATATTTTGTTATACTAGATCACAGATATGTGACACCTACACAATCGGGGCTTCTATAATTGGATTATTTTGCAAGGTTAAAGAAAAAGACTTGTTTCTAGGTAACATTTTTTATTTGATCACTGATAATAAATACAATGTCCTTATAATTAAGTAGGTATTTAATTGCTAATGAAAACTTAAATCTAAAATTTGTGTATGGGTACATCGCTTAATGTTTCAATGACAAAACTTTGTTAAGGGGTACTTATTAAATATCTCTTTTTAGAAACATTTCTATAAATGAAGATTAGCTAACCTCTTTTTTTGTTAAATGACAAAATACATTTAAAACTGGTTTATTGAAAAATTTTGAATAGTGTAGTTATAACACTCAACAGAGTAAACCTAGTTTATTTGAATGATACTGCTCAATTCAGAAAGGTTTGTCATAGCCAGGTTTGGGATTATAAATGTTATTTGTCACTTTTGTTCCATATCAATGTTGGGTTGACGGAGGTTAGCTAGCCTTGGATTATCAAAAAGTTTCTAAATGGGTCAATAGAGTTTAGACTTAAAACTAATGGCAACCCAATAATATACAGCTATAAATACTTTGCCAATTTAAATGAAGACATAAATAATATATCAACATTATGGTTATTTTTACAATAAAATAATGTCTAAATGTTTATTTAGTGGAGCATGACATGTAACTCCTATGAGAGGCCTCCCAGGACCTCCTACCTAACATTTATTTCATACAATAACACTTTTTTACAAAGAAATTTCATTGAGAAACCAGCTCTCATGTAGCCCATTAAATTTAATCTTAATATACCTAAGAAGCAAGTGACATGACTAAAGCAATTTATAAAACTATAAATTTAAATTATATCATAAATATTAAAACCATTACCATGATAAAATTGATCTATAGATTGTTTATCTAACAATCTTATTAAATTACTTATATATGAATAACTTCTTCAAATAGCTTTTTAACTCTTTCAAAAACCTTGTGGGGTGATACCTCTGCATTGACCCTGTGAACTAGAGCTTGTTTGTCATAATGCTCCACTATAGGCATAGTTTGGGTGAGGTATGTATCAAACCGCTTCTTCAAACTTTCCAAATTATCATCAGAGCGCCCACTGCCGGCAGCTCCTCGACCCAAGCACCTTTCCGTGCACAAATCACGTGAACACTCAAAGAACAAGACAAACAATAATTTAGTTTTATCATCCATGAGACGGTTCCAGCCATCTAAGTTGTCTTTGTTTCGGGGAAAGCCGTCGATTAGAAAGCGCGACTTGCCTTTTGGGTAGTAACTGAGCATAGCTTTGTGGAGCAGCGAGCATGTCACGTCTACCGGCACAATCTCGCCGTTGCGGATCTTCTCCTCGATCATCTGTCCGTACTCTGAGCCCGGTCGCTGCCTCTCCTCCCGCAGCAAGTCGCCCGCCGACAGATGTACGAACCCGAATTCCTTAGCGATAAGGGAACATTGCGTCCCCTTACCGGATCCAGGCGCACCCAACACGAATATTACTTCGGGAACCATTATATTGTTTAAATACTTTGCGAAATGCCGCAGTATGTAATAAGGCATGCAGATAACGACTATTCACTCACTCAATATGGCTATACAATAATTTATTAAATTTTAAAACCAAACATTATCAAAAAAAAGGGGGAGCCAGCCATTGGGAGCACCACAGAATATTATTTTTTTTTTGTTCGGTATTCTGAAATATAAAGAGAAGGCAAAGGTCTCTATGAACTATACAACTTAATAGACTTGTTTTCAGTACTCACAAACGTGCGATTCAACATGTTTTAAATTTTACTCGTAGCCCGCTGTCAATTTAGACATGTGTAAGATGCTTAAATAATTAAAACAATATGTTGATGTATCTAAATAATTTATCATTACTTATAGTTTAAAATTAAATAATTTAGTTATAAATCATTACATTTGTTGATGAATAAGTATGTCAATTGATTATACATTCGCCACCAGAGGGCGCTGTATATTTGCGGACGAACGAGAGACTTCGACGACGACATTGTGTGTAATGGCGTCGTAGAAGTGAGTCGTTGATTGTAACGTTTTGTCTAGTTCTGTAGAATCTATTGTACTTTCGATTCATTAATATATTAATGTAAACAGTTTGTGAGTTTCATTTAATAATAATATACCGTTGAAATAATTAAAGAGCTAACAAATCAGAAGTGAGATCGAAACAAGCACGTGCCGACAAAGAGTTCATTATTGTCTACAAATTAAGATAACTATAAGTTATTATTTATTCAATAATTAGAGAGATTAGGCATTTTTTATATCGCTGTGAGAGAGTAAATGTGAATATACTCGTAAGTCTATAAAAAAATAAACATCAAAGATTTATTTAATTTACAAAGGAAAATGAGCAAACATTTTTGGGAAGAACAAATTTAAAGGGGAATCTTTAATACAAATTTATACTTCACTCGTTATTTATTATTTATTTATATTGTCAATGCCCGTTTCAGAGGACTGAAATTGACATGTCAGACAATGGCAGATTATGGAACATGGTGGACAACGTGAATGACACGTTAGCGTATTCATATCCAAGGCCTCGGACGCGGTGCTCTACACGGACGTGGCGCTTTGCACGGACGAGGCGCTATGCATCGCTACGATGACTTGCACGGATGCGGGGCTCTACACGGACGTGGCGCTCTGCACGGACGAGGCGCTCTGCATGGCTGCGATGATTTACACGGTGGCGGCGTTCTGGATGTCCACGGCGCACTGTGTGGCGGCGACGTTCCAGATTGGCAGCGGGCCAACAATTGCTGCCAAATTGTAAAAGGTAGTAAAATGATGAATCAGACAATGGGTACTTGGTTTTTTGACACATTTAACAGGTCCTTACAGGCAATCGTTACTGTTAGTTATGAAATACACTTAATAAAATTTTATCGTTATCTCGAAATTGATCCAAATTTACAAAAATATAAGTAGGTAATGATTTGATTGAATAAGGCTAATAAATGCTCTTTAAGATTATTGACATAGCTGAGACATCAGAGACTATCGAACCATTAATAATAATTATTTGTTTAGTAGTTTATTTTATCTAGGTACAAAATATTCACAAACATACATTAGATAATTCGTAAGAGAGTAACAAACTGACATTCGTGTACCCTTAAACAAATCCATATAATAATAATAATAATAAAAAAAAGAAAAATCTAGGTAACATAAAGTAAATTAAGAAGAAACAAAATTATAAGTTATAGGGATAATAAAGCTACAAATACTAAATTATGCAAATTATATGTCGCCAATGGCTTTCTTTATTCTGGAAAATATATCAATACTGTGCGTGTTTTTTTTTGTAGTTATCACAATTGCGTCAAAAATATATTAATTTGGTTTACTTAGTGTAACAATGTTTTATGTAAAAACTGTTTTGAGAACGAAATCATGTTCGCGCTACTATAAAATTATCTTTTTCTAATAAAGATGGAGAATCAAGTATATTTTTTACAATTTTACCCAAAAATATGGAGCCAAAATAACAATATAATCTACGGTTTTGGGATATGTTTATGTCGCCTACTATTATATTATTTAGACGTTATTAGAGATTAATAATAAAAATAATTTATACGTTTATTAATCCAAAAATATTGAACAAAATTAAAGTAACAAAATATAATGAAGTGTTAATTATGTTCCTTATTTCATAAATTAGTTTTATTACATAAAACAGTATTATGTGTGTTTCTTAATTTATAATTTAAAATACACAGATGAAGGTATGGACGGGAGATTATCTTTAAATAAATATACTTAATTATCTGGGATTTACATGTTTAGGTAATAACAAAAAGAAACATAAATATTATTAAAACAGCTTTATTAACTGGGACAATACGAATAACGCATTAGCATTACCAAAATTGGTAGGTATAGCCAAACTGGTATAGAGGTTAGGTTAGGACATAAGACATCACAGGAGAAATGCCAAACTAGGCAGAAATGCTAAGGTTGGCTTTCACGACATTATATAGATACGATTATGAAATATATTTTTTAAAGCTTAAAATTGTTTACACTAAATAACATTATTTATTGCATTTTCAATAGCAAGTAGCTACGTGAATATTAAACATGGTTTATTTCACTAAATAGCAAAGTTAGGATTATTAACTTTGTCAGTGAGACAATCGCTTTTAGGGTTATTAGAATATATTATATTAAAATCGCATTTTATTAAAATGCCTAAGTGCATTTATTAGATTAATAAATATGATTTAACTTGTTATGCAATCGCGCATAAACGTTAAAAATGATGATGTGTTTGAGATGAAATGTGACGGAAACTTATATTAAATTAATTACTATTGGATAAAATTTAAACATTATATTATAATAGGTTTCAATAAATTTAATTAAATAATACTTATTATGGTATGGGTAGAACTTCGGCAGAGGTAATACTCGGATATAAATTGATAGGTTTAAAAGAAAGCGGATATTGGTTTAGACAGATGAAAGCGTCGGTGTGATGAAGGATTAACTAATATAAGATCCGAAGTAAATGTACAAAATCTCAGGGGAAAACAAAGTGAAACATTTAATAAAAATAGGAAGTCTTGTCTAAAATATCAAATAGCAGATTTAGTACGGGTCGTAAAACCTACACACACAATTGGTAAAAGTACGAAATTAATACCTAAATGTTCTGGACCGTATCGTATAACTAAAGTTTTAGATAATGATAGAAATAACAGATACCCCAATAATAATGAAGGGCGGTCACATACACGTGTCCGCCCTTGCAGGAGTATTTTCGGTGGATAAAATATTTCCCTGGCTTTGCTACAAACGCAGTGATAGTGGACAATCTTCCGACACAGAAGATGATTCCGAAAATAATAATGACGAAAGTAAATAAGACACAAGAGAATTTCATTAATTGTAAATATATTAATGTCATTATGTTAATAATATTTTGTCAGGGTCTTGTCAAATTTGATGGATTAATTTAGAGATTTACTTATAATGAAGGATACTATTTTTAATAAGTCAGTTTTTGCACAATTGCTGATGTGACTAGTGTTTAGCACAATGAAGGAGGTGCAAGATTAACTTATAGGTCGACACATTAATTTCGTTTATGTACAACAGTTGGCAAAATAAAGAATTTTCATTAATTTATTAATTTCTTCGCACAGTGAAAGATTTGCAACGTTGGTTTATAGGTCGGCACATGAGTGTCGAGCACAATGAATGGTGTGCAATTGTAATAAATATTGAGAGCACAATGAATGGTGTGCAATTGTAATAAATATTGAGAGCACAATGAATGGTGTGCAACGTCAGTTTATAGGTCGGCACATGAGTGTCGAGCACAATCAATGGTGTGCAACGTCAGTTTATAGGTCGCACATGAGTGTCGAGCACAATGAATGGTGTGCAATTATAATAAATATTGAGAGCACAATAAATGGTGTGCAACGTCAGTTTATAGGTCGGCACATGAGTGTCGAGCACAATGAATGGTGTGCAATTGTAATAAATATTGAGAGCACAATGAATGGTGTACAACGTCAGTTTATAGGTCGGCACATGAGTGTCGAGCACAATGAATGGTGTGCAATTATAATAAATATTGAGAGCACAATGAATGGTGTGCAACGTCAGTTTATAGGTCGGCACATGAGTGTCGAGCACAATGAATGGTGTGCAATTGTAATAAATATTGAGAGCGCAATGAATGGTGATAAATATTGAGAGCACAACGAAGGACTTTGTTTTGTAACAAGCGCAATGGATGTGTTTGTTATTGTGTGGAGGTGTGGAGTACATTAAAGGATGTGCGGTGGTATTATCAAATGTAAGTATGTAGCACAATGATGCGTTTTCTAAATATTAACCTGTGCAGAATATGCATTTTAATTAGCACTATAAATGATGTACCTGCTATATTTATTTTATTATCGACACATGCGTCGAACACAATGGATAAAGTTTATCGTTTTAAATCAGTTAAATATATTATGTGATGTTTAAGTTATTATCGATACCATGTATCGAGCACAATGAGTCGAGGCGGTTCTAGTTGTTAGTAGTTGGTTCTGTAATAATAACAGTGAAGATTGTATACACCTTAGCACAACAGCATCGATACTCTCGATACAAATCGACAAAATCGATTTTATGAATTTATTCTTAAACTTCATTATACCGACTGTCAAATTATATCGATGTGGTTAAGCTAAGCCCGCCTAGCATGTTTGTTTTATTATCGATACATAAGTTATTTGGCAAATTAGATTGTTGGTAACATCAAAAGTGTTTGTCATTAACCACTCAAACGTCCGCGGATACTTTAGTATCCAGTACACTTAAACAATGCGGCATTGCTATAAGCATCATCTAGTGAATTACGTCGTCTCTCTTTAGTTTGTTATAATATCACAGACAATGATATTACTTCACTAAATAATCGGTAGATGGCTAAATATAAAGATTATTTTATGACAAAAAAATAATAAAAAAATCTTTTCGCATTGGAATTAGAATATTGTTGAAATATATCTCGTAAATAATATTTCCTGATATTATTAAACATCAAAATGATCTTGAGGATTTGTTTTTTAAGATTACAGCTATATTTTATTGTATGTAATCCTAGTCTAAATAGAGGGTCAAAATTATAGATATTATTAGGACAAGAACAATGGCCGGTTTTGACTGGTTTTTTGTGTTTTACAGTTTACTTTACATTCCTTTTAATAAAATAATATCACAAAAATATATAATAGTTCATTATTTCCATAACCATATACTTATATTATAGAAAAGTATTAAGATGTTTAATATCTCAATAAAAAAAAAACGCATGAAACTTATACCGCGAAAGAAATTTAAGAACAGATATCATGGTTTATATTCATCGCGTTCCGACCTCAGCATCGCTGCCACGGATCGCTGGTTTTTTTAGCCAAGGTCGTTTCACCGCGCGGAAATGTTAGCAATTCAAGTTACCATCAATCGTTCCACGAACAGATATTTTAACACGAAAAGTTAGCACGGCTACTTTTTGACAGATGTTTGTTTACATGTGAATATCTATCTACAAATTGGAATTTAATTAATTATTTTATATATTTATATCTGTTTTAGTTTTAAAAGTTCGATTAAACCTAAAAAATAAATATCGTGTAACTAAATTCAGCTTTGGTATGTTTAGTTTGAGGTTGTTAATCAAATTAATATTGTGATATTATAAAAATATTGTATTTAAATAATAGTTAATTAAAAAATATTGATTTATTTTATAATGATAATATTTTTAATTTCAATTATTTAATTCAAAATAGTGCTTCTTGTCAAAAAGTGACATCGAAAATCCACACCGATCGTTTCCGAGCTGCATTTTAGTATCACTAAAAAAAAATACATGGCTGTTGAAACGGGCGGTCGCGCTGGTTTTTGAAGTCAGCACGAAAAACTGCCCGCGCTAGCTTTTGGAACGCAGGGATTATTAAAGTATCGCGCAAAAACGGTTAGCGTATGACCGCGCGAACCTCGGACGTTAGCTATTTTGGTTTCGCGCGCTGGAAGTTGAGTGGTTAACTACTGAATTAATTTATTAATTTGGAACACCGACGAAAAAATCAAGTAGATATTAATAAATTGTTAAAAACTAATACTTACCTGTATAATGTTTCCATTCAGTGGTGTTTATACCATGCTGTAATTATAGCATACATAATATTAATTATTACAGCAAAATTAGTTATGAAAAACTAAATTTAATTAATAAAATAAGATTATACCTAAGTAACTTGGACTGGATAGTTGAGTTATAAGTTGTTTAGATAAATGACAAGATATTCAATTTTAACACTTTTACATCCATAGATAAACAAACACTCGCACCCAAAACAAACATACATGCATACACACATACAAGCACTCACTAACCCAAAAGCACGAATACATATTTCGAGCGCCTTACAGTGTTAAATTTATGGTATTGTAAAATCAAAATTCTACATGGCTTAATGTTTTACTAAAATATTTTGTAAATATGATGTGCGAAATGCTGTTTAATTAAATAAATAAACAATACATACACAGTACGTACCACGTATATAAGGCAACGCATATAATTACTTAATATTAAGTTCACGAGGACGTGAACTTTTGTCAGGATGGACGAGCTGTAAGATGCTTAAATAATTAAAACAATATGTTGATGTATCTAAATAATTTATCATTACTTATAGTTTAAAATTAAATAATTTAGTTATAAATCATTACATTTGTTGATGAATAAGTATGTCAATTGATTATACATTCGCCACCAGAGGGCGCTGTATATTTGCGAACGAACGAGAGACTTCGACGACGACATTGTGTGCAGGGGTATCAACTACGGTATGTGCATTTGCTCCACCTCTGGGCAAAATATGCGAAAAAGAGACGATATACAACAATACGGAAACAAGAGAGACAGAATGATATACAACAACACGGACACAAAACTGATACATTTTTTTTTTTACTTGGAAAGCAAATGAACTTATTTTTTTGAATAATTTTTAATTTAATAAAACATGGTTTTATTTTATTAATATTAAATAAAGAAGTACTTTTTGGTATAAATATATGAATAAAACGCTTTCTTCATTAAACTACGGCGTAATTACAGTGTAAATTAATTTCTTGTTAACTAAACATGGCAGAATCACGTGCAAAGCGAGAAGCCATTCAACAAGAAAAAGAAAGATATTTATTTATATTACGAAAGAGCGGGATATTGTTTATTAATGTTTATTTATTTGTGATATGTTCTTAAACTTTTGCAAATGTTTACACTTGAAATTGTCTTGCATTAATCATTTGTTGAGTGACTATGAACTTGTGTCGTTTAGAGAAATCCTATGTTTTTGTGTTATTAATTTCTGTGTAATGGAAACAGGAAAGTGTAGTAAATGCAGAGTGCGGACTAATATCCTCGTATACTGATCCTTTCATAGGTTTCCCGCAGCTACTAAGCCTAACTCGGTTACATTTTCTATTACAATATGCTTAATTAATTAAATTAAAAACGTATTATGAAATGATGTTTTATTCAACTGTACCTACTTAATTTACCCTTAAATAGTTTTCTTTGAAGTGAAGTTTAATTGAGTACGTATTTGATTGATGAAAATCAGATATCTACACAATTAAATTTCACTTCAAAAAACTTTAAATATTTGAATCAGGAGGCCATTTTGAATTTTTTAAATTTTAGTTCCCAGGGTTAACGCTGTGGCGCTTAAAAGTTGTCGGCATTTATTTACTATGAAGTTGGCTTTCTTCTCTCGTAGAGAGTATTATGTTCCTTGATTGTGTGTAATGGCGTCGTAGAAGTGAGTCGTTGATTGTAACGTTTTGTCTAGTTCTGTAGAATCTATTGTACTTTCGATTCATTAATATATTAATGTAAACAGTTTGTGAGTTTCATTTAATAATAATATACCGTTGAAATAATTAAAGAGCTAACACATGTGATAATCGTGAATGATTTAATCATTTGATATAGTATTGTCAACTGACCAAGATAAAGATTCACCAAGATAAAAAACATTCGGTACTTTTGATTGAGCTTTAGAATATGCCGACCGAACGAAAGCAAACTGATAAAGATTGACATGGGACCGATTGAACTCCGCGACCGAACGAAAGCAAAATGATACAGATATGATCGAAGGATAAAGATATAATCGAAGGGTAAAGATACACATGGGACCGAAAGGAAACAAAAGACACACTGATATAAACGCAATATGTTTCAATAGTAGACCGAACGGAATCCGCAACCGATAATAATTATCTACCGATAAAAAATCCGTTCATTTTGTGTATTGTACGTGCGTGCGTGATGGTGGCTTGTCATTAGGGGTTATTTTTGTGGTCAGTATTGACTCAATAGTAGAGCAGTTAGTACAAAAATATTACCATATATATATTTTTTATTTTTTACAATTTTTTTTCTCGTTCTTGTGGCACAGGCCACACCATTATGGGGTATTTTAGTGGTTAGTATTGACTTAATAATGTTAAAGCCGTTAGTTAGTACAAATATATTACCTAACCCCAAATAAAATACTGGAAATCCAATCGCCACCGCGAATGAAACAATTGGGATCATATCCTGAAAAATGAGTGATTGTCACATGTCTATTTGGAAAAAATATGGATAAATACCAGCATCTGACGTTAGTAACCGTCGTTTTTTTGCGAAATGTTACCAATAAATGTTAACATTTTTAGCATTTGAGCGCGTTGGATGTGAATTTTTATTGTTAATCTTTGACAGATGTCAAATAATCCGTATTTTCCTACGAATGTGTTAGGTTATTAATCTTAAAATTATCTTTCGAACTATAAATATTTGATTATATAATATACTTTTGTTTAGTTTATGTGTTTAATTAATTTGTAGATTTTAGTTTTTTATTTACTTTAACTTTACTGAATAATGGAGAAAAATTTTTTGGAGATACAAATTATAAAAACATTAATTACTGGAAGAAATTATGATAATGATGATATATATATTTTTAATTTATTTTTTACGTTTAAGGTAAATGTCAAAATGGCAGATGTCAGAAATCAGTATTTTGTGGTAATTATCGTTCTGTTTGCATTGTTAAAAATACTAACAAATGTTAACATGATCTAAATAAAACGCCAAAACAGCTGATTTTCATGCTAACGCGAAATAATGGTACGGGTTAGCTAACAAAACGCAGCCATTAACAGAAACATTTACCTTGCGTACCGTAAGATGTTAAAATCAATTGTAACTTAACGTAGACTTTTGGTGCAACTCACCCTTAAAGTTCGCGTACTTACTCGGCTCGACGCTGTGACACGTGCAAGCTTACACGCAGTGTAACGCGATTTTTTTTTCAATTCACGGCAAAATCGATATCAGCGTTGTCAGCACCACCGGTCCGAATGGGCGTAAAAAATAACGATAAATGATTTGACATGAATACTGACGTCATTACAAACGCCATTCACTCACAGTGATATGCTTCTGGGTAAAACCTGGGCGGCGGCGGCGGGTCACCAGTAGGGCGGACGTCCTTCCCACATTCACAGACATCCGCTATTTGTCGAGCCATGAAAGGGAGAACATCTAGCATCCTCTGCATCTTCTCGGCGGCGAGCTTCGGCTCCTTATTGGACGATAGCTAGGCGCTGTCATCCGCGAACAGCGCCAGTGTGACATCCTGCTCTATCCTCCTAGGTGGCCAGAGAGAGTTGGAATGTCATTGGTAAATAATGCGTACAGCGCGGGAGATAAACAGCTTCCTTGCGGGACTCTATATGCATAGATGGGATGCTCCTTAGAGGATTTTCCCTCCACGGCCACGTGGAAGTGGCGGTTGCTCAAGGACGAGGCTAGACACGGTCGAAGGCCTTTTCGATGTCGAGAAAGATCGTGGATAAGCCTTCATTCAACTCGCTCGCCATATGGTGCAGCACCCGAACCAGCTGGACTGTTGTGCTGTGTCCCTCGCGAAACCCGAATTGCTCCTATCGAATTTCGATGAAGGTATTCAGTCTCTGGAGGAACAGCCGCTCGAACAGCTTGGCCGGTTGAATTACGTACTTTTAGTATTCTTAATTCGTCTGTCTATTACATTCTCCCTTGTTTGGGCAGATGCTTGGGGCATTTTCAGTATATTTGTATTTATTTATTTTTATTCAAAATACTTTATTGCACAAAATTACAAAATAAAATTGTACATACGGTACGTTTGAGTACTGCTTAAAAGTCTTACAAAGCTAGCTTATTTTACTTGACAGGTGTTTTTTTAGTACTTCGCTTTGCTTTGTATTTTTGATGACGTCACAGAAAAAAAAGCAAATTACGTCATCGAATTCGCTGCGAACGCTTTGAAAATACGAGTAGTGCAATCAAAGTAAATTGTCTGTGGTCACAATTATGTATCCCTCCCTTTCACTTAATCATTTTTGAACTCTATTTTGTATTCTCTTATGAAGTTTATATGATTTTTATTTATGCACATAAAACTGTTTGAGTACTCCTGCAAACGCTGCGATTGCTTTGCTTCGCTTTGTGTACTTTGACGGCTGTTTAGATTGGCTTAAAGCCTAAGCGCTTTAAGTGAAAAACAGTAGTAAACGAACACACTGATAGGCGAACTTAATGCCTTAGGCATTTTCTACCAGCTAACCTTAGAGAGAGTGGACGATTATGCATAGGGTGCAAAAGCAAATAAATAACAATTTAAAACATATATAGCGAATAGTATATAGACTACTTAAATATTACATGTAAATACTTAAACATACACCTAATACACTACTTATATAAATCATACAATATAATACATATAGTACATATCAAAACAGAAAATGCTAAAGGAAAAATTGGCAGTTACTTATTCAGATAATGAGTGGTGAGTAGACGTTTAAATACACCGATGGTTGGAGCCTGTCTTATACACAGAGGAAGCAAATTCCATTTTCGAGCAGCTGACGCAGTAATAGAATCGGAATATTTGGTGGAGGTGTGCGACGAGATCTTTAATTGGTTATTAACAGAGGAGCGAAGAGGACGGTCGTGATAGTTCCAAGAAAGATCGCAGGTCATATGTAAACCAAGGTTCTTAGCATGCTGGCAAAAAGGAAGAGGTATGCTATTAAATACTAATAGAGAGATTGATTCCACATCCAATCTACTCAACATGTGTTTAGAACCAAGGACCATGACCTGCGTCTTACAAGGATTAACTAAAATACCAAGGTTTGGGAGCGAACCCGAATAGCCTCCAAATCACGATTAACCCCGGTAATGGCAACATTTATGTCACAAATATCAAAGTGCAGCGAAAGTTGCAAGTCATCGGCATACAGATGATAGGAACTGAAATCAATTACTTACTTGTATCATGGCATTAATAAAAACCGAAAAGAGCAAAGGAGATAAAACGCCACCTTGCGGGACGCCAGCAGTGAGGAAACACCAATCAGTGTCCCCCCGAATGCGCTGCGTGCGTCCGCTAAGATTTGAGTTGAACCACTGTGTCGCAGTAGGAGAAATATTAAGTGAACGCAAAATAGCGATAAGTATATCATGATCGGTACAGTTGAAGGCATTACTAAAATCTAGAAGAACAAGCAGTGTTAACTTTTTTTGGTCAATAGCACGGCGTATGTCATCAATCATATTTACAAGAACAGTGCTGGTGCTATAAGACAATCGAAAGTCAGACTGCCGCGGATTCAATAATGCATTTCAATTTAAAAAGTTAGTAAATTGGTTGTGAATAACGTGCTCCAGATAAGAAAGGAAGAATAGAAATGGGTCGTAGATCGTTAAAAGTAGAGGGAGCAGTTTTTTTTTGGAATCGGAATAACATGCGCACTTTTCCAAGTAGTGGGAAAATGTCCTGAAGAGATAGATGAATTAATAATTAAGGTAATAGAAGTGAGAATTATGTCAATAATAGGAATAATCAGGGCGCGACCAATATCATCAAAGCCCACTGCCTTACTAGTTATAGATTTAACAATTTTCTTAACATCGCCTGTGGTCACAGGCTTCAGTTCAAATTGAAGTGGGGCAGAAGCAGATCTTATTTGTGAGATGATATTAGATTTTTTAGCGGGGTCTAAAGGAGTAGAGGGGGAAGAGAAGTATAGATTAAGGCTGTCAGAAGGGACGAACTATCGGATTTAGGTTTACCAAAACCAAGAGTACGAAGAAATTTCCAAGTATTTTGTGGGATGGAGGACCTAATGAAAGTGTGAATGTATTGGCGTTTTGCGTTTCTACACATCTGATTCACGCGATTCATTGCACACTTAAATGTATTCCAGTTTACTTCGCTTCGGCCTTTCCTTCTTTCCAACTTTTCTCTTCAAAGAATCTCTCCATCTCATGGCCTTTCGTATTTTATCATCTAGCCAGGGCGCCGGAGGTCATAGATCGTTAAAATCTGAGACCATTTCGTCTACAGAATCCCGTATTGACAAATTATGCCATTCGATGCCAGAAGCATCCGCCAATAGCAGGTCAGGGTCCACCCTGGCAAAGTTATGTTGAAGAAAGATCTTAGGTTTAAATCTAGGAGTTTTAATTTTGTATCACCTGCTTTTAAATAAAGTCCACAGAATAACTCTGTAATAAAGTCCTACAAGTACCTATCTTTGTGGGTTTACCCCTTTGCCAGTTTTTCTACAACAAAAAAAGAAAAAAAAAGAATAAAAAAAAAAATTTATTGTTTATTTTTTTTTAGAAAAAAATTTCACTTTAATTTTCTATTTGTGTGATCCGTGGCGGTTCTTCGTTCCAAGTTTGTTTGATTTTACATTCCTAAATGGTTTGCAGATTATCTGGGATATGCTCAAAGGCATATAGTATGCTCTAAAAAAAGTTTTAACAACGGATGATTCACTTGTGTATATTGATAGTATAAATACCAAGTACATTGCAATTTCATTATGGATTATTCCAAAAATACTTTGAAAGTGTTATTGTGGAAGCATGCATTGGTGAGAAAAAGAAGATTTCTAAATACTCTAGTGGAATTGGCAGCGCCTTTGGTGATATTTATTATTTTATTTTGTGTAAGAGGATTTTTCCAAAATGTTCCATCAAGTACAGAGATGTTCAATGAAAATACTACTTATAACACGGTAAATTATATTGATTATATAAAAACTAGTTTATTCAGACTGACCCACAGTGCCACTTGTTCATACTGCTTTTGTTTCTCCACATTCATAATTCCTCATACCTACATGATTCTGATTTTGAAGTCTTTACACATCATTAAAAAGTGTTAATGTGCTTGGTATGCAAAGATTCATAATGTGGGGAACTACTATAATAACTTTATGATAAACTACATAATCTAACTTCTTTTTGTCAAAATAAAATACCTACTTAATTACCAAAAATACTACTCGAATTTTACCACAATTTAAAAGCATTTTATTATTAAGTGGCATTTTAATAATCTTTAAGCCTTATAGTTTTCACAACTTTTTATTCCATATTCGCACCCTGAAAGGATTATCACCTCAACAATAAACTGATACAATAGAATAGGCCTAAAAACTGCTATGACCATGACCAGGTTACTTAAAGGTTTTATAATATAATATTTTTAGGAACAAATACTCTTAAAACCAAGACTAAGTAAAGTATTTTATACACCTGATACACCAACAACACAAAAACTAATGAATGAGGTGGAAACTAAATTAAGAGAACATGGAAGAATATCAACCAATGTTTTACCTGGTAGGTATATTTTATTTATTATTATTTTTACAAAATTATAGCTGTAGTATGAAATTGTTACAAAGGTTGTTGTATTTGTTATTTATTTTGTATTAAATTTCCAAAGTCTCATTGTTAGATCTTGGAATTCTGCTATATCTACAAATTATATTGAATATGTACTGTGATGTCAAGGAGATTTTTAGGTATAGTCCATGTTTGTCAACAATTTTGTCAAAAACTAGCACCATGATTAATAAAAACGTAAGGCATCCTTTAAGAACACTTATATATTTATCACTATTATCACTTATTATTAGAGATGGTTTTTTTAAGCAACATTATTGAATTTGCTTAAGAGACAAAACCTTCTAAGAGAGAGACAATGTTCTTAGCAAACCATGGATTCACCATGCGGGTGCCGGGTCCATCGCATGGTTGAAAGGCAGGGGAATGAACTGCAGCGTTCCCGGACTTGAGACCGCGAAGTAGGTTTAAAGGCCTTTTGAACTCTCACCTGCACTGTGTTCACTACCCTCTCTACTCAACCAAATATTATATGATCCTGTTAGCGCAATCCTGGAAACACGCTCCATAAAAGTTCCGAAGGTTCTCGGAAGGCCAAGATCCTTCAATAGACGGTGCAAAGACTTTGCTGGAACTCCTCTTGCACCAACTTCCACTACATAAAGTTGAGTTTTAAATCTGTTTCTAGTAATTTCTAAAGTGTTTTTGAAGGCCCGAATAAGTTTTTACTAATAAGGCTATTTTTTTGAAGAATATCTCTTATAAGAGTATTTTAACAGGGTGGCCACTTCTGGAAACCATGGAAAACCGGGATTCATCAGGGAAAATGCTAGAAGGTCAGGGAAAATATTTAAAGTACACACACAACTTGCTACTGTAAACCTAAGGCAACCTAAGCAGGGTGATTCCATCTAAGTTCAAAATATGTAAATTTTTTTAAGAATGTGAAATATATTTTGTTGCTCTATATTTTTCAAATATATTGCTAAAAATAATTGTTTCTATTTTCTAATAATTTATATCTCAAATTCTATTTTATTTTTTCTAAAATTAATTAATAAAAAGAAATAATATATTTTTGGGAATTTTTTGGAATGTTTCCAAAAACTCAGGTCAGGAAAAATCTAAAAAAAAGTGACATGAAAATCTGGAAAAGTCAGGGAAATTTGTATCCGAAAAAATTGTGGCGACCCTGTTTAAGTATATCTCTTATAAGAGTATTTTCAGTATATGTCTTATAAGAGTATTTTCAGTATATCTATACTAATATAATAAAGAAGAAAGATTTGTATTTTTGTATGTTTGTAATGAATAAACTCAAAAACTACTGGACCGATTGCAATAATTTTTTCACCATTAGAAAGCTGCATTATTCAGAAGTAACATAGGCTATATAATATCACGCTAGGTCCTATAGTTGTGGAGCAGTAACCAAAAATGTTTTAAAAACGGGGGAAAAGTATCGTTTCTGAGGCCTTCCGTGGCGTGCGCTGAGCATATAGTTAAAGTTATACAAACCTGTGCGAAGCCGGGACGGGCCGCTAGTGTCTTATAAAAGTATTTTCAGTATATGTCTTATAAGAGTATTTTCAGTATATGTCTTATAAGAGTACTAGCTGACCCGCGCAACTTTGTCTGCGCGTTTAAATTTAACCGTTTACGCCGCGTACGCTCTTAAAAGGAATAATTTTTCCCCGTTTTTGCAACATTTTTCTTTGTTACTCCGCTCGTATTAGTCGTAGCGTGATGTTATATAGCCTATAGCCTTTCTCGATAAATGGATTATCCAACACGAAAACATTTTTTCAATTCGAATCAGTAGTTCCTGAGATTAGCGCGTTCAAACAAACAAACAAACAAACTCTTCAGCATTATAATATTAGTATAGACTAGCTGACCCGCGCAACTTTGTCTGCGCGTTTAAATTTAACCGTTTACGCAGCGTACGCTCTTAAAAGGAATAATTTTTCCCCGTTTTTGCAACATTTTTCTTTGTTACTCCGCTCCTATTAGTCGTAGCGTGATGTTATATAGCCTATAGCCTTTCTCGATAAATGGATTATCCAACACGAAAACATTTTTTCAATTCGAATCAGTAGTTCCTGAGATTAGCGCGTTCAAACAAACAAACAAACAAACAAACAAACTCTTCAGCATTATAATATTAGTATAGATTTTCAGTATATGTCTTATAAGAATATTTTCTGTATATGTCTTATAAGAGTATTTTCAGTATATGTCATATAAAAGTATTTTAAGTATTCTCGGTCAATAGGCATAAGGTCAAAAATGGAAATAATATACTGTATGTACAACCAGTATATATGTATAATATGTATAATGAATACATAAGTAAGAGCCAGTCTTACAACCTATATTGTTCTACACTTGAGAGCTGAAAAAGTAAAGTAAGATTTTTTAAACCTATAATGTGATGACAGATGTATTTTCTATTGCAGTAAATAACACCAAATTGACAAAGGACACTTTAAGAGATTCATACGAAGCATTTGTAATTTTCGAGGTATGTTATTTTAATTAACAAATAGTTTTATTTCATAATATCTAAGGCTTATAAATTAAGTAGTGGGTTCACATAAGGGAATCCTATTTTGCATGCTCCCAAATTTCAATTTGAATTCTAATATTTAGAAAATTTGGTTTGAATCATGAAATTAAACATTAAGTAAGTAGGCACATACTTATAGCATTTGATACAAAAATACAGACAAGATAAATAAATTAACGAAAACAAAACAATAATGATTTAGTTTAACTTTTCAATTGTAATAGCTAATACATACTATACAAATAATAATGTACAACATTGCAGAGAGCGTAAAGTTGTAACATATGAGGAAAGGCGTGTGATGAGGTGACAACTAGCGAAGCACTTGACAATGCTATGAGAGATAATGTTCTTAGCAAACCATGGATTCACCGTGCGGGTGCCGGGTCCATCGCGTGGTTGAAAGGCAGGGGAATGAACTGCAGCGTTCCCGGACTTGAGACCGCGAAGCAGGTTTAACGGCCTTTTGAACTCTCACCTGCACTGTGTTCACTACTCTCTACTCAACCAAATACTATATGATCCTGTTGTAATACCAGCTCATTATGTCCGAGATTTATCAAATAATATTTCAATATCTGTCACATATCTGCCAATACACCTCTTGTTCGAATGTCACAACAAAGCTCTATAAAGACTTGTATGTCTATAGTTGAAAGCTACTACTATGCTCTACCATGAGTTTTTGCTTCATATTAATGCAATGTTAATACGTGAGGCACCACCAATAGGATAGCTTTGCTTTCTTGGAATTGCTTTATTTCAGAAATACAGTGATTCTTTTGGTTGTGTCTCACATTTAAATCCTCACATCAGTGTTGTAACAAGCATTTTATGTGCCTGGTGTCAGCTTCTATAACTGTGCACACGCACAACCTATTATTTGCCTATGGTCGTGATTTTTTGGGCTCTCAAAGCACCACCCTATTTATGAAACTAGTTAAAAGGCAAATTGAACCAACTTTATTTATAAAACTACTCAACAAATGCTGAATTGATTAAATACTAGCTAACTGCTTTATTCGTTTTTTTTTGTTAAACCAGGTTTTGCTTAAACCTGGTAATATTTTAAAAAATTGGTTTGTTTTTATGGTCCATATTACTGTGACAATGAAAACAGAGGTTTTTAGCTAAACTTAGTTTATCGAAACCTTTAAAAAATCGTAGATTCTGAAGTATCGTAAAAGTTTTTTTAAAATTTAATTAAAAAATAAAGCATTTTGATTTTATTATTAAATAGACAAACTGATAAAAACGGAATAACATATTTTTATTATTTAAAATTCAATATTTAGGCGTCTAGAATAATAATATGTAGGACAATATACACATTTTACGATATCCAGTTGCCAATCGTGTCGCGCCGCTATCGGCCCCCTGACTCATTAAAATATTTGTGTGAGTACAGACGGTACTTATGATGCTATTCGAGCTGTTATAGAACTACTATGCTTTTATTGTCGGTAGAGAAATGGGAATATTAGTTCATCGAATTAGCTGTACTGCAGGGTGATTACGCGCACAAAGCTAAACTAACTTTAATATGCAATTCTGGCGTAATTGTAAAAACGTAACGTATTTGAATACGTATACGTGAGCAACAACCAATAGGGCCGCTTTATTTTTGGTAACAGGATTGAATAAAGCGATCCTATTGGTTGATGCTTACGTATACGTATTCAAATACGTTACATTTTTACAATGCGCAAACCCATGGTAGAGCCTCTGGTGACTTTGAAAATTGACAGACAGAAATATGACTACGTTATTTTGGTTAAAGTTTAGCTTAACGTTGTACGGTGTAATAGACCTACTGGGCTCTAATGCTGTTATTTTTATTTATTTCAATCGAACCGTAATCGCATCATAATATAATCACACGTAATTTTATGACAGAGTCTATTCAAAACAATGCGACGAGCTAGCCACTTGTTCGGTGTAGACTCATACCATCGGCTACGACGAGGTGGGATTAAAACCCCTCCGCTGGGTACCCTGGGGCCGTCCAGGCGGTCTCGGGCGCCGTAAGGCACCCGTG
Organism: Monopis laevigella; assembly: GCA_947458855.1. Lineage (NCBI taxonomy): Eukaryota > Metazoa > Arthropoda > Insecta > Lepidoptera > Tineidae > Monopis > Monopis laevigella. The sequence continues at coordinate 2,650,516 of OX381582.1, forward strand.
ATGATATGTATATTTGTGTATGTATGATTATAATAATAACAAGATAATGGTGAGTTAGAATCACCCTTACGGATGAGATGTATGTAAGTAACCCGTGGTACCTTCAACGCAGTCCACCACGGGGGAATTAACTGTTATTATTAGGTTAACCGCAATTTTGCAGCATTCGATACAAAAATAACTGTTAATAAAGCTTTATCTGTATCCGACACTTACCATCCTTTGTTTTCATGACAATACAATAGGTAACAATGGCGTAATGAATGTCGGATACAATGCCACGACAATGACACATAGCAAGGTATTGGATAAATTGTCTGTAGGTACGCGACAATAAAGTACCAAATACGGCTGAATAATATGTGATATATCATTAACGTGATCATTTTTATTTTAACTCAAAACGGGTCTTTGTCAAAATTTGGGCGACAGTCACAATAGAGACACAATATATTTTGTTTTGTTGAAAGAATGTATTGAAGGAAACATACAATCAAATAGTTCCTGGATAATTAAAAACTAATTTAAAAACTGGAAAAGTTATATTTAATTTTATTTTTCTGATAAACATGATGACATTAAATAAGAATTAAATTCTTGGCAAGTATTTTTTTAATATTTCCATTTGTTGGCGTCAGAACAGAGAAGAGAAGCAAAGTTTTTCATTTGTTTATTAGAACAAAAAAGTCTCAATTATTTGTTGTTTATTTAGAAAAGTCTATATTCTATATTATACATTTTAAGTTTTTATCAGTATTGATGCTTATTAACCTGAAAACGGGACATTTTGGCGTCCCGAAGCTTTCCTCGGGGACACCGGGTCGGAGCAGCAAAAAAAGGGACGTATGGTAGGATCGTTTCTTGCATTAGGTACATACACTGATGGGGAAGAAGCCTTCTCTGATTTCCAAATCAACTGTATCCGTTAAGCTAAGGGCTGTTCCAAAATTTAAATATTATTACCCGTGCGTTCTCTCGGGAACAGAAAGAGATGGATACAAACTGCATATCTTTCTTTTTCCCGAGATATCGCACAGGTTTTGGAACGCAGCCCTATTAGGTCAAGACACTGAACAAGTGACGAGGTCGTCGCAAATTTTCTATGTTAGAAACATGGTTTGTAGCATTTGTAAAAGAAACAACTAATACATATAATATTTTATAAACATGACAAACTGTACAGAAAAACCGGAATAAAATTGTTTTGGTATGAGTGAAAATCGAACCTACGACCTCTGGATACAATGCTAACCTAATTAAATGATATGAATCATACTAAAACATGTTCCTAACTAACGCGTAAAAAGCTCTACACACATTTTTTTTAATTTACAGAATCTGAGTTCGGATTCTGAACTGCCGGACAGATTGGAGTATACCATCCGAATGAATAATGAAAATTTCCTCACGGGCATCACGAGCGCGCAGGACGGCACTTTCGGTCCGCACTCGCATTTCGGTAGTAATTTTATATATGTATTACACATTATATATTAAGATTTGGTAAAGCCTTCACATTAGTTACTATTTCTTATATATTTATTTTATTAGAGCACGACATGTGACTTTGTATCTACGAGGTGAGCAGATCTACAAAGTCCATTGTTCTTAAAAAATATTGATCGCTCCCACTATGCCGGCTAAATGATGCGATTAAGGGGAGCGACAATGACGAATTGCATTACGAGTATTTTTTAATATTCTCGCTGTGTTATCGTCAATCCAACTACCCATTTCGTAACCGCACCCTGAATGGAGACTACCACCTCGACAAGACATCGATGCAGTAGTCTCCTGAAAACCGGTGAACCTACAGACTAAAACCGAAACATGACTAGATCACTTGATGGTTTTTACATCTGTATGGCGTCCATTACATGCTCATGCCTACGTCATCCAATTCCATCATTATTCAGATTTTCATCAATTACTGTATGAATGTTCTGTCTTGGATTTATTTATTTAAATCTTTATTGCATACAAAATAGAAAGGCGGACTTACCCCCGTATTCTAAGACGTTTCCTTAACTCCACTCTTCACTCAAGGCGAGTCTGTCTCAACTTGCTTTTTATAGTTGACATTTGGTGGAAAGAGACAGACGTTCCTTGAGTGTAAAGTTAAGGATACGTCTTAGAATACGGGGGTTAATGCCGCTACAGTAACTGTGTGGCAAAACTGACAGCAAAACCTACCGTGTAATGGGCTTCGGTCGGTCGACCTAGGGAATGATACAGACCTTCCTTCCACATAAAACTACAGTTTGTATTAGTTTTAGCTATAAAAATGCTGCCATATTTAATATACGAATTCTTTATCTTGTTTAAATATATTGGAAGTTCAACAATTTCAACTCTAAAATGGTAGACTGACTCAAGTCCAGGTTGTAAAGTATAAATTGTAGTTGCAAATTTCTGTTAAAATCTTGATAACTGTTTATTATAAATCCAAGTATTCCAAATATATTTATTTTATAGAAAATGGTTTATGACACCTTTTAAATAAATCCCAACAACTGTCTAATTAGTCATTATACTGTTTATATATTAATATGTATATTATATGATATGTAGTATATTTTATGGTAGGTATTATACAGGTTGGCTTTGAATGGATGTACTTTATGCTAATATGAGGTTCTGCTGATCAAATCAAACAACTTTTCCCATGTGTTGCAAATGAAAAAAAAAATTGCCTTCTCCACACAAACTAGTAATGTTAGAATTACCAATTTGTTTGGGGAAGCCAACATTTTTTTTCATTTGCGGCACATGGTTCCATGGGAAAAGTTGTTCGTATTGATCAGTAGAACCTCATATTAGCCAAAAGTACATCCTTCCAAGTCACCATGTATATGTGTATAATCCATGTATTTGTATAGCATATGAGTAAATATATATTTATTAATAAATATAAATAAAAACTAGGTAATTATATTTTTTATTGCACACCTACCTAAACTTAATATTGTAATGTCCCGAAGGTTTGACTGTCAGATAATGCCCAACGGCATTAAGTCTGCCTTTGAATTATGCAATAAAATTTGATAAATAAATAAAATAATTTATGATTATTTAAAATAGATGATATATTACAGGTACACAATACATTGACTTCGCGGGATTGCAATGGGCAATAGATTCTTCGTTTCTAGGGTTGAAGTCAAAACAGCCAATCACTCAGGTAAATATTCTATGTATCTAACTTATAGTAGTCGACTTGACGCCCATACAGACGTATCTACTTCCAATATTACTTGGCTGTAAGTCGTAGTTCAGTTATTATTGTGAGTAAAAATATTTTTATATAAATATTATTGTGTAAATTACATTAAAAAACTTTTTTTCTGATTTCGAAAAAAAAAACAACACAGAAAGATTAATAATAAATTCAATGACCGACAAACATATTATTTACATCTGCGCAAACAGAAATCAATACAATGACCGACAAACATATTATTTACATCTGCGCAAACAGAAATCAATACAATGACCGACAAACATATTATTTACATTTGCGCAAACAGAAATCAATACAATGACCGACAAACATATTATTTACATTTGCGCAAACAGAAATCAATACAATGACCGACAAACATATTATTTACATCTGCGCAAACAGAAATCAATACAATGACCGACAAACATATTATTTACATCTGCGCAAACAGAAATCAATACAATGACCGACAAACATATTATTTACATCTGCGCAAACAGAAATCAATACAATGACCGACAAACATATTATTTACATCTGCGCAAACAGAAATCAATACAATGACCGACAAACATATTATTTACATTTGCGCAAACAGAAATCAATACAATGACCGACAAACATATTATTTACATTTGCGCAAACAGAAATCAATACAATGACCGACAAACATATTATTTACATCTGCGCAAACAGAAATCAATACAATGACCGACAAACATATTATTTACATCTGCGCAAACAGAAATCAGGGGCCTATAATAGGCTATTTGACTCCTTTTTAAAACTCGTTTTATTTAATTCTTCATTACATAATAAGCACACTACATTTATATTTCCGAGATGTCTGCTCTATTATTAATAAAAATCAATGTTAAAGTTTGAATTTCCACAATGGCGCTAAAACGCTGTTTCGCAGTCTATGTCAAGTGTGACGTCATACGCAAGTAAACAAACAAGTACAGATTAATTAATCTCCTATATATTGTACTCTATTCTATTTCATCCACATGATTTATAATCTGTGTATTGTTTTGTTTACTTGCGTGTGACGTACCACCAGTCATCAAACAATCAAAGATGTTTTTTGAAATAAAATTGTAAAAAATATTCAATTTTATTTCGTGTAATCTACAAAAGATATACATAATTTAGTATAAAATAAAGTGAAATATGTTTTTTTTATGCCATTGTCTGATAGGATGACCACAATTTATAGTATATTTTTAATGTAGTCAAATAGCCTATTATGAAACCATTCTTTGACCGTCTTCGCTTGTCCGAGCTCGTTTGCGAATGCAATAAAGACTGATATATCACATTACAAGCGAACACAATGGCGGTCTTTGAAGTGTCATTATGTCATAATTAGGCTATATGAGTCCGGTCGCGTAACAGGAACATTTTCGGTTGTTGACTCGACTATATATTTCTGCTGTCGCGAACTTATTTGCTGCCGACACGTTGTTTAGAAAACTACTAGTAATATCGTGCTTTATTTTATTAATTCGGAAAACAAACTGATATAATACATTTTATAAATATTATATATTTATAAAATGTATTATACATATATTTTATAATATTTTTTAACAAACATTGCCAGTCAAGTTTTCACAGGTGTTATTGATATAAAAGCCAATTGCTAATAAAAAATATAAGATAGTATAAAAATATAAGAAAGTATAAAAATAAGATTAAAATATTAGTATAAAGAGCAATTATATAATAAAAAGCTTTAGCAAAAGAGGCTTTTAAAGGGCAGGGTCACATCAACCAGAAGGGGCATTACGAGACGTAATCGAATATTCCGTGTTTATACGCCGTAGGATCACTCGATACTCGATGTCATCAAATACTAACTTTTGTTATAATAATAATAACAGTGTGATTGCCCCGGCTCCGCTGGTCACATATTTTATGGAAGAACACATCCTACTTTTAATTATGAAACATCTACCTATAAATTACAAAAGTTTAGTAATTACTATAAAAAAAATGTGTCTAACCATCTAAATAAAAAAAATACAAAGCACGTGTCTATTAGTTTTAAAAGAGCTCACAAGAGGGTTTCATTGGTGTATCGCCCGTCTTCCCTGACTTACGATTCAGTTTGGCAAACCATCCCCGCCTTCTTTTGTAATTTCTAATAATGCTAAGCACTTATTATTTATTATGATAAAAATTAACACCACATAACCATCGTTAAATAAGTTCCGGGACTAACAATGAAAACAACATTTTATCCGCAAAATTCTTTATTATTCATCAACATAATCTCCTTCAAGTGTAATACAATCATTCCAACGCTTCTCTAACTTTTCAATGCCATGTTTGTAGAACGATTTGTCTTTTGACTCAAAATGAGCCTCAGTAGCAGCGATCACCTCCTCATTCGAGCCAAATATTTTTCCCTGGCGCATCTTTTTGAGATCCGCAAAGAGCCAGTAGTCGCTGGGGGCCAGATCCGGCGAGTACGGAGGATGGGGAAGCAGTTGGAAGCCCAATTCGTTGAATTTGGTCATCGTTTTGATTGACTTGTGGCACGGTGCGTTGTCTTGATGAAAGATGACTTTCTTCTTCTTCATGTGTGGGCGTTTTCTCGCTATTTCGGCCTTCAAACGATCCAATAACACCATGTAGTAGTCGCTATTGATGGGTTTTCTTTTTCAAGGCAGTCAATGAAAATTGCACCATTCGCATCCCAGAATACGGACGCCATCACTTTGCCGGCCGACTGTTGTGTTTTTTGACGCTTCGGGCGGCTTTCACCGGTCGTACGCAATTCAGCTGACTGCCGACTTGACTCCGGAGTGAAATGGTGAATCCATATTTCGTCCACTGTCACATATCGACGCAAAAAATCCTGTTTATTGTGAGTAAACAGTGCCAAACAACTCTCCGAATCATTGATACGTTGTTGCTTTTGTTTCATTGTGAGCAAACGCGGCACAAATTTGGAAAAAACCTTTTTCATAGCCAATTTTTGGTGCAAAATAGTAAATGCACTACCAGTTGATATGTTCACCATCTTAGCTATCTCGCGCATTTTCATTTTGCGGTCACCCATCACGATTTTCAATACTTGCTTGGTGTTTTCGGGAGTTAATGCCTCATTTGGCCGACCCGAACGTTCCGCATCATTTGTATCAGCACGACCGCGTTTGAAGTCAGCATACCACAGACAAATGGTTGTTTTCGACGGAGTAGAGTCCGGATAACGTTTTTCAAGCCATTGCTGAGCTTGAACAGTGTTTTTTTCCATTAGAAAACAATGTTTTATCAACACACAAAACTCGTTTTGGTCCATTTTTTCACGATTGCAAAGGTAGCGTTACTTTAACCACTATAGCTTTCTTGGTTATGTTTCGAATTACATCAAATTTTGACACATCTCATCTAAAGGTTGGTACTTCTGAACCTTGGTATATACATGGCATTATTAGCGCCATCTCTACGCTAGTCCCGGGACTTATTGAACGATGTGGTATCAAGTCCGTTATCGAGATATTAATTTTCCTCAAATTCCATTTATGATATCAAATAACTATTTACGTCAAGTAATTAAAAAGTATTTTCACAGAAAGTAATAATACAAGAGTTTCCGTATGTGGACGCTAGAGGGGTTATGAATGAGATTGTTGTGGAGATCTTAAAATTAAACACCATGATGGCCTTGTTTCTGCCGTTCATATTCCTGTTCACTCGACTATTAGATGAACGATCTACCGGAGTTCAGGTTTGTAAAATACCAATACATTAATACAATATTTTTCTTTACCGGATTCCAAAAGGAATAGATATAATTTTATTGTTTAATTTCATGTTATATTTAAGTAATTGGGAATAATTGTTATTAGCATCTACTTCCCCCAAAAACATTATGAAATCCCTCTGTAAACTCGGACATTGATTCATTGACAGTCTATACTATACATAATAAAGCTGAAGGGTTTGTTTGTTTTGGTTGAACGCATTAATCTCAGAAACTACTGGGTCAAACTAAAAATTATTTTAGTGTTGGATAGCCCATTTATCAAGGAAGGCTATAGGCTATCAAATAATCTATAACATCACGCTACAATCATGTTGCAAATACGGGAAAAATATCCTTTTGAGTGCTTCAGCATTTGAGAGCAAACAAACTCTTCACCTTATAATTTTAGTGAGTATAGGTTATTAATAGTTGAATATTATATTATTAATTAATAAATAATTATGACAAGGCCCCTATACACATGCGATAGGTATAATATTTAAAATTATATCAAATATCAGCACAGTCTATTTTTTGTGTTAAATTTTAACTGTATTTAATGTACCTTCATTATACATAAATATTGATCGTGACTTTAAATATTTAAAGTGCGAGAGCCTATCTATACTAATAACAAATACTTATTTCAGGAATTAATGAAAATGATGGGCGTTTCCCCGAATATGCTTGGCCTAGCTCATTTTGTAAATTGTTTGCCATCGGTTTTAATCTATGCATTCGGGGGCGCCATCTTTTTGAAGGTGTCAGACAATCCACTGCTGCCAGAGACAAACTTTGTGCTAATAGTCGTCACCTTGGCTCTACACTACTGTAGCGTTTTGTCTATGGCATTTGCTGCAAGTTATATTGTGCAGAATTGTAAGTTGAAGAATTCGCATTAAGACTGTTTTTAATTTATAAAGTCCCTCGAGAGGCCGCCATCTTGTTAAAGGCGTCAAATAAACAAATATCTGCCGTTTGACGAATTATTCCCACATGCCCCCTTATGTAGTTTTGATAACAATGTAACATTTCAGTGAACTACAGCACGACGATAGCTTCCTTCTCGTTTCTAATGTTGATCATGCCGTCTCAAGTCGTTGATCGTTTACAAATGAACAGCTTTCTGTTACATCTGACGGGGATATTCCCGCACACCCCCATGTTATGGTTTTGGAGAGAAGTGGGTGCCCAAGAACTGTATGGTAAGTTTATTTTCGTAAATTTTCAGCAAAAGCAAAGCTTTATGTACTGTTATTTAACATTTTTATTTTATTTATTTAATTTTAATAATAATATTACAAAAATAAAGTAAAGTAAAGTAGTATAGCAATGTGTGTTTGAAAAAAACTTACACTCAATGTGTGTCAGGATTTTTAATCATTTGCCCAAATATCTTAGTGCGTTTCCACTAACATTACATAAACCGAAACTGTATACATGGTTATTAGACAAATGTTTCTATTCATTTAAAGAATATTTTGATAATAGAACGATAGGTACCCCAAATATTAGCATTTGGTGGTAATGCTGTAATTATAATAGTAGGAATTATAATACAATATACGTAAAATAAGATTAATTTGGAAATATTTGCACTAAATTTATTGTGGCAGCTTCTGATGATACTAACTAACATACTAATAACTATCTCTACTCAGAAAAGGGCAAATAAATAATTTCATTTCATTAAAGGGTTGCGCGAAACGATTAGTTAGACATTTTTCAATGTCTTTATAGCTTCTGAAATAAAAGTGTAGGTGTAGATTCTAGCTATTTGATTCTGATTACCTAATTAATTCATTTAGGTATGCCAGTGACGGTAGTGAGTTTTTAATATGTATATGTTTATTTTAGGTCAAGGTGTAACATTCCTAACAATGTTTACACGTCACAGTAAGGTTAGCGCGGCGGTGTGGTACTCCATACTTATGTTGGTAGTACACACTAGCCTGTTTTTGATGCTCGCCTGGTACCTCGATAAAGTTCGCCCGGGAAAATATGGCGTCGCTTTGCCGTGGAACTTCTTATTCCAGGTTAGTATACTTAGGCTTTGTTTTTCTTTAGCATTTGTAGAGGGATTCCTTGAGGGTAGCTCGAAGACTGTAGACGCGTGTTTCTGTTATATTTATCAAATTTAATTTTATTGAATATTATTGTGCAAAAGGGTACTAATTTTGTAGAATAAGTATTCGTATAGTAATATTAAATGTGAGAAGTGTAACATTTATGCAGTGATCTTGGTGTTTGGGCTATCTCAACGAATCTCTTTATCTTCAACTAGCTGTGCTCGCGACTTCGTCCGCGTGGAATAGTTATTTTTTTATCATATAAACTTTCATCCCCTATTTTATCCCCTTGGGGGTAGAATTTATCAAAATCCTTTCTTAGCGGATGCCTACGTCATAACATCTACCTGCATGCCAAATTTCAGCCCGATCCGTCTAGTGGTTTGGGCTGTGCGTTGATAGATCACTATGTCAGTCAGTCACCTTTGAGTTATATATATTTAGATTATTCTTTAATACATATTTTTTGTGTATCTTGAACCGTTTTCACGGCGCACGCAACGGAAGGCTTCAAAGATGAAATAATTTCTCCCGTTTTTTACACATTTACCACTATATCTTTGCTCCTATTGGTCGTAGCGTGATGTTATATAGCCTATAGCCTTCCTAGATAACTGGACTATCCAACACAAAAAGAATTATTCAATTCGAACCAGTAGTTTCGGAGATTAGCGCGTTCAAACAAACAAACAAACAAACAAACAAACTCTTCAGCTTTATAATATTAGTATAGATAAAATGGCGGTACCCATTTTACTGTCGATTATTTCCTCTTTCACTTGACACTTCACGCATCACTATACCGTATGTTTGCATATGGTCATGTGGTCATTCCTAATTCTAACCTAGTCCTTTCCTTATTCCTTTCCATCCTATTACCTACTTACTGCTTAATTTGTCCCAAAGGTTTGACTGGTAGAGAATGCCTAGCGGCATTAAGTCCGCCTTTGTACTAAATTTGTGGAATAAAGTTTTTAAATAAATAAATATCCCACTTTCACTTTTATTCTCGAAAATTTTTGAATCTACCCTCAACGTGACATTGGCAAAATTACGCGCACGCGTAGAGGCCATTAACATAAGGTAATAATAATAAAAAGCATTTGTAGAACCAGAGGTATTTGGATTTTGTTAGGGAGATTATGTAATTCAAAACTGCGTTTTACTGCATTTACCAACACGCACAAATATGTGTGTAGTAAAATATCGTTGATTTTGACAAAAAATGGCAGATGAACAGAAGTGTTTTATTTTTGTTTTGGATTTTGACGAAGTTATAAGCCAATTATTATTTATGAAACTCGGCATGTGACTTTGTCATGCCCTGATGGTAAGCAGACCTACATGAATGGGGCCGATCAATACATTGTTGTTTAACAATAGGTTATTTCAAAACACAAATAAGCCTTATGAAATATTAAAGTAATGAACCGTAAAGTAATTACAATTAGGTATGTACGTAGTTTAATAAAGGGGAAAGCTGTGCAATTTGAAGGGGCTTCGGTGCTCTGTTCTTTGCACTTTGAGATCTGTGTCGCAAGGAAAAAGTTAAAAGCAAAATTTTCGTTATGCAAATTCATTTTTATCGCCGCCACATCCTCAATCACATTACCCTTGCATAGTAGGAGATTGATCGCTCCCACTATGCCGGCTATCTGACGCGGTTTCGAAATTGGCGGAACGAATTTGCATTCCAAGTTTAATAGGCTAGGGGACTACCACCTCGACAAGAAATCGATGCAATAATCTCTTGAAGCCAGTGAACTCACAGACTAAAGCCGAAACATAGCTAGGTCACTTAAAGTTTTTTGCATCTAAAACAATGTGTAATTATAATAAATACCTACGTTTACAGAAGAGTTACTGGTCAGATCAGAAGGTGTGCCCCAACGTATCAGAAGACGACGAGCAAATAGTGCAGTCAGAAGACGCGAGCTACTTCGAGGATCCTCCGCAAGACGCAGACGTGGGCATCAGGGTGGTTGGAGTCAGCAAGGTGCGTATCCTCAGCCGGACTATCCAGTGCTGGACACAGGTCTCTCCCAAGCGCAATTCTCAAGGGAATGTCTAATTCTACCTAGTAAAACATGTTATGATGTTATTAACACCTAATCTTTTTAGGTGAGATCAAGGTCTATAACGTTAGGTGGACCGACCGGTCTCGTTACCACCGCCCATACAGATGCAAAAACCGTTAAGTGACTTAGTCATGTTTCGGTTTTAGTCTGTGGGTTCACCGGTTTTTAGGAGACTACTGCATTGATTTCTTGTCGAGGTGGTAGTCTCCTTTCAGGGTGCGGTTACGAAATAGGTAGTTGAATTGACGATAAGGCAGCGAGATTATTAAAATGTACTCGTAATGCAATTGGTCTTTGCTTGTCGTACTCCAATAAAAAAAAAAAGAAATTTCTTCAATATCGGATTTGTTTCGTTTGATTGATTCACTTTCGTGTTTATATATTATTTTAGGTCACACTAAGCCTATATAACTTCGCTAGGGCTACCAACCGGTCTCATTACCACCGCCTATGGCTACAGGTGCAAAATACGTCAAGTAACCTATTGATGATTCGGTTTTAGACTATGGGTTCACCGGTTTTCAGGAAACTACTGCATCTTTTTCTTGTTGAGGTGGTAGACTCGTTTCAGGGTGCGGTTACGAAACAGGCGTTAGATTTTTTTTCTATAAATCAGCGATTTAAATAGACTCGTAATGCAAATTAGTCTTTGTCGCGGCTATTACGTAACTCAAAATGGGTGCCATCATTATTGTTAAACAACAATGAAGTTTGTAGACCTAATTACCAACAGGTAGATACAAAGTCACATGCCGTGTTCCATAAAAAAAATGTGGTAATTTTGTATCCATCTGATGGTAAGCACACCTACAAAGTCCATAAATAGGGTCGATCAATACTATCTTGTTTAATTGCACTCACCATCTTATTTTTGTTTTTTTTTTCAATAATCTGAATACTGTCATTATTGTCTATTAGCATGGATATAGATTTGTAGTGTTTGTAGGTTTACGGTTCCGGAAAGAAGGCGAAGACGGCCGCCTTGTCGCGCGTGTCACTCAACATCTACAAGGGGGAAATCACGGTGCTGGTGGGGCACAACGGCGCCGGGAAGACCACCCTCATGTCCATCATAGCCGGTAACTATACTCATAGCCGGAGGTTCCACTCCAACAAATATACTTACAATTATATATAACTACTAGCTGACCCGCGTAACTTCGCCTGCGTAACTTTAACCGTTTACGCAGCGCACTCAACGGAAGCTCTCAAAGTCAAAGTTAAAATCATTTATTTCATGTAAATCTTTAAAAAAAAGTTTAACAATGAGGTCTTAGAGTGCGTTTGGTTAGGCAGCTATTCATTAACAAAAGAACGACACATATTAATTGAACTTAAACACGATGGAATGGAAATCTTAATATGAAAATTACTACCGAACCGAACACACACTACATAACCAACTAGTGTAAGACTAGGTGGTTAGCTGATTCCATTGATCTATCATTCATTATCTGCCATATAAGGGAGCCACCAAGGCGACCAACTTCACCGACCATATCCACACATTAAATATTTAATTTAAACACATTAAAGATTTTTTTTTGGTCGGTAAATTTAAGATAAGCAAAATTTATAGTATTTAAGCGTACTATCCTACTCATAGAATAGTATATAGTACCAGGTATGAAATTATAATACAGATACTATTATAATTATAGTACAAAATGCAACCCTATACCGATGACATTGTAGGCATGACGAGCGCATCGGAGGGCAGTGTGTATGTGAACGGCCTGGAGTCCGTGCGGCACCGGCTGGCCGTGCGCCGCGACCTGGGCCTGTGTCCGCAGCACAACCTCGCCTTCTCCAACATCACCGTCATGGAGCACATAATGCTCTTCGCCATGGTCAGTTATCTAATACTGCTAACAGACGCCCCAACGCCGGTCCGACCACCCGACAGGCCTACGCGCGACCCGACCTATAGCATCCGACCGCGCCGTGTGGTCGGGTGCGTCGGCGACCAGGTGCCTTAATCCAAGTTTGCAACCGCTAAACACGACAAAAAGTTGCGTAAACTATATATATTGAAATATAAGTACTATCTTGTTAATTATAGAGTTGAAATTCCAATGCTCCAAATATGTTCAAACTTGCGAAGAATTCGTGAATTTCAAGATGGCGGCGTAATTATAGCAAACCTAATACAGTCTATAGAACCATTGGAATAGAACTTATATTTCCATATTTATAGTTAAAGCAACGTCTTGTCGTGTTTCTTGGAATAAGGCCCCTGACCACTGCCGACTAGTAATAATAATATTTTTGTCGGGCCGATCGGGCTACACACGTTCCAACTTGGTCGTAGTCGGGCGGTCGGACCTGACAAAGTTGGGGCGTCTGTTAGCAGTTTAATACAAGTTTTGTTTTTATCAAGTTCACATAACATTTTAAGATACAGACCCGTTCTTTAAGTTTATAGAAACAAGAGTTAGAAGCGATCCGCTCTTTTAAAAAACTTAGTTCACTTGTATATTTAGGTGGGAGAAAGGTCTCTATAGCTTCGTTAGGCCGACCAACCGGGTTATCACAATCAAACAAGTTGCAAACAATGTCAAGTGATTGGTTTTGAGGAGACTATTGCATCGATTTATTGTTGAAGCGGTGGTCTCCTTTCAGTAGGTCTACCACAAGTATTTGTAGTACCACGACTGTAGTAGAAACTGTTTGCAAACACTTGTGGTAGAGCTGAGCTTGAGGGTGCGCTTTTGAATCTGGCAGCAGAATTTTATTTTACTTACGAAGTAGTTACTTAATCATTTTTGTATAAACTATAGGTACTATAATTTACATATACGTTGTGGGCGGAAATATGCGCCAGTTGATTAGACATTACATTAAAAAATACTACAGTTTTTAGATAACCCGGGTTGTTACTATGAGTTTTTAATTTAAAAAAATCTCTTGTTTGACAACACCACTGTAGTGCCTCGATGAGTGTTCGGCCCCAGTTACACTATAGAGTTACACTTATGATACTGTTTATAGATTGAGTCTATTCAAACACCGCGAGGCACTGGCCACTAGTCCCTTGTAGACTCAGAATATCATCTGCTTGATATGGGGGAATAAAACCCCACCTGGGTAACCTAAGGCCGTCCAAGCACCGTTATGGTACTTACATATATAATTACCATACATTATGAAACTTTTACAACAGTTAAAAGGAAAAACCTACGCCGAATCCAAAGCTTCAGCATACGAATGGATATCCAAATTGAAATTAGAAGGCAAAGAAGACTGCCACAGTGAATCCCTCTCCGGGGGAATGAAACGACGACTGCAGCTTGCGTGCGCGCTGTCCGGGGGAGCCTCGGTGCTACTGCTGGACGAGCCCACGTCGGGGCTGGACGTGGAGACCAGGCGACAGCTGTGGGACTTGTTGTTGGTAAGTCTAATTTTTTTGTTAACCGACTCCAAAAAAGGACATTATCAATTCGGTATGTATTTTTTTTGTTTGTCACCTAAGAACTCGGTCATTTATAAACCGATTCCAAAAAAAAATTTTAATAGTAAGAATATACTTTTAGATTGTTCCCATATCAATTTAACCATAATCGATTCAGAACTTAGGTTTTTAAATTAAAATAACTGGAACAAATATGTTGTTCAGTGGTGTTTACATTCACTAGAATAGTCCAATGAACTGCCTACCTTTCAGATTTATCATCAGATGATGCATTATAATAATAATAATACTATGTAGGGCAATTTACACATATTGCTCGGGTCACAACCTATGTTCTAGGCTTGTACTATGAAACAACAATATAATACATATCATATTTTATAAACACCCAGACCATGGTAAACTGTACCGAACATCGTACTAATATTTTTTGCCATAGGTGAGAATCGAACCCACGACCCACGGATACAACGCCAAAGACGCAACCACTAGTCTACGGAGGCGGTTACAGCGATATCCATCATAATTACCATCTCCGTGGTGTAGTAGTTACGCTTTGTATCTGTAGGTCGCAGGTTTCATTCCCACTTGCAATACAATGTTAGTACATAATTCTGTACAGTTTCCCGCTGTCTGGGTGTTAATGATATTTATACTTATATTATAAAGATATTTTTTTTATTGTTTGTTCTGGAGGAACTCAAAAACTGCGGTTTTATAATGATTAAAATGGGTTATATTTTTGACAATTTATTTTATGATGTGATTGGCAACATCTAACCATTTTTTTTAGTATACTTTACATAAATTTATAAAATAATAAAGATATTCGCCCTATAAGCGATAGAGCCACTCTAGACTGGCAGAGAGTGGTAGTGTTCCGAGAACGCTGCCTCTTTGAATTTCCAGACTTACCTTTTGAAGAAAAAAAGCTCCGGGGCGCGATTTTCCGGTCTTATCCTTTAAGATTTTAGAAAAAAAAAATCGTTTGCGACACATGGTTCCATGGGAAAAGTTGTTCCATTTGATCAACAGAACCTGGTATTAGCCCAAAGTACATCCTTTCAAATTCACCCTATTTATTGTCTATCTATCCAACGCTCGCAGAGTCTCCGCGGCAGTCGCACGGTGTTGCTGAGCACCCACTTCATGGAGGAGGCGGATGCGCTGGGCGACCGTGTGGCCGCCGTACACGCGGGCACGCTGCGGTCCTTCGCCACTCCCATGTTCCTCAAGCGAGCCATAGGTATGCTTAATGTGACCATTTTATTTTTTGCCAAAACGGGACTATTTCAAAATTATGGCGACAGTCACAATAATGAAACAAATTGCATTATGTTGCAAAAATTAAAACGAAGGAAAAAAAATGTATTATTATATTTATCATAACTAGATTGTTAATCAAAATGAAAATTCTTTATTACATTATTTGTAGGTGTTATAAATTAGGTAGGGCGGAAATTATATTTTTCTCGTGAGAATTATTATTTAATTTGTCCACAATTTACTAAATAGTTCAACTATCAATAATTGTTCGCTTAACTAACAAAACATTTAGAAAGGATATATGTATATAGATTACTAGAATTTATTAGTGTTTGTCCTTCTGAATCTGAAAACGGGACAATTTGGCTTTGGGTACACACCGGGACAGAGTAGCGAAAAAAGGGACAGTCCGTTTAAAACGGGACGTATGGTCACGTTAGGTGTATGAATCTACACAGACCAAGTGGCTAGCTCGTCGCGGATGGATAGACTCAATAACTTATCTATAAACAGTTTCTCACAAGTTGGTATAGTGAAACTGGAAACGACATTATAACGTGCTCTTCGAGGCACTATAGTAGTGTTGTTAAACAAATGTACATATTTTTTTAGATTAAATACTCATTGGTACACACCAGGGTTTGAACCATGGACCTAAGAGTTTTTCAAGTCTAAGGTCTAAGCAACTCGGCGCACCACGTACACATATCTACTACGTGTATTATACTGGTCAGTTAAATCAGACAAAGTCAGTTACAAACTGACTATGTCTGATTTAACTGGTAAAAAAATTTGTCATACACTGGTAAAAAAAAAAAAAACATCAAATTTTTTTTTAAAAGTTTTTTTGGTAACAGATGACTGAAAAATGGTCTACTGCTGAAAGATTACTTAAGAATACGCCAGTTATGATCGCAAAGTCTGAGTTTCCCATACAAAATAAACCCTCACATTTGCAAAGTTTTTCTACTATACTGTTTGTCGTAGAATTTAAATAATATTTTTGTTAGTCATTGTTATTATACACGAAGATATAGATAGAGAAAGTGCCTATGAGGCTTTAATCGCGTGTCCAAACGCGAGAACACAACATGGCCGTTCGCCATACAAAATCAAATCAAAAAGTGAGAAAAAAAATCGATAGTCTGTAAATATTATTTTCTACAAAGATTATATGCAATTCAAATAAGCCTTGTAGTTGTTTAAGTACGTAACAAGCTACTCAGGGGCGCAGCTACCGCCGTATCTGCCGTATCAATTATACGGGGCCCCCAACGTGCGTATGCAAAATTAATAAAAACTTCCAAATTTTTATTTTATTTCAGAAATGACAAAAGTCAAAAAAAGCTATTTCTTATTTACCCGCGTAAAGCGAAAATTTTCCATGGAATAAGTGACAGATAGATAATTATGAGGAATAAATATTTCTTTTAATTTTGTGCAAATATTTTTTTTTGTGAGAAATCTTTACTAAGGGCCCCCAAACATTTTTTTATACGGGGCCCCGCCAAGGCATGCTACGCCACTGAAGCTACTATTTATTTATCTAAAAATTATTTATTGTACAAATTTACTTCATTTTCTTAATAGGTATAAATAATATATAAAGATCGGCCCCTGTAGTAAGCGCTCAACAGTAATAAATTGCTAGATTTGTCGAAATTTAATATACGGAGTTATGAGGATGGGTTAATCCCTCCGCTGGGTACCCTGTCTCGGGAGCCAAATAGGCATCCTGGATGCTATTTATTATTTATATTATATCTTGCCGCTGTACTGGGAAGCAGATTTTGCGTAATCCAATTCGAAACGTCGTACATATATTTTTTAGACTTTATTTAGTTCTATGTTAATGTGACTGGAAATAAACAGCAATTAAGCAAAACATTTCTACAAAGACATTTGTCTCCAGGGACCGGATACCGCCTCTCTCTGACGTTGAGCAAGTCGGCGGAGGAGTCGGAGATATCCAAGGCCATACAGGGAGAGGTCCCGGACGCCGTGCTGTCGGACCGCACCGCCACCACGCTCACGTACAAGCTGCCCGCGCACTGCACTGACAGGTTCCCGCAACTCTTCCACCAGCTGGAGCACAACAGAACACAACATGGCGTCGAAACTATTGGGGTGGGAGTCACTACTCTGGAAGAAGTATTTTTGAAGTAAGTTTAAAGTGTTAATAATGCTCGGGTATCCGACCAAATACCTAAAGTCGTATTTTTAATTAGACGAAGTCACCTGACGTTGACTGGGTTGTCAGGTTGTGATGAAACAAAAATAGTGCTGTGACAAAGTGAATGATTGAAACAATCATATTATAATTATTATCAACATGCTACTTTATAGCGTCGGTAGCCTAGTGAGTGGTTTGTACGCCGGAATATAGGGTACCGGGTTCCAATCCTAGTCGTGCTATGTAGGTACCAATGAGTTTTCGTACTTTTCGACGACTACGTATAGTACCTACGTTTACCGAGTGCTCTAACGGTGAAGGAAAACATCGTGAGGAAACCTGCAAGTCTGAGATGATTAATTCTTCGAAGACTTCAACATCCAATAGGACAGTGGTGAGGCTATGGCTTCTCCTTACGTGCAGTGTAATGATAATGAAAATAAAAAATTACGCTTATTACAATTGTTTTTATTCATCGTCATCAGACATAAAATCATCACTGTCGCTGTCGGTGACATTAATTATTCACCTGTCTGAAACACTGTCGATCATGTGGCGAGATTATACATTTTGTCTTCTTCTTTTATTGTATGAGCCACGCAGCTACTCCATTTTTCAGCGGTTACATGTTTAAGTCCTTCTTCGAAAAGATGTTATGACTTCTGTCATTTCAAACATTTTGTTATTTCTTGCAACATATCCTTTAGCCTGCGCCGAAACCAGCTCAATGGGATTAAGCTCACAGTGGTATGGGGGCAGACGTAAAACAATAATACCAAGCTCCGCTGCCATCTCATCCACAGCATACTTGTAGCAGTGTTCTTGTTTGTGCTGCCGTACAATGTCTATAAGAGTAGCTTTAACCATTTTTGCCTCGAATGGGATATTCTTGCTCGTTAGCCACTCTTGTATTCTTGGTTTAGTCAAGACATTGTAGACAGCGATTCATACCAGTAGATATCGACCCACTTTTATACAGTAAAATAAAAATATAAATAGTTCCATTTTTTGTATAGTAAGATAAGATTAACGATGTACTCATTCATATAATCATTAATTCCTGTCATTGAACGAAAACAGAACGCATCATTACTACATTTAACATGGCAACATTATTTTACAAAATGACGTTAGCCGCTGTCAGTTGACTTCGTCTAATTAAAAATACGACTTTACGGTCGGACACGTCGGATATAGCATCCGACCGCATCGGGTGCGCCCGCGACCCGACCACCGCCCACCAGTAATAACAATAATAATGTCGGCCCAACCAGCACACACGTTCCAACTTGGTCGTAGTCGGGCCCAACCAAGTTGGGCTTCTGTTAGCGGCGTAAGTTCAAGTAAATGTTAACCAATATAACAAATAAAACAGAATACAATAAAAAAAAATAGTTTATAAAGATGATTAAAAACGTTAAAACGTTGACGTTATATCCGGAGTTTGCGGGTTAGCTTACTACTCATGGAAGTCATATTGGTTTTCGGTCTGACATCACTAACAACAGTTTGATATTCCTATTCACCTCACACTTCAGTCCTGCCTTAAATATTGGTTGTTGACATACTTGAGGATGACCTCACCAAGGTCGAGGTGCCTGTAGCTTCTCGGTTCCAGGTAAGCTTGTCCTAGGTAGATGCCGCATGGACTCGGGCTCATTACCACAGAATCTGCATGTGAGAAGATCCCGCATGCAGATTTTTATAGTACGTAGCACTCATGGCAAATAATATTAGTGCGTCTTTCTGTAGTATGTCATGGTCTGGGTATTTTTAAAATATAATATAGTTTAGTATCGTTGTTTCTGGTAAACATACTACAAGCCTAGAGCTTAGTCTGTGTTCAGGGTAATAAGTGTAAAGTCAAGAAAACAAGAAAAAAGAAGTTGGATTTACACTATTCGTTTTTACTTTTGTTTTTGAAAGCCCCTCGTAGTTTATGCTAATTATTAATAATCCATAAATTCAGATAATTTTTGGTCAATAAAGTTAATTTTGTAACTGTAGTATAGTTTCTACAACTCTTTTACTAGTTAGAATAGAACAGAACAAAATAACGTTGGCGTTGAAACTATTGAGGTAGTGGTTTACAGTTTAACCAGATAGAAAGAACATTATCATATCAATTATCAGATTGGTAAAACTAACAAGTGTCTTGAAATAAGATAAATTCACAAAATAAGTTTATTTATTTTATTTTTCAAAAAAGGTACAACACGACAACAAGTTAAGTACATATTAATGGCACATTTTTTAAAGGATACAAGGTAAACTTGGAGTCCTTATAAGAGCTATACTCAACATCAAACTAAATATATTATTAACACGTTAGACAAATCAAATTAAACATTAAATAAAAACATAAATTCCATATCAAACTGAGATTTGCACTAAATTAGTACTAAACATTTTAAATACTCGTACATTAAATAAATTTAATTCAAAACATAAATTAAAAAACTTAAATTAAATCTTATTTAGTTTGTAACTGTTGAACCAGCCAAAGTGTCTATCTTTACGTTTTAAATGAAACAGTAAAATAATTGAACGCATTTAATTACAGATTGTGCAGCGATACGGATTCATCGGATAGCGATGTTACCAGCAACAATCACGGGGACGCAGGCACGGGTAAGTTTACAAATATTTTGTCGATTTTGTCTAAAAGTTACAAGTCACACCTAAACAGAGCACATTAACATGTGAAATGTATCAAGGCGGTTTAAATTATTTACACTATTATTTAAAAAGTATAATAAAAATACTCAAAATCCCGACAGTAATATTCAGTCGAAAGTTGTAATTTGGTATAGTTCGAAAGTTGTAATTTGGTATAGTTCGAAAGTTGTAATTTGCAGTAGAAATTAGTGTCTGTTATGTTCGAAAAAATAATATCAGTTTAAAAATAAATTATTAATTAGATCGATTCTGTTAATCCATAATACCTACAAATACTTTAAATTTAATTTTCTTCCCCAAATAAATCAAATAGTCAAATCAAACTTTTTTCCAATTTTTACCATTCCTATAAAAACTTCGCCATATTGCTGA
Organism: Monopis laevigella; assembly: GCA_947458855.1. NCBI lineage: Eukaryota > Metazoa > Arthropoda > Insecta > Lepidoptera > Tineidae > Monopis > Monopis laevigella. The sequence continues at coordinate 2,671,545 of OX381582.1, forward strand.
TAACTTTGAAACTAAATTCTTTATATCTTTTATAATTTTTCAGAAACAACTTTCAATAGAGTGCGTGGCTTAGCACTGTACATGAGAATAGTAATGGTTCTGTTCGTACGACAAGTAAAGGCCACCTTATCTGACAAATTGCAGTTTTTGTTAATGGTAAGTACTCAAATAATGTAGCTACTATATATAATAATATATTTAATATTAGCAAAGCTCGCGGGCTTACCCGTCGTTTTTTTTTATTTATTTATTATTTATTAGCCTTTATTTACTGATAAATACAAGTTTAACAAAATTAAATATATAAATATTGAAAAGTAGAAAAATAAAAAACATTGGTAACAGACTAAACAAGGTAGGTATTATCAGTATGCCCTCTCGACAAAGGCCTCCTCCAGCATTTTCCATTGGGATTTTTCGTGGGCCAATCGCATCCATGTTGGACCTCCCACTGTCCTAAGATCATCCTTCCATCTTCTAAATTGACGACCCCTTTTTCTTGTGCCATCTCTAGGATACCATTCTGTGATTTTTTTCGACCATTTGAATCTTTTTTCCCTAATCATATGTCCTGCCCATCTCCACTTAAGTAGCCCCACTTTCCTTTTTACATCTTCCACTCCAGTTATGACTCTTATATCTTCATTTCTAATCCTGTTTTTTCTAGTAATTCCGATCATGCTTCTTTCCATTCCTCTTTGGCAAACTTGTAAAGAATTTGTGTTACCATTATTTAGGTTCCAGCTTTGACTACCATATGTCAAACAAGGCAGAATGCAGGTGTTGAATACTCTTCTTTTGTCCGACATACGGTAATTTTTGTTCTTCATAACTTCCTTCAAAGACCAAAATCTCCTCCATGCGCTGGATGTTCTAGCTTTTATTTCTTCGTTCATCTGGTCATTGAAAGAAATATACTGGTCTAGGTAAGTATATGATTCTACATAATCGATTTTTTCACCTTCGATCATTATGTCAACCTGCACTTCATTGAAAACTATTTTTGTTTTTGTCTTATTTATACTAAGGCCTACTTTCTTGCTCTGTATAGTTAGTTCTTGAAGCATATACTGAAGTTCGCGTGAAGTGCTCGATACAAGAACTATATCATCCGCAAATCTTAGGTGGGTTAAACGTTCTCCGTTGATAATTCTACCACACTCATTCAATTCCATGTTTCTGAACACTCCCTCCAATACTGTCGTAAACAGCTTTGGCGATAGTGGATCACCCTGCTTGACTCCTCTTTTAATTGGGAAAATTTCTCCAGTTTGCTCTAGTTTTACACATGAAAAGCTGCCTTCATATATGTTTTTTATAATTCGTATGTATTTACTATGGATACCTTGATCATGAAGGGCTTTCCAAATGTTGTTGTGCTCGAGGGAGTCAAACGCTTTAGTGTAATCCACAAATGCTATGTATAGAGGTTTACGGAACTCTTGACATTTTTCCATTAATTGTTTGAGAGAATGAATGTGGTCTATTGTTGAAAATCCTGCCTGTTCTATAGGTTGCTCTTCATCTAATATATTTGTTAGTCTCTTTAGAATAATTTTTGAAAATATTTTATATACATTAGACATTAGACTAATAGGCCGGTAGTTTTCAATATTGCTTTTATCTCCTATTTTGAAAATTAGTATAATTTCGCTTTTTAACCATTGGGTAGGTATTATTTCGAATGTTAGAATTTTGTTAATTATATTAGTTAAGTTTGTTAAATTTTCATTTGTAATTGTTTTTAAACTTTCGTTGGTGACATGGTCTGGACCCGGGCTTTTAGATTTTTTTTGAGTTTTTATTGCGTATTCTACTTCTGATTCCAAAATTGTTGGTACGGTCGTCTCAGCCATCTTACTTGATTCCAATGGTATACTTGGTGTATTTTGAGTACTATAAAGACTACGGTAAAAATCTGTGGCAGTTTTTAGTATATCTTTCCTTTTCGTTTCTTTACTTCCTACTTTATTTTTAAAATTAGGTATCCAGTCTTTTGTGACTTTTAGTTCTTTTAAACCTTTCTTTATTCCTCCTGCCTTTCTTATGTGGTGTATTAATACGTTTGATCTTCTCTTTGCTTTGTCTCTTTTTAGATTGGTATTGATTTCTTTACTAATTTTGGTTATTGCTTTTAGTGTATCTTTGTCTTTTTTAAATTTATTTAGTATTTTCCTCTGTTCCATTAATTGTTTCGTGTCTTCGCTTATTAATTCTTGTTTCTGCTCTTTGTTTCTCGTGTTATTTGCTTTAATAATATTATTAATTATATTGTTGTAGGTTATTTGTATTTCTAAATTCATGCTTCTTGTTTTGTCGTCTATTGATTCGTCTGCCAAAGCATGTTGTATAGTAATATATTCATTCTTATTTGAATTTTTGGAAAAATGGTTTCTATCCTTTCGCGGTTCTTGTTTATATATAGTTCCACGTACCATTCTATGGTTTGTATTAAAATTTAGACTGTTAATTATATCAATATTTTGAAACGACTTGGGATTATTAGTTATTATATAATCTATTTCATTTTTATAAGATCCGTCCGGGGAGATCCAGGTCCATTTGTTATTCTGCCTTTTCTTAAATACACTATTGATTATGGTCATTTCATTCTCTAATGCCATGTTAATAATGCGTTTTCCATTTTTACTCTTTTTCCCATATCCAAATTGTCCTATGACTTTTTCTTCTCCTATTCCTCTTTTTCCAATTTGTCCATTAAAGTCGCCTATTATAATCTTATTTTTATGTGTTTCTTGTAGTATGTTGGATAAGTCTTCGTAAAATGTTTCAATAACGTTTATATCAGAGTCTTCCGTTGGAGCATACATTTGCAATATAGACCAGTTGTGTTTATATCCTGGGAGTTTTATATTTAGCATAGCAATTCTTTCTGAGACACCTATGAATTCTTCAATTAAGTTTTTGAGTTGCTTTTTAACCATAAAGCCGATTCCGTAGTGTCCTTTTGTTTCCCCTTTGTAATAAAATATATATTCTTCGTGCTCTATGATTTCTTCTCCAAGTCTTCTCACTTCACTTAGTCCTAAAATATCCCAATTAATATTTGTAAGTGCCATTTCTAGTTCTCTTAATCTTTCTTCCGTTCTTAATGTTCTTGTGTTTAGTGTTGCTATATAGTATTTATTGTTATTATTGGCTGAAGGGTTTTGGTTTTTATCCCCGTCGTTTAACTAACAATAAATAGGATCATAGAATATAGATCATGTTACTCGCTGATAATGTAGCTTAATATAGGTAAAATAATTTAAAAAATGGATTTGAGTTTATCCGAAACAAATAAACAATGAAATCATTCTCTTCTCTTTTTTTTTGTTACTTGTTTTGCTTTTTTTTTATTTTGTAAAGTTGTCATTAAGTCATTGGGCAAATCTGACCCGGTCCGTGAAACACTCCGTATAATAACCAAACTAGATGCTAATCGCCAAGTTGTAGTCCACTTTTCATTTTCTGTAAAAAAATTTTTTAAACCGTAAAACCGTAAAATGTAACCTATTAATGAAAAATCAATATTTTTGTTCAAGATATGCTGATGCTTACACAATACCCATTATTTGTTAAGTAATTATTATTATTACGGCATTCTGCTAGTACCTACTACAGGGGTTACATTACGTATATGATGTTGTCTCTCTCGCACATTATCCAGGTAAAAACAGGTTTTTTGAACGTTGTTGCGCTCGCGCACCGATTTTCACATGAATTTTCTTTAAGGCTTAGAGAAAATTCGGATAACATCATATACTAACTGCAAACCCAGTCCTTCTTTCGTCACTTGTCGTTGCGATCTGTGCGTTCTTTGAGTGTAATGTTCTTATCGGTTACTTTAGGAGCGTTTACTGGTTTTATTGTTTGCTTTTGAATTGGATTTCGTTAAAATGGCGCTTCAGTATGTTGTAAAATGAATAAAAACAATAATTAATAGATTATGTATGAACGAAGATAAAAAATATATAAATAAAAAATAAAATAAGATTTTTATTTTTCGACTAGACAGACAGTACCCACAATAATGCGACCCTTACTATCGTAAACTAGATGCATTTATCTATCTTTCTCACCTAATTTTATTTCTGTACATCGTGAGTATGGGATTCATACTATGGCGCCCGATGACCTTTGTCTTTATCTTAAATTATATTTTATGTTAATTATGTGCTACGAGCTTAATAATGTATGAAACAACAGGACGAATAAAACTATCTCCCATAACGCAGGGAATCCTAGTGTGGGAACTAGGGTCGCCACGTAAAATAACTGTATTTTATTTGAACAATAAACATATTTTATTTTACTCTTTATAAAATTATTATTAATATAGATATATATTCAGAGCGCCGCATGAAACTTAGAATTGACCTGATGGTAAGCAGACCTACAAAAATGTATGATTCGACCCCACTGATGGAGGGTCGATTCATACATTTTTGTTTGTCAGTATTGTTCGCTTCCACTATTCCGACTAAATGACGCGGTAATGAAACGGGCGGCGATTAAGACGAAATTATTTTACATTTTTGGATGATCAATTATGTACGACAATAATATTAGCTATCCATGGGTTATCAGCGCGGGTGTCGGGTTCATTGCGTGGTCGGGTTGTAGCGGAATGTCCGAATTCAATTCTCCCCTTCACTGTGGTCAGTATATACTATACCATCCTGTCAGCGCCATCTTGGTATCGCATACCATTAAAGTTATGACGGGCGATAATGGAATCTCGTTATTTAACTGTACTTTAATAGGAGCATTCTATTTTAACATTAAATCGATGTAGCAGTCTCCCTATTATTAGGCTGATCCTAAAACGTAACTGGGGCTTTATTCCGAGTTTTGACACGTTCACCGTCGCGCATTTTGCGTAAACTATAAATATTGAAATATAAGTTCTATCCTATTAAATATAGAGTTGAAATTCCAATGCTTATCAGATGTTCAAACTTGCGAAGAATTCGCGTATTTCAAGATGGCGGCATTATTATAGCCAACCTAATACAGACTATATATCCATTGAAATAGAACTTATATTTCAATATTTATAGTTTACGCAACGTCTTGTCGTCTTTAGCGGTTGCAAACTCGGAATAAGGCCCCTGGTCTAGTCAGAACAGTAGTTTTGCTTAAGGACACTGCATTCGTAATCGCAAAATCCTCGTTCTCCATACAAAATGGGCTTTCGCACTTCCAGTAATGCTCGATTACTGTTTGTCGCAGAATTAAAATTATATTTTTGTCGATCATTACTTTTTTTAAACTTTTTCATCAAATAAAAAAGTTTTTTAATATTAAAGTACAAAAATATTTACACACAAAAAAAATATTTTTGCATACAATAGGCTATTTGACTCCTTTTTGAAACTCGTTTTATATGATTCTTCATTACATAATAAGCACACTACATTGATGTTTCCGGGATGTCTACTTTATTATTAATAAAAATCAATGTTAAAGTTTCGCAGTCTATGTCAAGTGTGACGTCACACGCAAGTAAACAAACAAGCACAGATTAATTTATCTCCTATATATTATACTCTGTTCTATTTCATCCATATGATTTATAATCTGTGTAAGTAAACAAAACCATTGTTTACTTGCATGTGACGTCACCAGTCATCAACCAATCAAAGATGTTTGTGTTATAAATAAAATTGTAAAAAATATTCAATTTTATTTCGTGTAATCTACAAAAGATATACCTAATTTAGTTTAAATTTAAGTGAAATATGTTTTATTACGTCATTGTCTGATAGTATGACCACAATTTATAGTATATTTTTAATGTAGTCAAATAGCCTATTACGAACATAAAAAAATAATTAAACTTCGACTGTTGAAACAACCAAGTTAAAAATATTAGAAGTACATTTGTGTGGGCGTCGAATCGACTACAGATCCCTTAACAACTCCTTATATATTTTCATTAGTAAGGTGAAAAATTTATAAAACCATTTAAAATTGTTTTCAGCAATGCATACTCCCGGTCTTTTTGATATGTGTGTTTACCCACAATCTCAACAAAGACAATAGTCTGGTAGTCCCCACCAACTCCCCGGCCATCATGAACTTGGACCTCTACAAGGATCGCGTGGGGTCGGCCATGCTTGTGGACGTGGACGGGGAAAAAGCGTTCGACCAGATCTCTGCGGCATATCCGGGAGTCAATTTTGTTAAGTCAAATGATGTTGTTGGAGGTGATTATCTAAATGTAGTTTTGTTTTGTAGTGTAACCAGTGTATAGAACATAAGAAAGGCATTTATTAAAAATATTTAAAAAAAGTGCCGAGAAAATATTCCAACTATTTTCAAACAAACGTCATGTGACTTAATATTAAAATAATTTAAAAATTCGGTTCAGTAGTTTTTGAGTTTATCCGGAACAAACAAGACAATTAAATATTTTCTCTTTATAATATTATTAGTATTAGTATAGATACTCTTATTGCAGCGCCGCATGATACTTTGTAACTACCTGGTGGTAAGCAGACCAACAAAGGAGTCGATCAATAAATTATTTGTTTAATAATATTGATTGGTTCCACTATGCCGACTAAATTATGCAGTTACAAAACGGGCGGCGACATATATGAATTTGCATTACGAGTCTATTTTAATATCTTGCTGCTTTATCATTAAATCAACTGGCTCGTGTTCCCTTCTAGTATTTCCATAAATTATTTACATATTTTAAATTCTACCCACTTGTCATTGGCAAAATTACGCTTAATACTTAGAAGCCATTTATATAAGAAAAAAATATATACTAACACCGTTATTTATAAAAACTTATTGAGCCCTTTTTGTTTCTTTTATTAGCAAAAAAGAAAATGCGTAAAAGAGACATCAAAGTGTTCTTCAAGGACTCAAATATTTTTTTTACAAATAAGACCATTATCGTTTAATAAAATCTTTAATTTTTTTTTTCTAGATATAATAAAAATAGGCAAAGGTGATATGCTGGAGTACAATAAATATATTGGTGGGTTAAAGCTGATCAATTCCAGCCATGTGATAGTGTACTACACCACTGTGGTCCGCCATGCTGTGCCTGTCACCTTGAACCTGCTGAGCAATGTGCTGGCCACAGAGACCTTGCTCGGAGCTGATGCTAGATCTATATCTGTCACCAACCACCCGGTCGGAGGGACGGTGGTCAGAAATGACCTGGTGGAACCAAAAGACTCCTTTAATTGTTATACTTGGGCTATCATTGTTTCCTTTTGTAAGTAGCTATTTTATTATAATATAAAAAAAGGTTGTTGTAAGTTGTGTAATGAGCTACTTTTGGTACTTGCGTTATGTAGTTACAGGGGCCGAGCACGCGCGTCATTCGGTTCGATATATATCGATCGATAAGACATATATCTACAAAGCTAACACGCGCGACCACGATATATAACGAATAGACTAATTTGACGCATTGGAAGATATATGTCGACTTTTGTCGAAAACGGTAGCACGCAGCTTATTAACATCAAAACTAAACTGTCAGATTGTAGACAAAAGTCGATATATATACAATTTCATGTTTCTTTTAGGTGCTGATAAGTGTCGACATTACTTTTGCTTTGATATTTTTATTGCTATAATTGCGAAAAACAGAACCAAATTTATTTTATTATCGTTAGAAAAACTGTTATACTTAAGTGACTATAAATGTGCGTGTTATAAAAAAGTTGCTGGAACAACTAGAACCTCAAAAAACAATGATTTTGAAAACAAAAACTGGGTGCCCAAACCAAGAAATAGATTATGAAAATGAGATTATCAGAAAATAAGTATTTATGTTCCTAGAGTTATGCTATTTAGAAAAGATAATTAAATTAATATTAAAATTCTTGTTTTATGTTATTATCGTGTATTTTTTTTATTTAATTTCATGTACCTATTTATTATTATGAAGTGGCAGTAGGTTAGTCTTAATATTTTAAAGCGAAGAAATCCTAGAGGGGACGATCACTACTAGAGTGAAAACCTTTGAACTTTGGTAACCCCCGAAGTTCAGAGGTTTTCAAGTTCAGATAGGTCTTGAATGCGGAAAAATTGATTGTGTAATGCAATTTGATTATTCAGCAGGCGACTAATTCAGACGGATAATTAAAATAAATCACGTCGCCGTATTGCATAAAATTCAAAGCATCCATAAAATAAACTATTTGATTTATATTCTTGAAGTATATTATTATAGGGAAGTACCTTAAGGCTTAATCGCCTTACCAGTCATAAGAACAAAAGATAGCCGCCCGCAATACAAACCAAAATAAAAAGTGACACATATGCGATCATAACCAATCAATGGTCAAGAAAATATGTCTGACAATTCGTTTGAATAGCGTTTTTAGGTCTTAGACCACTTCCTTATCTATACGTACTTTCCATAACATTTTTTAAAACCTATCCAATGCCTTAATAAAGAAAAAAACTCACCAAAAAAATTATTATTTTTTTTTGGCCAACGAGTTTTCTTCGGCTTTATTTTTATTTAGTTAAAAATATGTATTTTTAAATCTTTTTAAATTAAAATATATATTTGTGTAACGATTATTAATAATAATATAAAACAAATGCATCGTATAAGGTAATAATTATTTATTTATTACATAAATGTTTTTGAAATTGTCAACGAAAACACACTTGTTTTAACTAGTAGACAAAGCTCGAGAAATTTATCGTGTCGGTTTGCGTGCTCACCAATTCGATATATTTTTCGACAGCAGACGGTATAAGTCGAGTCGGTATATATCTTATCGTTGTCCGCGTGCTAAGCCCCATAATATGGATATGCCTAAATCTCCTGGGATATTTTTTATATTTTTTTTTTGTTTGAATATATATTTATATATGTCACAACTAATTTATTTATTTAATATAGGCAAACTTTATTGCTTGTGGGTAAAGTCAATATAAATCTCTTATGGTAATAAATACAACATACTTCCCATAATTTGGTCAGAGTATAAAACAAGCTATAAATAATTCAGTTACTATAGGTTTTGCGATATTTTTTAATTTTGGAGGCCCAGTCTCTGGCTTTATGATCCTTATATGAATGAAATAAAAATTGATTTAGTTCTCTAAAACTAGAGATGATGCAAAAACCGTCAAATGACATAGACATGTTTCGGTTTTAGTCCATGGGTTCATCGGTTTTCAGGAGACTACTGCATCGATTTCTTATCGAGGTGGTAGTCTCCTTTCAGGGTGCGGTTACGAAATGGGTAGTTGGATCGACGATAAGGCAGCGAGTAAATTAAAATATACTCTTAATGCAATTTGTCATTGTCTCCCCCCCATTTCGTAATCGCATCATTTAGCCGGCATAGTGGGAGCGATCAATATTGTTTAAGAACAATTATTGATTGACCCCATTCATGGACTCTGCAGGTCTGCTCACCACCAGGTAGATACAAAGTCACATGCCGTGCTCCAATAATAATAAAAAAACTTTATTCCGGTACAGTCAGCAACAGCTCAAACTACCTATTTCCGTTTGTCTTGCTAAATATAATAAACATGTCAACGATGGTTACATTGCTCGCGTATGTCTAATATACAGACAGACAGACAGATACGAATTCTAAAAATAACAGATTGTTTTATAGCTATATTTGTAGCTGACACGCGCGACTTCGTCTGCGTAACTTTAACCCGTTTACGAAGCACACGCAACGGGGGCTCTTAAAAGGAATAAATTTTCCCCGTTTTCCCAACATTTTTCATTGATGCTCCTATTGGTCGTAGCGTGATGTTATATAGTCTATAGCCTTCCTCAATAAATGAGCTATCCAACACTAAAATATTGTTCAAAATCGGTTCAGTAGATCCAGAAATTACCCCCTACAACCTCACTAAACACTAACTTTACCTCTATAATATTAGTATACATTTAGAGTCCATCTTGCTATCATTTTTTAAATAGTATCAATATACTGATTTTTTAAAATTGTAAATAAAAATTATGTAAAGATGTTTTTTTATATACATATCATCATGGGTGCATTACGGCGCCCGAGACCGCCTAGACGACCCCAGGGTACCCAGCGGAGGGGTTTAAATCCCACCTCAAGTGGCTAGCTCGTAGCAATGTTTTGAATACTATAAACAGTTTCACAAGTTAATATAGTGAAACTGGGCACTATAGAGGTGTTGTCAAACAAATGTACATACATTTTTAGATTAAAAACTCATTGGTACACACCGGTGTTCGAACCAGGGACCTAAGTGTTTTTAAGTCCAAGGTCTAACCAATTCGGCCACCACGTATATGTATTTTTAGTAACATATAAATGTATTTTTCAGTTATTTTGGGTATACTAGCTAACGAGGTTAATCTCCCGTGCAAGGAGCGAACGAGTGGGTCTCGTCACGCGCAACTCATGTCAGGATGTCCGCCCCCACTATACTGGCTCGTCACCGCTACATACGACCTGCTCATATACATTGTCACACCAGTCGTTCCAGTTCTCTTAGCCTGTATCATCTTTGACAAGGATTCCACTTTGGTCAGAGCAGACTTTTTGTGTAAGTTATTCTTCTTTTAGCTTATTTTGTATATAAATATATATCATCATCACGGGTGCCTTGCGGAGCCCAAGACCGCTTAAACGGACTCAGGGTACCCAGCGGAGGCTTTTTTAATCCCACCTCGTCGTAGCCAATTGTATGAGTCTACACCGAACAGGTGGCTAGCTCGTCGCGGATGGATAGACTCAATAACTCATCTATAAACAGTTTCATAAGTTGGTATAGTGAAACTGGGACTGCCAGCTTAACGTGCTCTCCGAGGCACTATAGTGGTTTTGTCAAACAAATGTACATATGTTTTAGATTAAAAACTCATTAGTACACACCGGGGTTTGAACCAGGGACCTAAGTGTTTTTTTATTTTTTTTATTCATTGACTTTGTAGGTCTGCTTACCCTCAGATAGACACAAAGTAGAGCTTGCCACTTGAAACTCTTTTGATAAATACAATCAAAAGAGTTTATATAGATATTAGCAGGACCCTGTTTTGTAGGGAAATGCATTCTATTAGCGTCTATTAAAACCCTTTTCTTTTTAAAGAAACAGGATGATCTAGGAACTTACTTACAAGTTTTGTTTTTTCAGTGAGCCTGTTCACATTCTTATTAGTGGGAGGAGTTGCCATATTGATGTTTGTATACGTCGTGAGCTTCTTCTTCGCCGCGCGACTCGCTGGTCTGGTTCTCATGGTCGTGGCCTTCGCTTTTGGTAAGTGAACGAATGAATGAATGATTTCATGAGTGTACAACATGAAACTAATATTAAATATGGAACCGCCTTGTACCTTAAATGACATAAAAAAATGAAATGTCAAACGAGATTGATGCCGCCATATTCCGTTCTCACTTCAACCAATCAACACCCACGGATTGCTTGTGATCTCACTTTTTTTTAAAATTTGTATGGTGGCGGTCATCTTTTGTTCTCAAAACTGGGGAGGGGGTTTAAGGGCCATTATTTCTCCATGGTATACAATGATCATCGCCGGTTTAGTTTGTATGCCAGCCTTTACTTTTAATTACTCATGGTATAAATGATTTTTAATGAATGAATGGCTGAATGAGTGTATGTAGTGTTGGTTAGAATATAAGCTTATTAACAAAATATAATTAGGATTCGCCGGGGTATCTATTAACGATACTTTTAGAATAATTACGTTATTAGAATTCCTATATTAAAAAAACTAAATAGCCTCTTATTGCTGGGATGCAGATGTCAGATATATCTTATTAAAAAAAAAACTGACAATTGGTCTGTCAGTCTGAATCAAATATCTCGGGAACCATTGTTCTGATTTTCTTGAAGTTCGAAATGTTTATAGATTTTGTTGACCCATACTCTTTTTCCCAAAAGGTTATTTATCGGCTTAGATGAAAAAGTAATAAATAAAAAGTGATGTATAAATAGATATATAAATCTAAAACTATTACTTAGCTTATATTAAATAGTAGTATACATAAAAAATCACAAATGGTCATCAAAAAAACTATTGTAATTATTTTAATTATTTTGTTACAATATAGTTAGGCGACCCGATTTCGTGGACTAGTTGTTGCGCCTTAGGCGTTGTCTTCCAGTCGCGGGTTCTATTCCCACTTTTGGGGAAAAATAAATAGTATGTTAGTCAAAAGTCAAAATCATTTATTTCATGTAAATCTTTACAGATATTTATGAATAGTAAAAAAAAAAAAAAAGTTTAACAATGAGGTCTTAGAGTGCGTTTGGTTAGGCAGCTATTCATTAACAAAAGAACGACAAATATTAATTGAACTTAAACACGATGGAATGGAAATCTTAATATGATAATCACTACCGAACCGAACACACACTACATAACCAACCAGTGTAAGACTAGGTGGTTAGCTGATTCCATTGACCTGTCAATCATTATCTGCCATACAAGAGAGCGACCAAGGCGACCAACTTCACCGATCATATCCATGCCTTAAATATTTATTGTAAATAAAAGGTAAGTAACCAATAACATATAGGTAAAGGTATAAGGATCGGTATTTTTAAGGCCATAAACACTAACTGTAAAGTCGATCCCCTCAGAGACACCCCGGAGAAAAAGAAACCAGCAAGTAAAAAACTCTAGTGCTTCACACAAACTAAAAGAGGGGCACAGCTATTGATTGACTTATGCTATATATTATATATGTTCTGTACAGTTTGCCAAGGTCTGGGTATTTACACAAAATAATATGTATGTATTAGTGTCGTTGTTTCTGTCCGGTACACATAGGTACGAGCATAGCTTAGTTGTGACCAGAATTTGAAAAAAAATATATATATATATTAGTTAGATATTCTTTTTTTATCCGATCCTTAAAGTTATTTTTATTAGGTAAAATATATAAATTGAAGCTATAAAATTTTATTGCCATATATTTCGCCTCTCTTTGGAGCGGCGTCATCGGTGACAGTGACTGAAGGTCGTTGTCATACATTTTGAAAAACTTTCTTCCTTTCTTTTTATTTCTTTTAGCACTAGTAAAAGATAATGCACTATAGAGTTTTGTATTTATATTTTTAGAAAAATTTCATCATCACCTAGCCCATTGTTGATTCGATATGAATAAATTAACAAAACAAATTAGACAAAACCTAATGCATTACATTCACATCAGGGCTATAGTATGCACCAAGCTGCCACATAAAAGAGCTTTCCCATGCTTTTAAATCAATAGTCCGATTAGTTTTAGGAATACTCTTACTGAGAAACAACTATTAAAGGTAGTGTTATGTGTACGAGCAGAATCTTCTGAATGTCTGTGTCCATTCATGCGAGTACGAAAGGGTGTAGTAGCACATGAGTAAATAAACGGAACAGAGTCAAAGCTGCCTATAACCGGCCCGTTGTAGGTACACTCACACAAAGCGCGGCGACGTGTGCTTGATCTCTCACCGACGGGTCACAGACGCGCCGCCGGGGTAAAAACCGGCTCAGTTGCGGTATGAACGACAGGGCTGCCAGTATATTGTGCGCTGGCGCTACGTCACGTGCACGTTTGTGAGAATGTTTTCCAAACAATTATTCAAAGAAACTCTATTATTAGATTCAGACTGTACCACACCTTAAAAAGAAATAATATATTTTAAGAAAAACAAAAAAAAATACATATATTTATTGAGTTCGTCATTTATTATTAATGTTACTTTGTGTACATTGTGTCAAGTACACTAAACATGAATGCCTTTTCAAATACACATTTTATTATGCACCTGCCTTTTTTTTTTCTCCCTGCTATTTTTAACCTGAAACAAGAGTCAACCCTATGACAATAGGTATAAGTTTTGCACGTTGTTAGAGAGCTTGGACTCTGTACCGTTTATTTACTCATGTGTGGTAGTAGTCTCTCCCACATAAAAACTGTTATTTTTATATTATTTCAGGTTTAATAGCACCGGTATTAGTATTCATGGCAGCCGAGGCCTCTCAGTCGGGGATATTGTTCAGCATAATATCATTTTTCGGCATGTTTGTGCCAGCCTTCCCCTTCACCATCGGCCTCATGAAGATGATGAAGACGGCGCGCTTCAATGCCCTCTGTCACCTCAACCAGGCCAAGTGTCCGCGACTGTTTACTATGGAGGCTCAATTCGATGTGGATGTTTGTTGTGGTAAGTGTTAGTATTGTATAACTGGTCACTTTAGAATAGTATCACTCGACACTTTAGTATAGTATCACTCGTCACTTTGGTATAGTATCGCACGTCACCTTACTATTTTGCCAATTGTCATTTTAGTATAGTATCACTCGTCACCTTGGTATAGTATCGCACGTCACTTTACTATTGTACCAATCGTCACTTTAGTATAATATCACATGTCACTTTAGTATAGTATCCGTTACTTTAGTATAGTATCACTCAACACTTTAGTATAGTATCCCTCGTTACTTTAGTATAGTATCACTCGACACTTTAGTATAGTATCAGACGTCATTTTAGTATAGTATTCCTTGTCACTTTAGTATAGTATCACTCGACACTTTAGTATACTATCCCTCGTCACTAGGATAGTATCACACGTCACTTTAGTATAGTATCACTCGTCACTTTAGTAAAGTATCACTCGACACTTTCGTATAATATCACTCGACACTTTAGTATAATATCACCCGTCACTTTAGTAAAGTATCACTCGACACTTTAGTTTAGTATCCCTCTACACTTTAGTATAGTATCAGACGTCATTTTAGTATCCCTCGTCACTAGGGTAGTATCACACGTAACTTTAGTATAGTATCGCTCGACACTTTAGTATAGTATCAGACGTCACTTTAGTATAGTATCCCTCGTCACTAGGGTAGTATCACACGTCACTTTAGTATAGTATCACTCGACACTTAGTATAGTATCAGACGTCACTTTAGTATAGTATCCCTCGTCACTAGGGTAGTATCACACGTCACTTTAGTATAGTATCACTCGTCACTTTAGTAAAGTATTACTCGACACTTTAGTATAGTAACACTCGACACTTTAGTATCAAAGTCAAAATCATTTATTTCATGTAAATCTTTACAGATATTTATGAATAGTCAAAAAAAAAAAAAAAGTTTAACAATGAGGTCTTAGAGTGCGTTTGGTTAGGCAGCTATTCATTTACAAAATAACGACAAATATTAATTGAACTTAGACACGATGGAATGGAAATCTTAATATGAAAATTACTACCGAACCGAACACACACTGCATAACCAACTAGTGTAAGACTAGGTGGTTAGCTGATTCCATTGACCTGTCAATCATTATCTGCCATACAAGAGAGCCACCAAGGCGACCAACTTCACCGACCATATCCATGCCTTAAATATTTGTTGTAAATAAAAGCTAAGTAACCAATCACATATAAGTAAAGGTATAAGGATCGGTATTTTTAAGGGCATAAACACTAACTGTAAAGTCGATCCCCTCAGAGACACCCCGGAGAAAAAGAAACCAGCAAGTAAAAAACTCTAGTGCTTCACACAAACTAAAAGAGGGGTACAGCTATTGATTGACTTATGCTATATAGCATATATATATATATATAATATATATACAGTAACATACTCAAAATGCACCCCACTGATCAGCATGCGTAGAACACCCTATGGCAGATTATTTGTTACGGTACCAATGTACATAACTACACAGTATACTATTAGTATAAATTAAGTATAAATAAGTAGGTAATCATCAATGATTACCTTATCCAAAGACAAAATTTACATAATGTAATGAAAATAAATTATGTAATATAAAACTATTACAATATCGGACATTATATACCTACTAAACTAGGGTAGATTCTACATAAGCAATTTGTTTACTAGTTGCGAGACCTCAGTTGCATATCAGGACGGATCCAGACGTCTTTATCGTTAAGATAGTCTTTTACACTATAGTAAGCCTTATTGATTAATATGTGTTTTATACAATTTTTAAACTTTATTTCACTCAGATCTATAATGCTTTTAGGTAATTTATTAAATAACCTTATACTGTTAATGACGAAACATTTATTAGTTTTTTGCAGTCTAAACTTTGGTATATCGATTTTATCTATGTTTCTTAAGTTTAAATTATGTCTATCGCCATTTTTACTAAACATATTTAAGTTTTTCCTAACGTACAATAAATTTTCATGAATATATTGAGATGGTAGTGTCAGTACATCAATCATAGGAAAGATTTCTCGAAGAGAATCACGAGCTTTCATGTTATATATTGCCCGAATGGCCCTTTTCTGTAGAATAAATATAGTATCAATATCTGCCGCAGATCCCCATATTATAAGACCATATGTCATTATACTGTGAAAATAGGCGAAGTACACTAGTCTGGCTGTTGCAACATCAGTTAACTTTCTGATTTTTCTGACTGCATATGCAGCAGAGCTCAGTCTATTGGATAAAGAAGTAAGGTGAGCTTTCCACTGTAGTTTGGAATCGACTGTGATCCCTAAAAACACAGTGGAGTCAACAAATTCCAGGTCAGTACCACCTATCTTCACTGTGGCATTGATATTAGATACATTAGGCAAAGTAAATTTCAGGCACTTAGTCTTCTTTGCATTTAAAACTAAATTATTTGCCGTGAACCATTTTGAAACCATTTCCAGAGTGTCATTTGCTGCCGATAATATATTATCCTTCCTACTAACTTTAAAAAGTAGGGATGTATCATCAGCAAATAGCACTATCTGTGCCATCTCCTGTACCATATGTGGAAAATCATTGATGTATACTAGGAACAGGAATGGGCCTAAAATTGATCCCTGGGGGACACCTATCTTTACAAGGGTTCCGTCTGATACACAACCATCAATATTAACACTTTGAGTTCTATTAGAAAGGTAGGACTTTATTAGATTTAAAGCTAAATCGCGAATGCCATAAAATTCCAGCTTATCTAACAAAGTTTGATGGTCAACACAATCAAACGCTTTAGACAGATCACAGAAAACGCCAACGAGATCCTGAGAATTTTCCCAAGCGTCAATTATTTCAGTAATCAATCTTGTACCGGCATTTGTTGTGTTTCTACCTTTTGTGAACCCGTATTGTTGATCATGTAACAATTTATGAGTATTAAAATGACTTAACAGCTGACCAAGAAGTATTTTTTCGAATATTTTACTTAAGTATAGTAACACTCGACACTCTAGTATAGTATCGCTTGTCAATTTAGTATTACTCGTCAATTTCCTCAATTACCACCACCCCAAATTCCGCAACCCTGAATATTCTGATTTAACAATCTTATTTATAGATTTACTATTTTTTTACTTTATATTTATGACGAAACTTTGACTAAATGTCCTTGGGTGTTGATAATAAAGAGTAATGCAATAACTTTCCTTACCAACAGGAAGATACAGAGTCTTATGTAATTGTCATGTTTCCAGCTTCGACATCGGAGTGGGGTCCGTTTAACTACTTCAAGTATTCCAACGAAGGGTCCGACTTGTTCCTCCTGGCCATCCACACGGTTGTGTATGCGGTAAGTGGTTCTGCCTATATAATATATTTAATTTATAATATATTTAAGTTAATTATGAAATTATTTCATATTATTATATTTCATTAGGTAACGACACTAGGCAAACCTGTACCGGTCGTTACCCAGTTTTATTCTGTCTGCTTAAATATTTTGTAGTTTTTCAATTTCCTCATAATTCAGTGTCTGAACCCATTTTATAACACAATTTTACTTTTATGCTGTGCCATCGCAGTAGATAATTTTGTTGTATAAATAGTAAGCTAGATAATGTTGTTGGCGATATTAAAAATATCATATCTAAGTATACTCTTATTATCGGATTAATAGTCGTTGCTTAGCCTGATTTTTTTTTCTCTTTTTTAAAGGGCTTTTGTCATTTATATGACCATGTCATATAAATGACAAAAGAACTATTGGTTTACAATTTATATATAACTTAACCTATTGAATATTCTGATAATTTTTCTACATATATATTTACAAAGTTATATAGCATCCTAGCAGAATCGGAATACGGTTCGGCTAGAATACTATTAAAACAACCACATCATGAATGTCGAACAGAGTTTGTCTTTGGGCCTCGCACCGCACACACTCCTATAACAGATGAGTAACATCCTCCAGCTTTCCACAAGCCTCACAGTTAGGAGAGCTCACTTTTATCATGATGAATGAAAACTTGTTAAAAGGAAAGTGTCCAGTGCGAAGTCTGAAAGAGTTAATCAAACTCGTTCTGCTAAGCTTTACGGATGAAAACCAGGGGATTGACCGAGGTTCACTCTGAACTGTCTTGTACCAAATAGCCTTATTCATGCTAATATATTATATTTATGTGTATGTTGTTACAGATATTTGTGCTGTTACTAGAGTATGGTATATGGGCATACGTGGTGGAGAGGATCGTGAACATGAGGCAGCGACCCGCCGACCACAAACACGAAGACCAGTTCATCTCCGACGAACGCAAATACGTCGACGCCAAATTCAAGGCGCGTATGTATCTTTTTAGTTAAACCTCATTTTTAGCCAATGACTCTAAGAGTTGGAATTAGCATTAGATTGTCTCGATTTCCTCTCCTCCAATCTGAGAAGGTGAAAAGACTACTCAAATTGAAGGAGAGCGTTCTAATAGCGTTATTTTGACAATCTAACGCTCACGTTATAAGAAAAAGAATGTGATCGCTGCTGTGCGTTAGATGAACGAATTCGAAACGTTACAAAAATGTACCGAATCACTACGCACGAGAACTTCTCTTTCGTTAACAGAATCAAATATAGCTTCCTCGCGACGCGACATTTCTCCACTGTCCAATGGTCGGGTCGCCCCTTCCTGGAGGGCGGACAGGGTTGCCACTTTCTGGAAAACATGGAAAAGCGGAAAAAGTCGACTGGCGACCTAAGCGGGGCGATTCCATCTAGGTTCAAAATATGTTTATTTTTTTAAGAATGTGAAATATATTTTGTTGCTCTATATTTTCGAAAATATTGTTTCTATTTTTTTATAATTATTATCTCAAATACTTTTTTTTACCAAAAATCAATTAAAAAAAATTAAATATATTTCCGGGATTTTTTCTTTTCTTTTTGAAGCTCATTAAGGTCAGTGAAAATAAAAAAATAGTGACTGGAAATCTGGAAAAGTCAGGGAAAATTGTATCCGAAAAAAATTGGTCACACTGCCTAACTGAGGAGTGAAACAGCATTTACTTTGTATTTACTTTGCATTTACTTTGTTAAATGAATCTAAGCCACTTGTTAACCAACTTCTGAATGCTTTTAGCGCCACCCGAGGACGCGGCGTTGGTACACAACTTGCACAAGAGATACTTTAACGTGTTTCGCAAGTCCGTCGATGCTGTTAGAGGAATCAATTTCTCTATTAAGAAAGGTAAGCGATTCTATTACATTTTTTGTCTATATCTTAATATTATAATGTGAAAATATTTAATTGCTTGTTCCGGGTAAACTCAAAAATCTCTGTGCTTGAAGAAAGTAATACTTATAGAACTCATTGTTCCGTGGGAAACAAACATTTCTAAGGATTATTCCATCAAGTCAAACAAATACTTTGATCTCATAAATGTAATTACTAGAAACGGTTTAAATACACAAATTTATGCAGTGGAAGTCGGTGCAAGAGGAATTCCAGCAAAGACTCTGCATCGTATATTAAAGGATCTGAACACAGTGCAGAGTAGAGTTAAAAGGCCTTTAAGCCTACTTCGCGGTCTCAAGCCCGGGAATGCAGTTCATCCCTTTGCCTTCCAACCACTTCCGACACCCGCACAGGGATCCATAGATAGCTAAGAACATTGTCTCTCTCTCTCTTCTCCGGTTTAAAAAATGGTTTCGCCAATAGAAAGCTCTATTATCAGCTAATAATATGGGTTGTATTTTATTTTTGATTTGATATCATTTAAATTAAAAACCGCGGGTCACAACTAATTATTTATATAAAGAATTTCATACATTGCTCTGGTCACAAATTTATGCTCCAGACTTCTTCTATGTGTACAAGGAATAATGATGCTAATGTAATAATAATTCTTGTTTTTATTTTGTATATAAATGACATAATTCCCATAATAGCATGTTACATAAGTACTGTTGTGATGTATAGGAGAGTGTTTCGGACTGCTGGGTGTGAACGGCGCAGGCAAGTCCACCACCTTCAAGATGATGACCATAGAGGAGGCCGCCACCAAGGGAGACGTCTACGCCACCGGCAACTATCTTAGCAGGAATAGATTTAAGGTAACACATATGAAACACCAAATATCTTTGTTTATTTCACCTTTACCGCCATGCAAGTATACGTCAAAACACAATTGAAATATTATTTACTAATTAATTAACTTTTAAATTACATTCTATGTGCCCTATGGACACGTTTAAACGTTCCAAATGTAAAAACAAAATGGCGTATAACTTAATACAAAATGGCGTCCATTTTAATGCAGAATTAATGGCACCTGAAACAGCCTAGATGGCTTTATTTACTGCGGTATAGCAGAGGGGTTTTTATTTCACCTCATCTTGGTGTTTGGCTAAACAAGTGTAGACTCAGTATTTAACGGTTTCAGAAGTTCGTATAGTGTAACTCAGGTACGTTTTTCATGACTTTGCTGTACTTCATTCTACATTTGATTTTCTTTGAAAGGTATTTTAGCACGTATTAAATATGTGTTTTTTTTCAGTACCTGTACGGACTGGGTTACTGTCCACAATTTGGAGGCGTAGACAAGTTCCTTACGGGCCGCGACAACTTGGAGCTTCTGCTTACTATACGCGGGTTGAGTCGTGATGATGTCAACAGCGAGGTGAAGGCGTGGCTGCAATGTGTCGGTGAGTGTATATATTATATAGAATATTTTAATATTTTACACATCAATAATTATGCCACCTACTGGTGGTTTATGACAACTAAGCCACCATAGCTCATTTATTTATTATGATGGCTTATCTACATCATATGAGACCTTGGACGCCGCCTGCTCGTGTGTAAAAGTTATCACTTTGTCAGAAAATTAAAATAAAACACTCCAACAACTGAACTTGTAAGTGGGCAGGAAAAGGATTCGCGAACTCGAACCTAAATGTTGTTTTCAGTTATAATAAAGTTTTTTTTTTGGAAAAAAAGAACATGGAGGTGTAGATTTTATTTACTCGATCCTAATTACATAATTTCTTTATAAAAAATCTGTTTAGTTTTAAAATGACAACTAAAGTAATATTTTTAGAATCATAAATCAAACTTTGGGTGTCTTTTTAAAAGTTAATATATTTTTTATAAAAATACTATATAATTAGGATCGAGTACGACGTACGACGAACGAGTTTTACAACTCTACGTTCTTTTTCATTAAAAATAAAATTTGATATCACTGAAAAAACCATTTACAAGTTTTTAGACGTTCGAGATCGCGAAACCTTTTACTGGCTTCTTAAGAAAAAAATATTCATTATTCAATTTGTGGTTACAGTTGGTTAACTCTAATGTAACATTGTTTTTTTTCCTTGTCTAAAGTACCTATTATGTCATATTAGTGTTGCATTCACGGTTTAAATTTCTCAAATGTTTACTGATTCTTCGAAACCTGAACGACAATTGTTGGTAAATAACCCATTTGTATAGAAAAACTTTATTATTTTTATGCATTTTTATAAATTCCTTATCAGGATAATCTTATATTGATTTTTTTAAAGATAAAATGCAATGAAAAAATTTTAAGTGGGCGGGACTCGAAATTTATAAATGTATAAATATAAAATACTGTAAAAAATATATAAATATAAAATACTGAAAAAAAAAAGTAAAAACAAAAACAGACTCCTCTGCCATCTAGTATTAGAAATTAGGATTTCTAACTTCACTAATAGAGTTGAGTTATTAGAAGAAAAGCTAATAGAGCGCGTCTGTATATAAGAAATGAAATGATTTATTTGCCTAGTTTCTGAGCAGAGTTAGTTGTTAGGATCTTAGTATCATCAGGAGCTGCCACAATTAATAGCGTGCAAATATTTACAAATTAATGTTATTTTACTTCTATGGGAAAAGTTGTTGGATTTGATCAACAGGGTGTCATATAATCCTTCGTATACGATGTGCAGGTCTGGAGCGGTACGGCGGTCGTCGCGTGTGGGGGTACTCCGGCGGGTGCGCGCGGCGGCTGGCGGCGGCGGCGGCGCTGGCGGCGGGCGCGGCGCTGTGCGTGCTGGACGAGCCCACGGCCGGCGTGGACGTGGGCGCGCGCCGCCGCGTGTGGGCCGCCCTGCGCCGCGCTCGCTCCCGCGCCACCGCCGTGCTCGTCACCTCCCACAGGTACCACTATGCCGCGTTCGTTTTTGCGACACCGAGAGTTCTGTACCCCTAGTGTGAGTTTTCTAACTATTACTTTGCGTTTGAGTTAACTAAAATTTGTATAGCAAATGGTTCAGCGCTCCAAGCGGAAATTTTGAGAACTAGAAATGCGGTCGTGTGATAAAATGTTAACGCGGTAGTATAGTTAACGCGAAAGTAAACGTTAAAAAAACTCACACTAGGGCTACTGACGTCATCAGCCGACACTGACATTTACTGCCAGTGTCGCTACTCGGTTTTAGAAACCCTACGCATTGTTAGTTACCGAACGCAGCTCCGAAACGGCTTCACGCATATCCCACCACATGTCTAACATACCAGGTGCCCACATATTCCCATTACACTTCCACCAATCAATGCTCAATGATTGGTTATGAAACATATTCCGTGCTGCCATATTATTTTCTCACTTCAACAAATCAATGCTTAATGATTGATTATGTTATAATAATCTTTTGGTTCTCACGTATTGTTTTGGGGTTGTAAAGCGGGCGACCATCTATTGTTCTCACGTTTGAAAACGATTTAGGGATTATATTTCGTTTTAAGATGTATTGCTCCCCTCTTAATATTTATACTAAATGCTTCCTACCTTACACCCTACAACACTCGCTGCTTTACTTTGTATTGTTTTTTTTTGTAAGCATTAATATATAGTTTAACATCTGGCAGGCGTCTCATGACGGCTCACCTTTTCTATTTACCTATTGAATTTTAGTGTGTAAAATTAAATAATTTTAATGAAATTCCAATATGGCGATTTTTTTTATTTTTATTAGTTTTATCAAGAGACCGGTAAACAGTGTACCTCTTACGACGAATTACCCCGTAAACTTGCTTACCAATTTAACTGCTATCCTATACATTTAGGTAACCTTTTTGAAAGGGTAACCCCTTGGATAATTCGTGGTAAGAGGTACACCGTTTAAAGACCTAAGCCCGGGAGCGGGTTTTCCAGTTCCCGCTTAAAACACTACAGAACGGTTCCCACATTTGTAGAGCTATTTGTTGACAAACTGAATATTAACTATACTCTGTAAAATTTAACTTGTTCGATGGCAGAAGCCACTGCGTTTAAAAAGACAGTTCCTTCTTTTTTGTAGGAAAATAATAATATTCATGATATTTTTTAACAAAATACTTACTAAATTACGTATTTTATCAAATTGTAGAAAATCAACTGAATTACGATTTATTTACTTTTTATGTGAAAGCATTATTTTAAGTTTTATATTTTCTTTCAGAGGTTGCTTTTTAAACTAACTAGGGTTGGGCGAATAGCTTAATTTTGATTTTTAATTTTTATCGATACAATATGTAGGTAGATAGAAAAGAAAAAAAAAAAAACTTATATTGTAAATATAGTTAAATTATATATGCCGGGGTATATACCCCAGCCGGAACCCAACCCCACAGCAAGGGGGTTGAGACCGACTGACCGCAACAAGTATCCAGAAAGTAGAGTCCCTGCCCCGATAACAGGATCAACTCTAGCCGGCTCTCGGCCTCACCGAACAACCGGGGTCTCTACTACTCTTGTCGGTCACAAGAGTAGTAGAAGTCGATGTCAACATTTTCAGACTCACTATCGCTATTAGAGTCACCTATATTAAATATCAATTCATTGTCCTGAACATTGTCGAAGTTTTAGATTGATCTTTTACTATACGATCTTTGGTATATATTTCAATTAATTCACTGGATTACGTATGACCTACCAGTTTCTAATCGCTTAAATCTTCATATAGCAATAGTATCAAATGGCTATTATGTTATGTTTTCATTACAATTTAACATGCGCAACACCATCCGCATTAGAATTAAAAACATTTGAAATTAATTTGATGCTTATTTTTTCATGTTATCAAAAGATTAATCGATATTTAGTATCGACAGCATCACATCACTAGCAATATTATGTCGTAATAGCTGTCATCGATCAAGCTACATTTTACGGAGTATAAGTATTATTGGAGATCGTGGTATTATCATATTATAGGTATTGTTGTTTTCAGTACAAATGTTTTTTTTTCTATCTATCAAAATAGCGTTGTTATTTCCATACTTCAAATATGTTTAAAGAAAACGAAGAATTCGTGATGGCGGTTTTGAAAGCCAAACTTTATCAATCTTAGCTATAGAGAATATGTTTCACACACGCAGTCCAACATATCATTATTGTATTTATAGTATGGACGAAATGGAAGCGCTGTGCAGCAGAATAGCCATACTGAGCGAGGGGGAAGTGTGCGCTCTGGGCAGCGCCGCCTCGCTCCGCGCCGCGCACGCCCGGGGGTACGCGCTGCGCCTGAAGCTGCGGCCCAGCGGGGATGACGAAGGGGATGGTAAGTCTAGACAACTTTCTTAAACTGGTTATCAAAATATTACATTATCTAGATATAGATCTGGTGGGGTCTGTCTTTATTTGCAAACTAGCTGGGTCCGCAACTTATTGTTCCAGTTATTTATTATAAACAAAAAACCCGCCATGTTCGTCATCGGGATTTTAAAATTAATATCTTATGATTCTGAAGATCGATTTAGTTTTTTATCGTTCAGTAATTACATTTAAAATAACTAACAAACAAACCAAAAGATAAAGAAACAAAAAAATCTTTTTTTTTTTACCATCTATTACTTATTTTTCCCATCTTCCACTATTTTTTTTTTACAAATTTTTTTTCATACACGGAAAGTCTAAGTTTCATTATATAAAAGCAGTTGTTTAATAAAACCCATCAGATATTTTTCAATTTCTTTTACTTAATTTAACTTTTATTTTCTTAATATGATATGATTGATCCATTTGTTAGTTGGCTAGACTGTAAACTTAAAAAACTAACAGTTTACACGCACAGTTTACAGTAACACGAGTTCGAACCCCGACAACATAGTGTGTCGGGTTTAGTTTTCTTAACATACAAACATACTTTGTATGCAGATGGGTTATTAAGACCGTCAATTGTTCAGTGTAGATTGTAGGTAAAGGTAGCGATAAAAACATCTCGCTTGGCGGTTTTGGTCGCTAAAGGCAGCGTAAAACAAAGAACTTTTCCCATTAAACCATAAAACGCTTATGAAAAAACAAATAGGCTACTTCCATACGAATTGGTTATTTTAACATTGTTAGTTTGTAGCCAACTTTATTTTCAGTAGCGACACATGGTTCCATGAGAATAGTTGTTCGATATGATCAGTAGAGCCTCATACTAGTCCCAAGTACAACCTTTCAAAGTCACCAGGTATATGAGTTAATATCTCAGTCTCACTCTTTTGCTGTTCCGCTAATTTTGCCGGTGTGTATATATTTCTTTCAAGGTAAAGCAATTCATGTAATATAATTTATTGTTACAGTGACAGATTCGTCAAACCTGAACCTGTCGCTACCCGTCGACGAACTGAAGAGAGAAATCCAGAGACACCTGGACTCGGTACTGAAGGACGAGCATAAGGTATACTACTCAAGGTTTATTACTAAAACCAATCAATAGAACTTGTGTTGTCCACCTCGACAAGTAATCTCTTGAAAACCGGTGAAGTCACAGACTAAAACCGAAACATGACACTTGACGGTTTTTGCATCTGTATGGGCGGATTACACGATGGCAGTGAACTTCAATGCAGTTACTGGTATTTCAGCGTCAGTCACTGGGTACATGTAGACGATTCCCCAGTCAATATGCACTCGGAAGTTTATTTATTTATTTAGTTCTCCAACAAGCGCCATTGGCGTTGTATCCAGAGGTCGTGGGTTCAATTCACACCCACCCATGGTAAAAAAAAAAATTAGTGCGATTTTTTGTAGTTTGTCATGGCCCATGGTGTTTATCTATATATATACAACTCAAGGGTGACTGACTGACATAGTGATCTATCAACGCACAGCCCAAATCACTGAACGGATCGGGCTGAAATTTGGCATGCAGGTAGATGTTATGTCGCAGGCATCCGCTAAGAAAGGATTTTGATAAATTCTACCCCCAAGGGGATAAAATAGGGGATGAAAGTTTGTATGAATAAAAAATAACTATTCCACGCGGACGAAGTCGCGAGCACAGCTAGTAAAATATAATATGTATTAGTATTGTTGTTTCCGGTACACATAGTGCAAGCCTAGAGCTTAGTTTGTGACTTTGAGGGCTACCAATACCTCTTAGAAGAGTACTGTTTGCGAAACAGGAGTACTTCAATGCAATTTTTTACCAATAGAAAGCACAGATTTAATTTTTCTTTCTCTATATTGGTCAAAATTGCATCGAATTATTCGTTCGGGTCCCATTTTTTTAAACTACCACTATATTATAATGTTTTGTAAGCCTGCTTACCATCAAGTAGATACAAAGTCACATGCTCTGCCCCAATAAATACGAAAAATCGATGCAGTGGTCTCTTGAGAATCGGTGAACCCATAGACTGATATCGAAACAAGACTAGATCATTTTGCCGTATTTGCATATGGCCTTTTATGTTATTTACAGACAATGCTGCACTACCGGATCACCAACAAAATCGCGTACAGTGACCTGTTCAGGTTCCTTGAAAACCTGAAGCAATCCCACGGGAGGCTTCTAGAAGACTACTCCGTCACTGAAACCACCCTGGAGGAGGTTTTCCTCTCCTTCGCCAAGCCAAAGGAAGGGTTACCCAAAGATCTTGTATGAATTTACTTATATTATATTGATGATAGCTTTTCTTATATACGGTATACTTATAAATGAATTTACAGCCTAAGGGCCGATAAATAAATATATAAATATCATTACAATTTTGACGGATCTCTCTATACTTATGGCTTCTATACTACATCTCTATACTACAAGTATATATCATCCAAATCCATGAATGGGAACAATTAAATATTATTATTTTATTTTTCAGTATTATTCATTAAGTTTTTTGTAATCTATTTCTATAAAAACATATATTTTTGCACCGTTTTTTTTCATGGTAACTCTAAATGGGAGTTAGTTAGATGATAACAAAATTATAATCTCAAACTTTAATTTTATTATTTGATAAAATAGGATATCACTGTTTTGTAAAGTTTGTTTGTTAGTATAGTTTCATATTATAATTTTAGCAAAACCTACAAAGTTTCTTTTATACAAATAATACCCATCCGATGCCTAACTGTTAGGAACGGTCTCAAACTTGAGAGCGGTTCCTTAATATGCCTTCAAGACGTATATTATTAAGTCCAATTTACAAAGGAAATCTCTTAGGCCGAGTTGCAACAAAATAAACTCTCTGTGAATATAATGATTGAAGTTAAAATGGCGGCAATTGTACGCCATTTTCAATTTTAATCATTACCATTACAGATAGTTAATTTTGGTGCAATTTAGCCTTAATAGTGCTCTGTCAAGTCTTTAATTAATACTTGTAATGATTTATATTATAAACAAAATTGTACTAGTGTATATTTAAGCAAGAATTAAAAGGCTGCGATACCCTTTAGATGCTTTCAAAAATAATAGGAGAAATTTGATTTAGGTATAAATATATTTTTAATATGAAATATTGTTATAAGAGAAACTTTGATGGGTATTACATTCCAATATTGTAATCTTGGTGCAGTTAATACACAAGTACTGAGTGATTATTACAAGTCTGCGGGTGTGATTCGCACGGAAGGCCTGCGCAGTAACAACAATTAGGCGAGGTAGCTTAACGTTTTAATATTAGTTAAAACGTTTAGGCCCCAACCAATGGTGATGACTTAAACACGAACCACTCAGCCGCAGACTTACTCGGGTATTCATAAAAAAACTTATTGAGTCCTTGAAGAACACTTTAGTTATAGAAGGTTTTGTCTCCTTTTTTTGCAACAAAAATGAATATTGCGTAAAAGAGATGTCACCTTCTATAACTAAAGTGTTCTTCTAGGACTCGAATAAGTTTTTATAAATAAGGTCATTCTAGTAAAACTTTTGTGTACTATTTATTTCTTTGATATTAGGTAGATACTCGTTTATTTCACACTATAGGCTTAGCTATAATTAAACGTAAACTTATACTTATCTCAATGTTTATGGAACAATATAATATTCAATAGAAAATAAGGTTTACTAAATTATGAAAATATCGACTGCCGTAACGACCGTCCTTCTACTGCATCTATTTCAACTATTTTCCATTTTTCAGTTGCATATCTTTTTCATGTGTTTTTCTATTTAGCACAATATTTTATGTTAAAGAATTTAGAAATTAAGTGCCTTTTATTTGTGATCAAATTCACAATAAGATTTTTAATCCAAAGATATTTTTTGTTTATTTATTAAATACTTTATTGCACAATACTGTACGGTGGATGGCAAGGTTTGTTATGGAAATTAATGTATAGTAGCTACTACTTTAATGCTGTATGCTTAAAACATAAAGCAAATGTATTAGGCACAAGGTCTTTCATTAGCGACGCCTAGTTAGGTTATAGCGGCCATGTTTGTTAAAGCAACATCTGTCAAATTTGTCTCCAAAACATCGGTGCGGGTATTGTTGCTTAACTGGTGCAATGATTTTGATAATAACATATGCACACGCTGTTTAATGCCATACTTCTGTAGTGATTTGCCATAGAATTGTGGATTCTTGGAATTTCTTTGGATTTATATAAACCACACCAGAATAACAAGATACGGCCTTCTATCAGTTGATTCAATTATTATGCAGGCAGCCTATTGAATAATAATAATATTTTTTTATAACATGGCCGCTATAACCTAATAAATTTCTAACATATTTATTATTAAAATTTCCTTTGTTTTGCCGTGCCGTCAACAGTACCGAGGTGAACGTTAGTTTCTATTCTATTTCTGTTATTTGATCTGCTATTTTTCAAAATACAGATTTAATTAATATTTTTCATTTTATGTAGTTTATTATGTATTTGATATCAAATTAGAACAAAGAAATGTATGAATTTGTTATTTTTGCTTAAGATATTATTATTATTACAATTACTTATGTACTTAATTCTATTAAGACTGCATTTATTATTCACAAAATAAACTTGTATTAATATTATTTTTGATTTATTTGAAAACTTCAATATATCTGGGACCTATTTTATAAAATATTGTAACACATTTTATTTATAGCGTAAGTGTTCTTTAGGCTTTTGGATAATTATATTCTTAAAGGAGGGATAAATTAATTTTCAGGAACATGTATGTCTAATTGCACAAAAAATGACGGACGAAGCCAATGATGCAATTCTGACGTAATGCAAATCAAACATTAAAATTTGTCATAAAACTAAGTCATTTTTGTTAAAATTTAGCTTAACGTTGAAGGCCTCAGCAGCCCAATTATGCCCACGTTTATTAGATCTAATTTAGAACTTATAAAGTTAAACTTGATATTTTGCTGTTTGATGACCAACTTACAAAAAATTCAAGTAAAAGTTTAGCTTTGCCTTTTGTATGAAAACCGAAATTATGACAGTTTTAGTTAAAATGGGTATTTGTCAAATAAAACTAAACAACTGCCAAAATTACAGACGAATTAAAGTTACTCTTGTACTAACTTTTACAAGTAAAATTCTTCTTTAAAGTTTATTTTGCGAAATTTTCAAAGTTTAATTATTGCAATTATATTAAAACCGTCAAGTGACCCAATCATGTTTCGGTTTTAGTCTGTGGGTTCTACGTTTTTTCAGATACTACTGCATTGATATTCTCGTCGAGGTTGTAGTCTCCTTTCATGGTGTGGTTACGAAACGGGCGATTGATTTGACGATAAAACAGCGACGATATTAAGACTCGTAATGCAAATAAGTACGTCTTTGTCTCCGCCCATTTCATTTATTTGCATAATTTAGCCGGCATAGTGGGGCGATCAATGTTGTTAAACAACAACGTATTGATCGGCCCTATTTATGAACTTTGTAGGTCTGCTTACCACCAGGTACATAGAAAGTCAAAGCCATCAGTTTTATTGGAGCACGGCATGTGACTTTGTATCTACCTGATAATAAGCAGTCCTACAAAGTTCATAAATGGGGTCGATCAACACATTGTTGTTTAATAACATTGATCGCTCCTACTATGCCGGCTAAATAGTGCGGTTACGGGACGGCGGGGATTATTTATTTTATCCAACCGTCCGTCCGTAACCGCACACTGAAAGGAGAATAACTCCTCGACGAGAATTCGATGTAGTAGTCTGAAAACCGGAGAACCCACAGACTAAAACCGAAACGAGACAGGTAGGTCGGCCTAGCAAAGTTGTAAAGACCTTAAATTTCTCCCAACTTTTAACTACATAGGTACCTAGGTACTTATGCATTTATTTTGCCGCATATATTAAATTATATTTATTATTTCAAAATATTATGTGGTACTTCGTGAAAAGAAATACATTAATAGTTGGAGCTAAGTGTTGCTATAAAAAGAAAAGGAAAAACATTATTTATGTTTTATTAATATCTTGTCATCAGTAACATACTTGAAAAACATTTAATTATACGCTTGTTTTAATATTTATTTCGTTCAATCATTGTATTTTTTTCAATTGGCAAATTTCCGAATTTTCGATAAAGTTTATCTAAAGTTGAATAAGTATGTTGCATAATATCTATACTAAGAAGTTCTAATTTAGAGCTAGTTAAAGCTTGAAGAAATATGAACGTAATAGGGTATTTTACTCCTTTTTGAAACTCGTTTTATATTATTCTTCATTACATAATAATCACACTACATTGATATTTCCGGGATGATTACTCTATTATTAATAAAAATCAATGTTAAAGTTTGAATTTCCACAATGGCGCTAAAAAGCTGTTTCGAAGTCTATGTCAAGTGTGACGTCACACGCAAGTAAACAAACAACACAGATTATTAATCTCTTATATATTATACTCTATTCTATTTCATCCACATGATTTATAATCTGTGTATTGTTTTGTTTACTTGCGCGTGACGTCACCACCAGTAAATATATGAAATAAAATTGTAAAAAATATTCAAATTTATTTCGTGTAATCTACAAAAGATATACATAATTTAGTTTAAAATAAAGTGAAATATGTTTTTTTACTCCATCGTCTGATAGGATGACCACAATTTATAGTATATTTTAATGTAGTCAAATAGCCTATTAGAACAAAGTGGTCATAATCGGACTGCAGGTCCAAAAAGCTAGAAACAGTATAAAGTAAAAACAGATAAATGTAATGTAATATTTATTCATAAATGCGTTTATAGTAATATTTGCATAACAACTACTTTTGCATATTAAATTAATTACTCGACACTTTAGGCGTTTTGTTTCTCTGAAAAAAAATAAAGTTTTTATTATTTACAACATACATTAGTATTTGTTTATTACAACATTATACTCTATTAGATATCTAGGTGATTTGATTAGGTGAAGGTCAGTTTCCAAGAAAGTCGGAATCTAACTAGGTCAAATTTTCAGAATGTCAGTTTTGCAGTTAGATACGAATATATTAATTATACTCTATGGTTTTACGTATATACAGGGTGAATTTGAAAGGTTGTACTTTGGGTTAATACGAGGCTTTACGGATCAAATCGAACAACTTTTCCTAAAGAACCATGTGCCGCAAATGAAATAAATTTTGGCTTCATGGTTCCTTGGAAAAGTTATTCGGTTTGAACATATTATATATCATTGAACCTCATATTAGCCCAAAGTACAACTTTCAGAGTCACCCTGTATAGTATCTAATACGGAATAGTATCTGCCCGCGGCTTCGTTCGCTAATTTGGTCCGGCCAGACAGACTCACTGCCGTAAGTACAAAGACTATACGAGTATTTCTTACAAGTCTACAATCAAAATATCACGAAAAACGGTGTGTACGCATATTGATCAATACGCAAAACGTTTAATACGCAGATATTTCAACACGTAAGTTGTTTCATTACGCATAGCATGCACAACATAAAATATATAAATAGTATCTTTTATTATTTAAAGGAAGGCATGTGATTTTTGTCTACCCGATGGTAAGCATTAGAGATGAAACGGATAGTGGTTTGGCCGGATACCGGATACCGGTTATTCAGCAAGCTGCGAGGCCGGATAGCCGGATATCCGGCTGCCGAATATTCGGCCCTTTACATGATACAATCAGTTAATTTGAATATAGGCGCGGTGAACGAGATTGTTAATATTCGGGTGTTGTCAGAAGCTGGTCTGGTATACGAAGTTAAGCGGAGTCGCCTCTTACCAACATATGCGGAAAATTTGGTATTCATTCACCACAATTTGCTACTTGTTAATTTTGAGTACTAAATTATAATAAAAAAAATTATGTGCAATTATAAAAATAAACTGTGTCTATAATATATAATACATAAACTTCTCATACACCCATAGACACACACGTTCACACACGCAGCTCACATTCACACACACACACACACACACACACACACACTAAGACACACATACATACTTGCATACAAACGCAATCATATGCCTTCCATTATCTTAATATTTCTGTCATTACTTAGCTTATAATATGATCTATATATGTTCGAGGAAAGGAAACCAACCACTGAGATACAGGCTAACGTTAGTTACCTAGTTTAGTGGTTGGTTGCTTACCTAATTGTTTGGCTATGTGCATTGGTTATACATATTTTTATTTATATAGCATTTATTTTGCAGGGCATCATTATGCCGGATTATGTTAATTTTGTATAATTAATTGTACCTAGGCTAAGTTAAGTGAAATAAATAAAACATTCATTCATTCATTCATTCATTCATAACATATTATATTGTATGATTTACCTATGTACAGTAATGATATTTTTTTTCAATTTTACTATCCGGAATCGGGCAGGATATTGAATTACTATCCGGTATCCGGCCGGATAGTGAAAACAAGGCCGGATAGGCCGGATACCGAATAGTTACCGGATATCCGTTTCATTTCTAGTAAGCATAGCTATAAACTCCGTGAATGGGACTGATGAACGTTTAACGGCTCTCACTATGCCGGTGAATGATACGGTTTGCTACAATAGGAACACCTAAGAATTAATTGAAAAAAAAAACACCCGAAGAGGCCAAAAATCAACAGTAGACCAACAATTTTATGGTATGACTTTACGTATTGAGCATTTTGCGTACCTATTGAACATTATGCGTTTTGTGCATTTGCGCAATTTAAGCATTGAACGTTTTGCGTGTTGAACAATGTGCATGCAGACCGAAAAAATGGTTAACTTTTTAGATAACTTATA
This sequence comes from Monopis laevigella, assembly GCA_947458855.1. Classification (NCBI taxonomy): domain Eukaryota; kingdom Metazoa; phylum Arthropoda; class Insecta; order Lepidoptera; family Tineidae; genus Monopis; species Monopis laevigella. The sequence continues at coordinate 2,705,159 of OX381582.1, forward strand.
AACTAAATATTATATTGCAGATTTTTATTGGGTGATACTAACACAAGAACTTATTAAATTGCTACCAGCGACTACTAAATCATAGCAAATGAGTAGTTTCTGTAGCTGCACTAGAGGACAGAGGCCTTCCCCAAGATCCTTTACTCAACACGAGTGCTATGGTGGGTAAGCAAATCAATAACTAAATAATAAACAAGGATATGTCAAACCCAAGAAAAATCGATGGAACATATAACTTGTCAATGGACAAGAAGACTAGCGTGGTCTCTGTGACGGAGTAGTCTTCCACCATGTCCCGGGAAGTTCTCCTTCAACCTCTCCATAAAGCTGAATACCTGGCTGTGGAATCTTGTAGTTAACGCGTTACTCTTTGTGAAACATATACCTTGGCAAAGGACAAGAAGACTTCCTCTAGCGCGGTCTCTGTGACGGAGTAGTCTTCCACCATGTCCCGAGAAGTTCTCTTTCAACCTCTCCATAAAGCTGTACACCTGGCTAGGGAATCTTGTAGTTAACGCGTTACTCTTTGTGAAACATATACCTTGGCAAAGGACAAGAAGACTTCCTCTAGCGCGGTCTCTGTGACGGAGTAGTCTTCCACCATGTCCCGGGAAGTTCTCTTTCAACCTCTCCATAAAGCTGTACACCTGGCTAGGGAATCTTGTAGTTAACGCGTCACTCTTTGTGGAACATATACCTTGGCAAAGGACAAGAAGACTTCCTCTAGCGTGGTCTCTGTGACGGAGTAGTCTTCCAGCATGTCCCGGTAGTTCTCCTTCAGCCGCTCCATGAAACTGAATATTTGGCTGTACGGGACCTTGTCCAGGATGTGGTAGTGCAGCATTGTCTGGAAGATAATAATCTTTATTTGTTTTATACTTACGATACGGTAAATTAATTTTACTTATGTGATGTTTACTTTCAGAGTTTAAAAAAATATGTAGGTTCAAATAGGAACTGGCTTAATGAATTCAGTGGTGGGGAAATATGGATGATTATGTCGCGTGTTTATGGTCTATTAAGATTTTGTGTGGCATTCGTCGTATAATAAATAACTATTGTGCATAATAGGGACGCAAAGGCAATATGTTCCTAAGAGTACTGTTAATTTATGCAAATTAGAATTAAGCTCACTAATCATCCCATTATTCTACCTAAATATAATGGTTTGGAACTTCAATTTGTAAGTTGTGAAACTGACCTGATGCTGATCTCTGAGAACGGCCTGGAAGTTGGATTCTATTTCTTCCCTCACCTCTCGTCCTGGAGCACCTGGTAAGCTACCTAAGGGGGATCACATTTTAATGTTATTATGAAATACGTAAGCAGCAGAATAAATAAAATATCTACAGATCATACTGCCATCTCTACACTATTAGTCCTATCTCTACGTATTTAATATACATAAGAAGCTACCTTTATAATATCTGACTTTAAGTTTGACCCGCAGCGCATACCCCGTGGCATGGTGAGCCCGAATAGCCGCCGGAGTTCCCATCGCGCACATCTCTCCGCTGCACATTATTGCTATTCTATTGCTCAGCATTTCCATTTCATCCATACTGAAAAATAAGCCAGTAACAACAAGAACATACCAATTATTCTACCAGGGTAATTTTCTACACTCCATTTGTTTTCGAACCTTTTATTATTTTGCCGATAAACTTTGCTGAATTTGTGGATGGTATTTTTTCCACTTCTTTTAATGAAAAATACAAAAATAGTTTTGAAACAACAACAGTGCCGATTTCTCAAAACTGTACTCTGAAAGAAGACTACCAACTCGACAAGAAATCGATCGAGTGAGCTGCTGAAAACCGGAGGGACATCTATGGCTCCCACCTAAAGATAATGTTAATGATGTTGAACAATTTTAGATCTTGTAGTACCAAATAAAACCGACAAAACTAATGTATTATCTTAGTAACCAAGTATTTCAGACCGATACCTGTGAGATGTGACCAGAACAGCGGTATGGCGAGCGAGTCCACGGCGCAAGGCAGCCCAAACCCGACGCCGTGCTGTCACGTCCACACCAGATGTTGGCTCGTCCAGGACACAAACCGCAGCACTTGCCGCTAGTGCTGCAGCCGCAGCCAAACGACGTGCACAACCTCCAGAGTACCCCGATACGGGGCGATTGGCATATCGTTCTAAGCCTGTGGTAAAAATTATATTTAATGATAATATTTAAGTAATAATGTCCTACATATGGACATTTTAATAAATATTTCTCTGGTCACAAACTAAGCTTTAGACTTGTAGGTACTGTAACCCCTACTATTTTGAATGCAAATATGGTACTGGCCGGAGAGGGCTGACCATAATTTTCATAAATACATTTGTAAAATATATTTATTTTGGATAAAGTAACTATAAAATAAGTCCAAAATCAGATGGAGTTTTAGCTTTATACCAAAAACTAGGTAGGTAATGCATATAAATGATGTTTGAAAAGAACTGTTACATTATTACACGCAACCAGTAATGTACAGTACCAGGAACAACGGTACCTTCTAATACCTACATATTATATTTTATAAAGAATAGTTGGGTCAGTAGGGAATAGTCAGGCTGTTGCAAACTACACAAAAAAAAAGTACTAATAAATTGTTTTGCGCCACCATTATACCATGGAGGTGGTCAAAGAAAAAACATAACAGGCAGGAAACTCCATAATAATGTGTGTGGGACTTAGGATCTAAAAGCGATATACAAATGACCCAGGACTATAAATAAAATACAGAGATGTCGAAGAATAACACTTGCCCACGCATTTGATCCAGGCCAGCACTTCATTCCTTATGTCCTCAGTCTGAATACCACGGATGGTGAGCAGTAACTCCAGATTCTCTGCTCCAGTCAGAAACAAATCCACACCGCCAAATTGCGGACAGTACCCCAAGCTGTACAAATACTGAAATCACCACGATTTAAGTCGAGGTAATTAAATATCTATATAAATAAATACTATATTTAATTATAAAAGTACCTACCTTGGACCGTTGTGATCTCAAATAATATCCATTGGCGAAAACGTTACCCCTAGTCATGGCGGTCTCTCCAGTTATCATCCTGAAAGTAGTCGATTTTCCGGCACCATTTACCCCAAGTAAACCGAAGCATTCTCCTAATAATAACAAACATTTAAAAAGTTCAAATATAAACAGATTTTGGCAACGCTTTTGAAACAGATTTTTATCCCTACGAAAAATATTAAATCTCGGATCCCTGATTATTTCCATAACAATTAAAACAGCATATTTATTTTGTTTAGTTAGTTTTTTAGAAGTGTAGATATTTAAATTAAATGTTGTGTCTTAGTCTTATCATTATCTAGTATAGGTACCATAGTATTATTGGCCCTTTGTTGTTTATGATATTATTATTTACGTTGTAACAAGACTTTGGGGAGCAAAACAAGTGTTTACCTTTTTGTACATGGAAGCTTATGCCTCTTACAGCGTATTCGGTTCTACCGCACAAATTAAAATACTTTTTATGTATATTATGAACCATGATCGCCGCTTCAGGTGAAGCTAAAATAATAAATATATGAAATAACACCATTATAACAAAGAGTCGAACAAAATTGTACTATATATTTATTATATGATTACAAATATAATTAATAATTACACTTAAAGATATTTGTCTTGACATATTTAGCTTCTAGTAAAGCTAATTCATCCGAATACTCATGAGGAGGTGGTTTATACCAATAGTCTAGTAAATTGTTGAACATAGAAGATATTATTCCATATTCTATCATCATTATTATAATCTGTAAAGAAGTTTTGTTGCCGTTCGTAAAAAAAGTACTTTTCATCCGTTCCATCAGACGTTTCAATTGATCGAATTCATCCATTTATGTTTTCGTAACTCTCATTAACACCGGATTATTCCATACATGGATAGTCACAGGACATGTAGATAGTCACTACAAATGTAATATGACGGAAGTGCGGGATCTCCTGTTACACAGGTCTTTTGTCTTAGCACATGGTTCCCAACATCCAAACAATGTATTTTGGTAAATAACCAATATTTTTATTTATTTTTGAAAACACTTCTGTGACAGACCAAATTCAATTGGATTTTTGAATCATCTAAATTTGACACATTTTGTATGGGAAATGCGACAAATTTTAATTTAGATGTCAAATTTTAGTAGAATAAGGCATCAGGTTTGACGCAAGCTTCAAGTAGACATTAATAGAGACACTATCGGATACAAAAAAATGCGATTACTTACACAATAAACAACGATATGCACAATGAGAACTGCCAACTGAAAGCCGCCGGTGTCCTCATGAAAATATGCAAAAGGACTCGAATTTGATGTTGAATCTGTTCAGAATGTAAGTATTTTAATACTTAAATAGTTTCCTTCAAAATACAAAATAATAGTAAATATAAAATGGACATTCGTCACCCCCCTATGATCATAAATCTTATACCCACAATTAGGTACGAGAGTACCTACTACATAAATATATACGCGTTGTCAGTGTTAGCCCTACGATGTACTTATGTGTACCAACGCAGTTTATGCTTGTGTGCCTACGGGTACAAACGCTTGCTTTATTATACATTTTGAGTGTAGTGTCCAGCATTTGGTTTCATAATAAAAAGGAAAGACTTCGGTATCAGATTATTAAAAGCTTATGAAATAGTATTAAAGCACGAAAGATCACTAAGTTAACTTACCACAACATATTTTATTATCAAAACCATTCATAAATTGTATATCTGGACAATACTTGCGGTTCAATTGACAATAAGCATTCAAGCGAGCTGTTTTAGTCAACTTTAAAAGGCCTGTAGCAACGGGAAAAGGTGGGGTTAGTAAGGCCATGCAAGTTAAAGTTTTTGATGTAATTTCCATTTTGTTGGTTTCCTTCAACTCAAATAGTGGGCCACTTATCATAAATCCTATAATTAGAATTGAATAAAACAATAAGGATAATGTAAGTCTATATTTTTAATTAAAAGAGTTAAATATCTTACCAAAGAAAATCAAAAAAATTGAAATAACAAGAGCAGCTCGTCCTTCATTAAATATTAAACTTACTAAGTATATAAACCATAAAAATGCTATCACTCCTATTAAGAGGAATATATACAACGATACTGAAATAAAAAAATAAAATGATTAGTGTTTAAATTACCTAAACCGTGAAATAAAATAAAAAATTTAAATCCCTACAAAAAATAAATCTGTCTGCCATCTATCATCAGGTATTTCGACCCCTTAGATGCGGGGTCGAAGATATTCCCAAGCAAGCCTATAATTTCACTGTAAGGGTTGCAAATATTTGAAATATTTTTTTAATAAAAATTTTTCGAAATTTATTTTATGTGATATCAAACCTAAAATTTCCAGTTCACGGTTGAGAGTAAAATAAAATTAGATATACCTAGAAAATAAGCTCTGTCAAATGTGTTATCTTTCTCGAAAACGATACAAGTAATAACGAGTCCAGGAATAAGGAGGAACGCTGGCAGAACGAGATCATACACACATGTCACCATCCAATACAACAATGGTGGATATCCAGACATCAACTGGAAATGCCGAGTTCCCTGAACTCGCTCTCTGCATGGAAGATATATCTCATTTATAAGACTTGACAGAAGTACTGTAATAAAATATAATTTCATTAAATTTCGGTCCATAATTCTATGTACTAAAAATAAAGGCTTTGATTAAATTTAATTCAATTCATTTTTTTTATTTTTTATTAACCATATATTGGCCAGAATATGGGTGCATGCTTTTGTAAGAGTTGTTTGATTGAACTATCCATTGACGTGTGGTAGAATATATTCTACCACACGTCAATGGATAGTTCAAAATATATTTATAGAATTTTTAATTTGTAAGGGTCCGCCATATAACTTTTTTTTTTGAAAATGCTATAAAAAAAAACTACTGAATATTTTTTCAAATTTCTTTTTTTATTTGAAAGTACAATCCTTCCGGTTAATGATGGAAAATAATTTCATTCAAATGGCTGTCTCGGCTTGCCTTCGCTAAGTGGGCCTGCGATCGACTTGCATAAGATGAGAATTTTGCCAAAAAATCATTTCGATCTTGGCGGGTATGTAAACAAGCAGAATTGTCGCATTTGGGGCACAGAAAACCCGCACGCATTCATTGAAAAGCCGGTGCACCCAAAACGAGTCACTGAGTCGCAGAGCTGATGACGTTTGGCCACCTCGGAGCTGCGATTTGACACCGTTGGACTATTATTTGTGGGGTGCCGTCAAAGATAAGTGTTACGCCGACAAGCCAGAGACAATTGATGCTTTGCAAAGGACAATATTCGTGAAGCCATTGGTGAAATACAGCTGCACACAATCGATAATGTACTTAAAAATTGGACCGATCGTGTAGGCTACTGCATGGCCAGCCTAGCAGCCATTTGAATGAAATTATTTTCCATAATTAACCGGAAGGATTGTACTTTCAATTAAAAAAAGAAATTTGAAAAAATATTTAGTAGTTTTTTTTTATAGCATTTTCAAAAAAAAAAAGTTATATGGCCGACCCTTTATATACTTAATACTAAACTTACACTAACATATCATTATCACACATCAATATGAGCAAGGTCCGCATTTTAAATAGAACCTATCTTCAAAAAAAGATTTTACTGAAGAGTACAATTTATGAAATTATAATTTATGTAAACGATTTTTAAACGACCCCATTAGTGAACTATTAAATGATTTAGGCAGGTGATTATATACTCGAACTGCTATGAATAATGTGTTTGACTGGCTGTAGTCATACTTGGAGTTTTTTTTGTATTAAATACCTACATTTTCCTTTCAAAATTTCTGTAAATGATACTAAATGCCTAAAAATAATTTTCATCATGGATCAACCAATATTATGCAATTAATAAAATAGATCACTGACTCCACCAATGAACTGTTTTTTAGCGCGTCGTATTATGGGTGAGTCTACCTCGAAGATTTATCAATAATGATTTAGTACTGAGTTAGTTTAGTATTAATTACAAATGATAAAATTACAAAAATAAAACAAAAAACTTGCTTGTAATAATAATTATGGACCAAACCATAGCATTATTGGACGACTTGGGCATTATAAAATTTTCACTATTTATTCTTAAAATATCATCAATAGGATGATTGAAAGTATTAATCATTTTCATCTCATTGGATTGAGGCTGTAACGTGGTGGCCAGTATGTTGCTGAACAGGTTGACGACTGCCGGCACAGTGTGACGCAGGGCAGTGGACACATAGAGCGTACTTCTGTTACTTTTACTGTCAATTCCTACTAAATACTTTTTGTACTCTTTAATATTCAAGTATCTTGTGCGTTGTGCATCTGAAAAACATATAATATCTACATTTTAATCCATTACTAAGTGAAATACAAACACCATGCATATCTATTTTACTAATTTAAATTTTTAATATAAAAACAGCTTTTCTGCTTAATCAGTTTTAAACTGAGAACTACTGAGGCTATTTACGTGAACAGAAACAATAAAATCCAAAACCTTTTGATCTTCAAATATTTCAAGTGTACCTATATAAAGTATATTTAAAGTTCGATTTGTCCTTTTAATTTGGTCATCTTTCTAGAAATTAAGGGTTAATAATAAGAGTTCAAAAAATGATAATTGATATTTTTACCTTTAGGTATATTAAAGGACTGAACAAAGTTAATATATGGGAATTCTTTATTAATGGTTCTCAGTAATTTGGAAGCATTTCCTATATTCAGAAGAGCGCTGTTTTTTCCCGTATGCTTGTACAAGTCTAGATTCATCGCAGCTGATGGATTGTGGTCGTGTTTGGATTTAGCTTCGTCATTGTAAAGATATGTGCAGGAAGTTATCATTAGTAGCGGAAAGAAACATTGCTGAAAAACAAAATAAATAGCATTTAATTAATAGTAGATTTTACAACAAGTGCACAAAACGAACCATTTTTATCCGAGACTTTTAGCAGCCCGAGCCGAAGGCGAGGGCTAATAGTATTGTCGAGGAAAAAAATGGTTTTGTGGACGAGTTATAAACTCTGCTTTCACTTCGATTGCGAGGAAATATAACATAACATTTCTTTAATTAAAATTCAAAGTAAAATTAGTACAGTTTTGAATACTGAAGGAATTTATTTTTATGGCTTAAAAACACATAAGGCAAATAAATTTAAGTCATCATCATCATGCCAGCCTTTAGCGCGTCCACTGTTGGACATAGGCCTCCCCCAAGGATCGCCACAACGACCGGTTCTGTGCTGCCTGTATCCATCGGCTTCCCGCGACTTTTTTCAGGTCGTCGGTCCATTTTGTGGGGGCCTGCCTCTGCTGCGTCCTCCAGCACGCGGTCGCCACTCGAGAACCTTAATGCCCCAACGGCCGTCCGTTCTGCGAGCTATGTGGCCTGCCCACTGCCACTTAAGTTTGGCGATTCTGGAGGCTATGTCGGTTACTTTGGTCCTTTTGCGGATCTCATCGTTTCGAATACGATCCCGCAAAGAAACGCCGAGCATAGCGCGCTCCATCGCCCTTTGTTGTGATTGTGAACTTTTTCATGAGGCCCATAGTAAGCGACCACGTCTCTGATCCGTAAGTATTCACTGGCAACACACACTGCTCGAACCCCTTGGTTTTTAAACACTGCGGTATTTGGGACGAGAAGATATTACATAGCCTCCCGAATGCTGCCCAGCCGAGTTGGATTCGACGAGAGATCTCTTTCTCGAAGTTGGATTTACCTGTTTGGATTGACTGTCCTAGATAATATAATTGTCAACAACTTCGAGTGCGGAGCTTCCTATTTTTACAGGAGTGGGTATAACATGGGCGTTAGACATGACTCTGGTCTTATCCATGTTCATGTTTAGGCCCACTTTTTTAGAAGCCCCACTGAGATTATTGAGCATTATGCCGAGGTCCTCCAGGGTTTCAGCCATGACTACGATATCGTCGGCAAATCGAAGGTTAGTGATGTACTCGCCATTAATGTTGATGCCAAATCTTCTCCAGTCCAAGAGTTTGAAGACATCCTCCAATGCCTCCGTAAAAAGTTTCGGGGAGATTACGTCTCCCTGTCTTACTCCTCGCTGTAGCTGGATGGGTCTTGAGGTCTGATCTTGGAGGCGAACTGACATGGTGGCGTTTTTGTACAAACACTTTAATACATCGATATAGCGGTAGTCAATTTGGCACCGCTGGAGTGACTGAAGCATCGCCCATGTTTCTATCGAATCGAAGGCTTTCTCATAGTCCACGAAAGCTAGACACAGGGGCTGATTATATTCATCGGTTTTTTGTATAATCTGCCTCAATGTGTGGATGTGGTCTATGGTACTATAGCCTTTTCGGAAGCCGGCTTGTTCGGGAGGCTGGAAGTCGTCAAGCCTACGTGAGAGACGATTCGTGATGACTCTCGAAAACAGTTTATAGACATTGCTCAGAAGGGAGATGGGCCTGTAGTTCTTCAAAAGGGTTTTGTTACCCTTTTTGAAGAAGAGTACCACCACGCTTCTGTTCCATGCCTTAGGTGTTTTACCCTCGAGGATGACAGAATTAAACAGCTTCTGGAGAGCCATCAGCAAAGGTTTGCCACCAGCTTTCAGGAGCTCAGACGTGATTCCGTCATCACCCGGTTTCTTTTTTTTTTAACTGTTTGAGAGCCATCCTAATCTCATACAGGCTGACTTCCGGGATATCTTCGGTATAGTGTCGGGTTAACCTGGCTCTTGGATAATTTTTCAGGTTTTGACAGGAGGCCGTGTTGTTGTGTACAACTGTCCATAGAACCTTTCGATCTCCGCCATAATCTCTGGTTTGGAGGCGACAACTCTGCCGTCCTCGGCCTTCAGCTTCGTTAATTGACTCTGGCCGAGAGACAGATCTCTTGCAAATACTTTAGAGCCTTTGTTTTGCTCAATGGCATCTTTAATACGATCTGTATTAAATTGCCGTATATCGCGAGTCAAGGACTTTGAGATCTGTCTGTTGAGCAATCTTATTTTAGAAGCGTCAGACGAAGACTGCATGGTCATTCCGCGTCTCTCTTCCATGAGCTTTAAAGTATGGTCGGAGATCTTTCTAGCTCCTTTGTTAGATCGGATCTTAAAAAACTTCGATCCGACCTGGTGGACAGTTTCCACAACCCTGTCATTATATTCGTCCACATCTGTGTACTCGCATAGGTATTCGAAGCGGTTTTTTAAAAGCGCTCAGGGTTTCGGGTGTTAATAGGTGCCGGCCGGAGCGTAGACTTCATTAATCGCGACCTTTGCCCAAGCTTTGTATTGAAAGGTCACGATTTGTAATTTAAGTAAATATTATAAAATAACAAATTCTATATATGAACTTTTTATTGTGTTTGGCTGTATGGTTCATTTTCTTTGCCTTAATATTGATACATTTATGAGTAGGTACGTTAATGCACTTGTGCACAAAATTCGATTTTGAACAGCCTATATCCTGCTGTCAATGGTAACATCAAGACTGGTTTGTTCCAAAATGATATCTGTTAAGTATGCGAAAAGAGTATAGGGAATTATTTAATAAAAAATAGTTTTCAGATAAATAATTCGTATTTGACCATGAAATTGACACTGACCCTTTACTTCTAATAAAAACTTATTAAAAACATATTATAAGGCTTAAGCTGTCCGTTACAATATCTCTTTAACTATAAAAATATATGATTGAAAATGGCGTCAAACTTTTATGGTCGAATGGCAGCTGGTACATCAACGAAAATTTTGACGTCCGAGATATCAATTTGGTGCCACCCAGCGGCTTTACTACTTTTTCTTAGCACCCAACCTATGTAGAAGAAGCTACACATTAAATTTAGGCGCCATTTTCCCAAATCTTGTGTTTGGCTTAATATTAATGTTTTCAAATTATCAATCAATTGTAAGATATTTAATTAGGTACATTAGTTTTTTATATATAAAAATAAATATTAAGTATATTAAAACATTTTATATTTCTACAACTAGGTTGGGCACTTTATTAGATAAAGAAACATTCCGAATTTCAATTTTCGTTTAGGTTTACTATGTGCTCCTCAAATATGTAAGTGTGGCCAGCAGGTCGACACTCTAGGAAGACATTGTTTAAGCTGCCAAAATAGTGCTGATGGATTTTCACGCCATAACAGTATCAATACTGTACGCCATAACAGTATTGATACTGTTATGGCGTGAAAATCCATCAGCACTATTTTGGCATAATTAAATGAAGTTTAAATTCATCATTCATTCCATCAATTACAGAACCACCGGGTATTAGTAGCTCCGATGGTAAGCTTCCGGATGGCACACACTCATCCCTTGGTCGGAAGGAAAATCACTGTTATGGAACGCCACTTGTGTGAATACCTATGCGCCTTCATACATTTCGGCCACATCATCTCCCTGCTTCAGCCGCGAGCATGGCTGAGTCACGTAAGTGGCCGAAGTACAGGGAATTAATACAAAATTATCATTAAATAGCATTTGGGGTCGAAACTACTGGAACTCAGGAACCGAGGCTGACGAGGAAAACGAGTAAACTTGGAATGTGGAGATCCCAAATGCTACGCCTATTTAAAACAAAAAAATAGCATTGCTATACAAAGATGCAATGCTGCTAGCGTATTATGTATCTTTAGTTCAGTTTTATTTTTCTAGTTTTATTTATTTTATGTAATGTTTTCTAAATTAAACAATTTTATAAAAAACCGGTGTAAGAGTTGACTTTACTATTCAGATTTTGTTTCAGGAAAATATATTCACCTATACTTAAACATCGATAACTTACAAATAAAATAAATGTCCACACGATAGAACGAGTAGCTTTCAGTTGTCTTTTCAAAAGTACTTTCATAATTCTCATGTAAAGTGATACACCTTTAATTTTTGGTGTTCCCATATCTGAAACATTAATAATTGTGTTATAATACCATTGCGATATAAATAGGTTTCAGCAGCTTATGGCTTTTATTGTGTTATTATTATTTATCACAGTAGTTACCATATCATCATCAGCATAATCATGGTTAAAAAAAGATTTACCTTTAATTATAGTAGAAGAAAAATCATCTATATCTGTCAAGGCTACATCACTGCATAACCTGAAATATTGATAAAAATTGTATTAATATGATTATCATTTTTTAAGTGAAGTAATATGATTAACATACTTAATAAAAACTTCATCTAAAGTAGTCAATCCGACTCCAATAGTCTCAATTTGTAAAACTTCTCTGTTTCCTTCTAAGTCATTGAATAATTTAGAGAACTCTTTACTAGATTTGATAGGAAGTCTGTATACTAGAGTCGACGATGTTCGGTCAGACAGTGTCACTTCTTGTATGTGCTTTTCTATTCTTTTAGTTATATCATCGACGTCAGCTGATTTTTTGATTGTCAAGGATAATCTGTATCCAGTACCTGTCCAATAGTTAATTATATATTTTTTAACTCCACTAACCCACAAGTTTCCCACATATTCTGGTTCAATATTACATACCTACAGCTCGTTTAAGGAACATAGGAGTGGCAAAGCATTTAAGTTTTCCAGCGTGGATAGCTGCCACACGATCTCCTAAAGCATCTGCTTCTTCCATGAAGTGAGTTGTTAGTAACACGGTGCGATCACCACGAAGTGCCTGATAATATCAATGCTGTAGAATTAAGAAGACCAGAAAAGGTGTTGCGATTTCGAACGTGTAAAACCGCGTGAATATTGTTTTCATTGATATCAAAGTTTTCTTTAATGAAAAAAGAACGTAGAGGTGTAAATATTACTTACTCGATCCTAATTAGATACTTAGTTCTTTTTAAAAAAAAAACTATTAACTTTTGAAATGACACCCAAAGTTTGATTTATGATTCTAAAAATATTACTTTATTTGTAATTTCAAAACTTTATTTGTCATTTCTAACAGATTTTTTATAAAGAAATTATGTAATTAGAAATAAAATCTACACCTCTTATGTTTTTCTAAAAACAACTTGATTATCACTGAAAACAACATATATATTTTTTGACGCTCGAGTTCGCGAATCCTTTTCCGGTGCACTACTATGTAACCTACTGAGAAATGCTGGAGTAAGCTAAAACTAGAGAGGAGATCACATTTCAATGTAGAAAGCTCAAGAGCTTCTGGTAAATTATGTATGCAGTATGATGCATTAACATTAATTAGTAGGCATTATACATTTTAATGTTGGTTTGGAGTATGGTAGGTCTGGTATCTATAATAGAACTAGACACGGGAGAAATAGTATATTATTCATCTATTAAACTTTTGTGTTAAGTAAAATAAATTATTATAAAACGGATCCAAACACGATTTACCTTGAATTTAGTTTTTCCCGACATAGCTTAGACCCTTTTTAAAATAATTTTTGGTCTATCTATATAGTGCTTCAGGAGCTACAAAACGAGGAACAAGCTTGTGACCCAAAAATGTGTAGTTTATACGTTATAACAAACCAGCCCAATAGTTTTGATAATAGGTGACCAACCAGGAGTAGATCCCACAGTTCTCTCCTGGTCTCCACATCCAACCCAGAAGTAGGTTCATCTAAAATAATGACGCTAGCATCACCCGCCAAAGCACAAGCCAGCTGAAGTCTCCTCTTCATTCCTCCCGATATCTCACTACTCCTGAACTGTTCTTTTCCTTGGAGCTTTAGTTTTTTTACTAATTGTAAAGCTGAATTTTTGGCTTCCTTGTATGACATTCCTTTTAGCTGAAATTCATTTGAATTACCTTTATAAGTATCGAAGATGGGTAGTGCCTGTTATTGGTAGAAGCCTACCTATCAATTCAGTAACACAGACATCCTTTACAATGCCTAAGAAGAAATATTCAGACATTTTTGAAGCCTAAAATAATTAAAAAAATACAAGTCAAAAGTTGACAAAGGCGTTACTACATTATAAATTTATATGTATAATATGACAAGAGCATTATGTTTCAGTGTATTTTGTAGATTTTTTTTTTATAACTGTAAAAAATAACATCAGAGATTTCGTTTATAATAATAATGTGTAGGAAAATTTACACATATTGTCCAGCGGCCACATTCTGCTTCTTATAATGTGATCGTTAGATTGTCAAAATAACGATTATCGCTATTAGCATGAAGGTAAAAACCGTGCCCGTCCGCGCGCCGCTTCTACTATGTATCATGCTTACTCCATTGGCGCGGGCGCGTTTTTTAGCTTCATGGCTATTAGCGTGCTCTCCTCCAATCAGAGTAGTTTTTAACCTTCGCTGATAACGGAATTCGTTATTTTGACAATCTACGCTCTTACGTTTTAATCTCACGTTATAAGAAACAGAATGTGGCCGCTGGTCACGAACTGGGCTTGTACTTTGTGTACTAGAAACAACAACATAATACATATTATATTTTTATAAACACCCAGACTATGACAAACTGTACCTACAGAAAAATGTACTAATATTTTGTGCCATGAGTGGGAATCGAACTCACCACCTCCGGATACAACGCCAAAGGGGCAACCTCTTCGGAGGCGGTTAAATGTCCACAGTGTTGTAAATAATATTTTTTAATATGATTTACCATAGAAAAGAAGATAATGTGCTGTAATATGTTTAGATCAGGAAAGCTAAGATTTTCTTGAGGGCACATGCCAAGGTCTCTGCGCAAACTGTCCAAGTCCCGCGTCGTCTCTACACCGTTAATATAAACTTTGCCTTTTGTTGCTTTCAGCATACCTATTAAAACAAAATGATTCTTTTAAAAGCGTCATACAATTACATTAATATTTTACATGTCGCTATCATTGAAGATGATATTATAATGTCCATGTTTTAAAATGCAACATCATTGTCGACGTCTGTGAAGTTTTTTACAGTAGGTAACCGACTGATAAAATACGACCCGACACACAATTCACTATGAAATATAATTGAAGAAAACTTTAATACATTTATTATTGTGGAAACTCAAATCTTGTTAATCAATATGATTATATCCAACAAATATATGTTCAACTTCACATAGAGAGCAATAGTACCTGTTATAATAGACATTAGAGTAGTTTTTCCAGCTCCATTATGTCCGAGCAGTACTGTTATCTCTCCCTTATAGATAGTAAGATTTAAGTTTGATAGTGCTGTCGTTTTTGGGCCTTTCCATGGTCCGAATACCTTTAAAGAGATATTTTTTTAATGAATATTTTTTATTTTTGTTATATATTACTACAGACAGCATTAATAATTTAGTTATAGACCAACTTATATCCAGGTATTGATCAAATGGAAATCAGTATTTAGAAACTATACATTTCTAAATATCCAGGTATTGATCAAATGGAAATCAGTATTTAGAAACCATACATTTCTAAAATGTATTATTACGAAAGATGTAACAAAACAAAATATAGTTTTAAAAAATTTCATTTGAAAATACTCTCTGAACTATTAGCTTGTATTTATTTATTATATGTAGTTGTTACGTATTCTAGATTCTTTATAAATGGATACAAACTATACGATTAAGTAACATACTTTTGTAACGTTAACAACTTGAATGCCAGGTTCTAAATTTTTGGGAGGTTCTTCATAGTATTGAGGATCACGTGGTTCATCATCTAATTCTTCGTTAGCCAGTTCGCGGTGATCCACTTTTGACCAAAACTGTTTCTGTTGAGATTGTTATATATATATAAGTTAACTTTAATAGTTATTCATATCGACCAGCTTTAAGTCTGCGAGATTGAAGCTAGTAATGAGTATTTTTTTTCGTCTTCTGTAGATCCTAACCAATAATTTTAGAATACCTATCTAGCATACAGATGCAAAAACCGTCAAGTGACCTAGTCATGTTTCGGTTTTATTCTGTGGGTTCACCGGTTTTCTGGAGACTACTGCATCGATTTCTTGTCGAGGTGGTAGTCTCCTTTCAGGGTGCGGTTACGAAATGGGTGGTTGAATTGACGATAAGGCAGCGAGTATATACTCGTAATGCAATTCTTCATTGTCGCCCCCCATTTCGTAATCGCATCATTTAGCCGGCATAGTGGGAGCGATCAATATTGTTTAAGAACAATTATTGATTGACCCCATTCATGGACTTTGTAGGTCTGCTCACCACCAGGTAGATACAAAGTCACATGTCGTGCTCCAATAAAAAATAAAAAAAAAAGCATTAATCTATTACGATGTTTTCTATTTAAATATATAATTAAGTTTTATACACTTCTACTTGAAACTGTCTTATCTCTATGTCAATTTTATATTTATGAAGACCTTCTATGGTCCTTAGTTTTTTGTGCTTTTTTCCTAATCTGTTATCTTGTATTACCAATGGTCTCCTATAAGACATTTAAAAAAAATTAAGCCTAGCCTTTCCAAAGACTTGCCTTTGGGGCATAATTAGGGTTGTCGGTCATTTAGGCCCGTAAAATTTGGACCCGCGGGCCCAAATGACTTACACCATTTTTTAAATTATTTTAATTGTCATTTGGGCCCGGTAGAGCGGGCCCAAATGACTAATAAAAATATTAAGAAATGGGCCCAGATGGAATTAAATAAAAAATATCTAATAAAGTAAATTAAAACTTCGTTCTTTTATATAATATAACGGTAAGTGCATACTTTTAAAACTACTTAAATTTGGCATTCACTGTTTAAAAATATACCTAGGCCATACCTACTGAATGTTTCTGAAATGTGATAAAGTATATAAGTTCTCATAGTTTCGGGAACCTGATAAATAATGAGCATTTGGAAATATACTTAAGCCATTCTGAAAGTTTGTGGAATCTCATAAGGAATGAGCATTTATAAGTGTATTTAAAATATTCAAAAAGTTTCGGAAATCTGATAAAAAATGAGTATTAAGACGTGTACTAAAAGTTTCGCGAATCTGATAAAGAATGAGCATTTATAAGTGTACTCAAACCATTCCGGTAGTTTCGGAAATCTGATAAGGAATGTGCATTTAGAAGTGTACTTAAACTATTCTGAAAGCTTCGGAAACCTGATAAGGAATGAGCATTTAGAAGTATACCTAGGCCATACCTACTGAATGTTTCTGAAATATGATAAAGTATGAGCATTTGGAAGTAAACTTACTTAACCAGTTCTCATAGTTTCGGGAACCTGATAAATAATGAGCATTTGGAAGTATACTTAAGCCATTCTGAAAGTTTCGGGAATCTGATATGGAATGAGCATTTATAAGTGTATTTAAACCATTCAAAAAGTTTCGGAAATCTGATAAAGAATGAGTATTAAGAAGTGTATTGAAAGTTTCGGGAATCTGATAAAGAATCAGCATTTATAAGTGTACTCAAGCCATTCCGGTAGTTTAGGAAATCTGATAAGGAATGAGCATTTAGAAGTGTACTTAAACTATTCTGAAAGGTTAGGAAATCTGATAAGGAATGAGCATTTAGAAGTATAGTTAAGCTATTCTGAAAGTTTTAAATCTGATCAAGAATGAGCATTTAGAAGTATACTTAAGCCATTCTTAAAGTTTTTAGAATCTAATAATTTAGAAATTTATTTAGGGATCGACCGATTTCGTGACCACTGCCCCATATCGATGCAAAGGCCGTTAAGACACCTAATCATACTTCGGTTTTCGACTGTGGGTTTACCGGTTTTCATAGGCTACTGCATCAATTTCTTATCGAGGCGGTTGTTTCCTTTAAGGCGCAGTTATGAAACGGGCTGTTGATCTGCAGCGAGGATATTAAAGTGTACTCGTAACGTCATTCATATTTGGGTTGTCGACTCAGGGTTTACTGGTTTTCAGAAACCTATTACAACAATTTTTTATCAAGATGGTTAGTACTTTTCAGGGTGCAGTTACGAAACGGACAGTTGATTTGCAGCGAGGATATTAAATATATTCTCAACGTAATTTAAATTCGCCGCCCCTTGTTTAGCAGCATTGATCACTCTGACTATGCCGGCCAATTGATGCGGTTACGAAATGAACGATGACAATGACGAATTTGCATTACCAGTCTATTTATTCTCGCTGCTTCGAGGTAAAACCAACCTGTTTCGTAACCGCACCCTGAAGGTAGGCCTGACCACCTCGTAAATTCGCCTTTTTGTCGCCTATTTTCTAGCCGCATTAATATATTGTTTAACAGCATTGATCACTCCCACTATGCCGGCCAATTGATGCAGTTATGAAATGGGCGATGACAAAGACGAATTTGCATTACGAGTCTATTTATTCTCGCTACCTCATGGTCGAATCACCTGTTTACGTAAGCGTACCCTGAAGGTAGACTTGACCACCTCGACAAGAAATCGATGCAAAAGTTTCCTGAAACCTATAATTTAAAAGCCTTGATCTCTCTTAAGTTA
This sequence comes from Monopis laevigella, assembly GCA_947458855.1. Taxonomy (NCBI): domain Eukaryota; kingdom Metazoa; phylum Arthropoda; class Insecta; order Lepidoptera; family Tineidae; genus Monopis; species Monopis laevigella. The sequence goes on from OX381582.1 coordinate 2,723,521, forward strand.
ACATAGTTTTGAAGATCGTTATGATGCGGGCCCAAACGACCGCTTGAACCTTGTTTAATAATTTAGTCATTTGGGCCCGCGGGCCCAAGTGACTAAGGAATAATTATTATTTTTTGCACATTAGTCGACTCGTCCCGCGGGTCCAAATTTTCCGGGCCCAAATGACCGACAACCCCATAATTAATTTCGAGATTCCCGAAACTTTCAATACACTTCTTAATACTCATTCTTTATCAGATTTCCGAAACTTTTTGAATGGTTTAAATACACTTATAAATGCTCATTCCATATCAGATTCCCGAAACTTTCAGAATGGCTTAAGTATACTTCCAAATGCTCATTATTTATCAGGTTCCCGAAACTATGAGAACTGGTTAAGTAAGTTTACTTCCAAATGCTCATACTTTATCATATTTCAGAAACATTCAGTAGGTATGGCCTAGGTATACTTCTAAATGCTCATTCCTTATCAGGTTTCCGAAGCTTTCAGAATAGTTTAAGTACACTTCTAAATGCTCATTCCTTATCAGATTTCCGAAACTACCGGAATGGTTTGAGTACACTTATAAATGCTCATTCTTTATCAGATTCGCGAAACTTTTAGTACACGTCTTAATACTCATTTTTTATCAGATTTCCGAAACTTTTTGAATATACTTATAAATGCTCATTCCTTATGAGATTCCACAAACTTTCAGAATGGCTTAAGTATATTTCCAAATGCTCATTATTTATCAGGTTCCCGAAACTATGAGAACTTATATACTTTATCACATTTCAGAAACATTCAGTAGGTATGGCCTAGGTATATTTTTAAACAGTGAATGCCAAATTTAAGTAGTTTTAAAAGTATGCACTTACCGTTATATTATATAAAAGAACGAAGTTTTAATTTACTTTATTAGATATTTTTTATTTAATTCCATCTGGGCCCATTTCTTAATATTTTTATTAGTCATTTGGGCCCGCTCTACCGGGCCCAAATGACAATTAAAATAATTTAAAAAATGGTGTAAGTCATTTGGGCCCGCGGGTCCAAATTTTACGGGCCTAAATGACCGACAACCCATTAATTTATACATTAATAAAGATAAATCAGTTACCTGACAAAGAAAATTCCATGGTCTTGCGATGCTATATGGTCCTGGACGAATTTTATCCAAATACCAAGTGATAAGAAATAAAACAAGTGTCTGCAAGATCATCATCAAGAAGCAGTAACCTATGGATACTTTGTTATGCTTTTTGAATATATCCCTGAAATTTAATCCACGACCTACAAAATTATATTGGATTTCATCTTTGTGTCTATTTGGTGGTAGGACAACCTACGCTGTTTAGAACAGATTCAGGTAATTCGCATTAACTATTAAGGTAGTTTTAGTATGACTGAATACGAGTAACAATAAATGCTACCTATGTTTAGTTGACAATACTGCACTTTAGAGCATGCTTTGAAATGCCTTTTAAATCATTTAATTAGTGTTTGAAAATAGTGGTATTTTTTAGATTTCATGTATGATGTATCATATGGTAATATATTTATTGACCGCCTCCGTTGGCGTTGTATCCGCAGGTCGTGAGTTCAATTCCCACTCATGGCAAAAAAAAAATATATTAGTACGTTTTTTTTCTGTACAATTTGTCATGGTCTGGGTGTTTATAAAATATAATATGTATTATATCGTTGTTTCTGGTACACATAGTACAAGCCCAGAGCTTAGTTTGTGACCAGAGCTATATGTATAAATTGTCCTACATATTATTATTATTTGAGTATAATACAGTTAATTTTTTATTTAATTTTAGTCTGTCTTTTGGTTATAACAATTTGGTAACAATTTAGATATGGACCTTTCTTTTAACTAAGATAGAATGACCTAAAGCTCACAATACACTTCTAAATATGAAGCTTCAGTCCAGAACCAGGCTATTGGGTTGTGAAGAACTATCCCAGAGAGATGTAGGGCGAATGACGACATCTTGACCGTGGACAGATACACCTGGAGTGCGATCATCATCACGAATACCAACATTGAGATCATTATGCTGTAGTTTACTGAAATAAATTAAACAAGAGCTCTCTGTAGAAACTAATTTAATGCGGATCTCTATACTGTCTGTGCACAAAGTCCATCGTTCGTGGCGCACCAAGAACTATCACTATGATTTGAGACAATAGAATAATTGATTCAAACAGTATTGCTAATGCTGACCGGCTCCATAGACTAGTGGTTGTGCCTTTGGTGTTGTATTCCGAGGTCGTGGGTTTGATGGCAAAAAAATATTAGTACGTTTTTCTATACAGTTTGTATGGAAGTCTGGGTGTTTATAAAATATAATATTATATCATTGTATCTGGTACACATAGCACAAGTTAAGAAATTAGTTTGTGGCCAGCAATATGTGTAAATTGTCCTACTTACAAACAAAAAATGTATGGAGATTTTCATATTTAATAAGTAATAAAATATAATATTAAAATTTATAATCATTACACAAGTGTTGATAAAATAACAACAATGGTAAAGAAATCGTTCATACCCCCTAGTTCCACCGCCATGGCGTCACATTAACTAACCCTCCGAGTTATACTTTAAATTTTGTAATAGGTATAATTAATTAACTCACAGTTTTTTGGAATGTAACTCGTAGCAAAGGCAAAAGCTACGATGCTGATGTAATACAAGCTCATAGCTATCATGATGATACAAGGGTTGGTATGAGCCAGTAACGGGGTAGACGATGCGGTGAGCAGAATGGCTGTGAACACGCCGTAGATGATCACTGAAGGCATGCAATTCAGGAAGTGGGATACACCGAGAGTTGTCGAAGTTACTCCTACCATCTTCATTAGCTCCTGGTATTTAAAATTAAAGTATTACCTATCTCAGGAAGAATTGTGAAATTCTGTAGCAGAATATAAATAATTTTGTACTCCATATTACTTTGAGTCATTGTCAAAATTAGAAATCACAATAATACCTTTTAGAAAATTGAATAAATAAATGATATAAATTCACAAAACAGATGATTAATCTAATGCATGCAAGAGCATAAATTATTTTGATCAATGTTCTATAAACTGGGGCAGATATTCAACTAATTTGTGATTGAAATTGTTTGGCAGGTATATGAATATCTCTTTCCGCAAAGTCAAATGAATAATCTTCGACAATAAATACATTTAAAGACCAAAAACCTGAACTCCGTTCATTCGTTCTTCTAGAAGTCTTGCCACGATGAACACAAATGGTACCAATAACGAAATCTTACAGGCCAGTCGTATCAATACGCCGATACTCAATTTCGAAATGTCTATACATACGGTTTTGATACGTGGAAACTTTCGAAGATTTAGTTTCTGAAATAGTACCGGGTTTATTAAAATCACCAAAAAAGAAAAGTCTGTCTGCGAAGGATTAGTATAAATAAATGGTAAATGGTGTTGTGGGGTTGATAGTAATGGTATAACATATTAAATCCTAATTAATTACCAATCTTATAGGAGCGCCTGTGACTTTAGACAAATAGGCTTGATCTATAGCCCACTGAAGTTTTACGAAATTATTATAAATAGATCCTGTAACGAAAGAAAAAAGATATATTAGAATATAGAAGGTTGTCTAAACACTGACTTGTCTTTAAATCTAAGGTCTAGCAAACTCAACCACTAGGTACGTATATAAAGTAACTACAGTTGCACTATAATAGAACTGCATTTATGGGGAATTTAATAAGATGCTGCATCAAACGAATGTATAAACACTTCTAATAAGATTAAACTACAGTTTGATTTTTTCTAAAGTGGATACGTTTATTATATTGTGATGGAAAAAAAACATTACCTTCTTTAGGAGGCCGACTATCATAACGAGCTTTGTGAATAGAATTAGTGACAGTTGCAGTCAGAAATTCCTTCTTCATTCTAATGGTGTAATTAAATTGCTTATATTTAGCATTTGAGACTGTGACCTGTCAAAAATATATTTCCAATATTTACTGAGTCTTATCTTTTTCTTTTCGTTTGAAAGTAGGTATCATAGTATATATATTTATAACAAGATACATTTAAGCAATATTACTACATACATACATATCATCACAGGTGCCTTACGGCGCCCGAGATCGCCTAGACGGCCCCAGGGTACCCAGCGGAGGGGTTTTAATCCCACCTCGTCATAGCCGATGGTATGAGTCTACACCGAACAAGTGGCTAGCTCGTCGATTACTATTATATTGTCATACATATAACATATACGAATACCATCGGCGAAATGAGGATGGGTTAATCCCTCCGCTGGGACACTGAGGCCGTTTAAACGGTTCTCGGGAGCCAAATTGGCACCCGTGATGGTATTTATTTTTATATAACATATCGTATAGGTAGGTACCAAATCAAAATGATTTCTTACATTTTGAAAATTTCCTTTAGTTATTATGTTTGGTTGTTCCCTTGCCCTCAACTCTAATGATTTTCTCCATGGCTGACTTCTTATGGATTCATCATCTATCTGCTACATAAAAACATCATAAGAAAAAAAATCGGTACATCTTTTTAGGACAGAACAGAACTAACTTCTTCGTCTTTAATGAAAATGCCCTGTTTTGTTATGTCTTTAGCAACTTTAGCCAAATTTTATTACATTTACTAGCTATGTCAACTCTCATCATTTTTGTTGTTTTCTGGTGAGTTGAGTACAAATTGGACACTAGCAAATATTGAATTTGCTAGTCTCCAATGATGAAGTGCCTTGATTTCCTTTTTATTGTTTTTACTTATTTCATCCGGGAGAAAATGCGATTCCCAATTCTTGTGTATTATGTATAGGTAAGTAATATGTCACTTTTATAAAGCTAAACTTATATTTCTTTTTAATTTAATTTTCTTCATTACCTACTAAAACATGTTCATCAAATCTCATTAGTAAACCTAAAACTATAATTGCACTATATACCTAGTACCTACGTGAAAAATAATGATAGCTTCATCATTCTTCATTTGTCTTGAAAATTCTTTCATATACTCTTTGGATGCTGTCCAATAACCCAATATATTGTGATCTGGGGAATTAAAAAACAAATACCTAAATAAATCGTGTAATAGGAACTGTGAGTTTACCTTAAGTACACTCAAGATACGTATCAATTTCATGTTGAGGTAGTCTTATATCAAAATAGGCATACAGAAAGGAAAACATATTTGATTAGATGGGAGATAATTTCGCTAGGCCGAACGATCAGTTTCGTTACCAATGCAAAAACCATCAAGTGACTTAGTCAAGTTTCGGTTTTAGTCTGTGTTCTCCATCTTTCAGCCTATGGCATCGATTTATCGAGTGTCCTTTCAGCAGGATGCGATTATGAAACGGGCAGTTTATATTGACGATAAAGCAGTAAGGATTTCGCTATGCAAATTTGTGTTGTCGCCGCCCAATTCGTAATCTTATCATTTACCATATAGCCAAGCCATAACAGGTTTAACCATTTTTTTAATTAAAAATCCTTAATTGCACAAAATTGTCATAAGCGAGCTTATGACCTTAGGCATTTTCTACTAATATTTAACCTTTAGAGAAATATGCTTAGAACTGTTATGAAAATATAATAGAATAATATCATCAATGAATTTAGGAATTTGTAGGCTTATCAGAAGGTCCACATTCAATGTTTTTTTTTAATATATAAGGGGCTGTCTAATACGATTCAATTAACTAAGTCTAGTTTTTACAATTTTCTAAGTATCTATTTGAAGAAAACGAAATGTGACAATTTAAGCGTTTATGACACGATTGAACTAAAGTTAATTTATAAGAATCGAGGCCCTGGCTGATGGACTACAATGTCCAATTATAACAGCTGTTTGTTCTACCTAATTGTTATTATATAAAATATAATTATCTTTACTAACCAATATTTGCTATTTCCAATTCACTTAGGTGAAGTATTTTTCCAACGTCAGCCATCAATGCTCGTGTAGTAACCGTGTATGGGGAATATAATATTCTGTTCAGGGTCTTGTTAGACCCTAATATAGTCTGTGGATAAAAATATAGTGACTAAATCTTTACTACCTTAGCAAATCATAGATCATTTATACCTATAGTAATCAGATCAATATAGGAAGGTTATTTATTAGGTTGATTGCGGTGTTGTATATGGAGGCCGTGAGTTCGATGTCCAGTCAAGGCAAAAACAATTTCATTCCCGAACGACTGAAAATTAGACTTTTTTTTACTGGCATGAGACCAATGAACACTGTGAACCTATGAATGGACTCTGCTGAATAAATTAAAACAAAGGATTTTAAACCAATTTTAGAAACAAAGTATTAATTTCTACCTTGCTACGACTTATTTGTTAAGTATGTTTATTATTTAATATGTATTTTATAAACACATTAAAATTTATACGTCCTTCTTATCACTATTCCTGATAGGAATTCTATTTGTAGTCTAGTTTTATTTGTTAGTTAATAATAGTAAGAAAAATGTTATGTTGTCATAATATTGGATGGGCAAGTCAGTATGTATCTTTAGTGGAGTTAGGGAGAGGATTGGACTAACCAAGTTTCCAGGTCTTCTCAAATCCTTATCATCACCTCCTATTTCCTCTAACTTGTGTCGAATATAAAACAAGAAGATAAACAAAGTCAAGGGCAGAACCAATTCGAATAATATATAGAGCATCCTCCGTCTTCTGATCATAGCATGCTTCCACATCAGCACGCAAAGATGTCTCCAAAACTGCATTTTTATAAAATATATATATTTTTGTTATATAATTTATGCTGTCGGAATTTTGACGTTTATATGGTTTTTATGCATTTTTTATGTGAAACAAAACTTCTTAAGTTCATAATTATTCTTGTCACTTGTCACTTTGATCAACAATTGTTGTACTTTATTCCCGTGTGTTATATTAATTATACTCTATGATTGTTAAAGGCACTATTGCTTTGACAATTTTTGGTATTCCGTGAGGTGACAATTGTACAGAATTTCGTTATATTGACAATCTAACGTTACCTTTAAAAGCATATGGGAGTACACTATTTTACTATACAGAGAATTGTAATAGTATTAAAATACTTGAACCTATATGATCATCGCCATATTACCTAAAATAAATAACCTGACGACATTGACGTAAATAGTATCTATGCCTGACCACAGAAGCAATAATAGTACAAGTAGCCTGACGACGTCGCGACGTGACATATCATTCCAATGCATGTGCCGTATATCATTTTGATCAACTACTTTTATATTAATATGTACTTTTTTTTTAATATGTTGATTTCTTTGATTCTTTATAATCATATTATTATTATTTATAGCTTGATATGATTAGATTCTATCTTTATAAGGCCGCCGCAAAATTGGATCATGATAATAAAATTATTCATGTCGTTTCCTACCTTTTCTTTTTCGCAGCAAAAATATTTCTAAAGTATTTTTATTGATCGCGAACTTTTGACTGGCAACTCGCTCGTCAACCGAGGTTAGCAAGGTACCTATTTACCACTCCGACCGATTATATAACCAATTGTTATTTCGTCTAAGATTTACTAGCGGTCGAGAACACAGAGATACCCAAGTAGTGTGCATGATGGAAATACGTTTTGCTTTGCGCGCGTGCGCATCGCATGCTTATTTTCAGATTGTAACGAATCAAAATACCAAAATCATTTGTAATATTTATTGTAAGTATTATTTTATTCTAAAAGTTACATAAATGATAAATGTTACATAAATGATAAATGTTACATATAACTTAGTCTTCTTTTTCTTGATCTTCTCCCACGTCCTGATTGTCCGACTGAAATAAAAATTAAAACAAAGTTTAAATATAACATTGCGGATTAGCAAATTAAATCACTAATAGCCAGTATCTAGAACTATGATTAAATTATGTTTTTAATATCTATGTTTAAAGTAGATAAAACGACATATGATTTGGTGAAAAAAATATATAACCTGTGACATTAGGCCAATCGTGGGTCAGTTTATTTTGATGATAGAATAATTAAATCATCATATTAAATATTTCTATACGAATTAGAATTCTTAAAGAAGTTGATAAATAGTTTGCCCCGGGCCTAAAAGGAACAAGCCATCGTTTTATCGTTTTTTGTCACTCTGATTATTATAAAGGGTCCGCCAAATGACTTTTTTTTTAAATGCTATAAAAAAAAACTATTGAATATTTTTTCAAATTTCTTTTTTTATTTAAAAGTACAATCCTTCCGGTTAATGATGGAAAATAATTTCATTCAAATGGCTGCCTCGGCTGGCCATGCAGTAGCCTACACGATCGGTCCAATTTTTAAGTACATTATCGATTGTGTGCAGCTGTATTTCACCAATGGCTTCACGAATATTGTCCTTTAAAGCATCAATTGTCTCTGGCTTGTCGGCGTAACTTAGCAGGCCCACTTAGCGAAGGCCAGCCGAGGCAGCCATTTGAATGAAATTATTTTTCATCATTAACCGGAAGGATTGTACTTTCAAATAAAAAAAGAAATTTGAAAAAATATTCAGTAGTTTTTTTATAGCATTTAAAAAAAAAAAAGTTATTTGGCGGACCCTTTAGGACACCTAGCTAAATCCTAAATTGATCTCTCAAACGAAACTACTGAATGGATGTAACGGCGGGGAATGAAAGAATATTTTATCATATGGTGAACACACCATATTAAGCAAAGTCTAAAAAAGTTTACTAACCCTTGTGTTCGCCAATGGTTTGATTTCCGAAACGTTTGCCTGAAATATTAAATTTAATAATTAGGTATTGATATACCTAAACCAGCGCATTAAATACACATAAATGTACCAAAAAAACATTGTATTATTGGGTAAGCCAATCATGTTCGTACTTAGGAAGGTACATATTTTCGGATTTTTGAGAAGGTACTCAAATGTTACATGATATCGATCAAGAACAAATTATACTTATTTAACTAAAGTAGACTAGACAACAATTACCGTTACAGGCAATTCATCCAAGCTTTCTTCTTCAATGAAGTCGTCTCCATAGCCCACCGGGAACAGAACCAGGCAGTCCCTCTCGCCTGCCTTGACATCCGAGCTGATGTAGCATGGATTGAGCCCGGCCAGCTGAAGCAACGGAAGACTGCGCTTACGGGAAACCATTAGCGCTAAACGGTCTTTGCTGTAACATTTTTTTTTAATAATTAAAGAGGGCGCGTATAGCAATTCAGAAATCTAGATCTCTGATTATGAGAATATCTTAAACCCTACAGTTTATTTCCACCATAGATTCTCTTCGTGGAACACTTGGTTACAGTCATACATCAATTGATTGGGTTTTAAATAAATCAGCTATATTCAATTCAACAAATTTATTAACAAAATATAGTCATAATACAAGATATTTAGAAGTAACTGCCTCTTTGAAAAACGTAGGTAATAGCATAAACTTGCCTCGATAAAAAAAAAAAATTTTTTATCGATTTTATTACTTTAATATAGAGCAGATTGATTATAAAGCTATGTTTTTTATAAGTTATAAAATCTAGTGCATGGCCAGCGTTTTTTGTAAAATTCAAAATATTTTGAAAGTTTTAGCAATACAACTGTATATTTTCCAAGCATTCTGCGCGAGATTTTTTTTGTTTCTCACCCGCAAGCTTTGTAAGATTTTATTTCAGCTGTTTAATTTGATCGATTAGTTGATGTCTTGTCTGTAGAGTGGTTGTAACATCAAAACATCATATTTGACAAAATAAATATAAAATCAGTGCACAGTCATTCGTGTGAAATGAGCTATTCGTATTGCTAACGAGACCCACATATAAGTTGTATTTGTCGGCCTAATAACATTTATTTACATAAATTAGATTTTTCAAAACCCCTCCGCTGGGTACCCTGGGGCCGTATAGGCGGTTTCGGGCGCCGTAAGGCACCCAAATTTGCCGCCTCTAAAATCTGCCCCAGGTAAATCCGCAACTGCAATGGTGTTTCCATTTCGTTTTTATGGTGACGTTAAACCTAGTTATAAGTTATGGCTGTTTACTCCTTTGCTTTAAATATATTATTGTAAAAAAAAAATGTTTGTATGTTGTGTTTGTTATTGTACCCAGTTTTCTAATGTATAATATGTGAAATAATTATTTTAAACCTAAATTCCCTATTCAAGAGAATTTCATATTTAGGTAAAACACATTCTTTTTTCCTTATTTATTTACAGAAAGGGGGTACATAAAATAATATTTTTAAACAATACAAATTAATAATGAAGAGTGATATATACCTTTTTTTTTATTTCGATAAGACAAGCCGTTAATTTTAGAATATTTTTGGAATACATAAGAAATTAGCTATTTGACATTAGTTCCCACATTTAACTAGTTAAGCACAAAATGTTTATACGCAGGGCATAGGGAACTGTTAAAGAAACTGTCATCTGTTTTTATTACCTATGTTCATAAATAAATCATTTGATTGGAAATGAATAGGTACTTACTGTCTTCTTACTCTTATCATTTTATCATATTTCTTAATAGAATACGCCAGATGTTCCATGTGGTATGGATCATCACCTTCAAATATACCAATCTGTAAGAGTAATATCTACATTAACTTTACTCGAGTATTATTATTCTAAATTAAAGGTGATCTAATCAAATTTTAACGCTAGGTCTCTTTTTAACGGCTATTATCATGAAGCTAAAAAAACGCGCGGACGGGCACGGTTTTTACCTTCATGGCTATTATCAATGAAGTAATCTTCATTCGTTTCTTTTTACGTACCATTACTCTCTTGTCTGGTATAATGGTAAAATCTTTAAATTCCGATTAACTAAACTTTGAGGAGAATTCACAGAAATATGAATAAAGAACCTCACATTAATGATCTCATCCTGAAACTGCGACATGACTTCAGAAACATCGTTTCTTTTCATAGCATCAAACATAACCAGCACATGCGGAGGAAGATACTCAGATTCTATTTTGGTTAGTTGCGCCACCATCTGTTAACAATTATTCCTTTTATTTAGTTACACTACTTGTACTATTATTTCTTCTGTGGTTATACTAGCTGGTTAAACCTGTTTCAGGGTACCTGAAGCATTATTTTAATTAAAATGTTATTCTACATTAGCCACCTTGGTGAGCCAACCATCACCCCTTGTGCCGCTTTGTGTTATTAAAATATATGTCTTCTTAAAACTCATTTATAAACAGAAGCCTAAAGATACCAATCAAATTTTGTTCCCTATTTAATCCCTTATAGGATGATTTAAAAAAAAACATTAATCAAAATACTATTATAAATTATAATAAGGTTACATTTAATTAGTACAAATTATTATCGTCTTTTCCATTTACGCCCAAATAGGTACGTCCGTAAGCTTGATGGATTTATTCGGTGTAAGCATGGGTATACGAGTATATATAATTAGCTCAATAAAATTGTAAAGAGAACCTTAGGGTAAAAGAAAGCCAATGCATTGGCTTTAGCCATGTCGCTAGGCGGAGAAAACAGGCCAGGAACTAGAAATCCCCCAGGAGGAATGTAATCTTCTCCATCTACTGAAACGTCTGAGTGAAACTCCTCTTCCTTTACTTCTGCTACTTCTTGCTGAAATTTAAAATAAACTTCATTCTGTTTTGTCATAATTAAATAATTGACATACAAAATGATTTCAGGAATGTTTATTAATTTAATGATAAAAGGATAGGTACAATTATAAATTACAATTAAATTTTATTATTAGAGTATTACTATGAATAATCTGCAAAGAATGATATTGACATTATGGTATGTAATTTTATTGATGTAATCCATGAATGATATATGTAAATTATAAACATCAATGCAACATTTGTATACATACGTACCGAAAGGTAGAACAAAGAGAACAAACTTCAAAATGTAAAAACATATATGTGATAATAACCTCTTTTCACAAATAAAGAATTTGATTTGTGAGTCGGTTCTAATTTAACTAATAGCAAGCTAGTCGTTTGAAGTCTAAAGTTCCAAATGTAAATGAAGGTAGTTCGAATATGATATCCTTTAAAATACGTCAATATGGACGATTAAATACTGATTGGGTTAACTCATTCGTCTACCCGAATGTGAGCAAAAATCCTGTTATTTGCGCCAATAATCGTAATTATAATAATTTTTTTAACATGATGTAAGAAATTTTTCTTACATCATGTTAAAAAAAATATTTTTCTTACTTCCTCAGTCGCATCCAGTGTGGCATCTATTACTTCTGCTTCTTCAACCACTTCAACAGCAGGCACTTCTGGTTCATCCGGTAACTAAACAAAATGTTCTCATCAATATGTTACTCCAAACCCAAATAGCTTTTAACTTAAAAACTCTTTACATTAATTTACACTTTACCACTATAAGGCCTTGACGAGCTCGTTAAGCTGACGATCCCCGTTTCTCAAAACTAATGAAACTGTATGTCATGTCAATTCAAACACCTCGATGCTGCTGCTGTCTCGTAACGACTCTATTGTATGGAAGTCAGACTTGTATGCTGGGGCACAGAAGAAATAATAGTACAAGTAGCTAGGGGAAGTATGGAAGGGGAAGTATGGAAGGGGAAGTATGGAAGGGGAAGTATGGAAGGGGAAGTATGGAAGCAGAATGAATGCGGAAGAGATCCGTTTATTATAACGAAACCGAACCCGAAATATCGTAATTCGCGAACGATGCGGACTGAAATAAATATAGGTGTAAACATTGTATTGTAAGAAATAGCTGATAGCTTTCTTTTTCTACTATATTGGGCGCCAGCGCCGTGCTACGGTTCAGGAAAGCCGCGATGCTCTAATATTAATGAAATTCATTGACATAACCGTAATTTTATTCTGAATTTTAGTTAAAGTACAGAGTATTATCATGCTATAATACTAACTCCAGCTTGAATCCTCGCCATTCTCTCTTCTTCCTTTCTTTGTTTTTCTTTCTTCTCCCTTTCTTCCTCAGCTTCCCTAGCTAACCTCGCTTGTTCGGCAGCCAGTCTATCGGCTTCTTCTTTTTCTTGACGCTTTTAAATTAAATAAAATTTGAATTCCATTTTTTTATTTTTCATTCCTTTGTTTTTATTATAATACTGAACTAACGTTACGGTTAGATTTAGCTGAAGTGCGGATACAAAATAGGTAAGAATTTAAAACGTTGGTATCACGCTCTCTGTCAATAGGGCGGCACAATTTGAAAGACTTGATTTGCGCGTCTAAAATTAGCGTATTAAACTGAGTGTGGGGTCAACGTACAAAAAAGTTTCTCTCTACATACTTTAGTCAGCTTACTCGGCACTAATTTTCTCATGGTATAAAAGACGTCTAAAAAACAACACGGATAAAAAATGGAATTTGCTAACCAATTTTTCCAACTTTGCTTCATATCGTTCCCTGCGTACTTGTCGTTTGTTCTTGCTGATTGACGCATATCTTTCGAAGGCAGGAATAGGGGGTACTTGCTTCTCGGGAGGCGCGTCTTCTTTCGGTATAGGTATCTCTTCATATAAAGCGTAACGCAGTAATCCTATAGCCAGAAAAGTAATTAAAAAGTTTACAAAAATAAAACCATTAGGAATTAAACATTAGGTTTAAATAGATATTAATAAGAAAATATACCTTTACTTTATTTTTCTAATATTTAATACATATAAATGCAACAAATCTCGGTGTTACCTTTTATGTGTAATAGGTATAATTTGAGAATACTTAAGATCTTATTCGATTTTCTTAATTATAAAAAAAAATGTTCTCTTGCAGATTATAGTCCTTAATATATAACATATATTGACAATACGTACCTATTTTTCAATCGCTTATAACATTATTAATCTTTCTATCTTTCAAGAGTTTTCGAGATATGCAATTTATAAGAAAGCAACTCTTTTCTACCTACTACTTGGTGACTTTGAAGGTTGTAATTGGACTAATATGAGGTTCTATATTGATCAAATCAAACTTTTCCTATATGATTTATTGATCTTATGACGAATTGAATTGAATTTTGTATGGATAAGGCAAATATTTTTCCATAGGTAAAAGTTGTTCGATTTGATCAGTAAAGCCCTTATTAGCCCTTACATTACAAGTAACCTTCCAAAGTTAGATAGGTAATAGAGGTATGTGGAGATATGCAATGAAATTAATGGTATAAATGAACAATAAGTTTATGTCCAACAGTGGTCTAAAGCAAGCTGACGAATATGATGAATTAGCCAAAGATTGTAAGATATTAGAACTCGTCAATAAAATAGAAAAAGATCTCATGACGATATTTTTATATATAGATGTTATTGGAATAATGAAATAAGTTGCAAAAAAAATATTAATTAATGAATAGATAACATTTGTTAATTGACTCACTAACAAAGTTGCGGGTGTCTGCCTCCAACATCTTGAATACAACCACAAGTACCTCACCATCTAGCAGACTATGAATGCAAGCTTCGTTAGTGTCAATGTCACTCATGTATAGTATTTCTGGAATGCTTTCAGGTTTTAGTAAAAATTCGTCTTTGGCTGCGACCTGGATATCTGGAAATTGGCAGAGATCAATGAAATTGACTACGAAAGCTCTTCTTTTTATAGCGGGCCTCTGTTACAATCTTGGGCGTATCTAGGACTATTTTCCAGCGGGGGCCTGCGCCCATGGTTACATGTCCTATCATATATTGGATAATGTATTACCAATGTATGATAGGACATGTTGAACCAAAATAATTTATCAACTTATGTACCATGTTCATTGAAATAAAGTGTTTTTTATTTATTACTGTACTGTGTACATACAGATATAGTAGGGCAACCTGTAAGTAGCTGGATTCATAATTGTGATATAAGGTTTCTTTCAAGGGCTAGGTAGAATGTTAGCGGTGTTATATTATATTTAATTAAAATTAACTGCTTTAAAGGCAAAGGTTGAATGGTATTATTAATTTATATTGACTACATTACATACTTTTTTCTTTGCATAGGTACAAAAGGTAAACGATAGTCTAAAATATCCAAGAAGGCAGTAATAACAATTTTCAACCTACTAATAAGGTCCCATTTTTCATAAAGATCAAAGTGTGCCTGATGACAGTGAGGCCAAAACATGATGAAGTTGAGCGCCCGCAGATGTACGGACAGCCGCTCGCACGCCCTTCTCTTCCTCGCTGCCAACGTTACCTCCTGAAGCTTCACCGCGGCTTCGTGCGCTTGCTTCTCTAGTTCTAGATCCACTTTTATCTTTTGCTATATTAGATCAATGTAATAGTATTTATTTCCTTTAAAATATTATAAATACTTATTACTAGAGTATAAAGCAATGTTAGCAAAAGTCATCAATAAAAAAAATAATATAATAAGAAGTTTATCAGGTGTCTTGAGTGTAGGTTTAAGTTTATACATGTGTTATGCGTATACCTACAATTATTATGATATGGTGTAGATATTAAAGTTAATGCAGAGTCTGTGAGGAGACTTCAAGAGCATTTTATTTTAAGGGCTCGTCATGTGATCTTGCATCCGTTAGATATTAGGATGTATGCAATGTGAAGAATGATGGCCACTAGACCGGGCGGGTGAGCATAGAGAATGCGTAACCGTCATTATTGAAATAGTACACAGTCAGGCTAACAACTTCCCTGAAGTTGTTACGTTTGATTGAATGTTAATATTAAAACCGTCAAGTGACTTAGTTGTGTTTCGTTTTTAGTCTTTGGGTCCACCGGTTTTTTTATTTTTATTTAAAATACTTTATTGCACAAAATTACAAAATAAAATTGTACATAGGCGAACTTAATGCCTTAGGCATTTTCTACCAGCTAACCTTTGAGAGAGTGGAAGATTATGCATAGGGTGCAAAAGCAAATAAATAACAATTTAAAAGACATATAGCGAATAGTATATAAACTACTTAAATATTACATGTAAATACTTAAACATACACTCAATACATAATATACTACTTATATAAATCATACAATATAATACATATAGTACATATCAAAACAGAAAATACTAAAGGAAAAATTGGCAGTTACTTATTCAAATAATGAGTGGTGAGTAGACGTTTAAATACACCGATGGTTGGAGCCTGTCTCATACACAGAGGAAGCAAATTCCATTGACGAGCAGCTGACACAGTAAAAGAATCGGAATATTTGGTGGAGATGTGCGACGGGATCTTTAATTGGTTATTAACAGAGGAGCGAAGAGGACGATCGTGAGAATCACAGAGGAAAATAAATCGAGATTTTAGGTAAGAAGGGGTATTAGGATTATAGAGGATGTTATAAAGGAAAGAAAGCATGTGCACTGATGTTTTCAGGAGATTACTGCATCGATTTCTTGTCGAGGTGGTAGTCTCCTTTCATGTTGCGGTTACGAAATGGATGGTTTAATTGTCGATAAGGCAGCGAGTATATTAAAATATACTCGTAATACAATTCGTCTTTGTCGCCGCCCATTTCGTAATCGCATCATTTAGGGTATTCAATGTGGGAGTATTCAATGTTGTTTAAGAATAATTTTTGATTGACCCCATTCATGGACTTTGTAGGTCTGCTCACCATCAGGTAGATACAAAGACAAATGCCGTGCTACAAAAAAAAAAGTATTGGTGAAAAATAATAAAAGAAAATTTTCTCTGAACTTATCATAAACATTTAGTAAGATTCCCTAAATACTAAAAACCGATAAATCCAGATACTAATCCTGACCTGATGTATAGTTATATATCTGTATAGGTATAGCTTCGTGGACAAAAATTATAGAAACTAATCCAAAGGCACTAAGTTCGATTTTTCTTTGAATAATAGGGCAACATATTATCAAATACCTACTCTCTATCTACAAAACCATCGCATCAGATGAGAATTTAAATTGGTGGCCAGAAACCATACCGCATATTAATGTTTTGGGCATGCCTACGGTTACTACTCGGTTTTGGGTAGGTACACCTTGTTGTATAGTTTAACACTAACAGATTCTTCTGGCAGCAATTCCTCTACGTTGGTTCTGTGCCGCTGAATCCCGGAGGTTTCTTCTTTTGTCAACAGACCTAGTTCTTCTTCGATTATCTTGCAGAACTCTATGGCGTTCGGTCCGAACATTGCTCGGGTCAGTTTTCCTTTCTAACCCAACGGAAATAGTAAAACAATAATAAAATAATTGTGTTTCAGACAATTGGAATTATGAGTATTAGATATACTTTACATACCGAAATAAACAAGAAGACTGGTTCACTTTTTTGTTTAAATCGAATTAAAGCGTCGATATTATCAGCCATTGCCTGGAAATTTTATTGTTTAAATAATAATCTGGTGGAAAACTGATTGATTGGTTCCCATTAGTAATACAAAATTAATGATGAAAATAATAGTTTACTGTGCTACCACCTGTTTCAAGATAAGGTATAGTTAATGGACATTACTGAAGTTCCAAGTTGACCTTAAAAAAGGCTGTAATTCTTTTTTTTGCTATTTGATTAGTTATGGTTACAACACTGTAGTAGGTTGTTAATTTTATTGCCTGCTTGCTAATTTTCCTGGTCTTCAGGTTTTCTTACCTTCGCCATGGCCACTCGGTCTTGTCCGATTTCGAGTTTAGCCTTTCTAATAGCAGCTGCCATTGCTAAACAGGATCCACAAAATTCTGAATAGATTTCCATACCTAAAGAAATTAAAATATTTTTTAACTCCCGTAACTCATAATTTTTTAACTGACGACCCTCATAAGTTGATGTCTATCAGAGATCCCTTTACACTTTGAATATGATACCAACAATACCCGCTGATCGAATTGTCAGACATGTTTAGATTTATATTTATGGTTCATGCTTTTTACGTATATTTCCTAAAGAACCAGTGATCTCGAGTGTCCTTGGGGATGGGAAATGGGGTTTGACCGTTTTGAAACGACTAACTACTTGAGGTCACCCTTTTTAGTGTAACTTACAAATAAGTTTGTTATGATGAATAGTAAGGTAGTCTTTGAATTCCTCATTCGTTTCCAATGTATCCTGGATTGAAACTTGTCCTTTTCGTGCCATTTCAGGAAATACAGAAATAAATAAGATAAAGAATTTCTCTTCAGAATATATGTTTTTTTTATTATTATTAATCTGAGGTATTTATTCTTTTTGTTTTAGTAAATCACTTTCAATATTCTATCATTATGACAGAATGCTATTGGTAGTAGCAAAACTTTTATAAAAAAAAAGAAAAAAAAAAAAATATTAAAAAAAAAAAAAAAATATGAAGTTACAGTTTTTATCAAAATCGGCCCCGAGACTCCTTTGAGTATTATTCGTTATTTTTTTTTAAAGTTCCCTCTATCAATAATAAAAGTAAACTTATTATTTTTCTAAGGTCCCTGGGAATATTGATGATGGCAACTTTGACTGAAAGAAAACATCAACAATATACCTAAAATCGTATTAGACGAAGTCACCTGACGTTGACTGGGTTGTCAGGTTTTGATGAAACAAAAATAGTGTTGTGACAAAGTGAATGATTGAAACAATCATATTATAATTATTCTCAACATGCTACTTTATAGCGTCGGTAGCCTAGTGAGTGGTTTGTACGCCGGAATATAGGGTACCGGGTTCCAATCCTAGTCGTGCTATGTAGGTACCAATGAGTTTTCGTACTTTTCGACGACTAAGTATAGTACCTACGTTTACCGAGTGCTCTAACGGTGAAGGAAAACAACGTGAGGAAACCTGCAAGTCTGAGATGATTAATTCTTCGAAGACTTCGACATCCAATAGGACAGTGGTGAGGCTATGGCTTCTCCTTACGTGCAGTGTAATGATAATGAAAATAAAAAATTACGCTTATTACAATTGTTTTTATTCATCGTCATCAGACATAAAATCATCACTGTCGCTGTCGGTGACATTAATTATTAACCTGTCTGAAACACTGTCGATCAATTGGTCGAGATTATACATTTTGTCTTCTTCTTTTATTATATGAGCCACGCAGCTACTCCATTTTTCAGCGGTTACATGTTTAAGTCCTTCTTCGAAAAGATGTTTTACTTCTGTCATTTTAAACATTTCAATGTTATTCTATTAATACTTTTCTTTTTTATAATGATAATATTCTAAATTCTAGTGAAGGTGTACAGCAGGGCGATCCTTTAGGACCTTTATTATTTAGTTTAGGTATTCAATCAATTATCAGGTCTTTAAATTCCGATCTCAATATTTGGTACTTGGATGATGGTACACTTGGAGGAGATATAAATACTGTTACTTCAGATTTGGAAAAACTTACTTCTTCTTTTTCAAACATAGGTTTGGATATAAATTTTGCTAAATCCGAAATCTATAGTTGCAGTGATTCAAATAACGACCACATTAAACAGTTTTTTCCGGACATCAAAATTGTTAATAACCAACATTTTGAACTTTTAGGGGCACCTATTACGATAGAATGTGTTAATAAAATTATCAACAATAAACTTTTACAATTAAAAATTCTTCATAATCATTTACCATATCTTCATTCACATATTGCTTACACTTTATTAAAATTTTGTTTTTCGATACCCAAATTTACATACATAATACGGACTACACCAATTTGGAAATTTCCAGACTTAGTTTCTTTAATAGATAACAGTATTAAATTATGTGCAGAATCAGTTTTAAATATTCGCTTATCTGAATCTCAATGGTGTCAAGCTACTCTTCCCATTAAGTCTGGAGGCATAGGTATCCGTAGAGTTTTAGATGTCGGCTTACCAGCCTTTATTGCTTCATGTTATAGGGTCTCAGATTTAGTCACTACTATTTTACCTAATTTAGGTGCAATATCTGAGATCCCATATTTATCAGAATCAGTAGAGGCTTTTAAGGCGAAATCTAACCTTCTTCCTGCCATTCAGTTGTCTTAACAACGTCAATGGGACACAATAAATATTAAAAACTCACAAAAAATAATTTTGGAAGCTTTGTCCGGATCTGATTTAGCTTGTTTTAAGGCCGCAATAACACCTGAGTCTGGGTTATGGTTAGAGGCACTTCCCCCTCCTTCTCTAGGGACATTCCTAGATGACCAATCGTTAAGAATTGCTATGGCATTAAGGTTAGGCGCAAATATATGCCAACCTCACCTTTGTGTATGCGGTATGCAAGTCTTAGCGAATGGTCATCATGGATTAAGTTGCAGTAGAAGTGCAGGGCGATTGTCTCGACACCATAACCTCAATGATATTGTTCGCCGTGCTCTGTCTTCAGCAAATATACCTAGTATTCTCGAGCCCCATGGGCTAAGTAGAGTAGATGGAAAACGCCCAGATGGATTGACGCTAATACCATGGCAGAAAGGACGTTGTCTTATCTGGGATGCAACTTGCGTCGATACATTTGCGGCATCACATTTACAAGCCTATGTGGGCTCGTCAGATGCAGCTGCTGAAGCAGCCTCTAAACTAAAACATGTAAAATATCAAAATTTGAAACCTGAATATTTATTTGTCCCATTTGCTGTGGAGACGACTGGGGTTTGGAGATCCGAAGCCGTGGTCTTTGGGAAGACGTTATGTGCTCGTCTAAACGAGGCCTCTGGTGATTCTCGGTCCGGTTACTTTTTTAAACAACGTATTTCACTGGCAGTTCAACGAGGTAATGCTGCCAGTGTTATGGGTACTTTCGGACCGGGACGGAGTTTGGATATGGTGGACAATGAATAATATATATATTATTTTTATATATTATATATTTTCTTTGGTAGGTTTAATTTTTATTGTAGGTATTCATTTTTGTTTTAGGAGTGTTCTTTTTTTATATTATATAGGTATTAATTTATTTAGTTATTTATTTTCCTATTTTATGTTTTGTATGTAATAACATCGAATAAAATATGAATAAATATTTAAAAAAAATGTAAGTATATAATTTTGTATAACTGCAAAAAACATTTTGTTATTTCTTGCAACATATCCTTTAGCCTGCGCCGAAACCAGCTCAATGGGATTAAGCTCACAGTGGTGGGGGCAGACGTAAAACAATAATACCAAGCTCCGCTGCCATCTCGTCCACAGCATACTTGTCGCAGTGTTCTTGTTTGTGCTGCCGTACAATGTATATAAGAGTAGCTTTAACCATTTTTGCCTCGAATGGGATATTTTTGCTCGTTAGCCACTCTTGTATTCTTGGTTTAGTCCAAGGCATTGTAGGCAGCAATTCATACCAGTAGATATCGACCCACTTTTATACAGTAAAATAAAAATATAAATAGTTCCTTTTTTTATATAGTAAGATAAGATTAACGATGTACTCATTCATATAATCATTAATTCCTGTGATTGAACGAAAACAGAACGCATCACTATTACATTTAACATGGCAACATTATTTCACAAAATGACATTAGCCGCTGTCAGTTTACTTCGTCTAATTAAAAATACGTCTTTAATATTGATGATCGAAGGACGAAGGCCTATACAATTTCGCCCATACAGATGCAAAAACCGACTTTAGTATATTTCGGTTTTAGTCTTTGGGTTCACCGGTTTTCAGGAGATTAATGCTTCGTTTTCTTGGAAGTCTCTTTCAGGGTGCGGTTACGAAACGGGCGGTTGATTTGACGATATGGAAGCCATATTATTAAAATAGACTCGTAATCTAAAGACTAAAAATACACGCGACGCGGTGATTCCGTGCACTGTGCTCGTAATGCAAATTTGTCTATGTCGCCGCCCATTTCGTAACCGCATCGTTTAGCCAGCATAGTAAGGGATACATAAATCACCCCGTTGATCGTGATGGTTTATAGTGGTTAAACAATATTTTATTGATCGACCTCCATTCATGACTTTGTAGGCCTGCTTAACATCAGGTAGATACAAAGTCATATGCTGTGCTTTCATAAAACAAAAAAAAATCTAAGTATTTTTGAAAATACGTTTGAAATAATATATACACCACGACCTTTTTTCCAATCTGTATATTTGTGATCTCCTTTATAAAGTTTATTTGTTATTTACGCATTAGTATTTGTAAATAAAAAAATAAATAAAACAACCTCAATTTTCTATAAATTTATTATAAAAATATAATACGTTCTTATATTTAATTCAGTACAAAATATATACTTAAATAAGTGCTACTTAAAAGTAGGTAGTCTTATATTTAAAAATACAAAATAAATAAAGAACACTAAATTAATTTATCATTGTGTTAGATTTTTGATTTAAAAGGCATTAATTTCCACTGAGATTGTACCATTTCCTTTGGATGTTCTATTGATTTAAGCTTTGAACGATCTGAAAAAAAAAAAGATTATTTATTAGGTACTTTTTCTACGATTAGGTATGTAGTAATAATAATAATAATAATAATAATAATTCTTTATTCATAATTAATGTTTACAATTTATAATTTTAATTTACCGAATCCCATACTAGGAAAAACCTGTGCTATGGGTATTCGGTTTACAATTATTGAAATAATTACATATTACAAACCATGTGTACGTACTAAGCGTTTTAACGCTTAATATAAGTGGTATCTGAATGTAGTAGTGTCTGTAAGGTGTGTGTCATGTATGTTAATATTATGTTCTTGGTGGCGGGGTAGAAAGGCCGTGTATGTTGAAAGTTTAACTTTTTAATGGTAAGTGGAGTGTATGTTTGTGTGGTGTGTGTTTAAGCTGAGGTGCATGATGATGTAGTTGGTAACGGGGTAATAAGTCAGTATAAGGTAAGGTGTTTGTCTCGGTATGAAAATGTGGTACATGTATGTTTGTGTGGTGTGGGGTTGTTCGTGTAGGGTGAAACATTGATTAATTAAGGATAAGTGGGGTGAATATTTGTGTGGTGTGTCGTTGTGTTGGAGGTGCATGTATTATAGAGGGGTTGTTCTGTAATGAATGCTTGTTGTTGGTTACGGGGTAGTAAGGCAGTGACGGGTTAAAAGTTTGACTTTGTAGGCGTAAGTTGTTGTAAGTTAGTGTGGAGTGAGGTTGAGCTGAGATGCATGTTATGTAGTTGTTGACGGGTATAAGGTAAATGTTTATGTCTCAGTATGAGTGTATGTTGCATGTATGTTTGTTTGTGTGATGTGTGGGTGTGAAGGCGCTTATGTTAAAGTTTGTGACGGGGCAATAAGAAAGAGTTCTTATTCAAAATTGTAGTTAGGTATAGACCGAGTTCAGGATATATTCTTTTCATTACACAATAAGAGGTGTTTTCTGTTATTTTGTGATGTGCAGGATTTCCTCTGTTTCAATGTAGTCCTTTTTTAGTAGCCATTTATACAAAGTTTTTTTGCAAGTAAATTTTGACATGTCCAGTATGTTCAAAGTTTTATTCACCTTAGAGTAAAGAAAAGGAGCCATATGGTAATAGAACTTATTACAAAAAACAGTTTTAGTTTTAGGTATTAACCATTTGCTGTATCTCTTTGTTTTGCCTAATGGGAGTTTTGTTAGGTGCGCTATTTTATGAAATCTAACTACAATATTTTGAATGTAGTGTTGTCTAACGGTTAGGAGCTTACTCTCAGAGTACAAAAGGTTGGTAGGAAATCTAAATGGCTTATTGCACATTTCTTTTATAACCGATCTTTGAGCACGTTCCAACTCAATGAGCACAGTTTTCCCCGCAGCTCCCCAGGTGGTAATGCAATATGTTATTAGAGACACGCATAGAGCATGATAAACTGTATTAATAGTTACCCAATTAGTTATAGTGCGTAGCCGTTTAAATATATAGATCAATTTACGGATTCTAGTTGTTAGTAATTGAATATGAGGTTTCCAGTTTAAGCTTTCATCAATTTGTACACCTAGATATTTGATGTTCTTAGCATGTTCTATTATTTCACAAGAACAGGAATCAGTTTTAGGGCAATTATTGTTATGAGATTTAATTATGTAGGTGTTAGGCGGACTAGATCTTTTTGAAATTCGGAAATGGATACACTTAGTTTTAGAGATATTCAAGGACATTAAGTTATCATCAAGCCACTTGGAGACAATGCTTAGTCCCTGTTCTGAGTTGCATTTGGTATTATTCCAAGTCTTTCCATAGAAAATCAATGCAGTGTCGTCAGCAAAGGTAATTGTTTGAGCCGACGCAATCTCCAAATCACATAGGTCATTTATGTAAATTAGAAACAGCGTCGGCCCCAACACACTACCCTGAGGAACACCAAAGCTAAGTCCAGAGATTTCACTTTTAACATTTCCCAATTTCACGAATTGTTTTCTGCCACTCAGGTAACTTGAGAACCAATCCAATGCAATTCCTCTGACACCCATATTTTCCATTTTTTTAAGTAGCAGTGGAATGGATACGGTGTCAAAGGCCTTTTTAAAATCTAAAAATATGGCTGTGCACTTGTATTGGTTATCAAGTTTACATGATATGACCTCCGTCAAAAGATTAACCGCTCCCTCAGTGGATTTACATCTTCTAAAACCAAATTGATTCTGCGATATAATTTTGTTTATTTCTAAATAATCCAGGAGTCTAGAATTTACGACTTTTTCCAACATTTTAGCAGCTATTGTCAATAGCGATATAGGGCGATAGTTATTAAGGTCAGAATAAGAACCCGACTTGTGGATTGGACATATCTGCGCAATTTTCAAAATTTCAGGGACACATCCATTTGCTATGCTTAGATTTATTAAGTAGGTTAGTGGTTCCGATAGTATATGTCTCCCTTCCTTAAAAATTCTTGGTGAAACTTGGTCCCAACCCGGTGACCCATCCGGTTTGAGATTTGTTAAAAGCTTTAAGACCTCTACTGTATCCGTAGGCCTAATAAAAAGAGAACTATTGCCACAGTAAGGTTTCAAATTTAGATTACTCAATAATTCATTTTCTGTTCTATGCGTTCTCTTTAGAACATCATTACTCAGTTCGGTTCCGATAGATGTAAAATAATCATTTATTTTGTCAAGTGACGTCTTTGGATCATTACAAATTTCTAGAAGATCATCAGTTTTACTGCTGGTGTTTAGATTGCAGACGTTCTTAATCGCTTGCCACATTTTCTTAGGATTATTTGGATGTTTTTCTAATTCCGTTCTGTTATAGGAATCTTTTAGCATCCTTAATATTTTATGCGCAGTATTCCTGTAATTTGCATAATATGCTTTTAGTTCGAGGTCATACGGTCTTTGTTTAAGAAGTTTATGTAATTTATCCCGCTTCTTTATACACTTGACCAGGTTAGGAGTAATCCACGGTTTTATGTTGGTTTTGTTATGAGTTAGTTTATGATGAGTGGTGTGTTGTTTAATAGCATTTGTAATCACGTCAACAAAGGCACTCATTGCATCATTAGGTTTCTCAATATTATATATAGTATCCCAATTGTAAGCAGATAAGTCATTGAATACACTCTCATAGTTTATCCTATTTATGATTTTAGCTCTAGGCTGTATCCTTGTTAGCTGGGAACTGATATTTATAAGAGCAGTGTAATGATCAGTTATAGTCGATTCACAGACAAGAGCTATTGCGCTTTTGTTGGTTTTTAACATAATGTGGTCGATACAGTTGGATTCATGTGTAGCGTAGGTGTATGTAGGTAAATAACCATGAAGCGCAAGCAAATTCAGGTAACTTTCACTATTCCTGTCAGTATTATGCGGTTTTATGTCTATATTTATATCTCCAGCGACCACGGACGTTCTTGTTTGAGTGCTTTCAAGAAGAAAGTTAAGAGAGTTTAGAAATTTATCAGTGTTCCTGAAGCTCGGAGATCTGTATATTGCAGTAACTGTTATTTCATTATTTATTAATAAATTAAGGCAACTGCAGTCTTCCAAATTTGGTTCATTTATAGCTACTTTTAAATTACTTTTTACGAGAACTACGATGCCATCATTTTTATTCTTATATTTAAGTGTCTCGTAATAATTGTAATTAGGAATTGCATATTTGACAGTATTATTTCTTAACCAACACTCAGTTAATATTATAATATCAACATCAAAATTGAGTAATGTTAAAAAAACGTTAAGTTGGTCAAAATTTTTGGATATGCTTCTTATGTTTTGGGTCAGTATGGTAATATTTCCCGCTCTTAGGTCAAACTTATATTTACAAGATTTAGGGTTATCAACTTTAAAGCTGTGTACTAAAGGCGTGTTATCAATGTCATCTATTGTGTCGCTAACGTTAGTCATTGTTAATATTATTATTTTATGTAAACCTTTGCAGTAATGACAGCAGTAAATACAATAGTATACATATACGATTTAGTTTAGTGTAGCATGTGGTAGTGAGTAAGTAAGTAAGTAAAATTTTTTTTTTTTGTAAGGCATTAATTATCTTTAACAATTTGCTTACAACAAAATATAATACTAAAGTAAACACATTAACATATTTGATAATTGAACAAAAATTTATAAAAAAAAAAATTAAAAAAAAAAAAAAAATATAGCGAAATCAATTAAATTAAATGTTATCTAATTACATCCTTAAGTTGTCCTTATATAATTAATTGACTAGGTTTAAAGTAATAAATACAATCAAAACACACACATGCAATCAGTAAATTTATACAAAACAAATATAATAATTTTATCATTAATTAAAACTTTTAAATATTAGGGAATTATTTTAAATTTTTGAGATTATTAAGAATATTTTCATTAATAATTTTAATTCTAGTACTACCTTCTTCTTTCCTTATAAAAATATTCCCGTTTGAGATCCAACAGAAACGATAATTATATTCCCTTATAAATTCCCTTGCTAGGTAATGCAGTCTTCTAGTAGCGAAGGTTAGGGATTCCGATATATAAATTGCTTTGCGTTGACCAGCGATGTTTAAATGAGTACTGTTTAATTTATTCTCTTTATTAGTTTTATTAAATTGCTTTGAAGAGTTCAGGAATGTATTTTTCTTTTCTACTGTAGTAAAATCAACAACTATAGCCCCGTGAGTATTGTTTTTTAAAAATGTCCTACGTATGTCCCGTACATCTATATTTTGAACTGGGCAACTTATAATGTTAGCTACAGAAGTTACAATTTTTGCTAATTCTTCTTGGGATTCAGTATGCGCTTTTGGAATATTTCTTAATTCTACGGAACTCATTCGGATATTCTTTTCTAGATAATCGATGTGATTGTTAACATATATTATATCCTTAGTATTCTTTTCAGTTTCCCTATGAATACAATTTACTTTAGATTCTATGTCTTCATACTTCTGGGCAAGCAGATCCACAGTTTTTTTTATTTCAAAGTTTTGTTCTTTAATTGCATTTATTGCAAGACATATTTCATCAAGTTTTAAATCTTGTTGTGTTTTCAGTTCCAAAAATAATTTCTGGATCTCGCTCATAAATGGCTCAGGATTTTCAGTTGAGTCATTGCAACGCCTGCGTTTAGGTCTATTTGAGCTGTTGCATACAGGATTACTGTTTTCAGTATCAGAAACAGGTTCCGCAACTATCTGAAGAGGTGTATTCGGCGACGCAGGTGGTGAATGTCTCAGGGGCATATTACGATTTTTTGTTAATAATAAAGTTTATCAAAAGTATTTTTATATTTGTTCAATTATATAATAATATTCATAAACAGGTTGCACTTTAAATTGTTCCTCGTATATAAGCGTGTAATTTTGCATAATTTCCTACTTTTAGGATTTGTTGCTTGTTGTTGAGTGCATTGGTATCACAATACTAGAGCAGGCGCACACCCTTAATGAATTAGTGAAGGAAATATACAAGAAGATTTCCTACAATTAGGTTCGGCTCGTTGGTGTATTTTATTTTTTTTATTAGATTTGGAACGCACCTTAGTAGTATACCTACTTAGGTATGTAGTATACCTACTTAGGTATGTAGTATACCTACTTAGGTATGTAGTATACCTACTTATGTATGTAGTATACCTACTTGCTAGACTGAACAATAATATTAAAAATAATTTATTTAATCGGTGATCTACAAAATGTACAGGTAGGTACTTTATTTATTTTCCTCAAGCTTTTGGAAGTTATATACGTGGTGGCCGAGTTGGTTAGACCTTGGACTTAAAAACACTTAGGTCCCTGGTTCGAATCCCGGAGTGTACCAATGAATTTTTAATGAAAGTAAAATATGTACATTTGTTTGACAACACCACTATACACACGTGCCTCGGAGAGCACGTTAAGCTGTCTGTCCCGGTTTCACTATACCAACTTGTGAAACTGTTTATAGATGGGTTATTGAGTCTATTCAAAACATCGCGACGAGCTAGCCACTTGTTCGGTGTAGACTCATACCATCGGCTACGACGCGGTGGGCCGTCTAGGCGGTCTCGGACGCCGTAAAGCACCCGTGATGATATGTATGTAACCTTTTGGGAGGTCAACTAAACCTAGGCCCCTTTCCTGGCTTCCATACATTTAGCTCGTTAATATTGCTTAAGTGCTGTTGAATTGCAAAATTAGTGCTGTCATTCTCCCACACGCTCCTAGAGCTAAAGCTGGGTATATTTGTACAACCTGGGCCAAAAGCTGGGTATATTATTGTAGACCATGTACCAAAGGTTGGGCATATATTTGTAGAACATAAAGCATAAGCTGCATATACAGGAATTTTTCAAGTGATCCTTCAAGGCTAAATCCTAAACTACAAAGAATAGCGAAAATACTCAAAGGAGCCTTGGGGCCGATTTTGATGAAAAACTAAAACGGCATCTTTAGGTTTTTGAAAAAAAAAACTCCTAGCCGGGAATTGAACCAGATGATTTTGAAAAAAATACATAATTATTATACCAGCTGGTAGTGTCGATCAATTGGTGTTTTAAAGCATAACTAATAAATTGTTTTTTTTTTCAAAAATCTCTTGATGCAGTTTTAATTTTTATCAAAAACGGCCCCGAGACTCCTTTGATCACTTTTTGCTATTCCTTGTAGATTACGATTTGGCCTTGAAGGCACACTTGAAAAATTCCCCCTGTATATGTGTAGACTTTGAACCATAAGCTAGGTATATATTTGTAGACCTTGGACCATAAGCTGAGTATATATTTGTAGACCATGAACGAGAAACTGGGTATATTTCCCCCTAGGATAACAGGTAAATGTTTTTTGGACTCACTCACCTTTATGTAACAGATAGTCCGTAATAAGATCATAAAAAGCATTTGTAGGGACCGCCATGTTTATATACGGGTAACACGCCTTTACGTCCTGCGTCTGCGCATTGCTCACTACTATGCCCACTACTTCTATCCTATGAGACTCTCCAGTTAACCGGTAGATAGCGCCACCACTGTTAAAAAATTAAGTTACTTTTACTGCGTTTATTAAAAATAAACAAGGACTCATGGCACGTTAAAATAAAATAAAAAAAAGTTAACTCGATATAATTTAGTTATAAATAATAGTTATAACTCGAAAGTAAACTTCATTTAGAGCTACAGAGAATACCCTAGTATTATTCCATTCAATAACAGAGCACACCCACTACACTGCCACTTTAGGACTTCTCGGTGTTTGTTCGCAAACGACAAAATAAGTATTTTCTATGGGGTCAAATCAAATCAAATCAAATATTATTTATTTCATGTAAATCTTTACAGATATTTATGAATAGTCAAAAAAAAAAAAAAAAAGTTTTAACAATAAGGTCTAGAGTGCGCTTGGTTAGGCTGCTAGAGAGAGAGACAATGTTCTTAGCAAACCATGGATTCACCGTGCGGGTGCCGGGTCCATCGCGTGGTTGAAAGGCAGGGGAATGAACTTCAGCGTTCCCGGACTTGAGACCGCGAAGTAGGTTTAAAGGCCTTTTGAACTCTCACCTGCACTGTGTTCACTACCCTCTCTACTCAACCAAATATTATATGATCCTGTTAGCGCCATCCTGGAAACACGCTCCATAAAAGTTCCGACGGCTGTTCTCGGAAGGCCAAGATCCTTCAATAGACGGTGCAAAGACTTTGCTGGAATTCCTCTTGCACCAACTTCCACTGCATAAAGTTGAGTTTTAAATCCGTTTCTCTAATCCTACTAAAAGCGTGCACAAAACACCCTATGGCAGATTATTTAACAGTATAGCAATTGGTTACTATACCAATGTACAGACCTGAAAATACTAAATAGTACAGGCAATTTACTAAATAATAATATATAATAACAGAGTACCTGTATAATGTAAATATAAATAAGTAATCATAAGATATACTTTATCCAAAGATAAAAAGTTAAATATAATAAAAAATAAATTAAGTAATAATAAATTATTACAATATCAGATTTAACATACCTTACTAGGGTACTAGTACAATTTAAAACTACAATTGAAAAGGCAATACTAGTTGTGAGACCTCAATTGCAGATCAGAACGGGTCCAGACATCTTTATCATTAATATAGTCATTAACTCTATAGTAAGCCCTATGGATTAATGTTTGTTTTATACAATTTTTAAACTTTATTTCACTTAAATCTATAATACTTTTAGGTAATTTATTAAATAACCTTATACTGTTAATGACAAAACATTTATTAGTTTTTTGCAGTCTAAACTTTGGAATATCAATTTTATCTATATTTCTTAAGTTTAAATTATGCCTGTCGCAATTTTTACTAAACATACTTAAGTTTTTCTTGACGTACAATAAATTCTCATAAATATACTGAGATGGTAGTGTCAATACATCAATCATAGGAAATGTTTCCCGGAGAGAATCACGAGCTTTCATGCCATATATTGCCCGAATAGCCCTCTTTTGTAAAATAAATATAGTATCAAAATCTGCCGCGGATCCCCACATTATAAGACCATAAGGTCAACGTACGGAATTCGTAAATTTACCTGAATCCAGACTGTATACAGCAAGAGGTTTGTATCATAGTGGGCGACACGTTACTGACGTGTCCGGACGACACGGTGGGCAGGATGCTCTGGAAGTGATTCTCGTTGAAGAAGGGAAACCCGGCCGCCATAACTTTGTCTCCTGATACAAATATTTCAAAATAAGGACATTGGACACGATCAACACGCTAAAAGACATATCTACTTACACAAAATTATTATTAAATCCCCAAAATGCAATTTATAAAAAGTATAAATAACCAAGAGGGCCAACTTGCGAAGAGCTACAATTTATGACAGTTTTAAAATTCTGATTTTAAAACGGTAATGGTAAGATAGACCTTCTGATTTTAAAACGGTAATGGTAAGATAGACCTTCTGATTTTAAAACGGTAATGGTAAGATAGACCTTCTGATTTTAAAACGGTAATGGTAAGATAGACCTTCTGATTTTAAAACGATAATGGTAAGATAGACCTTCTGATTTTAAAACGGTAATGGTAAGATAGACCTTCTGATTTTAAAACGGTAATGGTAAGATAGACCTTCTGATTTTAAAACGGTAATGGTAAGATAGACCTTCTGATTTTAAAACGGTAATGGTAAGATAGACCCTCACTGCACGCGTAAACTTTTATCTGTTAAATATATGAGGATAAATCTCAAAATATTTGTATTTGTATAAAATGTATTTTTTTTTCTGGGGTATAAGTTATATATACCTATAGTCAGCCCCGCGAGCCTATCAAAATATTAAGCTTATTGGATATGTAAGTAGATGTTGTTTTTTAAACTTATAATATAAGGACAAATAAGAAGTCTAAAACAGACGCACCTGTATGAATCAGTGCATGGATGTGGAGGAAGCTAAGGAAGTATGTAAAGACTGTGCGAAGTGGCGTATACATTACTCTCTGCTTACCCCTTAACCGGGATATAGGCCTATGTATGATGTAGGTATGTATAATATATGTTTTTTTTTATATAAAAAAATATTTACCTTTTTCTACAGGTTTTCTAACAAAATGTGCTGGAATTAAGTGTTCCCAGTTTTCAGAATTCGTATAAAGAAGGGCTAAGTCAAAGGCTTTTTGGTCAGCCGTTTTGTATCTTACTATTGCCGTCTCTCTTACTCCTTGATTATATATTGATACATTTTGGGTTTCGTGCTGAAAAAAACATTTTTTCTTTTCTTTATTGAGTCTATTCAAAACATCGCGACGAGCTAGCCACTTGTTCTGTGTAGACTCATACCATCATCATCGGCTACGACGAGGTGGGATTAAACCCCCTCCGCTTGGTACCCTGAAGCCGTCTAGGCGGTCTCTGGCGCCGTAAGGCTCCCGAAAGGCTATGTATGTGTATATAAATTGGAAATATATAGGTAGGTACAATGATATTATAAAAAACAAAATATCATTGGGTAGGTACTTATTCTGTAAATAAAACAGCTACTTACAAATAATTTTTGATGATGGTTCTAGCAGAGAACAGAGGCTCTACCGTGGGTTTGAGCATTGTAGAAACGTAACGTATTAATTTACGTATACGTGAGCAACAACCAATAGAGCCGCTTTATTTTTGGTAACAGGATTGTTCGCGCGTCGTAGTTACCTCCTCAAGTATGAGAGGGGCGCTCCGCAGCTACACGGAGTGCGTCGGCGGTGCTTCGACAGTTACACACAGTACCTCAGACGAAGTAGTCACGACTGGTTGACGAAGCATTTTTTTGTATTTTATAACTTCGAATAAACCAATTTTAAATTCACTAAATTTTGTTTTATGTGCAAACATAAAATAAGTGGCGACCGTAGACAAGACTTTTGAAAAATTTGCAAATCTTCGGAGATCTTCGATAACTACCTACGTGTTGCGTCGGGACCTAGCCTATTGTGCATTCCGAAGCGCCGAGGTCTTTTGTTTCGAAGACGAAGTTAAATCAGGAATAACCTAATGACATATTGGACTTTATGGATAACTACTGCTGGAGCCTGATGGACGAAACATTTCTGGAAGGTCTATTCCGAGGGAAGTAAACCTGTTCCTAACTTATCCTTTATGTACCATATTCCTGCCTAATCTTTTATTTTAGTGAATAGTGTGGTGATGACTACTTTGATAAATAATTCGCAAACATCGTAAAGTGCTGCGTACCTAGATATTTATCGCCAAGTCATTGCCTGCCGTGACTACCCACCAATTTTATTTGAGGTATTTTTTATTATTTTAATTAGGTTACCTATATAACGGGACCTATATATATACTTGCAACTTTATGCTACATTTTGCAATTGCAACTATTATTTATTTAAAATATATTTTTTTATTTAAAAGGTTACCTACAATTTAATGGGACCTATAAATATACTTGCAATTTTATGCTACATTTGCAATTACAAGTATTATTTATTTAAGATTTTTTATTTAATAGGTTACCTCTAATTTAACGGAACCTACCTAATAAACCTATTTGCAATTTATGCTATTTTTGCAATTGCGCCATGAAACATTTATTACATTTTTTAATACTCATTTTAGTTGTAGGTATAGTCTATTTCTATTTTTCTTATGCTTACTAAATTGCTAAATATATTTTATTTAAGTACCTACTTGCCTACAAATGTACTTTGCTTGAAACGGCGCTTCATGAAATAATTTTATACCTATTTTCAGTTTTAACCAAATATTTACAAAGGTCATGAACCTATCGTCAAGCTTACCTATTCTTACTATTTACATCGCTTGATTGTTTATATGTACTTACATATACTATTTAAAGCTATTATAAGCTTTAGTTTTTTATTGCTATCATTGCGACATAGAACCGGTAGGGTGCAGTCTAGTCCATGCATTAATATTTGCCTATTATTTTACTAGGTATTTCGCATTTTGTTATTAGTTGCACTCATTCATTGCCAAATTCTTTGCTTAGTTGCTCAATACATGTCTATCTATCTACCTTCTTATGCACTATTTACTGCTTATTTTGCCTATTATCATTGCTAGATATTTAGTTTCTTTTTATAAATATTTCAGCCATAAATTGAGGCCTGCCTAAAACTATACTGCGGTCACGTGGCGCGGGCTGCAGTGCTGACTGCTTGCTGCTGCTGAGACTGCTGGCAGCGTCGAGAGCTGTTACGACGGATCGCACGCCCAATCATCTATTGGGTTTTGGTTTGATTTAAACATTTTATTTACTTACTTCATTATTTGTACCTACCTACTACATTCATTTAATAACTTATCTACATATAGGCAGATACATATTAGGTATATTTTACTTATTTGCCTACTCGTACCTACTTATAATAATGTCGGACTCAGGCAGTGATGATAAAGATAATATTTTACCTAAACTTATTCGCAAACGTAGTAGTATTAAAGGTCGTTTAACTAAAATGAAGGATCATATAAATCTTCTCGCACAAATTGAACCTAAAAACCTAACTAAAGTTCAAATTAAAGAATTATCTTTGTGGTTAGACAAATGTCAACATTTAAGTTCTAGTTTTGATGATGTCCAAACTGAAATAGACATTTTGTCAGAAGATTTAGATGACCAAATTCATTCAAGAGATAATTTGGATATTCAATTTATATCTCTTATATCTGTCATTCAGGATATGATAGACGCGTGCACTCCTCGTATTGAGCACGATACTGATGCACGTAA
This sequence comes from Monopis laevigella, assembly GCA_947458855.1. Classification (NCBI taxonomy): domain Eukaryota; kingdom Metazoa; phylum Arthropoda; class Insecta; order Lepidoptera; family Tineidae; genus Monopis; species Monopis laevigella. The sequence goes on from OX381582.1 coordinate 2,757,983, forward strand.
TGATAGCTATTCTCATAATAATTTTAATTCTATTAAATTGCCGACAATTAATCTTCCTTCGTTTGACGGAAACTACTTGAAATGGTTGGAATTTCGAGATACTTTTGATTCGTTAATCAACTCGAATAGTTCCATACCTACAATTAATAAATTTCACTATTTACGTTCTTCACTCGGGGGAGGTGCTGTTGTCGTGATAAAATCGTTGGAGTTTACTTCTGCTAACTATCGGGTGGCATGGGATCTGTTATGTAACAGATATGATAATAAAAGAATATTAGTTAATAATCATTTAAAGGCGCTCTTTGGTTTAGAACCTTTGCAGCGAGAATCTTATAAGGCGTTACGCTATGTTGTGGATAATATTTCTAAAAATTTAAGAGCTCTCAATACTTTGGGTCAACCTACCGATATGTGGGATTCGCTTATTATATTCATGGTCTCGGCAAAGTTAGATGTCGTCACTACCACTAAGTGGGAGGAATATAGGAACAACTTATCGGACTTACCTACTTTAGATGAATTTTATATGTTCTTAAATAATCGAGCTAATATTTTAGAAACCACACAATGTAATCGATTCGATAATTTTAATAATAACAATAAAAATAATTCTAATAAAAACAATAATAATATAAAAAATATCAATTATAATAAACCTAATAGATCCTTTGTTACGTCTTTTAATAAAACGCCTAAAAATAATTCATGTTTAGTGTGTCGACAGAATCATTTTGTATATCAATGTGCAGATTTTAAGAACATGTCAATGCGAGACCGACAGTCTACAGCCTCCAGGTTTGGTCTGTGCTCCGTTTGCCTGAAAGGTAACCACAATCCTGAGCATTGTAAACTAAGGGGTTCATGTCGCATCTGTTCGGGTAGACATAATACACTCTTGCACAGTGATGGTTCTACACCTACTAGTAATAACATAGAAAACTTACCTTCTTCTGTCACCATGTCGGCTGTTTCCGTTAATCAGGTATTACTTTGTACTGCTAAAGTTAAAATAATAAACCCGAATAATAATGTTTCCTGCATTGCTCGTGCCCTGCTTGACACCGGAAGTCAGTCTACTTTTGTGACAGAAAGTCTTATTAATAAATTAAATTGTTCGCCTAATATTGTCGAATCTACACCTGTATCAGGCATGAATAATATGTCGTTTAATATTAATAAAAATTGTAATTTATACTTGCAGTCATGTGTTAATCAATTTAAAATTAAAATTAAAGGTTTAGTTGTACCAGAAATTACAGGAACTTTACCTAGCTACTTAATTGATATTAATAATTTAAATTTACCTAAAAATATCGAGCTTGCCGACCCTACTTTTTATAAACCGTCACAAATTGATCTTTTATTAGGAGCTGACGTATTTTGGGACATAGTAGGCATAAAAAGAACTAAAATCGGTACAACTAAAACTATACTACACGAGTCCCAACTTGGTTGGTTAATAAGTGGACCTATAAGTAGTAACATTGTAACACATAAACCTAAACATTATTGCAACTTTAATCAACAAATTAATGAGAATCTAAAGAAATTTTGGGAACTCGAAGAACTTTCTTCCGATATAATTCATTTAACTACTGAAGAGAAATTATGCGAAAGGCATTTTTTAGAAAACACTTGCAGACTACCTAGTGGTAGATTTAGTGTTAAGTTGCCATTAAAAGAAGTACCCGAGGAAACTCTCGGTGACTCTTACAAGGCTGCCATGTGTCGTTTTTTAAATTTAGAAAAGAAATTAAATAAAAATATAAACCTAAAACTACAATATACTAATTTTATTAAAGAGTATTCTAATATGAACCATTTGACTGAGGTGGTAAGGCCTATTTTTGCTTATTATTTACCACACCATGCAGTTCTTAGAGAAAAAAGTGATACTACAAAATTAAGAGTTGTGTTTGATGCTTCCGCAAAGACTTTGTCAGGGAAGTCTTTAAATGATATTATGTTAATTGGACCTGTGGTTCAAGATTATTTAATATCAATTTTATTACGTTTTCGTATTCATAGGTATGTGTACTCACTGGTGACATACAAAAAATGTATAGGCAAATAAATTTAGATAGATCTCAGCGCCATTTACAGGTCATGCTATGGAGAGATCATACTAATCAGCCTCTTAAGGTCTTGCAGCTAAACACTGTTACCTATGGGACAGCGTCTGCGCCTTATTTAGCAACAAGATGCTTACTTCAGCTAGCACGTGAGACCGCTGACCCTATAATTGCCAATGCTTTAGAGCATGACATTTACGTCGATGATCTCACTACAGGTGGCGACACTGAAGAAGCTATCCAATATATTTATGATGGTGTTATGAATGTGTTAAATTCGGCTTGTTTTCCGTTACACAAAATTCGTTCTAACTGTCCTAATTTTTTTAACAATATAGCAACTACTGATATGCTGCAGTTGTCTAAGGAATCTAGTGTCCTGGGCCTGAATTGGGTACCTACTAATGACACATTTAATTTTTCTATTAATATTAATTTTAATGTAAATATAACTAAACGTACAATTATTTCTAAGATAAGTAAAATTTTTGACCCATTGGGTCTTTTATGTGCATGTGTAATAAGAGCTAAGATTATTTTACAGCAACTTTGGATTGCTAATTTAAACTGGGACGACCCAGTACCTATAAATATTATAAATAAATGGAACTCTTTAGCTAATAATTTAAATATTTTATCTTTAATTAATATACCTAGATCTGTATTATGTAATAAACCTGTTTTAATCGAAATGCATTGTTTTGTAGATGCATCCCAGGACGCCTATGGCGCCTGTGTATATTTACGCTCCTATGATAATAATAAAAATGTAAGGGTTGCATTATTGTGCGCCAAATCACGGGTCGCACCCATAAAACCTATAACCATTCCGCGTTTAGAGTTATGTGGAGCCCTGCTTGGAGCTCGCCTAGTGGATAAGGTTACAAGGTCTATAAAATGCAATATTGGGGAACGCATATTTTGGTGTGATTCCACAATAGTACTTGGGTGGATTAAGACTCACCCAAAGTCATTAAAACAATTTGTAAGTAATCGCGTTTATGAAATCAATGAGCTTACGATTGGTTCTGCCTGGAACCATGTGCCTACTCACTTAAACCCTGCAGATTTAGCTTCTAGGGGTATTGAACCCCAGAATTTGCAAAGTTCTACTTTATGGTGGGAAGGTCCTCCCTATTTAAGGGAGTACGAGCGTAGCTCATGGCCATCACAAAATAATAAAAATATATTGTTAGATTTACCTGAATTAAAAACAGTGAATATGAATATTATAGATCTTCATCCAATTATTAATTTTACTAGATTTTCTAATTTTAACCGTCTCAAAAGAACTGTTGCTTATGTTTTACGATTTTTACATAATACTAGATATATAAAAAATAAATTAAATAATGAATTGGACTTAACAGAATTAAATAAATCACTTTTAACTATAATGAGACTATGTCAGTTAGATAGTTTTAAGGAAGAAATTAAATGTATTACTTTAAATAAAAAGCTACATCATAAATCAGTTTTATTACCATTAAATCCATTTATTGATAATGATGGCCTCTTGAGAGTAGGCGGTCGTATTAATAATTCTAACTATGAATTTAATAAAAAGCATCCTATAATATTACACGGTAAACATTTATGTACAAAATTAATTATAATCGAAGAACACATTCGATTATTTCATGCTGGTCCACAATTACTTTTATCTTCCATTCGCGATACCTATTGGCCTATAGGAGGTCGAAATTTAGTTCGTTCTGTGACTAAACAATGTGTAATATGTACACGGTTTAGAGGTAAGACTATTCAGCCTATTATGGGTAACTTACCTTTCGATAGAATTGTACCTAGCTTTCCTTTCAATTCGTGCGGGACTGATTTTGCCGGACCATTCATGATATCAAGCAGAAAGGGTCGTGGTAATCGCATAACAAAATGTTATTTGTGCGTATTCGTATGTCTTACTAGCAAAGCCATTCACTTAGAAGTAGTAAGTGACCTAAGTACGGAAGCGTTTATTTTATGTCTTCGCAGGTTTGTCTCACGCCGCGGCAAACCTTCTATAATTTATTGCGACAATGGCACCAATTTTGTAGGCGCAAATAATGAATTAAGTAGGATAGTGCGGTCCAGTCGTCAGTCTATTTATGAATTTGGCAATAGTGAAGGCATACAATTTAAATTTAATCCAGCCTACTCACCGAACTTTGTTGGGTTGTTTGAGGCTGGCGTAAAGATGGCAAAATTTCACCTAAAACGTATCGCAGGCAAGGCGTCTTTAACTTTCGAAGAGTTAGCCACTCTATTCACTCAAATAGAAGCAATCCTTAACTCTCGTCCACTCTCTCCCTTATCTTCCGATCCCACAGACCTTAATCCTCTAACCCCAGGTCACTTTCTGATCGGACGACCCCTCATGTCCGTGCCGTCTTTACCAGTCAGTCAAATAAGGCCAAGCAGATACCAGCTGATTGAACAACTGCGGCAACATTTTTGGGAGAGATGGCGCAAGGAATATTTATCCGAGATGCAGCAGCGTACTAAATGGCGCAGCAATGAAGAGGGTCTCAATCTCGGAGACTTGGTCATTTTGAAGGAAGACAACCAACCACCATTGCGGTGGCGTCTCGGTCGAGTCAGCCGTCTGTTTCCGGGAGCCGATGGTATTACTCGGGTGGCTGACATTTATACCAGCAAAGGAATCATACGACGAGCTTTGAACAAAGTCGTCGTTCTACCAAAAAGCTTTGAAAGCACCAAGGGCTTTCAAGGGGGCCAGGATGTTCGCGCGTCGTAGTTACCTCCTCAAGTATGAGAGGGGCGCTCCGCAGCTACACGGAGTGCGTCGGCGGTGCTTCGACAGTTACACACAGTACCTCAGACGAAGTAGTCACGACTGGTTGACGAAGCATTTTTTTGTATTTTATAACTTCGAATAAACCAATTTTAAATTCACTAAATTTTGTTTTATGTGCAAACAGGATTGAATAAAGCGATCCTATTGGTTGTTGCTCACGTATACGTAAATGAATACGTAGAGCCTCAAAAGATTCAAACAAATACTTAGGTATCTATCTCACTGACTCCAGTTGCTTAAAGTAAGACGAGACCTGGTAATTTTTATTCCATAATATGGCCTAAAATATAATTTCAACTCACATTGGCAATGACGTGCGCACACGTGAGCACATAGCCCCGCCCTAAATACACTCCCGTGCCCCATGTGGTGCCACACCTCACCAAAACACTGTTGCAATCCACTATACCTGCAAATATACAAGGAAGTAGTCAGTATACTGACTATAATAATTAGTAGACAGGCCCATATATGGTTTTAGACAATTAGACTGAAATATATTTTATAGATCGGATCAGCCATGTAAGTTAGCCTGAGCAGAACACAGGACAAGCTTGTTGAATGTCATGTAGGTACACTTTTAGGGAGAAAAATTTAATAAAAAATGTTAATGATAACTAGATATTATACAGAATCTAAATATATATAACTCAAAGGTGACTGACTAACCGACATAGTGATCTATCAACGCACAGCCCAAACCACTGGAGGGGTCGGGCTGAAATTTTGCATGCAGGTAGATGTTATGACGTAGGCATCCGCTAAGATAGGATTTTGATAAATTCTACCCCCAAGGGGATAAAATAGGGGATGAAAGTTTGTATGATAAAAAAATAACTATTCCACGCAGACGAAGTCGCGAGCACAGCTAGTTATACATATTTTAATAAAGTATCTCAGAAGATTTGATGTCAATAAAAGAGATGTTGTTGGAATATCCCAATTGAAATTTGTCATGTTAAATAGTTTTGAATATTTTGTGTTCAATTTTCTCGTTTGTGTGTTTTGTTAATTATTTGTTGTATTGTATTCCAATCTTTGATAATTTAAATGTTTTGCACACTACACTTTACTGGTAAGACATGCTGATTATTTTTTGTTTTTATGTAACACCTTTTAATGTACCATGTTCTTGCAAATAAACTATTTTATTTTACTATTAATTATTTGTTGGCCACTTTGCATCAGTCGGCACATAAGCATAAAATTATAGATTCAGGTGAAAAAAAGTCAAAAGTCAAAATCATTTATTTCATGTAAATCTTTACAGATATTTATGAATAGACAAAAAAAAAAAAAAGTATAACAATGAGGTCTTAGAGTGCGTTTGGTTAGGCAGCTATTCATTAACAAAATAACGACAAATATTAATTGAACTTAGACACGATGGAATGGAAATCTTAATATGAAAATTACTACCGAACCGAACACACACTACATAACCAACTAGTGTAAGACTAGGTGGTTAGCTGATTCCATTGACCTGTCAATCATTATCTGCCATACAAGAGAGCCACCAAGGCGACCAACTTCACCGACCATATCCATGCCTTAAATATTTGTTGTAAATAAAAGCTAAGTAACCAATCACATATAAGTAAAGGTATAAGGATCGGTATTTTTAAGGGCATAAACACTAACTGTAAAGTCGATCCCCTCAGAGACACCCCGGAGAAAAAGAAACCAGCAAGTAAAAAACTCTAGTGCTTCACACAAACTAAAAGAGGGGTACAGCTATTGATTGACTTATGCTATATAGCATACATATATATAATATATATGTATATAGTAACATGCTCAAAATGCACCCCACTGATCAGCATGCGTAGAACACCCTATGGCAGATTATTTGTTACGGTACCAATGTACATAACTACACAGTATACTATTAGTATAAATTAAGTATATAATAATAAGTAGGTAATCATCAATGATTACCTTATCCAAAGACAAAATTTACATAATGTAATGAAAATAAATTATGTAATATAAAATTATTACAATATCGGACATTATATACCTACTAAACTAGGGTAGATTCTACATAAGCAATTTGTTTACTAGTTGCGAGACCTCAGTTGCATATCAGGACGGATCCAGACGTCTTTATCGTTAAGATAGTCTTTTACACTATAGTAAGCCTTATTGATTAATATGTGTTTTATACAATTTTTAAACTTTATTTCACTCAGATCTATAATGCTTTTAGGTAATTTATTAAATAACCTTATACTGTTAATGACGAAACATTTATTAGTTTTTTGCAGTCTAAACTTTGGTATATCGATTTTATCTATGTTTCTTAAGTTTAAATTATGTCTATCGCCATTTTTACTAAACATATTTAAGTTTTTCCTAACGTACAATAAATTTTCATAAATATATTGAAAAGGATTATAAGCCAATATTATATAAAAAAGTTAAGAAAATATGTCGAACGAAAGTTGTCTATTTTGTATGTTAGTCATAAAATTAATAGTGTCGGGAAATTTTCAGCCCAGTTATATCGAAATAATATACATTAAAATTAAATAGAGATTGTAGGTAATAATTACCCACACATGTAACGAATCATTAACAACATTTTATATTTTGTCTAGTGTGGAAAATCTTACCTGGATAAATCTCTAAGGCCTCACGGGTCAGGCATAGCCTAGTGTGAAGACCACAAAAAAATATTATGGTTAAATTTATTTTCTGGCAAATAAAGTTTATTTTATAATTTCCAAAAAGTAAAACATAATGAAAAACAAGATAGAAACGGGTTCGCGGGTGAGTTTTGCGTTTATCGATTTTTTTTTGTTGCAAATAAGATATAGGTGAAAAGTATACTGATACTGGTACTTACGTATAATTTCCCTGAGTGTGTCCTTCAGAACTTTGCCCATAGTGTTCTCTGCCTCACTGACCCTAAGCTTGTTGGAGAGTACCGTCAGCAGCGGCGCCACCAGAGTCAGCCCCACCCACTCCCCCCGGGACCACGCCACGCTGCACACCACCATCCCCACCAGGTGGGAACTGGGTGGTTACATAAAATACAATAAATAAATACCATCAAGAGTACCTTTTTTGGTTCCCGCCAACCGCTCATGTTAGGGTATTTTAAATTTTGTTTTAGTAATAATCACGTAGTTATACAGGCTTAAATTTTTCAAGGATGCCTTGAAGGCCAAATCCTGAACTACAAGGAATAGCGAAAAATGCTTAAAGGAGACTCGGGGCCGATTTTAATAAAGACTAAAACTGCATCATTAGATTTATTGAAAATGTATTCTCCTAGCCGGGAATCGAACTGGTTGATCTTGAAAACTAACTTATATTATTGAACCAGCTGATAGTGTCGTGTCGCTTATAAAGATCAGTAATATCTAGCGGCAAACTAAAGGAAAGTGCTCATTTTTAGTAAAAAATATTTAAATAAAAATAACCATAACCATTTGTCTACTTTACCAACTAATTAAATTTATCATTCATTGATCATTATTGACTATAATAAATTTATAATAATAATTATAAATTTTTAATTTATAATTATTGTATACTAGGATTTTTATAGGTAAGTATTTTCTATATTTTTAATTATTTTACATTTTTAATTTTAGGTATTTAATTTAGTAAGTTCTTTGGTATTTTTTATCTTTATAGTATTATAAAAATAACTAATTAAATTGTTTGAATTAAGAAGAGAATTATTTCAAACAATTTGATTAGTTGGTAAAGTCATCACATTGAAAACATACCACATATAAAAAATGTGAAGAACAGTCAAAAAGGGCCAAACATAGATTTCATATTTTTAAAATAATTTATTTTATGGGAAAACTCCATCCAAATTATCTGTTTATCACATATAAGTCTATGAATGGGGACGACTATGGTCACGTTCCGACCTCAGCATCGCTGCCACGGATCGCTGGTTTTTTTAGCCCGTTCGAGCGCGTTTAGCCCGTTTTAGCCGTTCCAGCGCTGCAGCGCGTGGAAATGTTAGCAATTTAAGTTACCACCAATCGTTCCGCGTACAGAAATTTTAACACGAAAAGTTAGCCAGGCTACTTTTTGACAGATGTTTGTTTACATGTGAATCTACAAATTGGAATTTAATTATTTATTTTATATATTCATATCTGCTTTAGTTTTAAAAGTTTGATTAAACACAAAAAATAAATATGGTGTAACTAAATTCTGCTTTGGTATGTTTAGTTTGAGGTTGTTAATTAAATTAATATTGTGATATTATAAAATTATTGTAAGTATTTAAATAATAGTTAATTAAAAAATATAGATTTCTTATATAATGACAAGGTAGTTTTATTTGTAATTTCAATTATTTAATTCAAAATAGTGCTTCTTGTCAAAAAGTGGCATCAAAAATCAACACCGATCGTTTCAGATCTGCATTTTAGCATCGCTAAAAAAAATGACATGGCTGTGTTGAAACGGGCGGTCGCGTGGTTTTTGATGGCACCACGAAAAACTGCCCGCGCTACCGGTCGGAACGTAGGTATGCAGGCTACTAAAACCATATTAGCATTACGAGTCGACTTTAATATTGTCGCAGTTATAGATAATAACTAAAATTCATGATGATGATGATGATTATAATTACCCCGAGTAGACCGGTCCACCTTCAGACCCTATGGCGGTCGCCGCCCAACACACCACATACTGCGCCTTTGGTCACTGTGTTTAGGAATGCCTGAAATTACCATCACTAAAAATATGGCGGTACCTATTTAGGTAGGTGTAGAGATAGTCTATTCTAAAACTACTATGCGCTCCTCCACGTATCCAGCCAGTAGGTGAATGATTAGATGACCAATACTGACCAATGACGGTGACCAAATTGTAGCAAAACACATAAACACAAGCCTTGCCATCCACCGTACAGTATTGTGCAATAAAGTATTTAATAAATAAACAAAAAATATCTTTGGATTAAAAATCTTTATGGAAATTAATGTAATACGTTTGTATAGTAGCTACTACTTTAATGCTTTATGCTTAAAACATAAAGCAAATGTATTAGGCACAAGGTCTTTCAATAGCGACGCCTAGTTAGGTTATAGCGGCCATGTTTATTAAAGCAACATCTGTCAAATTTGTCTCCAAAACATCGGTGCGGGTATTGTTGATTAACCAGTGCAATGAGTTTGATAATAACATATGTACACGCTGTTTAATGCCATACTTCTGTAGTGATTTGATAATAACATATGCACACGCTGTTTAATGCCATACTTCTGTAGTGATTTAATAATAACATATGCACACGCTGTTTAATGCCATACTTCTGTAGTGATTTGCCATAGAATTGTGGATTCTTGGAATTTCTTTGGATTTATATAAACCACACCAGAATAACAAGATACGGCCTTCTATCAGTTGATTCAATTATTATGCAGGCAGATTTTTTTATAACATGGCCGCTATAACCTAATAAATTTCTAACATATTTATTATTAAAATTTCCTTTATTTTGTCGTGCCGTCAACAGTACCGAGGTGAACGTTAGTTTCTATTCTATTTCTGTTATTTGATCTGCTATTTTTCAAAATACAGATTTAATTAATATTTTTCATTTTATGTAGTTTATTATGTATTTGATATCAAATTAGAACAAAGAAATGTATGAATTTGTTATTTTTGCTTAAGATATTATTATTATTACAATTACTTATGTACTTAATTCTATTAAGACTGCATTTATTATTCACAAAATAAACTTGTATTAATATTATTTTTGATTTATTTGAAAACTTCAATATATCTGGGACCTATTTTATAAAATATTGTAACACATTTTATTTATAGCGTAAGTGTTCTCTAGGCTTTTGGAGAATTATATTCTTAAAGGAGGGATAAATTAATTTTCAGGAACATGTATGTCTAAAGGCACAAAAAATGACGGACGAAGCCAATGATGCAATTCTGACGTAATGCAAATCAAACATTAAAATTTGTCATAAAACTAAGTCATTTTTGTTAAAGTTTAGCTTAACGTTGAAGGCCTCAGCAGCCCAATTATGCCCACGTTTATTAGATCTAATTTAGAACTTATAAAGTTAAACTTGATATTTTGCTGTTTGACGACCAACTTACAAAAAAAATCAAGTAAAAGTTTAGCTTTGCCTTTTGTATGAAAACCGAAATTATGACCGTTTTAGTTAAAATGGGTATTTGTCAAATAAAACTAAACAACTGCCAAAATTACAGACGAATTAAAGTTACTCTTGTACTAACTTTTACAAGTAAAATTCTTCTTTAAAGTTGATTTTGCGAAATTTTCAAAGTTTAATTATTGCAATTATATTAAAACCGTCAAGTGACCCAATCATGTTTCGGTTTTAGTCTGTGGGTTCTACGCTTTTTCAGATACTACTGCATTGATATTCTCGTCGAGGTTGTAGTCTCCTTTTATGGTGTGGTTACGAAACGGGCGATTGATTTGACGATAAAACAGCGAGGATATTAAGACTCGTAATGCAAATAAGTACGTCTTTGTCGCCGCCCATTTCATTTATTTGTTTAATTTAGCCGGCATAGTGGGAGCGATCGGCCCTATTTATGAACTTTGTAGGTCTGCTTACCACCAAGTACATAGAAAGTTAAAGCCATCAGTATAATTGGAGCACGGCATGTGACTTTGTATCCACCTGATGATAAGTAGTCCTACAAAGTTCATGAATGGGGTCGATCAACACATTGTTGTTTAATAACATTGATCGCTCCTACTATGCCGGCTAAATAGTGCGGTTACGGGACGGCGGGGACAATTTATTTTATCCAACCACCCGTTTCGTAACTGCACACTGAAAGGAGAATAACTTCTCGACGAGAATTCGATGCAGTAGTCTGAAGACCGGTGAACCCACAGACTAAAACCGAAACGAGACCGGTAGGTCGGCCTAGCAAAGTTGTAAAGACCTTAAATTCCTCCCACCTTTTAACTAAATAAGTATTAATTGAAAATAATAATACCTAGGTACTTATGCATCTATTTCAAAATATTATGTGGTACTTCGTGAAAAGAAATACAATAATAGTTGGAGTTAAGTGTTGCTATAAAAAGAAAACGAAAAATATTATTTATGTTTTATTATGATCTTGTCATCAGTAACATACTTGAAAAACATTTAATTAGACGCTTGTTTCAATATTTATTTCGTTCAATCATTGTATTTTTTTCAATTGGCAAGTTTCCGAATTTTCGATAAAGTTTATCTAAAGTTAAATAAGTATGTTGCATAATATATATACTAAGAAGTTCTAATTTAGAGCTAGTTTAAAGTTTGACGAAATATGAACGTAATAGGGTATTTGACTCCTTTTTGAAACTCGTTTTATATGATTCTTCATTACATAATAATCACACTACATTGATGTTTCCGGGATGTCTACTCTATTATTAATAAAAATGTAAGTTACAGTTTGAATTTTCACAATGGCGCTAAAAACGCTGTTTTGCAGTCTATGTCAAGTGTGACGTCACACGCAAGTAAACAAGCACAGATTAAATAATCTCCTATATATTATACTCTATTCTATTTATAGGTATTAAAATAAATAATTTATTCGAAGTAACATTTTACAAAATAATAATAAAAAAAATCCTACCTACTCAAAAAAATAAAAAATCCTCACAATGAACGCGCGGCATAGTGCCCAGAACGCTAGCGACATTTCCTCTTTGGATTATCAAACTTAATCTTTGAGAGAGGAATGCGCCAGCCCTCTGGTCACCTGTGACGTCGATCAATTTTGAAGAAATCTGTTTTACAAGCTTTCTTGCTTCTGGGCCCCATGGACCCATTGTCTCTACCCCAAACGGCACAAATATATAATTATTAACTATTTGCGAGTATTTTTGCCGTTTGAGGTATTCCGCATCAGCAGCAGCGTTTCCAGCCCCAACTAATGTCCTTGGAAGATGTGAAGCTGCCAAAGTGTCGACGCAGGTTGCGTCCCACACTAAGCAGCGACCTAACTTCCAAGGAATTATTCTATTTTATCCGCATGATTTATAATCTGTGTATTGTTTTGATTACTTTAAAACTGGTCATATATTTACTTAAATATATGAAATAAAATTGTAAAAAATATTCAATCAATTTTATTTCGTGTAATCTACAAAAGATATACATAATTTAGTTTAAAATATAGTGAAATATGTTTTTTTACGTCTTTGTCTGATAGTATGACCACAATTTATAGTACATTTTAATGTAGTCAAATAGCCTATTAGAACAAAGTGAACTAGAAACAGTATAAACTAAAAACAGATAAATGTAATGTAATATTTATTCATAAATGCGTTTATAGTAATCATAACAACTACTTTTGCGTATTAAATTAATTACTCGACACTTTGGGCGTTTTGTTTCTCTGAAAAAAAAAGTTTTTATTATTTACAACATACATTAGTATTTATTTTTACAACATTATACTCTATTAGATATCTAGGTGATTTGATTAGGTGAAGGTCAGTTTCCAAGAAAGTCGGAATCTAACTAGCTCAAATTTTCAGAATGTTAGTTTTGCAGTTAGATACGAATATATTAATTATACTCTATGGTTTTACGTATATACAGGGTGAATTTAAAAGGTTGTACTTTGGGTTAATACGAGGCTTTACTTAGAGGATCAAATCGAACAACGTTTCCTATAGAATCATGTGCCGCAAATGAAATAAATTTTGGCTTCATGGTTTCTTGGAAAAGTTATTCGGTTTGAACATATTATTTATTTATTTAATTGTTATTAGGGATACATACAGAAAATAATCAGATTAACAATCATCTTAGAATAACAAAAACCAAAATAGCATCCACAAATTATGACACAAAAACATCTTACACAAAACAAATACAAAATTTATAGAAATATAAAATGAATAAAATAAGTTAATTAATATAATAATAATAAATAATCAAAAATTATTAAATAAGTGTTAGATAAACAAGGTCGGGGTAAACAGCAATTAATCAATAAATTGTATTTCATGTATTAGTTTTTTAAATTGAACTAACGAAATATTGAAAATATCAACATTTGTAAGCCTTTCGTTATGTATCTTACATGACCTATATATAAAAGAATTAGCTACATAATTACTTCTTGCTGCTTCTGGGAAACTGTATAAGCATTGGTTGCGTGAACCTACACGAGGACATCGAAATGACAGTGTGCTTAAAAGGAACGGAGAGTCTACGTGATTTTTTATTAATTTAAACAAAAATACCTGATCCCTTTCTATACGACGAACCTGAAGAGAGGTAGGTTTTTCGGGATATTATAATGATATTATATATCATTGAACCTCATATTAGCCCAAAGTACAACTTTCAGAGTCACCTGTATAGTATCGAATACGGAATAGTAGTATCTGCCCGCGGCTTCGTTCGGTAATTTGGTCCGGCCAGACAGACTCACTGCCGTAAGTACAAAGACTATATTTCTTACAAGTCTACAATCGAAATATCACGAAAAAAAGGTGTGCACGCATATTGCTCATTACGCAAAACGTTTAATACGCAGATATTTCAACACGTAAGTTGTTTCATTACGCATAGCATGCACAACATAAAATATATAAATAGTATCTTTTATTATTTAAAGCAAGGCATGTGATTTTTGTCTACCCGATGGTAAGCATAGCTACAAACTCCGTGAATGGGACTGATCAATGTTTAACGGCTCTCACTATGCTGGTGAATGATACGGTTTGCTACAATAGGAACACCTAAGGATTTAAAGGCCTAATTGAAAAAAAAAACACCCTGAAGAGGCCAAAAATCAACAGTAGACCAACAATTTTATGGTATGACTTTACGTATTGAGCATTTTGCGTATCTATTGAACATTATGCGTTTTGTGCATTTGCGCAATTTACGCATTGAACATTTTGCGTATTGAACAATGTGCATGCCGACCGAAAAAATGGTTACCTTTTTAGATAACTTATAAACTAAATATTATATTGCAGATTTTTATTGGATGATACTAACACAAGAACTTATTTAATTGCTACCAGCGACTACTAAATCATAGTAAATGAGTAGTTTCTGTAGCTGCACTAGAGGACAGAGGCCTTCCCCAAGATCCTTTACTCAACACGAGTGCTATGGTGGGTAAGCAAATCAATAACTAAATAATAAACAAGGATATGCCAAACCCAAGAAAAATCGCTGCATACTTAAACCTAAAAAACCTCCCACACAAGATGGCTGCCATTAGTATGTATTTCTAAATTGATATCTTACTTCATCCATAGTAAAAAATAATATTTGTAAGCAAAAATTATTCCATAAAAGACCATAACTAGCCGCATGTCATAGACTGACGCTATATAAGTTCCGCCAGTCACCAAGGCAAAAATAAGGAGGCATGAGACCATGGTATCTATGACGGAGTAGTCTTCCACCTTGTTCTAGTAGATTTCCTTCAGCCGTTCCATGACACTGAACACATGGCTAAGGGATCTTGTCTAGTTATGTTAACGCAGCATTTTCGATGGGACATATAACTTGCCAATGGACAAGAAGACTTCCTCTAGCGTGGTCTCTGTGACGGAGTAGTCTTCCACCATGTCCCAGGAAGTTCTCCTTCAACCTCTCCATAAAGCTGAATACCTGGCTATGGAATCTTGTAGTTAACTCGTTACTATTTGTGAAACATATACCTTGGCAAAGGACAAGAAGACTTCCTCTAGCGCGGTCTCTGTGACGGAGTAGTCTTCCACCATGTCCCGGGAAGTTCTCCTTCAACCTCTCTATAAAGCTGAACACCTGGCTAGGGAATCTTGTAGTTAACGCGTCACTCTTTGTGGAACATATACCTTGGCAAAGGACAAGAAGACTTCCTCTAGCGTGGTCTCTGTGACGGAGTAGTCTTCCAGCATGTCCCGGTAGTTCTCCTTCAGCCGCTCCATGAAACTGAATATTTGGCTGTACGGGACCTTGTCCAGGATGTGGTAGTGCAGCATTGTCTGGAAGATAATAATCTTCATTTGTTTTAGATTTACGATACGGTAAATTAATTTTACTTATGTGATGTTTACTTTCAGAGTTTAAAAAAATATGTAGGTACAAATAGGAACTGGCTTAATGAATTCAGTGGTGGGGAAATATGGATGATCATGTCGCGTGTTTATGGTCTATTAAGATTTTGTGTGGCATTCGTCGTATAATAAATAACTATTGTGCATAATAGGGACGCAAAGGCAATATGTTCCTAAGAGTACTGTTAATTTATGCAAATTAGAATTAAGCTCACTAATCATCCCATTATTCTACCTAAATATAATGGTTTGGAACCTCAATTTGTAAGTTGTGAAACTGACCTGATGCTGATCTCTGAGAACGGCCTGGAAGTTGGATTCTATTTCTTCCCTCACCTCTCGTCCTGGAGCACCTGGTAAGCTACCTAAGGGGGATCACATTATAATGTTATTATGAAATACGTAAGCAGCAGAATAAATAAAATATCTACAGATCATACTGCCTCTTCACCATTAGTCCTTTCTTTACATATTTAATACTAGGTACATAAGAAGCTACCTTTATAATATCTGACTTTGAGTTTGACCCGCAGCGCATACCCCGTGGCATGGTGAGCCCTAAGAGCCGCCGGAGTTCCCATCGCGCACATCTCTCCGCTGCACATTATTGCTATTCTATTGCTCAGCATTTCCATTTCATCCATACTGAAAAATAAGCCAGTAACAACAAGAACATACCAATTATTCTGCCAGGGTAATTTTATACATTCCATTTGTTTTCGAACCTTTTATTATTTTGCCGATAAACTTTGCAGAATTTGTGGATGGTATTTTTTTCATTTCTTTTAATGAAAAATACAAAAATAGTTTTGAAACAACAACAGTGCCGATTCCTTAAAACTGTACTCTGAAAGAAGACTACCAACTCGACAAGAAATCGATCCAGTGAGCTGCTGAAAACCGGAGGGACATCTGTGGCTCCCACCTAAAGATAATGTTAATGATCAATTATAGATCTTGTCGTACCAAATAAAACCGACAAAACTAATGTATTGTCTTAGTAACCAAGTATTTCAGACCGATACCTGTGAGATGTGACCAGAACAGCGGTATGGCGAGCGAGTCCACGGCGCAAGGCAGCCCAAACCCGACGCCGTGCTGTCACGTCCACACCAGATGTTGGCTCGTCCAGGACACAAACCGCAGCACTTGCCGCTAGTGCTGCAGCCGCAGCCAAACGACGTGCACAACCTCCCGAGTACCCCGATACGGGGCGATTGGCATATCGTTCTAAGCCTGTGGTAAAAATTATATTTAATGATAATATTTAAGTAATAATGTCCTACATATGGACATTTTAATAATTATTTCTCTGGTCACAAACTAAGCTTTAGACTTGTAGGAACTGTAACCCATACTATTTCGAATGCAAATATGGTACTGGCAGGAGAGGGCTGACCATAATTTTCATAAATACATTGTAAAATCGATTTATTTTGGATAAAGTAACTATAAAATAACTCCAAAATCAGATCGAGTTTTAGCTTTATACCATAAACTAGGTAGGTAATGCATATAAATGATGTTTGAAAAGAGCTGTTACATTATTATATGTACATGAGTACCAGGAACAACGGTACCTTCTAATACCTACATATTATATTTTATAAAGAATAGTCAGGCTATTGCAAACTACACAAAAAAAGTACTAATAAATTGTTTTGCGCCACCATTATACCATGGAGGTGGTCAAAGAAAAAACATAACAGGCAGGAAACTCCATAATAATGTGTGTGGGACTTAGGATCTAATAGCGATATACAAATGACCCAGGACTATAAATAAAATACAGAGATGTCGAAGAAAAAGACTTGCCCACGCATTTGATCCAGGCCAGCACTTCATTCCTTATGTCCTCAGTCTGAATACCACGGATGGTGAGCAGTAACTCCAGATTCTCTGCTCCAGTCAGAAACAAATCCACACCGCCAAATTGCGGACAGTATCCCAAGCTGTACAAATACTGAAATCACCACTATTTAAGTCGAGGTAATTAGTTATCTATATAAATAAATACTATATTTAATTATAAAAGTACCTACCTTGGACCGTTGTGATCTCAAATAATATCCATTGGCGAAAACGTTTCCCCTAGTCATGGCGGTCTCTCCAGTTATCATCCTGAAAGTAGTCGATTTTCCGGCACCATTTACCCCAAGCAAACCGAAGCATTCTCCTAATAATAACAAACATTTAAAAAGTTCAAATATAAACAGATTTTGGCAACGCTTTTGAAACAGATTTTTATCCTTACAAAAAATATTAAATCTCGGATCCCTGATTATTTCCATAACAATTAAAACAGCATATTTATTTTGTTTAGTTGGTTTTTTAGAAGTATTGAAGGTTATTTTAATTAAATGTTGTGTCTTAGTCTTATCATTATCTAGTATAGGTACCATAGTATTATTGGCCCTTTGTTGTATAAGATATTATTGTTTACGTTGTAACAAGACTTTGGGGAGCAAAACAAGTGTTTACCTTTTTGTACATGGAAGCTTATGCCTCTTACAGCGTATTCGGTTCTACCGCACAAATTAAAATACTTTTTATGTATATTATGAACCATGATCGCCGCTTCAGGTGAAGCTAAAATAATAAATATATGAAATAACACCACTCAAACAAGGAGCCCCTCAAAATTATACTATTTATTAAATGATTACAAATATAATTAATAATTACACTTAAAGATATTTTTCTTGACATATTTAGCTTCTATTAAAGCTAATTCATCCGAATACTCGTGAGGAGGTGGTTTATACCAATAGTCTAGTAAATTGTTGAACATAGAAGACATTATTCCATATTCTATCATCATTATTATAATCTGCAAAGAATTTTTGTTTGAAAAAATAAGTGTCTGTTTTATTGCCGGATCTAGGTATCTCCCAAGAAAAACAAAGCATTATAGATCTTGATCCTCTGCCGTTCGTATAAAAAAAGTACTTTTCATCCGTTCCATCAGACGTTTCAATTGATCGACTTCATCCATTTATGTTTTCGTAACTCTCATTAACACCAGATTATTCCAGTCAGTTGGATAGTCACAGGACACATTTGTAATATGACGGAAGTGCGGGATCTCCTGTTACACAGGTCTTTTGACTTGGCACAGGGTTCCCAACATCCAAACAATGTATTTTGGTAAATAACCAATATTTATTTATTTTTTAAAACACTTCTGTGACCAACCAAATTCAATTGGATTTTTGAATCATCTAAATTTGACACATTTTGTATGGGAAATGCGACAAATTTTAATTTAGATGTCCAGTTGGTATCAAATTCATTTAGTAAATTTTAGTAGAATTAGGCATCAGGTTTGACGCAAGCTTTAAGTAGACATTAATAGAGACGCTATCGATACAAAAAAATGCGATTACTTACACAATAAACAACGATATGCACAATGAGAACTGCCAACTGAAAGCCGCCGGTGTCCTCATGAAAATATGCAAAAGGACTCGAATTTGATGTTGAATCTGTTCAGAATGTAAGTATTTTAATACTTAAATAGTTTCATTCAGAATACAAAATAATAGTAAATATAAAATGGACATTCGTCACCCCCCTATGATCATAAATCTTATACCCACAATTAGGTACGAGAGTACCTACTACATAAATATATACGCGTTGTCAGTGTTAGCCCTACGATGTACTTATGTGTACCAACGCAGTTTACGCTTGTGTGCCTACGGGTACAAACGCTTGCTTTATTATACATTTTGAGTCTAGTGTCCAGCATTTGGTTTCATAATAAAGACTTCGGTATCAGATTATTAAAATCTTATGAAATAGTATTAAAGCACGAAAGATCACTAAGTTAACTTACCACAACATATTTTATTATCAAAACCATTCATAAATTGTATATCTGGACAATACTTGCGGTTCAATTGACAATAAGCATTCAAGCGAGCTGTTTTAGTCAACTTTAAAAGGCCTGTAGCAACGGGAAAAGGTGGGGTCAGTAAGGCCATGTAAGTTAAAGTTTTTGATGTAATTTCCATTTTGTTGGTTTCCTTCAACTCAAATAGTGGGCCACTTATCATAAATCCTATAATTAGAAGTGAACAAAACAATAAGGATAATGTAAGTCTATATTTTAAATTAAAAGAGTTAAATATCTTACCAAAGAAAATCAAAAGAATTGAAATAACAAGAGCAGCTCGTCCTTCATTAAATATAAAACTTACTAAGTATATAAACCATAAAAATGCTATCACTCCTATTAAGATAAATATATACAACGATACTGAAATAAAAAATATGAAAATAAAGAAAATGATTAGTGTTTAAATTACCTAAACCGTGAAATAAAATATTTTTTTTAAATCCCTACAAAAAATTAATCTGTCTGCCATCTATCATCAGATATTTCGACCCCTTAAAGGCGGGGTCAAAGATATTCCCAAGCAAGCCTATAATTTCACTGTAAGGGTTGCAAATATTTGAAATATTTTTTTAATAAAAAATTTTCGAAATGTATTTTATGTGATATTAAACCTAAAATTTCCATTTTACGGTTGAGAGTAAAATAAAATTAGATATACCTAGAAAATAAGCTCTGTCAAATGTGTTATCTTTCTCGAAAACGATACAAGTAATAACGAGTCCAGGAATAAGGAGGAACGCAGGCAGAACGAGATCATACACACATGTCACCATCCAATACAACAATGGTGGACATCCAGACATCAACTGGAAATGCCGAGTTCCCTGAACTCGCTCTCTGCATGGAAGATATATCTCATTTATAAGACTTGACAGAAGTACTGTAATAAAATATAATTTCATTAAATTTCGGCCCATAATTCTATGCACTAAAAATAAAGGCTTTGATTAGATTTAATATTTTTTTTTTAATTTATTTTAACATAGCACTGGATACAAGTCCATTGGCCGATTAGATTTAATTCAATTCATTTACTTTTTTTTTTATTAACCATTTATTGGCCAGAATTTGGGTGCATGCTTTTGTAAGAGTTGTTTGATTGATCCTACATATTCTACCACACGACAATGGATAGTGCAAAATATATTTATAGAATTTTTAATCTGTATATACTTAATACTAAACTTACACTAACATATCATTATCACACATCAATATGAGCAAGGTCCGCATTTCAAATAGAACCTATCTTCAAAAAAAGTTTTTACTGAACAGTACAATTTATGAAATTATAATTTATGTAAACGATTTTTAAACGAACAAACGAATAATTTATTAGTGAACTATTAAATTATTTGGGCAGGTGATTATATATTCGAACTGCCATGAAAAATGTGTTTGACTGGCTGTAGTCGTACTTGGAGTTTTTTTTGTAAGGAAAATGTAGGTATTTAATATATAACTATATTAAATACCTACATTTTCCTTTCAAATGTTGTAAATGATACTAAATGCCTAAAAATAATTTTCATCATGGATCAACCAACATTATGCAATTAATAAAATAGATCACTGACTCCACCCATGAACTGTTTTTTAGCGCGTCGTATTATGGGTGAGTCTACCTTGAAGATTTATCAATAATGATTTAGTAGTGAGTTAGTTTAGTATTAATTACAAAAATAAAACAAAAAACTTGCTTGTAATAATAATTATAGACCAAACCATAGCATTATTGGACGACTTGGGCATTATAAAATTTTCACTATTTATTCTTAAAATATCATCAATAGGATGATTGAAAGTATTAATCATTTTCATCTCATTGGATTGAGGCAGTAACGTGGTGGCCAGTATGTTGCTGAACAGGTTGACGACTGCCGGCACAGTGTGTCGCAGGGCAGTGGACACATAGAGCGTACTTCTGTTACTTTTACTGTCAATTCCTACTAAATACTTTTTGTACTCTTTAATATTCAAGTATCTTGTGCGTTGTGCATCTGAAAAACATATAATATCTACATTTTAATCCATTACTAAGTGAAACACAAACACCATGCATATCTATTTTACTAATTTTAATTTTTAATATAAAAACTGCTAGTTAATCAGTTTTAAACTGAGAACTACTGAGGCGATTTACGTGAACAGAAACAACAAAATCCAAAACCTTTTGATCTTTAAATATTTCAAGTTTATATATTTAAAGTTCGATTTGTCTTTTTAATTTGGTCATCTTTCTAGAAATTAAGGGTTAATAATAAGAGTTCAAAAAATGATAATTGATATTTTTACCTTTAGGTATATTAAAGGACTGAACAAAGTTAATATAGGGGAATTCTTTATTAATGGTTCTCAGTAATTTGGAAGCATTTCCTATATTCAGAAGAGCGCTGTTTTTTCCCGTATGCTTGTACAAGTCTAGATTCATCGCAGCTGATGGATTGTGGTCGTGTTTGGATTTAGCTTCGTCATTGTAAAGATATGTGCAGGAAGTTATCATTAGTAGCGGAAAGAAACATTGCTGAAAAACAAAATAAATAGCATTTAATTAATAGTAGATTTTACAACAAGTGCACAAAACGAACCATTTTATCCGAGTCTTTTAGCATCCCGAGCTGAAGACGAGGACTGATAGTAATGTCGAGGATAAAAAGGTTTTGTGGACGAGTTATAAACTCAGCTTTTCACTTCGATTGCGAGGAAATAAAACAGTAGTGTAACATAACATATCTTTAATTCAAAATCAAAGTAAAATTAGTACAGTTTTGAATACCGAAGGAAATTGTTTTTATGTCTTAAAAAACACAAAAGGCAAATAAATTTAAGAAAATATTAAAAAATAACAAATTCTATCTATGAACTTCTTATTGTTTATATTATAGATGGTCAATGGTAACATTACGACTGGGCTCCAAAATGATATCTCTATAACTATAAAAGTATATGATTGTAAATGGCGTCAAACTTTTATTGTTGTAATTTGTACAGTTTCATTTTTGAGGTCGAATGGCAGCTGGTACATCAACGCCAATTTTGACGTCCGAGATATCAATTTGGTGCCACCCAGCGGCTTTACTTCTTTTTCTTAGCACCCAACCTATGTAGAAGAAGCTACACAGTAAATTTAGGCGCCATTTTCCCAAATATTGTGTTTGGCTTAATATTAATGTTTTCAAATTATCAATCAATTGTATAATATTTAATTGCATCAGTTTGTATAAAAAAATATATATTAAAACATTTTATACTTCTACAACTAGGTTGGGCACTTTATTAGATAAAGAAACATTCCGAATTTCAATTGATCTTCGTTTAGGTGTACTATGTGCTCCTCATATATGTAAGTGTGGCCAACAGGTCGACACTCTAGGAAGACATTGTTTAAGCTGCCAAAAGAGTGCAGACGGATTTTCGCGCCATAACAGTATCAATGACATAATTAAATGCAGTTTAAATTCATCATTCATTCCATCAATTACAGAACCAACGGGTATTAGTAGGTCCGATGGTAAGCTTCCGGATGGCCCACACTCATCACTTGGTCGGATGGAAAATCACTGTTATGGGACGCCACTTGTGTGAATGCGCCTTCATACATTTCGGCCACATCATCTCCCTGGTTCAGCCGCGAGCATGGCTGAGTCACGTAAGTGGCCGAAGTACAGGGAATTAATACAAAATTATCATTAAATAGCATTTGGGGTCGAAACTACTGGAACTCAGGAACCGAGGCTGACGAGGAAAACGAGTAAACTTGGAATGTGGAGATCCCAAATGCTACGCCTATTTAAAACAAAAAAATAGCTTTGCTATACAAACAGGCAATGCTGCTAGCGTATTATGCCTATCTTTAGTTTAGTTTTATTTTTCTAGTTTTATTTATTTTATGTAATGTTTTCTAAATTAAACAATTTTATAAAAAACCGGTGTAAGAGTTGACTTTACTATTCAGATTTTGTTTCAGGAAAATATATTCACCTATACTTAAACATCGATAACTTACAAATAAAATGAATGTCCACACGATAGAACGAGTAGCTTTCAGTTGTCTTTTCAACAGTACTTTCATAATTCTCATGTAAAGTGATACACCTTTAATTTTTGGTGTTCCCATATCTGAAACATTAATAATTGTGTTATAATACCATTGCGATATAAATAGGTTTCAGCAGCTTATGGCTTTTATTGTGTTATTATTATTTATCACAGTAGTTACCATATCATCTTCTGCATAATCATGGTTAAAAAAAGATTTACCTTTAATTATAGTAGAAGAAAAATCATCTATATCTGTCAAGGCTACATCACTGCATAACCTGAAATTTTGATAATAAATGTATTAGTATGATTATCATTTTTTAAGTGAAGCAATATGATTAACATACTTAATAAAAACTTCATCTAAAGTAGTCAATCCGACTCCAATAGTCTCAATTTGTAAAACTTCTCTGTTTCCTTCTAACTCATTGAATAATTTAGAGAACTCTTTACTAGATTTGATAGGGAGCCTGTATACTAGAGTCGACGATGTTCGGTCAGACAGTGTCACTTCTTGTATGTGCTTTTCTATTCTCTTAGTTATTGCATCGACGTCAGCTGTTTTTTTTATTGTCAAGGATAATCTGTATCCAGTACCTGCCCAATAGTTACTAATATATTTTTTAACTCCACTAACCCAGAGTTACCAACACATTCTGGTTCAACATTACATACCTACAGCTCGTTTAAGAAACATAGGAGTGGCAAAGCATTTAAGTTTTCCAGCGTGGATAGCTGCCACTCGATCTCCTAAAGCATCTGCTTCTTCCATGAAATGAGTTGTTAGTAACACAGTGCGATCACCACGAAGTGCCTGATAATATCAATGTTGAGAAATGAGTAAGCTAAAACTAGACTGGAGATCTTCAGTGTAGAAAGCTCAAAAGCTTCTGGTTTATGTATGATGCATTAGCATTAAGTAGTAGGCCTTATACATTTTAATGTTGGTTTGGAGTATGGTAGATCTGGTATCTATATAATAGCACTAAACACTGGAGAAATTGTATATTAAACTTTCGCGTTAAGTAAAATAAATTATTATAAAACGAAAACACGATTTACCTTGAAAACATATTTTTTCAAGACATATAGTTTAGACCCTTTTCTTAAATTATTTTAGGTCTATCTATATAGTGCAGCAGCTACAATACGAGGAATGAGCTCGTAACCCAATAATGTGTAGTTTATACGTTATAACAAACCAAGCCAATAGTGTTGATAATAGGTGACCAACCAGGAGTAGATCCCACAGTTCTCTCCTGGTCTCCACATCCAACCCAGAAGTAGGTTCATCTAAAATAATGACGCTAGCATCACCCGCCAAAGCACAAGCCAGCTGAAGTCTCCTCTTCATTCCTCCCGATATCTCACTACTCCTGAACTGTTCTTTTCCTTGGAGCTTTAGTTTTTTTACTAATTGTAAAGCTGAATTTTTGGCTTCCTTGTATGACATTCCTTTTAGCTGAAATTCATTTGAATTACCTTTATAAGTATCGAAGATGGGTAGTGCCTGTTATTGGTAGAAGCCTACCTACCAATTCAGTAACACAGACATCCTTTACAATGCCTAAGAAGAAATATTCAGACATTTTTGAAGTCTAAAATAATTTAAAAAATACAAGTCATTGACAAAGGCGTTACTACATTATAAATTTATATGTATAATATGACAAGAGCATTATGTTACAGTGTATTTTGTAGATTTTTTTTTATAACTATAAAAATAACATCAGAAATTTCGTTTATAACAATAATGTGTAGGACAATTTACACATATTGTCCAGCGGCCACATTCTGTTTCTTATAATGTGATCGTTAGATTGTCAAAATAACGATTATCGCTATTAGTATGAATGTAAAAACCGTGCCCGTCCGCGCGCCGCGCCGCTACTGTAGTAAGCATCATTCAATGTGCAGGGTGCCGCGCGAGTGACAAATTTGTCACTCACACACACTTTCACATTTTTTACATCCACAGTCTGATTTGTGCGTTCGGCGGAGAAAGTGGAAAAGAGCTCCGCTTTTATTGTCAGAAAAGGGTTAATTGACAATTAAAGCTGTGTAAAAACTACGCTTAAAAAAAAGTACCTAGTGTCACGTTTTTCAAGCATGTTTTTCTTATATTAAACCTTAATAAAAAAATTAAAAAAAAAACCATAATTAAAATATCAAAATCTGACGGTAACTGTCAAACTATGTGCGTCAGTTAGAACTTGAAGAACTAGTGTTGTGTTTTTATTTTTAATGAGAATATCGATACTTTATAATCATTTCAATTTAATTTAATCAAAAGGTATGGCGACAACAGAACCGTCCAACGAGGTTTGTCGGTTAAAATTTAGTGATGTGATTTTATAGTTGAAAAACTCGATATTTGTAAATACTTTCATAATGAGATATTATACAATTGTTTTTTTTTTATATAATACTAATTTTATTTTCTATACATTCAGTTTCTTAAAAGATCCGGCAGTAAAACGTAAATGGGTAGAGGCAATTAAAAGAGAAGAAAATTGGTTACCCTGCATACCCGTGTATATTCAGTACATTTTGAGGAATCAAGCTACGATTTAATTGTTTTTCGCCTTTTGTAGTTTGCATCAACTTTTATAACTTCATCTTGGAGGTCGGTCAAAAATGTTGAGATTGCGTTTAGTGGGAAAATTGCGTTTAATATGTAATTAGTTGTGCATGTGTTTTAATTTAATAAAGTAGGTATTTTTATTTATTGTTATATACATTATTACATATTTGAAATCCACTAGTATTATAAATGCGAAAGTATCTATCAGGGTCAATTTGAAAGGGTGTACTTTGGGCTAATATGAGGTTTTGCTTATAGAATCTAACAACTCTATGGAACCATATGTTGTAAATGAAAATTGGTCATTTTAACGTTACTAGTTTCTATGGAGAAGGTCATTTTTTTTTCTTTTGCGATGTATGGTTCCATGGGAAAGTTGGTTGATTTGATCATATTAGCCCAAAGTATATCCTTTCAAAGTTATTGAGTCTATTCAAAACATCGCGACGAGCTAGCCACTTGTTCGGTGTAGACTCATACCATCGGCTAAGACGAGGTGGGATTAAAACCCCTCCGCTGGTTACCTTAGGGCCGTCTAGGTGGTCTCGGGCGCCGTAAGGCACCCGTGATGATATGTGTGTGTATTACAATTGTATATCGATAAATAGTTATTAATCTTTGATGATCTCTATAAATCCCAAAATATTTAATGTAAATATTAAATATATAAGTAATAATGTGTTATCGGTGGCAACACTATCGAAACGACTATGCAATTTAATATTTAGCTTTTTATAATAAAAAAACAATATACTTCATAGACACGCGCACACATTCATGTTTGACAATAGTTAACTTGTATCTCTTTTTTTCTCAAGCAGTTTTTAAGTGTCAGACGCGTTGAGCTGCCATTTGAAGCCACACCTTTTTTCCCGTTCTTCGCCTCGGAAAATGGCGTCACCGGTATCGCACTATTATGAAACAATTTATGTATCATGCTTACTCCATTGGCGCGGGGCGCGTTTTTTAGCTTCATGGCAATTAGCGTGCTCTCCTCCAATCAGAGTAGTTTTTAACCTTCGCTGATAACGGAATTCGTTATTTTGGCAATCTAACGCTCACGTTATAAGAAACAAAACGTGGCCGCTGGCCACGAACTGGGCTTGTACTTTGTGTACTAGAAACAACAACATAATACATATTATATTTTTATAAACACCCAGACTATGGCAAACTGTACCTACAGAAAAATGTACCAATATTTTGTGCCATGAGTGGGAATCGAACTCACCACCTCTGGATACAACGCCAAAAGGGCAACCTCTTCGGAGGCGGTTAAATGTCCACAGTGTTGTAAATAATATTTTTTAATATGATTTACCATAGAAAAGAAGATAATGTGCTGTAATATGTTTAGATCAGGAAAGCTAAGATTTTCTTGAGGACACATGCCAAGGTCTCTGCGCAAACTGTCCAAGTCCCGCGTCGTCTCTACACCGTTAATATAAACTTTGCCTTTTGTTGCTTTCAGCATACCTATTACAACAAAATGATTCTTTTAAAAGCGTCATACAATTACATTAATATTTTAAATGTCGCTATCATTGAAGATGATATTATAATGTCCAAGTTTTGAAATGGAACATCATTGACGAAACTTTAATACATTTATTATTGTAGAAACTCAAATCTTGTTAATCAATATGATAATATCTAACAAATATTTGTCCAACTTCACATAGAGAGCAAGAGTACCTGTTATAATAGACATTAGAGTAGTTTTTCCAGCTCCATTATGTCCGAGCAGTACTGTTATCTCTCCCTTATAGATAGTAAGATTTAAGTTTGATAGTGCTGTCGTTTTTGGGCCTTTCCATGGGCCGAATACCTTTAAAGATAATTTTTTTAATGAATATATTTTATTTATGTTATATTATTACAGACATCATAAATAATTTAGTTATAGACCAACTAATATCCAGGTATTGATGAAATGGAAATCAGTATTTAGAAACCATGTAGTTGTTACTTACTCTAGATTCTTTATAAATATACGATTAAGTAACATACTTTTGTAACGTTAACAACTTGGATGCCAGGTTCTAGATCTTTGGGAGGTTCTTCATAGTATTGAGGATCACGTGGTTCATCATCTAATTCTTCGTTCGCCAGTTCGCGGTGATCCACTTTTGACCAAAACTGTTTCTGTTGAGGTTGTTATATATAAGTAATCTTTATTCATATCGACCAGCTTTATTTATTTTTTGCGAGGTTGAAGCTAGTAATGAGTATTTTTTTTCGTCTTCTGTAGATCCTAACCAATAATTTTAGAATACCTATCTAGCATTAATCTATTACGATGTTTTCTATTTAAATATATAATTAAGTTTTATATACTTCTACTTGAAACTGTCTTATCTCTATGTCAATTTTATATTTATGAAGACCTTCTATGGTCCTTAGTTTTTTATGCTTTTTTCCTAATCTGTTATCTTGTATTACCAATGGTCTCCTATAAGACATTAAAAAAAAAAATTAAGCCTAGCCTTTCCAAAAACTTGCCTTTGGGGTTATCGTAATTAATTTATGCATTAATAAAGATAAATCAGTTACCTGACAAAGAAAATTCCATGGTCTTGCGATGCTATATGGTCCTGGACGAATTTTATCCAAATACCAAGTGATAAGAAATAAAATAAGTGTTTGCAAGATCATCATCAAGAAGCAGTAACCTATGGATACTTTGTTATGCTTTTTGAATATATCCCTGAAATTTAATCCACGACCTACAAAATTATATTGGATTTCATCTTTGTGTCTATTTGGTGGTAGGACAACCTACGCAGTTTAGAACAGATTCAGGTAATTCGCATTAACTATTAAGGTAGTTTTAGTATGACTGAATACAAGTAACAATAAATGCTACCTATTTAGTATGTTTAGTTGACAATACTGCACTTTAGAGCATGCTTTGAAATGCCTTTTAAATCATTTAATTAGTGTTTAAAAATAGTGGTATTTTTTAGATTTCATGTAAGATGTATTTCTTGACCGCCTCCGTTGGCGTTGTATCCGCAGGTCGTGAGTTCAATTCCCACTCATGGCAAAAAAAAATATTAGTACGTTTTTTTCTGTACAATTTGTCATGGTCTGGGTGTTTATAAAATATAATATGTATTATATCGTTGTTTCTGGTAAACATAGTACAAGCCCAGAGCTTAGTTTGTGACCAGAGCAATATGTATAAATTGTCCTACATATTATTATTATTTGAGTATAATACAGTTAATTTTTTATTTAATTTTAGTCTGTCTTTTGGTTATAAAGTACTCGTTAAGTCATTTGCTACGTAAAACTATCATGCAATCTAGATATGGACCTTTCTTTTAACTAAGATAGAATGACCTAAAGCTCACAATACACTTCTAAATATGAAGCTTCAGTCCAGAACCAGTCTATTGGGTTGTGAAGAACTATCCCAGAGAGATGTAGGGCGAATGATGACATCTTGACCGTGGACAGATACACCTGGAGTGCGATCAGCATCACGAATACCAACATTGAGATCATTATGCTGTAGTTTACTGAAATAAATTAAACAAGAGCTCAAAGTCAAAGTCAAAAATATTTATTTCATGTAAACCTTTACAGGCATTTATGAAAAGTCAAAAAAAAAAAGTATATATAAGGTCCTGTGTGCACTTGGCCAGGTCCTCCCACAGACAAATGTTGAGAATATAATACAAAATAAACAAATCGTAAACTATTGTCCTTGCGGGAAGAAAAAAAAAAAACAACCCAACCGAACACACACTACATAACCAACCAGTTTAAGACTAGGTGGTTAGCTGGTTCCATTGACCTGTCAATCGTTGACTGCCCTGCAAAAGTGCCACCAAGGCGACCAACCCAACAGACCATAGCTACGCCCCAAATATACATACTTTAATATAGGTAATCAAAATATACCTACAAGTAGATAGATGGAAGGTATCTTTTAGGGCGCAAACGCTGATCACAAGTCGATCGCCTCAGAGACACCCTGGAGAAAAAGGTACCAGCAAGTAAAAAACTCTGATGTTCCACATGTACCGTATCGTCGGAGGAGCATGGTCCTGCATGGTTATTGACTTAAACCTATGCTTATAGCATGTGGTATATACTCTCATCCTACTGAAGAGCACGCGTAGAACACCCCAAGGCAGATATACTATCTTACAATATTGAAAGTACAGAATTACAGAACACAACATTTCTTTGATGCCAGCGCCGGCCTATCAGCAGAAGATTTTTGGGGATCTCCGCTTCTTATATGATAACAATCAAACGTGCGTGCCTAGCGGAGATCCAAGGCCCCCACAGCAGCACTCTGTAGAAACTAATTTAATGCGGATCTCTATACTGTCTGTGCACCAAGTCCATCGTTCGTGGCGCACCAGGAACTATCACTATGATTTGGGACAATAGAAGAATAATTGGTTCAAACAGTATTTCTAATGCTGACCGGCTCCATAGACTAGTGGTTGTGCCTTTGGTGTTGTATCCCGAGGTCGTGGGTTTGATCCCCACCCATGGCAAAAAAATATTAGTACGTTTTTCTATACAGTTTGTATGGAAGTCTGGGTGTTTATAAAATATAATATTATATCATTGTATCTGGTACACATAGCACAAGTTTAGAAATTAGTTTGTGGCCAGCAATATGTGTAAATTGTCCTACTTACAAACAAAAAATGTATGGAGATTTTCTTATTTAATAAGTAATAAAATATAATAATATTAAAACTTATAATCATTACACAAGTGTTGATAAAATAACAACAATGGTAAAAAAATCGTTCATACCCCCTAGTTCCACCGCCATGGCGTCACATTAAGCAGTAGCCCTCCATGTTATACTTTAAACATTTAATAGGTATAATGAATTAACTCACAGTTTTTTGGAATGTAACTCGTAGCAAAGGCAAAAGCTACGATGCTGATGTAATACAAGCTCATAGCTATCATAATGATACAAGGGTTGGTATGGGCCAGTAACGGGGTAGACGATGCGGTGAGCAGAATGGCTGTGAACACGCCGTAGATGATCACTGAAGGCATGCAATTCAGGAAGTGGGATACACCGAGAGTTGTCGAAGTTACTCCTACCATCTTCATTAGCTCCTGGTATTTAAAATTAAAGCATTAGGTACCTATCTCAGGAAGAATGATGTTAGCGGTTAATATGACAGAATCTTAAATTCTGTCGCAGAAAAAAATTTTGTACCCCATATTTTTTATTTTTTTTATTTTTTATTTTTTTTATTGGAGCACGACATGTGACTTTGTATCTACCTGGTGGTGAGCAGACCCACAAAGTCCATGAATGGGGTCAATCAATAATTGTTCTTAAACAATATTGATCGCTCCCACTATGCCGGCTAAATGATGCGATTACGAAATGGGGGGCGATAATGAAGAATTGCATTACGAGTATATACTCGCTGCCTTATCGTCAATTCAACCACCCATTTCGTAACCGCACCCTGAAAGGAGACTACCACCTCGACAAGAAATCGATGCAGTAGTCTCCAGAAAACCGGTGAACCCACAGACTAAAACCGAAACATGACTAGGTCACTTGACGGTTTTTGCATCTGTATATTAGTCATTGAGTCATTGTCAAAAATAGAAATCATAATAATATTTTTTGGAAAATTGTAACAAAATACATGATTAATCTAATGATAAATCTTGCATGCACAAGAGCATAAATTATTTTGATTAATGTTCTTTAAACTGGGGGAGAGATTCAACTAATTTGTGATCACGGATTGAAATTGTTATGCAAGTATATGAATATACCTTTCTGCTGTAGAACCAAATTTTGGACAATAAATACATTTGAAGACAAAAAAAACCTGAACTCCGTTCATTCGTTCTTCTAGAAGTCTTGCCACGATGAACACAAATGGTACCAATAACGAAATCTTACAGGCCAGTCGTATCAATACGCCGATACTCAATTTCGAAATGTCTATACATACGGTTTTGGTACGTGGAAACTTTCGAAGATTTAGTTTCTGAAATGGTATCGGATTTATTAAAATCACCAAAAAAGAAAAGCCTGAGAAGAATTAGTAAAAATAAATGGTAAATGGTGTTGTGGGGTTGATAGTAATGGTGTAACATATTAAATCCTAATTAATTACCAATCTTATAGGAGCGCCTGTGACTTTAGACAAATAGGCTTGATCTATAGCCCACTGAAGTTTTACGAAATTATTATAAATAGAACCTGTAACGAAAGAAAAAAGATATATTAGAATATACAAGGTTGTCTAAACACTG
This sequence comes from Monopis laevigella, assembly GCA_947458855.1. Taxonomy (NCBI): domain Eukaryota; kingdom Metazoa; phylum Arthropoda; class Insecta; order Lepidoptera; family Tineidae; genus Monopis; species Monopis laevigella. The sequence continues at coordinate 2,790,725 of OX381582.1, forward strand.
GATTGTCTTTAAATCTAAGGTCTAGCAAACTCAACCACTAGGTACGTATATAAAGTAACTACAGTGTTGCACTATAATAGAACTGCATTTATGAGGAATTTAATAAGATGCTGCATATCAAACGAATGTATAAACACTTCTAATAAGATTAAACTATAGTTTGATTTTTATTAAGTGGATGAGTTTATTATATTGTGATGAAAAAAAAAACATTACCTTCTTTAGGTGGCCGACTATCATAACGAGCTTTGTGAATAGAATTAGTGACAGTTGCAGTCAGAAATTCCTTCTTCATTCTAATGGTGTAATTAAATTGTTTATATTTAGCATTTGAGACTGTGACCTGTCAAAAATATATTTCCAATATTTACTGAGTCTTATCTTTTTCTTTTCGTTTGCAAGTAGGTATCATAATATATATAATTATAACAATATACATTTAAGCAATATTACTATATACATACATATCATCACAGGTGCCTTACGGCGCCCGAGACCGCCTAGACGGCCCCAGGGTACCCAGCGGAGGGGTTTTAATCCCACCTCGTCATAGCCGATGGTATGAGTCTACACCGAACAAGTGGCTAGCTCGTCGATGACTATTATATCGTCATACATATAACATATACGAATACCATCGGCGAAATGAGGATGGGTTAATCCCTCCGCTGGGACACTGAGGCCGTTTAAACGGTTCTCGGGAGCCAAATTGGCACCCGTGATGGTATTTATTTTTATATAACATATCGTATAGGTAGGTACCAAATCAAAATGATTTCTTACATTTTGAAAATTTCCTTTAGTTATTATGTTTGGTTGTTCCCTTGCCCTCAACTCTAATGATTTTCTCCATGGCTGACTTCTTATGGATTCATCATCTATCTGTTACATAAAAATATAAGAAAAAGAAAAGGAAAATCTTGTTACGACAGAACAGAACTAACTTTGTCGCCTTTAATTAAAACTATTTAAAACGCCCTGTTTTGTTTCTTTAGAAACTTTAGCCAAATTTTATTACCTACATTTACTAGCTATGTCAACTCTTAGTCGTCCACCATTTTAGTTGTTTTCTGGTGAGTTGAGTACAAATTGGAGACTAGCAAATATTGAATGACGAAAGTGTATGAAAATCCATTGATAAAGTGCCTTGATTTCCTTTTTAGTGTTTTTACTTATTTCATTCGGGAGAAAATCCGACTCCCAATTCTTGTGTATTATATATATATATATATGTATTATGTCACTTTTTTTTATAAAGTTAAAATACTTTATTGACCAAAATTACAAAATAAAATTGTACGTAGACAAACTTAATGCCTTAGGCATTTTCTACCAGCTAACCTTTGAGAGAGTGGAAGATTATGCAAAAGCAATTAAATAACAATTTAAAAGACATGTAGCGAATATTATATACACTACTTAAATATACACACAATACATAATATACTACTTATATAAATCATACAATATGATACATATCAAAACAGAAAATGCTAAGGAAAAATAGGCAGTTACTTATTCAGATAATGAGTGGTGAGTAGATATTTAAATACACCGATGGTTAGAGCCTGTCTTATAGACAGAGGAAGCAAATTCCATTGTCAGTGTGTTCCATTCTGCAGCTGACACAGTAAAAGAATCGGAATAATTGGTGGAGGTAAGCTAAACTTAAATTTATTTTTAATTTAATTTTCTTCATTACCTACTAAAACATGTTCATCAAATCTCATTAGTAAACCTAAAACTATAATTGCACTATATACCTAGTACCTACGTGAAAAATAATGATAGCTTCATCATTCTTCATTTGTCTTGAAAATTCTTTCATATACTCTTTGGATGCTGTCCAATAACCCAGTATATTGTGATCTGGAGAATTAAAAAACAAATACCTACATAAATAGTGTAATAGGAACTGTGAGTATACCTTAGTACACTCAAGATAAGTTTCAATTTCATGTTGAGGTAGTCTTATATCAAAATAGGCATACAGAAAGGAAAACAAATACCTACATAAATCGTGTAATAGGAACTGTGAGTTTACCTTAAGTACACTCAAGATACGTATCAATTTCATGTTGAGGTAGTCTTATATCAAAATAGGCATACAGAAAGGAAAACATATTTATGATTAGGTGGGAGATAATTTCGCTAGGCCGAACGATCAGTTTCGTTACCAATACAGATGCAAAAACCGTCAAGTGACTTAGTCAAGTTTCGGTTTTAGTCTGTGTTCAGATTTTAGTCTGTGTGCATGGATTTATCGAGTGTCCTTTCAGCAGGATGCGATTATGAAACGGGCAGTTTGTATTGACGATAAAGCAGTAAGGATATCGCTATGCAAATTTGTCTTGTCGCCGCCTATTTCGTAATCTTTTCATTGGCCATATAGCCAAGCCAATACAGGTTTAACCATTTTTTTAATTAAAAATACTTAATTGCACAAAATTGTCAAAAGCGAGCTTAATACCTTAGGCAGTTTCTACTAATAGCTAACCTTTAGAGAGTAAAATATGCTTAGAACTGTTTAAATGAAAATAAAATAGAATAATATCATCAATCAATATGTTTTTTAATATATAAGGGGCTGTCTAATATCTCAGGCTTTATTTAATTATGAAATTAACGTGATATACTCGTACCAAGTCCATTCTGTACATAGGCAGGTGACAAATCCCGAGGCGTGGGACCAAATTATGTTATTTGTCGAAGACCGTCACTCCTGAGAGGCCCCATTCCCAATTCAATTAACTAAGTCCAGTTTTTTTTGTTGTTACAATTTTCTAAGTATCTATTTGAAGAAAACGAAATGTGACAATTTAAGCGTTTATGACACGATTGAACTAAAGTTAATTTATAAGAATCGAGGCCCTGGCTGATGGACTACAATGTCCAATTATAACGGCTGTTTGTTCTACCTAATTGTTATTATATAAAATATAATTATCTTTACTAACCAATATTTGCTATATTCAATTCACTTAGGTGAAGTATTTTTCCAACGTCATCCATCAATGCTCGTGTACTAACCGTGTATGGGGAATATAATATTCTGTTCAGGGTCTTGTTAGACCCTAATATAGTCTGTGGATAAAATTCTAGTGACTAAATCTTTACTACCTTAGCAAATCATAGATCATTTATACCTATAGTAATCAGATCAATATAAGGTTATTTATTAGGTTGATCGCGGTGTTGTATACGGAGGCCGTGAGTTCGATGTCCAGTCAAGGCAAAAACAATTTCATACCCGAACGACTGAAAATTAAACTTTTTTACTGGCATGAGACCAATGAACACTGTGAACCTATGAATGGACTCTGCTGAATAAATTAAAACAAAGGATTTTAAACCAATTTTAGAAACAAAGTATTAATTTCTACCTTGCCACGACTTATTTATTAAGTATGTTTATTATTTAATAAGTATTTTATAAACACATTAAATTTTATACGTCCTTATTAGCACTATTCCTGATAGGAATTTCTTCAAATATAAATGATTTTTTTTTATTTGTAGTCTAGTTTTATTTGTTAGTTAATAATAGTAATAAAATTGTTATGTTGTCATAATATTGGATGGGCAAGTCAGTATGTATCTTTAGTGGAGTTAGGGAGAGGATTGGACTAACCAAGTTCCCAGGTCTTCTCAAATCCTTATCATCACCTCCTATTTCCTCTAACTTGTGTCGAATATAAAACAAGAAGATAAACAAAGTCAAGGGCAGAACCAATTCGAATAATATATAGAGCATCCTCCGTCTTCTGATCATAGCATGCTTCCACATCAGCACGCAAAGATGTCTCCAAAACTGCATTTTTATAAAATATATATATTTTTGTTATATAATTTATGTTGCTGTCAGAATTTTGATGTTTTTATGTGAAAGAAACTTCTTTAAGTTCATATTTATTCTTGTCACTTGTCATTTAGTGCTTAAGAAAAAAACTTTGATCAACAATTGTTGTACTTTATTCCCCTTTGTTATATTAATTATACTCTATGAGTGTTAAAGGCACTATTGCTTTGACAATTTTTGGTATTCCGTGAGGTGACAATTGTACAGAATTTCGTTATATTTGGTTATATTCACAATCTAACGTTACCTTTAAAAGCAGATGGGAATACACTATTTTACTATACAGAGTTGTAATAGTATTATAATACTTGAACCTATATGATCATCGCCATGTTGCCTAAAATAAATAACCTGACGACATTGACGTAAATAGTATCTATGCCTGACCACAGAAGAAATAATAGTACAAGTAGCCTGACGACGTCGCGACGTGACATTTCATTCCAATGCATGTGCCGTATATAATTTTGATCAACGTTCTAGAAATTGAGGGTAGGTTACTAGTAGGGCCATTGAGTAGGGCATTACATTAGGCACTAGTCTGCTCAACGCATGAATCGAATATAGCTTAATTTTATATTATTTAAATTATAGGTATATTTTTTATTAGCAGTTTAGCTGCTTTATTATTTTTCGGCGTCTGAAGATACACCCTCATAGAAAAGGCAAAATATAACAAGTTATTATTATAATCTATGAAAAAATAATTTTATATTAATATGTACTTTTTTTTTAATATGTTGATTTCTTTGATTCTTTATAATCATATTATTATTATTTATAGCTTGTTATGATTAGATTCTATCTTTATAAGGCCGCCGAAAATTGGGTCATGATAATAAAATTATTCATGTCGTTTCCTACCTTTTCTTTTTCGCAGCAAAATAATTCTAAAAGTATGATAGACTTTTTATTGATCGCGAACTTTTGACTGGCAACTCGCTCGTCAATCGAGGTTAGCAAGGTACCTATTTACTACTTCGATTATTTAACCAATTGTTATTTCGTCTGAGATTTACTAGCGGTTGAGAACACAGAGATACCCAAGTAGTGTGCATGATCGTAATACGTTTTGCTTTACGCGCGTGCGCATCGCATGCTTATTTTCAGATTGTAACGAATCAAAATACCAACATCTTTTGTAATATTTATTGTAAGTATTATTTTATTCTAAAAGTTACATTTAACTTAGTCTTCTTTTTCTTGATCTTCTCCCACGTCCTGATTGTCCGACTGAAATAAAAATTAAAACAAAGTTTAAATATAACATTGCGGATTAGCAAATTGAATCACTAATAGCCAGTATCTAGAACTATGATTAAATTAATCTATGTTTAAAGTAGATAAAACGACATATGATTTGATGAAAAAAATATATAACCTGTGACATTAGGCCAATCGTGGGTCAGCTTATTTTTATGATAGAATAATTTAATCATCATATTAAAATATTATTTGCCACATGTGGACATTTCTATACGAATTAGAATTCTTAAAGAAGTTAATAAATAGTTTGCCTCGGGCCTAAAAGGAACAAGCCATTGTTTTATCTTTTTCTGTCACTCTGATTATTATAGGACACCTAGCTAAATCCTAAATTGATCTCTTAAAAGACACCACTGAATGGATGTAATGGCGGGGAATGAAAATGATGACAGGATGTTTTATCATATTATGTTCACCATATTAACTAAGGTCTAAAAAAGATTACTAACCCTTGTGTTCGCCAATGGTTTGATTTCCGAAACGTTAGCCTGAAATATTAAATTCAATAATTAGGTATTGATATACCTAAACCAGCGCATTAAATACACATAAATGTACCAAAAAAACATTGTATTATTGGGTAAGCCAATCATGTTCGTACTTAGGAAGGTACATATTTTCGGATTTTTGAGAAGGTACTCAAATGTTACATGATATCGATCAAGAACAAATTATACTTATTTAACTAAAGTAGACTAGACAACAATTACCGTTACAGGCACTTCATCCAAGCTTTCTTCTTCAATGAAGTCGTCTCCATAGCCCACCGGGAACAGAACCAGGCAGTCCCTCTCGCCTGCCTTGACATCCGAGCTGATGTAGCATGGATTGAGCCCGGCCAGCTGAAGCAACGGAAGACTGCGCTTACGGGAAACCATTAGCGCTAAACGGTCTTTGCTGTAACATTTTTTTTAATAATTAAAGAGGGCGCGTATAGCAATTCAGAAATCTAGATCTCTGATTATGAGAATATCTTAAACCCTACAGTTTATTTCCACCATAGGTTCTCTTCGTGGAACACTTGGTTACAGTCATACATCAATTGATTGGGTTTTAAATAAATCAGCTATATTCAATTCAACAAATTTATTAACAAAATATAGTCATAATACAAGATATTTAGAAGTAACTGCCTCTTTGAAAAACGTAGGTAATAGCATAAACTTGCCTCGATAAAAAAAAAACATTTTTATCGATTTTATTACTTTAATATAGAGCAGATTGATTATAAAGCTATGTTTTTTATAAGTTATAAAATCTAGTGCATGGCCAGCGTTTTTTGTAAAATTCAAAATATTTTGAAAGTTTTAGCAATACAACTGTAAAAATAAATATAAAAATCAGTGCACAGTCATTCGTGTAAAATGAGCTATTCGTATTGCTAACGAGACCCACATATAAATTGTATTTGTCGGCCTAATAACATTTATTTACATAAATTAGATTTTTTCAAAACCCCTCCGCTGGGTACCCTGGGGCCGTCTAGGCGGTTTCGGGCGCCGTAAGGCACCCAAATTTGCCGCCTCTAAAATCTGCCCCAGGTAAATCCGCAACTGCAATGGTGTTTCCATTTCGTTTTTATGGTGACGTTAAACCTAGTTATAAGTTATGGCTGTTTACTCCTTTGCTTTAAATATATTATTGTAAAAAAAAAATGTTTGTATGTTGTGTTTGTTATTGTACCCAGTTTTCTAATGTATAATATGTGAAAGAATTATTTTAAACCTAAATTCCCTATTCAAGAGAATTTCATATTTAGGTAAAACACATTCTTTTTTCCTTATTTATTTACAGAAAGGGGTTACATAAAATAATAATTTTAAACAATATAAATTAATAATGAAGAGTGATATATACCTATTTTTTTTTATTTCGATAAGACAAGCCATTTTAGAATATTTTTGGAATACATAAGAAATTAGCTATTGGCATTAGTTCCCACATTTAATTAGTTAAGCACTAAAATGTTTATACGCAGGGCATAGGGTTCATAAATAAATAATTTGATTGGAAATGAATAGGTACTTACTGTCTTCTTACTCTTATCATTTTATCATATTTCTTAATAGAATACGCCAGATGTTCCATGTGGTATGGATCATCACCTTCAAATATACCAATCTGTAAGAGTAATATCTACATTAACTTTACTCGAATATTATTATTCTAAATTAAAGGTGATCTAATTAAACTGTATAGTGCTAGGTCTCCTCTTAACGGCTATTATCGCTAGAGTAATTTTCATTCGTTTCTTTTTACGTATCACTACTCTCTTGTCTGGTCTAAAATCTTTAAATTCCGATTAAATAAATTAGAAGACTTGGAGGAGAATACACAGAAATATGAGTAAAGAACCTCACATTAATGATCTCATCCTGAAACTGCGACATGACTTCAGAAACATCGTTTCTTTTCATAGGGTCAAACATAACCAGCACATGCGGAGGAAGATACTCAGATTCTATTTTGGTTAGTTGCGCCACCATCTGTTAACAATTATTTCTTTTATTTAGTTATACTAGCTGATTAAACCTGTTCAGGGTACCTGAAGCATTATTTTAATTAAAATGTTATTCTACATTTGCCAACTTGGTGAGCCAACCTTCGACCCTTGTGCCGCTTTGTGTTATTAAAACTCATTTACTTAAAATACTATTATAAATTATATAAATTGAAGCTATAAAATTTTATTGCCAAATATTTCGCCTCTCTATGGAGCGGCGTCATCAGTGTCAGACTGTCACTGATGACGCCGCTCCATAGAGAGGCGAAATATTTGGCAATAAAATTTTATAGCTTCAATTTATATATTTTACCAAGTAAGAAACACATCTAACACACTTTATTTGTTTCAGATTATTATAAATTATAATAAGATTACCTTTAATTATGACAAATTATTATCGTCTTTTCCATTTACGTGCAAATAGTCCATAAGCTTGATGGATTTAATCTGTGTAAGCTCATCTTAGGTATACGATTTCATAGGTATACGAGCGAGTATATATAATAGTGCTCAATAAAATTGTACAGAGAACCTTAGGGTAAAAGAAAGCCAATGCATTTGCTTTAGCCATGTCGCTGGGCGGAGAATACAGGCCAGGAACTAGAAATCCCCCAGGAGGAATGTAATCTTCTCCATCTACTGAAACGTCTGAGTGAAACTCCTCTTCCTTTACTTCTGCTACTTCTTGCTGAAATTTAAAATAAACTTCATTCTGTTTTGTCATAATTAAATAATTGACATACAAAATGATTTCAGGAATGTTTATTAATTTAATGATAAAAGGATAGGTACAATTATAAATTACAATGACATTTTATTATTAGAGTATTACTATGAATAATCTGCAAAGAATGATATTGACATTATGGTATGTAATTTTATTGATGTAATCCATGAATGATAGATATATGTAAATTATAAACATCAATGCAACATTTGTATACATACGTACCGAAAGGTAGAACAAAGAGAACAAACTTCAAAATGTAAAAACATATATGTGATAATAACCTCTTTTCACAAATAAAGAATTTGATTTGTGAGTCGTTTGTAATTTTACTAATGGCAAGTTGGTCGTTTGAAGTCTAAAGTTCCAAATGTAAATGAAGGTAGTTCGAATATGATATCCTTTAAAATACGTCAATATGGACGATTAAATACTGATTGGGTTAACTCATTCGTCTACCCGAATGTGAGCAAAAATCCTGTTATTTGCGCCAATAAATCGTAATTATAATATTTTTGATGTAATAAAAATATATTTCTTACTTCCTCAGTCGCATCCAGTGTGGCATCTATTACTTCTGCTTCTTCAACCACTTCAACAGCAGGCACTTCTGGTTCATCCGGTAACTAAACAAAACGTTCTCATCAATATGTTATTCCAAACCCAAATAGCTTTTAACTTAAAAACTCTTTACATTAATTTACACTTTACCGCCTTATAGTGGTTAACTTGACGAGCACGTTAAGCTGACGATCCCCGTTTCTCAAAACTAATGAAACTGTATGTCATGTCAATTCAAACACCTCGATGCTGCTGCTGTCTCGTAACGACTCTATTGTATGGAAGTCAGACTTGTATGCTGGGGCACAGAAGAAATAATAGTACAAGTAGCTAGGGGAAGTATGGAAGGGGAAGTATGGAAGGGGAAGTATGGAAGGGGAAGTATGGAAGGGGAAGTATGGAAGGGGAAGTATGGAAGCAGAATGAATGCGGAAGAGATCCGCTCATTATAACGAAACCGAACCCGAAATATCGTAATTCGCGAACGATGCGGACTGAAATAAATATAGGTGTAAACATTGTATTGTAAGAAATAGCTGATAGCTTTCTTTTTCTACTATATTGGGCGCCAGCGCCGTGCTACGGTTCAGGAAAGCCGCGATGCTCTAATATTAATGAAATTCATTGACATAACCGTAATTTTATTCTGAATTTTAGTTAAAGTACAGAGTATTATCATGCTATAATACTAACTCCAGCTTGAATCCTCGCCATTCTCTCTTCTTCCTTTCTTTGTTTTTCTTTCTTCTCCCTTTCTTCCTCAGCTTCCCTAGCTAACCTCGCTTGTTCGGCAGCCAGTCTATCGGCTTCTTCTTTTTCTTGACGCTTTTAAATTAAATAAAATTTGAATTCCATTTTTTTATTTTTCATTCCTTTGTTTTTATTATAATACTGAACTAACGTTACGGTTAGATTTAGCTGAAGTGCGAATACAAAATAGGTAAGAATTTAAAACGTTGGTATCACGCTCTCTGTCAATAGGGCGGCACAATTTGAAAGACTTGATTTGCGCGTCTAAAATTAGCGTATTAAACTGAGTGTGGGGTCAACGTACAAAAAAGTTTCTCTCTACATACTTTAGTCAGCTTACTCGGCACTAATTTTCTCATGGTATAAAAGACGTCTAAAAAACAACACGGATAAAAAATGGAATTTGCTAACCAATTTTTCCAACTTTGCTTCATATCGTTCCCTGCGTACTTGTCGTTTGTTCTTGCTGATTGACGCATATCTTTCGAAGGCAGGAATAGGGGGTACTTGCTTCTCGGGAGGCGCGTCTTCTTTCGGTATAGGTATCTCTTCATATAAAGCGTAACGCAGTAATCCTATAGCCAGAAAAGTAATTAAAAAGTTTACAAAAATAAAACCATTAGGAATTAAACATTAGGTTTAAATAGATATTAATAAGAAAATATACCTTTACTTTATTTTTCTAATATTTAATACATATAAATGCAGCAAATCTCGGTGTTACCTTTTATGTGTAATAGGTATAATTCGAGAATACTTAAGATCTTATTCGATTTTCTTAATTATAAAAAAAAATGTTCTCTTGCAGATTATAGTCCTTAATATATAACATATATTGACAATACGTACCTATTTTTCAATCGCTTATAACATTATTAATCTTTCTATCTTTCAAGAGTTTTCGAGATATGCAATTTATAAGAAAGCAACTCTTTTCTACCTACTACTTGGTGACTTTGAAGGTTGTAATTGGACTAATATGAGGTTCTATATTGATCAAATCAAACTTTTCCTATATGATTTATTGATCTTATGAATAAACGAATTGAATTGAATTTTGTATGGATAAGCCAAACATTTTTCCATAGGTAAAAGTTGTTCGATTTGATCAGTAAAGCCCTTATTAGCCCTTATATTACAAGTAACCTTCCAAAGTTAGATAGGTAATAGAGGTATGTGGAGATATGCAATGAAATTAATGGTATAAATGAACAATAAGTTTATGTCCAACAGTGGCCTAAAGCAAGCTGACGAAGATGATGAATTAGCCAAAGATTGTAAGATATTAGAACTCGTCAATAAAATAGAAAAAGATCTCATGACGATATTTTTATATATAGATGTTATTGGAATAATGAAATAAGTTGCAAAAAAAATATTAATTAATGAATAGATAACATTTGTTAATTGACTCACTAACAAAGTTGCGGGTGTCTGCCTCCAACATCTTGAATACAACCACAAGTACCTCACCATCTAGCAGACTATGAATGCAAGCTTCGTTAGTGTCAATGTCACTCATGTATAGTATTTCTGGAATGCTTTCAGGTTTTAGTAAAAATTCGTCTTTGGCTGCGACCTGGATATCTGGAAATTGGCAGAGATCAATGAAATTGACTACGAAAGCTCTTCTTTTTATAGCGGGCCTCTGTTACAATCTTGGGCGTATCTAGGACTATTTTCCAGCGGGGGCCTGCGCCCATGGTTACATGTCCTATCATATATTGGATAATGTATTACCAATATATGATAGGACATGTTGAACCAAAATAATGTATCAACTTATGTACCATGTTCATAGAAATAAAGTGTTTTTTATTTATTACTGTACTGTGTACATACAGATATAGTAGGGCAACCTGTAAGTAGCTGGATTCATAATTGTGATATAAGGTTTCTTTCAAGGGCTAGGTAGAATGTTAGCGGTGTTATATTATATTTAATTAAAATTAACTGCTTTAAAGGCAAAGGTTGAATGGTATTATTAATTTATATTGACTACATTAGATACTTTTTTCTTTGCATAGGTACAAAAGGTAAACGATATTCTAAAATATATATTATATAATTTTCAACGCACTAATAAGGTCCCATTTTTCATAAAGATCAAAGTGTGCCTGATGACAGTGAGGCCAAAACATGATGAAGTTGAGCGCCCGCAGATGTACGGACAGCCGCTCGCAAGCTCTTCGCTTCCTCGCTGCCAACGTTACCTCCTGAAGCTTCACCGCGGCTTCGTGCGCTTGCTTCTCTAGTTCTAGATCCACTTTTATCTTTTGCTATATTATATCAATGTAATAGTATTTATTTCCTTTAAAATATTATAAATATTTATTACTAGAGTATAAAGCAATGTTAGCTAAAGTCATCAATAAAAAAAATAATAATAAGATATCAGGTGTCTTGACTGTAGGTTTAAGTTTATGCATGTGTTATGCGTATACCTACAATTATTATGATATGGTGTAGATATTAAAGTTAATGGAGATTCTGTGAGGAGACTTCAAGAGCATTTTATTTTAAGGGCTCGTCATGTGATCTTGCATCCGTTAGATATTAGGATGTATGCAATGTGAAGAATGATGGCCACTAGACCGGGCGGGTGAGCATAGAGAATGCGTAACCGTCATTATTGAAATAGTATACAGTCAGGTTAACAACTTCCCTTCAAGTTGTTACGTTTGATTGAATGTTAATATTAAAACCGTCAAGTGACTTAGTTATGTTTCTTTTCTAGTCTTTGGGTTCACCGGTTTTCAGGAGATTACTGCATCGATTTCTTGTCGAGGTGGTAGTCTCCTTTCATGTTGCGGTTACGAAATGGATGGTTTAATTGACGATAAGGCAGCGAGTATATTAAAATATACTCGTAATGCAATTCGTCTTTGTCGCCGCTCATTTCGTAATTGCATCATTTGGCTGGCATAGTGGGAGCATTCAATGTTGTTTAAGAACAATTCTTGATTGACCCCATTCATGGACTTTGTAGGTCTGCTCACCACCAGGTAGATACAAAGACACATGCCGTGCTACAAAAAAAAAGTATTGATGAAAAATAATCCATAAATTTCAAGTTATTTTCGCTGAACTTATCATGAACATTTAGGAAGATTCCGTAAATACTAAAAACCGATAAATCCAGATACTAATCCTGACCTAATGTATAGTTAAATATCTGTATAGGCATAGCTTCGTGGACAAAAATTATAGAAACTAATCCAAAGGCACTAAGTTCGATTTTTCTTTGGATAGGGCAACATAATTATCAAATACCTACTCTCTATCTACAAAACCATCACATCAGATGAGAATTTAAATTGGTGGCCAGAAACCATACCGCATATTAATGTTTTGGGCATGCCTACAGTATTACCGGTTACTACTCGGTTTTGGGTACACCTTGGTGTATAGTTTAACACTAACAGATTCTTCTGGCAGCAATTCCTCTACGTTGGTTCTGTGCCGCTGAATCCCGGAGGTTTCTTCTTTTGTCAACAGACCTAGTTCTTCTTCGATTATCTTGCAGAACTCTATGGCGTTCGGTCCGAACATTGCTCGGGTCAGTTTTCCTTTCTAACCCAACGGAAATAGTAAAACAATAATAAAATAATTGTGTTTCAGACAATTGGAATTATGAGTATTAGATATACTTTACATACCGAAATAAACAAGAAGACTGGTTCACTTTTTTGTTTAAATCGAATTAAAGCGTCGATATTATCAGCCATTGCCTGGAAATTTTATTGTTTAAATAATAATCTGGTGGAAAACTGATTGATTGGTTCCCATTAGTAATACAAAATTAATGATGAAAATAATAGTTTACTGTGCTGCCACCTGTTTCAAGATAAGGTATAGTTAATGGACATTACTGAAGTTCCAAGTTGACCTTAAAAAAGGCTGTAATTCTTACAATTTTTTTTTGCTATTTGATTAGTTATGGTTACAACACTGTAGTAGGTTGTTAATTTTATTGCCTGCTTGCTAATTTTCCTGGTCTTCAGGTTTTCTTACCTTCGCCATGGCCACTCGGTCTTGTCCGATTTCGAGTTTAGCCTTTCTAATAGCAGCTGCCATTGCTAAACAGGATCCACAAAATTCTGAATAGATTTCCATACCTAAAGAAATTAAAATATTTTTTAACTCCCGTAACTCATAATTTTTTAACTGACGACCCTCATAAGTTGATGTCTATCAGAGATCCCTTTACACTTTGAATATGATACCAACAATACCCGCTGATCGAATTGTCAGACATGTTTAGATTTATATTTATGGTTCATGCTTTTTACGTATATTTCCTAAAGAACCAGTGATCTCGAGTGTCCTTGGGGATGGGAAATGGGGTTTGACCGTTTTGAAACGACTAACTACTTGAGGTCACCCTTTTTAGTGTAACTTACAAATAAGTTTGTTATGATGAATAGTAAGGTAGTCTTTGAATTCCTCATTCGTTTCCAATGTATCCTGGATTGAAACTTGTCCTTTTCGTGCCATTTCAGGAAATACAGAAATAAATAAGATAAAGAATTTCTCTTCAGAATATATGTTTTTTTTATTATTATTAATCTGAGGAATTTATTCTTTTTGTTTTAGTAAATCACTTTCAATATTCTATCATTATGACAGAATGCTATTGGTAGTAGCAAAACTTTTATGAAAAAAAAGAAAAAAAAAAAATATGAAGTTACAGTTTTTATCAAAATCGGCCCCGAGACTCCTTTGAGTATTATTCGTTATTTTTTTTTAAAGTTCCCTCTATCAATAATAAAAGTAAACTTATTATTTTTCTAAGGTCCCTGGGAATATTGATGATGGCAACTTTGACTGAAAGAAAACATCAACAATATACCTAAAATCGTATTAGACGATGTCACCTGACGTTGACTGGGTTGTCAGGTTTTGATGAAACAAAAATAGTGTTGTGACAAAGTGAATGATTGAAACAATCATATTATAATTATTCTCAACATGCTACTTTATAGCGTCGGTAGCCTAGTGAGTGGTTTGTACGCCGGAATATAGGGTACCGGGTTCCAATCCTAGTCGTGCTATGTAGGTACCAATGAGTTTTCGTACTTTTCGACGACTAAGTATAGTACCTACGTTTACCGAGTGCTCTAACGGTGAAGGAAAACAACGTGAGGAAACCTGCAAGTCTGAGATGATTAATTCTTCGAAGACTTCGACATCCAATAGGACAGTGGTGAGGCTATGGCTTCTCCTTACGTGCAGTGTAATGATAATGAAAATAAAAAATTACGCTTATTACAATTGTTTTTATTCATCGTCATCAGACATAAAATCATCACTGTCGCTGTCGGTGACATTAATTATTAACCTGTCTGAAACACTGTCGATCAATTGGTCGAGATTATACATTTTGTCTTCTTCTTTTATTATATGAGCCACGCAGCTACTCCATTTTTCAGCGGTTACATGTTTAAGTCCTTCTTCGAAAAGATGTTTTACTTCTGTCATTTTAAACATTTCAATGTTATTCTATTAATACTTTTCTTTTTTATAATGATAATATTCTAAATTCTAGTGAAGGTGTACAGCAGGGCGATCCTTTAGGACCTTTATTATTTAGTTTAGGTATTCAATCAATTATCAGGTCTTTAAATTCCGATCTCAATATTTGGTACTTGGATGATGGTACACTTGGAGGAGATATAAATACTGTTACTTCAGATTTGGAAAAACTTACTTCTTCTTTTTCAAACATAGGTTTGGATATAAATTTTGCTAAATCCGAAATCTATAGTTGCAGTGATTCAAATAACGACCACATTAAACAGTTTTTTCCGGACATCAAAATTGTTAATAACCAACATTTTGAACTTTTAGGGGCACCTATTACGATAGAATGTGTTAATAAAATTATCAACAATAAACTTTTACAATTAAAAATTCTTCATAATCATTTACCATATCTTCATTCACATATTGCTTACACTTTATTAAAATTTTGTTTTTCGATACCCAAATTTACATACATAATACGGACTACACCAATTTGGAAATTTCCAGACTTAGTTTCTTTAATAGATAACAGTATTAAATTATGTGCAGAATCAGTTTTAAATATTCGCTTATCTGAATCTCAATGGTGTCAAGCTACTCTTCCCATTAAGTCTGGAGGCATAGGTATCCGTAGAGTTTTAGATGTCGGCTTACCAGCCTTTATTGCTTCATGTTATGGGGTCTCAGATTTAGTCACTACTATTTTACCTAATTTAGGTGCAATATCTGAGATCCCATATTTATCAGAATCAGTAGAGGCTTTTAAGGCGATATCTAACCTTCTTCCTGCCATTCAGTTGTCTTCACAACGTCAATGGGACACAATAAATATTAAAAACTCACAAAAAATAATTTTGGAAGCTTTGTCCGGATCTGATTTAGCTTGTTTTAAGGCCGCAATAACACCTGAGTCTGGGTTATGGTTAGAGGCACTTCCCCCTCCTTCTCTAGGGACATTCCTAGATGACCAATTGTTAAGAATTGCTATGGCATTAAGGTTAGGCGCAAATATATGCCAACCTCACCTTTGTGTATGCGGTATGCAAGTCTTAGCGAATGGTCATCATGGATTAAGTTGCAGTAGAAGTGCAGGGCGATTGTCTCGACACCATAACCTCAATGATATTGTTCGCCGTGCTCTGTCTTCAGCAAATATACCTAGTATTCTCGAGCCCCATGGGCTAAGTAGAGTAGATGGAAAACGCCCAGATGGATTGACGCTAATACCATGGCAGAAAGGACGTTGTCTTATCTGGGATGCAACTTGCGTCGATACATTTGCGGCATCACATTTACAAGCCTGTGTGGGCTCGTCAGATGCAGCTGCTGAAGCAGCCTCTAAACTAAAACATGTAAAATATCAAAATTTGAAACCTGAATATTTATTTGTCCCATTTGCTGTGGAGACGACTGGGGTTTGGGGATCCGAAGCCGTGGTCTTTGGGAAGACGTTATGTGCTCGTCTAAACGAGGCCTCTGGTGATTCTCGGTCCGGTTACTTTTTTAAACAACGTATTTCACTGGCAGTTCAACGAGGTAATGCTGCCAGTGTTATGGGTACTTTCGGACCGGGACGGGGTTTGGATATGGTGGACAATGAATAATATATATTATTTTTATATATTATATATTTTCTTTGGTAGGTTTAATTTTTATTGTAGGTATTCATTTTTGTTTTAGGAGTGTTCTTTTTTTATATTATATAGGTATTAATTTATTTAGTTATTTATTTTCCTATTTTATGTTTTGTATGTAATAACATCGAATAAAATATGAATAAATATAAAAAAAAATGTAAGTATATAATTTTGTATAACTGCAAAAAACATTTTGTTATTTCTTGCAACATATCCTTTAGCCTGCGCCGAAACCAGCTTAATGGGATTAAGCTCACAGTGGTATGGGGCAGACGTAAAACAATAATACCAAGCTCCGCTGCCATCTCGCCCACAGCATACTTGTCGCAGTGTTCTTGTTTGTGCTGCCGTACAATGTATATAAGAGTAGCTTTAACCATTTTTGCCTCGAATGGGATATTTTTGCTCGTTAGCCACTCTTGTATTCTTGGTTTAGTCCAAGGCATTGTAGGCAGCAATTCATACCAGTAGATATCGACCCACTTTTATACAGTAAAATAAAAATATAAATAGTTCCTTTTTTTATATAGTAAGATAAGATTAACGATGTACTCATTCATATAATCATTAATTCCTGTGATTGAACGAAAACAGAACGCATCACTATTACATTTAACATGGCAACATTATTTCACAAAATGACATTAGCCGCTGTCAGTTTACTTCGTCTAATTAAAAATACGTCTTTAATATTGGTGATCGAAGGACGAAGACCTATACAATTTCGCCCATACAGATGCAAAAACCGACTTTAGTATATTTCGGTTTTAGTCTTTGGGTTCACCGGTTTTCAGGAGATTAATGCTTCGTTTTCTTGGAAGTCTCTTTCAGGGTGCGGTTACGAAACGGGCGGTTGATTTGACGATATGGAAGCCATATTATTAAAATAGACTCGTAATCTAAAGACTAAAAATACACGCGACGCGGTGATTCCGTGCACTGTGCTCGTAATGAAAATTTGTCTATGTCGCCGCCCATTTCGTAACCGCATCGTTTAGCCAGCATAGTGAGGGATACATAAATCACCCCGTTGATCGTGATGGTTTATAGTGGTTAAACAATATTTTATTGATCGACCTCCATTCATGACTTTGTAGGCCTGCTTAACATCAGGTAGATACAAAGTCATATGCTGTGCTTTCATAAAACAAAAAAAAATCTAAGGATTTTTGAAAATACGTTTGAAATAATATATACACCACGACCTTTTTTCCAATCTGTATATTTGTGATCTCCTTTATAAAGTTTATTTGTTATTTACGCATTAGTATTTGTAAATAAAAAAATAAATAAAACAACCTCAATTTTCTATAAATTTATTATAAAAATATAATACGCTCTTATCTTTAATTCAGTACAAAATATATACTTAAATAAGTGCTACTTAAAAATAGGTAGTCTTATATTTAAAAATACAAAATAAATAAAGAACACTAAATTAATTTATCATTGTGTTAGATTTTTGATTTAAAAGGCATTAATTTCCACTGAGATTGTACCATTTCCTTTGGATGTTCTATTGATTTAAGCTCTGAACGATCTGAAAAAAATAAATTTATTAGGTACTCTTTCTACGATTAGGTATGTAGTATACCTACTTGCTAGACTGAACCATAATATTAAAAATAATTTATTTAATCGGTGATCTACAAAATGTACAGGTAGGTACTTTATTTATTTTCCTCAAACTTTTGGAAGTTATATACGTGGTGGCCGAGTTGGTTAGACCTTGGACTTAAAAACACTTAGGTCCCTGGTTCGAATCCCGGAGTGTACCAATGATTTTTTAATGAAAGTAAAATATGTACATTTGTTTGACAACACCACTATAGTGCCTCGGAGAGCACGTTAAGCTGTCTGTCCCGGTTTCACTATACCAACTTGTGAAACTGTTTATAGATGGGTTATTGAGTCTATTCAAAACATCGCGACGAGCTAGCCACTTGTTCGGTGAAGACTCATACCATCGGCTACGACGAGGTGGGCCGTCTAGGCGGTCTCGGACGCCGTAAGGCACCCGTGATGATATGTATGTATATGTAACCTTTTGGGAGGTCAACTGAACCTGGGCTCCTTTCCTGGCTTCCATACATTTCGCTCGTTAATTTGGCCTAAGTGCTGTTGAATTGCAAAATTAGTCTTGTCATTCTCCCACACGCTCCTAGAGCTAAAGCTGGGTATATTTGTACATCCTGGGCCAAAAGCTGGGTATATTATTGTAGACCATGTACCAAAGGTTGGACATATATGAATTTTTCAAGTGTGCCTTCAAGGCTAAATACAAAGAATAGCGAAAAATACTCAAAGGAGTCTTGTGGCCGAATTTGATGATAAACTAAAACGGCATCATTAGATTTTTGAAAAAAAAACTCCTAGCCGGGACTCGAACCAGATGATTTTGAAAAAAAAAACTTAATTATTACCTATACCAGCTGGTAGTGTCGATCAATTGGTGTTTTAAAGCATAACTAATAAATTGTTTTTTTTTTCAAAAATCTAATGATGCAGTTTTAATTTTTATCAAAAACGGCCCGAGACTCCTTTGATCACTTTTTGCTATTCCTTGTAGATTACGATTTGGCCTTGAAGGCACACTTGAAAAATTCCCCCTGTATATTTGTAGACCTTGAACCATAAGCTGAGTATATATTTGTAGACCATGAACCAGAAACTGGGTATATTTCCCCCTAGGCTAACAGGTAAATGTTTTTTGGACTCACTCACCTCTATGTAACAGATAGTCCGTAATAAGATCATAAAAAGCATTAGTAGGGACCGCCATGTTTATATACGGGTAACACGCCTTTACGTCCTGCGTCTGCGCATTGCTCACTACTATGCCCACTACTTCTATCCTGTGAGACTCTCCAGTTAACCGGTAGATAGCGCCACCACTGTTAAAAAATTAAGTTACTTTTACTGCGTTTATTAAAAATACCGCAGATACCATGGGACCGCCATGTTTATATACGGGTAACACGCCTTTACGTCCTGCGTCTGCGCATTGCTCACTACTATGCCCACTACTTCTATCCTGTGAGACTCTCCAGTTAACCGGTAGATAGCGCCACCACTGTTAAAAAATTAAGTTACTTTTACTGCGTTTATTAAAAATAAACAAAGACTCATGGCACGTTAAAATAAAATAAAAAAAAGTTAACTCGATATAATTTAGTTATAAATAATAGTTATAACTCGAAAGTAAACTTCATTTAGAGCTACAGAGAATACCCTAGTATTATTCCATTCAATAACAGAGCACACCCACTACACTGCCACTTTAGGACTTCTCGGTGTTTGTTCGCAAACGACAAAAATAAGTATTTTCTGTCAAATCAAATCAAATCAAATATTATTTATTTCATGTAAATCTTTACAGATATTTATGAATAGTCAAAAAAAAAAAAAAAAGTTTTAACAATAAGGTCTAGAGTGCGCTTGGTTAGGCTGCTATATATATATTAATTAATAAAAGGTATCATAAAATAAAAATATTAAAAAAGAAGAAAAAAAAAAACAAACAACCGAACGCACGCTACATAACCAACTAGTGTAAGACTAGGTGGTTAGCTGATTCCATTGACCATCCGATTATCATCCGCCATACAAGAGTGCCACCGAGGCGACCAACCTCACCAACCGTATCCACGCCTTAAATATTAGTTCTTATATTATATTATTGTCATTATATTGGCTGTATATATTTTTGAATGACCATCAATCGCATTAACATAGTTATATGGATCGGTATCTTCAAGGGCGTAAACACTAGTTGTAAAGTCGATCCCCCCGGAGACACCCCGGAGAAAAAGGTACCAGCAAGTAAAAAACTCTGGTGCTTCACACACACTAACAGAGGAACACAGCCATTGAGTTACCGATATGCAAACAGCATATGGTAGCATACTTAAAATGCTCTAATCCTACTAAAAGCATGCACAAAACACCCTATGGCAGATTATTTAACAGTATAGCAATTGGTTACTGTACCAATGTACAGACCTGAAAATACTAAATAGTACAGGCAATTTACTAAATAATAATATATAATAACAGAGTACCTGTATAACGTAAATATAAATAAGTAATCATAAGATATACTTTATCCAAAGATAAAAAGTTAAATATAATAAAAAATAAATTAAGTAATATTAAATTATTACAATATCAGATTTAACATACATTACTAGGGTACTAGTACAATTTAAAACTACAATTGAAAAGGCAATACTAGTTGTGAGACCTCAATTGCAGATCAGAACGGGTCCAGACATCTTTATCATTAATATAGTCATTAACTCTATAGTAAGCCCTATGGATTAATGTTTGTTTTATACAATTTTTAAACTTTATTTCACTTAAATCTATAATACTTTTAGGTAATTTATTAAATAACCTTATACTGTTAATGACAAAACATTTATTAGTTTTTTGCAGTCTAAACTTTGGAATATCAATTTTATCTATATTTCTTAAGTTTAAATTATGCCTGTCGCAATTTTTACTAAACATACTTAAGTTTTTCTTGACGTACAATAAATTCTCATAAATATACTGAGATGATAGTGTCAATACATCAATCATAGGAAATGTTTCCCGGAGAGAATCACGAGCTTTCATGCCATATATTGCCCGAATAGCCCTCTTTTGTAAAATAAATATAGTATCAAAATCTGCCGCGGATCCCCACATTATAAGACCATAAGGTCAACGTACGGAATTCGTAAATTTACCTGAATCCAGACTGTATACAGCAAGAGGTTTGTATCATAGTGGGCGACACGTTACTGACGTGTCCGGACGACACGGTGGGCAGGATGCTCTGGAAGTGATTTTCGTTGAAGAAGGGAAACCCGGCCGCCATAACTTTGTCTCCTGATACAAATATTTCAAAATAAGGACACTGGACACGATCAATACGCTAAAAGACATATCTACTTACACAAAATTATTATTAAATCCCCAAAATGCAATTTATAAAAAGTATAAATAACCAAGAGGGCCAACTTGCGAAGGGCTACAATTTATGACAGTTTTAAAATTCTGATTTTTAAAACGGTAATGGTAAGATAGACCTTCTGATTTTTAAAACGGTAATGGTAAGATAGACCTTCTGATTTTAAAACGGTAATGGTAAGATAGACCTTCTGATTTTAAAACGGTAATGGTAAGATAGACCTTCTGATTTTAAAACGCTAATGGTAAGATAGACCTTCTGATTTTAAAACGCTAATGGTAAGATAGACCTTCTGATTTTAAAACGCTAATGGTAAGATAGACCTTCTGATTTTAAAACGCTAATGGTAAGATAGACCTTCACTGCACGCGTAAACTTTTATCTGTTAAGTATATGAGGATAAATCTCAAATTATTTGTATTTGTATAAAATGTTTTTTTTTTTCTGGGGTATAAGTTGTATATACCTATAGTCAGCCCCGCGAGCCTATCAAAATATTAAGCTTATTGGATATGTAAGTAGATGTTGTTTTCAAACCTTATAATATAAGGACAAATAAGAAGTCTAAAAAACAGACGCACCTGTATGAATCGGTGCATGGATGTGGAGGAAGCTAGGGAAGTATGTAAAGACTGTGCGAAGTGGCGTATACATTACTCTCTGCTTACCCCTTAACAGGCATGATGGGATGTATGTATGTAGGTATGTATAATATATGTTTATTTTTATATAAAAAATATTTACCTTTTTCTACAGGTTTTCTAACAAAATGTGCTGGAATTAAGTGTTCCCAGTTTTCAGGATTAGTATAAAGAAGGGCTAAGTCAAAGGCTTTTTGGTCAGCCGTTTTGTATCTTACTATTGCCGTCTCTCTTACTCCTTGATTATATATTGATACCTTTTGGGTTTCGTGCTGAAAAATACATTTTTTTTTTCTTTATTGAGTATATTCAAAACATCGCGACGAGCTAGCCACTTGTTCTGTGTAGACTCATACCATCATCATCGGCTACGACGAGGTGGGATTAAAACCCCTCCGCTTGGTACCCTGAAGCCGTCTAGGCGGTCTCGGGCGCCGTAAGACACCCGAAAGGCTATGTATGTGTATATAAAATGGAAATATATAGGTACTTATTCTGTAAATAAAACAGCTACAAATAATTTTTGATGATGGTTCTGGCAGAGAACAGAGGCTCTACCATGGGTTTGACATTGTAGAAACGTAACGTATTAATTTACGTATACGTGAGCAACAACCAATAGGGCCGCTTTATTTTTGGTAACAGGATTGAATAAAGCGATCCTATTGGTTGTTGCTCACGTATACGTAAATTAATACGTAAAGCCTCAGAAGATTCAAACAAATACTTAGGTACCTATTTCACTGACTCCAGTTGCTTAAAGTAAGACGAGACCTGGTAATCTCATGAGATTTATTCCATAATATGGCCTAAAATATAATTTCGTATATGTAGGTAACTCACATTGGCAATGACGTGCGCACACGTGAGCACATAGCCCCGCCCTAAATACACTCCCGTGCCCCATGTGGTGCCACACCTCACCAAAACACTGTTGCAATCCACTATACCTGCAAATATACGAGGAAGTAGTCAGTATACTGACTATAATAATTAGTAGACAGGCCCATGTATGGTTTTAGACAATTAGACTGAAATATATTTTATAGATCGGATCAGCCATGTAAGTTAGCCTGAGCAGAAGACAGGACAAGCTTGTTGAAAGTCATGTAGGTACACTTTTAGGGAGAAAAATTTAATAACAAATGTTAATGATAACTAGATATTATACAGAATCTAAATATATATAACTCAAAGGTGACTGACTGACTAACTAACCGACATAGTGATCTATCAACGCACAGCCCAAACCACTGGACGGGTCGGGCTGAAATTTGGCATGCAGGTAGATGTTATGACGTAGGCATCCGCTAAGAAAGGATTTTGATAAATTCTACCCCCAAGGGGATAAAATAGGGGATGAAAGTTTGTATGATAAAAAAATAACTATTCCACGCGGACGAAGTCGCGAGCACAGCTAGTTATACATATTTTAATAAAGTATCTCAGAAGATTTCATGTCAATAAAAGAGATGTTGTTGGAATATCCCAATTGAAATTTGTCATGTTAAATAGTTTTGAATATTTTGTGTTCAATTTTCTCGTTTGTGTGTTTTGTTAATTATTTGTTGTATTGTATTCCAATCTTTGATAATTTAAATGTTTTGCACACTACACTTTACTGGTGCTGATTATTTTTTGTTTTTATGTAACACCTTTTAATGTACCATGTTCTTGCAAATAAACTATTTTATTTTACTATTAATTATTTGTTGGCCACTTTGCATCAGGCAAAGGCTGATTTTCATCAGTCGGCACATAAGCATAAAATTATAGATTCAGGTGAAAAGGATTATAAGCCAATATTATTTAAAAAAGTTAAGAAAATATGTCGAAAGAAAGTTGTCTATTTTGTATGTTAGTCATAAAATTAATAGTGTCGGGAAATTTTCAGCCCAGTTATATCGAAATAATATACATTAAAATTAAATAGAGATTGTAGGTAATAATTACCCACACATGTAACGAATCATTAACAAAATTTTATATTTTGTCTAGTGTGGAAAATCTTACCTGGACAAATCTCTAAGGCCTCACGGGTCAGGCATAGCCTAGTGTGAAGACCACAAAAAAATATGATGGTTAAATTTATTTTCTGGCAAATAAAGTTTATTTTGTAATTTCCAAAAAGTAAAACATAATGAAAAACAAGATAGAAACGGGTTCGCGGGTGAGTTTTGCGTTTATCGTTTTTTTTTGTTGCAAATAAGATATAGGTGAAAAGTAGACTGATACTGGTACTTACGTATAATTTCCCTGAGCGTGTCCTTCAGAACTTTGCCCATAGTGTTCTCTGCCTCACTGACCCTAAGCTTGTTGGAGAGTACCGTCAGCAGCGGCGCCACCAGAGTCAGCCCAACCCACTCCCCCCGGGACCACGCCACACTGCACACCACCATCCCCATCAGGTGGGAACTGGGTGGTTACATAAAATACAATAAATAAATACCATCAAGAGTACCTTTTTTGGTTCCCCCAAACCACTCATGTTAGGGTATTTTAAATTTTGTATTAGTAATAATCACGTAGTTATACAAGGTGAATTTTTCAAGGATGCCTTGAAGGCCAAATCCTGAACTACAAGGAATAGCGAAAAATGCTTAAAGGAGACTCGGGGCCGATTTTAATAAAGACTAAAACTGCATCATTAGATTTATTGAAAATGTATTCTCCTAGCCGGGAATCGAACTGGTTGATCTTGAAAAAAAAAACTAACTTATATTATTGAACCAGCTGATAGTGTCGTGTCGCTTATAAAGATCAGTAATATCTAGCGGCAAACTAAAGGAAAGTGCTCATTTTTAGTAAAAAATATTTAAATAAAAATAACCATAACCATTTGTCTACTTTACCAACTAATTAAATTTATCATTCATTGATCATTATTGACTATAATAAATTTATAATAATAATTATAATTTTTTAATTTATAATTATTGTATACTAGGATTTTTATAGGTAAGTATTTTCTATATTTTTAATTATTTTACATTTTTAATTTTAGGTATTTAATTTAGTAAGTTCTTTGTTATTTTTTATCTTTATAGTATTATAAAAATAACTAATTAAATTGTTTGAATTAAGAAGAGAATTATTTCAAACAATTTGATTAGTTGGTAAAGTCATCACATTGAAAACATACCACATATAAAAAATGTGAAGAACAGTCAAAAAGGGACAAACATAGATTTCATATTTTTAAAATAAATTATTTTATGGGAAAACTCCATCCAAATTATCTGTTTATCACATATAAGTCTATGAATGGGGACGACTATGGTCACGTTCCGACCTCAGCATCGCTGCCACGGATCGCTGGTTTTTTTAGCCCGTTCGAGCGCGTTTAGCCCGTTTTAGTCGTTCCAGCGCTGCAGCGCGTGGAAATGTTAGCAATTTAAGTTACCACCAATCGTTCCGCGTACAGAAATTTTAACACGAAAAGTTAGCCAGGCTACTTTTTGACAGATGTTTGTTTACATGTGAATATTTATCTACAAATTGGAATTTAATTATTTATTTTATATATTCATATCTGCTTTAGTTTTAAAAGTTCGATTAAACACAAAAAATAAATATGGTGTAACTAAATTCTGCTTTGGTATGTTTAGTTTGAGGTTGTTAATTAAATTAATATTGTGATATTATAAAATTATTGTATTTAAATAATAGTTAATTAAAAAATATTGATTTATTATATAATGACAAGTTAGTTTTATTTGTAATTTCAATTATTTAATTCAAAATAGTGCTTCTTGTCAAAAAGTGGCATCAAAAATCAACACCGATCGTTTCAGATCTGCATTTTAGCATCGCTAAAAAAAATTACATGGCTGTGTTGAAACGGGCGGTCGCGTGGTTTTTGATGGCACCACGAAAAACTGCCCGCGCTACCGGTCGGAACGTAGGTATGCAGGCTACTAAAACCATATTAGCATTACGAGTCGACTTTAATATTGTCGCAGTTATAGATAATAACTAAAATTCATGATGATTATGATGATGATTATAATTACCCCGAGTAGACCGGTCCACCTTCAGACCCTATGGCGGTCGCCGCATCTGTCATCAACAGGCATGGTCTTTTGCCCAACACACCACATACTGCGCCTTTGGTCACTGTGTTTAGGAATGCCTGAAATTACCATCACTAAAAATATGGCGGTACCTATTTAGGTAGGTGTAGAGATAGTCTATTCTAAATAATATGCGCTCCCCCACGTATCCAGCCAGTAGGTGATGACCAATGACGGTGACCAAATTGTAGCAAAATATATAAACACTTGTGGTCTTATTAATAAAAACTTATTGAGATCTTGAAGAACACTTTAGTTATAGAAGGTTTTCTCTCTTTTACGCATAATCATTTTTGTTGCTAATAAAAATAGACAAAACCTTCCATAACTAAAGTGTTCTCCAATGACTCAATAAGTTTTTATGAATACCGGTGTTGGTATGCGCAATTTTACGTTAGACCAACTCTACCGACGTAAACAAAAAGATATCAAAAGCTGAATTATTACATTAATAAGTGCAAGATTCATTACAGTTTTATTGGAAGGTTTTATTATACAGGGTGACTTTGAAAGGATGTACTTTGGGCTAATATGAGGTTCTGCTAATCAAATCCAACAATTTTTTCCATGAAACCATGTGTCGTAAATGAAAAAAAAAATTGCCTTCTCCATACAAACTAGTAATATTAAAATTACCAATTTGTATGGTGAAGCCAATTTATTTTTTCATTTGCGGCACATGGTTACATGGGAAAAGATGTTCGTATTGATCAGTAGAACCTCATATTAGTCCAAAGTACATCAATTCAAAGTCACCCTGTATAACAAGAACTTTAATAATAATTATAATAAAAATACACTGTATATTTTAATCTTAGATTACTTTAATCATTCTTTTATAGTCACTTCGGCCATGATAATTTGATTATTCATTCTTTTATAGACGCTGACTATCATAAATTGATCATTATTGACTATAACAATTTTTAATTCTTTTATAGACATCTCGGCCATCATAATGAAATAAATGAGTAGGTTAGTATTAACAAGGTGCTATACCTACATCACATCCAAACGGAGTTGAAAATACTTCCAGACCCTCGCCTCGGTGTGGTGGAGGTCTCACTAGGTCCAGGAGTTCTGATAGTGGCCGTAAGGTTTTCAGAGCTAAAACACAAATTTAAAGGTCATTTCTGAAAGAAAACCTTTTAGTAAAATTTGCCTTCATCAATATTTAGGGTATTTTCCTTCCAACTACGATCTTTTTTGTTTTCATCCTGTATAACACTTTATCGTCTTAAAGGTCAAGATAATTAAGGGTTTAATACCTATTTTACCTTATTCTTTTTCTAAGTATTGTAACCAGTGATTTTCCATGACATTCTTTTTCCCGATAAATCGAATATTTTTTTAATTTTGGAACAGACCCTTTACGATAAAGAAAGTGTCATTTACAAATTAAATTGTCCGGCTGATAGACTTACATCCAATGCTATGTAAAAATAAAAAAATAATAAAAAAATTGAATTGTCAAAGTTGTTAATATAATAATTAATAAAAAATATATATAAATATTTAATTAAAAAATGTCGGATGCAAGTTCTTGCCGTCCTCGTCCCTATTATACATACTACGACACACCAGAAGGCTGCGATATTGATAAAAAGGTAAAAACGTTTAGATATACCTACTCCATATTTCCAGAGTTTATTCAAATAAAGACAATTCCAAGTCTCCCAAAGCATATCTTCGGATCTTTAACCGATGATGAATTCAACGATTGATAGTAATACGTAAGATTAATTACCTATATACATACATACATATCTTCACGGGTGCTTTACGGCGCCCGAGACCGCCTAGACGGCCCCAGGGTACCCAGCGGAGGGGTTTTAATCCCACCTCGTCGTAGCCGATGGTATGAGTCTATTATCACTGCACTATATTATTGGAATGCCTAGCGGCATTAAGTCCGCCTTTGTATTTTGTATGCAATAAAGATTTAAATAAATAAATAAATAAATAATTTATTGGATTAATAGATATTTTAACAGTTCGAATAAATACCAACTTCTTTATTATTATATTTTTACAAATCAATCAGATGTGTCCAATTGACAACATACTTCTTTATTAGATTTGGAGAAGGTAAATAAAATTGAAAATAAATTAAAACTAAAAAATATAAAAAGGAATTTTCATAGGTGCACTGCCACCTACAAGTCTACACCGAACAAGTGGCTAGCTCGTCGCGATGTTTTGAATAGACTCAATAACCCATCTATAAACATTTTTACAAGTTGGTATAGTGAAACCGGTACCGACAGCTTAACGTGCTCTCCGAGGCACTATAGTGGTGTTGTCAAACAACAGTACATATTTTTTTTAATTAAAAACTCATTGGTACACACCGGGATTCGAACCAGGGACCTAAGTGTTTTTAAGTCTAAGGTCTAACCAACTCGTCCACCACGTATATTTACAATTACCTATAAAGAAATGTAAAATAAACGTTTCGAAGGTAACAGAATTTCGATCTATAACATAAGACTAAAAAATAATTTATAAGTACTCAGGGTCTACAATAGAGGCTAAAGTAGAACTAGGTTTTCAAATATAGGCTCGGATATTTTGTTAAATAACATTTTTTGTCGATTTATAAGCAGAACTGATTATGACCTAAATTGTAATATAATTTTGAATTCATTAGATTCCTTCCATACTGCTTATCTGTATAGCCTGCAACCTGGATCAGCTACATAAAATTATTAGTGAATATCGTACAATAAATCTTTAATAAGATTTTTGTTAACAGACGTTGGTAACAGCTCGCTACGGTCTCATGGCAGGTCTGGTGATATCGACCTACGATGTCCTCATGTACTCCCACGCCCAAACCCTAAAGCACATGTTGAAGAGATATGCGCTCCATACCGTGCCTCTTACGTTGATGGGAGTTACCTTTTCCTTGGTCGCCAACAATATTACAAACTTTAGAGGGAAGAATGATCAGTGGAATTATATCGCTGGTTTGTATCATTATCCATCATTATCATCTGCAGCCCGCTGCGGGATTATTATACATGCCAGTCTTTTCTTTCATAATTTTTCTTTCTTTATGTCCGCCTAGACATTCTCAGGGTAACCAGCGGAGAGGCGAATCAAGAGGCAGGAGCGGATTCAGGTGTTTTATTATTTTAAATAGTGTATATTTTCAGGAATTTGTTGAATTTATTAATTTTCCTCACAGATAAAACATCTGAAAGCTGTCTTCTACCAGCGATCCTGGAACCCTACCGGAAAGCCATATGAAATTCCGATCGACACGTCGATCGATCGATAGCGAAATTTAAATGTATGTGATTTGACGTTTCTCGGCGATCGAGTTCTGCCCATAGACACAGAAGAAATAATAGTACCATAGACAATATTTCCTATACATTTTTATCCATCGACGCGTCGATCGGTTTGTCGATGAGGCTTCCCGGTAAGGCCCCTGGTTGTTAATGCCTGTTAAATAACGGACTCCGTTGATTGTTTCGTATAGGAGCAGTGGCTAGCGCTCCATTCCTGGGCTGGTACCTCGGTAGCAAACACGCCTGATTCCTAGGCTCCTTGGGATTCTCAGCTATAGCCTTGGCTAAGAAGGCATCTGTAGACAACTGCTGGGAGTTCTTCCCGTCCAAGGTTCCGCACTCTACTATCGGTCTGTTTGTGAGAAAACATGACTACAGTATCTTACCGGACCCTAGAGATGGTAAACATTTTCATCAATTAATTTACATTTAAGGAATGTTGTTCAAATAAAAGGCATAACATAACATATCGTTGCCATATTTTCTTAAAAAATATCTAAGTACTTACCAAAAATATCTGAGTACTTACAAAAAATATCTGAGTACTTACAAAAAATATCTGAGTACTTACAAAAAATATCTAAGTACTTACAAAAAATATCTGAGTACTTACAAAAAATATCTGAGTACTTACAAAAAATATCTGAGTACTTACAAAAAATATCTGAGTAATTACAAAAAATATCTGAGTAGGTACTTACAAAAAATATCTGAGTACTTACAAAAAATATCTAAGTACTTACAAAAAATATCTAAGTACTTACAAAAAATTTCTAAGTACTTACAAAATATATCTAAGTACTTACAAAAAATATCTTAGTACTTACAAAAAAATAAAAAGGTTATGAATGACGAATACCCTAAAGAATTATATCAATACTTAAAATATGTATATGCCATGCGCCTACAACTTGCTACTATGATCCTTGGTCGTAAACCCTTGGTAGGTGTTACTGCGATTCACAAGGAGTACCTACCTATCGATCGCTGGGTCTTTTTGCTTTGACATTTGCTTTATATTTTTTTACTACGATATCAGTTCAGTTCTTTTATTCAGATAATTTTTACAGAGTTTTTATCATTATACAAGAGGTCCCGAAGTAGAAAAAATCCTGTATCGCGGGCCCCAATTCAATTTACAAAGGCTACCTAAACCTTGTTAACAAAAGACATTAATCATTAAAATAGACAACCAAAAGATAAAGAGACAAAAAATTCAATATTTTTTTTTTACCTTCTATTACTTATTTCTATTTTCCACTATTTATTTTTTACAAAAATGTTTGCATACACGGAAAGTCTAAGTTTCATTATATGTATAGATAAAAGCAGTTGTTCAATAAAACCCATCAGATATTTTTCATTTTTTTTTACTTAATATAACTTTTATTTTCTTAATTATGATTTATGATATGATCGATCCATTTGTTAGTTGGCTAGCCTGTAAACTTAAAAACTAACAGTTTGTAGGTCACGAGTTCGAACCCCGACAACATAGTGTTCTGAAATCTCGTTAAATGTCGGGTTTAGTTTTCCTAACATACAAACATACTTTGTATGCAGATGGGTTATTAAGATGCCGCCATTTGTTCGGTGTAGACTGTAGGTATAAGGCAGCGCAAAACAAAGAACTTTTCCAATGAAACCATGAAACGCTTATGAAAAAACAAATAGGCTACTTCCATACGAATTGGTTATTTTAACATTACTAGTTTGTAGCCAACTTCATTTTCAGTAGCGACACATGGTTCCATGAGAATAGTTGGCTACATTTTCAGTAGCGACACATGGTTCCATGAGAATAGTTGTTCGATATGATCAGTAGAGCCTCATACTAGTCCCAAGTACAACCTTTCAAAGTCACCAGGTATATGAGATAATATCTCAGTCTCACTCTTTTGCTGTTCCGCTAATTTTGCCGGTGTGTATATATTTCTTTCAAGGTAAAGCAATTCACGTAATATAATTTATTGTTACAGTGACAGATTCGTCAAACCTGAACCTGTCGCTACCCGTCGACAAACTGAAGAGAGAAATCCAGAGACACCTGGACTCTGTGCTGAAGGACGAGCATAAGGTATACTACTCAAGGTTTATTACTAAAACCAACCAATAGAATTTGTGTTGTCTGTTGCCTTCTTTTTTTTTTTTAATACACAAGTACAGAGTGATTATTACAAGTCTGCGAGTGTGATTGGCACGGAAGGCCTGCGCAGTAACAACAATTAGGCGAGTAGACGCTTAACGTTGGTTAAAACGTTTCTCAACCAATGGTGATGACTTGAGCACGAACCACTCAGCCGCAGACTTACTCGGGTATTCATAAAAAAACTTATTGAGTCCTTGAAGAACACTTTAGTTATAGAAGGTTTTGTCTCCTTTTTTTGCAACAAAAATGAATATTGCGTAAAAGAGATGTCACCTTCTATAACTAAAGTGTTCTTCTAGGACTCGAATAAGATTTTATGAATAAGGTCATTCTAGTAAAACTTTGTGTACTATTTATTTCATTGATATTAGGTAGATACTCGTTTATTTCACACTATAGGCTTAGCTATAATTAAACGTAAATTTATACTTATCTCAATGTTTATGGATCAATATAATATTCAATAGAAAATAAGGTTTACTAAATTATGAAAATATCGACTGCCGTAACGACCGTCCTTCTACTGCATCTATTTCAACTATTTTCCATTTTTCAGTTGCATATCTTTTTCATGTGTTTTTCTATTTAGCACAATATTTTATGTTAAAGAATTTAGAAATTAAGTGCCTTTTGTTTGTGGTTAAATTCACAATAAGATTTTTAATCCAAAGATAATTTTTGTTTATTTATTAAATACTTTATTGCACAATACTGTACGGTGGATGGCAAGGTTTGTTATGGAAATTAATGTATAGTAGCTACTACTTTAATGCTTTATGCTTAAAACATAAAGCAAATGTATTAGGCAC
This sequence comes from Monopis laevigella, assembly GCA_947458855.1. NCBI lineage: Eukaryota > Metazoa > Arthropoda > Insecta > Lepidoptera > Tineidae > Monopis > Monopis laevigella. The sequence continues at coordinate 2,823,482 of OX381582.1, forward strand.
AAGGTCTTTCAATAGCGACGCCTAGTTAGGTTATAGCGGCCATGTTTGTTAAAGCAACATCTGTCAAATTTGTCTCCAAAACATCGGTGCGGGTATTGTTGCTTAACTGGTGCAATGATTTTGATAATAACATATGCACACGCTGTTTAATGCCATACTTCTGTAGTGATTTGCCATAGAATTGTGGATTCTTGGAATTTCTTTGGATTTATATAAACCACACCAGAATAACAAGATACGGCCTTCTATCAGTTGATTCAATTATTATGCAGGCAGCCTATTGAATAATAATAATATTTTTTTATAACATGGCCGCTATAACCTAATAAATTTCTAACATATTTATTATTGAAATTTCCTTTGTTTTGCCGTGCCGTCAACAGTACCGAGGTGAACGTTAGTTTCTATTCTATTTCTGTTATTTGATCTGCTATTTTTCAAAATACAGATTTAATTAATATTTTTCATTTTATGTAGTTTATTATGTATTTGATACTAGTTAGATATCAAATTAGAACAAAGAAATGTATGAATTTGTTATTTTTGCTTAAGATATTATTATTATTACAATTACTTATGTACTTAATTCTATTAAGACTGCATTTATTATTCACAAAATAAACTTGTATTAATATTATTTTTGATTTATTTGAAAACTTCAGTATATCTGGGACCTATTTTATAAAATATTGTAACACATTTTATTTATAGCGTAAGTGTTCTCTAGGCTTTTTGAGAATTATATTCTTAAAGGAGGGATAAATTAATTTTCAGGAAAATGTATGTCTAAAGGCACAAAAAATGACGGACGAAGCCAATGATGCAATTCTGACGTAATGCAAATCAAACATTAAAATTTGTCATAAAACTAAGTCATTTTTGTTAAAGTTTAGCTTAACGTTGAAGGCCTCAGCAGCCCAATTATGCCCACGTTTATTAGATCTAATTTAGAACTTATAAAGTTAAAATTGATATTTTGCGATCACGACACGTCTGTTTGACGACCAACTTACAAAAAATTCAAGTAAAAGTTTAGCTTTGCTTTTTATATGAAAACCGAAATTATGACCGTTTTAGTTAAAATGGGTTTTTGTCAAATAAAACTAAACAACTGTCAAAATTACAGACGAATTAAGTTACTCTTCTACTAACTTTTACAAGTAAAATTCATTTTATCCAACCGTCCGTTTCGTAACCGCACACTGAAAGGAGAATAACTCGTCGACGAGAATTCGATGTAGTAGTCTGAAAACCGGAGAACCCACAGACTAAAACCGAAACAAGACCGGTAGGTCGGCCTAGCAAAGTTCTTTACAACTTTACCTTAAATTCCTCCCACCTTTTAACTACAGGTACCTAGGTACTTATGCATTTATTTTGTCGCATATATTAAATTATATTTATTATCTCAAAATATTATGTGGTACTTCGTGAAAAGAAATACATTAATAGTTGAAGCTAAGTGTTGCTATAAAAAGAAAAGGAAAAACATTATTTATGTTTTATTATTATCTTGTCATCAGTAACATACTTGAAAAACATTTAATTAGACGCTTGTTTCAATATTTATTTCATTCAATCATTGTATTTTTTTCAATTGGCAAATTTCCGAATTTTCGATAAAGTTTATCTAAAGTTGAATAAGTATGTTGCATAATATCTATACTAAGAAGTTCTAATTTAGAGCTAGTTTAAAGCTTGAAGAAATATGAACGTAATAGGGTATTTTACTCCTTTTTGAAACTCGTATTATATGGTTCTTCATTACATAATAAGCACACTAGATTGATATTTCCGGGATGTCTGCTCTATTATTAATAAAATTCAATGTTAAAGTTTGAACTTCCACAATGGCGCTATAACGCTGTTTCGCAGACTGTCAAGTGTGACGTCACACGCAAGTAAACAAACAAGCACAGATTAATTAATCTCCTATATATTATACTTTATTCTATTTCATCCACATGATTTATAATCTGTGTATTGTTTTGTTTACTTGCGTGTGACGTCACCAGTCATCAACCAATCAAAGATGTTTTTGAAATAAAATTGTAAAAAATATTCAATTTTATTTCGTGTAATCTACAAAAGATATACATAATTTAGTTTTAAATAAAGTGAAATTTGTTTTTTTACGCCATCGTCTGATAGGATGACCACAATTTATAGCACATTTTAATGTAGTCAAATAGCCTATTAGAACAAAGTGGTCATAATCGGACTGCAGGTCCAAAAAGCTAGAAACAGTATAAATTAAAAACAGATAAATGTAATGTAATATTTATTCATAAATGCGTTTATAGTAATATTTGCATAACAACTATTTTTTGCATATTAAATTAATTACTCGACACTTTGGGCGTTTTGTTTCTCTGAAAAAAAAATAAAGTTTTTATTATTTACAACATACATTAGTATGTGTTTATTACAACATCATACTCTATTAGATATCTAGGTGATTTGATTAGGTGGAGGTCAGTTTCTAAGAAAGTCGGAATCTAACTAGCTCAAATTTTCAGAATGTCAGTTTTGCAGTTAGATACGAATATATTAATTATACTCTATGGTTTTACGTATATACAGGGTGAATTTGAAAGGTTGTGCTTTGGGTTAATACGAGGCTCTACGGATCAAATCGAACAACTTTTCCTAAAGAACCATGTGCCGCAAATGAAATAAATTTTGGCTTCATGGTTCCTTGGAAAAGTTATTCGGTTTGAAAATATTATGTATCATTGAACCTCAGATTAGCCCAAAGTACAACTTTCAAAGTCACCCTGTATAGTATCGAATACGGAATAGTATCTGCCCGCTGCTTCGTTCGGTAATTTGGTCCGGACAGACAGACTCACTGCCGTAAGTACAAAAACTATAATATATAGTACAAAAACTATATAACTTTCAAGTCTACAATCTTAAATATCACGAAAAAAAGGTCTGAACGCATATTGCTCAATACGCAGATATTTCAACACGTAAGTTGTTTAATTACGCATAGCATGCAACATAACATAATTAAATAGTATGTTTTATTATTTAAAGAAAGGCATGTGATTTGTGTCTACCCGATGGTAAGCATAGCTACAAACTCCGTAAATGGGACTGATCAATGTTTAACGGAATTCATCAATCTCATTATGCCGGATACGGTTTGCTACAATAGAAACACCTAAGAATTGAAGCTAATTGAAAAAAAAAACACCCTGAAGAGGCCAAAAATCAACAGTAGACCAACAATTTTATGGTATGACTTTACTGAGCATTATGCGTACCTATTGAACGTTTTGTGCATTTGCGCAATCTACGCATTGAACGTTTTGCGTGTTGAACAATGTGCATGCAGACCGAAAAAATGGTTTTTAGATAACTAACTGATAAACTAAATATTATATTTCAGATTTTTATTGGGTGATACTAACACAAGAGCTTATTTAATTTCTACCAGCGACTACTAAATCATAGCAAATGAGTAGTTTCTGTAGCTGCACTAGAGGACAGAGGCCTTCCCCAAGATCCTTTACACAACACGAGTGCTATGAGTGGGTGAGCAAATCAATAACTAAATAATAAACAAGGATATGCCAAACCCAAGAAAAATCGCTGCATACTTAAACCTAAAAAACCTCCCACACAAGATGGCTGCCATTAGTATGCATTTCTAAATTTATATCTTACTTCATAAAAAAAAAAAAAAAATATTAATTAAGCAAAAATTATTCCATAAAATACCATAACTAGCCGCATGTCATAGACTGACGCTATATAAGTTCCGCCAGTCATCAAGGCAAAAATAAGGAGGCATGAGACCAAGGTATCTGTGACGGAGTAGTCTTCCACCTTGTCCTAGTAGATTTCCTTCAGCCGTTCCATGACACTGAACACATACTAAGGGATCTTGTCTAGTTATGTTAACGCAGCATTTTGGATGGAACATATAACTTGCCAATGGACAAGAAGACTTCCTCTAGCGTGGTCTCTGTGACGGAGTAGTCTTCCACCATGTCCCGGGAAATTCTCCTTCAACCTCTCCATAAAGCTGAATACCTGGCTATGGAATTTTGTAGTTAACTCGTTACTATTTGTGAAACATATACCTTGGCAAAGGACAAGAAGACTTCCTCTAGTGCGGTCTCTGTGACGGAGTAGTCTTCCACCATGTCCCGGGAAGTTCTCCTTCAACCTCTCCATAAAGCTGAACACCTGGCTAGGGAATCTTGTAGTTAACGCGTCACTCTTTGTGGAACATATACCTTGGCAAAGGACAAGAAGACTTCCTCTAGCGTGGTCTCTGTGACGGAGTAGTCTTCCAGCATGTCCCGGTAGTTCTCCTTCAGCCGCTCCATGAAACTGAATATTTGGCTGTACGGGACCTTGTCCAGGATGTGGTAGTGCAGCATTGTCTGGAAGATAATAATCTTTATTTGTTTTAGATTTACGATACGGTAAATTAATTTTACTTATGTGATGTTTACTTTCAGAGTTTAAAAAAATATGTAGGTACAAATAGGAACTGGCTTAATGAATTCAGTGGTGGGGAAATATGGATGATCATGTCGCGTGTTTATGGTCTATTAAGATTTTGTGTGGCATTCGTCGTATAATAAATAACTATTGTGCATAATAGGGACGCAAAGGCAATATGTTAATTTATGCAAATTAGAATTAAGCTCACTAATCATCCCATTATTCTTATTTCGTTTCAAATTACCTAAATATAATGGTTTGAAACCTCAATTTGTAAGTTGTGAAACTGACCTGATGCTGATCTCTGAGAACGGCCTGGAAGTTGGATTCTATTTCTTCCCTCACCTCTCGTCCTGGAGCACCTGGTAAGCTACCTAAGGGGGATCACATTATAATGTTATTATGAAATACGTAAGCAGCAAAATAAATAAAATATCTACAGATTATACTGCCTCTTCACCATTAGTCCTTTCTTTACATATTTAATACTAGGTACATAAGAAGCTACCTTTATAATATCTGACTTTGAGTTTGACCCGCAGCGCATACCCCGTGGCATGGTGAGCCCGAAGAGCCGCCGGAGTTCCCATCGCGCACATCTCTCCGCTGCACATTATTGCTATTCTATTGCTCAGCATTTCCATTTCATCCATACTGAAAAATAAGCCAATAACAACAAAAACATACCAATTATTCTGCCAGGGTAATTTTATACACTCCATTTGCTTTCGAACCTTTTATTATTTTGCCGATAAACTTTGCAGAATTTGTGGATGGTTTTTTTTTCATTTCTTTTAATGAAAAATACAAAAATAGTTTTGAAACAACAACAGTGCCGATTCCTTAAAACTGTACTCTGAAAGAAGACTACCAACTCGACATGAAATCGATCCAGTGAGCTGCTGAAAACCGGAGGGACATCTGTGGCTCCCACCTAAAGATAATGTTAATGATCAATTATAGATCTTGTCGTACCAAATAAAACCGACAAAACTAATGTATTGTCTTAGTAACCAAGTATTTCAGATCGATACCTGTGAGATGTGACCAGAACAGCGGTATGGCGAGCGAGTCCACGGCGCAAGGCAGCCCAAACCCGACGCCGTGCTGTCACGTCCACACCAGATGTTGGCTCGTCCAGGACACAAACCGCAGCACTTGCCGCTAGTGCTGCAGCCGCAGCCAAACGACGTGCACAACCTCCCGAGTACCCCGATACGGGGTGATTGGCATATCGTTCTAAGCCTGTGGTAAAAAATATATTTAATGATAATATTTAAGTAATAATGTCCTACATATGGACATTTTAATAAATATTTCTCTGGTTACAAACTAAGCTTTAGACTTGTAGGTACTGTAACCCCCTACTATTTTGAATGCAAATATGGTACTGGCCGGAGAGGGCTGACCATAAGTTTCATAAATACATTTGTAAAATAGATTTAATTTGGATAAAGTAACTATAAAATAAGTCCAAAATCAGATGGAGTTTTAGCTTTATACCAAAAACTAGGTAGGTAATGCATATAAATGATGTTTCAAAAGAGCTATTACATTATTATAGAGTACATGAGTACCAGGAACAACGGTACCTTCTAATACCTACATATTATATTTTATAAAGAATAGTCAGGCTATTGCAAACTACACAAAAAAAGTAGTAATAAATTGTTTTGCGCCACCATTATACCATGGAGGTGGTCAAAGAAAAAACATAACAGGCAGGAAACTCCATAATAATGTGTGTGGGACTTAGGATCTAATAGCGATATACAAATGACCCAGGACTATAAATAAAATACAAAGATGTCGAAGAATAGGACTTGCCCACGCATTTGATCCAGGCCAGCACTTCATTCCCTATGTCCTCAGTCTGAATACCACGGATGGTGAGCAGTAACTCCAGATTCTCTGCTCCAGTCAGAAACAAATCCACACCGCCAAATTGCGGACAGTACCCCAAGCTGTACAAATACTGAAATCACCACGATTTAAGTCGAGGTAATTAGTTATCTATATAAATAAATACTATATTTAATTAATTTATTATTATTATTATTTAATGTGGCCTCATTCCGAGCTTGCAACCGCTAATCAAGAGATTGCGCAAACTATAAATATGGAAATATAAGCTCTATTCCAATGGTTATATAGTATGTATTAGGTTGGCTATAATAATGCCGCCATCTTGAAATACACGAATTCTTCGCAAGTTTGAACATGTGTTATATACCTCGGAGAGCACGTTAAGCTGTCGGTCCCGGTTTCACTATACCAACTTGTGAAACTGTTTATAGATAGGTTATTGAGTCTATTCAAAACATCGCGACGAGCTAGCCACTTGTTCGGTGTAGACTCATACCATCGGCTACGACGAGGTGGGATTAAAAACCCCTCCGCTGGGTACCCTGGGGCCGTCTAGGCGGTCTCGGGCGCCGTAAGGCACCCGTGATGATATATATATATATATATTTAATTATAAAAGTACCTACCTTGGACCGTTGTGATCTCAAATAATATCCATTGGCGAAAACGTTTCCCCTAGTCATGGCGGTCTCTCCAGTTATCATCCTGAAAGTGGTCGACTTTCCGGCACCATTTACCCCAAGCAAACCGAAGCATTCTCCTAATAATAACAAACATTTAAAAAGTTCAAATATAAACAGATTGGGCAACGCTTTTGAAACAGATTTTTATCCTTACAAAAAATATTAAATCTCGGATTCCTGATTATTTCCATAACAATTAAAACAGCATATTTAATTTTGTTTAGTTGTTTTTTTAGAAGTGTATATTTTTCAAATAAATGTTGTGTCTTAGTCTTATCATTATCTAGTATACCACAGGGTAATATTATTGGCCCTTTGTTGTATAAGATATTATTATTTACGTTGTAACAAGACTTTGGGGAGCAAAACAAGTGTTTACCTTTTTGTACATGGAAGCTTATGCCTCTTACAGCGTATTCGGTTCTACCGCACAAATTAAAATACTTTTTATGTATATTATGAACCATGATCGCCGCTTCAGGTGAAGCTGAAATAATAAATATATGAAATAACACCACTCAAACAAGGAGCCCCTCATAATTATACTATTTATTCGATGATTACAAATATAATTAATAATTACACTTAAAGATATTTTTCTTGACATATTTAGCTTCTATTAAAGCTAATTCATCCGAATACTCGTGAGGAGGTGGTTTATACCAATAGTCTAGTAAATTGTTGAACATAGAAGACATTATTCCATATTCTATCATCATTATTATAATCTGCAAAGAAGTTTTGTTTGAAAAAATAAATGTCTGTTTTATTGGCGGATCTAGGTATTTCCCAAGAAAAACAAAGCATTATAGATCTTGTTCCTCTGCCGTTCGTATAAAAAAAGTACTTTTCATCCGTTCCATCAGACGTTTCAATTGATCGAATTCATCCATTTATGTTTTCGTAACTCTCATTAACACCACCGGATTATTCCAGTCAGTTGGATAGTCACAGGACATGTAGATAGTCACTACATTTGTAATATGACGGAAGTGCGGGATCTCCTGTTACACAGGTCTTTTGACTTGGCACAGGGTTCCCAACATCCAAACAATGTATTTTGGTAAATAACCAATATTTATTTATTTTTTAAAACACTTCTGTGACCAACCAAATTCAATTGGATTTTTGAATCATCTAAATTTGACACATTTTGTATGGGAAATGCGACAAATTTTAATTTAGATGTCCAGTTGGTATCAAATTCATTTAGTAAATTTTAGTAGAATTAGGCATCAGGTTTGACGCAAGCTTTAAGTAGACATTAATAGAGACGCTATCGATACAAAAAAATGCGATTACTTACACAATAAACAACGATATGCACAATGAGAACTGCCAACTGAAAGCCGCCGGTGTCCTCATGAAAATATGCAAAAGGACTCGAATTTGATGTTGAATCTGTTCAGAATGTAAGTATTTTAATACTTAAATAGTTTCATTCAGAATACAAAATAATAGTAAATATAAAATGGACATTCGTCACCCCCCTATGATCATAAATCTTATACCCACAATTAGGTACGAGAGTACCTACTACATAAATATATACGCGTTGTCAGTGTTAGCCCTACGATGTACTTATGTGTACCAACGCAGTTTACGCTTGTGTGCCTACGGGTACAAACGCTTGCTTTATTATACATTTTGAGTCTAGTGTCCAGCATTTGGTTTCATAATAAAGACTTCGGTATCAGATTATTAAAATCTTATGAAATAGTATTAAAGCACGAAAGATCACTAAGTTAACTTACCACAACATATTTTATTATCAAAACCATTCATAAATTGTATATCTGGACAATACTTGCGGTTCAATTGACAATAAGCATTCAAGCGAGCTGTTTTAGTCAACTTTAAAAGGCCTGTAGCAACGGGAAAAGGTGGGGTCAGTAAGGCCATGTAAGTTAAAGTTTTTGATGTAATTTCCATTTTGTTGGTTTCCTTCAACTCAAATAGTGGGCCACTTATCATAAATCCTATAATTAGAAGTGAACAAAACAATAAGGATAATGTAAGTCTATATTTTTAATTAAAAGAGTTAAATATCTTACCAAAGAAAATCAAAAGAATTGAAATAACAAGAGCAGCTCGTCCTTCATTAAATATAAAACTTACTAAGTATATAAACCATAAAAATGCTATCACTCCTATTAAGAGAAATATATACAACGATACTGAAATAAAAAATATGAAAATAAAGAAAATGATTAGTGTTTAAATTACCTAAACCGTGAAATAAAATATTTTCTTTAAATCCCTACAAAAAATTAATCTGTCTGCCATCTATCATCAGATATTTCGACCCCTTAAAGGCGGGGTCAAAGATATTCCCAAGCAAGCCTATAATTTCACTGTAAGGGTTGCAAATATTTGAAATATTTTTTTAATAAAAAATTTTCGAAATGTATTTTATGTGATATTAAACCTAAAATTTCCATTTTACGGTTGAGAGTAAAATAAAATTAGATATACCTAGAAAATAAGCTCTGTCAAATGTGTTATCTTTCTCGAAAACGATACAAGTAATAACGAGTCCAGGAATAAGGAGGAACGCAGGCAGAACGAGATCATACACACATGTCACCATCCAATACAACAATGGTGGACATCCAGACATCAACTGGAAATGCCGAGTTCCCTGAACTCGCTCTCTGCATGGAAGATATATCTCATTTATAAGACTTGACAGAAGTACTGTAATAAAATATAATTTCATTAAATTTCGGCCCATAATTCTATGCACTAAAAATAAAGGCTTTGATTAGATTTAATATATTTTTTTTAATTTATTTTAACATAGCACTGGATACAAGTCCATTGGCCGATTAGATTTAATTCAATTCATTTACTTTTTTTTTTATTAACCATTTATTGGCCAGAATTTGGGTGCATGCTTTTGTAAGAGTTGTTTGATTGATCCTACATATTCTACCACACGACAATGGATAGTGCAAAATATATTTATAGAATTTTTAATCTGTATATACTTAATACTAAACTTACACTAACATATCATTATCACACATCAATATGAGCAAGGTCCGCATTTCAAATAGAACCTATCTTCAAAAAAAGTTTTTACTGAACAGTACAATTTATGAAATTATAATTTATGTAAACGATTTTTAAACGAACAAACGAATAATTTATTAGTGAACTATTAAATTATTTGGGCAGGTGATTATATATTCGAACTGCCATGAAAAATGTGTTTGACTGGCTGTAGTCGTACTTGGAGTTTTTTTTGTAAGGAAAATGTAGGTATTTAATATATAACTATATTAAATACCTACATTTTCCTTTCAAATGTTGTAAATGATACTAAATGCCAAAAAATAATTTTCATCATGGATCAACCAACATTATGCAATTAATAAAATAGATCACTGACTCCACCCATGAACTGTTTTTTAGCGCGTCGTATTATGGGTGAGTCTACCTTGAAGATTTATCAATAATGATTTAGTAGTGAGTTAGTTTAGTATTAATTACAAAAATAAAACAAAAAACTTGCTTGTAATAATAATTATAGACCAAACCATAGCATTATTGGACGACTTGGGCATTATAAAATTTTCACTATTTATTCTTAAAATATCATCAATAGGATGATTGAAAGTATTAATCATTTTCATCTCATTGGATTGAGGCAGTAACGTGGTGGCCAGTATGTTGCTGAACAGGTTGACGACTGCCGGCACAGTGTGTCGCAGGGCAGTGGACACATAGAGCGTACTTCTGTTACTTTTACTGTCAATTCCTACTAAATACTTTTTGTACTCTTTAATATTCAAGTATCTTGTGCGTTGTGCATCTGAAAAACATATAATATCTACATTTTAATCCATTACTAAGTGAAACACAAACACCATGCATATCTATTTTACTAATTTTAATTTTTAATATAAAAACTGCTAGTTAATCAGTTTTAAACTGAGAACTACTGAGGCGATTTACGTGAACAGAAACAACAAAATCCAAAACCTTTTGATCTTTAAATATTTCAAGTTTATATATTTAAAGTTCGATTTGTCTTTTTAATTTGGTCATCTTTCTAGAAATTAAGGGTTAATAATAAGAGTTCAAAAAAGGATAATTGATATTTTTACCTTTAGGTATATTAAAGGACTGAACAAAGTTAATATAGGGGAATTCTTTATTAATGGTTCTCAGTAATTTGGAAGCATTTCCTATATTCAGAAGAGCGCTGTTTTTTCCCGTATGCTTGTACAAGTCTAGATTCATCGCAGCTGATGGATTGTGGTCGTGTTTGGATTTAGCTTCGTCATTGTAAAGATATGTGCAGGAAGTTATCATTAGTAGCGGAAAGAAACATTGCTGAAAAAAAAAAAAAATAGAACTTAATTAATAGTAGATTTTACAACAAGTGCACAAAACGAACAATTTTATCCGAGTCTTTTAGCATCCCGAGCTGAAGACGAGGACTGATAGTAATGTCGAGGATAAAAAGGTTTTGTGGACGAGTTATAAACTCTGCTTTTCACTTCGATTGCGAGGAAATAAAACAGTAGTGTAACATAACATATCTTTAATTCAAAATCAAAGTAAAATTAGTACAGTTTTGAATACCGAAGGAAATTGTTTTTATGTCTTAAAAAACACAAAAGGCAAATAAATTTAAGAAAATATTAAAAAATAACAAATTCTATCTATGAACTTCTTATTGTTTATATTATAGATGGTCAATGGTAACATTACGACTGGGCTCCAAAATGATATCTCTATAACTATAAAAGTATATGATTGTAAATGGCGTCAAACTTTTATTGTTGTAATTTGTACAGTTTCATTTTTGAGGTCGAATGGCAGCTGGTACATCAACGCCAATTTTGACGTCCGAGATATCAATTTGGTGCCACCCAGCGGCTTTACTTCTTTTTCTTAGCACCCAACCTATGTAGAAGAAGCTACACAGTAAATTTAGGCGCCATTTTCCCAAATATTGTGTTTGGCTTAATATTAATGTTTTCAAATTATCAATCAATTGTATAATATTTAATTGCATCAGTTTGTATAAAAAAATATATATTAAAACATTTTATACTTCTACAACTAGGTTGGGCACTTTATTAGATAAAGAAACATTCCGAATTTCAATTGATCTTCGTTTAGGTGTACTATGTGCTCCTCATATATGTAAGTGTGGCCAACAGGTCGACACTCTAGGAAGACATTGTTTAAGCTGCCAAAAGAGTGCAGACGGATTTTCGCGCCATAACAGTATCAATGACATAATTAAATGCAGTTTAAATTCATCATTCATTCCATCAATTACAGAACCAACGGGTATTAGTAGGTCCGATGGTAAGCTTCCGGATGGCCCACACTCATCACTTGGTCGGATGGAAAATCACTGTTATGGGACGCCACTTGTGTGAATGCGCCTTCATACATTTCGGCCACATCATCTCCCTGGTTCAGCCGCGAGCATGGCTGAGTCACGTAAGTGGCCGAAGTACAGGGAATTAATACAAAATTATCATTAAATAGCATTTGGGGTCGAAACTACTGGAACTCAGGAACCGAGGCTGACGAGGAAAACGAGTAAACTTGGAATGTGGAGATCCCAAATGCTACGCCTATTTAAAACAAAAAAATAGCATTGCTATACAAAGATGCAATGCTGCTAGCGTATTATGCCTATCTTTAGTTCAGTTTTATTTTTCTAGTTTTATTTATTTTATGTAATGTTTTCTAAATTAAACAATTTTATAAAAAACCGGTGTAAGAGTTGACTTTACTATTCAGATTTTGTTTCAGGAAAATATATTCACCTATACTTAAACATCGATAACTTACAAATAAAATAAATGTCCACACGATAGAACGAGTAGCTTTCAGTTGTCTTTTCAAAAGTACTTTCATAATTCTCATGTAAAGTGATACACCTTTAATTTTTGGTGTTCCCATATCTGAAACATTAATAATTGTGTTATAATACCATTGCGATATAAATAGGTTTCAGCAGCTTATGGCTTTTATTGTGTTATTATTATTTATCACAGTAGTTACCATATCATCATCAGCATAATCATGGTTAAAAAAAGATTTACCTTTAATTATAGTAGAAGAAAAATCATCTATATCTGTCAAGGCTACATCACTGCATAACCTGAAATATTGATAAAAATTGTATTAATATGATTATCATTTTTTAAGTGAAGTAATATGATTAACATACTTAATAAAAACTTCATCTAAAGTAGTCAATCCGACTCCAATAGTCTCAATTTGTAAAACTTCTCTGTTTCCTTCTAAGTCATTGAATAATTTAGAGAACTCTTTACTAGATTTGATAGGAAGTCTGTATACTAGAGTCGACGATGTTCGGTCAGACAGTGTCACTTCTTGTATGTGCTTTTCTATTCTTTTAGTTATATCATCGACGTCAGCTGATTTTTTGATTGTCAAGGATAATCTGTATCCAGTACCTGTCCAATAGTTAATTATATATTTTTTAACTCCACTAACCCACAAGTTTCCCACATATTCTGGTTCAATATTACATACCTACAGCTCGTTTAAGGAACATAGGAGTGGCAAAGCATTTAAGTTTTCCAGCGTGGATAGCTGCCACTCGATCTCCTAAAGCATCTGCTTCTTCCATGAAGTGAGTTGTTAGTAACACGGTGCGATCACCACGAAGTGCCTGATAATATCAATGCTGTAGAATTAAGAAGACCAGAAAAGGTGTTGCGATTTCGAACGTGTAAAACCGCGTGAATATTGTTTTCATTGATATCAAAGTTTTCTTTAATGAAAAAAGAACGTAGAGGTGTAAATATTACTTACTCGATCCTAATTAGATACTTAGTTCTTTTTAAAAAAAAACTATTAACTTTTGAAATGACACCCAAAGTTTGATTTATGATTCTAAAAATATTACTTTATTTGTAATTTCAAAACTTTATTTGTCATTTCTAACAGATTTTTTATAAAGAAATTATGTAATTAGAAATAAAATCTACACCTCTTATGTTTTTCTAAAAACAACTTGATTATCACTGAAAACAACATATATATTTTTTGACGCTCGAGTTCGCGAATCCTTTTCCGGTGCACTACTAAGTAACCTACTGAGAAATGCTGGAGTAAGCTAAAACTAGAGAGGAGATCACATTTCAATGTAGAAAGCTCAAGAGCTTCTGGTAAATTATGTATGCAGTATGATGCATTAACATTAATTAGTAGGCATTATACATTTTAATGTTGGTTTGGAGTATGGTAGGTCTGGTATCTATAATAGAACTAGACACGGGAGAAATAGTATATTATTCATCTATTAAACTTTTGTGTTAAGTAAAATAAATTATTATAAAACGGATCCAAACACGATTTACCTTGAATTTAGTTTTTCCCGACATAGCTTAGACCCTTTTTAAAATAATTTTTGGTCTATCTATATAGTGCTTCAGGAGCTACAAAACGAGGAACAAGCTTGTGACCCAAAAATGTGTAGTTTATACGTTATAACAAACCAGCCCAATAGTTTTGATAATAGGTGACCAACCAGGAGTAGATCCCACAGTTCTCTCCTGGTCTCCACATCCAACCCAGAAGTAGGTTCATCTAAAATAATGACGCTAGCATCACCCGCCAAAGCACAAGCCAGCTGTAGTCTCCTCTTCATTCCTCCCGATATCTCACTACTCCTGAACTGTTCTTTTCCTTGGAGCTTTAGTTTTTTTACTAATTGTAAAGCTGAATTTTTGGCTTCCTTGTATGACATTCCTTTTAGCTGAAATTCATTTGAATTACCTTTATAAGTATCGAAGATGGGTAGTGCCTGTTATTGGTAGAAGCCTACCTATCAATTCAGTAACACAGACATCCTTTACAATGCCTAAGAAGAAATATTCAGACATTTTTGAAGCCTAAAATAATTAAAAAAATACAAGTCAAAAGTTGACAAAGGCGTTACTACATTATAAATTTATATGTATAATATGACAAGAGCATTATGTTTCAGTGTATTTTGTAGATTTTTTTTTATAACTGTAAAAAATAACATCAGAGATTTCGTTTATAATAATAATGTGTAGGAAAATTTACACATATTGTCCAGCGGCCACATTCTGCTTCTTATAATGTGATCGTTAGATTGTCAAAATAACGATTATCGCTATTAGCATGAAGGTAAAAACCGTGCCCGTCCGCGCGCCGCTTCTACTATGTATCATGCTTACTCCATTGGCGCGGGCGCGTTTTTTAGCTTCATGGCTATTAGCGTGCTCTCCTCCAATCAGAGTAGTTTTTAACCTTCGCTGATAACGGAATTCGTTATTTTGACAATCTACGCTCTTACGTTTTAATCTCACGTTATAAGAAACAGAATGTGGCCGCTGGTCACGAACTGGGCTTGTACTTTGTGTACTAGAAACAACAACATAATACATATTATATTTTTATAAACACCCAGACTATGACAAACTGTACCTACAGAAAAATGTACTAATATTTTGTGCCATGAGTGGGAATCGAACTCACCACCTCCGGATACAACGCCAAAGGGGCAACCTCTTCGGAGGCGGTTAAATGTCCACAGTGTTGTAAATAATATTTTTTAATATGATTTACCATAGAAAAGAAGATAATGTGCTGTAATATGTTTAGATCAGGAAAGCTAAGATTTTCTTGAGGGCACATGCCAAGGTCTCTGCGCAAACTGTCCAAGTCCCGCGTCGTCTCTACACCGTTAATATAAACTTTGCCTTTTGTTGCTTTCAGCATACCTATTAAAACAAAATGATTCTTTTAAAAGCGTCATACAATTACATTAATATTTTACATGTCGCTATCATTGAAGATGATATTATAATGTCCATGTTTTAAAATGCAACATCATTGTCGACGTCTGTGAAGTTTTTTACAGTAGGTAACCGACTGATAAAATACGACCCGACACACAATTCACTATGAAATATAATTGAAGAAAACTTTAATACATTTATTATTGTGGAAACTCAAATCTTGTTAATCAATATGATTATATCCAACAAATATATGTCCAACTTCACATAGAGAGCAATAGTACCTGTTATAATAGACATTAGAGTAGTTTTTCCAGCTCCATTATGTCCGAGCAGTACTGTTATCTCTCCCTTATAGATAGTAAGATTTAAGTTTGATAGTGCTGTCGTTTTTGGGCCTTTCCATGGTCCGAATACCTTTAAAGAGATATTTTTTTAATGAATATTTTTTATTTTTGTTATATATTACTACAGACAGCATTAATAATTTAGTTATAGACCAACTTATATCCAGGTATTGATCAAATGGAAATCAGTATTTAGAAACTATACATTTCTAAATATCCAGGTATTGATCAAATGGAAATCAGTATTTAGAAACCATACATTTCTAAAATGTATTATTACGAAAGATGTAACAAAACAAAATATAGTTTTAAAAAATTTCATTTGAAAATACTTTCTGAACTATTAGCTTGTATTTATTTATTATATGTAGTTGTTACGTATTCTAGATTCTTTATAAATGGATACAAAATATACGATTAAGTAACATACTTTTGTAACGTTAACAACTTGGATGCCAGGTTCTAGATCTTTGGGAGGTTCTTCATAGTATTGAGGATCACGTGGTTCATCATCTAATTCTTCGTTAGCCAGTTCGCGGTGATCCACTTTTGACCAAAACTGTTTCTGTTGAGATTGTTATATATAAGTAAACTTTAATAGTTATTCATATCGACCAGCTTTAAGTCCGCCATGTTGAAGCTAGTAATGAGTAATTTTTGTCCTAACCAATAATTTTAGAATACCTATCTAGCATTAATCTATTACGATGTTTTCTATTTATATATTTAAGTATATTATTAAGTTTTATATACTTCTACTTCTAACTGTCAATCTCTATGTCAATTTTATATTTGTAAAGACCTTCAATGGTCCTTAGATTTTTGTACTATTTTCGTAACGTGTTCTCTGTATTAGGTACCAATGGTCTTCCTATAAGTAAATACATTTTGTTTTTAAGTCTAGCCTTTCCAAAAAACCCCTTAGGGGTTATCGTAATTAATTTATGCATTAATAAAGATAAATCAGTTACCTGACAAAGAAAATTCCATGGTCTTGCGATGCTATATGGTCCTGGACGAATTTTATCCAAATACCAAGTGATAAGAAATAAAATAAGTGTTTGCAAGATCATCATCAAGAAGCAGTAACCTATGGATACTTTGTTATGCTTTCTAAATATATCCCTGAAATTTAATCCACGACCTACAAAATTATATTGGATTTCATCTTTGTGTCTATTTGGTGGTAGGACAACCTACGCTGTTTCGAACAGTTTCAGGTAATTCGCATTAACTATTAAGGTAGTTTTAGTATGACTGAATACAAGTAACAATAAATGCTACCTATTTAGTATGTTTAGTTGACAATACTGCACTTTAGAGCATGCTTTGAAATGCCTTTTAAATCATTTAATTAGTGTTTAAAAATAGTGGTATTTTTTATGTTTTCATGTAAGATGTATTAATTTTTATTGACCGCCTCCGTTGGCGTTGTATCCGCAGGTCGTGAGTTCAATTCCCACTCATGGCAAAAAAAAATATTAGTACTTTTTTTCTGTACAATTTGTCATGGTCTGGGTGTTTATAAAATATAATATGTATTATATCGTTGTTTCTGGTAAACATAGTACAAGCCCAGAGCTTAGTTTGTGACCAGAGCAATATGTATAAATAGTCCTACATATTATTATTATTTGAGTATAATACAGTTATTTTTTTATTTAATTTTAGTCTGTCTTTTGGTTATAAAGTACTCTTAAGTCATTTGCTACGTAAAACTATCAGTCAAGCGATATCATGCAATCTAGATATGGACCTTTTGTCTAACTAAGATAGAATGACCTAAAGCTCACAATACACTTCTAAATATGAAGCTTCAGTCCAAAACCAGTTTATTGGGTTGTGAAGAACTATCCCAGAGAGATGTAGGGCGAATGATGACATCTTGACCGTGGACAGATACACCTGGAGTGCGATCATCATCACGAATACCAACATTGAGATCATTATGCTGTAGTTTACTGAAAGAAATAAAACAAGGGCTCTCTGTAGAAACTAATTTAATGCGGATCTCTATACTGTCTGTGCACAAAGTCCATCGTTTGTGGCGCACCAAGAACTATCACTATGATTTGAGACATTAGAATAATTGATTCAAACAGTATTGCTAATGCTGACCGGCTCCATAGACTAGTGGTTGTGCCTTTGGTGTTGTATTCCGAGGTCGTGGGTTTGATGGCAAAAAAATATTAGTACGTTTTTCTATACAGTTTGTATGGAAGTCTGGGTGTTTATAAAATATAATATTATATCATTGTATCTGGTACACATAGCACAAGTTAAGAAATTAGTTTGTGGCCAGCAATATGTGTAAATTGTCCTACTTACAAACAAAAAATGTATGGAGATTTTCATATTTAATAAGTAATAAAATATAATATTAAAATTTATAATCATTACACAAGTGTTGATAAAATAACAACAATGGTAAAGAAATCGTTCATACCCCCTAGTTTTACCGCCATGGCGTCACATTAACTAACCCTCCGAGTTATACTTTAAATTTTGTAATAGGTATAATTAATTAACTCACAGTTTTTTGGAATGTAACTCGTAGCAAAGGCAAAAGCTACGATGCTGATGTAATACAAGCTCATAGCTATCATGATGATACAAGGGTTGGTATGAGCCAGTAAGGGGGTAGACGATGCGGTGAGCAGAATGGCTGTGAACACGCCGTAGATGATCACTGAAGGCATGCAATTCAGGAAGTGGGATACACCGAGAGTTGTCGAAGTTACTCCTACCATCTTCATTAGCTCCTGGTATTTAAAATTAAAGTATTACCTATCTCAGGAAGAATTGTGAAATTCTGTAGCAGAATATAAATAATTTTGTACTCCATATTACTTTGAGTCATTGTCAAAATTAGAAATCACAATAATACCTTTTAGAAAATTGAATAAATAAATGATATAAATTCACAAAACAGATGATTAATCTAATGCATGCAAGAGCATAAATTATTTTGATCAATGTTCTATAAACTGGGGCAGATATTCAACTAATTTGTGATTGAAATTGTTTGGCAGTTATATGAATATCTCTTTCCGCAAAGTCAAATGAATAATCTTCGACAATAAATACATTTAAAGACCAAAAACCTGAACTCCGTTCATTCGTTCTTCTAGAAGTCTTGCCACGATGAACACAAATGGTACCAATAACGAAATCTTACAGGCCAGTCGTATCAATACGCCGATACTCAATTTCGAAATGTCTATACATACGGTTTTGATACGTGGAAACTTTCGAAGATTTAGTTTCTAAAACAGTACCGGGTTTATTAAAATCACCAAAAAAGAAAAGTCTGTCTGCGAAGGATTAGTATAAATAAATGGTAAATGGTGTTGTGGGGTTGATAGTAATGGTATAACATATTAAATCCTAATTAATTACCAATCTTATAGGAGCGCCTGTGACTTTAGACAAATAGGCTTGATCTATAGCCCACTGAAGTTTTACGAAATTATTATAAATAGATCCTGTAACGAAAGAAAAAAGATATATTAGAATATAGAAGGTTGTCAACACTGACTTGTCTTTAAATCTAAGGTCTAGCAAACTCAACCACTAGGTACGTATATAAAGTAACTACAGTTGCACTATAATAGAACTGCATTTATGGGGAATTTAATAAGATGCTGCATCAAACGAATGTATAAACACTTCTAATAAGATTAAACTACAGTTTGATTTTTTCTAAAGTGGATACGTTTATTATATTGTGATGGAAAAAAAACATTACCTTCTTTAGGAGGCCGACTATCATAACGAGCTTTGTGAATAGAATTAGTGACAGTTGCAGTCAGAAATTCCTTCTTCATTCTAATGGTGTAATTAAATTGCTTATATTTAGCATTTGAGACTGTGACCTGTCAAAAATATATTTCCAATATTTACTGAGTCTTATCTTTTTCTTTTCGTTTGAAAGTAGGTATCATAGTATATATATTTATAACAAGATACATTTAAGCAATATTACTACATACATACATATCATCACATGTGCCTTACGGCGCCCGAGATCGCCTAGACGGCCCCAGGGTACCCAGCGGAGGGGTTTTAATCCCACCTCGTCATAGCCGATGGTATGAGTCTACACCGAACAAGTGGCTAGCTCGTCGATTACTATTATATCGTCATACATATAACATATACGAATACCATCGGCGAAATGAGGATGGGTTAATCCCTCCGCTGGGACACTGAGGCCGTTTAAACGGTTCTCGGGAGCCAAATTGGCACCCGTGATGGTATTTATTTTTATATAACATATCGTATAGGTAGGTACCAAATCAAAATGATTTCTTATATTTTGAAAATTTCCTTTAGTTATTATGTTTGGTTGTTCCCTTGCCCTCAACTCTAATGATTTTCTCCATGGCTGACTTCTTATGGATTCATCATCTATCTGCTACATAAAAACATCATAAGAAAAAAAATCGGTACATGTTTTTAGGACAGAACAGAACTAACTTCTTCGTCTTTAATTAAAATGCCCTGTTTTGTTATGTCTTTAGCAACTTTAGCAAAATTTTATTACATTTACTAGCTATGTCAACTCTCATCATTTTTGTTGTTTTCTGGTGAGTTGAGTACAAATTGGACACTAGCAAATATTGAATTTGCTAGTCTCCAATGATGAAGTGCCTTGATTTCTTGAGTGCCTTTTTATTGTTTTTACTTATTTCATCCGGGAGAAAATGCGATTCCCAATTCTTGTGTATTATGTATAGGTAAGTAATATGTCACTTTTATAAAGCTAAACTTATATTTCTTTTTAATTTAATTTTCTTCATTACCTACTAAAACATGTTCATCAAATCTCATTAGTAAACCTAAAACTATAATTGCACTATATACCTAGTACCTACGTGAAAAATAATGATAGCTTCATCATTCTTCATTTGTCTTGAAAATTCTTTCATATACTCTTTGGATGCTGTCCAATAACCCAATATATTGTGATCTGGGGAATTAAAAAACAAATACCTAAATAAATCGTGTAATAGGAACTGTGAGTTTACCTTAAGTACACTCAAGATACGTATCAATTTCATGTTGAGGTAGTCTTATATCAAAATAGGCATACAGAAAGGAAAACATATTTATGATTAGATGGGAGATAATTTCGCTAGGCCGAACGATCAGTTTCGTTACCAATGCAAAAACCATCAAGTGACTTAGTCAAGTTTCGGTTTTAGTCTGTGTTCTCCATCTTTCAGCCTATGGCATCGATTTATCGAGTGTCCTTTCAGCAGGATGCGATTATGAAACGGGCAGTTTATATTGACGATAAAGCAGTAAGGATTTCGCTATGCAAATTTGTCTTGTCGCCGCCCAATTCGTAATCTTATCATTTACCATATAGCCAAGCCATAACAGGTTTAACCATTTTTTTAATTAAAAATCCTTAATTGCACAAAATTGTCATAAGCGAGCTTATGACCTTAGGCATTTTCTACTAATATTTAACCTTTAGAGAAATATGCTTAGAACTGTTATGAAAATATAATAGAATAATATCATCAATGAATTTAGGAATTTGTAGGCTTATCTGAAGGTCCACATTCAATGTTTTTTTTTAATATATAAGGGGCTGTCTAAGGCCTGGTTTCTTGATGGACAGTCATCTCGACTAATTGTTAAATAATGACAGTTATGGCGTCTTTTATATGAATTTGAAATAAGTTTTGACAAAAATCTCATAGAACACCCGCCATTTTTAACTATAGTAACATAAACTATCCATCAAGAAACCGGCCCTAATACGATTCAATTAACTAAGTCTAGTTTTTACAATTTTCTAAGTATCTATTTGAAGAAAACGAAATGTGACAATTTAAGCGTTTATGACACGATTGAACTAAAGTTAATTTATAAGAATCGAGGCCCTGGCTGATGGATTACAATGTCCAATTATAACGGCTGTTTGTTCTACCTAATTGTTATTATATAAAATATAATTATCTTTACTAACCAATATTTGCTATTTCCAATTCACTTAGGTGAAGTATTTTTCCAACGTCAGCCATCAATGCTCGTGTAGTAACCGTGTATGGGGAATATAATATTCTGTTCAGGGTCTTGTTAGACCCTAATATAGTCTGTGGATAAAAATATAGTGACTAAATCTTTACTACCTTAGCAAATCATAGATCATTTATACCTATAGTAATCAGATCAATATAGGAAGGTTATTTATTAGGTTGATTGCGGTGTTGTATATGGAGGCCGTGAGTTCGATGTCCAGTCAAGGCAAAAACAATTTCATACCCGAACGACTGAAAATTAGACTTTTTTTTACTGGCATGAGACCAATGAACACTGTGAACCTATGAATGGACTCTGCTGAATAAATTAAAACAAAGGATTTTAAACCAATTTTAGAAACAAAGTATTAATTTCTACCTTGCTACGACTTATTTGTTAAGTATGTTTATTATTTAATATGTATTTTATAAACACATTAAAATTTATACGTCCTTCTTATCACTATTCCTGATAGGAATTCTATTTGTAGTCTAGTTTTATTTGTTAGTTAATAATAGTAAGAAAAATGTTATGTTGTCATAATATTGGATGGGCAAGTCAGTATGTATCTTTAGTGGAGTTAGGGAGAGGATTGGACTAACCAAGTTTCCAGGTCTTCTCAAATCCTTATCATCACCTCCTATTTCCTCTAACTTGTGTCGAATATAAAACAAGAAGATAAACAAAGTCAAGGGCAGAACCAATTCGAATAATATATAGAGCATCCTCCGTCTTCTGATCATAGCATGCTTCCACATCAGCACGCAAAGATGTCTCCAAAACTGCATTTTTATAATATATGTATATTTTTGTTATATAATTTATGTTGCCGTCAGAATTTTGATGTTTTTATACATTTTTTATGTGAAAGAAACTTCTTATTATTCTTGTCACTTGTCATTTAGTGCTTAAGAAAAAAACTTCGATCAACAATTGTTGTACTTTATTCCCCTGTGTTATATTAATTATACTCTATGAGTGTTAAAGGCACTATTGCTTAGACAATTTTTGGTATTCCGTGAGGTGACAATTGTACACAATTTCGTTATAGTTGGTTATATGTATTGATAATCTAAAGTTACCTTTAAAAGCAGATGGGAATACACTATTTTACTTTACAGAGAATTGTAATAGTATTATAGTACTTGAACCTATATGATCATCGCCATATTACCTAAAATAAATAACCTGACGACATTGACGTAAATAGTATCTTTGCCTGACCACAGAAGAAATAATAGTACAAGTAGCCTGACGACGTCGCGACGTGACATTTCATTCCAATGCATGTGCCGTATATAATTTTGATCAACGTTCTAGAAATTGAGGGTAGGTACTAGTAGGGCATTACATTAGGCACTAGTCTGCTCAACGCATGAATCGAATAAAGCTTAATTTTATATTATTTAAATTATAGGTATATTTTTTATTAGCAGTTTATTATTTGCTTTATTATTTTTCGGCGTCTGAAGATACACCCTAATAGAAAAGGCGAAATATAACAAGTTATTATTATAATCTATGAAAAAATAATTTTATATTAATGTTTTTTTTTTAATATGTTGATTTCTTCGATTCTTTATAATCATATTATTATTATTTATAGCTTGTTATGATTATATTCTATCTTTATAAGGCCGCAATTGGATCATGATTATAAAATTATTCATGTCGTTTCCTACCTTCGTTTTTCGCAGCAAAAATAATTCTAAAGTAGCGAGTTGGCAGTCAATCGAGGTTAGCAAGGTACCTATTTACTACTTCGATCATATAACCAATTGTTATTTCGTCTGAGATTTACTAGCGGTCGAGAAGATAGAGATACCCAAGTAGTGTGCATGATGGAAATACGTTTTGCTTTGCGCGCGTGCGCATCGCATGCTTATTTTCAGATTGTAACGAATCAAAATACCAAAATCATTTGTAATATTTATTGTAAGTATTATTTTATTCTAAAAGTTACATAAATGATAAATGTTACATATAACTTAGTCTTCTTTTTCTTGATCTTCTCCCACGTCCTGATTGTCCGACTGAAATAAAAATTAAAACAATGTTTAAACTTAACATTGCGGATTAGCAACTTGAATCACTAATAGCCAGTATCTAGAACTATGATTAAATTGGTGAAAAAAATATATAACCTGTGACATTAGGCCAATCGTGGGTCAGCTTATTTTGATGATAGAATAATTTAATCATCACATTAAATTATTATTTGCCACATGTGGACATTTATATACGAATTAGAATTCAGATTCTCATTTAAAGAAGTTGATAAATAGTTTGCCCCGGGCCTAAAAGGAACAAGCCATCGTTTTATCGTTTTTTGTCACTCTGATTATTATAGGACCTAGCTAAATCCTAAATTGATCTCTCAAAAGAAACTACTGAATGGATGTAACGGCGGGGAATGAAAGGATATTTTATCACATGGTGAACACACCATATTAAGCAAAGTCTAAAAAAGTTTACTAACCTTTGTGTTCGCCAATTGTTTGATTTCCGAAACGTTTGCCTGAAATATTAAATTCAATAATTAGGTATTGATATACCTAAACCAGCGCATTAAATATACATTAATGTACCAAAAACATTGTATTATTGGGTAAGCCAATCATGTTCGTACTTAGGAAGGTACATATTTTCGGATTTTTTCGGTACTCAAATGTTACATGATATCGATCAAGAACAACTTATACTTATTTAACTAAAGTAGACTAGACAACAATTACCGTTACAGGCAATTCATCCAAGCTTTCTTCTTCAATGAAGTCGTCTCCATACCCCACCGGGAACAGAACCAGGCAGTCCCTCTCGCCTGCCTTGACATCCGAGCTGATGTAGCATGGATTAAGCCCGGCCAGCTGAAGCAACGGAAGACTGCGCTTACGGGAAACCATTAGCGCTAAACGGTCTTTGCTGTAACATTTTTTTTAAAATAATTAAAGAGGGTGCGTATAGCAAATCAGAAATCTAGATCTCTGATTATGAGAATATCTTAAACCCAACAAATATATAAAAAAACATATTTAGATATTTAGAAGTAACCGGCTCTTTTAAAAACGTAATAGTAATAGCATAAAGTTGCCTCGATAGAATTTTATTACTTTAATATAGAGCAGATTGATTATAAAGCTATTTTTTTTTATAAGTTATGTATTTACAGTCATACAGGCGTTTTGGTAAAATTTATGTCAGTACAGGCGTTTTGGTAAAATTCAAAATATTTTGAAAGTTTTATCAATACAACTGTATATTTTCCAAGCATTCTGCGCGAGATTTTTTTTTTTTCTCACCCGCAAGTTTTGTAAGATTTTATTTCACCTGTTTAATTTGATCGATTAGTTGATGTCTTGTCTGTGAGTGGTTGTAACATCAAAACATCATATTTGACAAAATAAATATAAAAATCAGTGCACAGTCATTCGTGTAAAATGAGCTATTCGTATTGCTAACGAGACCCACATATAAATTGTTTTTGTCGGCCTAATAACATTTATTTACATAACCCTCCGCTGGGTACCCTGGGGCCGTCTAGGCGGTTTCGGGCGCCGTAAGGCACCCAAATTTGCCGCCTCTAAAATCTGCCCCAGGTAAATCCGCAACTGCAATGGTGTTTCCATTTCGTTTTTATGGTGACGTTAAACCTAGTTATAAGTTATGGCTCTTGTTGTTTGTATGTTGTGTTTGTTATTGTACCCAGTTTTCTAATGTATAATATGTGAAAGAATTATTTTAAACCTAAATTGAATACGGGTTCAAGAGAATTTCATATTTAGGTAAAACACATTCTTTTTTCCTTATTTATTTACAG
Source organism: Monopis laevigella (assembly GCA_947458855.1). NCBI lineage: Eukaryota > Metazoa > Arthropoda > Insecta > Lepidoptera > Tineidae > Monopis > Monopis laevigella. The sequence goes on from OX381582.1 coordinate 2,849,469, forward strand.
AAAGGGGTTACATAAAATAATAATTTTAAACAATACAAATTAATAATGAAGAGTGATATATATACCTACTATTTTTTATTTTATTTCGATAAGACAAGCCGTTAATTTTAGAATATTTTTGGAATACATAAGAATTTAGCTATTGGCATTAGTTCCCACATTTAATTAGTTAAGCACTAAAATGTTTATACGCAGGGCATAGGGTTCATAAATAAATCATTTGATTGGAAATGAATAGGTACTTACTGTCTTCTTACTCTTATCATTTTATCATATTTCTTAATAGAATACGCCAGATGTTCCATGTGGTATGGATCATCACCTTCAAATATACCAATCTGTAAGAGTAATATCTACATTAACTTAATCCTCGAGTATTATTATTCTAAATTAAAGGTGATCTAATCAAATTTTAACGCTAGGTCTCTTTTTAACGGCTATTATCATGAAGCTAAAAAAACGCGCGGACGGGCACGGTTTTTACCTTCATGGCTATTATCAATGAAGTAATCTTCATTCGTTTCTTTTTACGAACCATTACTCTCTTGTCTGGTATAATGGTAAAATCTTTAAATTCCGATTGACTAAACTTTGAGGAGGATTCACAGAAATATGAATAAAGAACCTCACATTAATGATCTCATCCTGAAACTGCGACATGACTTCAGAAACATCGTTTCTTTTCATAGCGTCAAACATAACCAGCACATGCGGAGGAAGATACTCAGATTCTATTTTGGTTAGTTGCGCCACCATCTGTAAACAATTATTCTTTTTATTTAGTTATACTACTTGTACTATTATTTCTTCTGAGGTTATACTAGCTGATTAAACCTGCTTCAGGGTAACTGAAGAATTATTTTAATTAAAATGTTATTCTACATTAGCCAACTTGGTAGCCAACCTTCACTCCTTGTGCCGCTTTGTGTTATTAAAATATATGTCTTCTTAAAACTCATTTATAAACAGAAGCCTAAAGATACAAAATTTTGTTCCCTATTTAATCCCTTATAGGATGATTTTAAAAAAAAACATTAATCAAAACACTATTACAAATTATAATAAGGTTACATTTAATTAGTACAAATTATTATCGAATCCATTTACGCCCAAACAGGTACGTCCGTAAGCTTGATGGATTTATTCGGTGTAAGCATGGGTACACGAGTTTATATAATTATGCTCAATAAAATTGTAAAGAGAACCTTAGGGTAAAAGAAAGCCAATGCATTTGCTTTAGCCATGTCGCTGGGCGGAGAATACAGGCCAGGAACTAGAAATCCCCCAGGAGGAATGTAATCTTCTCCATCTACTGAAACGTCTGAGTGAAACTCCTCTTCCTTTACTTCTGCTACTTCTTGCTGAAATTTAAAATAAACTTCATTCTGTTTTGTCATAATTAAATAATTGACATACAAAATGATTTCAGGAATGTTTATTAATTTAATGATAAAAGGATAGGTACAATTATAAATTACAATGAAATTTTATTATTAGAGTATTACTATGAATAATCTGCAAAGAATGATATTGACATTATGGTATGTAATTTTATTGATGTAATCCATGAATGTTAGATATATGTAAATTATAAACATCAATGCAACATTTGTATACATACGTACCGAAAGGTAGAACAAAGAGAACAAACTTCAAAATGTAAAAACATATATGTGATAATAACCTCTTTTCACAAATAAAGAATTTGATTTGTGAGTCGTTTGTAATTTTACTAATGGCAAGTTGGTCGTTTGAAGTCTATAGTTCCAAATGTAAATGAAGGTAGTTCGAATATGATATCCTTTAAAATACGTCAATATGGACGATTAAATACTGATTGGGTTAACTCATTCGTCTACCCGAATGTGAGCAAAAATCCTGTTATTTGCGCCAATAATCGTAATTATAATAATTTTTTTAACATGATGTAAGAAAAATATATTTCTTACTTCCTCAGTCGCATCCAGTGTGGCATCTATTACTTCTGCTTCTTCAACCACTTCAACAGCAGGCACTTCTGGTTCATCCGGTAACTAAACAAAACGTTCTCATCAATATGTTATTCCAAACCCAAATAGCTTTTAACTTAAAAACTCTTTACATTAATTTACACTTTACCACTATAAGGCCTTGACGAGCTCGTTAAGCTGACGATCCCCGTTTCTCAAAACTAATGAAACTGTATGTCATGTCAATTCAAACACCTCGATGCTGCTGCTGTCTCGTAACGACTCTATTGTATGGAAGTCAGACTTGTATGCTGGGGCACAGAAGAAATAATAGTACAAGTAGCTAGGGGAAGTATGGAAGGGGAAGTATGGAAGGGGAAGTATGTAAGGGGAAGTATGGAAGGGGAAGTATGGAAGGGGAAGTATGGAAGGGGAAGTATGGAAGCAGAATGAATGCGGAAGAGATCCGCTCATTATAACGAAACCGAACCCGAAATATCGTAATTCGCGAACGATGCGGACTGAAATAAATATAGGTGTAAACATTGTACTGTAAGAAATAGCTGATAGCTTTCTTTTTCTACTATATTGGGCGCCAGCGCCGTGCTACGGGTCAGGAAAGCCGCGATGCTCTAATATTAATGAAATTCATTGACATAACCGTAATTTAATTCTGAATTTTAGTTAAGCATTTTTATAAATTCCTTTTTATAGGATAATCTTATATTAAATTTTTAAAGATAAAAATGCAATGAAAAAATTCCTGGTGGCGGGACTCCAACCCACGAACCTCGCTATCGCGGCAAGGCGCTCAACCGCTGAGCCAACCAGGTTCCAGTCAGCCCTCACGAATTTTGTCATTGCTTGTTATCTACTTATACACAGACCTCTATTAGCTTTCTTTTAATAACTCTTATACGAGTGAAGTTAAAAGTCCTAGTTTTTGATACTAGATGGCAGAGGAGTCTGTTTTTTTCATTGCATTTTTATCTTTAAAAATTTAATATAAGAATTTTAGTTAAAGTATAGAGTATTATCATGCTATAATACTAACTCCAGCTTGAATCCTCGCCATTCTCTCTTCTTCCTTTCTTTGTTTTTCTTTCTTTTCCCTTTCTTCCTCAGCTTCCCTAGCTAACCTCGCTTGTTCGGCAGCCAGTCTATCGGCTTCTTCTTTTTCTTGGCGCTTTTTAATTAAATAAAATTTGAATTTCATTTGTTTGTTTTTTATTATATTACTGAATCTAACGTTGCGGTTAGATTTAGCTGAAGTGCGGATACAAAATAGGTAAGAATTTAAAACGTTGGTACCACGCTCTCTGTCAATAGGGCGGCACAATTTGAAAGACTTGATTTGCGCGTCTAAAATTAGCGTATTTAACTGAGTGTGTCAACGTACAAAAAAGTTTCTCTCTACATACTTTAGTCAGCTTACTCGGCACTAATTTTCTCATGGTATAAAAGACGTCTAAAAAACAACACGGATAAAAAATGGAATTTGCTAACCAATTTTTCCAACTTTGCTTGATATCGTTCCCTGCGTACTTGTCGTTTGTTCTTGCTGATTGACGCATATCTTTCGAAGGCAGGAATAGGGGGCACTTGTTTTTCGGGGGGCGCGTCTTCTTTCGGTATAGGTATCTCTTCATATAAAGCGTAACGCAGTAATCCTATAGCCAGAAAAGTAATTAAAAAGTTTACAAAAATAAAACCATTAGGAATTAAACATTAGGTTTAAATAGATATTAATAAGAAAATATACCTTTACTTTATTTTTCTAATATTTAATACATATAAATCCAACAAATCTCGGTGTTACCTTTTATGTGTAATAGGTATAATTCGAGAATATTTGAGATCTTATCCGATTTTCTTAATTGAAAAAAAAAATGTTCTCTTGCAGATTATAGTCCTTAATATATAACATATATTGACAATACGTACCTATTTTTCAATCGCTTATAACATTATCAATCTTTCTATCTTTCAAGAGTTTTCGGGATATGCAATTTATAAGAAAGCAACTATTTTCTACCTACTACTTGGTGACTTTGGAAGGTTGTATTTGGACTAATATGAGGTTCATTATTGATCAAATCAAACAAACTTTTCCTATGTGATATATTGATCTTATGAATAAACGAATTGAATTGAATTTTGTATGGTTAAGCCAAACATTTTTCCATAGGTAAAAGTTGTTCGATTTGATCAATAAAGCCCTTATTAGCCCTTACATTACAAGTAACCTTCCAAAGTTAGATAGGTAATAGAGGTATGTGGAGATATGCAATGAAATTAATGGTATAAATGAACAATATGTTTATGTCCAACAGTGGCCTAAAGCAAGCTGACGAAGATGATGAATTAGCCAAAGATTGTAAGATATTAGAACTCGTCAATAAAATAGAAAAAGATCTCATGACGATATTTTTATATATAGATGTTATTGGAATAATGAAATAAGTTGCAAAAAAAATATTAATTAATGAATAGATAACATTTGTTAATTGACTCACTAACAAAGTTGCGGGTATCTGCCTCCAACATCTTGAATACAACCACAAGTACCTCACCATCTAGCAGACTATGAATGCAAGCTTCGTTAGTGTCAATGTCACTCATGTATAGTATTTCTGGAATGCTTTCAGGTTTTAGTAAAAATTCGTCTTTGGCTGCGACCTGGATATCTGGAAATTGGCAGATATCAATGAGATTGACTACGAAAGCTCTTCTTTTTATAGCTGGCCTCTGTTACAATCATGGGCGTATCTAGGATTATTTTCCAGTGGGGGCCTGCGCCCATGGTTACAATGTATTACCAATATATGATAGGACATGTTGAACCAAAATAATGTATCAACTTATGTACCATGTTCATAGAAATAAAGTGTTATTTATTTATTACTGTACTGTGTACATACAGATATAGTAGGACAACCTGTAAGTAGCTGGACTCATAATTTTGATATAAGGTTTCTTCTAAATTTATATTATATTTAAATAAAATTAACTGCTTTAAAGGCAAATTTTGTAAGGTATTATTAATTTATATTGACTACATTAGATACTTTTTTCTTTGCATAGGTATAAAAGGTAAAAGATAGTCTAAGATATAACCAAGAAGGCAGTAACAACAATTTTCAACGCACTAATAAGGTCCCATTTTTCATAAAGATCAAAGTGTGCCTGATGACAGTGAGGCCAAAACATGATGAAGTTGAGTGCCCGCAGATGTACGGACAGCCGCTCGCAAGCTCTTCTCTTCCTCGCTGCCAACGTTACCTCCTGAAGCTTCACCGCGGCTTCGTGCGCTTGCTTCTCTAGTTCTAGATCCACTTTTATCTTTTGCTATATTAGATCAATGTAATAGTATTTATTTCCTTTAAAATATTATAAATACTTATTACTAGAGTATAAAGCAATGTTAGCTAAAGTCATCAATAAAAAAAATATATAATAAGAAGTTTATCAGTATCCCTAGTGTGAGTTTTCTAACTATTACTTTGCGTTTGAGTAAACTAGAATTTGTATGGGATGGTAGTATGGAGGTTCAGCGCTCCAAACGGAAATATTGAAAACTAAAAATGCGAGCGTGTGATTGGTCAAAATGTTAACGCAGTAGTAAAGTTTTAGCGAAAGTAAATGTTAAAAAAACTCACACTACAAACTACAGGTGTCTGTTTAAGTTTATACATGTGTTATGCGTATACCTACAATTATTATGATACGTAGATATTAAAGTTAATGCCGATTCTGTGAGACTTCAAGAGCATTTTATTTTAAGGGATCGTCATGTGATCTTGCATCCGTTAGATATTAGGATGTATGCAATGTAAAGAATGCTGGCCACTAGACCGGGCGGGTGAGCATAGAGAATGCGTAACCGTTATTATTGAAATAGTACACAGGCAGGCTAACAACTTCCCTGAAGTTGTTACGTTTGATTGAATGTTAATATTAAAACCGTCAAGTGACTTAGTTATGTTTCGTTTTTAGTCTTTGGGTTCACCGGTTTTCAGGAGATTACTGCATCGATTTCTTGTCGAGGTGGTAGTCTCCATTCATGTTGCGGTTACGAAATGGATGGTTTAATTGACGATAAGGCAGCGAGTATATTAAAATATACTCGTAATGCATTTCGTCTTTGTCGGCGCCCTTTTCGTAATCGCATCATTTAGCCGGCATAGTGGGAGCATTCAATGTTGTTTAAGAACAATTCTTGATTGACCCCTATTCATGGACTTTGTAGGTCTGCTCACCACCAGGTAGATACAAAGACACATGTGCTGCTACAAAAAAAAAAGTATTGGTGAAAAATAATAAAAGAAAATTTTCTCTGAACTTATCATGAACATTTAGCAAGATTCCCTAAATACTAAAAACCGATAAATCCAGATACTAATCCTGACCTGATGTATAGTTAAATATCTGTATAGGTGGACTAAAATTATAGAAACTGATCCAAAGGCACTAAGTTCGATTTTTCTTTGAATAGGGCAACATAATTATCAAATACCTACTCTCTATCTACAAAACCATCACATCAGATGAAAATTTAAATTGGTGGCCAGAAACCATACCGCATATTAATGTTTTGGGCATGCCTACAGTATTACCGGTTACTACTCGGTTTTGGGTACACCTTGGTGTATAGTTTAACACTAACAGATTCTTCTGGCAGCAATTCCTCTACGTTGGTTCTGTGCCGCTGAATCCCGGAGGTTTCTTCTTTTGTCAACAGACCTAGTTCTTCTTCGATTATCTTGCAGAACTCTATGGCGTTCGGTCCGAACATTGCTCGGGTCAGTTTTCCTTTCTAACCCAACGGAAATAGTAAAGCAATAATAAAATAATTGTGTTTCAGACAATTGGAATTATGGGTATTAGATATACTTTACATACCGAAATAAACAAGAAGACTGGTTCACTTTTTTGTTTAAATCGAATTAAAGCGGCGATATTATCAGCCATTGCCTGGAAATTTTATTGTTTAAATAATAATCTGGTGGAAAACTGATTGGTTCCCATTAGTAATACCTAATGATGAAAATAATAGTTTCCTGTGCTGCCACCTTTTCAAGATAAGGTATAGTTAATGGACATTACTGAAATTCCAAGTTGACCTTAAAACAAGCTGTAATTCTTACAACTTTTTTTAGTTATTTGATTAGTTATGGTTACAACACTGTAGTAGGTTGTTAATTTTATTGCCAGCATGCTAATTTTCCTGGTCTTCAGGTTTTCTTACCTTCGCCATGGCCACTCGGTCTTGTCCGATTTCGAGTTTAGCCTTTCTAATAGCAGCTGCCATTGCTAAACAGGATCCACAAAATTCTGAATAGATTTCCATACCTAAAGAAATTAAAATATTTTTTAACTCCCGTAACTCATAATTTTTTAACTGACGACCCTCATAAGTTGATGTCTATCAGAGATCCCTTTACACTTTAAATATGATTACCTAGAATTCTCGGTATCATATTCAAATTCGCTGATCGAATTGTCAGACATGTTTAGATTTATATTTATGGTTCGTGCTCTTTACGTATATTTCCTAAAGAACCAGTGAGTGTCCTTGGGGATGGGAAATGGGTTTGACCGTTTTGAAACGACTAACGACTTGAGGTCACCCTTTTTAGTGTAACTTACAAATAAGTTTGTTATGATGAATAGTAAGATAGTCTTTGAATTCCTCATTCGTTTCCAATGTATCCTGGATTGAAACTTGTCCTTTTCGTGCCATTTCAGGAAATACAGAAGTAAATAAGATAAAGAATTTCTCTTCAGAATATATGTTTTTTTTATTATTAATCTGAGGTTTTTATTCTTTTTGTTTTAGTAAATCACTTTCAATATTCTATCACTATGACAGAATGCTATTGGTAGTAGCAAAACTTTTATAAAAAAAAAGAAAATATATTAAAAAATATATATAATTATGCAGTTACAGTTTTTATCAAAATCGGCCCCGAGGCTCCTTTGAGTATTATTCGTTATTTTTTTATAAAAGTTTCCCTCCATCAATAATAAAGGTACATATTATTTTTCTAAGGTCCCTGGGAATATTGATGATGGCAACTTTGACTGAAAGAAAACATCACCAATATACCTAATATTGGTGATCGTAGGACGAAGGCCTATATAATTTCGCCCATACAGATGCAAAAACCGACTTTAGTATATTTCGGTTTTAGTCTTTGGGTTCACCGGTTTTCAGGAGATTAATGCTTCGTTTTCTTGTAAGTCTCTTTCAGGGTGCGGTTACGAAACGGGCGGTTGATTTGACAATATGGAAGCGATATTATTAAAATAGACTCGTAATCTAAAGACTAAAAATACACGCGACGCGCTCGATCGTAATGCAAATTTGTCCATGTCGCCGCCCATTTCGTAACCGCAACGTTTAGCCAGCATAGTGAGGGATACATAAATCACCCCGTTGATCGGGATGGTTTATAGTGGTTAAACAATATTTTATTGATCGACCTTCATTCATGGACTTTGTAGGCCTGCTTAACATCAGGTAGATACATAGTCATATGCTGTGCTTTCATAAAACAAAAAAAATCTAAGGATTTTTGAAAATACGTTTGAAATAATATATACACCACGACCTTTTTTCCAATCTGTATATTTGTGATCTACTTTATAAAGTTTATTTGTTATTTACGCATTAGTATTTGTAAATAAAAAATAAATAAAACAACCTCAATTTTCTATAAATTTATTATAAAAATATAATACGCTCTTATATTTAATTCAGTACAAAATATATACTTAAATAAGTGCTACTTAAAAATAGGTAGTCTTATATTTAAAAATACAAAATAAATAAAGAACACTAAATTAATTTATCATTATGTTAGATTTTTGATTTAAAGGGCATTAATTTCCACTGAGATTGTACCATTTCCTTTGGATGTTCTATTGATTTAAGCTTTGAACGATCTGAAAAAAAAAATTTTTTTAGGTACTCTTTCTACGATTAGGTATGTAGTATACCTACTTGCTAGACTGAACCATAATATTAAAAATAATTTATTTAATCGGTGATCTACAAAATGTACAGGTAGGTACTTTATTTATTTTCCTCAAGCTTTTGGAAGTTATATACGTGGTGGCCGAGTTGGTTAGACCTTGGACTTAAAAACACTTAGGTCCCTGGTTCGAATCCCGGAGTGTACCAATGAATTTTTAATGAAAGTAAAATATGTACATTTGTTTGACAACACCACTATAGTGCCTCGGAGAGCACGTTAAGCTGTCAGTCCCGGTTTCACTATACCAACTTGTGAAACTGTTTATAGATGGGTTATTGAGTCTATTCAAAACATCGATACGAGCTAGCGACTTGTTCGGTGTAAACTCATACCATCGGCTACGACGCGGTGGGCCGTCTAGGCGGTCTCGAACGCCGTAAGGCACCCGTGATGATATGTATGTAACCTTTTGGGAGGTCAACTAAACCTAGGCCCCTTTCCTGGCTTCCATACATTTAGCTCGTTAATATTGCTTAAGTGCTGTTGAATTGCAAAATTATTGCTGTCATTCTCCCACACGCTCCTAGAGCTGAAGCTGGGTATATTTGTACATCCTGGACCAAAAGCTGGGTATATTATTGTAGACCATGTACTAAAGGTTGTGCATATATGAATTTTTCAAGTGTGCCTTCAAGGCTAAAAACAAAACAATAGCGAAAAATACTCAAAGGAGTCTTGTGGCCGAATTTGATGATAAAATAAAACGGCATCATTAGATTTTTGAAAAAAAAAACTCCTAGCCGGGAATCGAACCAGATGATTTTGAAAAAAAAACTTAATTATTATACCAGCTGGTGGTGTCGATCAATTGGTGGAAAGTAACTTCAAACGGCAAACTAAAGGAATGCGCTAATTTTTAAGAAATAGGTTTAATGTTTTTAAGCATAACTAATAAATTGTTTTTTTTTTCAAAAATCTAATGATGCAGTTTTAATTTTTATCAAAAACGGCCCCGAGACTCCTTTGATCACTTTTTGCTATTCCTTGTAGATTAAGATTTGGCCTTGAAGGCACACTTCAAATATTCCCCCTGTATATGTGTAGACTTTGAACCATAAGCTAGGTATATATTTGTAGACCTTGAACCATAAGCTGAGTATATATTTGTAGACCATGAACCAGAAACTGGGTATATTTCCCCCTAGGCTAACAGGTAAATCTTTTTTGGACTCACTCACCTCTATGTAACAGATAGTCCGTAATAAGATCATAAAAAGCATTAGTAGGGACCGCCATGTTTATATACGGGTAACACGCCTTTACGTCCTGCGTCTGCGCATTGCTCACTACTATGCCCACTACTTCTATCCTGTGAGACTCTCCAGTTAACCGGTAGATAGCGCCACCACTGTTAAAAAATTAAGTTACTTTTACTGCGTTTATTAAAAATAAACAAAGACTCATGGCACGTTAAAATAAAATAAAAAAAAGTTAACTCGATATAATTTAGTTATAAATAATAGTTATAACTCGAAAGTAAACTTCATTTAGAGCTACAGAAAATACCCTAGTATTATTTCATTCAATAACAGAGCACACCCACTACACTGCCACTTTAGGACTTCTCGGTGTTTGTTCGCAAACGACAAAAATAAGTATTTTCTATGGGGTCAAATCAAATCAAATATTATTTATTTCATGTAAATCTTTACAGATATTTATGAATAGTCAAAAAAAAAAAAAAAAAGTTTGAACAATAAGGAAAAAAAAAAAACAACCAACCGAACGCACGCTACATAACCAACTAGTGTAAGACTAGGTGGTTAGCTGATTCCATTGACCATCCGATTATCATCCGCCATACAAGAGTGCCACCGAGGCGACCAACCTCACCAACCGTATCCACGCCTTAAATATTAGTTCTTATATTATATTATTGTCATTATATTGGCTGTATATATTTTTGAATGACCATCAATCGCATTAACATAGTTATATGGATCGGTATCTTCAAGGGCGTAAACACTAGTTGTAAAGTCGATCCCCCCGGAGACACCCCGGAGAAAAAGGTACCAGCAAGTAAAAAACTCTGGTGCTTCACACACACTAACAGAGGAACACAGCCATTGAGTTACCGATATGCAAACAGCATATGGTAGCATACTTAAAATGCTCTAATCCTACTAAAAGCGCGCACAAAACACCCTATGGCAGATTATTTAACAGTATAGCAATTGGTTACTGTACCAATGTACAGACCTGAAAATACTAAATAGTACAGGCAATTTACTAAATAATAATATATAATAACAGAGTACCTGTATAACGTAAATATAAATAAGTAATCATAAGATATACTTTATCCAAAGATAAAAAGTTAAATATAATAAAAAATAAATTAAGTAATAATAAATTATTACAATATCAGATTTAACATACCTTACTAGGGTACTAGTACAATTTAAAACTACAATTGAAAAGGCAATACTAGTTGTGAGACCTCAATTGCAGATCAGAACGGGTCCAGACATCTTTATCATTAATATAGTCATTAACTCTATAGTAAGCCCTATGGATTAATGTTTGTTTTATACAATTTTTAAACTTTATTTCACTTAAATCTATAATACTTTTAGGTAATTTATTAAATAACCTTATACTGTTAATGACAAAACATTTATTAGTTTTTTGCAGTCTAAACTTTGGAATATCAATTTTATCTATATTTCTTAAGTTTAAATTATGCCTGTCGCAATTTTTACTAAACATACTTAAGTTTTTCTTGACGTACAATAAATTCTCATAAATATACTGAGATGGTAGTGTCAATACATCAATCATAGGAAATGTTTCCCGGAGAGAATCACGAGCTTTCATGCCATATATTGCCCGAATAGCCCTCTTTTGTAAAATCAATATAGTATCAAAATCTGCCGCGGATCCCCACATTATAAGACCATAAGGTCAACGTACGGAATTCGTAAATTTACCTGAATCCAGACTGTATACAGCAAGAGGTTTGTATCATAGTGGGCGACACGTTACTGACGTGTCCGGACGACACGGTGGGCAGGATGCTCTGGAAGTGATTCTCGTTGAAGAAGGGAAACCCGGCCGCCATAACTTTGTCTCCTGATACAAATATTTCAAAATAAGGACACTGGACACGATCAATACGCTAAAAGATATATCTACTTACACAAAATTATTATTAAATCCCCAAAATTGCAATTTATAAAAAGTATAAATAACCAAGAGGGCCAACTTGCGAAGGGCTACAATTTATGACAGTTTTAAAATTCTGATTTTTAAAACGGTAATGGTAAGATAGACCTTCTGATTTAAAACGGTAATGGTAAGATAGACCTTCTGATTTTAAAACGGTAATGGTAAGATAGACCTTCTGATTTTAAAACGGTAATGGTAAGATAGACCTTCTGATTTTAAAACGGTAATGGTAAGATAGACCTTCACTGCACCCGTAAACTTTTATCTGTTAAGTATATGAGGATAAATCTCAAATTATTTGTATTTGTATAAAATGTATATTTTTTCCTGGGGTATAAGTTATATATACCTATAGTCAGCCCCGCGAGCCTATCAAAATATTAAGCTTATTGGATATGTAAGTAGATATTTTTTTCAAAACTTATAATATAAGGACAAATAAGAAGTCTAAAACAGACGCACCTGTATGAATCGGTGCATGGATGTGGAGGAAGCTAGGGAAGTATGTAAAGACTGTGCGAAGTGGCGTACATTACTCTCTGCTTACCCTTAACCGGGATATAGGCGTATGTATGATGTAGGTATGTATAATATATGTTTTTTTATATAAAAAAATATTTACCTTTTTCTACAGGTTTTCTAACAAAATGTGCTGGAATTAAGTGTTCCCAGTTTTCAGGATTAGTATAAAGAAGGGCTAAGTCAAAGGCTTTTTGGTCAGCCGTTTTGTATCTTACTATTGCCGTCTCTCTTACTCCTTGATTATATATTGATACCTTTTGGGTTTCGTGCTGAAAAATACATATTTTTTTTCTTTATTGAGTATATTCAAAACATCGCGACGAGCTAGCCACTTGTTCTGTGTAGACTCATACCATCATCATCGGCTACGACGAGGTGGGATTAAAACCCCTCCGCTTGGTACCCTGAAGCCGTCTAGGCGGTCTCGGGCGCCGTAAGGCTCCCGAAAGGCTATGTATGTGTATATAAATTTGAAATATATAGATAGGTACTTATTCTATAAATAAAACAGCTACAAAAAATTTTTGATGATGGTTCTAGCAGAGAACAGAGGCTCTACCATGGGTTTGCGCATTGTAGAAACGTAACGTATTAATTTACGTATACGTGAGCAGCACCAATAGGGCTGCTTAATTTTTGGTAACAGGATTGAATAAAGCGACCCTATTGGTTGTTGCTCACGTATACGTAAATGAATACGTAGAGCCTCAAAAGATTCAAACAAATACTAAGGTACCTATTTCACTGACTCCAGTTGCTTAAAGTAAGACGAGACCTGGTAATCTCATGAGATTTATTCCATAATATGGCCTAAAATATAATTTCAACTCACATTGGCAATGACGTGCGCACACGTGAGCACATAGCCCCGCCCTAAATACACTCCCGTGCCCCATGTGGTGCCACACCTCACCAAAACACTGTTGCAATCCACTATACCTGCAAATATACGAGGAAGTAGTCAGTATACTTACTCTAATAATTAGTAGACAGGCCCATGTATGGTTTTAGACAATTAGACTGAAATATATTTTATAGATCGGATCAGCCATGTAAGTTAGCCTGAGCAGAACACAGGACAAGCTTGTTGAATGTCATGTAGGTACACTTTTAGGGAGAAAAATTTAATAAAAAATGTTAATGATAACTAGATATTAATGATAACTAGATATTATACAGAATCTAAATATATATAACTCAAAGGTGACTGACTAACCGACATAGTGATCTATCAACGCACAGCCCAAACCACTGGAGGGGTCGGGCTGAAATTTTGCATGCAGGTAGATGTTATGACGTAGGCATCCACTAAGAAAGGATTTTGATAAATTCTACCCCCAAGGGGATAAAATAGGGGATGAAAATTTGTATGATAAAAAAATAACTATTCCACGCGGACGAAGTCGCGAGCACAGCTAGTTATACATATTTTAATTAAGTATCTCAGAAGATTTCATGTCAATAAAAGAGATGTTGTTGGAATATCCCAATTGAAATTTATCATTTTAAATGGTTTTGAATGTTTTGTTTTCAATTTTCTGGTTTGTGTGTTTAATTAATTATTTGTTGTATTGTATTCCAGTCTTTGATAATTTAAATGTTTTACACACTACACTTTACTGGTAGGACATGCTGATTATTTTTTGTTTTTATGTAACACCTTTTAATGTACCATGTTCTTGCAAATAAACTATTTTATTTTACTATTAATTATTTGTTGGCCACTTTGCATCAGGCAAAGGCTGATTTTCATCAGTCGGCACATAAGCATAAAATTATAGATTCAGGTGAAAAGGATTATAAGCCAATATTATATAAAAAAGTTAAGAAAATATGTCGAAAGAAAGTTGTCTATTTTGTATGTTAGTCATAAAATTAATAGTGTCGGGAAATTTTCAGCCCAGTTATATCGAAATAATATACATTAAAATTAAATAGAGATTGTAGGTAATAATTACCCACACATGTAACGAATCATTAACAACATTTTATATTTTGTCTAGTGTGGAAAATCTCACCTGGACAAATCTCTAAGGCCTCACGGGTCAGGCATAGCCTAGTGTGAAGACCACAAAAAAATATTATGGTTAAATTTATTTTCTGGCAAATAAAGTTTATTATATAATTTCCAAAAAGTAAAACATAATGAAAAACAAGATAGAAACGGGTTCGCGGGTGAGTTTTGCGTTTATCGTTTTTTTTTGTTGCAAATAAGATATAGGTGAAAAGTAGACTGATACTGGTACTTACGTATAATTTCCCTGAGCGTGTCCTTCAGCACTTTGCCCATAGTGTTCTCTGCCTCACTGACCCTAAGCTTGTTGGAGAGTACCGTCAGCAGCGGCGCTACCAGAGTCAGCCCCACCCACTCCCCCCGGGACCACGCCACGCTGCACACCACCATCCCCACCAGGTGGGAACTGGGTGGTTACATAAAATACAATAAATAAATACCATCAAGAGTACCTTTTTTGGTTCCCGCCAACCGCTCATGTTAGGGTATTTTAAATTTTGTATTAGTGTTAAAACTGCATCATTAGATTTATTGAAAATTTATTCTCCTAGCCGGGAATCGAACCGATTGATCTTGAAAAAATAAACTCACTTGTATTATTGAACCAGCTGATAGTGTCGCTTATAAAGATCAAATTCTGGTAAGTAATATCTAGCGGCCAACTATAGGAAAGTGCTCATTTTTAATAAAAATATTTAAATAAAAAGAATCATAACCATTTATCTACTTTACCAACTAAACAAATTGTTTGAAATAAGAAGAGCATTATTTCAAACAATTTGTTTAGTTGGTAAAGTCATCCACATTGAAAACAGACATCAAAACCTTCAAGTGACCTAGTCATGTCTCGGTTTTAGTCTGTGGGTTTACCGGTTTTCAGGAGACATTTGCATTGATTTCTCGTCGAGGTGGTAGTCCTCCTTTAGGGAATAGTTCTTAAAGTATTCTATATATATATTTATTCTACATGTATACCAATAGTAGTTATCCGTGCGAAGCGGGTAGGTATATAAAATAAATGTGAAGAACAGTCAAAAAGGGACAAACGTAGATATTGAACTTTTTAAAACAAATTATTTTATAGGAACACTCCATCCAAATTATCATCAGTTCATCACATATAAAGTCCATGAATGGAAAGCTACTAAAACCTTGCATTTCGAGTCGACTTTAATATTGTCGCAGTTATAGAGATCAACTAAAATGCATGGTGATGATGATGATTATAATTACCCCGAGTAAACCGGTCCACCTTCAGACCCTATGGCGGTCGCCGCATCTGTCATCAAGAGGCATGGTCTTTTGCCCAACACACCACATACTGCGCCTTTGGTCACTGTGTTTAGGAATGCCTGAAATTACCATCACTAAAAATATGGCGGTACCTATTTAGGTAGGTGTAGAGATAGTCTATTCTAAAACTACTATGCGCTCCTCCACGTATCCAGCCAGTAGGTGATGACCAATGACGGTGACCAAATTGTAGCAAAATATTTTATTTTTATTTTATTTTATTTAGGAAAACAAACAATTGCACATAGAAACTTAAATATAAAACGTATTACAATAACATTATGTAGATATGTGTGCAACCCGTTTCGTAATCCACAGATAAGGTATATATAGCAAAATAAGTAAGTCGATCAATTATATAATTTAAAAGCACGTAATAATGAATAGAAAAAAAAAAAAAAAAAAAACAGGTAAATATGAACTAATAAGGACTCGCTCGTTATATAAAAAAAAAGTCAACGTTGAGTTTAAGTAGACAACAGTAATCAATAATCATTTATTTTACCTATAACTTGACTCTTATATCTGTGTCTGGGGCACGAGAAAATGTCTATATCCACCAGCTTTTCATTATAGGAGCGCACCACACGTCTGAGGGGAGCTCGCTCACCGGCGTTTGTGCGGATCGCTCCGGTTAGGAAAAGCCGGTGGGGGCGGGCCTCACGTGGTAATATGTTAGGGATTTTATAAGAAACTTTATGGGTTAGGTGCATGCAGTCAAACCTGTGGTTGCAGATGCCATGTAAGAACATTGCATCCAACAGTTCACGCCTATTCTGAAGAGTTAATAAGGAGTAATTGTTTAATAAATCGTTATATGAGCGACGCGGACGTCGACATATATAATTCATAGTGCGTAAGAATTTACGCTGCACTAGTTCAACCTGATCAACATACTTTACATAAAGAGGGTTCCATACTTGTGCTGCATATTCCAAGTTAGGACGAACCAGGGACTTAAACAAATGGAGATAAGTGGATGGACTTTTAAAGTCCTTACAGGACCTCATGACAAATCCAAACATTTGAAAAGACTTATTGACAATTTTATCTATATGTTGGTCAAAATGAAGTTGAGCATCAAATAAAACACCTAGATCACAAACAGAGGATAGTTTTTTAAGGTCAGTATCATTAAGACGGTAATTAAAATCAACAATATTAGTCTTTTTAGTAAAGGTTACACATTTACATTTTGGAAGGCTAAGGTGGAGTTTATTAACAGCGCAGTAGTCAGAAAGTCTGTTAAGATCTTGTTGAAAAAGGTAAGAATCAAAAGGGTTACAAATGGTAGAAAATATTTTAAGGTCATCAGCATAAAGCAAGAATTTACAGTAATGAAAACATTTATTTATGTCGTTGATAAATAGAATAAATAATAAAGGTCCTAAAATGGAACCCTGTGGTACACCGGAGCTAGC
This sequence comes from Monopis laevigella, assembly GCA_947458855.1. Classification (NCBI taxonomy): domain Eukaryota; kingdom Metazoa; phylum Arthropoda; class Insecta; order Lepidoptera; family Tineidae; genus Monopis; species Monopis laevigella. The sequence goes on from OX381582.1 coordinate 2,866,876, forward strand.
GGTAAACTCAACAGATTCATAACCATTAACGACAACTTTTTGAGTTCTATTCGTAACGTAAGAGATGAACCAACGCAACAAATTACCTCTGATACCATTGTATGCGATTTTCCTTAACAGTATCTCGTGATCCACCTTGTCGAATGCTTTACAGAAATCTGTATAGACTGAGTCGACTTATGAAAGGTTTTCTCTCTTTTACGAATAATCATTTTTGTTGCTAATAAAAATAGACAAAACCTTCCATAACTAAAGTGTTCTTCAAGGACTCAATAAGTTTTTTATGAATACCGGTGTTGGTATGCGTAGTTTTACGTTAGACCAACTCTACCGTCTTAAACAAAAAGATATGAAAAGCTGAATTATTACATTAAAAAGTGCAGGATTCATTACAGTTTTATTATACAGGGTGAATTTGAAAGGGTGTACTTTAGGCTAATATGAGGTTCTGCTGTTCAGATCGAACAACTTTTCCCATGGAACCATGTGTCGCAAATGAAAAAAAATTTTGGCTTCTCCATACAAATTGGTCATTTTAACATTACTAGTTTGTATGGAGAAGGCAATTTTTTTTTTCATTTGCGGCACATGGTTCCATGGGAAAAGTTGTTGGTATTATCAGTAGAACCTCATATTAGCCCAAAGTACATCCTTTCAAAGTCACCCTGTATAACAAGAGCTTGTATAATATATAATAATAAAAATACACTGTATATTTTAATCTTAGATTACTTTGATCATTCTTTTAGACACTTCGGCCATGATAATTTGATTAATCATTCTTTTATAGACATCTCGGCCATCATAATGAAATAAATGAGTAGGTAAGTATTAACAAGGTGCTATACCTACATCACATCCAAACGGAGTTGAAAATACTTCCAGACCCTCGCCTCGGTGTGGTGGAGGTCTCACCAGGTCCAGGAGTTCTGATAGTGGCCGTAAGGTTTTCAGAGCTAAAACACAAATTTAAAGGTCATTTCTGAAAGAAAACCTTTCAGTAAAATTTGCCTTCATCAATATTTAGGGTATTTTCCCTCCAACTACGATCTTTTTTGTTTTCATCCTGTATAACACTTTATCGTCTTAAAGGTCAAGATAATTAAGGGTTTAATACCTATTTTACCTTATTCTTTTTCTAAGTATTGTAACCAGTGATTTTCCATGACTTTCCTTTTACCGATAATACGTTTTTTTTTATTTATTTTGGAACAGACCCTTATCATAAAGACCAAGATAATAGGTCTTTATGATAAAGAAAGTGTCATTTACAAATTGAATTGTCAAAGTTGTTAATATAATAAATAATTAATAAAAAATATAAATATTTAATTAAAAAATGTCGGATGCAAGTTCTTGCCGTCCTCGTCCCTATTATACATACTACGACACACCAGAGGGCTGCGATATTGATAAAAAGGTAAAAACGTTTAGATATACCTACTCCGGACTCCCTCTTCAAATATAGTTTTTCTTCGATCCATATTTCCAGAATTTATTCAAAGATAGAAAATTCCAAGTCTCCCAAAGCATATCTGCGGATCTTTAACCGATGATGAATTCAACGATTGATATAGATACATAAGATTAATTACCTATATAGAAATGTAAAAGTAAACGTTTCAAAGGTAACAGAATTTCGACCTATAACATACGACTAAAAAAATCATTGTAAGTACCTACTCAGGGTGTACAATAGAGGCTAAAGTAAGATCTTGGGTTTCAAATATAGGCTCGGATGTTTTGTTAAATAATGTTTAGAGGTTTTATTAGTAGAACTGATTATGACATAAATTGTAATATAATTTCGAATTCGTTAGATTACTTCCATATTGTTTATGTGGAACTCATGTATAGCCCGTAACTTGGTGCAGGTACATAAAATTATTAGTGAATGTCGTACAATAAACCATTAATAAGATTGTTGTTTCACAGACGTTGGTAACAGCTCGCTACGGTCTCATGGCAGGTCTGGTGATATCGACCTACGATATCCTCATGTACTCCCACGCTCAAACCCTAAGGCACATGTTGAGGAGATATGCGCTCCATACCGTGCCTCTTACGTTGATGGGAGTTACCTTTTCCTTGGTCGCCAACAATATTACAAACTTCAGAGGGAAGAATGATCAGTGGAATTATATCGCTGGTTTGTATGCCATCATTATCATCTGCAGCCCGCTGCGGGATTATTATACATGCCAGTCTTTTCTTTCATTATTTTTCTTTCTTTATGTCCGCCTAGACAGTAGCAGTAACCAGCGGAGAGGCGAATCAAGGGGCAGGAGCGGATTTAGATGTTTTATTATTTTATATTTGCCGTGGGTTCGATTCCCACCCATGGCAAAAAATATTAGTACGTTTTTTCTGTACAGTTTGTCATGGTCTGGGTGTTTATAAAATATAATATGTATTATATCGTTGCTTCTGGTACACATAGTACAAGCCTAGAGCTTAGTTTGTGAACAGAGCAATATGTGTAATTTGTCCTACATATTATTATTATTTTTATTATTAAATAGTGTATATTTTCAGGAATTTATTAATTTTCCTCACAGACATCTGAACGCTGTCTTCTACCAGCGAGCCTGGGGCCCTACCGGGAAGCGATGTGAAATTCCGATCGACACGTCGATCAATCGAAAGCAAAATTTAAATGTATGTGATTTGACGTTTATCGGCGATCGAGTTCTGCCCATAAAAGAAATAATAGTACCATAGACAATATTTCCTATACATTTTTATCCATCGACGAGTCGATCGGTTTGTCGATGAGGCTTCCCGGTAAGGCCCCTGTTGTTAATGCCTGTTAAATAACGGACTCCGTTGATTGTTTCGTTTAGGAGCAGTGGCTAGCGCTCCATTCCTGGGCTGGTACCTCGGTAGTAAACACGCCTGGTTCCTAGGCTCCTTGGGATTCTCAGCTATAGCCTTGGCTAAGAAGTCATCTGTGGATAACTGCTGGGAATTCTTCCCGTCGAAAGTTCCGCACTCTACTATCGGTCTGTTTGTGAGGAAACATGATTACAGTATCTTACCGGACCCTAGAGATGGTAAACATTTTGATCAATTAATTTACATTTAAGGAATGTTGTTCAAATAAAAGGCATAACCTAAAATATGGTTGCCATATTTTCTTAAAAAATATTTAATTACTTACAAAAAAAATAAAAAGGTTATGAATGACGAATACTCTAAAGAATTATATAAATACTTCAAATATATGCGATTACAACCTGCTACTGATCCATGGTCGTATATCGCGGTTTATCCATTGCCAAGCCAAACCTTTGGTAGGCGTTACTGCGATCCAGAGTAACTTTCTTTGACATTTGCTTTATATGTTTTTACTACGATATCAGTTCAGTTCTTTTATTTAGATAAATTTTACACAGTTTATATGATTATACAGGAGGTCCCGAAGTAGAAAAAACCCTGTATCGCGGACCCCAATTCAATTTACATATTATTATATATTTACAAATAATTAACAAACCTTGTTAACAAACGACATATTAATGAATAAAATACACGAAATTGAATACGATATGATATTGAATATAACATTGACACGATATCACATAAACATTGACGATATGATTTTATAACCACCTCCGTGGTCTGTGGTTGCTTTATTGGCGTTCATTCCGGAGATCGTGGTCGAACCCACGACCTCCGGATCCCACTCATGGCAATATCGTTGTTTCTGGTACACATATTACAAGAGTTTAGTTTATTACCAGGACCAATATGTGTAAAATGTCTTACTAATTAAAATAAAATTATTTAAATAATTATTTTCAGCATGCATTTGCGAAGAAGTGAAAGTCGAAGAAGTGCCGCCAATGTGTTAGTGATTTTTAATTTTGTTTTTGTCATTACACTACCTAATTATGATATTAAGAACAAACATGGTACTTTGATTGGAAAATAATTCTATTGTTTTTGTGTTATAGAAATTAAACTGTAATTCATAACGCTAGTTTTTATTATTAGAGAAACAGCCCGCAGCTTTACCAATAGTTTTTGTTTGTTTACTCAGAAGGAGATTTCACGTAAAATCTGTTGAACCGATTTGGATAATTTTTGAGATATAAATCTCTCAAATGAGACTAAAACTTTCCAGGACTCGCTGATTTGAGCTACAATGAACCTACCTAAATGTGTTTTACTTTTAAAATAAACCATCTTCAATATGTATATGTATCATCACGGGTGCCTTACGGCGCCCGAGACCGCCTAGACGGCCCCAGGGTACCCAGCGGAGGGGTTTTAATCCCACCTCGTCGTAGCCAAATGGTATGAGTCTACACCGAACAAGTGGCTAGCTCGTAGCGATGTTTTGAATAGACTCAATAACCCATCTATAAACAGTTTCACAAGTTGGTATAGTGAAACCGGGACCGACAGCTTAACGTGCTCTCCGAGGCACTATAGTGGTGTTGTCAAACAAATGTACATAATTTTTTTAATTAAAAACTCATTGGTACACACCGGGATTCGAACCAGGGACCTAAGTGTTTTTAAGTCCAAGGTCTAACCAACTAGGCAGCGTATATCGACCATCTTCAAAACCATTAAAAAGTAAAAAATAATTAAAATTACACGAATGTTATTAAGTCCTATTATTCTATTGATGAAATCAAAAGCAATTTGAGGATCTACCATGAGCTTTGAGGATCTACCATGAGCTTTGCAATCGTACTAACGCTAATACGTTAAGTCCAATAGGAAACTTTATTTGTCCTGTTTAAAAAAATAAAGTGATCGTATTGGTGGTTCCTCACGTATTAACGTTACGTTAATACGAAGCAAAAGCTCATGGTAGAGCCTCTTATCTCAAAAATGCCAAACTTTCACAAAAAAACTCATTACACACTCACCTCGATTATCACTTTCCAAGTCAATCAAAACGAAAACCGAGAGCAAAGACTTTCCCAAATCTGACTGCTCCTCCAAATTCCCATCCTTATGTCCAATAGTCCAGCTGTAGAGAATATCATCCACGCACCTCTCCAGTACTGGACACTTCCATACGTGGCATATGAACCCAGTCAGCACCCTGATCTGGTAGCTGCTATGGTCTTCCAGGAGCTCGGTGCTGCGGTAACGGCTGAGCAGTTCCAGCTGCTTGGTGTTTGGAGTGCTCTCCGCTTCTGCAGGAGCTTCGCACGTTACGTATATTTCTGGGAGATCATTGTAGAATCCTTCGTGAAGTATTGGTTTGTTTTTTAATCTGTGGATTTTAATACCTTTGTTAAGTATAAACGAGCTCCTGAAAAAGCGATTTTTTTATTCGCTTTCTCAAGTGTTACGAAAAGCCTTTAAGTAAAGTGTTAAGTAGCCTTCGTTTATCATATAAAATTTTAGGTATTACGAATTCACTCGCCCTATAAAACAAAATTTTGGCCTCCTGTGAAATTTCGCATTATTTAGCCGGTATAGTGGAAGTGACCAATGCTCTTAAATAAAAATGTATCAAGGTCACATACCGTGCTCCAATAAAACACACTTTTTAATATTTATCAATATGTTTATTGAACAACTTCCACTTTGTTGGGCTGCTACCTGAAGGTAAACAGCCCGACAAAGTCTATGAATGGGTTGTATCGGTCGCATGCGGTTATGAAATGAGCGGCGATAAAGACGAATTTGTATTATGATCAATTTTAATATCCTCGCAGCTTTATCGTCAAGTGCCCGTTTGCACCCTGAAATGAGGCTACCACCTGGACAATAAATTAATGCAAATCTCTCTGTCAACCCACAGACTAAAACTGGAACATGACTAATACCCGATTTCACCAACTCTAAGGGAGCCCGTAACAATTGTTAATATTGGATAATTAATGAGCTGAGACCGTCATGATATTTCGGTTCCGGGTCACATCTTCGACTACCATACTTCTTAATTTACCTTATTATCTGTCAATGTCTTTGGCGACGACAACATGGATCCATGGGCCAGGCAGGACCCATCGCTTAGAGAAAAAGATACCTGAAGCTTAGAGCTTCACGATCTTCTGGTACTGAGTCACAACTTCCACCGACATACTTCCTTATTGTCCTTTCATACCTGCTGTCTTTGCCCTACTTTAACAAACACGACATGTAACCTTGGGCTAGCCTGGGACTGACGTCTTAGAGAACATGATACTGTTAAGCTGAACCTGAAGCTGATACTGTTAAGATATTTTGGTTATGGGTCACATCTTTCACCAACATACTACTTAATTGACCTTACATACCTGTCAGTCTTCGGCCATGATAACAAATACAACATGGAATCATGGGTCCCATCGCTTAGAAGGCCTGATGCCTAAGGTTGAGACTATTTCGATATGTTGGTCCTGGGTCACTTCTTCCACTGCCATACTTGTTAATTAACCATACATACCTGCCAGTCTTCGGTCTGCTTCAACAAATACAACATGGATTCATGGGTCAAGTCAAGACCCACCGCTTAGAAGACACGATGCCTAAGGCTAAGACTATTTCGATATGTTGATCCTGGGTCACTTCCACTGCCATACTTATTAATTGTCCTTACATACCTATCGATGTCTTTGGCCTGCTTCAACAAAGACAGCATGGATCCATGGGCCAGGACCCATCGTTTGGAGAACATGATGCCTGAAGCTGAGACCGTCACGATGTTCTGGTCTCGGGTTTGGTTGTATGACACTATCACACCTTCCACCGACATTCTTCCTGATGGACAAATAATTATTTAATAGTAGAATACGTGGTATACGTGGTGGCCGAGTTGGTTAGACCTTGGACTTTAATAAAACACTTAGGTCCCTGGTTCGAATCCCGGTGTGTACCAATGAGTTTTTAATTAAAAAAAATATGTACATTTGTTTGACAACACCACTATAGTGCCTCGGAGAGCACGTTAAGCTGTCGGTCCCGGTTTCACTATACCAACTTGTGAAACTGTTTATAGATGGGTTATTGAGTCTATTCAAAACATCGCAACGAGCTAGCCACTTGTTCGGTGTAGACTCATACCATCGGCTACGACGAGGTGGGATTAAAACCCCTCCGCTGGGTACCCTGGGGCCGTCTAGACGGTCTCGGTTATATATCAAATAATCTTATATTTGTTTGTTTTTCATTTAAAGTAAACAAAATTTATACTTTACAACTTTGCCGATTTTCATGCAGTTTTTTGTTTAATAGATGTCAGATGTCAGTTTTGGTCACGCTACTGTATATGTGTATATATTTCAATATCTACACGACGCGGTTTAAATATACAGGGTATTTTAGGAGTTTCGTGAAAAGTTAAAATAGGTAACAAGAAGTGAAAGTGTTAAGAGCAGAAGACGTACACGAAGTTTAACTCTCCCACAGTGTGGGAACAAATAGTTGTTTTTTATTTATAAATAAGTACTTATTTCTAAAAATGTACATAGTAATTTCCTAATTTTTTTCTAAAAATAATGTGCAGAATGACGTGTCATTACGTCAGGGTACGAAAAATAATCATACTATTGACGTAGGACGTCTCTTGATCATCGGCCATACAAAATTATAAGATCAAAAATATTGCCACCACACCATACATTGGTTACCCAGCTATACCGTATTAAATTTTTTAGCATAAAGAACCAGAAATGTACGTGATGCAATTGGATTCAATCTCGCAATTATGTCTGACAATAACGTATATGAAGAGGGAGCGAACAACCCTATTATATATTTGCGATACATAAAACACACCCATGAAATGAAAATAACGAATGTCTGTAATGAGGTTTATTCAGCGGGAGGTCTATAATAACTTCAAGTAGTGTATAAAAGAGTGGCAGACTCTTCTTTCATCAATATCCACTTTCGCGCCTCGAGGCAAACGGGCGCGCTAATTCGCGCCGCCATCATATTTTGTGTTGTTTTGTAAAACAATTGGACTAATCCGGAGACGGGATATTTAAAGGTAAGTAAAATAATTACAAATTAATGTTTTATTTAACAAAATCATGTTTGGTAAATGTATTATTATTTTATATAGTTTTTCATTAATGTTAAAGTTATATAATATATTATGCTATCAACAGTAAAATAAGTTCATGAAAAGTTAAAAAAATTACGCTTGTCTAGTTTCACTCTTCGCCTAGTTTATATTTTATTTTAATGAAGACAGACAACTTTGATGTTTTCTTTTCTTAAAAATTATTTAAAAATAAGCTTTCCTTAAGCTAACAATTCGTTAAGTAGGTATCCTAAAAATAAATACAAAAACATTTTTATGCATTTTTGGGTCATTTTCATATACCCAAATTTGATTCACGGACTACTTTTTTTAAAGAAACTACTACTATTCTGAATTATCATCCTACTGTCTATGCTTAAAATCCCACAGGCTATGTCTGCACCCCCTGTAGATAGTTCGTAATGTTTAGGTACGAGTAGGTACATATTATTATTATATGTTGACCAGGGATTCAATCTATCTTCCTACAAAATTTCATCAAAATCAGTTAATTTTTGACGTGAAAGTGTCAGATACAGAACTGACAGACAGACAGATTCACTATCGCATTTTTATATTATGTATATTAGTATGAACGAGTAGAATGCCCGTACGTTAATTTTAGGTTAATCATTAGGCCTTTTACATGTATATAATTTATGTACCAGGGTAGCCACTTTTTTTCGGATACTTATTTCTCTGACTTTGCCAGCTTCAAAAAGAAAACTATTTGAGATAAAAATTATTAGAAAATAGAAACAATTATTTTTAGCAATATTTTCGGAAAATATAGAACAACAAAATATATTTCATACATACATATCATCACGGGTGCCTTACGGCGCCCGAGATACCGTCCGCTGATTACCATGAGGCCGCCTAGACGGCCTCATGGTAATCAGCGGACGGGTTTTTAATCCCACCTCGTCGTAGCCGATGGTATGAATCTAATAAAAGAAATATATTTCACATTCTTAAAAAATAAGCAAATTTTGAACTTAGATGGAATCGCCCCGCTTAGGTCGCCAGTCGTTTACAGTAGCAAGTTGTGTGGGTAATTTAAATATTTTCCCTGACCTTCTAGCGTTTTCCCTGACATTTCCCTAACTTTTCACGGTTTTCCATGTTTTCCAGAAAGTGGTATTATAAAATTCAATCGCTAACCAATACTCATACACAAATAAATAACCAATACAAGTAAAAAAGTCAATCATATAATGCAAGTAGGAGTAATATACAGGGTGAATTTTTCAAGTGTGCCTTCAAGGCCAAATCCTAAATTACAATGTATAGTGAAAAATGCTCAAAGGAGTCTCGGAGCGGATTTTAATAAAATCCGCTCCGAGACTCCTTTGAGCCTCATAAGACATTAGATTTTTGAAAAATAAATCTAGCCGGGAATGGAACCTGTTGATTTTGAAAAATGAACTCACGTATTATTGTACTAGCTGGCAATGTTGCTTATAAGGATCAAATGGTGGAAAGTAACTTCAAACGGCAAACTAAAGGAAAGTGCTAATTTTTAAGAAAATAAGTTGTGTTTTTAAGCTGAAGTAATAAATTGTTAGACATTATAGCCATAATTGTCAATACATAGATGAATTATTTTAAAAAATATGATGTTTTCCAAGAGGATGGGTTTTGAAGTGCATTATTTTAAACAATTTGATTAGTTGGTAAAGTATGAACATTTTTAAGCGATAGAAAAAGCCAGAGGAAAAAAAAAATCATAAAAATGTTGCCTCCGAATACCATCGGCGAAATGATGACGGGTTAATCCCACCGCTGCCGCTGGGCTGTTTTGGTTTGAGGCCGTTTAAACGGTTGTCGGGAGCCAAAACAGGCACCCGTGATGGTATTTATTTATTATTAAAAATGAACACTTTCCTTCAGTTAGCCGCTTGATATTACTTACCAGAAATTGACTTTTATAAACGATACTATCAGCTGATGGAATTATACAATATTGATGGTTTTTTTTCAAAATCAACAGGTTTGATTCCCAAATAGATTTCGAAAATCTACTCATGCAGTTTTGTTTTTATTAAAATCGACTCCAAGACTCCTTTGGTATTCCTTGTAGTTTAGGATTTTGCCTTAAAAAGGCACACTTGAAAAAATAATACTTTAAATTAACCCATTAGGTTAAAAAACACCAAAAAAACATATAAGTAGGTACTACCTAATATAAGTCGATTTACTTTTTCAGCTCCCTTTGTAAATCGGAGGCAAGCAACGAAAGTTTATGCCAACTTATAAGAACCCTAAAATGTCGTAATGTCGAGATGTCGTACGACAGCTTTTTATTTGCGCCATCTAGTAAGAGAATTAGTAACTAGGCAACTTCTTAATAATAAAATTTACTAATAGATGGCGATAGCTTCGCGTTCAAATATATTGTCAATATACTATTTAGTTTTTTTTATTATTTCATTAATGTAATTGTAATTATTTATATTAGAAAAAAATACTACCTATTTATAATAATAATAATTTAAAATAAATAGAGTCTTATAAACGAAAATTTCACCACATATTTTCAAGTTTCCGTAGTGTAGCGGTTATCACGTGTGCTTCACACGCACAAGGCCCCCGGTTCGATCCCGGGCGGAAACAGTGTTATTTTTTTATTTAAATAAATACATTTCATAATTAGATTTTATTTTAAAACATATTTTTTTATTTTATAAAAAGTGAAATATTTCGCAAAATTATATTAGTTCAGTAAAGTAAAAAAAACAAAAAATCCACATTTACTGATTCAATGCAATGCAAATAAAAAAGAAAAAAAAAATCCTTCGAGCCGGATTTGAACCAGCGACCTATGGATAACTTCGTATAAACCGCTACAGTCCACCGCTCTACCAACTGAGCTATCGAAGGTTGGAAGTCCGTTGCGAATTTAAGATATAGGGTTTATTTACATTTTTGTTTGTTTTGTCAACACAAGACTAAACAATCTTAATCAATAACAATAAATATTAATGTTGATAAGACGATAAATAAATTTTCCAAGATAAATTCATTAAATTGTTACGTTGGAGATAATTGATAAGTGAATATTTTAAGATAATGCGTGTGTACGATTAGGTTGTTATGTTTGCTCAAAATGCTTCAATGTGTCGTACATTGAATGTTTTCCATTATTTCATTATTTTAGTATTATAATAAAATAATCAATGTATTGCGTTTGAAGGCATTTGATAAAAAATAACAACCAAATCGAACGCAGATATTGTATGTATGACTAAATTAGGATGAAGGATCTATTTAGGACTTTTTAAAAGTGTTCTTTATGTATTAAAAATGTCTCCGTTGGATTAATTATTTTTATAACGATAACAGAGACATTCAGAAATACGTAAGTGTTTAAGAATTTATGTCGACCTTAAAAAATGCCGAAGTACCTTATTATTATAATAGATGGCAGATCGATTGAAATTACCGAATTGGGTTTATATTACCTGTGCAATTTTTCAGGAAAAAGAAAGGTATAGAGATATGTAAAATGTGTTCATTTAGTCTAATTTTTTACCCCAACAGATCGCAATTAAAATAAACACACTCGAAAAGGATTCACTAAGATTCCAAACGACAAAGTTCAAAATATTTGGCTTTATGCTCGAAGTAAATTTGGAGGTGACAAGAGTCTGGAGTAGCTTAATTCAATATTATTTAATTTAAATACATCCCATTCATTTTTATAGTCTTGTTTAACTGGTTCCTTATTACGAGACGAAGACAGACTTGGCACATCTGCAGTTTTTGATTAGAATTCTTTACGGCCCATTTCGATAACCAAGTAATTTATTTAATTAATCAGCCAGTTGGCAATAAGTGTTTAACAAATTACGCTGTACATACATAAATTGCATCAGATTGGCACTAGATCTATTGACCTACATCTAAGAACCAGATTTTAATATTAGGTAGGTAAAGCAATTTGTTTGAAAGGACACCGTGCATCTACTACAAGTGAATTATAAATTGAGGAAATGTCCAAAATGAATAAATATCCTTTATAGAACATGTTGCAGCTTAATTGTAAAGTAATCAATGATGTTTTATTTTATTGATGAAAGAATATATTTAATTGAATGATTAAACTAAAACAAGAAATATATAATAAAATGTTAGGTATTGTAAACTGCAATTTGATACATTTTTGAAATAGATCCCAAATCTAAATAAATTGTCGGTGAAAATTTGTTTTTTCTTCTTTTCCACCCTAATTATACAAAAAAAGGTCATATTTAAATCATCTAGATTAGCACTGCATAAATAGATGTGAGTGCTGGGCGATTACGAAGACATGCCGAAATCAATGACATTCTACGAAGGTCTCTCTACCAAAGGTTTATCAAGATTTGATGGTAAGAGACCGGACGGAATAATATTGATTCTTTAAAAGTTGGGCAAAGCCATGGTGTGGGATGCTACATGCGTGAATACCATTGCTTTGTCACATATATAGGGATCGGCATGTCGAGCGGGGTCTGCTCTGTGTCAACCACTGCGGAAGTCACTAAATATAATAAAATAAAAATGTTTATGAATTTTTGGCTTTCTCAGTGGAGACATTTGGAACGCGGAGTCAGGATGCCAAAGAATTATACAAAAATTTAATCCCACTCCTTATTGGAGCTACTGGAGACCCAAGAACTGGCGTGCATTTTAAACAAAAGGTGTCAATACACATATAAAAAGGTAATTCCGTCAGCATCTTGGGGACCATGCCACAGGACCAACTTGAAAATTGTTTCAATTTAATTTAGTTTTTTAGTTTAGAGTAGATACAAATTTATATTTGTTTAATTTAATATAATTTGATTATTTATAAAATATAATATAATAACCATAATAATAAAGAAGTAATACATAGGCAAAAGGCAAAGTTATCTCTAAATAAGTGAAAACGGAGACATAATAATATACCTGTTGATATTGATGAAAAAATCATCGTACTTTATCCTCATAATTAAATAGTCTAAGAAATACAAAATAAGAAAAACTAATTTAGAACCTGTTGCACTATTACTCGTGCAACACTGTGGGGTCCCGACAGCAAAAATGCAGTTCTACCCGATGTAGACGCAGAATACAAACTATTCCTGTTACTCCACAGAGAAAAATGAAATTCTCGAAATTGTAGAAAGCAAAAATAAGGGCAATTTTCCTTTTTATCGTGTCTTCTATAAATTTACTACCGTTATGAAAGTTTATGACCCTGTCTAACTGCTAAGTCATCCATTGTGACGTGTTAACACATGAATGAAAATTGATTACGCCATAGCCCATGACCACTGAGGCCGGATCGACCAAGGCGAATGCGCAGCCTTGTGATTGGTGGAAACCAGTGGTGTGACAGCCACGCCGCCAGCCCTCGAGCTTTTACCTGGGATCTGATTTTACTAAATGAATTGGACATCAAAAGAAAAAAATACACATGTGACACAGTTCTTATCCAACCCATTTAGTAGAATCAGGCTCCTGGAAGATACTGTTTCCATCTTCTATTAGATTTTTTTTTTTTTTATCATTGATATCCTCATGTCCTTATGTCTTTAAATATAATTGTTAACTAAGTTGCTTTGACTCTGTTTAGTTATTGAAAATAAATGTTTGTTAAAGATAAAGACAAGGTTCCTAAATCAAATTTTTATTTGAATAATTTTCAAACGTTTTAAAGGTAATATTAATAATTTTATTAACTATATAAGTATATTTTTTCAAATAGAATTGGCCTAAGCAATGGATCAAAACTTTCTCATACTTGATAATTGGTTGAGTTATTTAGGCTGGAATGATTAGCGGTTGACAAGTACATAGTGTAGCAATACGACTGTTTTACTGAGACGTAGTTTTAACCTGTTTCAACAGGAAAAATGTTAGCAATGCACTTACTTTCAATACATACGGTGTTGTAACATAACTGGATATATTGTGAATATGGTCATATTTTCGAATAATTTCTAAAATTATGAAATTTTCTTTAATAAAATTACTTAGCCACTAATATTAATAGCTAGTAAAGTTTTTAGATCTAAAACTATCCAAGCAATATATTCAATAAGTTTAAGGCACGTGTTTTATAACAAGAACCCAATGAATAAGCCATATTTATCTGATAAATATAACCAATGTGATAATTAAACGCAAATGACTTTAAAACTTTGGACTGTAAATCAGAGAAAGATAATTCATTTATTTTTTAATGATAAGTACCTAATAAATTGGTGATTTGATAATATTTGTGTCAGTAATCAGTATATCCTTTGTCTTTTGCAATCTAAACTGTCCTTGCTCGAATTCGGTCGCGTAATTTGTTATAAATTGTCGTTATGATTCATTATTCAGGTCGTTGCAACCAGTTCAGAGACGACAAGCGGTCTCGTATCTGAGATTTTCTCTTCAACGACTTGTTGAACAAGTTTATTAATAATGCACACTATGGCTACTTCTTAAGTACTTACTGTCTTTTAAATCGATATATTATAATTCCCTTTAGGGTTAATTGTATATTCATTAACATATTTTATTGATTCTTTTAATTCTTTAGATAAGTAGGATAGATTTAAAGTATGTTCTTTTTCTTTAAACTATTTCCATTTAGAAAAAATATCATTGTTTTTCTATGTTTCTGATGGTAACTAATGTACATCGCTAAATAATTTCTGCTTGAAAGTTTATGGCCTTTAAACTGCCCAATTAAATGAATAAGCATGACTTTGTTTGTTGGTCCGGTCTTGTAATTCGCGCACATGCTCTGTGACTAAATATATCCTTCATAAAGTTTGGAATGCTCCTTTTATCGCGTAGATATGTTTAATGGGTTAAGGATTCCGTTGGCCTCTTTGAAGTTTCGAAACCACTTGCACGTTTATCGCTCCCGGACGACAATCGGCAATTTGAAGACTACTAACCGTAACATTACGATAAACCCACGACAATACAACAATAGTCGCTCCTCGACTAATGGACCGCATCCTGTGCGGTGCCAGTCAATGCTAAGATATTGTCCTCTCCGCTCATGCTTCGTGTTTTTTTTACATTTTACGGGATCTTCACGTTTTGTGGCGGTGTTTGATAAGTGTTTGTGATCGTTGTTAGTTATGTATTATTGCCGACATCCTCGCGTGGGCTACCTCGCTCGAGGTGATAATCCTTGTCACCGCCAGGGTTAAGGTAAACGAGGTTCGAGTTAGACGTATCTAATATATAATGGCAATATTCGTGTTATAGTGTAATTATATAAGGATGCAGTGTTTCGTGGAGGAACTTAGTTTTCAAAAATGTTATAGTTCTTGAATAAACGAGTAGTTATTTATTAAAGTTATAGTGCCGGTCATGCCTAAGTTGCGACGACTGGCTCCAAGTGTGAAGAAAAAGCTTGAATCCCTGTGGAAGCAGACGGACAATTCCAGCTACTTGATGCGATAACATTTTAGGTAAGATTCCATGCACTATCTGTTAATATGTCTACTTGTGTCTTATCTGCAGAATACATTTCGAACTAATTACCTACTGGTAGGTAAAGTCTTGCATTGATGTCATTGTCGTCTGTTGTACTAACATTCAAAATGCACATAGAAACTGCTGCAGACGTCATTTTGTTATGTAAGTGTTGGTATAAGATACCTTTGTTACGGACTGTGACCTAAATTTTATGGATTTTGTTTGGCATGATTTGTGTATAATTTAAACAAAGGATTTATTTAGTGACTGATTCATATTTTTTATTCAACTCTATTTATTTGTTTAGCTTCTGATACTGAAGTATATTCTTATTTTGGTACCAGATGAATTAGGTAACCGCTACTTCTAGGTGTTTCTCAACTTTTATTTAATGTCAAAAAGTATTTCGATATGTCTCTAGCAGACTTACGGTAGCAGGCTCACCGTTAACGGATAGTGATCATAGAAACTATCCATAGGTACTTTAGTAGGTGGGATAGTAGCTACCATAGTAACAATAAAAATAAAAAAAGAATACCTACTTGGTATGGCAAATTGCTAAATTCAACTATTCTTAATATGTAGCTACTCATATGGCTACTTTCAGTGTTTGCTTAGAGATTTTTAAAGGACTATTTTTTTTTATCTCACAATTACTATGAAGTACCTACTTAGTTATAATTCATTAATCTTTAATTACTTACAAATAAGCAACCTTACTTAAAATAAAAAATATATACCCTTATTGCTAGGCTAAGAGCCCTTTATTATTACGATAAGTAATATAAAGCAATACTTACTAATAACCACTTGAAATACACTTTTATAAAATTTTGAGGTTAGTTTCAATGTACTATCTTTGAGTTTCAACAAAACACTAATATAACACTCCCGCCACTTCGTGATAAATAAATAAAAAGTTAATATTTATTAAAATGCAATAATCAGAGAAAATAACATATAATATTACATTTCTTGTAATCGAGTTGTTATTATTCTTATCAGCTGTTTTGTTTAGACATTTTATTCATTCTTTGACCGACCGACTCGCCAGTTCATTCGTTCATTGCCACTAGGTTTACACTAATTGGTCCGACACTTTATCAACAGATGGCGCTTATAACATTTTTCCTACAACCAGTATTAAAATTAATTAATCCACCAGGCTAAATCTGAAATTCTGTGATAGTCGGTAAACAAATCTGGGTGTAAATAAAAAAGGAACAAAGAAAACACTAAAAGCTCTCTGGAAAAATGTTAAGAAAAAAATAGTCAAGTTTACGAAAGAATTGCCACGGCAGAAATTGGAACTAATAAAATTTATAAAAATACCACAATCACAGGCTTTTTGGCTCCCGAGCTGACCCAGGGCCGTGTTCGTAAACTAACACTTTAACACTGGGTAATGTCACTACACTACATGCATCTCTTCTTCTCTAAGCATTTTTCAATATTTTTGTCGCACTCTGTTACACTACCCAGTGTTAAAGTGTTACGTTTCCGAACACGGCCCAGGGAGGGATTAACCCGTCCTCATTTGGCCGTATTCAGGGGCAACACCTAACAAGTGGCGAGCTTGTTGTGGTGTTTATGATGGTATAGCCTCGTTGTATAAAGTGGTCACCCGTCCCAGGTCCGGCCTTTTAGTCATATGCTTAACCTTGTTATCAGTTGTGCAGTGACGGGCCGCATAATACAATTGAGAGTAAACAAATTGGCAAAATATTACCTAGTTATAAATATGACCTATATCTAAGGCTCGTATCGTATTTTTTAAAGTTTAGTATAAGAAAAATAATATCAACCCCTGAAATTGGAAAAAAATCGCGAAAAAATCCCTCACATTAAAATAATTTCTATAAAATATCAAGACAGAAAATTGAAAAAAAGAAAACGTCATCGTTTATTTTCTTTTTAAAATAACGGTAGCGGCGCGCGGACGGGCACGGTTTTTACCTTCATGATTTTTTTCAAATCCTTTAAAGTTTAGGGGTAGAAAACAGTTTTGGCCTGAAAGTCGTTTTGCAAAAAAAATGCACAGTTAGTGAGAAATTAACAATTTTACAATACGAATTGTGAACAGAAGGAACCTCTTAAAGGTTCCTTCTGTTCACAATTCGTAGGACCTACTTCAAAATGATGGATGGAAGTCTATTACCGGAAAACCTAAACATTCTTTGTCTATGATTATCCGCAATGATTCTAAGAATAGATAAAAATAAGAATATTTACTTTTATTATTAATTAAATATTAGTTTTAGATATAATAACGTTCGCGAAACAAGAGATAAAGAAGTAGGTAAATTATTACGAATTGCCTACAGAAGGTTTTGTCATATATCAATGTCTAATGTATAAATGTTAGGATAAGTAAAGACGAACAAATATTTGTATAAACGACAATATGAACCCGCCACCATGTGACACAAGAGAAACCTACTTAGGTAATATAGAACAATATATACATATAAATATTAGCGTAAATATAGAATTTATTTGCCAATTAATTAAGTATCAAACTGAACTATTATATAAATATAGTTCTAAAAGTACTCAAAATTTTGAATTTATAGCCTTTACCTTGTACTATTATTTCATCTGTGCCTTTACTGTAAAAACTCTCCGAGGCTCTATCATGGGCTTGCGCATTGTAGAAACGTAACGTATTCATTTACGTATACGTGAGCAACAACCAATAGGGCCGCTTTATTTTTGGTAACAGAGGCTCTACCATGGGTTTGCGCATTGTAGAAACGTAACATATTCATTTACGTATACGTGAGCAACAACCAATAGGATCGCTTTATTCAATCGTGTTACCAAAAATAAAGCGATCTTATTGGTTGTTGCTCACGTATACGTAAATGAATACGTTACGTTTCTACAATGCGCAAACCCATGGTAGAGCCTCTGGACTCAATAAAATTTGGTTTAAGTTGGGATTTTTTTTATTAGAAAAGTCGGGCCGTCGTGCTAGAGCTTTCATCAAGCAAAAAATCTCCAGGATCGGGTTGTTTGTCAATTTTAACGTTCGTAGCTTTATCTTTATTTTTCACACGGGAATAACAACGGACAACGTTACTGTTATAGTATTAGCCTATTTTCCCAATAACCAAAAACTTCTGCCTTGGACCAAGAGTCGGTCGTCTTGACAATTTATACCTAGTACTGCTGACTACAATCACCAACAAAAAAGTAAATAAATAAATGTTATTTTTTTTGTCGGGGTTTTTATTTAATTTTTAGTTGTTGCTCGAAGATGTTTAGCTTAGGTAAAATTGTTTTTAATGATCATTGATAAGTAGGTAGTTTTAATTTAATACGGTTCGAGTGTCATAAATTAACATTACGTACATTATACATTAAATGCTCAATCATTTAATTCAGGTGAGCTTAAATGAATTTAGGGCGAAAATTAAATGAAAATGTTTATCTTCATTTGCTTTAAAATTTTGTAACAATGTTTATAATCAACTTCTTTAGGAAAATATAGGCTCTAGCTAAGGCTCTACCATGGGTTTTTGCTGCTTCGTAGCAACGTAACGTTAAAACGTGAGGAAACACTAATAGGATCGCTTTATTCAATCCAGTTAGCAAAAATAAAGCATTACGTTGCTACAAAGCAAAATCCCATGGTAGACTTTGGACTAATATGAGCTTCTTCTGTTCAAATCGAACACTTTTTCCATGGAACCATGTGTCGCAAACGAAAAAAAAATCCCTTCTCTATACAAACTAGTATCTAATGTTGAATGGGGTCTAGGTATGGGCGCCGGACCAGCGGCGCGGCGCGGCGTGCGTATTGTGAATACGTGTTGTGTGTGATCGTTTTTTCGTAATATTAACTACTGGTAGAAATGACTGGGCTATTAAAAACCAAAGTGAGCAAACTCTCTGTTACTACATTTTATAACGCTAAAACTCGAAGTAGTTTTGTTGGAAGTATTTCTGAAACTTGATCGTCGCTGATGGCAACAAAAATAAAATGATTAATTCTGATCAAGTTTATAGTTTAGCATGTCTGAATGCTGTGAAAAAATAAAGCGAAGGCGTAACTTTTTACATTTTAGATACTCTAAGTAGATTAAATGAAGTTTTTGTTTATACAAACTGAAAACTCCACGCCGCCGGCGCCCCGCCGCCGCCGACCTAAAGTCTTCAGAACGCCGCCACCGCCGCCATTTTCACAGACGGCGCCCACGTCTAATGGGGTCGCAATTTTTTTTTCTTTTCGTTCCATGAGAAAAGTTGTACGATTTGATCAGCAGAGTTTCATATTAGCCCAAAGTACAACCTTTCAAATTCACCCTGTATAGTTTGAGCTGAAATGATAGGAACAACCTATAGGTATTACCAGTTTAACTAAGTTTAAGAACTATAACGATTTACTTACCTAGTAATTTTCCTTTGCCACCGAATTAATTTAGCTCACCATGTGTGTATAGTTAAAAGTAATTGTAAATTTCCTTTAATTATTTTCAATAATAATCATCATGAATATGCACTTTATCCGCAGATATAATTGCGTGCGTTTAATTGCAGGCGAGTGTAGAGTTAGCAGGGGAACATTTTCATGGAATCATTGACAAAACAACGTCATAGGAAAACCCCATGGAAAACTAAGTATATCTCTACCGACAACCTTCTGACTCAACCTTGTAACACGTCACAACACAATTTTACGGGACTGGCGGAAAAATATTTTTTATTTTTATGATAACAGAGTTGCCTTTGACTTTATTAAATTCTAGCATTGATGAGGTCGAATGGAGAATATGGCGTTATTCATAAAACTTAATGAGTCCTTCAAGAACACTTTAGTTATAGAAGGTATACATATTATTTTTTTAGGCGGTTTAGGCCTAAGGGCGGCTCCCTAAAATTCTTTATCCTTAGTATATTTAGCAGACACTTTTTTTATTGTATATTTTTTATCAAGCCTACGTACGTATAAAAAAGTAAACATAAAGCACGTTCCACAGTTAACGACATTATTACTCAGCTGGACCCTAAACGGTCATCGCAGCGAAAGCAAAAAAATGTTCTCAATTCCAATGATTTTTTGTAACAATTTAAGTGCTAACTCGTTGCGTCATCGTCTGAGGCTGCTTGGACTTCGGAAACCGACAATCGTTCTTCCTTGAATTAAAAAAAAAACTGTCTGGATCGTTTTGGAAGTACATATATTATGGAAGTGCTCTAAGGCCTAAATTTTTATAAGAATAAGAACCAAAACAAAAAGTGATTACAGAAATTATTATAACCGATCAGAACAACAAAATATAGCAAACATGTTTCAAGACATTTTGATCGAAAATGAAACGAAACAAAAGGAAGCTGTTATATATGTATTTCTTTTCTGTTTCCTCACCTATGTATAAACTCTGATTTATACATAATGTCGTTAACTGTGGCTTACCAAAGAGCCCAAACTACAATCGAATCACCGCGTCGATCGATAAAAATGTATAGAAATTTTACTCTATGGGCAGATCCTGATAATACGAGATACGTCAACTCCCATAAATTTGGTTTTCGATGGGTATTTCGATTCGATTATCGATTGGCTCTTGGGTAACCCCCCAGTGCAAGAATTATACAGTTTGGTGATTTCTACTTCTAAGTTCTAAGGGCTCTTCCCTATTATTTATACTGTCGATCATGATCGGTATCGGTACGTCATTGGTCAATTAGCGTTTAAGGTCCCCATCCGACATTGATGGCCAGCGAAATTATGGGATCCGTTAGCTTGTGGTATGAGTGGCCATGGAATCCTGGACCTGCCGCGCCGGTGACTTAGTGATTTAGTTGTTCATTTTTTGCTATCCAAATATTTGAAGAGTAAATCATACTTTTTCGTTTCGTTGATTGATTCAAAAATTATTACGATATTCGTATTTGACCGCCTTCGTAGACTAGTGGTTTCACCTTTGGCGTTGTATCCGTTGGGTTCGATTCCCACCCATAAATTAGCATTTTGTACTTTTATTTTGACGGTTCTGGTTGTTTATAAAATTTAATATGTATTAGTATCGTTTATTCTAGAACACATAGTACAAGCCTAAAGCTTAGTTTGTGACCGCAGAAATATGTGAAAATTTATTAGTCCTACTTTCTAAGATATAAAATTCTCGTGTCACGTAGTTTGTAATCAAACTCCTCCGAAACGGTTCGACCGATTTTTATGTTTTTATTTTGTATATTTAATAGGTTTGAGAATAGGTCCTAAACTATTTTTAATATTTTATACTTACAATTTTTTTTATTCATATTTGGAATTTAAAAAAAATATTTTTATCTTTTATTAAACATACAAATTTGTACATAACAGAACTTAATTATAATAGTATTAAATTAAAAATATCGCTGAGGTCCTCCGATGATGCAGCAGAAAATATCGCTGAGGTCCTCCGATGATGCAACAGAAAATATCG
Source organism: Monopis laevigella (assembly GCA_947458855.1). NCBI lineage: Eukaryota > Metazoa > Arthropoda > Insecta > Lepidoptera > Tineidae > Monopis > Monopis laevigella. The sequence continues at coordinate 2,888,743 of OX381582.1, forward strand.
CTGAGGTCCTCCGATGATGCAGCAGAAAATATCGCTGAGGTCCTCCGATGATGCAGCAGAAAATATCGCTGAGGTCCTCCGATGATGCAGCAGAAAATGTTCCTAAAATGCTTGCGGCATTTCCGCGTTGAATTTCCAAAGAAACTTTTTGTATAAAAAACGCTCTGGCTCGATTAAGGATTATATGTATTAAAAAATACATATAATCCTTAAATTTTTACCCTTCTACTACCAACCCCCATTTTTAAATTGCAATATAAGTAGTAGGTACTGTAAGAACCTTCAAATCTCAGTGGTCGATAACCGATCAGTTTTTTCTAAAATTATATTTTTATTTACTCATATCTATATTTCTGTTATTTACTGAAGATCTAACCTTGTTTTTTTTCTTAATAAATTGATACTTCTTTTAAAAAATATATACCTGCTATATAAATATATATCTTCTCTAATAAAAATATTTTTTTGTACTATGTGCGTTCCGAAACCAATGATAAATTTTCATGAAACTCAAAAATTCCACGTATGGAAAAGTTATGAATTTGGGTTAAAAAATCTCCATATAAAAAAGTGAATGTGTAGTACCTACAGTGAGACAGAACATTTTATTCATTAGTACACCCGTGCAAAGCCAGGACGGGCAGCTAGTATTATTATATTATTGGCAATTATCTTCAGTCGAAATATATTTATCGCCTGTCGTCATGTTCTGGTTCACTCGTTTGAGGCTCTAAAGGACTTGTATCCAGAGCCGTTAAATAAAAAAAATAAAAAAAGAGATTCGTTTGGGGATGGAGACATGGAACTTAATAAAATATGGAACTAATGTGCCTTAAATGGCCTATAAAGCAAAATGTCAAACGATTTGGTTGCCGCTTTATTCTGTTCTCACTTTAACCAATCAACGCTCACGGATTCCTTGTTCCTAATTTTTTTTTATTTGTATGGCGGCGGCCACCTTCTGTTCTCCAAACTGGGGAAGCGATTTAAGGGCCATGGGCACCTCCCTATTATATCTCCAAGGATGGAGATCATTCTTTTTTTTCTGTATATTGACAGTAGTACCAAAACTTTTAGTAAATATTCAGGCAGCTTCTACCTACAGTTAACCAACCACTTAGTCGGTTTTTTTTCAATGAATTGGTATTTCATGTGTCGTAGAGTAGGTAGAGGTATACCAATAAATATTTATACAGGAGGCGGGTAGCACAGTGTTATTTCATCATTATAGTTTATGAGTAAATATTAGTTGATCTAATGTTTGTATAAGTGTTACTATGGAGTTAATAGTAATTTCCATGAAAAAATTTAAATTATAAAAAAAAAAAAAAAAAACTTATTGTTAGAATAAGCGATCACTCCTATTCCGCGAATAAAGATCATTCACCATTAGAATGAATAAAATTTATAATAAGCTTTTTAGTTTTTAATGATATATATTCAATACATTTATTCATTACAATATTATTATAATTAGGTATAATACCTAAAACTAAATTTATTTTTCTATGTCCCAGCTACTCCTTAATTAATCTCTTTTCTGTCAAATATAAGTTTTTTTAGTATTGAGGGTGTACAAGCGGTACATGAGTTAGCACCTGCACCTGCAATGTCAGGTGGTGAAACAACGGGCGGCAGCGCGCTTTGGGGTACTAGAACTTTGCTGTGCAAGAGTTTAGTCATGGCTAAAAATTTATTTACTGCTTAATTATTATATAATTCAAGGAAAAAAAGATCTCAAATTAATGGAACGGAGGAAATCAGCGGTCGCTCAAAAAGCAGATATGGAACGCGCGCGACTATGCGGTGTGCGTAGGGATATATCATTTTCTATTTTTGTTTATGCACAATAAACAAAGTTCACTTGTTCCACCACCTGACCTTGCCGATGGGTGCTGAATCATGTACACCCTTAATACTAAATCATATTGAATTCTGGGCGATGACAAAGCTCTTGTCGATTAGTCTCTGAGCAAAGTAGGCTCCAGCTCTAGAGTCACCTGACGCAACAACCAGTCTCACCGACAGATCCCGCACGAATTCCTTGGTATCGGAAGACCATGGACCTATTGTCTCAAAAGCCAATGCCAAAAATTCATAATCATTACTGAAAATTGAATATTTTCTATGTTTGAGAGTTTGGGCATTCTCCGCAGCAACACCGGCTGTAAGGGCATTGCCCTGGACATGCGATGCCGCTAGTGTATCAACACAAGTAGCGTGCCAAAATGCGTCCTAAGCGCCACGGCACAAGTGTAGCACCATCCGGTCTCTTGCCATCGTCTCTAACCATACCACATGGTTCCAGTGTAGCTGGAACCAAGACGGTGGCAAGAGTCCAGCGGACCAGAGGCTCTACCATGGGTTTGCGCATTGTAGCAATGTAACGTATTTGTATACGTGAGCAACAACCAATAGGGCCGCTTTATTTTTGGTAACAGGATTGAATAAAGCAATCCTATTGGTTGTTGCTCACGTATACGTATACGTTACGTTGCTACAATGCGCAAACCCATGGTCGAGCCTCAGATCGTTGATTGTTCCGTGGCGGTAACAGCGGCCGGCGATTTTGGAGCAGTAGAGACCTTGTGGCGTGTTTCTTAATCTAAGTAACTAGCCATCACGTATGTAATATACCTACTAAGTATAAAATTTTACATGGTCCAATTTCATTAATTAAAACGGTTTTTGAAATACTTAACAGAGGTTCACTGCAATCATTCTGTCAGTCAAATTTTGTAAACCTCATAACGGGGTTTTCAAATAAAAAATCTAATTACAAATTTGACTAGGTCAACCGCCGCCACCTACATAGGTAGGTAAGTGCGATTACTCATGTAAGTAGGTATAAAATGAAAAAAATATATAGAAAAAACATCTTGACACACATTTGAAACGTATTCTAAAAATACCTATATATATTATGCTTTATACACATAAATGATTTATTTTCCTACTGATATTTCTGAAAACTTTATCAACCACTAATAATTTTAAAATACTATGAAAAATAATTTAGAATACCTACCTACATGCATTTTATATTTGTACCTTTAGTAATTAGGGGACTTTTAGGCGATGAAGATTTTTTAATTATTATTTCCGAAAATAATATATCTTTTTATTATTGGCGAGGTGCCCGTTTGAGATCCGCATTTTATTAGAGCCGGAATAGTGGGAGCGACCAAAGCTTTTTAATAATGTATTTATCGATGCCTCGTGTAGAGTATACTGTTTACTTACCATGAGATGGATACAAAGTTACATCACGCCGAGCTCCATAATTTAAAAAAAAAACAAATCAAAACAACATTAAAATTAGTGCCAATTATTGAGTTACCTATATCCTTACTAAAAGCAATAAGCCTGATTTGAGGATCTAAATTTACCTTTTTATTTTATCTGGAAAGTAAATTTAGATTTATTTATTTATTTATCTTCACACCTTACAGGTAGGAAGAGATAACCGAGAGCCACTTGTCCCTATCCCTACATACTCTTTTCGCCTCGTCCACAGTTATAACTCTTCTCATACATGCTCGCCGATTTAGGAGACTTTTAATAGCACCGTCTTTATTATTATCTAGATTTTATATTTTATTTTATCGGGAAAGTAAATTTTTTAGCGCTAGGGTTATAATTGTAACGCACGAAAACCTCACACCGAAAAATTTGTTTCAATTTAACATTTCTTCGGCTTTGCTATTTTTCCTTAAAATTTTGACACGTAATACCTAATATACCTAAGTAGTATTAGTTTAGTTAACGTCACTATTCGTTACATCACAGATAACGGCGATAACGCTGACGTTATCTCAGATTAACACTTTCGTTACCCGAGACGGCTATTAAATATTTGACTTTATCTCCTACGTCACTGGGTCTATATTTAATTTTTCTTAGAGTAATCTTATCACACATTGTAACGGAATTAACGAAAGGCGCGGGCGCTTTGATTTGACGCGTTTTGTTTTTGCTGAAAACAAATATTTATTAAGGTTTTTGTCTGTTTAGGTACATTGTACTTGTCTTTTATAAGTACCTATTTATTTATTTATGTAAATACTTATTTATACAAATTACCTTATTACTAGTTAAATAATACTTAATTTTTTAGTAATAGAAGCATGACATGGTGTAAATCAATGTGCGCAAACACTTTGGAATATGAAATTTATACAGTAGGTACCTTCCTTTTGTATTGTATGGCCCACTAAGAAATAATTTTACAAAATGTAATCCCAAGAGGTTTGAACAGAAGGGAAGATTTTTCAGGGAATGTATAATATCTACGAGTAATTAATCATTAATTGCCTTCCAAGATCGGCCGTCGCAACTTTTATCTGTTTGAACGGGCAACTATTGCCCGTTTCTAAGATGGTTCCGACAGGATAGTACCTATTTATTTGAGCAGAGATGGTAGTGAATTTAAGTGGTAGTAAACACAGTTATGGGGACAGAGGCGTAGCTACCTAGGGGCTAAGCGGGGCAGTGCCCCGGGGCCCTCACGTACGGGGGGCCCCCTCAAATCCTTACAAGAAAATCTGCATAGAACTGAACTTATGAAAATTTCTCCTATTTTAAAAATAAATATGACAGGTTGCATGCCGACTTTAATCATGGCAACTCAGTTGAGAGATATTCGAAAGTTATACCTAGGGAATTCCCCTAAATTCTTTCTGTCGGTTGGCAGTGTTATCAATTTGATAAAATCTAACCAGTTTAGATAGCCGTGGGACCCATTTTGATTCGCCCCAGGGCCCTTGGTTACCTAGCTACGCCACTGGATGGGGAGAGTTGAATCGGAAAGGTTCAACCTTCCTTTGCGTCAGGTCCGCAATTACTGCGCTCACCGGTCTCCCAGCTACGCCATGAACCTGGTACGGAAACCCATGGAACGCCCAGGGACAATGATCTCCCTCTTAAAAATTGAGATACGTACCTAGTTACTCTAGGTAGGTTTTTTTACCAGAAACCTGTTTCGTTTATAAATAAAAAAAAACAACTTAGGGTGAGTTGCACCAAAGTGTCCGTTAAAGTAATCGTAACGATTAAAGTTAAAAATGGAGTCGAATGTACTCTGAAATCATATCATTTGACTTTCAAAATAAAACTGGTAAACATTTACAGAGAGTTTATTTTGGTGCAACTCAGCCTTACCTTAGTTACCTACCTACGCGTTTGGCTAATGTTTTATATTATTTTTAATTAATCACATATTACTTTTACTTTGCGGTTGGGATTTTTCGAAGTATAGGGAATTCCCAACTGTTTCCTTAACATGGATTTTGGTGACCGACAGACCGTACAATAACTCTACCATTAGGGTTAGCATTTATTATTATTAGTGTACTTATTAAAAATATATATAAATCCTTGCTTATTTCATGACACAGTTTCATATTACCGGGTTTCAGGAGACTACTGCACCGATTTCTTGTCATAGTGCAAAGGTTACGAAACGGGCAGTCATTTGAAAAATAAAACAAGGAGTAGACGTAAGAAGGCAAATTCATCTATGTCGCGTCTTTTTTAAAACCTATCTGATAAAGTAACCCTGTCTCAATTAAACGACAATTAGGATGATATAAAATCACATGCCAAAAAATCTACAATTATGGCGAAAACAATACCTATTCTTGAATCAAAAAAAAATCTTGAATTAAGTAATATTTGCCACCTACTTACTTAATAAACATAATTGGTTATATTTTTTAATTACCTACACATGCACACCGATTTCGGACTACCCAGTTTGGTCATGTCACGGTCCCTGCGACATATATATAGTAATAATAATACGTAGGACAAATTACACATATTGCTCTGGTCACAAACTAAGCTCTAGGCTTGTATGTGTACCAGAAGCAACGATATATTACATATTATATTTTACAAACACCCAGACCATGACAAACTGTACAGAAAAAAAAACACGACCTCCGGATACAACGCCAAAGACGCAACCACTAGTCTACGGAGGCTGTATGATATACCTACCTTAACTTCACTACATCTAATTCAGTACATTCGTCATTCTTTTATCAATCTCTAATAAAGCATTTATAGTGAAAGAATAATAATAATATGAAGGATATTACACACATATTGCCCTGGGCTAAGCTATAGGCTTGACCTATGTGTACCGGAAACAATTATATTTTACAAACACCCATACCATGACTTGTCAGTTTATTTGATAAACTAATATTTTTTTTGCCTTTGGTGGGAATCGAACTTACGACCTCCGCATAAAACGTCTAAGACGCAGTCGCAACCACTAATCTCTTTTACATGGCCTAACCAGTGGAGAATGCCCTTTCTCATTTTCATACGGTCTTTCAGTCCGGTTCATTGAAATGAAATGAAATGAAATGATTTATTTGCTTCGTAAAGGTAGATGTTAGTAAGGTAATACATGTTCATCAGAAACTACCAAGACAACCTGGCATGCAAATATGTGGTAGGTACAAAATACTTGATTATTATTATTATTTTGTCAATCATCAAAAATATTATACAAATCAAACAACACATAATCAATAAAAGAAATAACCAACTATCATAAAATAGTGAACAAATAAACAAAATAATCTACATATTAATTTGTGTCATTTCAGACCGTTTTAACACCTACACCACATTATGTTCATGTCCTTAATCTGTCAAACCCAAGTCTGATTTTAATGTTATAAATATAATAGTCAAAGATAAAAATGCAATGAAAAAAATCAAATAGGCGGGACTCGAACCCATGAACCTAGCTTTCGCGGCATGGCGCTCAACCGCTGAGCCGACCAGGTTCCAGACATTGTTATCTTACAAAAAAACTATATAAGATTATCCTAATAAGGAATTTATAAAAAAATGCATAAATATAAAATGCTGAAAGAAACAAAAATAAAAAAAGTGCGAGATGCCGGTTGGAGGAATCCCTGTACACGCTGGCAGTACACATAGGTGATAGGGAGCTGAACGCATATGCCACCTATAATCCACCGCAGGTGAAGCTAGATACCAAGGAATCCTGAACAGGAGGTTCTCAATGATCTCGACTCTGACTTACCCAGTCTTAGTCACCCTACCAGCCATCCTAACAAATGTTTTCCTCCCAGCGCAACGTAAACGCGTGGACTGGGTGTGCAAAGTTACTCGACGAACACACAACGTCCTTCCCTATCTCGACGCCGCCGTCGGACGTGGATATGCTCTCGACCGAACTGACTGTGCAGTCCCGCAAGTCTCTAGAGAGGGCCTCCACAGAGGCGCCTCCTCAAAGGGGCTTACCACCCCTTCCCCAGAAAGAAAATTAGGGACTTACTGAAAAGTAAGAGGGACATGCGGAAACTGTGGCGGCGTACCCGCTGCCCGTCGGTGAAGACCGACCTCGCGCTCGCGGCTCGGGTGAGGAAGGCCCTCGATGAGCTCTAGGCGGACCGGTGGCAAAATTTTTGAAAACAAATATACCACGTCGAGTAATTAGGGTCATAGCCCCCTTCTTGGAGGGCCGTAGCTACCACGTATCTATAGGAGGTCTTTGTTTAAATACATACCCCGCCCTGTACTACTGTTACGCCGACGACATTCCGCTGGCCGAAAGAAACATCGATCTAGCTCTGTGTGCAGCGTCAGCTCGACCTCCTTCCCGAATGGCCGACAGAATGGCGCCTTCGAGTTAATGTCAAAAAGACGCAGGCAATCCTCATTCGTAAACAGGACCGGGGAATGGCTACTAAGCCTCACCCTCCCCCGCTCCAGCCCAGCTCTGTGGACAGGCTGTAGACTGGTCTCGCACAGTGATGTGTCTTGACTCCAAATTTACCATGAAACCGCATATTAAAATGCAAAGATGCGGTCGCGCGTTGTCGGCTGCGTTTAGTACTTTCATCCAGACTTCCATTAGAAACAAATTTCGCCATCTATAAAATATACATCAGGCCCAACCTTACATATGCGGCTTCTGGTTGGTATGCTCTGTGTAAAAATGAAAGTCGGGACCAAATACAGGCCTAACAGAACAGAACCCTGCGCAAATGATGACTTAGAGCGCAGGAAGTCAGTTCAATTTAACAATTCGGTACGTTCAGTACACTACTAAGGCTTGGTCCTGGGTCCCCTGAAACTATAAAAATATACCACGTCCCATGTGGTATATTTGTTTTCAAAATTTTAAACAGAAGCCCGCTGTGCCAGACCCTGTCAAATGCCTTTTCATGTCAAGGAGCACTGCGCAGGTGAAGCGACATCCATTGGATGTCTCAGTCATCCTGTGCAGAATTCTCGTTAACTGGAGATTCTAAATTAGTAACCGGGGATTCGGTCTCGGGCAGCGCCGCGCGGAAGCCGGCATCCACTGCGCGCACTAACTCTGCGACATGTTCGTTGGACTAAGGATGGAATTGTCCTTCTAGGCAAAAAGAAAAAGATTCGGGTGCGGTCTCCAGTTCGAATCTTTGGAGATACGTAGCTGTCGAGGAGGGGATGGACCGCAGGTTTGGCACCTGACATCGAGGCGCACAATCGGTGGACCCCATAGGTAGCGTCCTAGATCCGTGCTGGTGCCGGTCCGCGTAGAGCTCATCGAGGGCCTTCCTCAACCGAGCCGCGAACGCGTTTAGGTCGGTCTTAACCGACGGGCAGCGGGTACGCTGCCACAGTTTCGACATCGACGCGCACAATCGGTGGACCCCTTTATTGTAGATTTTTTTGTGTGTATCTAGAGGAATGCTTACAATTTTGCATGCTAAATATGGTAACAAGGTTACTCAGATTTGATATTAAACTTTTATGCTTACTAAGAGAGCTACAGTTTAGGTAAGGTGGCTGAGGTAAGCCTTTGCTAAATAATATTTAAGCTTATCTGGATATGTTATCGGTGGATTTTAATTTCGATGGATAGGATCTTTCATTTCGGTGGCCATTTATTTCATTTCGGTGAACGACTGTTTCATTTCGATGGCATCAAAATTCTAAACACGTATATCTCATAAGTTTATTAAGATATTATCACCACAGTAAATAGGAGCATCAACAAATGATAGCTTAAATTTGGAAAAACTTAATAATAAGAATTTCCACCGAAATGAAAGAAAAAAAACGACGTTTTGAAATTCACCCGTATGTTTATGTATTACATTTATTATATTATATACAGTATTTAAGTAGTTTAAGTATTGTTATGCATCATTGTTAAAATTATATCTATATAAGAAGGACGTTGTGTGGTCGTCGAGTAACTTTGCACACTTTTCCCAGTCCACGCGTTTACGTTGCGCTGGGAGGGAAGCCTTTGTTAGGATGGCTGGTAAGGTGACAAAGACTGGGTAGTGGGTGGTCAGACTCGAGGTCATTGAGAACCTCCTATTCAGGATTCCTTGGTAGATAGCTTCACCTGCGGTGGATTATAGGTGGCATATACGTGCAGCTCCCTTTCACCTATATGTACTACCACGCCCAGCGTGTACAGGGATTGGAATGAGAGGATCAGTAGGGGTTGGTGGATAACGTCCTTTCGAATACCGTTATTGAATGATCACCTCCACAGTTGGTGCAACTAGGAGCGTCCTCGCGTGGGCGAAGGCACTCCTTGACCGGACGCGCCTCGCCGCATCTGACACAGGCTTGGGACCGTGTCCCTAGCCCGGGCGGTGGCGTTGTGCGAGAAGTGCCGAATTACTGGCACCTGTGGCATTACGCAGGGCCCTTCTTCCCCCGCCAAGCTTCGATTTTAATTCATACCCATGAGCACGGTTTCATTGAATAAGGCCGGAGTTAAATCTTGGGTTCGTCTCAGCTGGCCGAAGAAAATGCAACAGAGCGTCCTGCTCGGGTCTAAATTCGTTTAACGAGTTCAGCCTCATAGCCGAGCTTCTGCAGTGCTGCAATGATATCCGCGTCCTAAAGTGAAAAGCCCAGTTGGGCACCACGAATGGGGGGAATCGCGGTTGGTATCCCGTTTTACACCCGGGGGGGGCACAGAGGTAACCGCCTCGCCGGCGCGCTTTGAGCCTATGGCCGCGGCATAGGAGACGGTAGTGATGATAAAAAAGTGGGCGGGGCGACAATATTTTTGGCTACCGCGCGAATCATTACCTAAATGGGAACCATTTATTTCCAAAAAAATACAATTTCCAAATTACATGTGTACAGTTTAAACTTTGTCTAACATATTATTACACAAAAAAATATACAAACATAATATACATAATAATAATATTAAGTCTAACACACGAGAATAAAGTCTATAAAATACGAAGTTAATACAGGAAAATAATTAAGCCTAATAGATTTTATTCAGTCATCGTATTAAAACCTTATAGCTAACTTAATTATCGGCTGTCCCGTACAGATTTGAGTTGGTAACAAAATAATAAACTATATTAGAAAGAAATTTAAGTGATGATTTTTATTTTAAATAAAAAAGCATACTTTGCAATTAATTACACCAACACTCAAATGTTTTAAATGTAAACAAACAGAACCCCAAAGTGCGAAAAAAATATCGTACTTAACAGTCTTTTTATTTAAAGCGTGAGAACCAAATAAACCAAAATTTTGTTTACATGTTTATGCAAATTAGACCGCAAATATTAAGACCTGATATTTCCCAAAAAATCATTAGTTCCACGACCGAGGTTTTCGAGTTTGGGTTCTATTTATAAATCTAAAAAAAAATATAGGTAAATAGGTACCGGTTTACATTATCAAAATAGTAGTTTGGTTTACAATTTGTAGTTATATTAGTAGTATTTTTTGTGAGTATGAATCATTGAAGTTTATAAATAATAGTTGTGTCTTTTTACGCTCTGACAGAGTTGGGATAATAGTGAAAATTCTGTTACACTCTGTATGCTGATTATCTTTAGGGACTTTAGGGATAATAATTTAGAGAATGGGAAAAGAGAGTCATTTTCCTAACTGTGTTATATTTTAGGAATGACAGATGTTACATCAGTGAAACTTTGTATGTAGACTCTACTTATAAAATTGTTGGACACAAATTTGAATAGGGGAAAATGGGGCAAAAATTATTTCTGTTTTTTTTTCTTATATCCAGGAACCATGAAACGTTGTATGTATAGGTACTCTTATTATAAACCTAAGGGTGACGTTTTTTACTGTTTTCCGAAATTTCAGTGATGGAGGTGGGGAACATAAAAAGTAAGGAGTATTTTTCATAGTTTAACGAGAATAATGATAATTTCTATGAAGATTTTTTATAAAACTAATAGACACAAGTGTTTTTATTATTATTGAAACTAGTGTCGAATTAAGAAGGGGATGGAAATATAATTTGTTAGGAATTTTTCATAATATAATGAGAATATAGAAAATTAATAGGTACAGAGACTTTTAAACGAATAATAGACAAGTGTTTTTTTTTATCAATATTTGGCAATAAAATATGTGTCAAATAGTCTGGTTAAAGTTTAACAAAGTGCCAAATCTATATACCCACATCGATGGCCAAATTTCTCTAATCATTTGAATTTACAATGTAGTGGGTACATCAGCACTTAGATATCATTCATTTTATTTGATAAACCGGTTTTATATCTATTTAATACATAAAATTACATAAGGCATTAGAAATTATATAAACAAGATGACGTAGCTTCTCACGTAGATTCTATGCGAAATATTTGACTCTATCTTATCTTTTATTGCTCTTAACATATACTATGTTAAAGCTGTTATACTATATTCTAGTCTATGGAGGCTAAAATATGTTAAATATTTTCAGTGATGACAAATAGTCCTTGCCAATAAAATTTACAGTAGAAAAATATTTTATAAATTAAATAATATGGGCATAATTTGACAGCCTCCGTAGATTAGTGGTTGCGCCTTTGACGTTAAATCTGGAAGTCGTGGGTTCGATTTCCACCCATGGCAATGGTAGGTACACATAGTACAAGCCTAGAGCTTAGTTTGTGACCAGTGCAATATGTGTAAATTATTGTAAAAAAAAATGCCGAGGTATAATACATATTTGTCGTGGTTTTGTTAATGAATAGCTGCCTAACCAAACTACTTGTACTATTATTTCTTCTGAGACCAAACGGACTCTAAGAGTCTAATGAGGTTAAACTTAAATAAAAATAGGTAAATCAAAAACCCATTGAGGGTTGAAAACATTTTTTTTTTGTATTAAACTCAATAATTTGTTTATGCGTGTTATGTTGGTTCTATGTAAATAACATTAGAAGTTATAAAGAGCGAGTTGATATAATAGACTGCTGTTGAATGCATGGTGAAAAATTGTCCTACTCTGCAGGCGTAGCACGGCAGGGCAAGAAACGCAAGAAACGTGATAGCTTGAGTAAATGTTAGAACTTGACGTTTCGATGTGATAAAATAAATGCGAGCACAGCGCCAATAAAGATCGACACAAGTTGTGAGATGTTGCCGCCATTTTGTTTTTAGTTAGCTTGACTTTCGAGCACGGCGAAAGGGATTCTTATCACTGTTTGACGTCTCTGCAAGTTTATTTTTACCACATACTAAGAGACATGTCGATAAAAGTAATTTGAACGTCTTTCGCTAAATACTCTTATTTTTAATCCGTTTAAAATGGAGGTATTATAGGTTTAATACGATTAATTTGATTTATATTTAGGTGAGGAGCTTGCAAGTGCCGACAGCGTTCCAGAAATATATATCTTTCAATGTAGGTACAATCAGCAACTATCTTACGGACACTCTATTGGCAATCGCGAAGTCAGCATTCTCTATACAAAATGAACAATGCTGGGTACTTCTAGTACTTCTCCATTACTGTTTGTCATTGAATTAAAATAATATTTTTCTCGGTTATTGTGTTTGATAAGCTTTTTATTAAACCTATTTTTTTTTATAAAAAAAAATATATATTAAAAAACTTATTTATTATTATTAATATTTAAAAAAAAATGGCAACAAAAATATTTTAAAATTTATATAATTACCAAGAGAACACAAACAACTTAACAATTAACAACTTATCTAAAACAAATAAAGTGTGTTAGATGTGTTTCTTACTTGGTAAAATATATAAATTGAAGCTATAAAATTTTTATCATTGTCAGAAAGTCCTTCATCGGACGCATTTATGTAAATATAATTTTGAATTTCAATAACTAACTGTTCACAGGGGTCAGCTGTAACAGTTGTATAAAATGACGCGTCATTTAGTTGTCTTAGACCCTCATTAATGTAGTCAGTTTTGTTAAGTATTACTGTAGTAGATCCCTTATCTGCTGGTAAAACCATTACTGATTCATCATTTTTTAATTTTGATAAAGCTATTTTTTCGCTAATGGATAAATTTTGATTACTACTTTGAAGGGAATTTATAAAGTTAGGATCCGAAATTTTATGTAAAATATGATTAATAAATGTATCGATGGGATGACCAGCCGGTAACGGAGGTGGTTCATTTGCCGAAGGTAATTTAAATTTTTGCAATGCCTCATGCAAACCATTACTATTATTGCCAGATGGTACGCGATTATGCCAAAAATATTTCCATTTTAAGTTACGATCAAATGTTAATATATCTTTAGTAATTTCGAAAACATTAATTTTGTTAGTCGGGCAGAATGTCAGTCCCTTAAATAGCACTGACTTTTCTGCGGAGTTAAGAATTTTAGATGATAAATTTATTAAATTACTTTTGTTATTTGTGTTTGTCCGTACTAATCGTTGTTGTTGATTACACGTACGGATAGCTTGAGGCATACAAAATAAACTAGACAAGTTTGTTGGTTTAAGATTTAAAAAGGAAGGAGTTGAAATCTGATTATGAAATGGAATGGGAATATTTTCGTTTCGATACGATCTGATAAAAATTTTCCTAAAACTATTCGGTCTATTGATTTAAAAACATGGGAAAGCTCTCTTATATGGCAGCTTGGTGCATACTATAGCCCTGGTCTGAATGTAATGCATTAGGTTTTGTCTAACTTGTTTTGTAAATTTATTAATATCGAACCAACAATGGACATAACATGCTGATGATGTTTTCCATGATGGGCTAGGTGGTGATGATATTTTTCTAAAAATTAAATACAAAACTGTATAGTGCATTGCCTTTACCATTGCTAAAAGACAAAAAATTACTTCTTCAAAATTTATGACAAAGACCTTCAGTCACTGTCACTGATGACGCCGCTCCATAGAGAGGCGAAATATTTGGCAATAAACACTACTTGTCAGTGGCTAAATTATCGCACCAGAAAAAGCGATAGAAAAAGCCAAGGGAAAAAGAAAAAAAAAAAAAAGAAAAAAAAATTATAGCTTCAATTTATATATTTTACCAAGTAAGAAACACAATTAACAACTTAGTAATATACTAGAAGAAAGTTTGCAATACTTACATTACTATCTTTGTTAACATTAAAATTTTCCCGGTTTTATTAAACTCTCGAGACTCAATTTATTGCATTGCTACAATTCCTCATTTCAAATTGACTATAAGTCTTAAAACCTTAAAACGATAGTAACATTAAATTAAAAAGGCAGTTTTTGTCATTCATGGTTCGACTCTTTAATTTAGACTCTTTCTTTCTTTTCAAATTAAGGAATGATGAATGAATGAGTGAAGGAATTGATAATTTGTTTGACAGTAGGCCATGATCATGATCAAGCGATCATGATAAGCTTGTTTATTGTGCAGATTTACCATAACACATGCCATTGCCGTGCTCGCGTGTTTTTCGTACGTTCGCGGATCTTGAATCTTGCTTAGGCCGTGCTACGCCTGCTGGGCTAATATGTGGCTCTACTGGTGAAAATAAAAATTGCCTTCTTCATACAAACTAGTAATAACAAAAAAATAACAAATAACCCATGACAAAACAAAAAAAGTAGGTACGTTTTTATGTATAGTTTGTCACGGTCTGGGTGGTTATAAAATATAATATGTGTTATATCATTGGTTCTGGTACACATAGTACAAGCCTAGAGCTTAATTTGTGACCACAGCAATATATATAAGGGTATAATATCCTTTATATTATTATTATGTTAAAATAACCAATTTATATGGAGAAGTTTTTTTTTCATACGACACATGGTTCCATGGTAAAAGTTGTTTGATTTGGATTTTCAGTAGTCTCATAGTCATAGTACAACCCTTTAAATTCACTTTGTACAACGTAAAAGTGATTTAATTTTAATAACAAAATTCTTTAAAAAGCAAATCATATATTGATCGCTCCCACTCTGCCGGCTAAATTAAGCGGTTATGTACGAAATCGGCAGCGACAAATACAAATGTACATTACGAGTCCACTTTAATAGCCTCGCTGCTATGTCGTCAAATTAACTGCCCGTGTTATAATCACACCTAAAAGTAGACTACCACCTCAACAAGAAATTCGATCCATTAGTCTCCTGAAAACCAGTGAACCCACAGACTAAAACTCGACTGTTTTTGCATATGTTGTGGTAACAAAACTGTTCAGTTGGCCGAGCGACGTTATAGAGACCTCTCCCTATCTAGAAACTATACCTACACACTCTTTAGAAAACTTCCGTAACATTTGAAGTATTCTACATTAAATAATATACTAAAAAAAGCGGCCCCAGCCTAGTGGTCAAGTCACTGCGCAACTGATAACAAGGTTAAGCAGATGACAACAAGGCCGGCCTGGGATGGGTGACCGCTTTATACAACGAGGCTGTTTCATCATAAATACCGCAACAAGCTCGCCACTTGTTAGGTGTTGCCTCCGAATACCATCGGCGAAATGAGGACGGGTTAATCCCTCCGCTGGGTACCCTGAGACCAGTTAAACGGTTCTCGGGATCCAAATAGGCACCCGTGATGGTATTTATTATTATAGTAATATATTAAAACGTAAATTTTCACATAAAATAATCCTTTTGTTCGGTTCCTTTACTGATAATAATATAAATAAATCTTTATTGTACCTACTTATACAATATGGGGTCAACAGAGTTCAAGGAAAACATTATACATAATCAAGCTAATAAAAAATCTGTCGAAAAATGTATAGTAGGTACTTACATTATTACCACAGGTACATTATCCTCATAGGCACATTATTTCGAGTGCCCTTTGTACCCCGTCGCAACTTTCCAACCTACATATTAAAAACTATCTGGCGCAAGCGCAACGTTTGTTGGCCAGGTTTCGCCCATCTTATTATTTGTACACAAAACAGGGCAAATATTTAACCGGGTTCTGAGGCTCTACCATGGGTTTGCGCATTGTAGCAACGTAACGTATTTGTATACGTATAAAAATTTAATACGGTTAAATATTTGCCCTCCCTCACATTTTCCTAATGGAATAAAAAAAAATAGTAAGAGAGACGACTGTTTTATAGGTGAATACTTGCAAAGTTTTATAGACAGAGACTAGTAACAAAGTTTCATAATACTCTACTATTTTTGTCCTCTTACAACTTCCCCTTTTAATTATTAAAAACTTGTCTATTATAGTTGTTATAATAGGAACTCTATACAAATTGTGATTGTTCCCGTTTTCTTATGAATTTTAAAAATAAGTTGTTTTTGCTCTCCCCCACCTTCCCCTATGCAAATTTCGAAAAATAACGAAACATGTTCAACAGTTAATAAGACTACATACATGGGTTTACCCGTGTTTCTAAGATATACCATAGAATCTCCAACCCCTTTTCCTCCTCCCCAGTGTTTAAATTATAAGTCCAAAAATAGTGAAATGCCTATCAAATTATTTTTAATTAAGAGTCTATGTACCGAATATTTAAGACCATAGCACCAAGTCCATAGTACCGAGAAATTAACTTTTATAAAAAAATAATTCTCACCTTTTTTTACCCCCTTGGGATTCCAATTTAGAAAAATCTTTTGTTAGTGTGCCTACAATATAATAGAAAGTTAATGTCTAATTTTCATATTGTTTTATAATTATTTCTTGATTAAATGGCCTCTTTAAATTACGCGAAATTTTGCCAGTGTCTTGTAAAATTATTATACTATAAGTAAAAAGAGGGATATCTAACAGAATGGAATGAAATCGGGAAAGGACAAGGGTGGAATATGGAATGGCGACGTATGTAAGTATACGGTATAGTCTTGCCAATATCAAGTGAAGAAAGAAAAATAATCTACAGTAAAATGAGTACCGCCATTTTACTGTAGGCTGTGGGATTATTTGAGATAACACAAACACCGAGATCACTGAGTAAATGCTACACTTCTCACACTTAATATTACTATACGAATGATTATTCTGCAAAATCAGTACAGTTTTGCACAATAATATTCAATAAAATTAAATTTGAAAAATATAATATAAATGCATACAGTGTTCGGACTACCCTCGAAGAATCCCATGTTATTTTAATTTATAGTAAATATAAACACTATTATTTAATTAATATTAATACTATGTAGAAAATTACTAACATATTGCATCAAACTAAGCTCTATATAGGCTTGTATTATGTGTACCAGACACAACGATATTAATACATATTATACTTTATAAACATTCATGACCATGAATCGACCATGACGAACTATACAGAAAAACGTACTAATATGTTTATGCCATCGAACCCACGACCTTCGGATACAACGCCAAAGCCGCAACCACTAGTCTACGGAGGCGGTTTGTGAGAGTTTTTTAAAATCTCTATCCAGGAAAAATCTCTATCCACTAAAATCCAAATCTGTGCCGCTAACTTTTTCGCAAAGCTGTTTCAAAAACTGTGAAGCTTGCATTACTGTAGGTACTAACGTTTATTTGAGTAGGCAAAGTACCGTAGTATTCCTACATTGTTCTGTTGTTCTCTACACAAAATGTACACGTTAAGATGCTGTCTACATTTATTAAAGTAGGTAAACCTAAATACCTACTAGGTATCTATTAAAGTAGGTAAAACTAAATACCTACTAGGTATCTATTAAAGTAGGTAAAACTAAATACCTACTAGGTATCTATTAAAAACCCTCATAATAAGTTTTCTTTAGACTCATAATTATATCTTTATCGCTGCCTATTTCATAACCGAATTATTAATTCAGCATAGTGGGAATGACCAACACTGTTTCCAAACCAAATTATAACAATTGTCCCTGCCCGTGGTTTTGATTTGCTTACAACATTAAAAACTACGATAAAAATTAGTGTTTTATAAACATTTATATCTAAAACAGAGAAAATATAATTGTACTCTGAACATAACATACTAAAATGTCTAGAAATAAAAACGACTAATCACCAATATAGCCAGCAGCACAAACTTGCTCTCACTCTGCCAGCTAGAATAGATGATGCGGTTACGAAACGGGCCGCGAAAACGACAAATTTGCAATCAGTCGTTTCGTAAACGCTCCTGAAAATAAACTTTCACAACGACTAGAATAAAATCTTTAAATCCTCTGTGGACTGGTCTGGAATGATCAGGTTAATAATAATCACAGTATAAAAAATATATAGGTTCTTACTTATACTTATACTTAAGTAGAAATCGCAGTATTTGCGTCATAAGAACCTGTTTACTCTTCGCTTGAAGAACCCAGGACCAAAAGACAATAGAAGAAGACATGGACACTGCATAAAAGTGAATATTATTAGTAGGTAAATATCACAAAATTTTACCAAACCATAAAACTAAAATAAATAGATATTATTGTACCCAATGATATTTTATATTATATTATCATTGATTGTACCTAGATAATGTAGAGTCAAATTTTAGTTTATCGTTCTCACCTAATTCGTTCGGAATTAAAAACGTTGATTCCCGTATTCCATAAGGTTTAGATTTAGGCACCTCAGAGACCTCCAATTTGCCGAATAAATATTAAATTATTATTATTTTTTTTTTTTAAAGTAGCCCATGTATACAGAACTACCTACCTTCTTTTCACACATAATTTTGTTACTGCTACTTACTGCTTGATTTGCCCCGAAGGTTTGACTGGTAGAGAATTGTGTATAAATAGACTTTTAATAAAGTTGTTAAACAAAAAATATATATATATATTTGTTGATTGAAATTAAAAGAGATGACGTTATAGAAACCGGTTTCCGAAAGGGTTAATTTTTTTATTCTCGACTCTACCAGTGACTAAAAAGAGGTTTTACAACTCCGCTTATCACCATCAACCAAACGCCGATAGCTCAATTTTGCAACTCCCCCCCCATTAATTAAAAAGTTGCCACCTAGTCTACCTAGCTGTATGGAGGAATCAACTTGTCCGGGCGCGGCTCGCCCAATGGCAGAATGCTGGTGGCTGTCATATATACGCGGGAAACATATCCGACCACCACAATCTCATTTAGTACTCCACTGACGACGCACGTCAATCTGCCATTTTTTATCGTGAAAAGTCGCGACGGGAAAGTGTGTGTGTGTATTTGGACTGTTGAATTTTACCTTTTTACTACTCAAAAGTGAGTATTGACGCTTTTTACGGACCTTTTAAAATTATTCGTAAGTTTTCTTTAATATGATAATTTTTATTACTATTTATTTTTTAACTGTTAGTTAATTTACTAAGAATATTTATTTAAAAAAAAAATATCAGTACAATCAAATAAAGTTAATTTAAAATCCTTATCAGATAACACTCTTACGAAACCCACAAAATGTAGAGATTCTAAGAAAAAAATACCAAATATTTTTTATCATTTTTAGTAGGAACCTAATCGATAATGAGTAAGATATCTTGGCCATTGCATTTTTTTGCAGTTTCCCTTGATTTTTGAAGCTCATAGCTTCAAAAATCAAGGCAACACAACACTTCACTTTGAAACTCCGCACCTACAGATGCAATATTTTCTTAGAAAGTATCCCAAAACTTTGACGTATCATTGGGACAAAGGTAGAGTCTCTAAGGTCTCTGTTACACTAATTACAGAAGCAAAGGGTATGAGTAGATCCGATAGTTAGCGTCCAGACGGCCTCTCCTTGGTAGAAAGGAAAATCACTAATATAGAACGCCACTAAGCAACCGTCATACATTTTGGCATCACCGTCAATCTCTGGTTCAGCTGCAACTATGGCTGAAGTACAGGGTTTTCATGCTAACTTCTGGAACCTTGGGAACCGAAGCTCTCGAATTTATCCGAGACCTCGGGAAACGAATGTTCTTGGAATGTCATGAACCCAAATGATATGCATTGCCAATGCTGCTGGTGTATTTGATACTCTATGAAGTGGCTCCTCATATAAGTAATTTAGATTTACTTTTTCTAGGTTAATTTATGTTATTATTATATTTATATATATATGCTGTATACTTAATTTAAATTTATAATATACATTTAAATTTAAAATATGCAAATAATATAAATAGAAATATTAGACCCAACAATTATCCTTCAATATATAAATAAATATTTTAGACATAAGTAGATGTTGATTTGAAGGAGAAGGTATATATTATGTCTCGTCTATGAATTAGGAAACTAAATAACCTACGTTAAATCAATTCAATAAAATTATACAAGCGAATGTGAATATAATAATATATTCAGATCCTCAAACAGAAGTGAAATTGTTCATTGCTTTAATAAAAAAGAAAGTCTATATTTACAAATATTAAATGTTCAAACACATTTCAAAGTTTGTTAATTTGAAAGTATTTATTTACTTTGGTTAAAATTACCAAAATATTATGAGAATCGACAAACTTTTTTATGTTATTAATATTTATTATTAAATATTATTTTGATAATCTGCATATATATCATTTTATATATTTTAAATTTAGACGTCTATCTTATCTCAAAAATATGTAATTCTTAAAAAATATGCAATTCTCAAAAAATATGCAATTCTTAATGTAGTTAGTTTTTAATTCAGAAATTTAATGCATATTTATTGTTTTTTTTTAATTATAAATAAATAAATCCTAAAATAGCTGTGTACTCTATATATACCCGCATGTTTATATATACCTACTGATAAGAAAGGTGTGCGCAGACGCAACATCGTTGGCTACCTGTCAACGGGGCATCAAAGTGATACCTTGGAACATTGTCTGATGCAACAAGCGTTACATGTTGCTAAGGAGAGCCTTTATTTTAAGGCACTTCACTCTGCACAATGCTTAAAAAAAAGCATTTTTTTGCAAGTCTACTCTACTGCACTAAAGCAACATATAGCAACGTAATAATGTCATAAATATATATTAAATAATAATAACTATAAAGATTATTTTATTTACAAGATGTAGGAAATCAGGTAGAGAGGTAGAGATTTGGCTACGTGGCGGCCGAGTTGGTTAGACCTTGAACTTAAAAACAAACTAGGTGGTTTTAATCCCGGTGTATACCAATAAGTTTTTAATTAAAAAATGTATGTACATTTGTTTTACAACACCACTATAGTGCCTCGGAGAGCACGTTAAGCTGTCGGTCCCAGTTTCACTATACTTGTGAAACTGTTTATAGATGGGTTATTGAGTCTATTCAAACCATTGCGACGAGCTAGCCACTTAGGTGTAGACTCATACCATCGGCTTTGACGAGGTGGGATTAAATACTGAGATGATAGTATGTATGTGTAGATGAGAGATTTCCACTTTTTTGATAGTTTGACAGTTGTAGGGTCGATATTCTTTCGATTTTAAGTATTCGATATTATAGATCTAAAGTATTCGATAAAATAGTACTTTAACGATAAAATTATGTGTATAATAAAAGTAAATTATATCTAGCTTTTCCCCCCAAATTTCGCAATAATGAAAGTTTAGTTTATAACCAAATTTTTTTTTTTTTTATGTATATCTTATCATAAGATATATATTGACCTCCGGGAATCAATATAGTAGTTTACCTTTTATTAAAATTGGTGTAAAATATTGGTGCAAACAGACAGACAAATTAATAAAATAAGATTTAAAGGTTAATCTATTATAATATTATAAATCATAAGTAAAACGATTTCTATGACATTTGGTAGGGAGGTACAAATTGATTAGAGGTCAACATATAATATATTATATGACGTCAAAGGGATATACGAAGTTATAATTTTGGTATATTATTTAATTTTTTTAACCACGGGCAATAAATAAAGTTTTATTATTGCACATATAATTTACTTTATAGATTTTTTTATTATTTATAGATTTTTTTATTTTTTAAGGTTTTTTTTTTAATAGTTAGATTTTATTTTTATATCAGGTTTAATTTTACTATAATAACTGATCTGTTATTTACTTCACGTTAGTATCACTGTTAGCTAAGTTAGTGGCCCTGGGTACTATATGTAAAATGTCCTACATATTATTATATTATCCATGTACATCTAAGTAAAGTAAACATAAATAATATTATTGACATGTATAAGATCATGCTTGGTTACGTCTAAACGCCTATAAAGGTGAATAATCGATTTAATTAGGTCTACCGTGACATTTACTGGCGGCTGAATTACCGATGGTTAGTGATTAAGGCACCAACGACCATAGACATATTACTGTCAGTAAATAAAGAAAGATATCAATCAATGGTGTTGACATATTATTTATTTTTGTAAAAAATATTTAGAAAATATATTAAAATTCTTAGCAACAAATACTTACCTAATAGCGAAAAATAGCTCTAAAGCAATAATAACTATTAATTTTATTTATTGATAAAAGAACTAATAACCTGAATGCTAAAAGCAGTATTATGTGCTATAAAAGTAGTAAAATTTATAGGAGGCAAAAAAAAACCGAAAACGTGAAAACAGTAAAATACAAATTATAAAGTTTTTTTTTCTGGACATAATTTTATAATGTGTCCAAAATTTTAAACAATTTAAAATGACATATTTTTTGAATGATTTGTAACACAGTGTAATATAGATACTTTCAGGCGTCATTTATAGGAAGGAAAAAATATTACAATATTTAGAAATAAATGGAAAGACGTCATAATTTCACAACAAATTTTACGCCCGAATGACGTTAGGTTAGTCACTTATCCAAAGGTGTACCATAAAATGGTAGTAGGTATAACCCATACCTAATTGCAAATTAAAATAAAGTACGTAAGTAAGTAAGTAACGCCATAATTGTACATATCTAAAAGTTCATCATAAAAAAAATGGTAGAAGGTCTTTTTGTGCACATTTTTTAACTAAACCTCGCCTCGTAAAACCAAGTATTATTGACCTATGACATAATATAAAACAAAAACTATTAGCACTTCAAACAAAAAAATCTATTCTAAAATTAAACACCTGTCAAAAAAGGCAATTTAAAAATAGAACGCAGTTATATTATATTAAATAGTTGAAGTTAGTGATAAAAAAGACAACAGAGTAGGTAAAAAAATAGTTGAAGATTTATTCAGAATTAGTCAGAATATATTTATGGATTCGCCTCCTAATATGACATGTCAACTTTACTTAGAAAATTATCATTGAATTGTTAAACACTTAGCTACGAGTATTGTTAAAAAAGCTGTACGTTATTAATGTTACCTAATACCTACTGAAATGATTCATATAAGATTGATTACAACTCTTTTGAAGAATCACTGTTATATTATATTTTTATCATAGGTATGTATACTTACTTATAAGTTCGACCCATAATTCCATGCAAAGTTTGACAGTTCAAGTGGGATGCTGTTAATTAAAAAAAAAAAAAAAGTTCGATTATAAATGTTTGTTACGTAGGTATTACCTACGTGGTGGCCGTGTTGGTTGACTTTAAAACACTATAATACAGTTTTCAGGTCCCCGGTTTAAACCCCGTTGTGTACCAATAAGATTTTTATTTAAAAAATTAAGAAACTTACCTACATTTGGTTTGACATCACCACTATAGTGCCTTGGAGAGCACATTAAGCTGTAGATCCCAGTTTCACCATACCAACTTGTGCAACTTATTAATGGGTTATTTAGTCTACCCAAACAGCGCGACAAGTTTAATATTTCGATTATAGATTTTAAATTAGATTTATTAAACTTAAAATTCAAGTTCTTAAGTAACATTAAAAATAAACTAACTTATAAATTAATAATAAAAAAACCTAAAAAAAAAAAAAAAAAAAAAAAAAAATCTATACCAAGTAATAAATTTCTTCCAAATCGCTATCAACCGGGAGGGTACCCAAAAGGCTGGCTGCGTTCCCTCGTTGTATAGCGATGCTAATGCGCTGTCCGAGGAACGATCCAGCCCTTTGGTCACCAGATGCGTCGATCAAACGCTTTGATATATATATATAATGTGCTCCTGGTCCCCACGGCCCCATGGTTTCCACCCCAAATGGTTCAAATATGTAGTCTGTACTCAGAACTGCATATTTGCGTCGTTTGAGATTTTCTAATGTAGAAGCGGCGGCGCCAGCCTTTTGGGATGTCCCTGGTAGGTGGGACGGCGCAAAGGTATCGGCACACGTTGCGTCCCATACCAGACACCGTCCACCTGCCCAGGGTACTAATGACATTCCATCCGGTCTCTTGCCATCGTCTCTAGCCAAACCGTTTGGTTCTAAGATCGCAGGGATAGAGGCGCTGGCAAGAGCCCGACGTATAATTTGATTTAGGCTGGCGTGACGAGATATTCTACCACCGCTCCTACAGCATGAAAGGCCATGATGACCAAGTTGATGATTTTAAAGGTATTTTTTACTTATGCAAATAGTAAAAAAGTAGTTGCAGCATATACAGGGTGAATTTGAAAGGATGTACTTTAGGCTAATATGAGGTTCTGCTAATCAAATCGTACAACTTCTCCCATGGAACCATGTGTCCCAAATGAAAAAAAAAATTGACTTTCCTATATAAATTGGTCATTTTAACATTACTAGTTTGTATGGAGAAGGCAATATTTTTTTTCAATTGCAGCATCAGTGGAACCTCATATTAGCCCAAAGTACATCCTTTCAAAGTCACCATGTATTTCTGATAAAAAAAACATTTGAAACTGTAACCATGAAAATACGAAACAATCAAATAAACAAGAAAATTAATATAAAAATCATAATTGGGGTGTCTGATATTTTGTGATAATTTTATTTGAGCTGCTCGAACGCTTCTGTATATTTTTGTGAATGATTTACATACATACCATCACGCCTGTTTCCCGGTTATGGGGTAAGCAGAGAGCAATGTACGCCACTTCGTACGTCCCTACATACTTCACTAGCTTCCTCAACATTCATACATCTTCTCATACGGGCGCGTCTATTTCGGAGACTGCGAATTTGTTCCTTTCTCAGAATATCACCTATTTGATCAGATAAACGCGCCTTGGTCGACCACAAAAAAGTTTTTCAACACGGCCAGTGTAATGTAAAGAAAACCTCGCCCTTGTATCTATTAAATATACCGCATACCATACATATTTCACGTAATATTCATTTCATAATTACTCATAAATGTTTATTTACGCGTCATAAAAATAAAACACCTCAATTAGTTAAATAAACAATAGTTAAATAAATTGTGTAAAACTAAATGTTTTACTTAACGTTTCCTGACATACTATATACATAGTAGATAAGAAATATTTTTTTTTTTTTTTTTTTTAAAGATCTATTTTATTGATACACCGTGGACTAAATCTATTAAATTTTTGTCATAATTAGGTACATTTTTTTAAATTAAATTCGAATTATATTAACAAGTGCGATTAAGTACAAAAATATTGCAATTTTTAATTAAGTTAGTAATATTTTCAAAATATTGAAATTTTCAATTAAGCTTCTTTAATTTTGTATCATCAAAAGAAGAGATCAATATCGGTTTGGAATAAAAAACACGTATTCAGACGTCATTTGGGATCACATTAACAAAAGTAGTTGGGTATAAGGGGCCGCTGATAATTTAGCGAACTTTACGTCTGTGACCGTCGCACAGGCCGCCGCGCACCTGCTCAAGACCGTATTCTCATTAAAGAAACCGCCGCTAGGGTTCACACAAATATTTATAAATTTAAAAATAAAAACTTAGTTATATCGTCGTAGGTACCTATTATAATTTTACTCTGTGACTGTGAGTATACTTTTATTTAAATTGGTTCAGCCGTATCAATTTTTTTCTTTATCTGCAAATAATTCAATATTCATTTAGTATTATATTTTATTAGACTACCGAAGTACAAAAATAATTAAATTAAAGATTCTAAATTCTAATTTTAAAGTTATATTTCTGGCAATAAAATATATTCTTCTATTTATTATTTGTATTAACCCTATAAAAATCTGACTACAACGTGCTGTCATCATTTGCGTTAATTATTTATTGGCTATGGGCTTCGTGGTTGGCCGTTTGCCACACGCAGCGGCGATGCACCACGACGGATATATCTGGAAAGATCGCCAACTCCGTTTACCACTTTTCATTAATGCTTTAATTCAAGAAATGTTCTTACAATTGTATTTACAAAGGTAGACTAAATAAACACATGACTGGTAAATTATGTCAGACTCGTAAAATAATATGCGTAAATAAATATTAGCAAATCAACGATAAAATTGCAATAAAAACAATGACTAACATAGAATGAGTCAGATGCAATGTAAATACGTTTAAATTAATATTTTCAAAAAAAAAAAATACATTGAAACAGTATTAAAACACATATAAATATGTTTTTGCATATATAATGTGACCAATTAGAGTGATATTAATAACGACTTTAGATCAGAAACTATAATAAAATCAGCATAATATTCCTAATTCGGTTTAAATTACCATTTTGTCCACACACCTGGGTGTAACATGACACTGCGCAGGCAGATTTCGGCGCCGCCTTTTAAATTAGCAATTAATTTATTATTTTATGGCCAATTTCAATTTGTTTGGTATCAAATAACAATTTTCTCGGGATTTAAAATTAATAATTTTGAAGTTTTAAGCTCTTTAAACAGGTTGTATTTGTTTTATACTCTAGTTTTGCAATAAGGTTAATATTTTAATCGCGTACGATCGCGTCGATCAGGGTAGGGCGATGGAGGTACTATACATAAAAGTACCTACTCCATACAAGTGGGGCCAACTTGTATAGAGTATACTCTACATGTAGATACCATGTATCTTATTATACAGTCTAGGCTGTTGCCACTCTAAAATACCCTAAATAATAAAAGTATCCGTCCAAAATAAATAGTAAACGTACCTTTAGCAAATTTTTAGGTTTCCAAAAAGAAACTTTATTTTGAAACACGGGGATATGTCTGTTTCCATATGAATATCCGAGAACATCTTGTCCGATATACTTAAAATTTGGATATTCCTAATCCCTTGTTTTCGAAGTTTTCAGAACGATTTTTTTGTTAAAAATTGGAAATGTATATGCACTTCTTTTTGTTATTATTTCAAACCAACTTTAATGTTTTTTCACTTGGTATTTTTAGTCGTAAAAAAGAATAAAATTGTTTCACAAGAAAGTCTGATAATATTATTCGGCTACGAAAATTCTCTCCTATGTATATATGTTGATCTCTTTTTTCGTATTCAGTGATAGTGTCTCTACTTTTTATTATTTTATCTTTTTAGAACGTAAGACTACTTTTTAGAACGTAAGACTGCTTTTTAACTAGGGGGACGTGTAAATGTATTTATTTATTTTGTTGGTAAAACATACAGTAAAATTAACCCTAAATACTCGTATATAAACATATTAAATTAACTTTCGCCGGCTCGCTTCGCTCGACAACTCGAATTACGGATGTGCGAAACGGTTTGAAGCGATCCGTCTCGCTTCGCTCGACGGTTCGCTTCTTCGAAAAAATAAATTCAGTAGTATTAGGTAGGTACTTATTTATTATTATTGTTTTATATATTTAAAAAAAATATTGCACAAATTTAGTACAAAGGCGGAGTTAATGCCGCTAGGCATTTAGTAGAGAAGAGCCTTGAACGTTTCATTAATTGTAAAAACAAAAAAACATTTTAAATGTGTTTTCAACATTGCAAATGTAAAAAGTCAATAAAATCTTTAAAGCAAATACATTTAAAAGAAAATAAATGTAATCAGGAAAACCTATAGGTGGTAGAACATAAAGTGTCCACGTAACACGGCCTGCGTTTTCCTGACGCGAGTGTGTGTGTGCCAGATCGGGTTTCAGCGCCCAAACGCGTGTGTGCGTGAGCCTCGCCGCGGCAGACTCGCTGGCACGGCGATTGCTAGGGCGCGGTCACATGCAAAAAAATAAATTTACTTTAATTTAAAAAAAATTAGGACATTTCACACATACTACCCTAGTCATGACTAAGCTCTAGGCTATACAAAGGCATACTCAACAGTGATACTACATTTTAGCGACGGAGTACTAGAACATTTGCGCGTACAAACGATTTTCAAAATCGATGTTCCAAAGTGTCTGCGCGAACTACACCCTACTGTGTTCAGTTGGTGTAATAGTATATCTTTATTCTAGTACCTTTATTTTTATGTAGGTAACAATATGGTACAGTACAATCAGTGATTTTTTTTTAATTTTTCCTCAGTACTACTATTTGGTAATATAAATAGTAGGTATATTATTATTACAACTATTGTTTAGTTTCTTTTTAAAGGCGCTACTATAAATATCATCGTAGTAACGTTTCGTACGCGAGCAACCGTCAATAGGTTCGTAATAACGTTTCGTAGGCGAGCAACCGTCAATAGGTTCGTAATAACGTTTCGTACGCGAGCAACCGTCAATAGGTTCGTAATAACCTTTCGTACGCGAGCAACCGTAAATAGATTCGCTTCATTTTTGAAAACAGAATTAATCAACTTTTCCTATTGCTAGAATCTAACGTTTCTAAGGTATTTTTAACGTTAATACGATAGCAAAAGGTCATGCTAGAGCCTAAGTTATCACTTAAGGAACTATGTATAAATGAGGTGCCTACATATTAACTGTAATGTCAGTCACTACTAGGTATCATATTGGTTATATATTCCCGTGCTCACGTATACATTCGTTACGATTTGTAATAAGGAAGGACTTCTGTCAACAACCAATACTTCAAATCGTATTGAAAATAAACGTAAATAACACTCAGCTTAAGTACTTGAAGTCTCACAATCAAACTTCTGAATTCGTGCGTCTGATAGATTTTAAGAATGTAGAGAACGGAGTCGTTGTCAAACGAAAACAAACATACTGAAATGCGGTTACGATATCTTTCCTAATTTATTCTTAAGGTATAAAAAGGTAGTGAGATATATAAGTATATATATGAATGTAGAATTAGTTTTGAATACATGTGAACAAGCACAGCTGTTATATGTACCTGTACCTACCGTGTACTGGATATTGGAGACTGGTCGACGCCTGCGCCGCTTCAACCTCCTTATAGGGACAGTTCTGCCCAGTCTGGTACCAACTAGGTACTAAATATTTACACATATTTTACAAATTCCTATTAAGTTAATAATTATGTGCATACACTTTATAAGTACGCAAGCAATTATTAAGGTTTGTAATTAATGCTGATCTAATTTTATGTTTAATGGCTAACATAAACATTACCTTTTACATAAATAAACGAACGGTAAATCAAACTTAGGTATCAATTAATTGTGTATGTATTAACAAGCAATTATTGTCTTAATAAATAAATTAAATTAAATTTATTTTTAATCGAATAAAGGCAGTAATAGAGTGAAACGGTAAATAGTCAAGCTTCACAACCATACAGCCCTGAAAAATATACCAAAGTAAAATATTGGCGTTTCATAGAATACAATCTAGAGGCGTGTTGTAGATATAAAGTGCACTTAGAACTAAAATTAATGACATTTATTTACGCTCGCTGTGAACTAGGAATGCCGCTACAAGATTTAATTACAGATATGGTGTTACCTTTCACTGCAATCGCCTTTAATGCATCTAAGCTTGTGAATTGGCTGCACCTATGCAGGCAGCTTCAAAAAACATATATTAGAAACATATAACGTATTGGATGTATTTGCAGCACCTTTGCCTTAGAAAAAAAAATCTATAATATAAACATTAAAAGAGTCCGAAGTGAACGACGAAGAAAGACTTGGCTTCGGCTTTTACATTTTAATAAGAAATAACATCAGATAGGGCTGCATGGTCGAAAGATCTTTGCCTTCCACACTGTGGAAAAGAAAATCATTAAAAGAGTTCAGTACGTGCAAATTAATCAGCTATTTGCAACATTTAAGTTCAGTTAACTTCTTAATTCGCTGGATATTAACAGCCAGTTTATAACCGGATCATTCCGCTATTAGGTTGCCAGCCGTAATCGTTGCAGTAGAGAAGCCACCTTTTTCTTCTGACATGTGAAACGATTAAAAATATAAACCCTACCTTATACATTTTATAGATGCATAGAAGGATTCTAAGTACGTTAAATCTTTTGCACCTTATTTTAATTAGCTTCACAACAATCGAGGATTATTTGAGGCCAGACATCCCGAGACAGTAATAAATAAGGCGATATTAGATTTTGTGCTTAAAATAGATACGTCATAAAAACTACGACCAAATTATGCT
Source organism: Monopis laevigella (assembly GCA_947458855.1). Taxonomy (NCBI): domain Eukaryota; kingdom Metazoa; phylum Arthropoda; class Insecta; order Lepidoptera; family Tineidae; genus Monopis; species Monopis laevigella. Next base: position 2,919,155 of record OX381582.1, read on the forward strand.
ATCTGCCACCAAATATGATGGATTACACATATTTTATGATGACATACGGCGCCAATATGTGAATCATAAGTGTGTACGTGCGCAAATCAACTGGTCCGATCATTTCTGACTGCATGTCTTTCTATAAGAATTACATGTGTTAAGATAATGATAATTTAGAATCGTTTGGTACTTTTATATCAATTGTCTCTGCAATACTTACTTATTTTGGCTCACCCACAATCATAACGATTTCAGCTAAACAGTTTTAGCCGAGCTTGTAATACCTAAGTATACTCAAATGGGTAAAAAATAATTATTTAGTCAATATTTATAAATACTTTCAGAATATTATTTTAATACAAGTATTTTTTTACCTAACCAAACCCTTAAACAATTTATTCTAGAATCAAGTTTTTTTTTAATCCAAAATATATTATTTTCGCCATATCAGTTTTTGTCTTGACCAAGAGGATGTAGTTATTTTAGGAGCACAGCATGTGATCTTGTATCTACCTGATGTTAAGCAAACCTATAAAGTCCATCTATGGGGTCGATCAATAAATTATTCTTTAACCATATTGAATCATTATGCTGGCTAAACGATGCGGTTAAGAAATAGGCGGCAACAAGGACGAATAAGCATTACGAGTCAAATCAACCGCCCGTTTCGTAACCGCACCCTTAAAGCAGACTACTACAAGAAAACGATGCAGTAGTCTCCTGAAAACCGTTTTGATTCAAGTTTTTTATCCATGCGTATTGTTAGTTATTATACTGGATGTTTTTGTCACGGTGATAAAAAAAAATTATTGTGTTCTATGATGAAAATAATAAAACACGTATTTTTTACATTTAGTGTCGCCTATACAAAAACAAAGATAAATAACAAAAAAAAACTAAAATTACATTAACTTTCATACTAAACTCACGAATTAAAGCCTATCACTTGTCTAATTGTGTTTTACTTGTTAGATAAAAAGACTTATTATGTATTTGTAGGAGTAATTTTAAGCATATAGACGTTTGTTTGTGTACCTAATTTATTTTTCGGACTTTTTTTTTAAAGATAAAAATACTTACCTACCTTTTTTATTTAAAAAATGGGTGTTGAAAAGGTAACAGAACACGCAACCACATATTTTGTAGGTCACCCAGTGATTAACACAAACTGTCACCACAACTCTAGCTTACTCCAGTCACCAAGCTATTTTCATAAAACCATATATATACATACAATATGTACGTCATTATTTTATTAATCGACGATTATGCTTAAGCTACAGGAAAAATCTTTACTTTCAAGATTAATTAATTAGTAAATCAAACCAATAAGTATATTATAATAATATACAGGGTTAATTTGAAAGGATGTACTTTGAGCTAATATGAGGTTCTGCTGATCAAATCGAACAACTTTTCCCACGGAACCATGAGTCGCATGTGAAAAAAAATGTTGGCTTCCCCATACAAATTGGTAATTTTAACATTACTATGTTGTATGGAGAAGGCAATATTTTTTTTCATTTGCGGCACATGGTTCTATAAGAAAAGTTGTTCGTATTGATGAGTGGAACCTCATATTAGCCCAAAGTATATCCTTTCAAAGTCACCATGTATAGTGGTATTTATTAAAAATATTTATTCAACTGTCCTTCTAAGAAAAATAATACATTTTCATAAGATTGCAGTAGAAGTATGTATTTGTGCCGTTTGGAGTAGACACCATGGGCCTGTGGGGGCCGGGAGCCCGAGAGCCCGGGGGCCCGAGAGCCCGGGAGCCCATGAATATTAGCGAATAATAATGTATATTAGCGAGGAAACGCAGTCTTTTTGGCACCCTTCCATCTGACAGTGATTTGGAAGAAATTTATTTGTTATAATTTAATTTTTCTTTGGTATTAGGGTTTTTTTTATTATTACTTAGTTTATTTTATTTTATATTTTTTTTAATACAAGAAAATTAGTAACCCATGTATTAATTTTAATTACATTTAATTATATTTTATTAGCTTATTTTCAAAAACATACCAAAATAAACACGGGTCCTATATATATATATCCAAAACAGAGTTTTATTAAAAGTTAATTTTTCCTCTTTCCTTAAAGCAAAATAATAATAATAAAAAAAGTAATATAAAAATATCAAACTTGTAACAGTAGTAGATAGTTATCGAGATATGTTATATAACGCCTTTTTTCCAGCCATCGCCTTAACGATACCAAGTTTTTGCAATTTATTTGAGGCCAGACATCCCGAGACAGTAATAAATAAGGCGATATTAGATTTTGTGCTTAAAATAGATACGTCATAAAAACTACGACCAAATTATGCTATCTGCCACCAAATATGATGGATTACACATATTTTATGATGACATACGGCGCCAATATGTGAATCATAAGTGCTGATAGTACACTATGAATGACAGAGTGTGTACGTGCGCAAATCAACTGGTCCGATCATCTCTGACTGCATGTCTTTCTATAAGAATTACATGTGTTAAGATAATGATAATTTAGAATCGTTTGTTATTTTTATATCAATTTCTAATTAAAAAAAATATTATTCAGTGGCTTAGCACATTATATTATGAAGCCATTATAATTTAGCACTTTATCAGTAACACAAAAACTTATAAAATTCTTGACAATAGAGCCGAGGGCTTTCCCAAAAAAAAAAAACAGGACCCGCTCCTAAAGCAATATACCTACAAGCCTACAATACTTTTTTTGCCAAGAGTGGTTTTGTCTTTTGTCTCTTTTTATTTTTAGCATTAGCAACAAAAATGATTATGAGTAACAGAGAAAAAACCTTCTATAACTAAAGTGTTCTTCAAGGACTCAAGTTTTTATGAATAAGGCCATTAGTTACTATCTGTTAAAATAAAGATTAATTCATTCATCCAAGCATTGCCGTTTTGGAAAAAAAAGCTAAAAGTTTAGAAGCCATAGAATAAAATGGCGCCTATTTACAGAGATTCACAAAAAACCGCGTCAGTCTATATTTAGTAACAATTTATGCTAAACTTCGACGTGTGCAGGATGACCGCCACCTGGTAATTATTATAAAGTTTTTATTTTCTTTTTATAGCTAACTAAGAATAAATCATGTAACCTTTATATGTTACTATGCCAAATTTATTTTTGGCTGCGGTCATAAAAAGGTCGTTATCCTATTTATTTACCTACGAGTTCTCACTTTTTTATTTGAATTTGGATTAATTAGGTAGATAATAGTTAAAAAGTTTTTACTATTAGCTGTTTTTATTAGTTATTTTTACATTAATAAATATTTAATAGATACTCGTAGGTACAACAAATTATTAGGTGATCTCTATAACTTAATTAGTTAGATCGTATATGTATGGGCGAAACCGGGGTACCTACCCGTTTTCGCAAACAGTTTCTACTATAGTCGCTAGTAACTATAGATAGGAATCAACCAATAGGATCGTTTTTTTTTTTCAAATAAACCCCTTTTTTAGTTGATATCTATAGTTACTAGCGACTATAGTAAAAACTGTTTGCGAAAACTTGTGGTAGAGATACAGGTGAAAAAGTGACCTAGTCATGTGGGTTCACCGATTTTCAGGGGACTCTGCATCGATTTCTTGTCGATCTCCTTTCGGTAGGCCTAGTGTGAGTTTTTTTAACGTTCACTTTCGCGTTAACTATACTACCGCGTTAACATTTTGACCAATCACACGACCGCATTTCTAGTTCTCAAAATTTCCGCGGTCGTGTGATTGGTCAAAATGTTAACGCGGTAGTATAGTTAACGCGAAAGTAAATGTTAAAAAAACTCACACTACGGCTACAGGTTGCGTTTACGAAACTGGCAGACGACGACATTTAACGATAATGCAGCAATTTCGTCTTTGTCGACTAAGCAAAGCAGTTACAAAATGGACAATTTTGTAACTGCTTTGCTTAGTCAGCAAAGTGAGAGCTATCAATACTGTTAAATAACAATGTATTGATCAATTTTCATTCTTAGATTTTGTAGGTCTGCTTAACATCAGGATACAAAGTCGTATCGACTTACTCTAATAAAAGAATATCTTCTTATCAAATATTTTTTGTATGTATATCCACGATTAGGTACCATGCTGTTACTATCATTTTAAAAATAATATACAAAATACAAATACTATACCTATTTTATATTAGATCTCTATATTAATTAAGTATAACATAAATGTTAAAAGCGCTTAAATAAACCTCTTATGAGCTAACTTACTAAATATATAAATACTTATATAAGTTCGCCTAAGAGGTAAAAAAACTTAACAAACGAGACTTCCCTACCTAATTAGAAATACAAAAAAGTGGTTTGAATTAAATTATAAGTCCCGTGTAATTTTGGCGCCGAACATGTCTTCAAACTACGCAGTTGTTCAATGTTGACAGCTTTACAACTCTGTCTGGTCGTTTCAAATGCATCCGTTAGTAGAAAATACTACCATGTATTTAAAATGTCTGCCCTTGAAACGAGAACTGAAAATGAAAGGAAAAAAATAATATTTGGCAGAGTTTATTTCTGCGGGCAACATTTTTTTACATTTTAATTAAATTATTCACTCTTTTAATTTAATCCTGGTATTATGTTTTTCCATTACGCATTTACAATAATAATATATAATGGATATTTTATAATAGTGCTCTTAGATCCGCTTCCGTATGTGTCTTCCGTTATATGTATACGCAGTTTAATGGAATCAATTAAATTATTACACTTGTTTATTTTATAGTCACATTTAGCTAGGTAGCTAGTACGATTTTCCAGTATTTTCTGAGAAAATATCACAGCATGGTGTATTTAATAATTATATAGTTGCGGGGCCAGAGATCGCGTAAACAGGCTCGGGGTACCAATCCAGCTATTCCAAATCAGTAGCCCTAGTGTCCTCAAACGGAAATTTTGAGAACTAAAAGCAAAGCAAACGTTAAAAAACTCACACTGGGCTACTGAATTTCCATTCTCTCCGAGGCACTATTAAAATCTAATAATAACATCTATTTTCCGGTTGATTATGTATAATTTTACTTACCTATATCTATTTTCTTTTTCTGTTGATCTGCAAAAAAACCCTAGCAAATAGTTTAACAAGGCAAGGTTCTTTATACAACGTGAACGAGGCGATAATTTGCAGCTTGTCGCAGGTAGTTGTGCGTAGCCTATAAAGAAGCTATTATTAAGTATTATTAAAGGTACATCGCGTACTCCAAGGTCCGTCAGTTCAACGCTCGGCTAGTGGTGCTCGCCTGTATGGAACCAGTCTGTCTGGTCAACTGTCGCTTGTATAAAACGGACGACTTCGTTATTCCGCCGACAAAGAGCGATTTATTATTAACGATATTGCTTATTAACCGTTGTTAATGGACCACCGAAAGTGTGTAGCAAAAAACACCTTTGGATTTAATTGTGGTGTTTTACGCCTCATTTTTTGACATTAATACGTCAGTCAAATCGGTTTAAATTTGGAACATTTAAACTCCATTTAAAAACTACCGTGGGTTAAACCCGATCTAAAAATAATATTTAAATACTTATTTTTAAATTAGGTAAGTAGCTAATTTAGTTTTTTTTTGTTAAATTAAATTCCTTCATATTTATAAGCACTTTAGTTATTAGGGAAATCCACTGCAATGTTGTGCATTCTTAATCCAAGATGGCGGATTTATATTGAGCCAGTAACTGCTCTAAATAAAGTTAATATTCTGTGCGGGCAGGTTTACAAGTTTGTTAGTATGCGATGCGATCTTCTCGAACATTCTTTGGCTTTCCAACATCGATTCGCAGTTACCAACTAGTGTTTGAATTTTCATGGCACGTCTTGGTCAAGCGTTGGTCATGTAGTGTTGCCAATTATTTAAATTATTTCTAGACCTTTATAAAATACTATTATATTATTGTTGGTGAACAATTTTACTAACGAAACCACTTTTTGTGTAAATACTTTTTTTAAATGATTCTTTAGTCAATGGTGACAGTATTTTTTCGGATAACGGAATATACTATGATAATAAATACCATCACGGGTGCCTATTTGGCTCCCAAGAACCGTTTAAACGGCTTCGGGGTACCCAGCGGAGGGATTAACCCGTCCTCATTTCGCCGATGGTATTCGATGGCAAAACCTAACACAAGTTTAACAAGCTTGTTGCGGTGTTTATGATGAAATAGCCTCGTTGTATAAAGCGGTCACCCATCCAAGGTCCGGCCTGGTTGTCATCTGCTTAAACTTGTTATCAGTTGCGGGGTGACTTAACCACTAGGCTGGGGGCGCGTTTTATGTTTACCCTCTATGGGTAGAGCCTGATCAAGGAGAAACGTCAAATCCGATACATTTGGCTTTCGATGGGTATTTCGATTCGATTATCTCTTTGGTAAGGTTCCCGATATTATATTTTCCTCAGCTCCTGTAGCTCTAGCACAGGTTTATGCAACCAGTTTCTACCTAGTAACTATAGAGGGGAAACAACCAATAGGATCGCTTAACTTTTCAATTATAGATTCCTATCTATAGTTACTACCGACTAAAAAAAAAATTGCAAACACTTGTGGTAGAGATACTGAACTCATTTAGTTGATTCCTCAACTAATTAGAGTATGTATTGAGTGGGTAAGTACGCATGTACACAAACATTGACAGAAATAAATGGTCTCATTCCATCGAGTGTTTATTGGCTAATCTATTTTGTGTTAGTATTCAGGGATCGTTGACTCGTTGTCGTGTGTGTGCGTGTGAGTTGGCCAGACTGCGAGGCGCGCATCATGACCGCTTCGATGTTTCGGTTGCATTTTTAAAAGCTCATGTTTAAAAGAAATAATGTATTTACAAGTTTCAATGTGTTGCAAAACTTCTGAAGGGAGATGATTAAGGAATTCTGTTAGAATAAGTTTTTTAAACTTAATTTCCACTTACAAAGTATAATATACTTCTTTTACCTTGCCTCTTAAGACCGCGTTTGATCTCTTACCCCCCTCTAAACATCCATAGATTTTTATGATTTTTGGAGGCGTTATAAATATGACCTATACCTAGGCTCGAACGTTTTCTTTTTTTTAAGTTTGGTATAGGAAAAAAAATCAACCCCTGAAATTCGATAAAATCGCAAAAAAAAATCCCTCACATTAAAATAATTCCCATATTGATATTTATCAAGACAGAAAATTAAAAAAGGAAAACGTACAATTATCGTTTATTTTCTCTTTAACAAAATGAGACCATTTTTTTCAAATCTATTACAGTTTAGGGGTAGAAAACAGTTTTGGCCTGAAAGTCGGTTTGCTGCCTAAATTGTAGGTACAATCTCATACGTGATCTTTCTCTTATTGAGGGTCGGGAAGGGTTATATAAATGTATGGTAGCGTTACCGAATCACCGTCATGCGCAGGAAGAGGTAATACTTTGCAGTTGAATCAGCATGAGCATCGAAGAGCCTCATCAGACACTCCTCTTAAGACTCAAATGTTGGATCCCACGCCAATCGCATTCTGAATAAAAACTATTGATATCCTAAGTGATCAAATAATCTGTTATACTATACTTTCCTTCAATCTATACTAATATAATAAAGAGGAAAGATTTGTATTTTTGTATTTTTGTATGTTTGTAATGAATAAACTCAAAAACTACTGGACCGATTGCAATAATTTTTTCACCATTAGAAAGCTGCATTATTCAGAAGTAACATAGGCTATATAATATCACGCTAGGTCCTATAAGTGTGGAGCAGTAACCAAAAATGTTTTAAAAACGGGGGAAAAGTATCGTTTCTGAGGCCTTCCGTGGCGTGCGCTGAGCATATAGTTAAAGTTATACAAACCTGTGCGAAGTCGGGACGGGCCGCTAGTCATAACTAAAAATACTAAAATACGAGATAAAATTGGTTCAAATCCTAGCCCACCGGTTCAGCAAAGAACAAAACCAAACGTCCACGATCGTTTCGCTTCAATTAGGTAAATAAATATATCGTCCACAGTCCACTCGTGGAGTTGCTTGACCTAACGCATGTAATTGTTCTGCGACCAACTAAAGTGGTCTATTGAACGCATTCTGACGCACCACACCATTGTTATAACTGCTATTGTCATATACTTACCTAAGTAGTTATGCAATGACAATTACTTATTTATTATTGGTGCAAAGCGATGGCGAGAAACATGCCAAGTGCCAACAATCAACGGTTGCAATATTGTATTACCTATACCTATTTACCATTCGTTAGTAGCTTATTTAGGAGAGACATACCAAGGCGGAACATTAAAAACTGCATTTCTAATTTGGTTAGGGAGATACTCATATAAATATTAGATACAGCAACATATGAAATAAAAAGATTAATAGTCAATTATTGCCATAGCCATGTATTAAGGTCTGACCAAATTTTTCGAAATGAAGATGAAAAATTAAGGGAAAATTCGTTAAAATTCTTAAGACAAGGACTCGGGTGTAATACGCGAGTCTTCCAGTTTGAGCCAACATGTTAGAAATCCTTAAAAGTCGGAAAGCAAGCACCTTTTAATCCTGGGGACCAGTCAGACTGGAGTATATTTCTAGATACACTCTTTATACTTTAAAAAAATATCCTAGATAATAAAAATTGAAATTATTATATATGATAATAAAAAAAAAAATTAAGTAAAATATCATTATCTTTCTTTGTCTTAGTTGCGTTAACAGTGGACCTCGCACTAGGATTAGACAATTTACTTACTATGGTTGTCTGTCACAGTGTCAAGAAATCCAACTAAATGAGTATAGAAATGGTTCTAGTTTTCAGATGTGGACTAAGCGAGAATTCTGCATGTTTTTCTAAAAGGTAGATTGAGGCATTCAATGAATGTAAAGTCTTCTAAGTAATAGAGAATTAAGCAAGAAATAACAGTGAAATTTAAAAATGTCAACCGAAATCCATCTAGCCTATGTTAGCAAAGGCTGAAAAGAATAGTATAGCAATGAAGGCATTTGATGATATTGGTTAGATGGATTTCCGTTAACATTTTTAAATTTCACTGTTATTTCTTGCTTAATTCTCTATTAGAGGACTCTACATCCATTGAATGCCTCAATCTACCTTTTAGAAAAACATACAGAATTCTCGCTATGTCCACATCTGAAAACTAGAACCATTTCTATACCCATTTAGTTGGATTCCAAACTGTTAAATAAAAAAGATTTCATAGAACTATATGGAATCTTTGAGAGAAATATTCATTCAGAACTCATTTATCTTTCACCGCCTAGGTATTTACAACAAGTAAGTAGGTACCTGCCAACAAACGAAGAATTCGCAAACAAGCAACATACTGTCGTCATACAACGCATTGACATATCCCATGACATGATCACATCGGAAATCCTATTGTTCCTTTGTTAAACCTAAAGAAAAACGCCACAAACTGAAACAATAAACACTCAAAAAGCTATTTTAAACTAATGATTTAAGGCCTGTATTTAAATGAAAAGACTAGTCGAGATGTGATCTCCGCCAACGTTGAGAATCGGACACGCTTGGCCTCTCATCCTCGCAGCTATGACCTCTGCTGGAATGACCTTACGGAAGGCAATATTAATACCGAATTGTATTAAGATTTTATTAATTTCCGCTTTATTATCTGGTGACAGCTAAAAGCGATAGCGTTTTCATTTCCTACCTGTCTCTTATGAAGACCTGGATAAGTTTTAATTTAATTTTGTTAAGCAACCTTACTTGAAGAATTTGAGACCATATGTAAGTAGAAACATTTATGCTTAAAACTGACTTTGCCGCCCACAAATGAATACTTACATATTACAAAAACCTTGACTCAAGTTGTGCATTTCAAAAATTTTCCATTCATATTGGAGAACCTACGACGAAAATGAAGTCAGCAGAAGGCCTATAAAATTGCAATATTGGCCAACTTTCAACTGAACCGCAATTTAGAATTATATACGGCATAGATGACCGCACAAACGCATAATATAAACGGCTATAGTGTCATAAATCGTCATAAAGCCGGCCGACTTAGTACCTCGCGAGTGTAGTAAGCCAATAAACACAATAAAATAGACAATTTTATGCAAGTAAACGTCTTGAGTTGTTACTTTGATTCGACTTTTGAAGCCGTTCCCTGTTTACATTTAGCATACAGAGTAGAAGAAGGCTCATAGTTATTTTCCGAGTTTGCAGCGATCAATCATCTTGCTTCTAAGTAAAATGCATTGTTTATCTGTTGTTTTGTGAGGAACTAATCTAAAAATAATAAAACAAATAATGACAACTGCTTTATTTCAAAAGAATGCTCTTAAGTTTCAGTAATTTTGTGTTTTGACACTTTAAAAAGGGCTTAATTTAATTTGTACATAGGCAAACTTAGTGCCTTACCCCCGTATTCTAAGACGTATCCTTAACTCCACTTTACACTCAAGGAACGTCTGTCTCTTTCCACCAAATGTCAACTATAAAAAGCAAGTTGAGACAGACGCTCCTTGAGTGAAGAGTGGAGTTAAGAAAACGTCTTAGAATACGGGGGTTAGACATTTTCTACCAGCTGACCTTTGAGAGAGTGAATGTTGATGCATACCTGTAGGTATTACTTATTTTTATGACAGTGCATTTGGAGTTTCAAAATATTTTAAATAGAAAGATTTTAATTGAGCAACCAAAAGTTCTGTCGCCACATTGTTTTCATTGTTTACAAAATAATAATATTTCGAAAACTGAAATGTGTACAGCACTAAAATACCTCAGCTGTTAGAGTTGATTGGTAGCGTTTGGATTCTAAGAGTCTAAGAGTCGGTCATCGTTAGGTTGTCATACCAACAAAATATACTAACCTACAAATTCCTGAAGTTAAAATATTTTTGTTATTGTGTGACAACTCGGGTTACAAAGAAGTAGGTTAAATAGCTTGAATCAGTATACCTATATAACGAGATCGCTTTTCGAGATTTCTCTTTTTTTTTTAACAAAAATCAGGATAATGTATTATCTGTCTCATACATCGGCTATAAAGCCACGATCGAAACCAGTCCCACCTCGGCTTACACGTTTACGCAGATCGTAAACAACGGCGGTCCGCTTTGTCGAGCGTCGAGTTGTGATGATAACGAGTACCAACTTAACTGTAGGGGTCCCATGATTCATTCCTAAGAGAGCCATTATGCCGGCGCTCGGGGGTGTATGCGGCACCAGTGAGCCTTGTGCATGGCTGCGGTGACGCAACGCACAGCACCCTGTTGCATAGCAATTATGGCCGGCGGCGCTCTAGACTGCACGGCGAGCCACCCATTGCCAAGTCGCCGATTAAAAATGTACCGGCCAAGGCAAGAAAAAAAAGTTTCGCTATTTTGTTTTTTTCGTTATTTTACTAAGTGGGTGGTTTTCAGATTTCTCGTTTGCATGTTTTTTTTTTACTCAATTATTGGAATGGTGCAATAACTCTCTGTATCCGAAGTCATATCAATATTAGGATGATGGAGGTTTAATTTACCGTGAAGGAAGAAGTAATTGTTTATTATTATTGGAGCACGGCATGTGACTTTGTATCTACCTGGTGGTGAGCAGACCTACAAAGTCATGGGGTCAATCAATAATTATTTTTAAATAATATTGATCGCTCCCATTATGCCGGCTAAATGATGCGATTACGAATAAAACGACAAAGATGAATTGCATTACGAGTATATTTTCATATACTCGCTGCCTTATCGTCAGTTCAACCACCCATTTCGTAATTGCACCCTGAAAAGGAGACTACAACCTTGGCAAAAAATCGATGCAGTAATCTCCTGAAAACCAGTGAACCCACAGACTCAAGACGAAGCATGACTAGGTCACTTGACGGTTTTTGCATCTGTATGGGCGGTGGTAAAGAGACCGTCGTCTCCGTCCGTTGGATCACATGTTACCGATAAAAAAAACAATATCACCCTGTTTTAAAGACCCGTACTATATCTTCTAATCTATTTTTTTTAAATATATTTTGTTTACATAAAAGATCGTTCTCGTAATGAGCGGGCGATATTGTGCGTAAGCCGGGAACTAATCTCGCGGAACTAGTCCCGGGATCGAATCAAGATTCTCACACTTTTTAAGTCAATTGCGGTGCGATTCGCACCGCAATTGACTTAAAAACTAAACTTACCGTAAGGCTTGTTGTGGGGCTTCAGTGACGAGATCCCTGGGTACCCAAGGGATGCAATATCTTCGTTCTTCTTTGAAACCACTGACAAACGCCACTCAAATACGACGTTGGAACATTAAAATAATGAGAACAACACACAACGCGACAAATCTATTTGTAGGCGCCTAATACATGGCGAACAAAACACTACACATATAAATGGCATTTCTAATAGGCCGCACAAATTTTACGGGACAAAAACTCTATTCGCAATAGAAACAAAATAATTAACTATATTAATTAAGACAAAATAATGATTCCCATTTTCAACTTCTTTTTTTAACTGACTGACTGACCTGTCAAAAGGTTATGACCACAGATTAGCATCCATAGACTATTATCTATATCGAACAATATAATTAATTCCTAAAGGAAATTTTGCTATAGTTTTATCTTCATTTACATGTTTCCCTAATTTTAAGAAAAAACAAGTCTATTTTACAATCTACTACGTGCGCTTTATTTAGTTTCTAACTAATTCTTAAAGGAGAATACTGTCACCTACACAAGATTTGGCAATAGTCCCTAGGTACTTACCTACTTATTAATTAATAATGACCAACATATCTTTCGGTTCCCGCAAACCGTATACCGGATACTAATTAACTCATCTCGTTTTAGCTTGTTGCAGCGTTTATAAATGGCTCCCACCTATAGCTCCAAGGTAGTTAATAATAAAATATGTTAAATATATTCGTGCCTCGGTGGTCTGGGATGCTGTCCACTATATTTACTCTTTACGAGAGTCCACTTCACTTAATCGCCGCTCACTTAATCGGACCGGCCGGTTCAGCCGCTTATTATTCAGTGTTGCCAGTATGGTTTTACAAAAAGGTACGGTAGGATTTCAAAAAAGTACGGTTTTCCACATAAAGGTACGGTTTTTAAAAATCAAGGTAAATAAGTAGTGATGGCGCGAAACCTAATTTAAAGTAGCATTTACCGACAAGCTGGTAAACATTTTTGATGCCCTTTTGTATTCAAAACGAAGAGATAAATAACGATACCTATTAAAATAACCAAAATTATCACTATCTCGATACATAACACGTCTTTTTTGGCTTTGTTCTTAAATTCCTAAATTATCAAACAGGACGAAAACAACGAATTGAAGAATAAGCGGTTTTTAATTCATTTTAAGCATAACTATTTTACAAGAAAATATAATGACCTTAGGAAATTCTGTATAATGGAACGTATCGTTCCATTATACAAAATTACAGCTGAGAAAAAATATTGTAAAAATATAGAAATAGTACGTAAAAGGTACGGTCGGAGCTTAGGTACGACTAAAGTACGGACGAATGTATATTGTACGGAAAATCTTAGTTTTTAGTACGTTCTGGCAACGCTGCTTATTATATTATCCCAGGTGGTACTCGCAAAATGGCGGACACTTCCCGCGCTTTACGCCTTGTAATGGTGGTTGCGACACGATCCGCGCTAACTCTGTCGGATTAATTCAACTGATCTACCAATGATCCTGCTTGCTACCAATGATCCGCAGAATAACGGTAAAGCTGGCTGGATTTAAATTTTCAATTGAATTATGGTGATCGTTTAATTTAATGATCAAATACACGATCCTAAACTTTCTTGCTGCACATTATTGGGTTTCAGTTCCATCTCAGGAAATTTCATATGATTTTTTGTTAAAAGTAGACCCTTTACATTTGAAATCTACGTACTGTTACATGCACCTTGTACTTATCCATCAAATCGAAATTATTCTCTGTAAAATAATTCATATTTAATAAACTCCTGATGTGAACATCATCATTAATTTTACAAATGAGTTACATACCTAATAATGAAGCAGTTAGGTAAAGCTTTTTAAAATAAATTGTACAGTTTAATGGATTTATTAATCGCGAAGTTTGCGTTCTATACCTTAATTATTTTCTGTAGTAGAACACCTGTCCCTGAAGCTACATTTTTATATTAGGTACACCTGTTAAGGACACTGCATTCGTAATCGCGAAGACTGCGTTCTTTTTATATTAGGTACACCCTGTTAAGGACACTGCATTCGTAATAGCGAAGACTGCGTTCTTTAAATAAATGTCAAAAAAAAAAGTCAAAAGTCTTTCTATGTTATGTTTTTTTTTATTACCTGCATCAGAAAGATTTTTGCATACAATTATACCAATATATACATAAACATAATAATTGAACTTTGACTAACAGCCTAATTATAATAATGGAAGACTCCTTAATATGTTATCCTCCAGCTTAACTAACCGTTCCATCTTTTCCTTCCAGATGCATCTAAGTTCAGTAAGCGTGGCGTGTGCAGCCCTCATAACGCTGTGTGTTGCCGCAGCAGCAGCGCCGTCGTCCTCCACTCCTCATCACCACCACATCGCCAGGAGATCCTTCTTTAACCTCCAGTGCAAGGGGGTGTACGACGCGGCCATCTTCGCGAGACTCGACCGGATTTGCGACGACTGCTACAATCTCTTTCGAGAAGCAGAGCTCTATAATTTATGCAGGTAATTTATTTGTTGTAAAGATTGCATGTTTTGAGGCCTATACTTCAACATTTAATTCGATGCCAGGTTTGTCACATTTTAATTATATGCCAGGTTTATTAAATTTTTACGTCTAACAACATTTTAATATCTAAATTACTTATTAATGGTGGTGAAATTCGTGCTATTTATAGTGGTAGAAAAAATATTTTCACTTAGGATTTGTATGTAGAATAGCTTATGTGGGATTTACACGGGTCGACTTTAGTCGTGCGGCATGTCACTAGTCGCATCGTTTGTAAAAATCGAATCGCCATCACATTTACAAAAGTCGATGCAATTCGCAGGTGGATTAGTTATAATTTTGCTTGAAAATATCCGTCGTCCAGCAGCCTTATTCTACTAAATTAATGAGTATCAACGTCGTATGAAAGTTAAAATTTGGTATGGCAGAACAGTCGCACTGGCGCCTGCATTTGCACTATGGATTTTAGTAATCAGCCGTATACGCCGGTCGCCAAAAATCGGATCATTACCATTTAGACAGGCTTTAGTCATCCGTATAAATCCCACATTTTTCTAGAACTGTCAAACTTTGTATCGAATTATGGGTCGAACTATAAGTACTTATGAGATTCGAAGCATCAGCTGATGTGTAATTAAAATTGAGCTCAATTCGAACAGAATATACCAATTGCTTGAATTTATAAATTATATTTGCACGCTGAAGCCGGCAAAATATGCTGTAGCATTACTATTATATATACGACATTCGTATCCATATTATAAAAATATGAGAACTCATTTTTAGTTCCCCATTGACATTGATTTCACAAAAAAAAGTATCATTATAAACGACACTATCGACTGGTGCAAAAATTAACGGATATATATGCTGCTATTTTTGCTTTTTTTTTTTTAATCTAATTATGCTGTTATACTCTCCTTATTCATAAAACTTTGAGAGGTAATTTTTAGATAGAGACGAAACAGTTGTTTAATTGTTTAACTTAAACGCTCAATAAAGTTTTATGACCTGAGGCTCTACCATGGGTTTGCATTGTAGAAACGTAACGTAATCATTTACGTATACGTGAGCAACACCGCGCAAACCCATGGTAGAGCCTCAGATGAGAAGATGGGTACTATTAATGAAAATGGGTCCCTGAAACAGAAACGTGGCGTGAACATAAATAAATAATGATTTCCCCTGACAGGAAGGACTGTTTCACGGCAGAGTACTTCAAGGGCTGCGTGGAAGTGCTCCAGGAGACAGATCAGCTTGATATTTTCAAGCAGTATATAAAAAAATTACACGGGGCCGAACCGGGGGTTTAGGTATTTTATTTTTACCTTTTTTAGTTTTACCTTCCTAATCTTCTTGTGCTGTTTTTCCTAACCTTTTTATTTTTTTCGCTTGGAAAAACTTAACTTAGTACTTATCAGAAAAAGACACGTTAAAAACTTTTCAAATAACACCTAGTTAAGTACTTTTACTATCTTTTTTCCTCACCTTATTTACTTATACCGTTTTTTTTTTGAGTTGGTCTTTACTTTCTTTCTTCTTTATCTTCCTCTTTTAGGATGGAGAACTCACTGCACTGATCTAACACTCACTATATAAAACTTACTGTACTTATGCTATTTCGCATTTGAAAAAAATACTTATCCGTCTCGAAGGACCATAGAATAAATATATCATTTGAGTAGATCTACAAAAAACAACCCTTAAAATTTGAGCAGACTTCGGTTGCATTTACATCTGTACTGTTTAAGTAAAAAAATTTATGATTGTTTTATTGGTCCTTCGAGCCAGATATATTATTCTTTTAAAACCTGACCAGTAAAATAAATAAATACTAGTTTAGGGACGTTGCAATCTGCCGATAAAACATAATAAAAATAAAAGTGTTGCATATACTAAAAAAAATAGTTTCAATGATTCACGCAATATGGCAAGGTATTATTTTACTGGCCAGATTTTTTACATTGCTGAATACGTTTTACGTATTTTAAAATTTGTTTTTAGTAAAATACTTAAAGTTTATTTTACTAATTATAAAAAGAATCCTAGATAATAATTTTATTAATAATTTTGTTTTTCTTTCTCCAGGGAAAAATGTTTCACCACGCCCTATTTCAGGGGTTGCCTGGAGTCTTTGTACCTGTACGACGAGGCGGACCAAATCGATCAGATGATCGACTTCGTCGGAAAGCGCTAAACATTCCGCCTCATCAGACCGCCGCCATCTTGGACCGCCATGACGCGTACAAATATATTCGCACGAAAACGTATAACCCGACCCAAATAAATGGCCGCTCCAATAACAACGCGAGCCCAGCCGCCAATGACATCCTTAAATTTGCCGCTTTACAAATAAAGCAATGAATGGATAGTTCCTCCGGACCGTGGTCTGCTTTTTATCCTCAACGTATTCTAGTCGTCGAAGCGACATAAAATTATTTATGTTTGCAACTAATTTTGTAATGTTATCGTATGTTGTATAATGTGTATACAGTAGTATATTTAATGTATATTTTATGATGTATCATTATGAGAAGCTTACCTACGGAGAGCTGCGTGGGTACATTCTATTTTGTATAAAGAATTGTAATAATTCTTATATTAAATAAGTATATTATTGGCGTACCTACCTACCTGTCCTTCGCCAGTTGTATGCTTCGAAAAGTACATTAAATATTTAATATTATATTTATTTATTTATCACCTCCTAGATATAATATATGTAATTGTGGCGATATTTTCTCATAATTATTGTTATATTTAATGATGCTGGTCGTCTAGAAAATTCCAAATTATTTTCCGTCTTGTTTTATATTATCTTTTTATATATTTTTTTGTATGTGTGCCTGTTAATTGATATATATGTATATAATAACTTGACACATTCCATATGCAGTATTTAATTTTTTTATCTACTTACATTGTATCTAACATTTTAGTACGTATTTATTATATAAAGAAATACCTGAATATATTATTTATAAATAAGACATAGAAAATAATAGAATAAATAAATTAGTATATAATAAAATAATAATAATAAATCACAAAAGTGACTTATTACTTATGAATAACTTAATGTAGTTCATCATGACAGAACATCACAAAAATTATATTTTTTTGTTTTAGTTTCAAGTGAACAGATGAATTTCATAATTTTAATTAGTATTATAATTTATTTTAATCAAATATTTTAGAGTAAATACCATGTTCAGTTATAAATATATATAAAATTACATAAAAAATAAAAAATGACCAAAATTAATTGTATTCAATAAGAAACTGATGAATTTTATTTATCAAACTATATTATTTATTTTGTTATCAATTTATTTATTGTTCAAATTTATTTTTTCATTGTAGAAGTACTAATAAATGTACACAAAGAAAATTTGCGGTTTTTACTTATAAATTATGATAAATTTTCACTTTTAACTCTTTCTTAGAATCTCATATGTTACTTAGGTAGAAATATTTGTCGCATGATAATCAAAAAGTGCTTTTTAAAGGACCATATACCGACCGCCATTTTGAATTCACTATAAAATTATCATATCAGGGTATATAAAAATTATTCCAGGGCTTTTTTGATTATTGTGATATATTATCTTGAATTGTTATTTGTAATTTCAGATCCGTATGTATATATACTTGCATACTGTTATTATATAATATGGTGCCAATATAAAGTGTACAATATAAATACACTTTAATATTAAAAAAATATATAATTATTATTGGAAGTTTAAGAACCTGTGGTTCAATAAATTTGATATAAATTATTGAATTTTTAAATAAATTATATAAAAAGAAGTATTATAGATTTGTATACATTTTGTGATTCCAGCTAAGAAACGCTATGGGTTCTACGAAATATATTACAATTGAAAAAATAGTTCTGTAGTTTTATTTGAATCCAATCCCCCAGCGCCCCCTTGTGTATATGTAGAAAACTAATCAAAAATGTTAAGCAGTATTTAACCGAAGTTTTATGATCGTTTGATGAATATTAAAAACCATTTTTTTTTTTAATGAAACTAAATTAAACACATTTTAGATATTATGAAGTATTAAAACTAATTTAAATTTTCAGTTATTATACTCCGTAAAATTTAGCTTGATCGATGACAGCTATTATGATATTTATTGCTAGTGATGTGATGCTGTCGACACTAAATATCGATTAATCTTTTGATAACATGAAAAAATAAGCATCAAATTAATTTCAATAAAAAAATACGTATTTTGTTAAAAAATATCGTGTATATTCTTTTTTTCCTACAAAAAAGAAAAAAGAAGAAACTGTCTTTTTAAACGCAGTGGCTTCTGCCATCGATCAAGTAAAATTTTACAGAGTAGCAAAGTTTTTCTGGGTAGCAAAATTACGTAGAAAAAATCAGATATATTTTTAAAACATTTATTTTACCATTAAGACAGGTTTTCTAGACTTCTATGGTATTATAGTCATAGAATAGTATAATTATATTAAGGTAATGTGTGTTCATACATAAACAGTGACAAAAATGACTTCAAATACCAAAAATGTTGAAAAAACTTTGAAGCCATTTTCTAAACCCTACATCCGATATAATAATAGATTATAGTAAAAATTAATAATTAGATCTAAAAAAGTCACAGCTTACAAAAAGTCTTTAATAATTACTTCACTAAGCCTGACCAGGAAAATAAAATACCTCGCCATATTGCGGCAATTATTAGAACTAATGTAATGTTAGACTCCGTGCCACCACTAGATTATGCTGAATTGGATTTAAATTATTTCAGGTTTTCATTACAAAGTAGAAGTTTTTTTTTGTATTTTGAAGTATCTGTTTGTACCTATGTAGGTAGTAAAAAAACACTTCCATTGGAAAAACTTCGAAAAGATACAGCTCTAGCATTAATTGTCTTCTGTCAATTATAGCGAACCCAGATTATTTGTTTGTTTTACTGGTCAGGCTTTTAACTAAAAACTTTTTTATATAATATATAAATATATAAAATATATATAGTAAGTATATGTACAAAAAAACTTTTTTATTTAATATAAAAAACTACCTACCATAAAACTTAATAATAAAATAATAACTGTGCATATTTAAAAAATGCGTCACTAGCGAGACCTTAGTTTACTAGGGACCGTATTTACAAATAGCCCTCCCCTACGGTATTCACGACCGGTCTATTTTTTTCTCGATTGAATCAAGAAAAAAAAATGGAAAACAGACTGGACTTATTTGAGTAAGTTGTGTAACTTGAGTAGCATTTATAAATATAGGCCTAAAGTTTCTACAGATTACAAATTTCACTTACGGTTGCACCTTGAGAACTTAATTCACAAGTAGTCTTAATTTAAATCATAAAATATCCCTAATCTGTGATTAAAATCAAGAAAAAGTATGTTTCATCAGAGGTGCCTTACGGTCTCAGGCCCTTTAATCTTACTATTATTCTTACCTCGTCCTCGACGATGGGATTCAGAGTCTCTACCGAACAAATGGCATGCTTATCGCGCTGCAGAATAATAATGAGTCTAGCATTAAAATAATGCTAGAACACACTTAATCTCGCTTTAATTCACCAAAATAACAACTATTAAACTAGGACGATTCAAATTAATTTACGATTCAAGTTACATATTATAGGACTTAGCATTTTTTTTTTTTAAATAAAGCAACTCTTGTCCTACATTACAATTTCTTTTGGCAAAGCTGCCGGGTTGACTATTAGTGCCAATTATTCAATCATCAGACAAAGTTAATCAACAGTCCATTTTTGAATATCAGCGGATGGCTTAATATCTCTAAAATGTCATCCATTTCTAAAGTTCGCATTTTTTTATCTCATCGGGTGACTAAAATATCATAACTATGATATCAAGTAAATAAAGTCACCGATGACAGATAATAATTAACACAGATAATGTATGTTCCGTTCCACTCACAGATTTATAGGAAGGTTCCACTATTGAGTTTTTATGTTTTAGCATAGACAATAGACATGTCTATTATTATGAGAAACAAGAATGATAAACAAAATTTTGCCACATGTTGCATGGGAACTATATACAATTTCAACTTGTATTTGGCTTTGATATCCAATTCATTTATTGTCAAAATTAAATTATTTATTTTCCATACAAGTTAACTTTATCTGACCAATGAAAAATCAGCCCTTTAGGTGATAATTATTTATTTAGTATTCTATAAGGTGACAATTTACAACAATTTTGAATGAAAGCAAAGTGATAATCATCTAAAACTCAACTATTAAGCAATTCACAAATGCGGAAATAAATCATATTTAAAACTAAATATTTTATTTCATATTGTTTAACCAATGTTACAGAAATTAAGGCAATTATAATTATTGAAAAAAAAAAAAAAATTCATATTAACTATTAAATAAGTATATTATTTTATTTATAGCAAACAATGCAAATAATAATAAAAACAATAACACCTTTAAAGTTGTAATATATTTCAAATTGATTACTACAATATATACAAATAAAATAAAGTTTTTGCTATATTGAAATAAAAAAAAATAAAAAAAAATCATGAAAATTTTTTTTATGTTGTCAGATCATTGTAAAGTAATTTCTTTGAACAAAATTTTGACCACTAAAAAAGAGTGGATTGTCATTAAAAAGTCGTAAATAAAATGATAGTAAGAATATTAAATTTTAATATTTCCTTCTAAACATAATTGTTTAACGCCACCTAGCATTAAATTAAAATTTAATAAATAAAAATTCTATTTCTTATTTTTTTTTGGTAATTTTAGTCCTATATTATAATATGTATTAAATTATTAATAAACATTATATGTTATATCACAAATATATTGGAAAATACTATATACAGTTAAAAAACCATACATTGTATATCATTTGGAATTCATTTTAATTTGAATGTGAAATTAAAATATGCCGTTAGTTTTTTACAATATTAGAATAGGAACTCAAAACTTACATAAAATGCAAACAAAACTTTTAAAAGCACTGTTTTTTTATTCTTTTGTAATATTAAAGTGTTCAGAGTAATAACGGACTTATTTATATTCAGACTGTTTATATCACAAAAAACGTGCCAAATATAAACTTAAAATGAAACGTTTTTAATACAAAATGACTTTTATACGAAATGCGTTATTTACATTGTCGTAGTATATAAACAGAGTGAATTTGAAAGCTTGTACTTAAAAATGAAAAAAAAATTTGGCTTCCCCATACAAATTGGTCATTTTAACATTACTAGTTTGTGGAGAAGGGATTTTTTTTTTTCATTGCAACACTTGTTTGTATGGGAAAAGTTTTATTTACTTCAAATTTTCAAAGTCACCATGTATAAAATATATACTACACGATAGGGAATAATCAATTAGGTTTAAAATCATTATCATATATAAAATATGTTTGTTTTAGGGGCAAAATATGATGTTGTTTGGGTACAGCAAAATATGGTGCCAATACATTCAGAACACCTATATTAACATGACATTTCAAAAAATTTTTTTTAATAATAAGCCACTAATTATTCTACGGAATATATTGTTATTAAAAACGTTAATTACTATAAAATACATAAAGTATATGTATAATTAATATATATCTTCGTAGGCGGTACATTTTACATTCTGTAAAAGAAAATACAAACATATATAAACATAATAAGCTTATAATAATAGTAAAGAAGTGAAAGAGCGATAGTAATAAATTAAAGAATTAAAATATACAAGTTTTAATACGGTGAATTCGGTAGGAATGACGACTGGAGCGCATTTAAAATCAAATTTATTTAAAACTTTTAAACAATAAAAGTTATTGTATTTTTGTACAATAACATTTTAATAAGTTATTACACTATCGAATTTTACCCGTGCCTAGCACAGCGCGGCGCGTGATGTATTTACATAAGAAGCTAATTTAATAAAAATCGTATACATAGTTATTAAGAAACCAAAAGACTTATAAATACCATCACGGGTGCCTATTTGGCTGCCGCGAACCGTTTAAACGGCCTCAGGGTACCCAGTGGACGGATTAACCCGTCCTCATTTCGCCGATGGTATTCGGAGGCAACACCTAACAAGTGGCGAGCTTGTTGCGTTGCTTATGATGAAATAGTTTCGTTGTATATAGCAGTCACCCATCCCAGGTCCTACCTTTTTGTCATCTGCTTAACTTTGTTATCAGTTGCACAGTGACTTAACTACTAGGCTGGGCCGCTTTTATGAATAATTTTAGACTTTTTAAAGTAATACTTAAAAAACTTAAAAGGATACTTAGGAATGCCAAGCTTCCTAAAGCTCGGGGTAAATTTTTAAGTATTGCTTAACTGTGAAACAGTTAAAAAATGGCGGATTATACTAATATGGTGATAACAGTAACTACCGACTTCTTGAGATTTCATTCGATTAAAAAAAAATATATAATATTACATTTATAATTTGATTTTTTATACTCGAACTAAGTATGCAATGGTCAATTTAAACAACGCTGTTTCGCTTTACATGATACCAAAAACTTCTTGTCGGTATCAACTCGAACGAGATCTCACTGTCGGAGCAGTGGTTATTGCAGCTCTTAAAAATATGATTAACAACTCCTACAAAAATCCGTCATTTTAAATTCTTTATTACTTTAAGTAAATTGAGAAAACGGTGGTTCGCCTTTAAAAGCGTCCTAGTTTTGTGAAACAAAACGTTACTTAAGGCGAGCACCAACTTGAATCACAAAACTGATTTGAAGGGCGGTTGCCGACGGACTAGGTGCAACATAAATCCGTAAATTATAGTCAAAATTCGAAGGTTTTTAAAAACAATAAGAGCTAAATAAAAAAAGTTTACGATTAATGTTTTAGTACATTATTATACCAATGCAAAACAATAAAAAAAACATAATTGTCGCTAAAGATATTGAGTATTACGAAATCAAAGTTTGTTGTTTTTGTTTTTTTTTTCAGAAACCCAATTCTCTTTTATTTGTTTATTCGATTACTATTTTTATTCATAATTTGATTATTCTGTATTGTTTTGCGCTTTTAATTTAATGTTAAGGCATCAAATATGACGAAGAAAAATGACTCTTTTGCCCTTGATTTCACGTTGGTCCTGGCCTTAACTTAAATTGCCTTGATTCGCCTGAAGAATGTCTGATTATTTTTAAATGAATTAAATCAAAAAGTGATATACTTAAAAGTCATCGAAGCAGAATTCAAAATGGTCTTCCATTTTGGAGTAGTCCGTGTTAGAGAACTTCATGCATTTGGGGCACACCTGAAATGTATCAACATTATATATCAATTCTTATTTTATAACTAACGTTGGTATTGCAATATTTTGGGATAAATATTTATTATACAGGTGAAATTGAAAGGTTGTACTTTGGGCTCATATGAGGCTCTACTGATCAAATTCAACAACTTTTCCCATTAAACCATGTGTCGCAAATAAATAAAAACAATTGGGGTCCCATACAAATTGGTCATTTTAACATTACTAGTTTGTATAGAGAAGGTAATTTGTTTTTTCATTTGCGACACATGGCTCCATGGGAAAAGTTGTTAGATTTGATCAGTAGAGCCTCATGGTACAACCTTTTAAAAACACCAATAGTCACCATGTATAACTCATGCTTATAAGAAAATGGCTGAATTGAACCTTAATTCTAAGACCAAGAGGAAATGACCAATGACTTAATTTATATCCAAATACATAAAAACTTTATTGAACGTTTTAGTTAAAACTTACAAATGTAAATCATCTTTGACAGAAGAGATAACATAACACTATTTTAACTAATACGCTCAATAAAGTGTTTATTAAAAAGAAGCTAGAACTGAGATATTAAATTAACTTATTAGAATTACTTATTAACAATATACTGCTAAATAGTAAAAACTGTCAAATTAATTAATAGTCATTTTAAAACTTGAAAAAAATATACGTGTACTTTTATGGCAGTAATCGACAGGGTCATTAATTTCGGATTTCATTCGATTCGATTCCCGGGAGTGACAAGCAGACGAGAATTTTCAAATATCTTTGAATGGAGTTTAACATATTTTTGAAAATAAAGCAATGTTTCCTTTCAGTAAAATTGGACATCGTGGAAAGGAACCTAAATATTGATTTAGAGTATTTTCCTTCCAACCATGGCATATTTTTCCACCATGCATTATTTTATTTACTGCCATATTTATTGGTGCCACTATGGGTATTTTATAAATGTAAGAAGTCAGAAATTATTAACGATTAAAATTATTCAGATAAAATAAAATATTCACGAACAACAAAAAACTAACATTTCAATCAAAGCTGATTAAGTATATTTGTTATTTTCGCCACGACATAGTTTATGAGAAAAAGCGATTAGAAATCAAATCCAGAATAAAATAGGATAAATGGTGAAAGAAGAACAAGGAAAATGTCTTGACGTCAAATTTTTGATATCATTAATTATTTGATCTAAAGCTAAAAAACATAAGTCAACTATATAAATTATAGGTTTTTTAAAAAGATTAGTTAGTTTCAATTACTTTCATAAAATGTGGTTTTAAAATAATTGAAAATATAAATAAAAAGTGAAGCAAAGGAAAGTTATTGAATAAATGCTAAAATCACTCATGAAAAAAAAATTAAAGAAATAGTTATTAAGGTTAGGCCAAATGAAAATTAGTAGAAAATATCAAAAAATCATCACATCATACATAAAACAATTCTCACCAATATTCCTTAAATGACCAAATGAAATAATAGTTTTAAATAGTAATTATTAAGCTATTTATTTTAAACCCGTAACATTAAGAAAGTAAATACTAAAAAAACCTAACAAAGTAACTGAAAAATGTAATAACAATCATTGAACGCAAAAGACGCAACACATTTGGAATGATAACTTTAAAAATGCCAAATAAATAAAGAAATTAAGCTAATTTTTATATAAAAAAAGTCAATACGCCAGTATGCCATGTTGTGGCGAAATATTGCACTACATTATTCTGGAAGAATAAACCTATAATAATTACCTAAATTAAACGCAATTACCTAAATTTGTCTTTCATATGCAATTCAAAAACAGCAAGATATTTTTCAACTGAAATTAAAATAAATAATAAAGTATCACACAATAACAAATACTAGTAAAATACGTTGAAATAAATAAATAATTTGAAATGTGTTATATATATCTGTGCTCTTGTTGCTGTAACTTATCAAATGTTTTGTTTTAGTTTTATTATAAAATAATTTAAACGATTTTAAACTCTCTTAATATTTATAGAAAACAAGATGGCGTCTGTAAAAGTGTGGCTATTTTTTTTTTTAATTTAGCACTTAACCTTGAAAAAAAAATGTGGTGGCATAAAAGGGATAGTGAGATGAACGGCGCATGTAAATTAGGCGTGGCCTTTACAAAATGGCGTGACATATATTTAAGAAAAGCTGTTCTCCTTGTCACCTAACAAGATCACAGTCTGAGAGTGTAGTAAGGCACAAGCGGCAGTGGTACAAGCTATATAACGATGAGAAAGAGGAGCGACTTTTATTTTTAAAAGTCAATTTCATATGTGATAAAAAAAGGTGTGCGTTTTGGTACGCAGTATAATGACAAGATGGCGAACAACGGGGCGAGGTAGTAGTCTGTACAAAACGTAGCTTAGGCCTATCAAATATACAAAGGAGAGTGGCATAAGTTTATAGAAGGTAAGATTTCCATGTCATTTTGTAACACTTTATTGTTAGAAGGATGGTCTCAGACGGAACAGTAAAACTTGAGGGGCGTATGTAAAGAGGCGTGGCATTTACAAAGGGGTGTGGCATAAATTCAAACAAGATAGTTTTCCACGTATTCTCGTAACATTTTAGTACGCGGTATGCTAGTACACAGGGCGGTGACGTAATAAGTATATGTTTAAAGAAGACAGTTTTCCACGTGATCTTGTAACAGTTTAAGCGTGCGGTAAGGCTGGTCGCACACGGGGCAGTGGAACGTGAGCGGTGGCGGAGTTCCCTCGTGCAGGTTCGAGGCGTCAATTTCTTCTTTCTGGACCACTTTTTTCTTCTTCATTCGACCCTTATTCAATCATATAGTAAATAAATAGATAATAAAATTAATTCACTTGAACTAAAATATTTGACCATAATAGTATTTCAGACGATGGTAATTTTTTTCTAAAATTCCTTTCTCAGCTAATCAAATAATTTACTAACCCACCAAAGAACCTTGTCTCATTAAATAAAACCTGCCAAAAAGATCCTGACTGGCATAACTGACCAGAGTATTTTGATAGTATGATGTGGGTACATAAGGCACCCTAGACCGCCTAGACGGCCTCAATGTACCCAGCGGTGGTGTTATATTACATACTCGTCGTGCCGATGCCATTCGATGGTGGTGGTGAACTCGTCGTTAGTATGACACGATTTTAAGGTGGGTCTTTTTTTTTGTTTTAAGTTTTTCATGTAAATTACTAACACATCTATTAATTGGTTAGTTAGTATGGGAGTGAAACCGATCGCCTTCAGTTACACGTCGTTTCCACTCCTTCCGACTTAGCACAGGGCTCCCATCACTATATCAACGTTTTCCATCCAAATGAAATAATATACTCGTACATTTAGGGCTAATTTCCAAAAAGACTTAATTATTACCTGGGTGATCATCGCATCACTCGAATGCGTTCCGAAATTAGTCGAGTGCGACCGAGAGATAAAGTAGACTTGTAATAATTATCGGTGATTTCAACCGTGTAAATATTACACCTATTTTGGAACAGCCCTTAGATCTTTTACAACAGTATGACAATTAAAAAAAATATACAAATGTGATGATGCAAATGGGAGAGATACTCATATAATTAATAATACAAAAAACATTAAAAACAAATTGCCCTGGTCACAAACTAAGCTCTAGGCTTGTACTATGTGTGCCAGAAACATTAAAATACATTTTATATTTAATTACACTCTAACAACGGTATTCATATAAAGTTATTGCAGCCACTTTAGTTATAGAAGGTTTTGTCTCTTCTTTAGCAACAAAAATAAATATGAGTAAACAAGAAAACTTATTTTAACTAAAGTGTTCTTCAAGGACTCAATAAGTTTTTTTTTAATGAATAGGGGTTGGTTTCTTGATGGATAGTTTACGTTACTATAGTTAAAAATGGTGGGTGTTCTATGAGATTTTTGTCAAAACATATTTCAAATTCATATAAAAGACGCCATAACTGTCATTATTTAACAATTAGTTGAGATGACTATCCATCAAGAAACCGGGCCTAAGGCTATTACACTTTACTCACCATATTTCCCGAGGATTCTGCGCTGTGGCCATCTACTGGGGACGACGAGGACACGATGATTTTGGGAGCCGGACCCAGCACGGGTTTGGGCTTAGTGGTCAGGAGACTAGGGTTCAATCTCCTTATTTCTTCCAACTAAAAGTTATAGCAATTTCGTTTATAGTAATTTATATATAATATCATAATAAAATAATTAGGAGTTGAGTTTTGTGGTATATTAGTCAAATTCCCTTTGATACGGTATTCGCTTCCCGGGCTTACCTCTTCCACCAGTTGTTGGTTGCGTCGCTGTGAATTTCGCAGGTCCACGAAGGCGGATTCCTTGTCGCTCGCCATCTTCTCTCGGGCATCACGTTCTGCTTCGAAATCCGTTCTGTATAACCACAAAGTCAAAATTGTGAGCTGTGTCCCAAAACGCGTTGAAAAGCGTTCCAAAATTAGCCGAACGAAGGTAACCGAGAGATTTCCTACACAAGTGTATACTAACGGTGATTTCAAACGAGTAAAGATAGACACTAACAGTCGACTGCTAAATAAAAAAGCAGTAAATTCGCCTTTATTTAGGAAACGTGATTTTCAATATATTTAAAAAAAAAAGTAATTTATATCGCTCCACATTATATTGGCCATCAATACCATCGGCGAAATGAGGATGGGTTAATCCCTCCGCTTGGCACCCGTGATGGTATTTATTTATTTATTTTTTATTATATTGTTGTTATTTTATGTAATTATTTTGTTTCAACTAAAATTTTTTTTTTAATTATTCTTGCCGTTCCAAAACACAATTCTGTCTCATTCCTACATATACCTGTCTCTTTTATTCCCGGGAGTTCGCACAGGTAATTATTACACCTATTTTGGAACACATTATTACACCTATTTTGGAACACTTGCATACAAAATGATAATTTGAGACCGGGGCAGCTATTAACCCTTAAAGCTACATCACTTTCTTACACTTCGATGATAGTTCTTAGATCGGCAAATAGTTCGGTTATTTTTTTAAAAAGCTACCATGAAAAATCAAGATTTTCGTCGACATTTTTTTGCCAGACGATCCTGTTTTATACAAGGTATCAGTATCATTTAGCTCAATACTAAAATCGTCATTTCATTAAATGTTTCCTAATTATTTTTATACAAAAATATATTTTTCAATAAAAAAGTAATATATTACAAGTAATTATATAATAGGGAATATGCGTGTAACGCCAATTATTATTATTTTAATATATAATGTTCCTTTTATGTCTTTGAACATATTTACAGTAATCTATTTTATTTTGATTAGCTATTTTTTTTATAAATACGATTTTAAAAATCCATTTTTTTGTAGAAACGGAACGCTTACCTAAACGCTCCGACATTAGCAAACACTGCATGTGACGTCATTCGTGCAAAAATAAATGTCAACGTGTGTTCTGTAGTCTACAGTTTCTTGTTTTCTCGGGTATTTATTGTCCTTTATTACGATAATTTGTGATAAACAAACCTTTTGACTAACTTTTGAGGTGCAATAACATTAAACTAATATGCTTTTTGGGCACGAATGATGTCACAAAATGGCGGCTAGTGATGTACCGTTTTTTACTGCGGTAGTGGCAGATAAAGTTTAAACCCTTTTATTTTTGTGTTTTACCCTTTAAAAATTTTTTAATATTTATTTTTAGGGTCTAATGTAGTTACTCTATCAATCAATGAAATAATAAAAAAACATGCATATTCCCTATTAAGTTAATAACAAAGCTGTGACCGCTTTATTCAACGAGGCTGGCTGTAACATCATAAACACCGCAACCAGCTCGCCATTCGTTAGGTGTTGCCTTCGAATACCATGAGCGTAATGAAGGTTAATCCCTCTGCTGGGTACTCTGAAGCCGTTTAAACATTACTCGGGAGCCAAAAAGGCACCCGTTTTTATTTTATTATATAATTTTAATATGCTTTCTATGCAAAAAGTTAATAATTCACGTTTACGAGAAAAGAAAAAAAATGGCAGCTACACAATGTGATTTGTATTTGGAACTTACATAACACAAGATGGTCAAATGCATTTATCATTTCGATTAAAAATTTAAGTTACAAACAATGTGGGCTGATGACGTTCCAAAGAGGGCGAAATATTTAGTAACAATATTTTATAGCTTCAATTTATATATTTTACCTAATAAGGTACAAACAAGAGTAGAAATGATTATTAAAAACAAACGTCTTACTTATAGACTACAATCTGCGCCTTCAGGAGATCCACATAGTCGTCATTACCTTCGCCCGCCTTAGATTTGAGCAGTTTTACTTGATTCTTCAAAGCGTCCACCTCGGCAGCGCGCGCTAGCAACGCTTGTGTCAGTACTTCATTACTTGATGCAGGCTATAATATTTATATATTTATTAACAAAAAATGCATAGTTAACAAAATCTAACTTTAAGATAGTACATGAAAAATTTATATAAATAAAAATGTATAAATTATAATATAAATCCATGTCGCTGTTTCAAATTCGTCTCGAAGGACCAATTGTATTGTTTGCGTTGTAAAAATGAAATACTTTATTTATCGCCAAACAAGATAAACATTTAATTCGAATAAAACTTAAATAAATAAAGATATATAAACCATAAAATAAATCCATTGGTCGTTGGTTTAAATTCGGCTCGAAGGACCAATGTTGGCGTTTAAAGAAATACATACTTTGTTTATCGCCAAACACTAGATATTTTATAACAATTTATAAATGAATACATCACGCGTCGATAAATAGGTGACCAGATCAGCAATAGATACAATTAGAAAACACAAAAGAATGAGAAATACGTGTTATTAATTTGTCTGTATATTTAGAAGTCTGTTTTTACTTTAAATACTAAAAAAAAAAAAAAACATAAAAGACTTCTCTGCCATCTAGTATTATATACTAGGACTTCTAACTTCACAACTTAAAAATAGAGTACTGACTGGAACCTGGTTGGCTCAGTGGTTGAGTACCTTGCCGTGAAAGCAAGGATCGTGAATTTTTTTCATTGTATTTTATATTTATCTGTATATTTCGAAAGTACAAGATAATTTTTTTTTAAATAGTACTCCTTTAATAATAAAATATCTAGTATAATAGAAATATGAGAAGGAATTTTAGGTTAATTGTTGATAGAAGAACGTAGTAAACCATTTTTTTAATCATTTAGAAATTAAACATGTTGCTAAAATATGAAAGTGCAAGGGGATTAAATTTATTGGACAACAAATATATAGGCCAGTAGATAGATGTATTTAAACAAAAACAATAAAAATACCTTATTTGCAAATAAATATTGATGTTACTCACTTTATCAACTCTGCCTAAATTTTTTTTCAATAACTCTTTGTAGTCCATGAAAATAGACTCAAATATTGATACTGTTGCTCGAATTTTGGCTCTGAAATAATTCAAAATTATAATCATATAGGTACCTAAATATTAAATGGTATACCGGGTAATTTAGGTCCTATTCAATTTAAGTTTATAAAGTATATTATTTGACGTTATTTATTAAATGTTCTATAATATGATGAATGACTATTAACACAAAAGAAGATAATTTTGATGTATTAAAGTTTTTTTTTATAATCCCATTTTAATTTTGCGTTAATACACACGTAACAGCTGTACAGGATTTTGTAAGAGCAGTAGGTACTCACACATTGCCAAGCGCCGCGCTGTGTTGTCTCTCCATGCTCTGTCGTATGTCCTCTATGGCCGACATTATTTTCTCTCCCTTGTCCAGTTTCATCTCCTGCACTTTCACCACCAAATCCATGGTTTTTACAATGTCTTCAGAAGTCCTGTTCCAATTAATTTATCTAACATATATATTTTTTACTACTTATTTATACGATCAAAATAGTAAACACATTTACTATAAGAAGGATACTGGGTGGGGCCTTACCGGGAAGCCACATCGACAAACCGATAGACGCGTCGATGGTTAAAAATGTATAAAAAATATTGTCTATGGGTAGAACTTAATCGCCGAGAAACATAAAATCACATACATTTTATTTACGCTTTCGATCGATCGACGTGTCGATATGTATTTCATGTGGCTTCCCGGTAGGGCCCCTAGTTAAAATATAAATAGCGTTGTTCTTTTATTGAGCTACCAAAGATATGTGGAGTACCTTATCCTCTGTGAAGGACCTCCGTATTATCCTGACGATACTGACCCGTGTATGATAGCGTTGAGCAGTTCGGAGAGATGCTTGATGGTGGTGTCGTAGAGCTTGACGTTGGCTATGAGCGCCGAGAACTCCGCGCCGCTCTCCGCCTCGCTGCTGATAGAAAACCTTACCGGCTGGAACACCTGCCATCACAACACAGCCGGTATTAAATACCACTAACATATGAAGTTCTACTTTTAATTTTATACCATCATATTCCCTTATTTCCCACTTAGTCCTTTACCATTTTACAGCCATATTCTGTTTCTTTTAAAGGCAACGTTAAGTTAAGGTTGTCAATACGGTTCAAACCCCGGTATGTACCAATGAGTTTTTAATATAAAAAAAAAATGTACCTACATTTGTTTGACAACACTATTATAGTGCCTCGGAGAGCACGTTAAGCTTTCGGTCCTGGTTTCACTATACCAACTTGTGAAACTGTTTATAGATGGGTTATTGAGTCTATCCAAACATCGTGGCGAGCTAGCCACTTGTTGTAGACTCATACCATCGGCTACGAGGTGGGATTAAAACCCCATCGCTGGGTACCCTGAGGCCGTCTAGGCGGTCTCAGGCGTCGTAAGGCATCCGTGATGATATATATATATATATATACATGGTGACTTTGAAAGGATGTACTTTGGGCTAATATGAGGTTCCACTGATCAATACGAACAACTTTTCCCATGGAACCATGTGCCGCAAGTGAAAAAAAAAATTGCCTTCTCCATACAAACTAGTAATGTTAAAATGACCAATTTGTATGGGGAAGCCTAAATTTTTTTTCATTTTCAACACATGGTTCCATGGGAAAAGTTGTTCGATTTGATCAGCAGAACCTCATATTAGCCCAAAGTACATCCTTTCAAACTCACCCTGTATATATTATAGGTTGTCAATACAACGAAATCCTTTATGTACAATTGTCACCTCACGGAATGCTAAAATCGGTCAAAATAATAGTACCTTTAAAACTTTGTTGCTGATTAGTAAATGTCATTTTTATTTTGACAAGCTAACGTTTCCGTTATAAGAAACAGAATATGGCCGCTGTTTTCCCCTTTTAGTAATACTTTACTTAAAAGTAACCACCACTTGACATTGTTAAAAATACGCACCAATAAATAGAAACCATAAATTAAAGAAACAAACAATAACAAAAAAAAATGTCAGGACCACCATACAAGTCCTGCGACTAAAACTGGAACTAAAAATTTGCCTTTTAAAAAGTCTTTACACATTAATAATATTTCAATATTCGGCAAACTTACGGAATATTCGGGCGGACATTAAAAAATACGCCGAAGATTCCGAAAATTCAATTCGGCCAAACATTCGGCACATCTCTAATCAGATCTATTCCAATGGTATTTATATATACAAATATAGTTTGTATTAGTTTAGCTATAGAAATGTCGCCATCTTGAAAAAATGAATTCTCATCTCATTTAAACATGTTGTTAGTATGCTAATTTCAACTCTATGGTGATACTGACAATTCAAATTCTAAAATAAAAATCGCCTCACGAGCTTTCTGTTAAAGTGGCTACTTTTTGAAACTCGGCTTATATGATCCTTCATTAAACAATAAGCACACTACATTTATATTTCCGGGATGTCTGCTCTATTATTAATAAAAATCAATGTTAAAGTTTTAATTTCCACAATGGCGCTAATAACGCTGTGTCGGTAAGTGTGTGACGTCACACGCAAGTAAATAAATAAGCTCAGAATAAATAAATAGAGAATACATAGAACGTAACATTAATCAGTCAAGGAAACTGTGATTTAAACTGTGTACTGTTTACTTGCGTGTGACGTCACCAGTCCACCAGTCGTACAAAAAATATACATAATTTAGATTAAATTAAAGTGTTTTTTTTTTACGTCTTTGTCTGATAGGATGACCACAATTTATAGTATATTTTTAATGTAGTCAAATAGCCTATCGCCTGTACAAATATATGGTCGCCACCGTGTAAGATAGTTACCGCGGTTTGCGCTTCCTTGAGTCGGGCCTGCAAGTCTCGCACTTGCTCCTTGTAGATCTTTAATGTCCCGTTGGCATTGCTTTTCCCTTGCCCATACTCCATCTGCCAATATCAGTTTATGTTATTCTAAAGACGGGGCTTAAAGCAAATCATAAATCTAGATCTCCGATTACGAAAATACAATAAACCCAACAAATATATAAAAAACACACAGTTTGTCATGGTCTGGGTGTTTATAAAATATAATATGTATTATATCGTTGCTTCTGGTACACATAGTACAAGCCTAGAGCTTAGTTTGTGACCAAAGCAATATGTGTAAATTGAAAAAAAAAAAAACATAGTATTAATACAAGATATTTGTAAGTAACTGGCTTTTGGAAAACGTAATAGCATAAAGTTGCCTCTCATCTATTATTTTTATGATACGTCATTACTACGCGAGCAAAGAAAACAGTCTGCTTTTTAAAAAAGAATATATGATTGGAAGTTCATATATCAATGTCACAAGCAAGCGTCTCTATTGGTTACCGCGAAGTGAAATGAAAATTTGGGTCCGATAATACTCTAAAGTTTATAAGGCGGTATACGTATTTCTAGAAACTTATCTTCTATACAAGAAATCTTGTGAAGCTTTATTATTTACATATCCTAAAAGAATAGCTATAAAAATTCAAAATTAAACTTTTTTATTATTACCATGCTGTAAGATACATAAACAATATATT
Organism: Monopis laevigella; assembly: GCA_947458855.1. Classification (NCBI taxonomy): domain Eukaryota; kingdom Metazoa; phylum Arthropoda; class Insecta; order Lepidoptera; family Tineidae; genus Monopis; species Monopis laevigella. The sequence continues at coordinate 2,954,038 of OX381582.1, forward strand.
ATATTACGTATTCATTTAATAAAGGTGCATATCGCACCACATTTATACAATAATTTGTTTTCAACATCTTTTAGTCTATTACAGCGTGTACGTAGTACTCTATTTAATCTGTGATAGCGAGCTTGTGACGTCACACATATTTTTTAGATTTCAAATATCAATATCTCAAAAACCAGTTAATTATTTAAAAAATAAACGAAATTAGTTTCTTATTATAGGCTACATTTTCGAAATAAAATATAAAATTATTTTTTTATTATTTTCGGCGGCGACAAGCGACTTAAAGAGTCTTTTAATGACAGTAAGAAATAAGATCGTTTGGCAACAAAAAAAAAATCGAGTTGATTAATCGTTTTTCCGTATGGAAAGTTTTTCGCAATTTTTGTCATTTCTAGTACTCAAACCTCAGTCGGTCCAGCAGACTTTGGATCATTATAAGAAATAGGATCGATTGGCATCAAAAAAAGTTTCTGTGTAAAATTATCATTGTCTTGCTGACTGTATTTTTTTCCAAAATATGTGAATGCAGTTCAGGATATCTCAAAATTATGGATGGTCTCCTAGGAACGTTAACTATAACAGTTATGGTACCTGCCTTTACTGTGCCGTCTTAAAAATCCACCCTGTATACCATTTAAGAGGGTGTATAAAGGCAAATAAAACAGGTGAAATAAAAGATGCCTCTAACCGTAGGTACAGTACTTATGCATAATTTACCTTAATACTTTCGGCCTCAAGCACCTTCAGCCGCGCAGTTTTCAGTTCGCATTGCAGGACGTTCATTTTGATATTCAACTCATTAATGATGGCATTTCTTTTCATCAGATCTTCGGACGAGAAGGAATCCTGAAATAAAACAAATTAACTAACACATGGTTTAACAATGCAAATTATATAGATACTGAAAATTTCATGCAAATAATACAATAAATTTAACAATAATCACTTCTGCACATACACCAACTCATAACCCTTCATACAAAACACACACAATTACTAAAAAAAATAAAGAAAAAAAAAGGAAAAAAAAAATCATACACACACCTACCTAAATAACACACTGCATGAAAATAATAAATATATATAGATATTTATTTATTTTTACTCTCATTTGTTTTGCAAATTTTTTAATTTGTTAATTTTGTCTTTATCTTAAATTGTATTTTATGTTAATTATGTTACCAGCTTAAAAATGTATGAAACAACAGGACGAATGAAACTAGCTCCCATAACGCAGGGAATCCTAGTGTGGGAACTAGGGTCGCCGCGTAAAATAACTGTATTTTATTTGAACAATAAACATATTTTACTTTTTACTTTTACATATATTGTGCTTGAGTATATAATTAAAAGTGGATCCCTATATTGTATGGAAACGTTTCGTTCTTACCATATAAAAATTACAAATTACGGACCTTGATTAAGTTACTTATCTGTAGTTTTTTTTAATATTTTGTTATTCAGACAAAACTTTTAGATATATGACGCCACGTTCCATGATACACGTTAACTTACTATTAATCGAAATGTTACTATTTATCGTGAACAAAAATTTTCGAAACTAATAAAAATAAATAAATACCATCACGGGTGCCTTTTTGGCCCCCGAGAACGGTTTAAACGGCCTCAGGGTATATACCCAGCGGGGGGATTAACCCGTCCTGATTTCGCCGATGGCATTCGGAGGCAACACCTAACAAGTGGCGAGCTTGTTGTGGTGTTTATGATGGTATAGACTCGTTGTATAAAGCGGTCACCCATCCGAGGTCCGGCCTTGATATCAACTGCTTAACCTTGTTATCAGTTGCGTTTGACTTAACCACTAGGCTGGGGCTGCTTTTTTTCGAATTTTCGAAACTATTTAATATTTTTTATACTTAACTTGAAATAAGTATGTCTTCAAATATTTGTTTGTATTTTTACTGTAAATATAACCTTTCCATTAACTATATTCTTTTTTGATATTTTTTCACTTTTAGTATGACATTGAAAGTCAAGATAATTTGTCAAGTATTAACATCATTATACTTACGAACGAAGCAAACGATTTTACTTTGACCTCCAGTTCTCGCAGCCTGAGGTCTGTTCTTTTCTTTTCTTCAAAACGCTCCGATTCCTTGATCGAATGTTGTAGCTGAAAATGTATATTGATTAATTTATACATAATACATCAATATACATATTTTATTACATACATTATTTTTTGATTGAATGTAATTGAGTTGGACAACTTTTTGAGAGATTGGTTCAAATTAGCAAAAAATAGAGGGATGGAAAGAGGGAAGGGAGGCCTTTGCCCAACAGTGAGACAGTAATAAGTTTTTAGGTAAAATGTGAAATAAATAAATGTATTTAACACATATTGCCCTGGACACAAACTAAGCTCTAGGCTTGTACTATGTGTACCAAAAACAACAATACTAATAAATATTATATTTATAAACAATATTAGTACATGAAATACATGTAATATGTTTGTTTCTTATTAGGTAAAATTAATAAATTTAATCTATATAATATTTCAGCTGTGCCCATCCATGCTCGTGCACATAACACTTGTTTAAACTTAACACTTGTTTCACAGTAAGAGTATTAAAGAGCTTTCCTAAAATATTTATTCATATCAAACCAACAATGCACATAACATGCTGATGTTTTCTATGATGGGCTAGGTGATGATGATATTTTTCTAAAAATATAAATAAAGAACTGTGTATTATCTTTTACTAGTGCTAAAAGAAATAAAATTTCTTTTTCAAAATTTATGACAACGACCTTAAGTCACTGTCACGGATTACGCCGCTTCAAAGAGATGCGAAATATTTGGCAATAAAATATTAATTGTATAACTTCAATTTATATATTTCACGTAATAACAAACATATCTAACACACGTTATTTGTTTCAGATAACATATAATATATTTGTAATGTAGTGATAATGAATGAAAACGAAGTAGCTTAGACCCGATTTTTCAATAGGGTATTTGACTTCTTTTTGAAACCCGTTTTATATGATTCTCCATTACATAATAATCACACTACATTGATATTTCCGGGATGTCTGCTCAATTATTAATACAAATCAAAGTTAAAGTTTAAATTTCCACAATGGCGCTAAAAACGCTGTTTGCAGTCTATGTCAAGTGACGTCACACGCAAGTAAACAAACAAGAACAGATTAAATAATATCCTATATATTATTATACTCTATTCTATTTCATCCACATGATTTATAATCTGTGTATTGTTTTGTTTACTTGCGTATGACGTCACCAGTCATCAACCAATGAAAGATGTTTTTGTTATAAATAAAACTGTAAAAAATATTCAATTTTATTTGGTGTAATCTACAAAAGATATACATAATTTAGTTGAAAATAAAGTGAAATATGTTTTTTAAGCCATTGTCTGATAGGATGACCACAATTTATAGATATTTTTAATGTAGTCAAATAGCCTATTTCCAGAGAAATTTAGTTAACAGATAACATGTATGGAGAATGAATACATTTTAGTTCTTCATACAAGTTAACTGTAAATAACTTTATCCGACGATTGAAAAATCAGCCATTAGAAAAGTTATTGAAGGGACCTGAATATATAAAAATTGGTATCATATAGGCTTACTTCAAGATTCAAGAGTTTCTGTTTAACGTCATCCCTCTCCTTTGTGGTGGCGTCTATAATATGCTCCAGGGACTCCTTCTGCCAAGTCAACTTTTCATTCTCCACTATTATCTACAAACGAAAATAGTACATTGTTCACCGAGGGGAGAAAGTGACAAATTACCAACGAGAGTTTGATTCACCCACCGGTGCCCAGTCATCTTATACTGGATGTTTTTGTCACGGTGATAACATTTTTATATTGTGTTCTTTGATGAAAATAATGAAACACGTATTTTTTCCTTTTAGTGTCGCCTATACAAAAACAATGATAAATAACAAAAAAGATCTACAAATCACATCAACTTTCATACTAAACTCACGAATTAAAGCCTATCACTTGTCTAATTGTGTTTTACTTGTTAGATACAAAGACTTATTATGTATTTATTTTTTACTTGTATTATGTGGTTGCGCCTTTGGCGTTGTATCCGGAGGTCGTGGGTTCGATTCCCACCCATGGCAAAAAATATTAGTACGTTTTTTTCTGTACAGTTTGTCATGGTCTGGGTGTTTATAAAATATAATATGTATTATAACGTTGCTTCTAGTACACATAGTACAAGCCTAGAGCTTAATTTGTGACCAGAGCAATATGTGTAATTTGTCCTACATATTATTATTATTATTATTATATTATATTTGTAGGAGTAATTTTAAGCATATAGACGTTTGTGTATATATAAAAAAATATGTTTCGGACTTTTTTTTTTAGAAAAAAATACTTACTCAAAAATACGCCCATGTAGGGCATAGCCAGGATACAAATATCTCTATTTCCAAACATTTCGGGGGGGGGGGGGTTGAACCCCCTGGCTACGCCCATGCTTTTCATCCTTTTTCATTTTAACATCAAAAAAATATTATCATAGTTAAAAAAACACCCAGTATATAGAACTAGTTTTAAACTGTGGCTGTGCGTGTGTAATGAAATATATTAATTATACCAAAATTATAAAACTATTTCTCAAACCTCTGACGTCATATCTAGATATAATATAATACATCCTAATGTTGGCCCTTGTTTAATATACCTGACTCCATAAATTTCTCCAAACAGGTAAAAATAATAATGATTTGGCAAACATTCAGTATGTTAGATGTTAACCTTCCACCAACAGACAAACAGTCCTTGCAAGCAGAAGATGGAGATCTTAAAATACTCAACCATAAACCACAATATCAATCAAAATATGATAACTAACCTGCCGCCTCTGTTTCTCCACCAGCTCCAGTTGAGCAGTAAGTTTGTTGATGGTGTCGTCATCAGGTGACGTCACAAACTCGTAAACGCTGGACGTGTGTGAGGTCCTGGCGACGTCACCAGCCTCACCATCCGGGGCGTCATCGCTGGACTTCTGAGGAGAGCTTATCACTGAGTGTTTGCTGATCTCTTCCTTTAGGGTCTTGTTTTCTTGACGTAACTGGTAGGGCATAGTCATACTTGTTAAAAATCATGAAACATAGGATTAAAATCTAAATAAGCCTCGTAATTTCTGTAAATAATTTAAAAAAAAAGCTTTCTTATGAGTTTTTCTAACTATAGAAGTTTATATTTAGGATCTCGCCATTGGACCCTCACTCACCTTCTCGATAAGTTCCCTGGTCTCTTCAAACTTGTCCTTATTAGCTTTGTGTGTATTGAGCACATCCTCCTGGCAGGAAGCTATCATAAGGAGTTGTTCCTTCATGGAGTCATTGTTTTGCTTGAGGGTTTCTTTAAGAAGGACATTCTCATCGACGAGCTCACCAATCTTCTTCTGGATTTCTTCTGTTGACTTCTCTTCGGACGCTATAGAGCTGGCTACCATCATACTGTTTGGCGATGGCTGGAAGAATAGAATGACTAACTTTAATGCATACGAATACATAAGTCACTCAGAGTCACAGACGGTGTGTCGATGTTCAAGAATACATATACATGGGACACATCTTTAACGTATATAGGTGGAAACAACTCCGAGAGAGAAGCTAAGAGAAAGGTTCAGTTGGGGTGGGCAGCATTCGAAAAGCTCCGCCAAGTCCTTATATCGCCTATTCCACAGTGTCTAAAATCTAAAGTTCACTTCAACCAGTGCATCCTACCAGTAATGAATGACATACAGTACCGAAACGTGGACACTTTCGGTTAGACTGATCCACAAACATAAAGGCGCTCAGCGAGCTATGGAAAGAGCTGTTTTTCTTGTGAATAAGATTCGGAACGCCACGTAGATCAAACAGTTAGTAAGCTGAAGTGGCAGTGGGCTGGTCATGTTTGCCGCAGAGCAGATCGCAGCAAACAAACCCAAAGTGCAATAATGGTTCACATATGATTGCACCCGTTGCACTATTGCATTCATTTCGTAATCGCATCATTTAACCGGCATAGTGGGAGCGATTAATAGTTCTTTATCAACAATTATTGATTGCCCCCCATTTATGTACTTTGTAAAACCGCTCACCACCAGGTAGATACAAAGTCACATGCCGTGATCCAATAAAAATATAAAAAAACCTACAATAATATTAGTTAAATAAAACTGATGTAATTACCTTTCGGAGATATACGTAACACTGCATGCTAAGGTATAGGTATAACATTAATGCTAAGGTATAGGTAATTGCATTCATGGTGAAGGGACTCCCCCAATACTAAACACAATGGCTATTATGATAACAGATTCTAGATAATAAATATATCATAATAAAATGACTACACTCAGATATAGGTAAATAGTAAAGTTTATCTAAGTTATACGGGTATTTTTCGGCCCCCTATCTATATCTAGGTATCTATCAGGAAGATAAATGTATTATTATTATTATACTACGGCTGAGTTGCACCAAAATGAACTCTCTGTAAATGTAACGATTAAAGTTAAAAATGGCGTCGAATGTACCAATTTATTTTGAAAGTCGAATGACAGCTCGTATATACGACGCCATTAAACTTTAATCCTTACGGAACTTTGGTTCAACTCAGGCTTTGTTTAATGGCTTATACGCGTTACACGTAATTTTGTCAATGTCGAGTGGGTAGTTTTAAATTATATATACTATTTGTGAAAGAAGGATAATAGGATGGAAAGGAATGGGGAAAAGGCTAGGGTAGAAAAAGGAAAGGCGACTTGACCGTATAGTCTTGCCAATATCAAGTAAAGGAGGAAAATGGGTACCGAAATTTTATCGAAGGTTAAGGGATTATTTGAGATAAACCAAACACAGAGATCACTGCGTTAATGCTAACTTCTCACACTTAATATTACTATACGAATGCTTATTCTACAAAATTAGTACATTTTTGCACAATAATATTTAATAAAATTAAATATGAAAAATATAAGAGAAACACGCGTCTACGGTCTTCGGGCTACGCAAATATCAAATGTATTTTATTTTGTTCCCGATCACCTAGGCGGACTTCCCCCCACTGCGTCAGATTTTGTTCAAGCGCTCATTCAACTGTAAATATATGATGTGTTCTTTGCTATACCAAACTTTAAAAAAGAAAAACGTACGAGCCTAGATATTGGTCATATTTATGATGCCTCCAAAAATCATAAAAATCCAAAGGTTTGGGGGATACAGTCACGTTATGGGAAATATCATCAGACGCTCCTCTTAAGCTTAATAAGCTTCTGACTTAAAGTCATTGCTTGGAACTGTCAAAATTTAGTTTCATATGCAGATTGGCAGTCCGAAGCATTGGCTAAGCATTGTGCAATTGCTCAGCAACGACTATTAATCCGACCCTTAGCCTAAGTCTGACTGAATGTTTTATTTAAAGTTTCCTTCCAAGTAAGTCTTTAATTTAACATATTTGTTTAGTTTATATATATATTATTCATGACAATACGGTTCTCGGGAGCTAAAAAAGGATTTGTCTTTTTTTTTTATTTAACAATCCTCTGTCTGAATATATGTGTAAAAAATACACTAGATTTCAACAGATGAAATATAAATTTTATTATGTGTTTGTAAGAAATTGAGAGTCTGGCCGAAAGTTCGGTTTCAGCTGAAAAACCTGTTTCGGTCGGACATTACTTATTATAATGCGGGTCCCTCACATTCGCAAGGATACGCGAACTATCAACTATCACAAGTGTAGGTATTCGCGAATATGTGTGTATGTGTTTAAACAATATATTCGTGTTTTTTCGTCTAGTTTGGAAAAGGTTTGCACGAATTCTTGTGAGGGTCCCGGATTATAGTAGCCATAAAATGAGCTTTTTTGTAGATACTTAAACAATATTTTAGATAATTGAATTTGCATTATTTATTATAATTATAATTAAAATTTCAATTACACACAATTACACCATGTAGGGTTTTGCTAAATGTACGAGTATTAAATCTATACTAATATAATAAAGCTGAAGTTGTTTGTTTAAACGACGCCGTGCCTATTCTACCTGGTAAAAATAGGTACTATTTCGAAAAATTCCAAGGTTGCAATTCATCTCATAAATTAATAATTAAAAAAAAACCTGATAATACTAATAATAATATGCAGGACAATTTACACATATTGCTCTGGTCACAAACTAAGCATTGGCTTGTACTATGTGTGCCAGAAACAATGATATATAAATACATATTATATTTTACAAACACAAAGACCGTGACAAATTGTCCAGAAAAACATACTAATATTTTTTACCATGTTGTACATCAGACATATGTTTGAATAGTATTCTCTTTGTAGAAAGGGGTGAATTTTTGAAACAATATTTATCACAGATGTTTAGGGACCACCTTCATTGACTAGTGGAACCTATGGCGTTGTATCTGGAGGTTGTGGGTTTGATTCCTACTCATGGCAAAAAAATATAAGTACATTGTTCTGTACAGTTTGTCATGCTCTGTGTGGTTATAAAATATAATATGTATTATATCATTGGTTCTGGTACACTAGGACAAGCCTAGAGCTTAGTTTGTGACCAGAGCAATATCTGTAAATTGTCCTACATATTATTATTGAGTTATTTAGATTTTCCTGTATCCACCAACATCTTTCAGTAACATCCATCAATCATATCTCTAACAACACATTGCATTTACCAAAGGCATAAAAAAATACAAATTTTCAAATGAAATGTGGTTTTAACTATCTTTTTTTTTTTAATTTGGCATAGAATGTGACTTTGTATCAGCAGACCTCAAAGTTCATGAATGCAGTTGATCAAAATTGGTTGCTCCCAATATGCCGGCTGTTTATTGGTAAAATATAAACTGCGATAATGTGATTTAAATAATGTATTTTGACAAAAGACATCTGACCGACACTACTAAATGGGGGCCAAGAGCAAGACCTTAAAAAAGTTTTGCCATCAAAATTTATTTTAAATAATATAATTTGTACATTGTTAACACAGTCTAATATAATTTAGAAACAGGTGAAATATTTCTGATACTAAGTACTGAGTATTTATATACAAACTGGAAAAACTTGATATTATAAAGTATAACAGGCACTCGCCCCCACATAAAATATTCTAATAATCTACATACATACATACATATCATCACGGGTGCCTTACGGCGCCGAGACCGCCTAGACGGCCCCAGGGTACCCAGTGGAGGGGTTTTAATCCCACCTCATCATAGCCGATGGTATGAGTCTACACCGAACAAGGGGCTAGCTCGTCGCGATGTTGTGAATAGACTCAATAACACATCTATAAACAGTTTCACAAGTTGGTATAGTGAAACCAGGACCGACAGCTTAACATGCTCTCCGAGGGACTATAGGGGTATTGTCAAACATATATGTACCTAAATTTTTTAATTAAATACTCATTGGTACACACCAGGATTCATACCAGGGACCTAAGTGTTTTTAAGTCCAAGGTCTAACCTCGGCCACCACGTAATATGTTCTAATATGAGACAATGTTCTTAGCAAACCATGGATTCACCGGGTGCGGGTGCCGGGTCCATCGCGTGGTTGAAAGGCAGGAGAATGAACTTCAGCGTTCCCGGACTTGAGACAGCGAAGTAGGTTTAAAGGCCTTTTGAACTCTCACCTGCACTGTGTTCACTACCCTCTCTACTCAACCAAATATTATATGATCCTGTTAACGCCATCCTGGAATCACGCTCCATAAAAGTTCCGACGGCTGTTCTCGGAAGGCCAAGATCCTTCAATAGACGGTGCAAAGACTTTGCTGGAATTCCTCTTGCACCAACTTCCACTGCATAAAGTTGAGTTTTAAATCCGTTTCTAGTAATTTCGTTTGTGAGATCAAAATATTTGTTCGACTTGATGTTGTGGTCCTTAGGTATGTTTGTTTCCCACGGAACGGTGAGTTCTATAAGTAATACTTTCTTTAAGCACCGAGAGTACACCAGTATGTCTGGTCTATAGGCTGAAACTGCTAGTTCGTCTGGAATCTTGTAATGTATTTTAAATGTATCCATGAATATTTTCCAGTCTTGTGCTTTATCCAGGATTGAGAAAGGTTTACTTTGAGTTTTCTTGAGTTGTCCCTCCTTTACAAAAGTAGTCAGTCTTTCATTTGTTGTTAATCCTTTTCTGGCTCTAGCAATACTGAGACTTACAGCTTCACGAATAATTTCTAGAACTTTATCATGTCGGTGCGAATAATGACCTTTTTCAAGTAGAGTTTTGCACCCAGCAAGTATATGTCTGGCCGTCCCTACAGCAACACCGCACAATGTACATGTCTTATCTGTTGCCTTTCCCCATCTTACCAGATTACTCTGGTCAGGTAGGGACATTTGAAAGGCATTCAGATAGAACTTAATAAGTGCTGGAGACCAATCGTACATGAGTGTGCGCCATTTCAGGGCTGGAGGAATACAAACTATACATTTATTTATATTACGTAACTAACTCTCATCCACCCTCTATGGACAGTTCACATACAACATTGTACTGGGGAAAGATTTACAGTTTCTGAATATACATTAAAAGTCAGTCTCACAATCTCGCATAACGATTTGACAAAGGAGGTATAGTATGCATATATAATTGAGGTAATATTTACACAGGTGCTGAAAATCTATTGGACAAGAAGTCATAAATAACCAATAATTTAAGAAGCCCAAACTTTTGTATTTCTTTTCTTATTTTAATGATGCTGAGAGAAATAGTTTATTATTACTTAATTATCCTCATTTTAATAACTATACACTGGTATTCATATAAATTTATCAAGTATTAATTTATAACAATGTTAGAATATATTTAATTTTGGGAGTGGTCTATACAAAAATAAAAAAACTGCCAGTAGGTCAAGAACTTTGTCTAAAATGTAAGTCACTGTCACTCTGTAATCTTTATTTAGCGTGTTTCCTGAATATAAAGCTTAAATATTGGTGTCTTTTTAATAACGCTTCACTAAGCACTTGAAGAACACTTTAGTTATAGGCAAATGGGACTATTATAATGTGGGCTCAATAATTTTTATGAATAACACCAATAATAAAATATAATATTTTTTTTATGAATAACACCAAATATAAAATAAACAAAATAAACTTACATTATCACCCAGCATGAATTGAGCTTTAAATGCCAAGTTAGCTTCAACTGACATGTCCTTAAGGGCTTCCTCCAAATGCTCTTCATTAATGGATTGTCCAGCCTCAGCCCCATTGTATTTAATATCCAAGCTAGTTCCAGGTGAAGTACCAAGTATTATAAATGACTCTTCATCACTGTGTCTATCACTTGTTTTAACAGCTTCAGCCATCATTTCTTATTTTATACAAATTTTACCATAACCTATAACAAAAATGCATTTTTATACAGTTAGTTATTATTAAAAATATAATTATTATCAACCTTATCAATTACAGCTTATTGGTCCAAATTAATGAATCATAGGCTAACAGCAAAGTGGAAAGTCTCTAAGGATTTCATTTTACTTACAATCAACCAAACAAATACAACCAAAGTAGGTATTTACCTACGCTTTAATTTATTACGACCTAAAAATCATTTTCGTCATGTTATTATATTTTTCCAAATTCACTCAAAGCAAATTTTACTCCCTAAAAGGTTAGATGATAGAAAATGCTTTGGCCATTCATCTCACCTATATACAATTTTATGCAATAAAGAATTATAAATAAATGAATAAAATAAACATTTTTAGAAAAACAAGAAATTCTAAACAAGAATTTCTAATTATAGAAGTAATTTTACCTTTTATTGGAAGCTAGCAGTAATGCCAGTAATCCGTTTATATTTAAATCACCATTTATTTGTTTAATTTCTCAAACTTGAAAAGAAAACCAAAACAATAGAAGATAAAATATTTTTAACAATTTCTTGTGGAGTAGTAGGTATTTCATTCATCAGCTGCAACCATTTTTTGATTTTTTTTAAATAATTTTTAATGACTGCCACAGACTAAATAGATTATTTTTGTTCGGTTTTCTCAAATAGAGAAAGTAAGTAGCCCGCGCCGGTGCGTTTCGCGACTTCAGTTTATAATATTTATATATCGGTTATTGGTTATATGATCGATGGTTTATAGTTTACGCACCGTCTTGTCGTGTTTAGCGGTTGGAATCTTGTGGTACGTCTTAAAAGACTTACAAAGCTAGCTTAATTTACTTGACTGGCTTCCCTGTAGGACCCCATTTGGCTTCCATACATTTGGCTTTCGATGGGTATTTCGATTCGATTATCGATCTGCTCTTTGGTAAGGCCCCGGTATTGCTTCGATGCAAAATGTAGTTAACGTGCCCTCATGAAATGGACTGAGGCTCAACAATGAGTTTGCGCATTGTAGAAACGTAACGTATTCATTTACGTATACATGAGCAACAACCAATAGGATCGCTTTATTTTTGATAACAGGATTGAATAAATTGAATAAAGCTTATTGGTTGTTGCTCACGTATACGTATACGTAAATAAATACGTTACGTTTCTACAATGCGCAAACCCATGGTAGAGCCTCTGTAACCAATCATTAAAATTTTCGAGAAAATTTAATTAAGACTTCATTACAAAATGAAAGCGATCATCGTCGTTAGTTGAAAATGTTTATTAGCATTTTGACACTACATGGACCTATGTCTAAACCTCTGGTCTAAATGAAGTAAAGCTTTAAAAGTTGTTACATCATTTATAGGTATCATTGTAAAAATATATAATATAAAAAAAAAATGCTAAGTGGTCTTCAATGTTAATTTTTCGTGACGATGATCCACGCAAATTCGCGTCGTTATGAGAATATATAGATGAATATACTTGGTAGGTTTTTTAAATTAATTTGATATTATTTTTGGTAAGGTTTCACCAGCGGAAATTGTGTTAGCTTCATTGCGAGACGGCGCGGCAATTTGTTTTATTGGACTCGCATGGAAAATACGAGTAGTGCAATCAAAGTAAATTGTCTGTGGTCACAATTATTGTGTATCAATACTTTTTTTTGTTTATTTAAATTGTTCCTCCCTTTCACTTAACAATTTTTGAACTCTATTTTGTATTCTCTTATGAATTTTATAAGATGTTTACGTATGCATATAAAACTGTTCCAGTAATCCTGCAAACGCTGCGATGGCTTTGCTTCGCTTTGAGTACTTTGACGGCTGATTAGATTGGCTTAAAGCCTAAGCGCTTTAAGCGAAATGAATTTTATAAGATGTTTATTTATGCATATAAAACTGTTCGAGTAATCCTGCAAACGCTGCGATGGCTTTGCTTCGCTTTGAGTACTTTGACGGCGATTAGATTGGCTTAAAGTCAATTTAACAGTAGTAAACGAACACAATGTATGTATGAGGCCCAGCCATGGAGCTATATAATATAATAGGGAGGCGCCGTATGGCCTTATATTGCCTCTCCAGTGAGAACAGAAGATGGCGGCCACACAACTAGAGGTGAGACATTTGTTGATAATAATTTTACCTAATTGAATTTTCAGTAATAATTTATTTTTTGGAATTTTCTTTTACTAATATTAATGTAAATTATATTTAAGAAGAGGTTACAGAAAGTTTTATACTTTTTAATTAAAAGGTTATACTATAAAAACGCCGTCAACTTGAAAACTCGAATTCTTTATCTTCGTGTGAACTTCTTTTACTACGAGTATTTTAGTATTTTACAGACATCTTATATATACATTTTTCATTGAAACACCCCTGTATTGATTCGATGCAAAATGTATATAAGATGTCTGTAACCTAAAATACTCGTAGTAAAAGAATAATTATCATAAAGGTGTAATAAATAGATAAGAGCCTCCTTATAAATAAGATGTTCGGAAAACAGAAAGTACAAAAGTGAATTTTTACTTTAGAAGTTAACTATTAGTAGGTGTATTATTTCAAAGTTGTAACCTCCTACCGGAAAGCCACGAAACTTTCATCAAATGGATTAGCTATGTAGCTTCCCTGTAGGACCCCTGGGGCCTTATTCCGAGTTTTTAAACGTTAAACACGACAAGACGTTGCGTAAACTATAAATATTGAAATATAAGTTCTATTTCAATGGATATATAGTCTGTTTTAGGTTGGCTATAATAATGTCGCCATCTTGAAATACACGAATTCTTCGCAAGTGTTCAAACTTGCGAAGAATTCGTGTATTTCAAGGGCATTGGAATTTCAATTCTATATTTAATAAGATAGAACTTATATTTCAGTATTTATAGTTTACGCAACGTCTTGTCGTCTTTAGCGGTTGCAAACTCGCAATAAAGCCCCAGCGGGGTGAGAAGGAACTTTATTTAATACTTTCGCTTTCGTCAGTGGAATCGTTTTCGTCTTGTCTATGGTCAGAAAATTAAAATAAGGTAATCATCGGTCATCTTCGTTGTTAGTTGAACATGTTTATTTTTATTATTGTTGGAATGGAAACTAATACGGATCAACCTACACTACATGGACCTAATATCTATGTCTAAACCTCTGGTCTAAACGAAATAACGCTTTAATATTTTTTTATTATTATTGGTGCACGCACGGTATGCCACTTTGTATCTACCTGGTGGTGACTAGGCTTGTGCTTGCTCAGTCTTTGAAAAGATCGCTCCAAACTAGTACAATCTTTAAAATGTACTAGTTCATTATTTTAGTACTTTAGTACAGTAGATTCCTGAGTCGAAAAACATTGTGTTTTAATATGAGTAAGTACAGCATGTAATTTTGTTGTAGGTATCTACCTGATGGTAAGCAAAGCTACAAAGTTCACGAATGAGGTCGATCTATACTATTTAACAATTTTAATCGTTCCCACTATGCCGGCTAAATGATGCAGTTACGAAATGGACGGCGTCTGAGACGTATTTAGATTACGAGTCTATTTTAATATCCTTGCTGCTTTATCGTCAAATTGCTTGTTTCGTAACCGCACCATGAAACGACACTACTACCTCGACAAGAAAACCATGCAGTATTCTCCGGAAAACCTGTGAACCCCTTGTTAAATTTTCTGTATTACTAACTAGTATCACAGAAAAAAAAAATACAATAAGTACTAGTACTCGGTGCATTCAGCGTTCGCGCTTATGACTAAAGACAAAGCAAAAAGAAAGAAACGAACTAGTACACTCCGAGAGCTTAGGAGCCGTGTCGCTAGAGAGAGAAAACAAATGCGATAAGCAAAAACGCGCGAGAGCGACCGAGACACATTTCGATACCCGAGCAGTGCCCGAGCTCGTACGAATGCCCTCGGAGGACGCGACGAACAGTGAACTAGTACATCTTACATCTCTTTGGTTCACGCGAAATCGTGCATCGCGTCTTCTCTTTCGTGTCTTAATTATTCTTTTGGCGTCTCCTTCGCTCGCGAGATTTCCTATATCACGTCTTCTCTTTCATTCCTTCAGATTTCTTACCGATCTCGACTTTAAAATGAACTAAATGACCGAAGAGCAACTACGTTGATGAATAGATCATTCTCATTCAGTATAGGGAATTAATTCCTTTAGTACTCTAGTACATGTACTACACAAGACTAGTGGTGACCTACAAAGTCCATGAATGGGGTCGATCAATAATCGTTCTTAAACAAAATTGATCGCTCTCACTATGCCGGCTAAATGATGCGATTGCGAAATGGGTGGCGACAAAATGCATTACCAGTATTTTTTTATATGCTCGCTGCCTTATCGTCAATTCAACCCATTTGGGAACCGCACCTGAAAGGAGACTACCACCTTGACAAGAAATCGATGCAGTAATCTCCTGAAAACCGGTAACCCACAGGCTAAACCGAAATATGACTAGGTCACTTGACGGTTTTTGCATCTGTATATATGTTACATTATATATACCTAGATATCATTGTAAAAATATATAATATATTAATAAATTAATATATATTTTAATTTACATTTACACATTTATTATTTTAAAAGCGGCCTTCAATGTAAATTTTTCGTGACGATGATCCACACAAATTCGCGTCGTTATGAGTATATATAGATGAATATCTTGGTAGGTTTTTAAAATTAATTTTGGTAATTTTTTTGGTAAGTTTTCACCAGCGGAAATTGTGTTAGCTTCACTGCGAGACAGTACTGCAGTTTGTGTGATACTTCGTGGCTCCGCCACAGTAGATATTTGAACCGTGCTTAATACTAAAAATGTGTACGTAATTGTACATAACTTTTAAAAATATGCACTATAAAGGTTTCCGAGAAATTCAACAAAAACAGTTGGCGGGGCCAGGAAGCATGCTTCCTAGATCACAGTGTACACTGAGATCAATGGTATAATAGTGTGTATAGTAGTAGTCAAACTTAGTGTTAAAAAAAATGACATTATTTGTTCATTATAATCATAATAAGAAATGTACAAAAATACATGACCATCATCATCATTACCTACATGATAAAAAACAAAATTAAAATAGTACTATGGCAATGATTTGTTAAAAATATTTATATGACCCAGGATAGCTTTAAACTACCTATGAAAGTACAAAAAAGTATTGCTACATTGGTAGCTAATAATATATTATTAAGTATTGACTCCACATCATCATTTAGTAGTAGTACTAATAATGTTGTGGTACAACCATGTTTAAACTTTTAGATGTGACAATAGAGAAGGTTAATTGTAAACTTACTTTAGTACACCAAAATATTCAAAGCTTCTCTAGCAAAGTTCTCAATATAGAATTATTAATTGAAAAATATAATTTAGATTTGATGTGTTTTACAGAATCCTGGCACTTTGTAATTGCTAGTTTTTTCAATAGGAACTCCTGTGAGGGAGGTGGAACTATTATTTTAATTAGAGAACACTAAAATGCAAAGAGCGGAAGGATATTGTTTAACTATCAGTTGAACGTGTTTGTGAGATCTCATGTGCAGAGATGGATACTTATATTATTCTATGCATATACAGACCCCCCGCTTCTGCTTTACATACTTTTATTAATATAATGGAGGATGTTTTATCAAAAATTTATGACTTAAAGAAACAAATTTTTATATGTGGGGATTTCAATATAGATATTTTAATAAATAACAGCGACAAACAAAAACTTATTTCATTGTTTAACTCTTTTAACTTAAATAATGTATTCATGGAACCAACTAGGATTACTTCAACTAGCCGGACTTGTATTGATAATGTATTTACTAACTGTTCTCTCTTAAGTAACTCTGTTATTACTGGGGTGCCATCTGACCATAAATGTTTGTTAGTTAGCTTTTAGTCACAAACTAAACCCATAAATAAAATTATTAGGTATAGGCCCTTAACAGATAATAAACTTAATAATTTTAATGAAAATATAATAAGTGAAATGTCCAGCTTCATATATAATATTAATCAACCTAATATCACATACTCCAATCTACATAAAATAATAAATCAAGAATTTAATAAAGTATGTCAAATAAAAACAAAGAAAATTACTGTCAAATTAAATTTTGCTACTTGGGCAACTAAAGGCATTAGAATAAGTAGGAATACACTATATGATCTATATGACAAAAGATCATATACTTCTGACCAAAATTTCCATAATTATGTTAGGAATTATTCAAAATTGTTTAAGAAAGTTTGTATTACAGCTAAATCTATTTACATTGGATCCAAAATCAAACAATCAGATAATAAATCCAAGTGTGTATGGAAAATGATAAATACTGAAACCGGTAAAAATATAATCAGGCAAAATACAATTTCAATTAGACAAAACGGAGTTATGTTATCAGATAAAAAACAAGTTGCTGAGTTATTCGAGGAATTCTTTACTAATAACATAATCCCATTACAAATTACGAACTGTATTAAATCATCAGCTAGTACTGCTAATGATTTTTTAAAACGATATATTAAAATACCAATTATATCTAATTTTAATTTTAAATATGTCACTAATGAGGATATACTAAAACACTTTAAAATGTTAAATAAAAAGAAAACTGAAGATTTATGGGGGCTATCTGTCAAAGCTATCGAAGCAATCATTCATACTATAGGACCGGTACTCGCTGATACTTTTAATGGGTGTGTTAATGAAGGAATTTTTCCCGACCTTATGAAGAATAGTAAAATAGTTCCCATATTCAAGTCCGGCTGTAAGACAGATCCAAATAATTATCGTCCTGTTTCTGTCCTGCCAGCCTTAAGTAAAATATTCGAAAAAATAATTCTTGGTCAGCTGTTAAGTCATTTTAATACTCATAAATTGTTACATGATCAACAATACGGGTTCACAAAAGGTAGAAACACAACAAATGCCGGCACAAGACTGATTACTGAAATAATTGACGCCTGGGAAAACTGCCAGCGGCTACATTCTGTTTCTTATAACGTGATCGTTAGATTGTCAAAATAACGAATTCCGTTATTAGTGCGCTCTCCTCCAATCAGCGAAGGTTAACCAATACTATGATTGGAGGAGAGCGCGCTAATAGCGAAAATCGTTATTTTGACAATCTAACGATCACGTTATAAGAAACAGAATGTGGCCGCAGGATCTCGTTGGCGTTTTCTGTGATCTGTCTAAAGCGTTTGATTGTGTTGACCATCAAACTTTGTTAAACAAGCTGGAATTTTATGGCATTCGCGATTTAGCTTTAAATCTAATAAAGTCCTACCTTTCTAATAGAACTCAAGGTGTTAATATTGATGGTTGTGTATCCGACGGAACCATTGTAAAGATGGGTGTCCCCCAGGGCTCAATTTTAGGCCCGTTCCTGTTCCTAGTATACATCAATGATCTTCCACATATGGTACAGGAGACGGCGCAGATAGTGCTATTTGCTGATGATACATCCCTACTGTTTAAAGTTAGCAGGAAAGATAATATATTATCGGCAGCAAATGACACTCTGGAAATGGTTTCAAAATGGTTCACGGCAAATAATTTAGTTTTAAATGCAAAGAAGACTAAGTGCCTGAAATTTACGTTGCCTAATGTATCAAATATCAATGCCACAGTGAAGATAGGTGGCACTGATCTGGAATTTGTCGACTCCACTGTGTTTTTAGGGATCACAGTTGATTCCAAACTACAGTGGAAAGCTCACATCAATACTTTATCCAACAGATTGAGCTCTGCTGCATATGCAGTCAGAAAAATTAGACAATTAACTGATGTTGCAACAGCCAGACTAGTGTACTTCGCCTATTTTCACAGTATAATGACATATGGTCTTATAATGTGGGGATCTGCGGCAGATATTGACACAATATTTATTCTACAGAAGAGGGCCATTCGGGCAATATATAACATAAAAGCTCGTGACTCTCTTCGAGAAATCTTTCCTATGAATATAATAATCATCAATGTATTGACACTACCATCTCAATATATTTATGAGAATTTATTGTACGTAAGGAAAAACTTAAATATGTTTAGTAAAAATAGCGATAGACATAATTTAAACTTAAGAAACATAGATAAAATCGATATACCAAAGTTTAGACTGCAAAAAAACGAATAAATGTTTTGTCATTAACAGTATAAGGTTTTTTAATAAATTACCTAAAAGCATTATAGAACTGAGTGAAATAAAGTTTAAGAATTGTATAAAACACATTTTAATCAATAAGGCTTACTATAGCGTAAAAGACTATTTTAACGATAAAGACGTCTGGAACCGTCCTGATATGCAATTGAGGTCTCGCAACTAGTGAACAAATTACTTATTTATTAGAAATATATTTGTAGAATAAACATTAGCTTAGTAGTGTCCGATATTGTAATAATTTAATATTACATAATTTATTTTTATTACATTATGTAAATTTTGTCTTTGGATAAGGTAATCACTGATGATTACCTGCTTATTTATACTTAATTTATACTACAGTACTGTGTAGTTCTGTACATTGGTACAGTAACAAATAATCTGCCATAGGGTGTTTTGCGCATGCTGATCGGTGGGGTGCATTTTGAGTATGCTACTATATATATATGCTATATAGCATAAGCAAATCAATGGCTGTACTCCTCTTTTAGTTTGTGTGAAGCACTAGAGTTTTTTACTTGCTGGTTTCTTTTTCTCCGGGGTGTCACTGAGGGGATCGACTTTACAGTTAGTATACCCGCCCTTAAAAATACCGATCCTTATACGTTTACTTATATGTGATTGGTTACTAACCTTTTATTTAGAATAAATATTTAAGGCGTGGATATGGTCGGTGAAGTTGGTCGCCTTGGTGGCTCCCTTGTATGGCAGATAATGATTGACAGGACAATGGAATCAGCTAACCACCTAGTCTTACACTAGTTGGTTATGTAGTGTGTGTTCGGTTTGTGTTCGGTTTGGTAGTAATTATCATATTAAGATTTCTAAATTTAAGTTCTAAATCTGATATCGAGGTATAATAAATATTTGTCGTTCTTTTAATAATGAATAGCTGCCTAACCAAACGCACTCTAAGACCTCATTGTTAAAATTTTTTTTTTTTTTGACTATTCATAAATACCTATCTGTAAAGATTTACATGAAATAAATGATTTGATTTGATTTGACGAAATTATCAGGCGTTTCTGATAGTTAGTCATGGATTTTATTAACTAGCTGTTATTTATGGCTTCGCGCGTGTTAAGACGGACTCAGTGTTTTAAAAGGGTTATTTTTTTTATGTACATACGTTTTAGGTGGAGGAAGGTCTCTATAATTTCACTAGACCGGACAGTTTTGTTACCACCGCCCATACAGACGCAAAAACCATCAAGTGACATAGTCATGTTTAAAAACGCCGCCATCAAAACCAAAAAAAAAACATCAGATATACTAAACCAATATTGAATACATTTAAAATTAAATATATCATTAGATTAGAAACTATCAAAATATAATTATTATACATTGTACATTAATTATATTACTAACAATAAAATAATTTAGATTATTTTATATACAGACAAAGACATTTTTATGATTTCGAAATAATTCAATATTATTATTATCCACCGTACCATTATTATTGTCATTATGTTATCATCTACATTATTATTATAGTTCCTATTATTATTTACAGTTATACTTATTATTTACAGTTATACTTATTATTTACAATCATTATTATTAAAATATTATATTATCTAAATATTCATTAATACTGTAATAACACTTTTCCATTAGCATCTCAGCCAGTTTCCTTTTAAAGTCTTTTATAATTTTAATCTCTCTAATTTCACCAGCTCCCGTAGCACGGCCAAGTCAAGACTAGAGATAAAGTCGCGTTCGGATGTCAAACAAAACATTTTTTTTATATCAGCCAATCAGGTGCAACTTTGCAGCGCTCTGATTGGTTGATGTTAAAAAATAGTTACTTTTGACATTGGTTCGCGAGTCGCGACCCCCATATGTCTTACCTTGTCCGTGCTACGGGTACAGCACAGATAAAATAGAGTACTACGTAGGGTACAGGCAGTTTGTTGTAAACTCTGTGGACCATTCCAAAAATATTTTTATTATATAATGCCGTTTTAGACTGACCCGGACAAATTTTGTCTTTTAAGCGAACACTGTTATATTTTCCAAACAAATTTAAATTACATTTTACAAAAATTGATAGTTCTAATATCTAGAGAGAAGGAAATGTGAGGATTTTTTATAATTTAAAATATTGTTTACAGCTATCTATTTTTTGCAGATTGCACATTGCGCTTATACATTTTTTCTGAGCTTTAAACACAAGTTCCTTATCTGCTGGGTTTCCCCAAAATATTATGCCATATCTAAGTGTAGATGCAACATACCCATAGTATGCAGTGTGGCTTTACTTGATATCTTGGATAATTTATATAATGCATATGAGAATTTATTAAGTTTTTTACATATTTGTTGTATTTGTTCCTTCCATGTTATTTTACTATCAATTATAATGCCTAAAAATTTGGTTGTTTCAACTTCTTCTTTCTCAAGCTTTATTTCTACACTTAACATCTATGTGATAATCATTTATTCTCTGCCTACATTTTCTGCGTTCATCACTTTAGTTTTATTTAAATTTAGTAATAATTTTTTATATTCAAGCCATTTTGACACATTCTCCAATGTATTATTCATCTTACTTTCGAATATACTTAAATTATTTTCGCATGTGCATTGTGCATATAATATTACTATCATCAGCGAAAAGTACCATTGGATAGTGAGTAACACGAAGATAAGAAATTGATTCCCACAACACAGCCTTTTCTCTTTTTGATAAAACCGTACTGAAAAAAACAGCCTACATAATTATTATTGGTACTTTAACTACTTCAGAATGACAATGAATACGTTCGACAAATTAATAGCCATTGTGGGTCCTAGAATAACGCTGCATAATACAAATATGAGATTGCATACACATAGACGCGCTTACTCGTCGATATCGCCGGCGACATGCCGGCGCAACTGACGCACAATTTGCGTTTAAAAAATCGCTTGTGTGAACATATGGGCACGTTTCCCTTTGTTGCATTGTGTCGGCACTTTCTGCTCGGCGTTTAAAATGGAGCGCGATGGATAAATAAACTTCCGGCGTAAAAAAAACGCTCGCGTGTGAGCACATAGCCGAGAAGTCATATGGGTTATTCGAAAAGTTTAACTTAACGCCCGTAAAACGTCGAACAAGTGCTCGTGCAAACGTAGCCTAATAGTTACGTTCTTATAAATATCAATAGAGAAGTTTTTTAACTTTCGCTGATTGGAAGAGAGAACGCTAATAACGGAATTCGTTATTTTGATAATTTAACGTTCACGTTATAAGAAACAGAATGTGGCCGCAGAGATGTTAACACGAAAAGTTAGAGTAAAGCAATTAACGTTTTTCGTTAAACAACTTTGGGAATCAGAAAATATTATTGTTTTTTTTTATATTATGTGAAAGGATGTATGAGACTGCTTCATAGATAGCCAAGGATTCTCCTGTAAAAATTGAGGACTGAGGGGGACTTCTAAAATTTAAAATAATGCTATATTTTGGTATCCAGACAGCAGAGCCAACACACTGTTCATAATCAAACTTTGATGCATCATAGCAATCTGTCCGACCAATGTTTGTTTACTTCTTTATTGAAAATGTTATCAGCATATTGTGATTCCTTATCAATATCAAAGTAAGTAATACTGGGGGAATAGAATAATGAGTTATAAGGATAGTTAAAAATAATAAAAAATTGGGAGGTGTGAACAGGGTACTTAATATTGGAAAATTTAAGGAAGCTATTTAGTAAACAAGGGTTGCTCTTATTTCTCCAGTAAGCTGTATGATACAAGAGGATGAGAAGGTGTTAGAATAATTTTGTAAAGGAAGCGGTCAGAGAGATATTGTCTTCTAACTGAAAGAGGAGGTTCTACACACTCATTCTGGAGAGCCAAAATAGGCGTTGACCTCATAGCGCCCAGAACTATACGAATACCCTTGTACTGAACTTTATAAATTTTGTTTAGAGTAGACTTACAGCAAGGAGTCATAAGGAAGGATGCATAGTCCAGATGGCTCCGAACAATAGCATTATACAGTAACTTTTGATTGTACGGATGGGACCCCCACCATACACCTGAAAGACAACGCAAAGCGTTAATGGATTTTTCGCATTTTTCTGTTACATAGTCAAAATGGGGAACTCCTGACATTCTCGAGTCTAATATGGCACCAAGGAATTTAAAAGAATGATAAATAGGAATAGGGTGATCATTAATTTTAATGTTAAGTTTTATATTGTCTAGAAAAAAATACTACTGCGTTTTTTGATGGAGATAAAGATAAGCCATGGTCCTTTAGCCAATTATTTAAGTAATACAAGGCAGTATTCAATGGGACCTGAGAATTTAAAATATTTTTTGTTGAGGTGTAAAGCGCAAGGTCATCTGCATATTGTAGAATGTTACAGAAGGAAGTTACAGTTAGGTCCAGGTCGTGAGTATAGATGTTATACAGAAGGGGATTAGGACAGATCCTTGGCGGAGCCCTCCATAAACCTTCCGAGGAGAAAGATGATGACCACGGTATCTGATAGATATAGTTCTGGCCGTTAACAAGCTGACTATGACTTCGACAATCCTCACTGGAATGCTCAGCTTGAGCATTTTATGCCTGAGCAGAGGAAGAATGACGTTGTCATCGGCTGAACTTATGTCAAGGAAAACCCCTACTACAGATTCACTATTGGAAAAAGCTGTTCTAATATCTGTAGTAATAATTCCCAGGCTATCATTTGTGCCTTTGCCTTTACGGAAACCAAACTGTGACTTGGAAATGATATCCTTACTTTCCACAATCCATTCTAGTCGATTTTTAATCAAGTGTTCTAGAACCTTACAGAGGGCTGAAGAGAGGGCTATGGGGCGATAAGATGAAGGAAGGGACGGATCTTTGTTGGGCTTTCTAATAGGGATAACAATCTGGTTTTTCCAGGATTCTGGAGGAGTACCGTTTAAGGAAAATTTTGTTTAAAATTTGTAGGAGAAGATTTTGAGATTTCCTTCCAGCCTTACAAAGGAAAGAATATGGGATACCATCAATGCCCGGAGAGGAATCATTAAGTTTATTCAAAACACTATCAAACTCGTCTGAACTAAAGGGGCCATCCATAGGGTCCTGGAAGTTAAACCTGCCTATTAAAGGATGGAAGCTATCCAATATAGGGTCAGGGGGAGGGGACAATGAATCTGCAAATTTCTGTATCCAAACTGATGGGTCATTGGAGGACAAAGTGTTATTATCAGATATAGCGCCGCGGAATCTTCTAATATTTCTCCATATTAAGGATGAAGAAGAACAAGGAGATAGGTTTTCACAAAATTTATTCCAACCAGCTTGTTTCTTAGTTGATAAGAGTTTTCTAGTTTCAGCTGCAATTTTCTTGTAATTCACAAAGTTAACCATAGGCATTGCACCATTATAAAGCCGTTCAGCATTTTTACGAGCTTTGACTTTAGCTGAACAGTCAGAATCCCACCAGGGAGGAGACAATACTCGCAGAGTTCCATATGATTTTTTGGGAATACACTCATCTGAAGCAGTTAATAAAGCTAAAATTGGTCATATATTGCTAAATAATTTTAATCATCCACCCTACTTAACGAGTTTGTTTTCTCTTCTGAGAGTAAGGAGAATTGCTGCCAGTTTGCTTCGCTAATTTTATATTTTAATAGTGGATCAAAATCTAAGGTAATAGGAGAAGAAGTTAGAGCTGAAATGATAATAGGATAATGGTCACTTCCAAATGACTGGGAAAGAACTGTCCAGGACAAGCCTGAGGAAAGTGAAGGAGAACAGATGGAAAGGTCCACAGCGCTAGGCTGCTGAGAGGGGTTAGGTCTGCGTGTTGGTGACCCATCATTTAAGATACAGAAATTCATTTGGTTTAAGAGGTCCATAAAGTCCAGGCCAAAAGAGTCAGCCAAGCGAGGTCCCCACATGGGGTGATGACAGTTAAAATCCCCACAAATAATGATTGGAGTAGGAAGAGAAGAGAAAAGTAAACGGAAAAGGGAGATATGAGAACGATTAGGGTGGGGGATATAAACAGAAACAAAGGTAATATTTGATGCTCTAATAGCAACAATATTAAGCTCAGGATTCTGGTTGAGGATTAGGATTTGCTGGAAGGAAATATTACTTCTTATAAAGATAGCAGTTCCACCCCGTAGCCATCACTTCGGTCGTCTCTCACACTGAGAAACCGTGGAAGGACAAACCTGGCCCCAGGTTTGAGCCAGGTTTCACTGATGGCCACAATGCTAATTTTAAATTTATTTATAATATAAAGTAAGTCAGCTTTCTTGTTTCTAATACTATTGGTGTTCCATTGAATTATTTGTGTCTGGGGCGTTTTTTAAAGTAGAAAGCAGATCATTCAGTTTAATTGTGATATTGTTCGGTATTTTATGCGTTTTACTACATAAATTAATAAGTAGGGTAATGATAATTTCTAATTGAGTTATCTTGGCTGCTGGCTTGAAGAGCACAACCATTGGCAGGGGGAGGAGGGTCATAAGATCCAACAATAGAATTATGGGCTACTGAATCATAGCCTTTGCTATATGCCTGCTTGTGAGTTTTTGGAGGTAAGAAAAATGTTTTTTTGTAAGAGGTTTTGGAAAACTTTGGATGGGGGTTATCAAGAGGGGTTAGAGAGGATTTAGCAACCTCAGCAAAACTGCGGGTTGGTATTCTTGCAGAGGCATCTATAAACGATATATTTTCTTGAGACATTGAAGCCTTTATAGACTTTTGTCTACCATGTTCATAGCATTCCTGAGATATGGCCATGTAAGTACCTCCACAGAGTATGCAAGTAGACTCTACAACATCACAAGTTACACCCAAATGGGATTGGCCGCATTTGTAACATCGAGGGTTTGATCGGCACTGTGATTTTATGTGACCGAACCTACAACATTGCTGACATTGAATTGATGGAAGAATATATGGAGAGACAGGCAGAGAAGAGTAGCAGTAATAGACATTTTCAGGGAGGATTTAGCCCTTAAATATTACCACAATGATTTGTGTAGGGAACCAGACTGGAGAATTGTCAATCAAAGACTTTCTATTTAATCTACGAGCTATTAGGACTATGCCGCAATTAGAAGGGCTGATTAAATTTTCTGCTAATTCAGTCATAGAGACTTCCAAGGGGATTTCTCGTATGATCCCCATTCGAGAGATTTGAAATGTTGGAACAGATGCTACAAAGTTTAGAGTATTTAAACAAGGGTTCTCCAAGAAATTATTAGCATCTTTATAAGAGGAAAATTCGATAGACACTCGATTACGGCCTACCATTTTCACCCCTCCCATAATAATATTCTGGATATTGTAATGTACCAAAAATTTACCAAACTTGATGCGATTAATAGTTTTTCCAGAATCTAGGGAATCCTCTTTGTGCATAATGTGGACTATAAAAGGGGCTTTATCCGTACCAGAGTATTTACGTTGATTGGCTTCTAGGCTGGGACGAGTGTAAATTGTTTGAACAGCGGGGGTAGTATTATTTTGATTTGTAACAAGTTTTTTAGGATTACCAATTTCATCTGGTGGAGTAACTAATTGTCTTTTACGAGTGGGGGCATTACCGGCTCCGGTGAGAACATGGCTGGGGACCCCGAAAATGAGTCGAACTCTGAAACTCCGAGAGGATCCGGAGGTTTCGGAGGGATCGGCTCCATGATTGTCGGTTAAAACACAAAAATATATACAAACCAACACCAAAATCACATAGGAATGTTAATTCACTAGAAATTGGCTATATATAAGGACTTTTATTTTAAAAAAAACTCCGAACTACGTGCGTTAGCTACAAACGTCAACGGGGCAGACCCACATTGGACCTTGCTTCTGTTCGAAATCGCTGTGAGCGCTGTCAGAATGACATTTATCTAGAAATAAACTTTTGAGGAATGTTAAAAAATTCCTAAAATAATTATTAAGTTGATAGTTAAAAGTGTTGTGTTCTAATTTATTTTGGTATTTATGTAAACAAATATACAAAATACATTAAAAATCATTAATTTGTTATGGCGTTATATTTGACATTAAAACAGAGTGAGAGGAGCATGTTTTAGTTGCGAGATAGAGGAAGATACAAGTGATGTTCTTGTGAGCGCGTTTAGTTACTGGTCCGATTCATAAGCACGTAAATAGCACCGTGAGTGGTCACATCGCGCTTTTTGATTCGGACCGGTGATTATGAACGTCAGCGCTGACAGCGGTGTTATCGCCATTCGGACCGTATTTGTTCCTTTGTGAGGCTAGTCTGTGGTTGGGAGATGTGAAAAAGTCTGTGGAAATAGTGCTTTAATTAATTTGTTCAGTGAAAAGTGCTTTGATTAAATTATTGGAAAGTCTAGAATTAAACTATAATAAAAGAAATGACTAACGAAATTACTTTAGATTTAAACTCTATTCATGAATCTTTCCAACGAAGCCTTAAAGATGAAGACGACGTCGTTATTGAAGCTTATATAGAGGGCTACAATGAATTGGTCAAGTAAGCTAGCATAATTATTTATTTGTAATTTATACAGCGTATTTATTACTTACCTATATTACCTTTTTTTATTTGTTTAGGTTCCTAAATCTTATTGGTACGGTGTTTTCGTTCGTCAGTAGCGACGTAAAAAGTAAAATAAAAGTTATGGATAAGCACAAAGAGAGTGAAAATTCTTTATACTATGAATCGTTTAAAATGATGATGAAGTATGAAAAGGAAAGTAATTTACACGAAAAGAGTGGCTTTGTCTCTGGGTCTAGAACTATGTTACGGTTACATAGGGGATTGGGTAAGTGAAGATATGTTGCTGTTTATAAAGTAAAATAGTGCTATTTTCCTAATATGGATAGTGTAAGGTTATTATTGTTTTGAAAACTTACCTTATGCTGAGACTCAGGTGTCTATCCACAAGAACGCCTCAAACACCTGGATGATTTACTTGAAATATGGATTTATTATTATTTTGTATATATTTGATTTGGTATACCCCGCTGATATCAGTTGCGTGCATAGGTGTTTTAGGCAGGGTAGACAAAAACATACTATAAAAAAAAACACCAAAATTTACTGCATTATTTCAGGAAAAATGATGCTGGATTTAGCCACCTCTCATATACTCAAAATGACTGATTAAAAATATTTGAACATATTATTTTGCGGATACTCGAAGCGTCCCATAAAGGAGCCTGGAGTATCCAATTTACACAATAGGTAGTATAGTATACGCATTGAAAGTAGGTAAATGGTGAGAAAAAGGAACACTGAGTGCAACACTGAATTTATGTTAAAAATGGCAATATAATGGATTTTGTACCCCTGCTTACCAAGGGAAACAAAACTATCTATTTGTATGACTACAACCCGTCAACCAAGTAAATAATTCATATTGTTTTACATTAAATAATCTATTTATCTTACCGCTGACCATTTTTAAATCCAATATGCCGGTATACAATGACCATTTGTAATAACTTATCTTTTTTCTTCAAAAGTAAGATTTAAAAACTTAAAATTTTTAATTTTTCTAAACAAAACGTACTGCATTCACATTCCATTTTTAATACCTAAAGAAATTAAAATTAGATCTTTAAAAAACTATCTCCACAATAAAAAGAATCACATGCGTACCGATTGTGCAAACAAACTACATAAAAAATCAAATTTCTTCCGTAAAATCAAATGAAGTCTGTAATAATTAAGAGTTTATTATAAACCAAAAAAAAAAAATTATTATACATTTTCCTAATTATAAATCATATTTAAAAATGTTCACAAAATTAAAAAGCTAAGTTTATGTTTATATTGTGATTATAATTATGTTGGTGTCATTTCAATTTCGCGCAAAAGTTAATTGATACCTATATTATCTGAAAAGACAGTGTCTAAAGGTGCTCGGTACATTGCTGAGGTTCTTTGTATGCGTGTGTATTTTACTATCTTTGTATTTCATATACAGACAAGGTTTTTACACGTTTTCTATGTGTCCAAACTTAGACAGTTTAGTTCAACGTCTTACATACTTTTATGCATGAGGGCGTGTTTGTCGAATTACAAATTAAATCTAATAGTTGCCAATAGATGACGCTTTACTTATATTTTATGAATAGTTAACATAAATTAAATGTTTTAATAAAATATCTATTATTGAGCATTGTGTCAGGGTTATCAGGGTAGACAGTGTCTTTTTGTCTCTTTGAGATGCACGCCCCTGGCTGATATGTATTATATCTGTGGAGTGTACAGGGGTTTAGGTCAGGGCAGGCAGAATAAAAAAAAACACCTAAATGGGTACCCTAAGTACTAACCAAACATTTTTATAGCTATCACGTTCACTTAAAAATAAAAAAAGAGAGTTTCTATGAATTCTCTGTGCATGTGCCAGATACATCCCACAGTTGGGAGGCATAAGAATGAAATGCAATGTCCCTGAAATTGTGACTGCAAAGTACGGTTACACTCCCTTTAGAATATCAACTGAATCCAATATATATATTTTTTTATTTTATAATAAAAAAAAAACCTTATGGTGAGATTAACTTTGCCTATCTGCATCAAATATCTCAAGTAAATTTATGGTTTTCTATAGAAATCCACATACATACACACACATAACCTATTTGTAGCAACTTTATTTTGTTTTTTCTTTGTTGTTATTTTTGTATGTGAGATGTATACCAGATGTAGATGAAATGTTTTACAAGAATTTTATTTTAAAAATTGTTGATATACACTATATTGTGACTTTAGCATGAAGACCCTCGGTATTTTTTTTTTATTTATTTCCAGATTTTATAAGACTGTTTCTAAAAAGAATAGGTGAGGCAGAAGAATCGGCCAACACCTGCACGGTCTGTCAATGCTCATACAATGAAACTCTCTCGGAGTTTCATCCCTGGTACATTAGGAAAGCTGCCACATTAGCCATGCATGCCTTGCCAACACGACCTGATCTATTAAAGAAGGTATGTTTTTTTTTAATATGAAGGCACACATATTGCATCCCCAGTAAGTTCTAGGCTTGTATGACTATGTATACCAGAAATAACTATTAATCCATATTATATTTTATAAATATAAACACCAAGCCAGACCATGACAAACTGTACTATTTAATATCATTCAAATTGATTAAAAAAATAGAATATTAAAGGTTCAGCCACCGAACCTTTAAGTTTCTGATGACCAAAGATAATAGTGTGTAAGGTAGAATCCATCAAAAGATTTATTAATACTTTTTACAAAAATAAAGCAATCCTATGTATGAATTGCATATTTTTTCATTCTTATTACTTAATATATTTATATTATTATTAATAATTTAAAACAGCTGAACCAATTAATATGATATTTGGACACAGAGTAACTGCTGGTGCTACATTATATCTTGGTAAAACAGTTCTCTTAGTATTACTGAGAAGTTATACCTGTGTTTAGTTTCATAACAGCATCACCTAACCAGCATAGTGGGAGCAACCAATTCTGTTAAACAAATGTATTTATCAATCCCATTCTTAGACCTGCTTCAATCAAAAAAAAAGTATGAATCAATTTCAAAAGCGAAGTCGCAGGCAGAAATTAATCAAACCTAAATAAAAATAGCAATAAAAAAATATGCAACGTAATTTTATCAATTAGTATCTAAAAAAGTAGGTAAATTACTATTGGGGCCCTGTGATGATGTACTTAAGTTTTATTGTATAGTTCAATTAATATAATTAGAATCTTATCTTATGTACTTGTGAATTATATTCACACTTATACAACTTCAAGGTGAAATCAAAATGTGGCAAAGATGTGGTAAGAATGTGGTAGATCAACTAATCTAAGGATTATAAGATACACAGATGTAATTAAAAGATAACGATTTTATATTAGTGGACGGTATCTCAACTATTGCATGGTCTATAGGTTACTTTTATATTTGAGGTTATGGGTTTAGTGGGAGATCCAGGGAAAGACACCATCCAAATTTGTATAACATCTACTAGGTTATATAAAAGTTTTTGTAAGGCCATAGATAATTTAGACTTGCTGCGCTGGACCAAAATGTTACAATTTTGACATTACCAGTTATATTTCAGACAAAACTTCTAAAGATTTTAATAGGTCAGGTTTAAACTAAAAATATATTTTGGGTGCCCGCAAATAACTTTTTTTTTCTGTAGCATTTACTGGTGCCATAATTAAGCAACTCACACAAATATTAGGGTGTGTTGTTGTTAGTTTGTAGATACTAGTGATTGTCTTATCTTCATTGAGGCTTGTTATTTAAGTATTATAGTACTCTGTGTTGATGAAAATAATTTATTTACTTTATTTTCATCAACACAGCTCAGGTATAACAGCTCACATTGAAAGGAGCTAGATCCTTTGTCATATCATCTGGCATAAAGTGATAAAGGAAGGCTTTTATTTTGTATAATACAAAAATCTATCTAAGCACAATTTTTTTTATTTTATTTCAGTTATTTGGTAGTGAAGAGCAATTGTTATCAGCAATGGGCGCGCTACCACAAACACTGTCATCATGTGATGCTGTATATGAGAGAGTACAACAACTATACACAGAATTCGACTTCCACAGCTTGCCTTGATCTCAGCAGTCACTACCTCTGAAATTAAATTTGATATCTAAAAGGTAAACAAAAGTTGCCAGTTTAAAAACATTAAAGTACTGAAGTTCTGTTATTATAACATACAAAGCCTAACATGTTTAGCTATAAATTAGATTAATCTAAAAGAATAATAATTATTGGTTCCTTAATAAAAAAAATGTAATTTCTTTGTTTACACTTTTAATCTCAAATATAACTTCAGAGTTTAGCTAAGGTACCTAAGTGTTTTCAGTGAAGTAAGTATGCTCAAAGGGTAAAAACATTAATTAAAACTAAAAATAAATTGGTATTCAAGAACCCAAAAGAGGCCTTTATTAATATTTATATCTATGTTTTTACGTAATCAGTATTGAATAAGATACAATATACTTTCATAAAATTATTATTTTTACTTGTTTGGTAAACAACCATTTTACATTATCAATCATATAAGAAGATTAAGTTAAATGTAAATAAATCCCATTGGAATATCCCGACAGTTTAAAACTGTAAGTGTAAGATTTAACAAAAGCTCATGATAGAGTAATGTAAATCAAGATACAAAAATATATATATATATATTTAATGTCCAGAATCAAATGCTCATTATTAAAAAAATAATAGCTCAAAATATATGTATATCAATTGTTATATCAGTTTATTGAATCTCTGTTTAGCAATACTAATTTCTTATTTATTTCTTCTAATTAATTACTGTGATCTCAAATATTGAAATAGTTTTTTTTGTCAAAAAATACTTGGGTGTTGTGCTAGCACTGCTAGCTGAAATGAGCTATATTAAGCATAAGAAAGTAGCTTTTGTTATATAATATAGTATACCTACTTAATTATAAAAATCTATTATATTTTAGTAATATACATATATTGTAAAAAATAATTAAACTTGTATAGCTTTATTCAGAAACGTTTTCATAAACCAAATCTATATAAACCTCTGTTTTCTCCCTGTCACATTGATATGGAACAAAATTGGCAAAATATTCATAAACAAAACCAAAACGTTTCTGAATACGTACAGGGGGCTCATTATAAGATGTTAACACTTATATAACAAAAAGTTCGTTAAAGTCAGTTTTTTACTTTAGAAATTTATCTGTCAGTCTATCAAAATGGAGTTTAAAATCGCATACTTTCAACATGTTCAAACAAAACAAGACGATGAATTCGTGTATTTCAAGATGGCGGCATTTTTATGGCCAAACTAATACAAACTGTATAATGACCGGAATTGAACTGATTTTCTCATATAAATTATTTAAATACTTTTTCCCGAAGATGATTACATCTCCTAATGATCCCCCAAATAGTTTTCTTGCCAAGCCTTAAATGAAATAAGCTTTATGTATAAAAATAATGTTTGATTAAAATTTGAGCTCAATTTTAAATATCTGCTCACATTTATCTTTAAAAATATAATGTAATATATAAACGCTTAAAATAAGAGAAGTAATGTTGCCCCAATGTACACCTAGGAAGAGTCTCGCAATTATTAAAATTGTGTGTTAATTGATGTCCATTTCAATTAACACACGCGGCAAAATCAGGCGAAGCGTGACTCGCCCTTTCATACGAGCATTCCGCTCTTTGATACTTGTATATCGCCGCCGCCCGCTCTTACCTAATACTGACTAGTTCAATTAAATAATCTTTGTATCTGAGCATTGTACAGGAAAAATTCTTAACCAGCCTGTGAATATTTTATTTAAAATAATATTTTATAAAAAATCCGCAACTTTTGTAACATCGTACCAGGTACCTGGTCGGCAAAATCAAAAGATTTGCTCGCATGTGGCAGCTATCGTCTGTCCTTCATACCAACCCTTTCAAATCTTTGTTTGGATCTCACCCATTTTCTCACCCATTGCGTAAAATCGAACCATGTTACCCACAGTAACATGGTTCGATTTTACGCAACACAGAAACCAAAGCAATGGCAATGTAGTCTTGTTCTTGCAAAAGTGCAAGACCGACACTGATTTTGGGCAACAACGAAGGTGTATTTTAAATACAATGCACGTTATAGATATTTAACAGAAAATAATCTTTGTATTAGCTAATTATTTTTTTTTTAACAAATATTTTTGCAATAATGATTCTTATTTCGTTACACCAAGTTTAGTTAAACCTCTGTTTTCTCCATGACTATATTAAGGCTCAAAAAATAGTGCATAAACGCGGACTCATTTTATTATTTAAAAACCTTTATTTTGGAATTTAATTCCATTTTGGAGTAATGGCGATGGTAGAGACCCCCTTCTCTAGGTGACCGACTGGTCCCGTTACCGACCATACAGATGCAAAAACCGTCAGGTGACCTAGTCATGTTTCGGTTGTAGTCTGTGGGTTAATCGTTTTTTAGAAGACTACTGCATCGATTTTTTGTTGGGGTGGTAGTCTCCTTTAAGGTTACGAAACGAGCAGTTGTTAATTTGACGATAAAGCAGTGAAGATATTAAACACCGCCCATTACGTAACTGCATCATTTAGCCGGAATAGTGGAAGCGATCAATGTTATTAAAAAACAATTCATGGACTGTAGGTCTGCTTACTATTAGGTAGATACAAAGTCACTCGCCGTGCTCCAATAAAAAAAAACAATGATATAGAACAAAAGTGACATTGAGTAAACAGAGGTTTAGCTATTTTTCGTTTATTAAAACCTTCTAAATGAGTCTTAAAATATTTAATAGTACATTACTGCCGCGGGCTATAATGACTACTTTGCTGGTCGCGCTGATGATGGCCGACAGCGCAGCTCCAGCCCGACGCAGCGCGGTCGGCGTGCAGCACTTGATGAACGATCTGAGATACAGCAAGGGCTGCAATGGTGGCCAATCTGGAAGGCTTAGAGCGTAGCTAGGCTAGCTCGAGGCAATCATAGCGTGACCAGCGAAGCAGTCATAGTGGGCCAAGGCTTGTATAGTGCTTTACTCAAGAATGCAAGTACCTAATCTAAATAAAACCAGCAAGTAATTTAAATAAAATATATATTAAAACGTTGAAACGTCAAAATAGCGGCCGGCAATGTTTTGCCGGCCTGTTAGAGCGACCAGCAAAACTTTGCCGGCTGCTCCTTGAAACAGAACGGCAAGGTCGACTTTGCCAAACAAGGTTGTCAACATAATGACCACATCACATGCATTTTTGAGTAAAGTTAATAATGCAGATCAACAATTTGGCAGTATTCTTTTGTATATTTAAGTATATTTTATTATTTTTTATATATTATTTTATGTCTGTCCAGTATATAGGTGGGACTATAAGGAAAACAGTCATATTTATTAGATTATTTTGAAATGTGAGTTTTGTCAATATTTATCTAAGAATCAAAGTTATTTTGGAATGATTTAGTTCCGTAGATATTTTAATTATTTGTTAGTTGACATTCCTGTTTTATTCCATTTGCGTTTAGCGTCGTTGCTGCATTATTATTTGGTCAATTTTATATAGAATTATATTAAACGTTTTTAAAGAAATATTTTATTTTATTTCCAATTAATACCTGGATTATTTCGGCCGCTGCACTGCTGTATTATGGAGAGTGAACGATATACATGTTTTTTTTTAAATATAGCAGGACATGTGACCCTACATCCACCTGATGGTAAGTGCCAATGTAACGTCCAAGAATGTTCTCAACCAATAGTAGCTATGGTGCTTGCTTCAATTGGTTGATTCCTCTATGTCTGCTTAAGAAACTTATTCACGCCTCGCTTAAAGGACTCTGGATTAAAGGAAGAAGGGAAAACGCACGCAGGCAAGGCATTCCACCTTTTTACCGTGCGAGTTATTACGGCCAGAGGCTTTACCATGGGTTTGGGCATTATATCAACGTATACGTGAGCAACAACCAATAGGGCCGCTTTATGTTTGGTAACAGGATATAATAAAGCGATCCTATATTTTTCCTATTGGTTGTTGCTCACAATTTTTTTTTGACCCACTCCATATTACTGCTCTTGTCTAATTCGGCCGATACGAGGGGGCGTAGTTACCACTTCAAAGCCCAAATTACCACTCCGGAATACATTTAACATGCCTAGAAAAAATGCAAAGAATGCCAAATTTTTTTTTTATAATAATAATAATATTTTTTTTTTTATAAATAGTAAGGAATCTGATCCTCCAGAACGGTCTTCTTATTATAGTTTCCTCTTCACAAATACTATATATATTATCACCGGCCGGTGGCTGACTTAAGGTCGCACAGACCAACGCGATCAATCGGCGGCCGCGGTGGCGATCTCAGCCACTCACACCAAACACGCGATCTACGCGTTCGGCCGGAGTGAACCAGTGTTGCCAACTTTATTTTTTCGTCGTATTTTGGGTATAAATCTATTTAAAAAAAAATGTACGCATTGAAATTTCAATAAAACAATTTTAATATTACTTTTTTTTATATTAAGTTTTTAAAGAGAAAAATGCAATGAAAAAAATCCTGGTTCCCACCCACCGAACGATCTTACGAACCTAGCTGTCACGGCAAGGCGCTCAACCGCTGAGCCAACCAGGAATTTTGTCATTGCTTGTAATTTACTTATCACAGACGCCCTCTATTAACTCTATACGAGTGAAGTTAGAAGCCTTACCCCCGT
The DNA here is from genome assembly GCA_947458855.1 of Monopis laevigella. NCBI lineage: Eukaryota > Metazoa > Arthropoda > Insecta > Lepidoptera > Tineidae > Monopis > Monopis laevigella. Next base: position 2,990,798 of record OX381582.1, read on the forward strand.
ATTCTAAGACGTATCCTTAACTCCACTTACACTCAAGGAACGTCTGTCTCTTTCTACCAAATGTCAACTATAAAAAGCAAGTTGAGACAGACGTTCCTTGAGTGAAGAGTGGAGTTAAGGAAACGTCTTAGAATACGGGGGTTAGTTTCTAATACTAGATGGCAGAGGAATCTGTTTTTATTTTTCAGTATTTTATATTTACCTATGCATTATTATGAATTCCTTATAGGATACAAAACCACTATGAAAACCACCAGCCAATAAAACAAAATTTCCCCGTTGAAAGACTGCTCTAAACCACCAGTTTTAGTGGAAAATCCACTAAGTTGACAACACTAGCGGCCCGCATGTGATCGCGCGTGCAGTCTCTGCACGGATCGCGCGGGCGGCCGCAAAACGCGTTTGGTTTGAACCTGCCGATACAAGTACTATTGCAGTAACTGATCGCCACCGCGACCGTCACCGTCACCGCGTTGAAGCTTTACTTTTTGTGGTTCCAAAACATATAATTAATCCTAATCACACGGTCATCGATTTATAAATTTGTATGTAGGTGACGTCCTCTCGTTACAGTAGCTTAGAGAGTAGTGAGCTGCGTAGAGGTGAGCGTTACGTAACGTAGATAGTTACAGTAAAGTCGATATTTCTTAAATAACTAATAACGGTTATTATATTTGTAATAACTATTTAATTAAAAAAACGTAATTAAGAAAAAAACCATAATATTGATTTTTGAGTATTAAAAGGGTTAGATCTCATTATTTCCTTTTATTAGAGTACAAACACGATAGGCTTACGACCGACGGTTGACGAGATAAATTGAAAGAACATTTTCGACCTTAATGACATTGATCGAGTACCTTTTTTTTAAATTTCATTCGACTTATTAGATGGCATACCATCGAATTCTACCAAAAAAATGCAATTGTCAATAAGGTCGAAAATCCTTTAACAAGGCAGAAATTATTATTTCAATGGCTAGATATCATCGATACCTATCGTTTAAGTGCAAACACTTTGGGTCTAATCACTACATAGTATAAAACAAAGTCGCTTTCTCTGTCCCTATGTCCCTTTGTATGCTTAAATATTTGAAACTACGCAACGGATTATGATGCGGTTTTTTTTAATAGATAGAGTGATTTAAGAGGAAGGTTTATATGTATAATAACATCCATGAAATAGTGGAGAAGTACTGTTATTTTTGAGGTTTCTAATGTGATGTCGTAAATAATTACATTTTTTCCGCTTACATTGCAAACGCAGGCTGAACCCTACGAGTTTTATCAAAATAATGTACTAAGTATTGTACACATTGAAAAGGTCTACAGAAAAGTCCGTGATGGTATATGTCTATCTCTTATGGATAACCCACAATAACTTTTTTTTGTCATTTACTTTTTACGACAAATAATGGCTAATTTTCGAAGCGATTTTAACCAATACAGCATTAATCCTTAACCAATTAAATACCTTGAATACATTGTTCATTTAATATAGATCTATATGGCCCTTTACACCGTATGATTTAAGTGAATATTTTCGAAGATATTACAGATTTAAAAATTGCGGGACGTAGCGTTTGCGGCGGTACCGGCCGGCCGCCCGGTGCGGCAAGAGCGTGCCTATAAATAGCGCGTCTGAGGCCGCGGTTTTCCCTATAGCACTTTGAATTTAGCAGCAGCGGGCCGCTATGTTTTTATATACAACGTTCACAGTTTTTCTGTAGTGTATTTAGTATCAGCATTGCACCCGTGCGAAGCCGGGGCGGGTCGCTAGTAATTTATAATAAAAAAACGTTTTGACATGACATTTCGCCAGATTACACCAATACTATAACTATGAGTCCAAAAACAAAATATAAGCCATCTGGATATAAGAGTTATTATCAAAACCAAAATTTAATACTTTTATTAAAAAAAACAAAATAAAAACTAAAACAAGACAATTTTAACTACAAAAAACCTAGAAAGAATGCGTCACGGAACGTACCGCAACCAATCACCGCAATAGCGTGAACATCATTAACCACCTCGTCGGAGTGCAACGACGATATTTTAAAAACCGATACAAGAAAAAGAAACTAAAACGAGGATAGCAACAATAACTCAAAAAAAAACAACGTCATAAAACCTTAGAACGTATGTGCAACCAATCACGAAAAAACTACTCAAAAATCACTAAATATCACAATCACGTGAAGTAACAATAACCACCACGTTACAAGAGTTTCCATCGTTACAAGTTACAACCGTTTCAAGCGTTTCAACAGTGATATCCATATAGATAGGTACATTTGTTCCGTCCGTTTCAATCAAAGTTGTGGAATGTCGGCGAGCAGCGACATAGCGCAAAGCGGTGATATAATGAACTAAGTAAACCAATTTATAACAACTACTACAGAGAGATGGCGCTAATAAATTAAATAATGCAGAATATAAGTATTTTGTGGTCAATGAAACTTTAGTTATCTTTTGTATGTTAAAGTTAAAAATTGATTAAAATAAAAACACATGTAAAAATCATAATAAAAATATGAAATTAAAAAAATGAAGTGCAGAAGCGGGGATGGAACTGACGTTCTGTGGTTGTTAAGTGATTTACCTCACGGTCCGAATGGCGATAACACCGCTGTCAGCGCTGACGTTCATAATCACCGGTCCGATTCAAAAAGCGCGATGTAATCACTCACGGTGCTGTTAGCGTGCTAATGAATCGGACCAGTGTTTAAGCGCGCTCACAAGAACCTCTCTTGTATCTCCCTCTATCTTGCAGCTAAAACATACGCTCTTCTCACTCTGTTTTAATGTCAAATAAAATGCCGTAACAAATTAATGAATTTTGTTTATTTGTTTACATAAATACCAAAATAAATTAGAACATAACACTTTTAACTATCTACTTAATATTTTAGGAATTTTATTACTTTCCTCAAAATCATGTTTCTAGATAAATGTCATTCTGACAGCGCTCACAGCGATTTCACCCAGAAGCAAATCACTGTAAGTCCAATATGGCGTCTGTAATGACGTCACTATCTATGTCAAATCAGCTATCGTTAGCGCGCTTACGCCCAATCGGACCGGTGATGACAGCGCTGACATCGATTTTGGCGTGAATCGGACCGCAAGGTTAGATAGAATAGAATCATGTCGCCATTAAAAAATTGAAATAGATAGAAAATTTTAAAGTAATTGTACAATGTAGATAAGTTTTGTGACTGCTGTTATAGTGAATAAGAATTTTATATTAAAAAATCATTGGTACACGGGCTAAGTGTAACAATGATTGTTTTGAGATTTATTTGAGAGTAAAGTCGGCACATAAAATTAAAATTATTTTCGAGGCACTACACTTGATTTATTATTATTTTTTTTGCTTATAATTAGATATTTTAATAATAACTATAAATAGTTACATAACGGGTGATTAACAAAAAGAAACGTAGCCGTTACGTTACAATGAAATCACGTAACGACCCACCACTAGAGCTGCGTAAGATGAAGGGCCCCTCCCTTTATATAAAAGGATCGATAAATTTAATATTGCTTTAACTATTCGTCGTTGATAGCGATTGTGACAGAGATTTTATTAACAAAACTACCAAAGTAACAGCGAGCCGTGCAATGTGTGCTTGCCTGTCCGATTGTTTCACAGTATTTCGATTAACCTATATATAACGGTGTTTATTATTTTAATCAATGAGTTTTCTTTTTGACGGTTCCAAAATATTCCACTAGATGGCAGCAGGAGATATATCAAAAAAGGTTGTTTCTATCACAGAATAATAATAAAACAGAAGGAGGGTCAAAAAGGATCAGATTAAAATATGTATGAACTTTTCACTCATAAGGCTTTTCTAATGAGCCAAACAGAGATAGCAATTGGTTGTCAATCTACGGTTGAAGCAAGGTTGTATCATCTTTTTTGATTAACCCACAGAATAATTATTATTATTCTGAGGTTTCTATTTCCATATTTACTCTATGACTCAAACTAAATTTTGGTATTTCAAAACGTGTTATATTTTGTCACTTTTGTATGTATCTACTACTCTATATTCTTGCACTATCTTTAGTAGATACCCTGTTAAGAATAACTTATACCTTATATTAATACCAATATACCTTAAAAATTCTATTTATTACCAATATCCGACAGTTTTTGTAGATAACGACTAAAGACCACTTATTGCGTTATATAATAACTACTGGAAAACTCCTCATTGGTTGGTATTGTCATACTGAGAGGTTATTTAGCGATCAAATTCACGGTCGTGTTTTTGATCAAATTTCATAAAAAAATCAAGTCCCAAAGTTAAATAAAAACAAGCAAATATTATCTTAAATATGTACTTTATTATTTTAACATTAGGAAAAAAAACTGATAACAATGTGGGCCATAGACAACTAATGTTTCTATATTTACACAAATAGTCAAATTATTTATATTTTTTATCATAAAAAAATATAGTAACACAGACGGCCAAAGTGACCATTATTTATTACTACACCTAATTTTTGTACCTATAGGGTAATTTAGTTCCCTTGCTGACCGCTAGAGTGATGTACAGTAGCTCTACTATGAATTTTTCATTTACTGTAAGTAGTTAAAACTGTAGGGATCGACCAATAGGACGAGATTATTTTTCGACAGTACAAATAAACGCTTCCTATTGGTAGATCTCTATATTTTTACTGTACAGTAAGTAAAAAGATTGTATAACAAAAACTTATGGTAGATAATAAAATTATATTGAATACCAAAATACATAATTATATTTTTTTAAGCCAATTCACCAAGTAATTGTAGTAAATTAAAATATATGCTGATTTGGAATTTTGTACAGCGCCTGTCCGTTAGAGGCGCAGTTTTAAAACCAAAAAAATATCAAATGTTATCTTACACTAATAAGCTATCTTGTGTTAAAAAAAAATACTGGCCTTATTTTAAGCTAAAGGCACTGTTGTAATTTTAGTTTGCACCAACACTATTGGCAGTGGATATAAAAGCAGAAACAATTTTGTAGAATCAACAGCAAGATAAATTAAGGTACACACCATTGAAATCTGTTGTTGTTGACTGTACATTTACCACACTACTCATCTCTGTCGCTCACACGCGAGAACTCCATGCCAGCGAGTCGGCAGTAAATTAGTGAGCGAAACGGCACAGAATTATAGTCGGTAATTCATTTCTGCTTTGAGAAACAATTTACTTTACTCCCTCCAAATATTAGATAGTACTTAGGTAATGTGATCAATAAAAATCTAGTAGGTAATTCAGATATCTGCAATTTGATTGATATTTAAAAATATAATCCAAAATTTAAATCTATAAAAGTGCAATAAGAAAAATATAGGTCTATTGTAATTTTGAACTTATTTAAAATAAACCCCTAAGCAAAAGGCAAAATACTTGCCAAATCACTAGAAAAATAAATATCTTTGTCTGTCTCTGTCGCACATTAACTTTATACCACGTTTAGTCAGTCTCTATATTGCAATCCTCCAGATTCGTATAATCTACCGTTGAAGTAACAGTTATAACTGTATAAAAATGACAGCTAAAACAAGATTCAAATTAAACTTGATTTTAAATTGATCATGTTATTAAACAATTAGATATACATTCTGTAGATTTCTCAAACACTGCACTGCAATTATTGAAGTGTACGTACTTCAATAATTGCAGTGCAGTGTTTGAGAAATCGACAGAATATATATCTAATTGTTTAATAACATGATCAATTTAAAATCAAAATCTTTTTAATGTGAATAAAATAATTAAAAAAGAAATCCTTAAAGCAGCGATATTAAGGCGAGGTATGCTCGTCAGTGAAATTACGTATTAGTATCTACATCCCTATGTTTTATCTCAGCGTTATAAGTACAGTTTCTGACGAGAGTAAGCAGCGTGGACTACCAAAAATGTCGTAAGTCACAATGCGTTTAAATGTTAATTTAAGAAAAACTACATAAAAAATGTAAAATATAATAATAATAATATGTAGGACAAATTACACATATTGCCCTGGTCACAAACTAAGCTCTAGGCTTGTACTATGTGTACCAGAAGCAACTATATAATACATATTATATTTTATAAACACCCAGACCATGACAAACTGTACAGAAAAAACGTAAGTACTAATATTTTTTTTGCCATGGGTGGGAATCGAACCCACGACCCCCGGATACAACGCCAAAGGCGCAACCACTAGTCTACGGAGGCTGTCAAAAACATCTTTTTATTTATCATATACACTTTTATAAACAAAAAAATAATGTTAAACATTTATAGTGATGTCATAAAATCCGAAAAAAGAAAATTTCAGAGCTATTTTCACGATTTATTTATATCAAACAAACTATTCGATTTTACGGGTCTGACTTAACAGTTATATCACTAATATCCTTCTGATTATGAAAATATTATTTTTGTTCGTCTAAAAACAGTCACTTAACAAAAATAATGGGAACTATCGACGCAATCTCGGAACTCACCTCGCTTTAAAGTATGTAAACTCTTAATGCAAATTAAACAAGTCAATGTGCGACAAAATACAGTTGTCGTCGATTTTGCTTTTTGCTTAGGTTGGGATCCTGAATTTGAGCTAAATCCCTATTTTTTTATTACATTATTCATAATTACTTAGGATATTATTTACAATTTTGTAAAATCTAATTAAGATTCTAATATGTACCATTTATTATATACGTTAAACACTACAATGTAGTTTAATAAAATAAAAATACCCAATCATTAACTTTGGTCATAATACCCAATTAAAAATGTTAAATTTCAGATATGTACTTCAAAAAAACAACAAAGTAACAACAATATAGAGATAAATATATTATAAACAAATTATAAAGATTAATGTACCAGAAAATAATAATAAATAAAAAAATACTCTGAACTTCCAGGATTCACAGCTGAACAACAAGTCAAAATCAATTCCAAAATTTAACTTTAAAAAATAAATAAATACTTAAATTGTTCTCTACAAATATGTGTATATATAATATTTGAAACCTTGATTGAGTTTAACAGTAATTTATGATTAAAAAAAATTATTGTAAGAAAAATAATTTTATGATATAAAGCATACCATTACAATAGTGTAAAAATATTAAAACAAAATGATTAAAAAATTGTTGATATAATATTGGAAACCTATTTTATACACCTATAGGGTTAAACATTTAGTAAATAAATGTAAAGAATAAACATATGTACTTATCACTTTATCACACATCAATTTATAGATGATTGTCATTCTTATAACAACTATGAGAGATTTTATAACAAAGTTTTAATTCATAAAACCTTTTTACATCTAGTTATTTTTGCAACATTCACAATTTTTAGTGTATTGACACAAATACTAACCATCTTAGTTACAAAATGTTTATTAATTGTTCAACCTAAATAGTGATTTGTCACTTTGCTTATTCACTGCGTTGATTTAATATAATATATTATTATTATGTCCATATAATGTTTTAGCCCTGTATTTTAACCTAACGCATTTATATATACTGGGTGTTCTTTTTTACAGCGACAATTTTTTCTATGCCTTAAATATCAGTTATAGATAGAACCAATTTTTTAAATAAAAAAGTAAGTATTTTTCTTTAAAAAAATACAGATAAATAAAGTTTTCATTGTTAATTAAAATCTTATTGTTTTTTTTTGGGCGACACTAAGGCTGAGTTGCACCAAAGTATCTGTTAAAGTAATTGTAACGATTAAAGTTAAAAATGGCGTCGAATGTACTAACTGATTTGGCTTTTAAAATAACGCTTTAATTATTTTAACGGACACTTTGGTGCAACTGGGGCTAAAAAAAAATGGATGTTATTATTTTTATCATACAACACAACATCACTGTGAAAAAAATCACCCAGTATTAAAGGTTTATTCCAAAAATTCAAAGTAATTATTAAATTATAAGCTACGATTTCATCGGTAATTTCGAATGTACTTGGATTATATTTATAATTAATTATGTAAAATGTTTCCCATACATTTACATCTAGCCTTCATTATTTTATTTCAACAAAAGATTTATGGCCTTATTCAGAAAAAATTATTGATTCCTTGAAGAACACTTTAGTAAAAATAGGTTTTGTCGCTTTTACGCATATTCATTTTTGTTGCTAAAAATAGAAACAAAACTTACTATAAAATGTTCTTCAAGGACTAAATAAGTTTTTATAAATACCCATGATAATTTATATAACATAAAAACTTAGAGGGAAGTAAACTTGCACCTAAACTCCATATACTAAACAAATGGCTGGCGTTATCCGTTTTAGTATTGTCCTACGGTGGGCAAAGGCGTTTTGGTATTGTCCTACGGTGGGCAAAGGCGTTTTGGTATTGTCCTACGGTGGGCAAAGGCGTTTTGGTATTGTCCTACGGTGGGCAAAGGCGTTTTGGTATTGTCCTACAGCGGGCAAAGGCGATTACATATGTTGATTATCTATATGTGATTTGATGTTACAATCAAGAGTTAACAATAAATATTTCTGAAAAATTAAATTCTTATATTTGTTTTTTAAAGACTAAATATATTAGAAACAAAAGCCGAAAGAAACCTATACTGTATCTGTCAGGCTCTGAGAATAGATGTTAACAAACCAAAATAAATAAAATAAAAACAATACAATATATTCTGTGGATAAATATATAAAGGTATGTTTTTATTTAATTATGTTGTATCTTTATTGTCTGTGTGCCGTATTGTCCACGGGCCCTTGTGTTCTGTCCACGGGCCCTTGTGTTCCCCTATGTTTAACCTCTTAGTTTGTATTGTACTGTTTATACCTAGTGTTAAATGTTCAACCTTAACTAATATTTATTGACTTTTTTTATAAATCTATAATTAAAATGTTAAATAATTTTATGCCCAATTTATCGTGACTCTACTCAAACAACTCATATGATCAATGTTTTAAAAATCGGGAGTTTATTATTTATATAGGTATCGCATTTAATTTTAATCTTAACAATTTTTTTTTCGTTTTTGTACATCCATAACTACAATGGTTTAAAAATTAAAAACGTAATGTTAAAAAAACATATGACGCTAGTGCTATTTTGTTATGTTTTTGTAATGTATTGTTAATATGTATTTTAAAGAGAATAATTCGGTTTGTAAAAGTATATGTTTAGTTATCAACAGTCGAAAAATCTTTTTTATAAATTTTGGGTTAGTTTGTTTATTAGTATTCTCAGTGCAGGGTGGATAAGGTATAATATAGGTACTTCTTTAGATTTAATTACAAGAGTACAGTGACAATTATCTTACTTGAAAAGCCGTATGCGCCACACCATAGAACTGAACTAACGAGTTAACCCGCGCCTTACAAAATGTACATGTACTTATGTAATGTATATGAAAGGCAACTTAAAAAAAACAGTGAAATTTAACAAGTGACCATTCCATAAACAAATAATAAAAAAAAACAAATTACTTACAGCCATGGAAAAAATTAATGAGCCAGCGTCGATATTTCATAATATTATGCCAGATTACAGATTTGTTTTTATTTTTGTCTATATGTAAAAAACAACATATTTGCATTAATTTTATTTTATATTAGTTTTATTATTAACACTAAATTTTGTTAATACACAAATGGCATGTCAATAGCTTTTAGATAAATCCATTTTTTTAGAATATAGCACCAGATTCTATGATTTTTGGTTGGTAACCATAAAGAAAAATGGCCACTATTCTAAAGGGATGTTTTAATGATGAATTTGATCTTTTTCATCTTTTATCGATTTTGCTATAAGTATGCCAGACATACCTGTAGATATAGTTGTCCTAAGCTAAGACCCACCCAGATTATGTTTCAAGAAAGACCAAAATCAAGCAAATCTGTCTCTTTACTCATGGATATTGTTCTGAACAATATTTTGCATAAAAAAATATATCAACTAAAAGACAATTGTTGAGCAATTTCAAGAAATTCATTACAAGCACGATATCCATAAATTTTAACTAACAACCATTCCTAATAACCATTACAATTTGTTCTGGTTAACATAGAAATTATCCTACTTTGGTAAGGGAAAAAGGTGATATTCCATCTTATGTAAAGGGCTATGTACATGATCGTATGATAATTAAATTAATATGGGGGCAAAAAATATGAGGGCTGGTAAATTGTAGAAAAATACTTCAATCCATAAGAAGTCCGATTTTTTTTTTTTTTGATATAGTATTAATTGTGAGCGTGTCTGGTCGGGCCGCATAGCCATTTTGTTTTATTATTTTTAGTTTTGTGGCGTGTGTTCTACTGATGGGTTGCATATTTTGTTTATACAAAGACACAAGTGGTCAGGATATATGTACTAAAATATAGTGGTATATGATGGCAACATAGCCAAACTTTTTTTTTTACTGGAGTCACGGCATGTGACTTTGTATCCACCTGGTGTAAAGCAATCTTACATACATTTAAGGATGCGATGACACATACTGACAACTTTCTCTATCCTTTGTATAGGTGCGTCCCTTTAGGTCGCCATTTTTTAACTCATAATAAATGCCTGTAAGGTGTGAAAAAAAAAAAAAAAATTTTGACCAATGTGATGAATTGAACATTACCTTTGGATATTTAGCATGCTAACCAAAAATAAACATTGATTAATAAGAATGGTGATCACAACATTCAACTACAGATTAATTATGACAATGAAAATGACTGGTTTTTTATGTAAAATCTATGTATAAGTATGGCTTGGAGCTCCGTGTCACGGCGCCTATGGGTAATCATCAGGCCTGCGGGGGCTCGTCTGCAGGATGCGCCTGCGGCAGGTCGTCCTGGTGCGAGCTGGCTGCAGAGCTTCCCCCGGAGCTGCTGGAGGACCCCGAGGTGGAAGGGGTCTCTGGGAGCCCCCCTGGCGGAGTCTCCGGGGAACTCTCTCTGGTGTTACAATAGTATATCCTTAGTATAGGTAGTTAGAGAGCAATATTTCTCCTCATTCAAACATCAAAATACAAAATCTCTTGCTTTTCACATGTCAAAACTTACAAATTAAAACAGAATATATCTGTCTTCTTTTAAATCATTATAATTTGTAAGACACACATACAGTTAATCTTTTTACACAATGGACCTGGAAATCACAGCTGTGCCCCACGGTTTCAATTACCATTAAATTTAAAATAAATTGTGTCGAAAATATTTTACTTGTCGAAAATTTTTTTTTTATTTGGTTTATTAGTTTTTGACTTCATACAGAACAAACAATCAAATCTTTTCTCTTTATAATGCTAGTAAAATAATATATTTTAATAGATATTTTTGTATTGATTGTATACTTTAAAGTATAGATTCAGTAGCATTACAAGATTGAAAGTAATTAGTGGTAGGTTCGCCTTCTACATGTATATAATTACTTTAAAATTGAACTGACAGTTTATCATTATAGAATTGACAGTTCCATACTAAATACTAAATAGCGCTTTAGTATGAAATATTCTTGGTCTATTTTGAACTTCTAACAAAGACGAAAAATTAGTGTTGGCAATATATTTTTAAAACCAACTAATACAAACTTTGTAAGCATTACAATAGATATTTTTTTTACCAAAAAAATTAAATGTAAAAATTATAAACATCAACACAACTTACTTATGGAATCCATTAGTCTGACAAGTGTTGTAGCCCCCACAGTGCTGACACTTTAGCCCCACTACGTGAAACTTTACTGAGCATAACTGAAACAAACAACAGTATTAAAATGCAATCCAATATGGCGGACCTTGTCGGCCATATTAGATTTTATGTAACAAAACTATAACAGACTCTCCTGTTGTGACAGTAAGTAAGCATTGGAATTCAATGTGGAATAAAACTGCAAAATTCTGACACTAATGGCGTTTTATGATTGACTTAAATTTCTCTTATATTTAATTGAAATATTTCAACTGTGGAACTGTTAATGTACAGCATTTCTTTTAAAAGCACAAGGAATGTTTGTCATTATATATTTTTTTAAGAAACAACAGAAGCAACTTTTTTATAAACGCTATGAAAATTAAATTAATAAATCAAAAAATACTAACATTGAATGAATTACGAACAAAGTACAAAGTCAAGCGATTGCAGCGCCACCTACAATTATTAACTTAGCGTTTACTTCTCCATTCTATCCAATTTTTTTTTTTTATAAATCTGAAGTAGTGTTAGCTATGAAACTTATACTAAGAAAACTACTAAAATGTATAAATTTAACAAATTAATTTTGATTTATTAATAATATGACTTTGATCTTACTTTATGGCAGTCCTTGCATAGAATAGTAGTCTTGTAGTCTGCATACTCGAGGGGCATGGGGGTGGCCGCTACTTCCGAGTCCAGATAGTTCCACAACTGTCAATATAATAGTCAATCAATATTATTGTTTTGTCACAAAAGGTCAATTATAACTAGTAATTGTAAATTCGGGGCAATTATACCTAAACTAGGGCTTGAGCTCCGGAATTCCGGTTTTGTCAAAATCCCGGAATTCCGACATATTCAGTATTGTTTGTAATATCGTATATTATTAATAAAACCGGAATTTCGATATCGAAAAATATATATAATTTTGTCATGTTTTGAGGCTTAGCATGTCATTTCAACAGCTTGAACGTTTTTGAAATTTCCCTGCCAGCCAAATTCCTAGCAATTCTTACCGGGAAGACCATCAACACACCCATCGACGCGTCGATTGATAGAAATCGAAACTCAAATGTATGGGATTTGACGTTTCTCTTCAATAGAGTACTTATACATTTTTATCAATCGATGTATGCCAATGTAGCTTCCCCCTGTATATCATTTTTAAGGGAAACCTTGAACTCCGGAATTTCAGAACTGAATTGAAAAATGGTTCGATATTCAAGCCCTAACCTAAACTTAATTAAGCTAATTTTAATTTTCTCAAAAAATGCATTTCTGAATTCTTATTATTATTTTCAATTCCCGATCACTAATTATAACAGTGTTAACATGTTTTGATTAACAGACCAATTATTATAGACATAAGGGCAGAGCATACGGGTATACGTGCCTACAATAGCATTTGGCATTGTATTCAGAGGTTGTGGCTTCGATTCCCACTCATGTCAAACAATTTCAGTACGTTTTTATGTACAGTTTGTCATGGTTTAGGCAATTATAAAATATAATGTATTATTGTTTCTAGTATACATAGTACAAGCCTAGAGCTTAGTCTAGGGGATACCTGTATCATCCTGATGATAGCAGTATAAAAGGGTTTTTATTCAGATAAAAATTTCTATGTACTTACACTAGACATGTCAATCATGCTGGTTTGACACGTAGGGCAGGCATAGTGGCCGGACTGCAGCAGTTGTTCGAAGCACGGCCGATGTAACAAGTGACCACACTCGGGGATGTGGCACGGAATGCGAGAAGTGTGGATGTCTTCCAGGCACACGGGACAATTTGATCGGGACACATTCTCTACACACTGGAAGGACAATTACATATCTTATAGCTATGTTAAAAAGTTTATAATGGATTAAATGGTAAATACCATGAGGTGGAGCAAAAGCGAACATTATTATTTGAACATCTTTTTAAGACCTTTTGTTCTCAAATAAATGATTTGGACTTGACTTGACAAAAAAAATGGAAATAAATTAACTTTTGTATTATTTATTATGTACCAAGAGTGACAATGTTCTTTGCTATATCCATGGTGATACTGTGCGGGCACCGAGTCCATTGGGTGGTTGAGAAGCAGGGGAGTGAAATTCCTTTGAGGACGTAAAAAATGGACTTTTTTTCATGACTTAGGTCATGTTTATATGGATTAGTAATAAATGTAAAAAATTATATCTGGGGTCAGGTATAACATGGGCAAATTTCATATTATAAAATATCAGTACACATAAGACTTAATTTACCAGCATATTTTTTATATATAGGACAATTTACACAATATTAACACAAAACATCTCAACAAAAATTTGGTGGGGCAACTTACTCTATGTCCAGCCTTTTGTAATTGCATTGGAAGGCACATGTTGCATCTCTGGCAGTGGAAGAATCTATCTCGACCTCCAACTCTGCAGATACCACATCCATCACAATGGTACTGCCTCTTGTCTTCATCATCAAACAGGTTGCAGATTAAACAGGTGTACTGAAATAATACAATAAATAAATTATAAAGTATTTTTATACAATTTATATGCAAAACTTTCAATCTGTCTGTTAATATAATAAACCCATTAGGTCAGATGGGAGGCAAACAAACCAGTTTCACCACCTATACAGATGCAAAAATTGTTAACCTATTCATGTTTACTGGTAGATAATGTCTAAAGTATGTACATTATTTTTATGTGCAATAAATAGCATAGTGGAAGCAACCAATGCTGTCAAACAACAATGTATTGATCAACCGCGTTAATGGACTAATGGTCTGCTTACAATCAGATACATGGCATTCTCTAATAGAAAAAAAAGCCTTATATTGTGAATATTATCTTAGGTTAGATCTGATTTTTTAAGGAATTTCAACCCAAGGTATATTTTTTTTTATATTATCTTTAAATATTTTATAATTCTAGGATGTACAGAGAAGAACAGTAAAGTTTAGCAGGCATTAGTACCATTTTAGTAAACTGGACTTTAATAAAAGTCTCCAAAGAACATACTTTACCTTTGCTGATCACTGTACCGACTCTGAGTACTTGCTGGATCCTCCACTAACAGATTGTTTAGTATCAACAATCATGTATTTTTTAATATCAATAAAATTTTATTAATACTTTTGACATTCGTAATATTCAAAAGGTTAATTATTATTATTATTCATTCTTCATAAGTACATTTCACCAATGGACTTTTCAAAACGGTCATTCCACTGAAGTGTCTTAGGCCATATTAATAGTTATTGCTTATATTGACTGGATGTAATGCCTTGGCATTACATCCAGTCAATCTAAGTTTTTTTAATGTGCAGTTTCAAAATCTAAGCAATGGCTAACTCTTAGCTTATTTATAATTATTAATATTGCTCTAAAACACTTCCTACTTACACTTGTATAATATTTATAACAATTTCACAATAATTTGCAAACTTCACTGTTAGTGGAAACATATCGCCTGTATGAATTGTACTAAATACTATTTTTATATTTTTTTTACTGACCAAGTCAAGTCAATGCCTTGTTACCCAGGTTTATACATATTTATAAAGTAGTAGTTGTTTAATAACTTGAATGTTAGTTGTTTATTCTTTAGCTTTTCTATTATAAAAAATCCAAGATAACATAAATCAATAAAAGCCCAAATTAACAGTTAATAATAAAGTATATCATATTTGATAGGGTTCTTATAAAAAAAAATCCTAATTCTTATTAGAAATTCTATTATTTAAATAATTAACTCTACAGTATATAATATTATAATAACAGCTGGTTGCAACTGGCCATCCTTTTATCTGTAATGTTAACAACACCCTTATCCATAATGTATAAAGTAAATGTTGTCTTTGTCTAAATTAAATCAACATAATGTATGTGATATATTGATATGCCATTCAAATAAGCTGATATGTTTGCACAAAACTTCACCAAATCTATTACATTGTTTTTCCATTACCAAGGAAAGGTTTAAAAATTTTATTATATAATTAATGAAAAAAGTTTTGTTGGTATTTTGAGCATAAATTAATAACACAGTCTGCTTCTTAGCTATTTAATTAACTTTTAGAATATAATAAATTGGAAAATTATGTGGTATTAAACAGAAAGATAATACTTAGAATTATTTTTTTACTTAGGCGTCTTAATCTACACCTAACAGTGGGCTACACAGGTGGTGCTTATATGAATAATAGACAAAATATAATAAAATGAATATTGTATCATAAAAGTATTTAATAATAAAAAAATTAAAGCATGATGGTGTTTTTTTACAATATTGAAAATTATTATGAAGCAAAAATAACTTACTTTTCCAAATCTAACTCCACAGCTTACACATTCTGCTTGTACTTTTTGCCGAGTATCACATTCAGTGCATATGAGTTCTGTCACAGTTTTCCTGTTGAAGTAATGTTGTTCATTTTCGTCATGGCAGTAGCGGCACATGTACAGCTTGTTGCAGCATGGGGTCTGTAATTATATTATTTTAGATGTAATACTAGAGGTTTTAGGTTTCATTCCCACCAAATTACGAGGGGAGGTCCAAAAGTTCGCGGAATGGAGGGGATGGAGTGGGGATAGCGGCGCTCGCGCAGTGTCACACTAAAGAGGGACTCATCATTAGTATATAAATGAAGTTTCAGCTCTATTGCGTCATTCGTTTACAAACACTTGCCTGATAAAGAAGTCAATCCGGAAGAAAACTGAAACTATGGAGGAAATTGAAGAATGTGCTGTGATAAAATTCCTTACCAAGCAAGGAAAGAACGCTCAGACCATTTTGAATGAAATGGAAACCGTTTATGGGGAACAGTGCCCTGGTAAAACAATGATTTACAAGTGGCATGGTCTTTTTAAACATGGTCGGGAGTCGATTGAAGACGACCCTCGCTCAGGACGGCCTATTGAGGCCAATATTGATTGATTACAAAGAAAAGGGAAGCACCATAACCGGAGAGTACTACGCAACGATATTAGAAAAATTAAAGGAGGCCATCAAGGAGAAACGTCGAGGAAAATTGACTAAGGGTGTGTTGCTCTTGCAAGACAACGCGCCGGTTCACAAGAGCAAAGTTGCAATGGCTGCTCTGCACACGCATGGCTTCGAATCACTTGTTCACCCACCCTAAAATCCAGATCTGGCACCAAGTGATTTTTATTTGTTTCCAAATTAAAAAAAAGAGCTAAGGGGAAAGAAATTTACAACGACAATGAGGTAAAGACGACAATGAGGTAAAGGCGGCAATTTCATCTCATTTTGAGGGAAAAGATAAAAAATATTTTTATGATGGTTTAGAAAAATTAATTCATAGATCTAATAAATGTATTAAGCTTAAGGGGGATTATTTTGAAATGGAAAAATAAATTTATTGTTAAATTTTATTTATAACACTTTCATTCCGCGAACTTTTGGACCTCCCCTCGTATATACCAACATATAGAAAAATATACCTACTAATATAACAATATTAGTAGGTATATTTTTCTGTACATACTAGTCTGGGTGTATATACAAATTAAAAACAAGATATTTAATAAAAAAAATGATTATTTCATTCCATATTATTAGGCCAAGTAGGCCTTTGGATACAATGCCATCATTAAGATAGACCATGGAAATGGGCCAATTTTTATTATCAGCAGTGAACATCAATCTCAATAAAAAATAATCCTAATTCAATTAGATTATGATAATATATAAACCAAATTGAAAGTGGACCTTCCATTGTTCTCTAAAATTGAAATTCATACTTGTATCCAGACCACGCAGTACGAACGTGATTTATTTCAGTAAAATTTTCACTTACCACAAATTTAGCGCGTCTTTTGTAATGAGCACATCCCACACGTTTTGTTGGCTCCTCTTTATTGTTTACATCTTTATTATTTTCCGTTGTATCCTCCTCGGGCTGATTGTGATCATCACCGATGTTTATCTCCGACATTTTGAAAGAAAAACTGACAAGCTACTGTTTTGAGCAATAATTCCTGTTCATAAGTAAACCAAAAAGAGAAATAAATTAAGTCTAAAACCATATAATTAAAAATGATGGAATACTTTTTTTTCAGACAAAACGTGACGAAAATTTTTCATTTTTTTGTCAAATTGACAGCCACAGTGTATTGTCATGTCAAGTCAAATGACATGTGTTTTTTTATTATTTCAAAGCACTGGATTGACGTCTGTCTACCATATAGACCTCATGAACTGTGAAATTCATCTCCTAAAGGCTGTTTTATGTCCATTAATGGCAATTCTACCATCCATTCGAAAACTCGCCTCGTCAAATCGCATTAAATCATTCAATCTCATTTCTTCCAGGTAGGTATGTACATTCACATAGTTATAGGAAGGGTACATTGATGATAAAAGTGGTGCGATATGCACCTTCATAAAATGAATGGCTATAATGAGGAGTTTTCTAGTAGTTATTATTTAACGCAACAGATGGCGTTTAGTCGCTATCTATAAAAACTGTCAAAATAGATAGCGGTAATATATAAAATACACCCAAAATTTAGGGTAAATAGGAAAACAAATACCTTTATACGATTAATTTATAAAATTTACTTAACTTTGTTTAACATATACACTAATGTCCTGCGGCTGCATTCTGTTTCTTATAACGTAAGCGTTAGGTTGTCAAAATAACGAATTCCTCTATATAACGGAAAGTCGTATTCTGTTTCTGACTTTTCTGACGTTGCTAACGTTACGAGATGTCAAAATAGCGGATTCCTCTATAATGACAACCTAACGATATCCGGACAAATTATTCGTATTCTGTTTTAACGGAATCCTTTAGTTAACGAAAAAATTGTAAAGGAATCCGTTATTTTTGACAATTTTACGTTAAATAATAACGCAAGCCTCAGAGGTGCCGTTAAAACAGAAAGAAGTAAAATAATAATCTTTTAAACTGAATTATGGAGAGTAAGTTTATTTATCTTCTATAAATATATCATTTAAATCTTTCAATTTCGTTAAAACATGCAATGTAATATTATTTTGTGTTTCAGATATATTTGCATTTGATATGCTCACCACAATCTATAGTGGTGAGTTGCACCAAACTCGCCTTATAAGAAGACACTTACGGGACCGGCAAAACCCTTTCGATGTGCCGGTACAACATTTTATTAATATTTATAGGTTAGACCAACAAGCTGTAATGGCTCTAATCTCAGAATTAGAACCCACATTGTCTCGTAGAAGAGCACACGGGCTACCAGTGGCTCTGCAGGTAAGGCATAGTTAACTTTCTATTCGGTTCCATTAAATAACCTTTAGTCTTAGTAAATATTTAATCAGTTTTTATATATAGTTAATTTATTTATAAAAGATCTAAGAAAACTTACACCTTATTAATTTTGTTTTAGGTGTTATGCACTCTGCAGTTCTTCGCTAGTGGCTCATTCCAGATAAATGTGGGAAATAATTTGTTTAATTGTATGTCCCAGACTTCTGTGTCTCGATGCATTAAAGATGTCTCAACAAATATTGTACAAAAATTGACAAAACAGTGGATAAAGTTCCCAATTACCATCAATGAACGGATTGCTGCAAAGAGAACATTTAATTTTCCTGGAGCATTAGGTGCCATTGATTGCACACATATATCAATCATACGCCCTAATGAACATGAAGAGGATTATGTGAATCATCATGGTTTTCATTCCTTAAATGTTCAAGCCGTAAGAACTTACAAATAATGTCTTGTTCATTCTGTTACCTTATTAATAATGTACATTACAATACATACCTACTTTGTTCCAGGTTTGTAATGGTAATTTGGAATTTTTATCCATCTGTCCTAGATATGGAGGATCACGCCATGATGCCTTTATTTGGAAATATAGCCCAGAAAGGAGGGTTATGGAGATCCATTATAGAAGGGGCGAAAGAAAGACTTGGTTAATAGGTGGGTATATTTTTTTTATTGAATATTCTACAATTATTGTTAATAATGTTATTGTCATCCAAACAGGTGACTCAGGTTATCCACTTGAGCCGTGGCTTATGACACCAATTAACCAGGCCGACCCTGACTCCCCTCAAAGAAGGTACACTGATGCTCTAACTACAGCTAGATGTGTGGTAGAAAGAGCTTTTGGTGTACTCAAGATGCGTTGGAGGTGTCTTAGCAACCAACGGGTCTTGCATTATGAACCAAAGGTTGTTGGCACATTTGTTGTTGCTGTGGCGATTTTGCACAATATGTGCATAAAATTTAATGTGCAATATGAAGTAAGTATAGAAAATACACACATGTTTCTGAAGACTTATCATGTTTTTATTGGTTAATAGCTTAGGCCCACTATGTGCTTTACTGTATAGTATAGTAATAAGTTCTCATAGATCTTAAATAAAATTTAAAATGATTTCTTAAAACATCTAAGGTGCAGACCAAGCAAATACAATAAAATAGCAATATGCATTGTTGTTTAAACTGATTGTATGTACAATCATTTTATTTTGATATCAAATAATGAGACTATTTCAAATATGTATATAAATACCTACATGCTACTCCTTGCATTGAGTGCTCACATAGCAGAAACAACTTGGATTTAAGGTGTTTATATACCTTGTCACTTTATAATCCTACTCTGTCTTTATTATTTACTATCCATCACTACTTACTCTGGGTAGGTACTTATTATATCAACCAGTATTTTATTAACTAAACCAAAAATATTTGAGCATTATATAGTTTTATAATAAGAATACCTAAGAGTCAAAACATTTCTTATATAAAGATTTACTATAAATAAGGTAGGCAGAAGGTGTATTACAAATTATTATTTGGGTATTTAAAAAATCATGGGGAATCATTTTCATACACAATCTTTAAGTAGTGTTAGATTGGTTGTAAACATTTTTTATGCAATAAAAGTGTTTACATAAATATTTTAACAAAAACATTTACCAATTTCAGAGTTTAGATGAACCACATGTGCATAGTGAACATACAAATGCAGTAAGTTTAAATGAAAGATCTCTTGCTGAAGGGAGAAGAGTGCAAGAAGCAATATTTTTATTAAATTGGTTTTTATTTTATTTCCTGGCAAATTCTTCCATAACTCGTAGGAATCCTGCTTGGATCCAGTGACCGCTCCTGAATATCAAGGGACCTTTGCTGAAGCTGAAAGAATTGGTCCGCCATCTGTAAAAAATACATGATATTATATTGTGTAGTTTTTTGATAAACCCTCAATGTGGCAATTTATTAGGCCAAATCAATTAATAAAAGATGGTATATATATTTTATGGGACATGGTATGTGACTTTGTACCTGACATAAAGTCCATGGATGGGATCGATCAATACATTATTGTTTAACAATATTGATCGCTCTCACTATGCCGGCTAAATAATGTGGTTACAAAATGGATGTATTTTACATTACGAGCCTATTTTAATACCTTGCTGTTATATCGACAAATTAATCTTCTGCTTCATCACCACACCATGAAAGAAGACAACCTATCTATCTGGACAAGAAATAGATTTAGTAGTCTTCGCAAAACCGGAGAACCCACAGACTATCTTATCTTATTGGTTTTGGGGTTGACATCAGTCAAAAACACTTCGACCCTTTGGGATCTTTTGTGTGTTCCCCATTCCTATTAACCACAAACCTCAGTATCGTCCCCAAATATGTTGTTGACGTATTTAAGGACTTCACTAAGGTCAGTTAGCCTGTAGCTTTCTGGATCCGGATAAGCCTGTCCTAGGTATTTGATTCTTTGGATGGCCTAGCGTCACAGTCGCACAGTAGGTGCCGCATGGATTTTAGCTCCTTACCACAGAATCCCAACCACAGACTAAAACCGAAACATGATTAGGTCACTTGACTGGGTTTTTGCAACTGTATGGGCGGTGGTAAAAAGTCAGGTTAGTCATCTTAGCAAAATTATAGCTGCCCCCACCTAAATAACACATATAATGTAAATTATTGTATATTGTCAATGTTCATGTCCAGTTCATACAATTACTACATAGTTGGTATAACAAATATTAAAAAAAAATACATTAATAAGAGGTACTTAATATTATTGCATATTACCATAAATACTAATATATATTATTTATCTAATTTCACTACTTTTAATATATTCTACAATAAAATACTACTAAAATTTATGTAAATTCAATACTTTCAACATAACAAGTATGTAATATATTCTACAATAAACACTACTATTTATATCAAATTTCACTACTTCACCATTAAATCCGTTTTACTACCACCCCCAATCAATCTACTTTTTACAAAAAAACTTCAAAATTACTCTTTCTGTGAGAGCCAATTGCCTTTCTGCAATTTGTGTAAAAGAATGACGGGCCTCCTCTACTTGTTGGCCAATTCTTCTATATTCTCTAACTGTAAATGATATAATTGTACATTATTAAATCAAGTACTGTAATTTTTTGAGAAGTCTATATTTGGCCATCTAAGCCATAGACTGTGATATAGATATGAAAGACACATTAAACTATTGATGCTGTATCAAGAACACAATAAGCTGTTGGTACTGAATCTACTATTTATAATCTGGTTGGTATACAAAAAACAAATATTCACTAAACTATTGTGTTTCAGCAGTGTAGATATTTAGGTAATTTTCTCTAGAGTTACTGTTACTGGGAGTTTTTTTTTCTAAAAATAGAATCTAGAATTAAATACTGCTAATAATAATATTAACATAATAATTTGAAGTTCAATAGTAGTGTTATCACTTATGTGTACAATTGTTTGACTACACTACTATAGTACCATAATACAGAGGTGATCTCATACTAAACTGTGATCGACTTGTAACATGCTCTATAGTACCACTATAGAGATATAGCATGTTAAGGAGCCAGTCACAGTTTTACTATACCAACTAGTAGAAACTATAAATGGGTCCATTAACAAATAAGTGATGGGTCAGTTTATTTGATAGATGATGACAAGCTTTCCACATGCTCAGTATAAACTCAGAATACCATTGGCTACAAAAAGGTGGGAGTAGAACCTCACCACTAGGTATCCTTAGGCTGTAGTCTGTGCATGCTGTGTGTTGGTACATAAAATATCTAAAATTACCTGGCTCATTCTGCACTCTAGCATGCCAAGGAATTTCTGAATTTGCAGGAGCGGTAGTTTCTGGAGTAGGAGAAGCAGGGGCTGGTGCCGGAGTAGTAGGGGCTGGAGCAGGAGTGGTTGGGACTGGGACCGGAGTGGTCGGGACTAGAGCAGGAGTGGTATGAACAAAAGATGGAGGGATAGAGACTGGAGCTGGATGGGTAGAGAGTGGAAAGGGGACAGCTATTAAGGGATTTTCCACAAATTCAATTTCATCTGTTAACAAAATAACAATATTTTTATTAAATGGTGTAGGCTGTGCTTTAAGCCAAAATGTTATGGACTT
The DNA here is from genome assembly GCA_947458855.1 of Monopis laevigella. NCBI lineage: Eukaryota > Metazoa > Arthropoda > Insecta > Lepidoptera > Tineidae > Monopis > Monopis laevigella. The sequence goes on from OX381582.1 coordinate 3,013,911, forward strand.
GAAGGGTGCATATTTTTTACCATTTCTATATTGGGGGTTACAAGCCTCCCTAATCAACGAAATTTATATAATACTAGCTGGCTCTTGCATCTTCGTCTGCATAACTTTGACCATTTACGCAGATCACGCAACAGAAGCTCTCAAAATGATCAAATTTTCCAATCATTTTTCATTGAAGCTTCGCTCCTGTTGGTTGAAGCGTGATTTTATTTAGCATGTTCTTATAATATATATATATATATATGGATTATGAATATAAAATATCCTTTCTCGATAAATGGGGTTTCCAACACTAAAGGAAATTTTAAATATGAAACTGTCACTCCTGAGATTAGCGCATTCAACTAAACAAACTCTTCAGCTTTATTATATTAGTCTAGACATATAGGTACTAATATCTTAATTTTATGCCAAAAAATACTATAGGTAAAAATCTTCACAAAAGGCACAAGGCTAAAAAAAATATAATTAAATAAATCCTGGATCTGAATCTGATCAAACCCTACCTGTTAGTTTCTTTGTTATGCCACAATTGTTGACTTTATGCACTTGCTATATTTACCTAGCCTAAAAGTCACTTAAGTTTTTTAATTCTTTTCCAACTAAATTACACTGTATTTCCTTACCATTTGCATCAATCATCTGATTGATTTGTTCCTGAAAAATAATACATTTTAATTGTAATAAACAACAATGTCTCCAAAATTCAGCACTTATATCCAATAAAGATTTAATTATATTTGAACGCCTAGTGATAAATATCCCATAATAAATATTAATAAAGTAATAAAAACTAAAGTTAAATTGAACAAAAAAGAAATGAACTTTTATTTTGCGGCATGGGTGCAATGAAAATATAAGGGAATATAGGGGGGTAAACTACTTTTTTAGGTAAATTAAAAGGAAGCTTACATCGCTGTAGTCTTCTAGTGTCTGGGGAATGTTTTCATCCCCCAGCGAGCTCTTACGACTGATAAGAGAAGACATTTTCTTTTCTATATCACTAAGTGGAGGCGCTGTGATATTGTTTCCAGTAGCAGACAGGGCCCGCCTTCTCTCTGCTACTGTTTTTCTGGTCCTAGATTTAAGGTCTGACCATACCTGTTTTTATATGAAAAAAAATATTGTGTATGCAAGTCAATGAAGCTAATAAGACGAAGTATAAACCATTAAATAAATGGATCCATGAACTCAAAAGTTTAGGCATGTTTAGTGATTTCAAAGCTTTCATGTAAATTATATTGATTATTAAATACATATGGGTTTAAATCCAAATTAAATGCTTCGTTACCCACCTTTTGCCACTGCACATGGGTTCTCTGTGGTCCTAACTTATTTAGCTGGAGAGTAAGCGACTTTCACTTACTCTCCAGCGATTCACGGCCGCGTTGGCTGGTGAAGCGGCCGTGGGCATGGTCAGTGTTAGCAGCCATATGGTCCACCAGATAATGGTGTTGCATATTTGTTACGCGAAGGCGTTTTCTCTTTCTAAAATGTCGCAACAAATAAATTAAATGCATTTATAATAAAAGGAAATATAACAACAAATCATAGGGCTTTATTAAATTAATACTTACACTTCATTAATATTCATGATTGCAATCGTTATAATAAAACTATAATAATAAAGATATTAGAGGTGAGCGTTACGTAACGTAGATAGTTACAGTAAAGTCGATATTTCTTAAATAACTAATAACGGTTATTATATTTGTAATAACTATGTAATTAAAAAAACGTAATTAAGAAAAAAAAACATAATATTGATTTTTGAGTATTAAAAGGGTTAGATCTCATTATTTCCTTTTATTAGAGTACAAACACGATAGGCTTACGACCGACGGTTGACGAGATAAATTGAAAAAACATTTTCGACCTTAATGACATTGATCGAGTACCTTTTTTTTAATTTCATTCGACTTATTAGATGGCATACCATCGAATTCTACCAATAAAATGCAATTGTCAATAAGGTCGAAAATCCTTTAACAAAGCTGAAATTACTTTCATTGGCTAGATATCATCGATACCTATCGATTAAGTACAAACACTTTGGGTCTAGGGCCAGGGGTTAATAAGTTATAATAAAAAAACGTTTTGACATGACATATCGTCAGATTACACCAATACCATAACTATGAGTCCAAAATCAAAATATAAGCCATGTGGATATAAGACTTATTATCAAAACAAAAAAATAATACTTTTATTAAAAAAAAACAAAATAAAAACTAAAACAAGATAATTTTTAAATACAACTACAAAAAACCTAGAAAGAATGCGTCACGGAACTTACCGCAACCAATCACAGCAATAGCGTGAACATCATTAACCACCTCGTCGGAGTGCAACGACGATATTTTAAAAACCGATACAAGAAAAAGAAACTATAACGAGGATAGCAACAATAACTCAAAAAAAAACACAACGTCAAAAAACCTTAGAACGAATGTGCAACCAATCACGAAAAAACTACTATAACAAAAATCACTAAATATCACAATCACGTGAAGTAACAATAACCACCACGTTACAAGAGTTTCCATCGTTACAAGTTACAACCGTTACAAGCGTTTCAAAGTGATATCCATATAGATAGGTACATTTGTTCCGTCCGTTTAAATCACAAGTTGTGGAATGTCGGCGAGCAGCGACATAGCGCAAAGCGGTGATATATTGAACTAAGTAAACCAATTTATAATCTACTACAGAGAGATGGCGCTAATAAATTAAATAATGCAGAATATAAGTATTTTGTGGTCAATAAAACTTTAGCTGTCTTTGGATGTTAAAGATAAAAATTGATTAAAATAAAAACACATGTAAAAATCATAATAGAAATATAAAATTAAAAAAAATGAAGTGCAGAAGCGGGGATGGAACTGGCGTTCTGTGGTTGTTAAGTTATTTAGATAGAATAGAATCATGTCGGCATTAAAAAATTAAAATAGATAGAAAAATTGTTAAAGAAATAATTGTACAATGTAAATAAGTTTTCTGACTGCTGTTATAGTGAATAAGTTTTTATATTTAAAAATTATTGGTACACGGGGTAAGTAAGAAAATAATTTAAAGCAATGATTGTTTAGAGATTTATTTGAGAGTAAAGTAGGTACATAAAATTAAAATTATTTTCGAGGCACTATTTTTTTTTTTTTTTTTTTTTTTTTTTTTTTTTTTTTTTTTTTTTTTTTGCTTATAATTAGATTTTTTAATAATAACTATAAATAGTGACATAACGGGTGATTAACAAAAAGAAACGTAGCCGTTACGTTACAATGAAATCACGTAACGACCCACCTCTAAAAGATATAATATATTATTATTGTTGTTATTTCGTCTGAGAACTAAGACTTTACATGACAGACAGACGACAGTTGTAGTGAAGAGCTATCCCACGTTGTGTCGTCGATATTCATTAATAAAATTTAAATTTAGGGTATTTAAGTTATATTGAGGTTTTTAATAAGCTTAAATGGCAATAGCCCTTTATATTTAATATAATTTATGACGATATTTAATTAATTAAGCCAAGTATTTCAAATCGATAACAAAAAAAGCTACTGATAAATGTGATTTAGTTCCCAACACTTTTCGGAAGCGTTACTAACGATTTGGCCCGGATGACACCTTTACACAACGAATACCTTTAAAACAGAATACCGAATTTTATAACGGAATCCGTTACAATGACGTTTCCCTTACGGATTTCGTTAGCTAACGTTTCCGTTACAAGAAACAGAATGTGGCCGCTGAGCACTTTGCCTTACGGCACCAACTTAAGCAATATTTTTTTCTTATAAATATCATCATATTGGTAATTAAATTTGAATTTCTAAGGTATCATAGTCTTTTCTACGAAGGTTTTCTTGACAGGTTATCTACTGAAGATTATAGAGAGCAAGAATAACGAGTAAGTAGATACATATAAATGTGACAAAATATGGTAAAAATATAACACGTCTTGCAATACCAAAATTTAGTTTTAATTCACAGAGAATTTAGAGTCTATATTTGAGTAGTCTATATAAAAATATAGACTACTCAAGTATAGAAACAGCCTTTTTTGACAGTTTTTGTGATATATATTCTGTGATAGAAACAGCCTTTTTTGTTATCTCTCCTGCTGCCATCTAGTGGAATATTTTGGAACCGGCAAAAAGAAAACTCCTCATTGTAGACCGCTAGATGGCGCTAGTTACCTAAACAAGTATTCCGAAAGTGCTCCGATAAAATAAATAAAATAAAATATAATAAAGCAAAGTTAAATATCTATTTTAAACTTAAACTGTGTATTTATAAGTGAATTAAAGAATGAATAGTTATAATTACATATTCACGGGGAAAAAACAAGAATTATGTGCCAAAATCAATTTCCACCAATATTTTTGCAGTGACGTGAATTGTGTTTACTTATTGTTTATATTTTTGTTTTTGTGACCTACATTAACTGAATTTTAATTGATGACATTTTTATACTCTTAAAGGGAAAATAATAAAGTGAAATAATTATATTGCGTAATTGGATAACAATACTTACATATTCCTCCATCTATTGTCGAGTAGCGGAACTTCTAAGAACCTTCTCGAATTAAAAGTACAGGCAATTTTATATTCGTCGCTCCATCGCAATTAAGAAGAAGCGACATCTACCTTTTCAATTAAGTAACTAAAGGCGCAATTTCATATAGATACTATTTTTAATGCTTTTTAATATAACCCTGCTGGTCTAGTGGCTCGAATTCTCAAGTAAACTTCGCCAAGGCCCGGCTTCAAATCTCTAAGGAACCACTATGATTTTTTTAATCTTAGTATGTACGTAAATTATTATTATAATTTTTAAGAAGGTAATGGTTCTAAAATGGAATTTGTTAATTGCAATCGTAGAAAACTAAAGTCATGCTTGGATTTATCTAGTCAAGATGAATTTAACTCGGCCAATGAATCAAATCTATTTGATACTTCAACGCACAGCTTACCTAATACATCTATCTGGGAAAACGATTACATAAATAGATTGCAACAACAAATAGAGCAACAGAAATTACAATTAGAAATAGCACATGGGGAAGTAGATAGATTAGGATTAGAAAACGAAAGGCTGAACAATTCGATAACAAACCATGAAAGAATAATTTCTATATACAAAAAACTAGGAATTTCCGAAAATGTTGTACAAACGGTATCGTCACCTATAATAAGAAAAATGAAAAGAGCGCTTCAAATTGATGAACCTAATTTTAATATAAACCAAAAAGAAATCGCCCAAACACCTACATATAATGATCTACAAAAGATTATTTTAGATAAAGAACAACAGATAGAACAATTTCGTCAGGAAATATTTAAATTGAAGCAAAAAATCAACAACCTTAATACTACACTGACGCAAACTTCAAATAAAATTAAAAAAGATACAAAGAAGAAAATAATAATAATAGCAGACCAACAAGGACGAAGAATTCAAAGGATTTTACAAAAGTTAGTAGGAGAAGAATTCCAAGTTATAAGTTACTGGAAACCTGGAGCAACATCTTCGGAGGTACTTGCATCACATAGAACAGAGCTAAAAGAATTAACGCGTAATGATACATAATCATTACGCGTTAATTCTTTTAGCTCTGTTTAATAGTCGCAAGTGGAAGCAATGACTATGACCCCTTTGAATTTAGAAATAGTATTAGCCACTGGTTGAATGAAATAAAAATACCAAATATATATTTTTGCGAAATTCCTTTTAACAGATATCTTAATGCCTATAAATTAAATTATGAACTCCGGTATATTTGCAATAGATTTAAAACCACATTTATAGGTATGAATTATTATCAACAAATACCAAATCAAAGTTTTTTTCCAACTTATTTGTGCCGTACCATTTTGAAGAATATACTGAAAAGAGAATATGAATCAAAATATAACTGCTATATTAAAAGCAAAAAAACAACTATTAAAAAACACAATCTGACGGATATCTGTACTCAAACAGATATGTATACTCAAACAGATCTGTGTACTGAAACAGATACATTTATGGTAATAAAAAACAATCATATGAATATTTCAAATGATTGTGGGCCTCAAATTGTTGGAAAAAATAATGAAAACAATCATACAATTTCACATGAAGAACATTTTTTTCGTTCATAATTATTTAAATGTATTACATTAAAATATAAATGGCCTCATGAACAAATCTGAATTGCTTACTGTTAACTTGAATAATCTCTTAAATAATAATATAAATATTGATATAATATGTATTACGGAACATTACATGATCGCAACCGATACAACTATACTAAATATTCCAACTTATAAACTAGTTTCTTATTATACCAGAGATAAAAGACACGGGGGTTGTTGTATTCTAATTAATGACAAATATTCTTACAGAGAGTTAAATGAGATAAACCTATTATCAATACCTAATATAATAGAATGTTGTGCAATAGAACTGATAAATCACAAAATTACAATTGTTTGTTTATATAGGAGTCCAAAAAATACATCTGAAATTCTTGACACATTTTTTGTTAAGCTTGATATTATACTTAATAGAACTTGCAATAGAATAAAGAAAAACGTTATAATATGCGGCGATTTTAATATTGATACACTAAAAGATAATAATATAAGTAGACATTTTAAACAAATTGTTAGTAGTTACAATATGAAATTAGAAATAACCAAACCTACTAGACTGATAAGTAAAACATGTATAGACAATATCATACATAATATATACAGAAGTAAAAGTGAGATAATAGAACTCGCTCTGTCTGATCACACCGCTCAGCTCTTAAAATGCCCAATTGATACATCCAGTACAATACAATATTGGTTTGTAAAACGACGTGACTACTCTCAGGACAATCTAAGTAAATTCAGGGAACATATAAGTAACTTAAAATTCAGTGACGTTTTTAACAATACAAATGCTAATGATTCTTTTGACATTTTCTATGACACATTTAAACTCATATATGACCTCTGCTTTCCTATAAAAAATATTAAAATTAAAGCAAAACGTACAAAATGGTTGACAAAAGGTATTAAACTGTGCAGTAAACGCAAACGACAATTGTTATGGAAATCCAGATTACACCCGACTAGCGACAATAAAAATAAATTTAAATTATATTCATGTAGACTTAATAAAATAATAAAACTGACACAGAAATCTCAAAATGACTACTATATAACCAAATCAAAAAATAAATCCAAAGCGACCTGGAAAATTATCAATAATTATAAAGCAAAAGTACCCAAAGACAACTTAAAGAAAATAATTCATAACGGAAACATAATAACTAATCCATATGACATTGCTAATTCATTTAACAATTATTATATAGATCAAATAACATGTAGTATGATTAACAATAAACCTAGAACATACAATATGACATATAATAATTCGAATTCCTTATTTTTTAATCCTACAATTCCAAATGACATAATACAAATTATTAAATCCTTAAACAATACACACAGTACGGGCTACGACAATATTTCAACAATAGCTATTAAACACGTTTCTGATATTATAGCACCAGTACTTAGTCATATTATGAATAATTTTATTAACGATGGTATATTTCCTGAAAAACTAAAAATTTCTATTATCAAACCACTTTATAAAAAGGAAAATAAAGAAGACATGCGTAACTACAGACCCATAGCACTTATTCCTGTATTTTCTAAAGTGTTCGAAAAGGTCATATACAGTAACTTATACTCATACTTAGAAAAATATAGTATATTGACAGATAAACATAAAGGATTTCGGAAAAATATAAATATTAACATGGCAATTTATGACTTTTTATGCAATGTAATTATTAATATGGACAATAGGATACCAGTGACAGCATTGTATATGGACATGACAAAAGCATTCGATTATGTAAATCATGACATTCTAATTAACAAAATAGAAGCGTATGGAATAAGGGGTAATTCATTAAAACTTATAGATTCATATATTAAAAATAGGACACAAATAACACATATAACAAAAATAAACGCAAACAACAAAAAAGAGTATATATACACATCAGAACCAAGAAAAGTAATTTACGGTATCCCGCAGGGTAGTGTGTTAGGGCCTCTCCTTTTTCTGCTGTACATAAATGACTTCCCTAAAGCTATATCCCACCCTATGGTTCTTTTTGCAGATGACAGTACAGTAGTTTTCCCATGTATCAATAAAAACACTTATGAGCAAGAAATAAACAATAATATAGAGAATTTAATAAACTGGCTAAAACTAAACAATCTTAAAATAAATTTAGATAAAACAAAAATTATGTGATTTCAACAAAACAAAAGACTTATCAACGTTAACAATATTAACTACGAAGGTAAACAAATAGGAGAAACAAACACTACAAAATTCCTAGGATTGCATATAGACAATAACTTATCATGGAGAACTCACTCAGAGATATTATGTAAGAAACTTAGCCAATATTCATACGCGTTACATATGCTCTCAAAAGTAGTAAACCAAAAATCTCTTATGATAGCATACCATGGTTATGTCTCATCCACACTTCGTTATGGTGTAATATTTTGGGGAAACTGCTCTGAACGAGAAAATATATTTAAGGCACAAAAACAATGCATCCGCGCTATTTGCAAAATTCCCAGCACAGATAGCTGTAAGCCTCATTTCAAATCATTAAAAATATTAACTTTACCCGCTCTGTACATTCTGGAAATAGTTACATTTGTTAAAATGAATCCACAATTGTTTCAAAATCACTTAAACAGCAGAAGGCATCAAAATATACTCTACGGTAAAACTTGCAAAACAGCCCTTTTACATAAGAGTGTGCTGGGTATGACAACACAGATATATAATAAAATTCCAAAAGAAATACAACAACTTGACATTAATAATTTTAAAAAGAAACTTAGGGATTTACTAATTGACAAAACCTATTATACAATTAATGCATTTTTAAATGATAAAATAACATGTGTTTGATCATGGGCTCATTGTTGTAATTTCCATATTTTAAATGTAGATAATGTTTATTGATTTTAGTTTTATTGTAATTGATATTTGTATACCTTAAGGTGAAACAAAGCGGACTATTTAAATTATACCTTACACCTACATCTTGTACCTTTGTTTTGACAAATAAATGAATTTGATTGATTGATTTGATTGATTGTATATATTTAAAATGTTGTGTTTCTTGCAGCGTACTAATAAAAAAAAAGTATTATTTTATTGTTAAAAATAAAGCTACACAAGAAAAGATGAGTTTCAAGAAACACGTAATCCATTCATAAATTGTAGAGTATTATCGGACCCAATTTTTTTACCTCGCTGAGCAGTACTTTCTTGTGATATTGATATGTAAACTTAGCATTATATATATTTTTTACGTAGCCGTTTTCTTTGCCATCGTAATAATACGTCACATAAAAATAGTTTATATTTTACGTATGCAAAAGTTGTGCCCGAGGCTCTACCTTAACATTACGATATTACGAAGCAAAAACTTATGGTAGAGCCTCTGAACACATGTTTAGTGATTTTGATCACTAAATAATTAAAATTTACAAATGTTAATTAGGGATTCTATTTTAATTATTTGTAACTTTTAGTGATTTTGAAGTCGGTTTTTTTTTGTTAAAAGGTTTTTATTTCACTTTTTTTAGTGTGATAGAACTTCATTGATTCCAGATTGTATTTTTTCTTATACGTGGTGGCCGAGTTGGTTAGACCTTGGACTTAAAACACTTATTTCCCTGGTTCAAATCCCGGTGTGTACCAATGAGTTTTTAATTAAAAAATGTATGTACATTTGTTTGACAACACCACTATAGTGCCTCGGAGAGCACGTTAAGCTGTCGGTCCCGGTTTCACTATACCAACTTGTGAAACTGTTTATAGATGGGTTATTGAGTCTATTCAAAACATCGCGACGACTTAACCACTTGTTCGGTGTAGACTCATACCATCGGCTACGACGAGGTGGGATTAAAACCCCTCCGCTGGGTACCCTGGGGCCGTCCAGGCGGTCTCGGGCGCCGTAAGGCACCCGTGAAGATATAATAATATGTATTTTTTCTTCAGATTTTAAATTAATTAATTTGAAATCTAATGCCTCTTTTTAAATAAAACAAGAATCCTTAAATCATTTGAGATTTGATACAAATTTAAAAACTACGCGTCGAATTGAGGAGACCTCCTACTTTTTTGAAGTCGGTTAAAATAACAATATTCAACCCTTTAATCGTATAGTTCATTGAACAGTAGTAGTAGTAGGTATATAGTATGTATACCATTAAATTGTATTTTTATATGCGTATATTAAAATTTATCGTAACATGCTGAAATCGGAAAGTCTGATTTGTTGAGTAGGTAAAGTGGCAAGTAGGTATTGTAGTCTTTATGGTTTTTTTTTTCCAAATAATTTTGTAGTTCGATAATAAATTTCGGTTATCTTTTAGTGATCAGGAACTAGGGGGCCCTATCGATGGCCGGGCCCTGGGCAAGTGCCCATAGTGCCCAGTGGGGAAGAGGGGCTGGGAGTGATATACAGGCATCTGAACTCACTGTAAAGTTTTTGTTATGTTTTTCGTACACTTAAAATCGGCGATAACAGAGAATATGCATGTTTTTTTTTATTGCTGTATTTGATGGTACTTTACTTTATTAAACCCTAAAAAATATATAATACTCAAAAATAAATGTGATAATCCTTAAAAAAAGGAATTAACATTTATCATTATTTAATGTATCCGAAAACGGCGCATCACTATGCAACGCATCACAGCACACTAAACAAACAATGGTTCTATATCTTCTTTTGTACGGTTAGAAGTATATTACAACCGTAATATTTGTTTGTTTCGGCTGTTGTGACGTCATCACGTCAGAAGTGTCAACTCTCGCCGTTTCGAAGCACCGCGACGGGCTCACCACTTGTTCGGTGTAGATAAATAATACATAATATGCAGGCGTACATGTGTAATTGAAATTCCCCAAAAACTTCCAAGGTGGTTTAACTGGAAAAAAACATGTTAAACCCCCCAGGGTGTAGAAATGGAACCTTTCCAATTTAAGTGAGAGATTAATCTCGCAATATATAGATCTTGTGATATCGAGATCTCGCGAAAACGACATTTCATTTCCTTATATATAGCGTGTTCAAGTAGCGCGCTGTTTTTTGTATGCAAATAATGTGTATATCTTCCAAGAAAAATGAAAAAAGGTACATTTAAAAATATTATAATAAGTGTGTTCGTTTACTGTTTTTCACTTAAAGCGCTTAGGCTTTAAGCCAATCGAATCAACAGTCAAAGTACACAAAGCGAAGCAAAGCAATGGCAGCGTTTGCGGGAGTACTCAAACAGTTTTATGTGCATAATTAAAAACCATACAAAATTTATAAGGGAATACAAAATAGAGTTCAGAAACTGTGTAAGAGAGAGAACAATAAAAAAAAGTAAAATTTGACACAACTGTGACCACAGACAATTTATTTTGATTGCACTACTCGTATTTTCCAAGCGTTCGCAGCGAATTCGATGACGTAATTTGCTTTTTTTCTGTGATGTCATCTAAAATCCAAAGCAAAGCGAAGTACCTACTAAAAAAACACCTGTCAAGTAAATTAAGCTAGCTTTGTAAGCCTTTTAAGCAGTACTCAAACGTACTAAATATAGCCTAAATTAAGAAACTAATTTAGTTTTTATTCAATGAAGAAAGAGGTTTTTATGATATACATGTTTGAAAATTTTATCATCAATAAACAAAATTTTTTATCTATTATTTTTGTGATACATCATTATAACGAAGAAAAAAAAAACAGACTATTAAAAAAAAAGCAAAGTTAATGTCAATGTCACATGCAAAGTTTCTATTGATTACCGCGAAAAGTGGGGTCCGATAATACTCTACAGTTTATGAATGAAATACGTGTTTCTTGAAACTCAACTTTTCAACAAGAAATCGTGTGAAGATTTATTTTTATCTTTACCTATAAGAATAGCAATAAAATTTTTAAATAATACTTTTTTCATACTGCAGATATTAAAATATTAGATTATATTAGTCAATTATTTTATAAAGGTGTATATCGCACCAATAGTGCAGTTTTCAATCTCTATTAGTCTATTATAGGGTACTTGTGATGTTACGGAGATTTATAGATTTCAAAAATTTGTATCTCAAAACGTGGTGGCAGAGTTGGTTAGACCTTGGACCTTAAAACGCTTAAGTCCCTGGTTCGAATCCCGGTATGTACCAATGAGTTTTTAATTAAAAAAATTATGTACATTTGTTTGTTGTCAAACAAATGTACATAATTTTTTTACCACTATAGTGCCTCATAGAGCACGTATAACTGTCGGTCCCGGTTTCACTATACCAACTTGTGAAACTGATTATAGATGGGTTATTGAGTCTATTCAAAACATCGAGACGAGCTAGCCACTTGTTCGGTGTAGACTCATACCATCGGCTACGACGAGGTGGAATTAAAACCCCTCCGCTGGGTACCCTGATGCCGTCTAGGCGGTCTCGGGCGCCGTAAGGCACCCGGGATGATAGGCATGTATGTATGTATCTCAAAAAACCAGTTTTTTATTTAAAAAAAATATGTAATTAGTTTTTTATTTTGAAATATATAAATATAAAAACTAGGGTCATATTGTATTATTTTATTATCAACGGAAGCCTACATGTTATAAAAAATAAATATAAAATAGGCAATCAATGACAACAATACAAAAAATGTCTTTAGGAAGCGTTTGTTAGGAGATAATAAAAAAATACACACTTTCGAAAAATTTTATTGAAATAATACCATATTATTAGTAATATAATAAATAAATTGTAAGTGATTTGTTGATTGCAGTGTCATTCTCGGCCAAACTCTCTCGTTTTTCGATAACCACTCAGTCTTAGCACTATTTTACCTAAGGATACATTACATCTACCAACATTATAAATAATAAAAAATGCAATTATATTTTTACAAAAAAAAGTAGGTAAGTATGCGAAAAAGCCAATCAAAAAATATACTGAGATTTTTTACAAATAAATTAATTTTATACAAATATATTTAATTATATTTGAAGTGAAAACAATAAAATTCTTGTCTAAATTTATACAAATTACTACTATTTTATTAATTAAATTATTGCTAAATTATTACATTTACAACTTTCACATTGAAAAAAAAACTAACCATCATATTGCAAATTTTAAATTTACAATTAAATCATAATGATATATTTAAATTAGTATAATAATAACATACAACCGCTAAGACCAGTATTTTTCGTTCATCTAAACCCTGGCCACACTCTATATTGTATTGTAGAATAAGCTACATTAAATGAGATTACATAATATACTCTTGTATATACATTATTATTGCTTTATTTATATAGGTATATGCCATGGTTAAATTTATATTATTTTTCAATATACAAATCAAAAAGGGGAATATTAGTTATGATGGCATTTTTTTGGACAGTCTATTTGTTTTATCTACTTAATTTAAAATTTAATCACTGATTAACTTTACGTCAGTATAAGACTGAGTTGCACCAAAATAACCTCTGTATATATAACGAATAAAGTTAAAAATGGCGTCGAATGTACTAGTTTTATTTTGAAAGTCGAATGACAGCTGGTACATTGACGCCATTTTTAAAATTTAATCGTTACGTTAACTTTACCAGACACTTTGGTGCAACTCAGGCTAAGTGTAGTCACTGAATTGAATTCGAGACAGTAAACTACTATAAAGTATAGCATTGATCGTTTCCAAAATGCTAAACTAGCAAAGCAATTATTTATTTTACCTAAATATATTAAAAGAATATAACCAATCTTCTTAATTTTCAGCACTTATTAATATTAAGTAATTACTTATATATTTTATGATGGCAACATTTTGAACATCAATGAGCAACACCGTTTTTACTGTCAATATTGTAGACCAATGTGTGACAATTATATGACAATATATTGACAAAAACCCGATAATATCAATTAGGATTTGGGCCTTAATAAAAAATAAAGTATAAATAAAAAGACAAACCAATAATATTATCACAATTTTCTTATTCAATAATATTTTAATTTTATTTTTAACAATTTATTATTAGAAATTCTAAATGTTAAAAGCCAATAGGAGAATTTAAAAAAGCATTAAATTTACGGAAAATCTATGTAAATAACTTTAATTAATTCATGTTTAAATAATAGATTATTTTATAAAAATAAAACTTATTTTTTAAGTAATTGCATTAAATTGAGTATCGAGCACTAAACATTTTTTACTTTTAATTTAAAATTATTTAATGCTTAATTCTAAAAGGACGCTAATCACAGATTTTCTAATAGATTTTGAGAGGCAAAATTAAAAGCAAATTTTAATATATTTTACATTTACAATTTTATTTATATTTTAATAATATGACTAAATTAGTTTAATTATATGTAGTTATATTTTAATTTATATCTATAAACTCTAACCATCCTATGATGCGCTTACATTACCATTTTTTTTAATTAAAATAAAAGTTTTAATTATTTATAATTTAATACAAAAATCTTCGATTCTTTACAATGTTATTATTATTATTTTCTTTCTTTAAAAATACAATATTTTTTGTGAAAAAGACATCTATATAAGAGGTTTTTGATTTAGTATGTATCCACCTATATTATACAGCATGTCCTAAAGCTATACTACCCGAAAGAAATATTGAAGATATGTACTAAAAGACTTAATTTCAATGAAAAAAATAAGTAGAAATGCTGTTACAGATATTTTTAAATCGCCTGGCTGAATCGGAAATTGTACCTACTCAAAACCTATAAAAAACACACTTGTACTAGATATTTTTATGATTGCGATCAAAAGGGTATTTTTTTTTCTAAGTATCACTGTATATTTTAAATAAAAAGGGGCTATGAAATTTAACATTAAAGTATAAAAAAACGTCAAATGATTTTTCAAAAATATGTTAATATATTTCTACTTGTATTTTATAAAGAGAAAAAGTCTTCTTTAAGAACAAAAAAATAATGTTCAATATTTAGAGTACTACTCTCCGTGGCGTAAGTTTGGGACAACCCTTTTATAGCCTTAAATATAATATAATTAAAACCAAGATTTTTAAGCACTCCTATTAAAAAAAGTAACACTTTTAAAGAGGTTTCCAACCCAACGATACAAATAATATGTACCACAAATCATATTAATTAAACTCGGTTTAACAAGGACCTTATGCCTTGAGAATGATTGTAAAGAAAAGTGTAGCCATAAATAAAATTATATTCCATAAAAAATATTTTATACATAATATAATACATAGATTAAATAGTATTTATTTTATTTATATACTCGTAGATGATATTTAGTACAAAAATACAAATTTCTGGTTTGTTTAAATCTATTCTCACAGCCCAGTGAATAGGGTATAGCGTTTTTTGTTTAATTATTTTATCTTTATAAAATTATTTATTTTGGCGGTACTGGAATTTTGTATAAAATTTTATGGATTTTTTTTTCGAAATTAGAAAAACAAACTTTATTATTTTTTATTATTACCCACAACAGATGTGGGTAATAAAAAAAAAAAAATGTTTTTCTAATTTCGAAAAAAAAATGACCCAACACAGAAAGATTAATATATTTTTTTATGACCGACAAAAATATTTTATATTTTAATTCTGCGACAAACAGTATTCGAGTATTATTGGAAGTGCGGAAAGCTTCGAATGCAGTGCCCTTAATACATGGGCTAAGCTGTATGGGAATGTGATTCCAGTGACCGCAGTTCAATTGTTAATAAAACAGTACTTTTTATAGATAGGTATGTCTAATTAAAGACGACACTTTAATTGGACAGTCGTACATAAAGGATAGCTACCTTGTGTCTTTGAATTAAGGTACTAATTTGGTTGACTATATTTATATAATTATGCAACTGTTAACTTACTGTTAAACAGGCATTCATGGAGGTGGTGACATTAAGAACTAATTTGTTTTGTTTTTAGTGAAAAAATGTTTTTTTAAATGTAAAATAGCATAACGTTAAATAACGTTGTTAAAATTGCAAAACAAATTTGTCACAAGGTAATGTGATCGTAAAATTTTTACTATGACACTGTATTGACATTAAAAAAAAAAAAAAGTAACGACAGCAGCGCCGCCTACAAGGTATATTGGTATTTCTAGAGACTGTGTTACCTAGGTATGAATTGTTGGGAGTTGCCTCCGAATATCATCGGCGAAATGGGTTAATCCCTCCGCTGGGTACCCTGAGGCCGTATAAACGTTGTATTATTATAATGTTAATGGCTGTTAGGATACGATAGATGGCGCTGTAGTCAATTTGTTAATTGACATATAAAAAAGGAAAAAGTATACCGGGTCATTCAATTGAGTGTTATGTTCCAAGAATACTATACTATTTGTTTTACCCTGTTATAAACATAATATTTATAACAGGTTAATTTATCTTTTCAGATTATATTCAGAGGGATTTTCATATAAGAACGAATAAACACACAAAGTGAGAATTTATCTTCATTTTATATCTTTTCATTTCTATGTCTTTATATCAAGTGTATATCTCGATTTTTTTCTTTTTCAAGCCGACCCCAATTAGAACATTTCGATACATTTTTTTTACATGACAAGGGATTTCGTTTTTGGCAATAATTTTAAAGGATAATACGAAACGTATTTAAACCACTTCAGAAAGTTCTTAGCGATTCAAATTCTGTTAATCTTTTAGTTGTTTTGTTTTAATAAACTGGCAACATTTGGTTGGTATAAGGTATTCAATAGGTTTTCCTATAGACAACTTGTATTCATTGGTAACAGGAAACTGTTAATACAAAAAGTTACGGATAATTAGTTTCAACTGTCATTTTTATGGCAGATAACGAACCGTAACTTCAATGATAGATTATAGGATTCTAGCACCGAACGTCATCGGTTAGGTTTATTATAGAGTTGTGGTGGAATCAGCCCAAATTTGTAGCACTATCTAGAATTGTCCGTGACTTCCACACAGTTGACGGAGGGTTTAGCCGATTCTAGTCGCTGTTTGAGCGGCCCGCTGTATTCCCAGCCCTCTTCTGTCTTTTGCTTGAATAACTAAAAGAAAAAAATCATTAAAATGTGAACATTAACAAAAACTCCGCACCGCCATATTGCGGATAATTATTGCAACTGATGTTCAACTGACTTATGCAACGTTATATTATTTTTTATTGCAGACAGGTTTTAATTTTACTCTCAAAAGAACAAACATACAAAATGGCGCCTTGATCTAAATAAATTTCTTTATATGGAAACGCAAGATATCGTCTTTTGGAGTCGGCCTTCTGACTTTTATTCATTTATATATCAATATAATACAAGGTGTACCTAATACAAACTAAATAAGTATATTTGTAATCAGATACCTGTGTAACCCACTTTTCCCCGTTGGCCTCCCTCTGTTTGACCGCATCCCTCTGGGCTTGCTCCACGCGGCGTTTGGCCGAGGTTGCCTACAAATTTTTACATACTATTTGGTTAAGGTGTCACTAGATTGCGTCATCAATGTTTTATTAGGGTGGTGTAATCACACGGGAAAGATACATTTAAAGTTATCACCCTGTTTTTTATTGGAGCACAGCATGTAATTTTGTATCTCCCTGGTGGTGAGCAGAGCTACAACAGTCCATTAATGGGTTCAAGGCGACAGAGACGACTTGCATTACTAGTATATATTATATTTAATACCCGATGCAGTAATCCTGAAAACTGGTGAACCCACATACTAAAACTGAAACATGACTAGGTCACTTGACGGTTTTTGCATCTGCGGTGGTAACGAGACTGGTCGGTCGGCCTAGCGATGTTATAAAGGCCATGCTCCCACCTAAGTCATATAAAGGCCATGCTCCCACCTAAGTCATATAAAGGCCATGCTCCCACCTAAAAACAAAATCGAACCCAGAATGGCGCGATAACATAAACCATCAACGGTATGTCATGCGAATAAAAAAAAAACAGTGTCAGCCGCTTGAAGTGGTCTTAACGAGGTACTGACACGCGATATGATTTTTTGATTAAGATGGCCGCGATCGCGTTATATGACCTACTTTAAAATAAATAGCAAAATGCGTGCAATTGAAATGTAAATATCAAACCAACCCCTTGATTTCACACGTTACACCTCACAACACTGACCGTCTTTTCTGCCACTAAGCTATAGTTTAACGCGCGCTTTTGACAGTCGACCACTCTTAGTAATAGAGAAACCTAAAGATGATATTTAAATGTTTATTCAATGATACCCCACTAAATAAACAAGAAAATGTATTCGCGAACTCGATCGTCTAATCGTTTTCAGTATTAAGGATTTAATAAAAAACCTGGAGGTGCAAATATTACTTAGGGCCTTAGCACAACAGAATCGGTCGGCTCGATAAATCGACAAAATCGATACATATCGATCCTAATTACATAGTCTCTTTATTGTATCATGAAAATACTTAAATTTAAAAAGTATATATGTACGTACTAGCTACGGTAATGGATAGCGCCTGTCGTATCTCTTGTCCTAGAAGGGCACCAGCTGAAAATCAGCGCTACGGCCTTAAAACTGTAGCTTGTGCTGAGATGATTCCCTGTTTGTCGCCGCGCAGCAAAATTGTAGTTTATAAAACAGCACTACCCGGAGCACTTCTTGAGAGCACTACATTCGTAATCACGAACGCCACGTTCTCCATACAAAATTAGCTTTTGCGTGTGTTCGTCTCAGTGAATTAGGTAATGCAGAGGCTTTACCATGGGTTGACATTCATTTACGTGTGGAGACATTCATTTACGTATACGTGAGCAACAACCAATAGGATTGCTTTATTCAATCCTATTGCCAAAAATAAAGCCGCCCTATTGGTTGTTGCTCACGAATACGTGTGAATGCGTTACGTTGCTACAATGCGCAGACCCATGGTAGATCCTCTGTTCATTGATTATTTATATTTTTTAAAGTAGTATTCTTTTTCATATATATTATTTTTATGTGTGTGCTTTGTTGTTGTAATGTTGCTGAGCTATAAAGTATTTCTTTCTTTCTTTCTTCTTATAAAATATCTATTAACTTGTGAAAATACAATTAAAGTATAAATTTTGATATTAAAAATCTTACCTTAGTTGTCATTTAAGAAATTTCCAGATGTTTTAGAAAGAGACTCTATGTAATTAGGATCAATTAAAATCAGTGTTAGTTATTTTTGTCCCATTAAAAAAACATTAATATAACTCAAAACAATGTATACATATTATTTGACGTTCAAATTCTCGAATACATTTTCTGTGCTCTTATCATAGTTTGATTTACATTTTCACAATATGGCGTCTGATTGTCGTGTTTATTATATATCGATTACTGTCATGTCTGTAGAGATACTCGAAAGATTAAGACAAATCAATTGACAAAAGAATTATCAAGAACGGCACACGCGTGTCTAAAGCGCTACAAACGTACAAACATACAGCCTATAAACAAATTACCCTCCTTTGCGTCGCGTCGGGTAATAACGTAGTTATGTCTTACGTTATTACCCGAAAAGGGGCCACTCGCGGTAATACATACCTGGTCGGTGTCGCTCGCACGCAGCGCACACGTCACGTAGCGCCAAACGCGCCGGGACTCACGCGCCCCCTGACGGCCGATCGGGGCCACTCGTTTGCGACGCGGCTTCATACTTGATACTTCAAAGAGTACTTCTGTGCGCTGTAAGTAACACAATAAAATTTAACCAGTGCTAGCCTCTTAATAATAGTCAGAATTTATAGAAATGCCACACTAATGGCTATTTCGTCAATCTTAAACAACAAAAAAATAATACAAACAAAAAATAGAAACAAAATGTATGTATGTACAAAAATATATAAACCCTACTTTTTTTTATAAAAAAAGTATGTATTCTAAAATTGAATGAGCGATAAAAATATTTTTTTGGATTTAACTATTCAAGAATATATTGTTTTTAAATATATGGCGGAAACAATATATTCTTAAATAAAAAAGAAAAAGTTTTTTTTAGCTATAAATAAAATAAGTATTAAATGTTTTTAAAAATTTTAGGTGGGTGAAATGTTTTTTTATAGAAAAGTTTATATCTTCAGTAAGGGAAGGTTCTACAGCCTCGAAATTGATACCAATTTCTTTGGAAATCAATTAATACGTACCTAAATATCAATAATATTGACTATGGAGTACAAGAGCTTCTTTTTATAAATCTAATAAACGGTATTTTACGATGGGTTTTAATTTTAATAAGGCAACGAGGTGAAATATATTCACGGGAAAGTAGTAGGCAAGTGTTTTACAATTTAGAAGTGGAATGAGTTTTTTACACAAATAATATGACAGGAGAAACCGATTCAACATATTCTAGTTTATGTACATACCCCAGTCTCAGTCCATCTCCCGTCGACCCTAGAGTTCCACTCCCCGCTGGCCGTGTAGTAGGGCTTCCTCTCGTTAGCAGCGAACACGTCACAAGTAACGCGGTGCTTTTTCCCGCCATAGAACGGCTTGGTTAGAAACTCTATCTGGGCTCGGTGTCCAGACTGAGGACACTCTATACAGACTGGGCCGCCTAGTTCTATCCAGGGCACTGTGAGAATGGACCTGATGGAAAAAAGGTTTTGGATTAAGTGCACAGGAATATTAGTTATATATTTAAGTTTTGAAAATACTATGGGAGGTTCTGAATTCTATTACACAGGTGTTTTATCTAGTATAGAATATAGAGTAATATACCTATATTTGTCTTTTGTATTACAAGATTTTGAAAAAATCATATGTATTATTTTAAGTTTAATCGAAACCATTAATGTAATTAGACTAAGTTTTCTTTGAATAAATTATTTTTATTATTAGTGCACAGGAAAAGGATTCGCAAACTCGAATGTCAAAAAACATCTAAATGTTGTTTTCAGTGATAATAAAGTTTTTTTTTGAAAAAAAGAGAACATACTCGTAGAGGTGTAGATTTTATTTACTCGATCCTAATTACATAACTTCTTTCTAAAAATTCTGATAAGTTTTGAAATGACAACAAAAACCAATATTTTAGAAATCATAAATCAAACTATGGTTGTCTTTTCAAAAGTTAGTAGTTTTTTTAATAAAAATATTTATTTATTTATTTAAAATACTCTATTGTACAAAATTACAAAATAAAATTGTACATAGGCGAACTTAATGCCTTAGGCATTTTCTACCAGCTAACCTTTGAGAGAGTGGAAGATTATGCATAGGGTGCAAAAGCAAATAAATAACAATTTAAAAGACATATAGCGAATAGTATATAAACTACTTAAATATTACATGTAAATACTTAAATATACACGCAATACATAATATACTACTTATATAAATCATACAATATAATACATATAGTACATATCAAAACAGAAAATGCTAAAGCTAAATACTCTATAATTAGGAACGAGTAAGTAATATATACACCTCTACGTCCTTTTTTCATAAAAAAAAACTTCAAATTCACTGAAAACAACATTTACACGTTTTTAGACGTTCAAAATCGCGAATCCTATTCCTGGCTTCGTAACTTAGGTTAACTCTTAGGTTAAGCAAGGGTCTTAAATAGCGACAATGTTGTTAGGTATCCCCCGATTTACTGTAACGGTAGCTCTAACACAAGTTATTGCAAACAATGTTTACTATAGTCGCTAGTAAGTTTAGATAGGAATAAACCAATAAGTTATAACCATAGAGAGTTTTATTTCAAGAAATAAAGCCATCATATTGGTTGATTTCTATCTAAATATAGCGACTAAAGTAGAAACTGTTTGAAAAAATCTTATGGTTGAGCTACGGGTCTACCCCGAGGAAAAGAGGCAGAAGATTGAACGCATTTCCAATGCAGCTCTGACAGTATCATATAATATTTAATTGGAAAGAGAGAGTATAATTACTCTCTTTTTGACAGTCTCAGACAGTGATGATGAGACCTGACCGTAAAAAGGGCTGTACAGTTATTTTCCGTCCATAGGTTTAATTCATTACCTAAACTTATGAACTGCAGGGTGATTACGCGCACCAAAGTAAGCTCGCAACCCGATCGCTATGACGCAGTTTTCTGAGAATGTTTAAAGTCTCCAGGCTCAAACTACGACATAATGACGTCAAAACAATACGCGTGCGAGCGAAATTAGTGCGCGTAATCACCCTGCTGGACTTATAAACGCTCATCTTCACTGTCCAATCAAATATTGTATGATACTGTCTGCATTGGAAATACTATTAATGTAAAGCTAATTTTGGAAAGGCAATTCAAAATGATTATTAACTCAAATAGAAAGTCCTAGTAACTTGATTTTAGAATCAGGCTTATATCCCCTTTTATTAACATTAAGCACCCGACTTCGAACACAATTTAAAGGTTAGCTGGTGCCTTAGGCATTAAGTTCGCCTTTATACATAACTTTGGTTTACTGGGCTATAAAGTGTTTAAAGTCCATATGGTCCGCCCGACTGTTTCCTATCATTTCTGGATATTGCATACAATTTAACATCAGATTGTGCTCTAATTTTGAGCTCTTGAAAAAACCTGTCCAATCTTGTGAATACACAAAATCGAACCTTTGCCAATTGAGGTCCTAGCAAGACTAATGGAAATGTTGGAAATTGAGAAAGAGCGAACGAAATTCTAAGTTTCAGTGTCGCAAGCAAACCATCTGGCTAGAATCTTTACTTATTTTTCCCCACTAACCTGCCATATCCATTAGGGAACGTCAACGTATACTCTTCATCAAAATCCAGTAGATGGACCACACCCTTCCCCACATTATGGACTCCGATGGACAGCCCCAAGAACTTGCTCTTAGTCCAAACCCAGGCTTGGAACTGTATCCGCTTGTTGTAGTGTTCTGCGTAGAAGGCGGAGATAGGCGGGTGGTGCGAAACCTGTTCCGCTACGAACGACAGCTGGTCCGGGGAACACCAGGGGACTGGACCTTCGCCTACTTCTTGCTAAACAAAACCGAATACTAGTTATAGTGGGTGTTGTCAGTTATGTAACAATAACCTTATTTTATTTGTTCTAATCTTGATATTTCATTTGCTGATGTCGGTAACTTTGCTTCGTCTACGGATCTCCTCATTTCTGATTTGATCTTGCAGAGAGACTCCGAGCATAGCCCTCTCCATAGCTCGTTGTGCTATTTTAAGCTTGCTAATGAGGCATATATATATATACATATGTACCGACGACCTTATTAAGCATAAACTCGCTGGATGCAAGCCACTTCCAGCCGGTCTTTTTGGAAATCTATAGGAGAGGCTTATGTCCAGTGGTTGGATGTCCTATGGTTGATTATGATAATGAATCTTGATTTTCATGTGAACTAAAAGTCCACATGAAACTGCTTAAAAATCAATGGGCCACTTTTTTATATACTTTTATTAAAAAAATGTAAGGAGTGACTAGTACAAAAAAAAATGATAGATGACGTTGATAGTACCAAAGAAAAAACAAAAGGCGCTATTTAATATAAAAAGGTAACTTTTCAAAGGCCACAATTCTGGAAGGTCTCTACTCTAACTGTAGGAAGTATCATAGGGATTACTAATGCTTACCTTATCATTACTGCCATGGGAGTCAGCCACGGAGTCTAGATCCCAATGACATCTGAACACTTCTCCCAGGATGGGGTTGTATGGCTTCTTGGCAACCTGAGACTTGCGGCCCGCGTGGTACGAGCTCAGGTACCATCGGACAACTTGGATCATTCTATCTCGAGGCGTCGCTTGGTCCACTATCCTGTACAATCATTTGGGTAGGTCCAACAAGAATTTTGTTTCTCGTTGGACCCCCTAGAAGGTTTTGGGGGGTTTAGGTAGAATTGAAAGTCTAGATTCTGAAAAATATTTAAGGGGTAAAACGAGAAACAAATTCTTCGTGGATCCCCCAGGCAGTCGACGCAGGGGTTCCAGATAGAACCGTCTGAGGAGACTACTGCATCGTTCTCTTGTCAAGAGGGTAGTCTCCTTTTTGGCAAACGAAACGGGCAATTGGTTTGACACTAAAGCGGCAAGGATATTAAATTAAATTCGTCTTTTCTACCAATCAATGCTCTTAAGGGCTCTGTAGTCGATTTGACGCCCAACAAACGCACTTCCAATATTACAACTTGGCTGTTAGTCGAAGTTCAATTATAATTTTTATGTTGGTAATTATATGAAAAAATCTTTCTGTTACGGGTAATAAATATTAAAACGTTTTTTTTATATCGAAAAAAAATATCATAAAAATTAATAAATACAATGAGCGACAAAAATGTTATTTTAATTCTGCGAAAACAGTAGGTAATCGGCATGAAGGTAAAAACCGTGCCCGTCCGCGCGCCCCTACTGGAGTAAGCATCATTCAATTTGCAGGATGCCGCGCGAGTGACAAATTTGTCACTCACACACACTTTCACATTTTTTACATCCTCAGTCTGATTTGTGCGTTCGGTGGAGAAAGTGGAAAAGAGCTCCGCTTTTATTGTCGGAAAAATGGTTAATTGTGCATTAAAGCTGTGTAGAAACTCCTATTAAAAAAAGTACCTAGTGTCACGTATTTCAAGTATGTATTTAACATGTTTTTCTTATATTAAACCTTAATAAAAAATAATAATAAAACCCATAATTAAAATATCAAAATCTGACGGTAACTGTCAAACTATGTGCAACAGTTAGAAGTTGAAGAACTAGTGATGTGTTTTTATTTTTAATGAGAATTTCGATACTTTAAAATAATTTATAATCTTTTCAAATTAATTTAATCAAAAGGTATGGCGACAACAGAACCGTCCAACGAGGTTTGTCAGTTACTATTTAGTGATGTGATTTTATAGTTGATAAACTCGATTTTTGTAAATACTTTCATGGTTATGAGATATTATACAATTATTGTTTTTTTTATATAATACTAATTATATACGTGGTGGCCGAGTTGGTTAGACCTTGGACTTAAAATCACTAAGGTCCCTGGTTTGAATCCCGGTGTGTACCAATGAGTTTTTAATTTAAAAATTTATGTACATTTGTTTGACAACACCACTATAGTGCCTCGGAGAGCACGTTAAGCTGTCGGTCCCGGTTTCACTATACCAACTTGTGAAACTGTTTATAGATGGGTTATTGAGTCTATTTAAAACATCGCGACGAGCTAGCCACTTGTTCGGTGTAGACTCATACCATCGGCTACAAAGAGGTGGGATTAAAACCCCTCCGCTGGGTACCCTGGGGCCGTCTAGGCGGTCTCGGGCGCCGTAAGGCACCCGTGATATATATACTAATTATATTTTCTATACATGATACAGTTTCCCGAAAGATCCGGCATTAAAACGTAAATGGGTAGAGGCAATTAAAAGAGAAGAAAATTGGTTAACAACAGGCATACCCGTGTATGTTCAGTACATTTTGACGAATCAAGCTACAAAATTGTTTTTCGCCGTTTGTAGCTTGAGTATAACTTCCCCTTGGAGGTCGGTCAAAAATGTTGAGATTGAGTTTAGTAGATACATGTAGTTAATTGTGCATGTGTTTTAATTTAATAAATAATTTAATTTAATAAAGTATTTTAACTAATTGTTATATTATTATATACCAAATTTTTTTAAATCCACTAGTATTATAAATGCGAAAGTGTCTATCAGGGTGGATTTGAAAGGATGTACTTTGGGCTAATATGAGGTTATGTCGCAAATGAAAAAAAAAATACTTCTCCATACAAATTGGTCATTTTAACGTTACTAGTTTGTATGGAGAAGGCCATTTTTTTTCTTTTGCGATACATGGTTCGATGGAAAAGTTGTTTGATTTGATCATATTAGCCCAAAGTATATTTTTCAAAGTTATTGAGTCTATTCAAAACATCGCGGCGAGCTAGCCACTTGTTCGGTGTAGACTCATACCATCGGCTACGACGAGGTGGGATTAAAACCCCTCCGCTGGTTACCGTGATGATATGTGTGTGTATTACAATTGTATATCGATAAATAATTATTAATCTTTGATGATCTCTATATATCCCAAATTATTTGGCTTATATCGATAAGTAATAATATTTGTTGTCGGTGGCAACACTATCGAAACTATTAACTATGCAATAAAATATTTAGCTTTTTACAATAAAAAAACAATACACTTCATAGACACGCGCACACATTCGTGTTTGCTTGTATCTCTTTTTTTCTCAAGCAGTTTTTTAAGTGTCAGAAGCGTTGAGCTGCCATTTGAAGCCACACCTTTTTCCCCGTTCTTCATTTGTTCGCCTCAGAAATTGGCGACACCGGTATCGTACTATTATGAAACAATTTATGTATCATGCTTACTCCATTGGCGCGGGGCGCGTTTTTTTAGCTTTATGGTAATCGGGGATTACTGAAGTGTGAATGGTCATTTTGTATGGAGAACGCCGACTCGCGATTGCGGTGTCCTTAAACTACAATGTCTTGATTGAATCAATTTATACAATTTGTAGGTCTGCTTACCATCAGGTATAATTATAAAAAACTAAGTAAAGTTTACCTTACAAACTGGTCGGGGTGCGCGAAGTAATCCGCATACATTTCTAGAAGCGACCGTCTCTCCAGTATAAATGTGGGGAGCACAACCTGAAACCATAACATACCCCGCGTCAAACCACTACTTTATTCTGGGCCCTATTTCATAAACGTGGCAATTGTAAATTACTGTGACAATTCATAATACATTAAATTTCTTGGTTTAAATCAATGTTTAAACCAAGCAATTTAATGTAGTAAGTAAGCGGCCCCAGCCTAGTGGCTAAGTCACTGCGCAACTGATAACTAGGTTAAGCAGATGACAACAAAGCCGGCCTGGGATGGGTGACCGCTTTATACAACGAGGCTATTTCATCATAAACACCGCAACAAGCTCGCCACTTGTTAGGTGTTGCCTCCGAATACCATCGGCGAAATGAGGATGGGTTAATCCCTCCGCTGGGACCCTGAGGCCGTTTAAACGGTTCTCGGGAGCCAAATAGGCACCTGTGATGGTATTTTTTTTTTTTAAATCAATGTTTTTAAAACTGTGAGTCGCGACCCCATAGCCATACTCAGGGGGTCGCAGCAAAAGACAAAATGCAATTAATGTTTCTTTCTATGTTCTGCACTACAATAAAAATTACAATTCCAGTGTTTATTTTTCAAAAAGTGGTTAATTTTTTCTGATGTTTAAATAAAAATCAAACATTGATCTATACAAATAAAAATAATTTGTAGAATATGTCTTTAAAACGGCTGAACATATTTAGCTAATTATTTAAGTGTTATGTTTGTAATAGTCAGGTCAAGGTCTGTATGAAATATGATTAGAAAATCATATGGAAATATGTAAAAATTAGGTTATAACATCTTCATATAAAAAGTGACAGATGACAGTAGGAATATCTTTAAAAATAATGACAAATTTAGTTGTTTCTCTGAATAAAAAAAAATGGTAAAATTGTATTCCTTAGTTTGACCGTGCACAGCCTGGACGAGCTAGTTTTGAATAATATAATAAATTAATATAATTATTTTAGTTACCTTAGTGAGGTCCATGCCAATCTTGACCTGCGACAGAAGATGGGTGACCACAGAGCCATGGTTCTCCATGGATCCCAGGTCGTTGTCTGATTCATCTTCATATAGGGCTGCAAATATGTACCAAATATACAAATGTTAAAAAAAATAATAATTCTATAATATTTTTGTCATGCTTTTTACGTTATGTGGTTGAGCCTTTGGCGTTGTATCCAGAGGTCGTGGGTTCGATTCACAATCACATGCATTAATCTTACTTTCAGGCTTCTTCTGTCATAACTAACGTGACCATCTTTTAACTCAAAACGGGACATTGTGGAAATTATGGAGACAGTCTTTCACAATAGTGAAACATTTTTTTTGTTTTGGAAAAATATATTGAAGAAAAACTATTTATAAAAATATTTATTCAATAACTAGAAAAAGCTATTTTAAATTAAATTATTTTTCTGTAAATTTGAATAATAATTAAATTTTTGGAAAGTTTTTTTTTATATTTTTAAGTTTTTTAAGGTGTCTACAACCAAGACTCTATTAGTTATACGTTTAGAAAAGGTCTATATGCTTTTATAATAGGGATTTTGAGTTTTAATTAGTGTTGACTTATAGAAACTGAAAATGGGACCAGCGTCTCGGCGCTTTCCTCGGGGACAGTCCCGTTCCAAACGGGTCGTATGCTCACGTTTGTCATACTCAGCACTCATTTCCATATATTTGCAGGAATAAAAAAAAAAATCATCACGGGTGCCTTACGACGCCCAGACAGCCTTAGGGTACCCAGTGAAAGGATTTCGTCGTAGCCGATGGTATGAGTCTACACCAACCAAGTGGCTAGCTCGTCGCGTTGTTTGGATATACTCAATAACCCATCTCTATACAGTTTCACAAGTTGGTAAGTATAGTGAAACTGGGACCGACAGCTTAACGTAACTTAATGTGTAGGAATAAGCACTCTTAGGCTGAGTTGCACCAAAGTGTCCATTAAAGTATTTGTAAAGACTAAAATTAAAAATGGTGTCGAATGTACCAGCTGTCATTCGACTTTAAAAATAAAACTGGTACATTCGACGCCATTTTTAACTTTAACCGTTACATTTACAGAGAGTTTATTTTGGTACAACTCAGCCTTAATAGAACAAAGTAACAAAACCGAACGATGCTTAGCAGGCAAATGTTTTGCATGCTAATGTTGCTCAGTTGATTAACGTCTGAATAATGAATAAACTTCCCAGTCACGACTTGAGAATATGGCCGGCGAATTTAATTACCTACATTCTCTACACAAGCTGACTCCTTACACCGAAATACTACCTCATCAAGCTACATTATAAAGGCAATTAAAACGGAAGGAATAAAATATTAAATTCTTGATCACGCACATTTTAAATTAAAGATATAATTGAACAAAAGCGTGTATCTTGTTCTTTTATGTATTAGTGGCTATATTTTTGCCATGGGTGGAAATCGAGTGCTTTACGGCGCTCGAGACCGCCTTAGACGGCCTCAGGGTACCCAGCGGAGGGGTTATTAATCCCACCCCGTCGTAGCCGATGGTATGAGTTTCACAAGTTGGTATAGTGAAACTAGGACCGATAGCTTAACGTGCCCTCCGAGGCACTATAGTGGTGTTGTTAAAAAAATTACATACATTTTTAGATTAAAAACTCATTGGTACACACCGGGGTTTGAACCAGGGACCTAAGTGTTTTTAAGTCTAAAGTCTAACCAACTCGGCCACCACGTATGTAATAAAAAATGTATGATATAAAAGTAGCTGGTTACATACCATCATAGTCGATGTCCCCATCGGTGGTGCGCGGGAGTAGGTCTGGCGTGGGAGCTTGTACCGGATCATGGTCAGGCGCGCCCTCTACCACGCATGCGCGACTCGCACTGAAACAAACAAACCATTTTGTTAACGACACGTCAACATGACGACAGGGGTCTCAAATATTGATGGATGATAGTATTTGGTTGGTAGAGAGGATAGTGTGGAGAGTTGAATTTGAAAGGTCTTAAGGGCCCCGCGGCCACATTCTGTTTCTTATAACGTGATCGTTAGATTGTCAAAATATCGCTATTAGCGCGCTCTCCTCCAATCAGAGTAGTTTTTTAACCTTCGCTTATTGGAGAGCGCTAATAACGGAATTCGTTATTTTGACAATCTAACGCTCATGTTATAAGAAAAGAATGATGCCGCTGGAGTCGACTTGACGCTCATACATATTGTACACAAATTTTTTTCAACTGTGGGTATTTTTATTTTATTATAAAAAAATAAATTAAAAAAAAATATTTTTTAATTTATTTCGAAAAATAATAAATATAATAACCCAACGCAGAAAGATTAATAAATACAATAACCAACAAAAATATTGCTTTAATTCTGCGACAAATCGTAATCGAGCATTACTGGAAGTGCGAAAGTAATTTTGTAAGGAGAACGCGGAGTTCGCGATTTCGAATGCAGTGCCCTTAACCGTGCTTCTCGGTCTCAAGTCCGGGAATACTGAAGTTCACTCCATTGTCTCCCAAACACCCGCTGGACCCGGCACCTGCACAAAGAACCCATGGATAGCTAAGAACATTGTCTAGGATCCTGAATACAGTTCTCACTCAGACTCTCCCAAAGGTTAGCTGGTTACATAGGGCATTATACATAATTTTTTTTTGAATGCAAGAAATAATTGATTCTCATAACTAAATTGTCTCAAATTTTGCCTTTGATATGCAGTTCATTCGATCTTTTTTCTTTTTATTTTATAAAAAAACAGGTAAAATTAGGAAAGCACTTGCAGCACCAATTCTTCAAAAAATAATCTCTCTTTTATTAGTTCTAAAAACTTTACTTGAAATTGTGATAGCTATTCAATATCTTACTTGAGAGTCATCTTAAACCTTACTTAAGTATATTAATAAGTAAATACAAATCTTAAATCTTAACATCATCAAAATTATGGTTTCGTTAAAATTTCTTTCGAGATCAGAAAACAAATAATCTTTAGTCTATTTGGACCCGAAAAATTTACTTTAAAACCTCGATCGTTTTCAATCTATTTTATTTAAGCTAAGCAGGTATCTTGCGCAATTTTAATAACGTATTACTTTACAGCAATAAATGTTTAATAGAAATAGGCCCGCTACCGTAAATATTTAACTTCCATTAGAGAGGAGCAGAGAGCGCTGTAACTCGCACTGTAAGGTTTCTTCTAGACACGAGAAGTCGAGAGCGGTATGCACAAGGACATGCTGTGTCGTTACAAAACCTACTTCAATATACTTTATTTATTTATATATATTCCGTAAACTTCAGGACCAATTAAAATTACATACGGTAAATCGCACCAATATCACGGTGTTGATTAATAAACCAAAATATTTAAATGCTATGTGAATACGCTTAAAAATGAAATATTTCAGTACTTTCCCTAAATTAAACTTTTATTTTTTTAAATATAATAACTGAAACAGTAAAGGACCAAATAAGTATAACGATTACAATTAACTAAACATAAATGTTCTATTTAGAACGTTTATCTAAATCAGGTTTAGCTCAAATCTAGTTTAACAAAATTTGTTTTAACACTTTTGTTAATTGATATACAAAGCATCGAAGCGTTTTTAAATAAAGTCGATTAATTTTGCAACACAGTTTACACGAAATTTCATTACAATTTCCAAATACCTATAACCTATTTACTTAGTAGGCATTGAAAAATTCACGCTAATAAATAATAGGCATGCGAAAAAACAATTATTACATGATAACAATCTTACCATGTTAATTACTCTACTTTTTATTTTTATTACAAAATTGAGGTCAAAAATATTTATTGATTCAGTGGAAGCGGGTATCGTAAAGACGCCTCCCAACGAGGTTGCGTTACGTGCTAAATTTACAGAATTTCAGCCGTTAGTGGAACGGTTTGCAGGCGAGCCGATAGCTATGGGAATTTATGAATCACCCTGTATGCGGCGATATAAAGGATGTTACAGAAAGGTAATAAAAGGAAATAACTACCAAGATAAAAACATATTTTGTATACGTGGTGCCAGAGTTGGTTAGAACAAAGATTTAAAACAGTACCTCTACTTTTACGTAGACTAGTGGTTGTGGCTTTGGCGTTGTATCTAGAGGTCGAGGGTTTGATACCCACCCATGGCAAAAAAAAAATACCTACGTTTTTCTGTACATACGTCATTTGTATTAGTATAGTATTATTTCTGCTACACACAATACAAGCCTAGAGAGTAGTTTGTAACAAGGTAAATATGTGTAAAAAATGTCCTACATATAAAGAAGACTACATTTTTTAAATCACGAGATCAAAGCCGTTTTGTACTAATAAAATATAATATAAATAGTACATTTGTTTGATATCACTACTAATTTTTTTTTTCTTTATTTAATCAACAAAAAAAAAAGTAGTTTGACAGAGAAATACTTGTAAAATTAAAGTATTTCTCTGTCAAACTACATAAATAGTTTGTCGGCAGATTGCTTTCGTTTCGTGGAGTACGTTATGTTGTCGGTCCCAGTTTCACTTATAGCATTTGTTTGTAACCTTATTAGTGTTTAAACTGTTTAATAGCATAAGACCGCGATGGGCTTGACACTTGGTAGGTGTAGAGTAGACGGCTACGATAAATAAAACTGGTACACAGAGGCGGTCTCTAGGCGCCCGTGATTTGAACTAAGACCTAAGGCTCTACCGCATGGGTTTGCGTATTGTAGAAACTTAACGTATTCATTTACGTATACGTGAGCAACAACCAATAGGATCGCTGTATTTTTGGTAACAGGATTGAATAAAGCGATCCTATTGGTTGTTGCGTAAACGAATACGTTACGTTTCTACAATACGCAAACCCATGGTAAAGCCTCTTATTTCTTCAGTGCCCCTAGTGTGAGTTTTCTAACTATTACTTTGCGTTTGAGTTAACTAAAATTTGTATGGGAAATAGTTCAGCGCTCCAAGCGGAAATTTTGAGAACTAACAATGCGAGCGTGTGATTGGTCAAAATGTTAACGCAGTAGTATAGTTAACGCGTAAGTAAAAGTTAAAAAAACTCACACTAGGGCTACTGTGCTAATGTCTTAAACGTATCATAACGTATGCTTTATTATTATTAAAAAAATGCCAGAACAGCCTGTGGTTTTATTGAACAAAGTGGGTGTGTTTACGTAATAGTGTTTTGTTTGACCCAAATATCACAATCGCACAAACGAAAAGCTTACATACAAACAATTGTAATTGGCTCCTGGGTTAGGAAACTACGCCATTTTGAGTCTTTTCAAATATTACTTTTAGTATTTAAAGAATTTATTTGTAATAATTATTAATTTATAATAAATATTTAGCATAGCATCGTGCGCGTAATCACCCTGCTAAAGTCATGGCAATTAACCAATAGAATCGCTTTATTTGATAAATAAAACTCTCTTATTAGTTAATTCCTATCTATAGTTACTAGCGATAGTAAAAACTGTTTGCAAAA
Organism: Monopis laevigella; assembly: GCA_947458855.1. NCBI lineage: Eukaryota > Metazoa > Arthropoda > Insecta > Lepidoptera > Tineidae > Monopis > Monopis laevigella. Next base: position 3,047,036 of record OX381582.1, read on the forward strand.
ACTTTTGGTAGATATTATTATTGATTTCGGAAAATAGAAAATACATGACGCTTGGAATACCTAAGCTTTATAAGAAGAGTATACATACTCATTTCGTTACCACCGCACATACAGATGCAAAAACCGTCAAGTGTCATGTTTCGGTTTTAGTCTGTGGGTTCACCGGTTTTCAGGAGACTACTGCATCGATTTCTGGCCGAGGTGGTAGTCTCCTTTTAGGGTGCGGTTACGAAATGGGTAGTTGAATTGACGATAAGGCAACGAGTATTTTAAAATATACTCGTAATGCAATACGTCACTGTCCATTTCGTAATCGCATCATTTAGCCAGCATAGTGGGACCGATCAATATTGTATAAGAACAATTATTGATTGATCCCATTCTTGAACGTCGAACGTGAAATGTCGTGCCCAATAAAAAAAAAAGACGTCCCATTAATGTACACGTGCCGGGTAAACAAATTAATGAATGTTTTTTTTAATATATTATTTCCATAGGTTTTATTTAGATATTAATTTTATTTTTATATAAGTATAAGTATTTTTTTTATTTTTATGGAGTAAATAAAGTATTTTAAAATAGTAAACGAAAAAAAAATAAAACAGGATTGATTATAGAAGTGCGACTGTAAGTACTTACAGTTGAAGGACGAAGACTGACACAGGCCAATGGTGAGACAAGCAAGGCCAAGGGTGTCAGTTGGTTGTTCCCAGCCAACTACAACTATAGACGTTACTATAGTTAGAACTCTCATATATAGGACAATTACACATATTGCTCTGGTCACAAACTAAGCTCTAGGCTTGTACTATGTTTTATTTTGAAGCTAATTGAAGCACGACATTTGACTTAATATCTACCTGGTGGTGAGCAGACCTACAAAGTCCATAAATGGGGTCAATCAATAATGGTTCTTAAACAATATTGATCGAACCCACTATGCCGGCTAAATGATGCGATTACGAAATAGGCGGCGACAAAGATGAATTGCATTACGAGTATGCTGCCTTATCGTCAGTTCAACCACCCATTTTGTAATCGCACCCTGAGACTACCACCTCGACAATATTTGATGCAGTAGTCTCCTGAAAACCGGTTCGATTCGATTCGTTCGGTATTCGATTTAAGCGCAATTTTGGACCACGGGGATGGTTTAATGCGTACGCCATTTTATTTTAATATTATTATCATATAAAGTAATACAATGTAACAGTGCAGTACAGTATAATAGTAGAAGGACAGGGACTGATAGTGACCAATGGTAAAGTCTTATGGCCAATTCCTATAATTAATGGTAACGGTTTCTTATTACCATACCAAAAATACCGCCCGTAGCTTGATCTGTCATTATATGGAAATAACCAACAGTTACCGAGGCCGTAGCTTATAGGAATCGGCGATGAACAAAGCCAGTGGTGTACCTACCAGTTGCTTATTCCCAGCTAACTAATTGACACTATAAATGTAGAAATCTCATAAATGTAGAGGGTATTAAATTCCGCCATATTGGATTAACAGTAAAAAATGTTTATATCTACAGGATTTTCTTTGCTCTGTGGTACATCGATCACTACATTCAAATAGTATATCAATTAGATTAAACTAATATATAAGGTCAGGGGCAATTGAAATAAATGTATGCTGCATTTTTATGGACTAAAAAAACTGCTATATTATTGTATGTTGTTATTTACGCTTTTTTTTTATTGGAGCACAGCATGTGACTTTGTAACTACCTGTTTGTAACCAATTGTTCTTAAACAAAATTGATCGCTCCCACTATGCTGGCTAAATGATGCGATTAAAAAATGGGTGCGACAAAATATACTCGCTGTCTTATCGTAAATTCAATCCATTTCGTAACCGAACCCTAAAAGGAGACTACCACCTTGACAGGAAATCGATGCAGTAATATCCTGAAAACCGGAGAACCCACAGACTAAAACCGAAACAAGATTAGGTTAATTGACGGTTTTAGCGCTCTGTATGGGCGCTGTACTATGGTTATGCATGGTTAAAACACTGAACCGATATCGATGAACTTTGGTAGGGAAGTAAATTGAATTCCGTAGGTCAAAATTGAATATATTATATCTTTATTTGACGTTCCCGAGTTGCGATCTATATTCACTAATATTGTAAAACTAAAGAGTTTATTATGTATGTTTGATCGCGCGCAATCTCCGTCTCCAGTCCGATTTGAAAAGTATTTTTAGCCCAAAAAGGTTGTACAACCTTTCAAAGTCACCAGGTACATATTTTTTTAATAAATGGTTAATGACAGTTCTATAAGTAAGTACTATCTGAAACAAATAAAGTGTGTTAGATGTGTTTCTTACTAGGTAAAATATATAAATTGAAGCTATAAAATTTTATTGCCAAATATTTCGCCTCTCTATGGAGCGGCGTCATCAGTGACAGTGACTGAAGGTCTTTGTCATAAATTTTGAAGAAGTAATTTTATGTCTTTTAGCAATGGTAAAGGCAATGCACTATACAGTTTTGTATTTAATTTTTAGAAAAATATCATCACCACCTAGCCCATCATGGAAAACATCATCAGCATGTTATGTCCATTGTTGGTTCGATATTAATAAATTTACAAAACAAGTTAGACAAAACCTAATGCATTACATTCAGACCAGGGATATAGTAGTATAGTAGCACCAAGCTGCCATATAAAAGAGCTTTCCCATGTTTTTAAATCAATAGACCGAATAGTTTTAGGAAAACTCTTTAATACTCTTACTGTGAAACAATTGTTAAAGGTAGTGTTATGTATACGCGCATGGGTGGGCACAGGTAAAATATTATTAATTTAAGAATCTACTGAATGTCTGTGTCCATTCATGCGAGTACGAAGGGGTGTCGTAGTCTCTCCCACATAAAAACTGTTACAAAATCTGCACTCCAGCATATATACGCAATGAGAAGTAGTACATTGTGCGAAATTTTGAATTTTGATGACAACAGGGTTATGATGAGTTTGTATATTGATATCGGAATTTATTATGGGACATGTTTTGCAACGAGATTGATTGCACTTGTGTGTACCTAACAATGTGTTATTGCTCCGTGTATTTTTATTTTTTGCCAAAATAGCTTTTAAATTTTGATTTTGTTTATACGTTACACTAGGGCACGTTTCCAAAAGATTTCGTGTAATATTATTATTTTTAAGGATAGAGAAGCTATCCTTTAATAAATTTTGAATTTTGTGTGCCCCGTGGAAGTATGGTATTATAAGCCGAAGGGAATTTTGTTGTTGTGTGTGTATAGCGTTTGGAGTGTTAGAAGGCCTGTTCATGTGTTTGGGTAAAAAGTAAGTACTATATATTTTTTTATTTGAGCACGGCATGTAACTTTGCAAAAGGACCAAAGTAACCGACATAGCCTCCAGAATCGCACTTAAGTGGCAGTGGGCAGCCCACATAGCTCGCAGAACGGACGGCCGTTGGGGCATTAAGGTTCTCAAGTGGCAACCGCGTACTGGAGGACGCAGCAGAGGCAGGCCCCCCACAAGATGGACCGACGACCTGAAAAAGGTCGCGGGAAGCCGATGGATACAGGCAGCGCATAACCGTTCATTGTGGCGATCCTTGGGGGAGGCCTATGTCCAGCAGTGGACGCGCGAAAGGCTGGCATGATGATGATGTAACTTTGTATCTATCAGGTGGTGCGCAGACCTGCAAAGTCCATGAATGGGGTCAATCAATAATTGTTCTTAAACAACATTGATTGCTCCCACTATGCCTGATAAATGATGCGATTACGAAATGGGCAGCGATAAAGACGAATTGCATTACGAGTATACTTTAATATACTTGCTGCTTTATCGTCAATTCAACCAACCATTTCCTAACCGCACCCTGAAAAAAGACTACCACCTCGATAAGATGCAGTAGTCTCCTGAAAATCGGTGAACCCAAAGACTAAAACCGAATCATGACTTAAAGGTTTTTGCATCTGTATGGGCGGTGGTAACGAGACGGTCGGTTGGCCTAATGGAGATATAGAGACCTTCCTCCCACCTAAAAAATATATCTATTCAAGGAAATTAAAGAAAAAAAATGTGTGAAAAATGCTTCCTAATAATGCACAGGCGCTTAAAAAAGAAAACCAATTAAAAATAATAATCAAAAGCTTTAAGACTAAAAACAAAGAAGTGGTGAAAGAAAACGGTTCAGACCTTGAACTTGTGGCTCGAGGCGGAAGGGGGTGGGGGATGCTACTATATTGTGCAGGGTGGCCTCTTATATACGGATACGAATTTCCTTGACTTTTCCAGATTTTCCAGTCACTTTTTTTGATTTTTCCTGACCTTAATGAGCATCAAAAAGAAAAGAAAAAATCCCCAAAATATATTATTAGTTTTTTTATTATTAATTTTTGAAAAAAAGTATTTGAGATAAGAATTATTAGAAAATATAAACAATAATTTTTAGCAATATTTTCGGAAAATATAGAGCAACAAAATATATAGTATATTTTGAACTTAGATGGAATTGCTGCGCTTAGGTTGCCAGTCTTTTACAGTAGCAAGTTGTATGTGTACATATTTTCCCTGACCTTCTAGCGTTTTCCCTGACTTTTCCAGTCTCAGAAAATTCCATGACTTTTCCCGGTTTTCCAGAAGTGGCCACCCTGATTGTGGTGACTAGCTGCAGCAGGGAGAGAATACGACGCAATATGAACGTCATTAGCGGTTAACCTAATTTAAATAAAAGAGGAAAAGTTTAGAAAGAAAAGCAACCTTTATTTTACTTTTATTGACCTCGGCATGTGACTTTGTGTCTACCTTGTAGTGAGCAGACCTACAAAGTCCATGAATGTGGTCGATCAATTCAATTGTTGTTAAACAACATTATTCGCTATCACTATGCCGACTAAATGATGTGATTACGAAATGGGCGGCGACAGAGATGAATTGCATTAAGAGTCTATTTTAATATCCTCGCTGCCTTATCGTCAATGCAACCACGCTTTTCGTAACTGCACTCTGAAAGGACTCTCCACTCACGTGGTTGGAAGGCAGGGAATAAACTGCAGCGTTCCCGGACTTAAGACCGCGAAGTAGGGTTAAAAAGGTAGTGAACACAGGGCAGCGGGCCCTGAGTTCACTACCCTCTCTACTCAATCAAATACTATATTATGATCCTATCAGCGCCATCTTGGAAGCACGTTCCATAAAATTTCTTATGGGCGATCTTGGAAGGCCTTCAATAGATGATGCAAAGACTTTGCTGGAATTCCTCATGCACCGACTTCCACTGCATAAAGTTGAGTTATAAAACCGTTTCTAGTATATATAGAGTATGAAAAGTAACGTAAACTATCTCTCTAACCCTTAAACATGTGTAAGAGATGTGAACTTACAAGTCCAATCCAGTCCACAAAGAAATTAACACAGAGACTTAGGAACTCCAATTAATAACTCAGTTGACTTGCACCAATGATTGGCTTTGGCATCAAAAGCGGATGTTCTCGTTTAACAAAGACCTACTTGTCGGTTGTCGATAAAACACAAAAGCTACTTATCGACGTCGATAATAAAACACGCGTTGCTATGGACGTCGATAAATATTACAATGCGAGTTTTGTTTCACGCATGCTCAGAGGGAATATTTTTAAACATGTTCGAACAGTTCTTACTGTAAACAAAAAACTGAACACTAAACTTTTTATCGAAGGCGCAGATAAGAGTATAGTGGAATTAACAATCAGGCATTTCATACTTAACAAGAAAAATGAGCTAAAGCTTTCCAAAAAGTAATTAAATTTGTTGAGAAAAAAATAGAGAATTCAAGAGCCATGTACCATGCACGTATGCATAGTATGGAAGTGCTCTGAAATCTCCTCTCTAAACGTAAGAACAGAAAATGTTTACTTATTCGAACCCAAAACCAAAATTCGCGGTACCCATTTTATCATTGGTTACTTATTTTCCTTCTTCCCTTGATATTGGCTAAACTATACCGTATGCTTACATACGGTCATGTCGCCATTCCTTTTTCTACCCTAGTCATTTCCCAACTCCTTTCCATCCTATTATCCCTCTTTCACAAAAATAATTTATTGTAGAGGATTTAAAATACATTGGCAAAATTACTCGTAACGCGTAAAAATTTCAGACAAGTTCAGATTTTTAAATTTGTTTCCTGAAAATAAATTTTTTTTACAGATACCATATCTGTGCACTATGCCATCGATATGTAGATTTGTACAGATGAATATTTATGATACTATACAAGGTGTGTTAGAACTACCATATTATATACTTTTAGTCTCCCAATCAACATATCCAAACATGGTTCAAATTAGTTTCCGTCATACTTCTTATAAACTTCGCAGAACAAATTATACGAACCCAATGTAGTACGAATACGAAGAAATGTAAATAAATACATTACAATGCTCAAAGGATATTAGTCTTTAATTGGCTTAATGGCCAAGTCGATGATTGGCCAAGTTACAGGTTTTAAAATGAATTGAATAAATGATCTATTTTTGCTTATAGAACAGGAAAATATATATTTGCGGCTTAACTAATAATATCATACACACAGGGAATATATTATAATGGATATTTTAAGTACCGCAAACCAATTAGTTCGTTGCTGGCATTTTGTTTTAGGACAATTTACACATATTGCTCTGGTCACAAACTAAGCTCTAGCTTGTACTATGTGTATCTATTATGCTTCCGGAAAGCGTAACTTAAGTCAACGTTACGCTCGCCACTAAGTCTTTTTTTTTCATTTTTCATTTCATATATTTAAACCAAATAATGTTATGTATAATATACTAGGTAATTCATTAGTCGTCACATAAAGTAGACGACTTGTGTCGTGACGATTGATTTACATTAAGGATGTTTAATTATTATTATTTAAATGCCTACCTATCCATCTTGGTAGTTATTTAAGAATTACATTAAAAAAAAACATTATATTTTTTATTGGAGCTGGTGTCCTTTCATGGCACGGAGCGATCAATATTGTTAGACAACGATGTATTGATCGACCCCACTTATGGACTTTGTAAGTCTGCTTAACATCAGGTAGATACAAAGTCACATGCTGTGCTTCATTAAAAAAAACTTATGAAGCAACTTTACAAGCCACGTATAATCTAAGTGATAATCTTAGCCCCATTGGCTGACATCCGGTGTGGTAAATGACACGCAACTGAAAATTATCATAATAATTTGGTGGCATTGAAGAAACGCGACTGAAGATTGGCCTTCAGACTTCAGCGGAGTTCAAGGCCATTTATAAAGTATAGAATTAGAGGCAAGCTACAAACTAACTACTTATTACAGCTATTGCTTCGGAGCAATATCATATTATATTAGAACGGTCTCTATAACTTCGTTAGGCCGACTGACCGGTCTCGTTACCACCGCCCATACAGATGCAAAAACTGTCAAGTGACCTAGTCATGTTTCGGTTTTAGTCTGTGGGTTCACCGGTTTTCAGGATATAACTGTATCGATTTCTTGTCGAGGCGGTAGTCTCCTTTCAGGGTGCGGTTACGAAATGGGTTGAATTGACGATAAGGCAGCGAGTATATTAAAATATAATCGTAATGCAATTTGTCGCCACCTATTTCGTAATCGCACCATTTAAACGGCATAGTGGGAGCGATCAATGTTGTTTAAGAACTTATTCATGGACTTTGTAGGACTGCTCAGGTAGCTACAAAGTCACATGTGGTGCTCCAATAAAAAAAGAATATATTATATAAAAAAAGAATATATTATTTAAATAAATATATATTTATATAATATGTATAGGTTTTATTTAAAAACAAAATGTATTTAAGATTTAAATAAGAAAAACCCTAGATGTAGTGGACAATAATATTTGGTTCTAAAATAATTTTAAAAGGTTTTTAGGTAGGCAGGTCCGCATGACCTCTGTCAGAGGCGTAGCTAGGTATCCAAAGGCCCTAGTGCAAAAAGTGAGGGCCCTTTCTAAACTGTTAAGGGATCAAATCACAAAATAAAAATATATAAATATTTTAAAGGTGCTGAAATTAACTTTTTAATACAGTTGCTCAAAAAGTGGCGTATTGCAGGGACGTATAGCGTTCGGGATGTGGGCTATTACATACTAGAGCTTTTTTTTACCTTTTCCGAACTCGTGCGTTCTCTTTCTCAACTGTCAAAATAATGTCTAAAAAGAAAAAAACAACCACGAAGTTTTTACTAAAAAAAATCATTGAAGTTTTTATGATTCATGCAAATATTTCAAAAAAGAAGCTACTAATTTGTTTCAATATCAGATTTAATGATTTGATTCAATGAGTTAGGTTAGGTTTCATTTCATCTCATTAAATTTCATATTAATAAAAAAAATCTACTGAAAACTAGAATGGGTGAAGAAAACAAAAAAAAATCTCTGCTTATATTCTTTTACGGTTGGCGAAAATTTCCAGAAATTTTCTTTGCGACTTTAGTTGTGTTTTTATTATTTTATTAAATTGCTTCATTTTTTCGCAACTCTATTAAAAATAGTTGTTCAGTGCACGTGCGGAACCGTCATTGCAACTTGTTCCGACCGTCAACCCTCGGCTGCGCCTCGGCCTGAAGCCTGTCATTGCAAAGAGTTCTGACAAATGTCGGGTAGACAACTCTTTGCAATGACAGGCTTTCCGCACTCGTATGAAACATACTATTTCAATAAGTAAAGTTGACAAACAATAAAGAATATAGGACAATTCCCTAAAAGTGCAAATTGTTTTCAGCTGCGCTGTCATTATTATTGTTGTGTTATATAATATTGCCAGGGGAAAAAATATCGAAAATTTGGCTTGTCTGGTCGTCAGGGCTTGAGGCCCCTGTGCACGGAACCACATAACCCTTTACAAATAGCGCCAAAAAAAAACCATTGTTATATATAGCAATTTTTATGGCGATCAGTTGAACGGTGTATAAAAGATTAAAGCAGCGCCATCTGCTGTTAAGAAACAATAAAGAGGATAGCGCAAAAATATTTTCCTCCCCAGAACACCTAATTAATTTTCATGACAATCGATTGAACACAGAAGTAGATATACTGCAGCGCAATAGTAACTATTTAGTAATCCGTGACTACTGGGGCCTGAGAGAATATACAGGCGAGGCGACATGTCGCGTCGTCTCAGTCAATAACTTATAGATTGTGACAGTGACAGTAGGCGTGAGATACGCTGTCACCTGTAAGTTTATACAGTTTTGTTTGAAAGCGACGCGATACGCCTCGCCTGAATTTTCTCTAAGGCCCCAGCGTCCACATCTGTTTCTTATAACGTAAGCATTAGATTGTCAAAATAACGGTTATTAGCGCGCTCTCCTCCAATCAGAGTAGTGTTTAACCTTCGCTGATTGGAGGAGAGCGCGCTAATAACGGAAGTCGTTATTTTGACAATCTAATGCTTACGTTATAAGAAACAGAATGTGGCCGCTGGGCCCTTAAGCTTGTCAAAATATCAAAGAGTACCCACTAGACGTGATAAACCGTCGCGTGATAAAACTGTCGTCGGCCGCATATGAATAACAACTCCCAATCATTCGCATTCCCCGCACGCACATTTCGCAGAAACATCAAGCTTTGAGAGCTTTTTGTTGTATGAATTTAGATATAAATATACGTATGTCTGTATACAGTTATTTATTAGTCATTATAATATTATATTTATATTCTTACACTCTAAGACCTCATTGTAATTTTTTTTTTGACTATTCATAAATATCTGTAAAGATCATGAAGCTAAAAAAACGCGCCCCGCGCCAATGGAGTAAGCATAATACATAAATTGTTTCATAATAGTACGATACCGGTGTCGCCAATTTCTGGGTCGAACAAATGAAGAACGGGGAAAAAGGTGTGGCTTCAAATGGCAGCTCAACGCTTGACACTTAAAAAACTGCTTGAGAAAAAAAGAGATACAAGCAAACACGAATGTGTGCGCGAGTCTATGAAGTGCATTGTTTTTTATTATAAAAAGCTAAATATTTAATTGCATACATAATAGTTTCGATAGTGTTGCCACCGACAACAAATATTATTACTTATCGATATAAACCAAATATTTTGGGATTTATAGAGATCATCAAAGATTAATAATTATTTATCGATATACAATTGTAATATACACACATATCATCAAGGTAACCAGCGGAGGGGTTTTAATCCCACCTCGTCGTAGCCGATGGTATGAGTCGTCACCGAACAAGTGGCTAGCTCGTCGCGATGTTTTGAATAGACTCAATAACTTTGAAAAATATACTTTGGGCTAATATGATCAAATCAAACAACTTTCCCATGGAACCATGTATCGCAAAAGAAAAAAAAATGGCCTTCTCCATACAAACTAGTAACGTTAAAATGACCAATTTGTATGGGGAAGTACTTTTTTTTTTTCATTTGCGAAATATGGTTCCATAGAAAAAATTGTTAGATTTTATCAGCAGAACCTCATATTAGCCCAAAGTACATCCTTTCAAATCCACCCTGATAGACACTTTCGCATTTATAATACTAGTGGATTTAAAAAATGTAGGTATATAATAATAAAACAATAAGTTAAAATACTTTATTAAATTAAATTATTTATTAAATTAAAACACATGCACAACTAACTACATGTACCTACTAAACGCAATCTCAACATTTTTGACCGACCTCCAAGAGGAAGTTATACTCAAACTACAAAAGGCGAAAAACAATTAAATCGTAGCTTGATTCGTCAAAATGTACTGAACATACGGGTATTCTTGTTGGTTATCAATTTTCTTCTCTTTTAATTGCCTTCCCATTTACGTTTTAATGTCGGATCTTTCGGGAAACTGTATCATGTATAGAAAATATAATTAGTATTATATAAAAAAAACAATAATTGTATAATATCTCATAACCATGAAAGTATTTACAAAAATCGAGTATATCAACTATAAAATCACATCACTAAATAGTAACTGACAAACCTCGTTGGACGCTTCTGTTGTCGCCATACCTTTTGATTAAATTAAATTGAAAAGATTATAAATTATTTTAAAGTATCGAAATTCTCATTAAAAATAAAAACACATCACTAGTTCTTCAACTTCTAACTGATGCACATAGTTTGACAGTTACCATAGTTACGACGTTAGATTTTGATATTTTAATTATGGGTTTTATTATAATTTTTTATTAAGGTTTAATATAAGAAAAACAAGTTAAATACATACTTGAAAAACGTGACACTAGGTACTTTTTTTTAATAGTAGTTTCTACACAGCTTTAATGCACAATTAACCATTTTTCCGACAATAAAAGCGGAGCTCTTTTCGACTTTCTCCGCCGAACGCACAAATCAGACTGAGGATGTAAAAAATGTAAAGGTGTGTGTGAGTGACAAATTTGTCACTCGCGCGGCACCCTGCAAATTGAATGATGCTTACTCCAGTAGGGGCGCGCGGACGGGCACGGTTTTTACCTTCATGGTAAAGATACATGAATTATATGATTTTGACTTTTGACTTTGACACCGCAACGGACTCATTACTTATTTTGATTTAGCCAAATAAAAATTATGAATTGAAACTTTCCCAGTTCGTACTCGCATTTTTTAAAATAAAACACGAGTATTTTTTTTAACAAGCATTTTTCACGCCTATGATTTTCTCAAGAGAATATTCCACGAAATCACTAACACTTTCAAACAACAAACATTCACGGATACAAAAATACAAAAAAAACAACCTATGTGGGCTATCGCCAAAGACCCCGCAATTTGATTTATCATAGATCGTATTTCTAATGCAATAAAGACTATGATGTTTTAAATTACAGGTGAATATGATAGCGATTTAATTTCATAGTTAGGTTACAGAATAATATAGGCGACCACGGGGTAATGTCCTAAGCGGTGTTGGGCATTATGATCATTTCTATGTATAATCAGATCAAATTGGACATCAGAATGATTATTTTGTTTTTCTATTAGCATATTGCCAAAAGGTTGAATCGAAAATAACCAGAAAAACTAAACTACGTAACTAAGGATATGATATTTTTAAAATTATAATATATATATACATATGTGGGCCAACAAGATCTATAAGCATTTAGTAAAAAATACGTCTTATATGTAGGACAATAGGACATTAATATGTAGGACAATTCACACATATTGCTATGGTCACAAACTAAGCTCTAGACTTGTACCAGATGCGTGGGAAACGAACCCACGACCTCCGGTTACAACGCCACTAGTCTACGGAGGTAGTTAAATATACATATATATAGGGAAAGGAGCAAGGTAGGAGCACAAATTTTAATGACCTCCTAAGGGTCCGATTAATTCATCAGGTCCGAAACTATAGGCATAATCTATATAGTCTGACGTTATAATATTCTTGTATCTACACTTAGATATTTCACGCACATATTGAATGTCTCGGCCAAGCTACATCGCCGACTGATACACGTCATATCATGACGTCAAGTCACGTCCACGAAGGGCGCGGTTACATACGTTGGGACAAATGACAAATCAAGTAACAGATTATTTGTCATTAAAATTTGTCGAAAGTCACACATCTTTACTCAGGTGGACAAGACGCCGAAACGCCTTAAAATTATGAACAACACCTTAAACTAGTACTATATAAAGATTAAGAGGACCGACCAGTCTCGTTACCACCGCCCGTACAGATGCAAAAACCGTCAAGTGACCCAGCCATTTTTTGGTTTTTCTGTGGGTTCACCGGTTTTCGGAGACTATTAGGTACTTCGATTTCATGAACAGGTAGTCTTCCTTCAGGTTACGAAACGGTCAATTGATTTGATGATAAAGAAGCGACGATATTAAAGTAGACTCGTAATGCAAATTCATCGTTGCCTCCGCCCATTGTGTAACCGCATCATTTAGCCGACATAGTAAGGGCGATCAATGCTGTCAACAAACAATAAGGCCTATTGTTTGTTGACAGCATTGATCGCCCTCTAATCGTCTCCTAATATCGTCGCTTCTTTATCATCAAATCAACTGACCGTTTCGTAACCTGAAGGAAGACTACCTGCTTACCATTAGGTAGATACAGAGCCACATGCCGTGCTTCAGTTAAAAAAAGCCTATTAAGATAGACTCACCTCTCACTATCCCTTCGCAGCGACCACCGTCGGGATGTCAATGCTTTTAACATATTGCTACTTTTATCACAGACACCATCACATCACATTTTATCACTTAATCACTTTTATGTGACGATAAATTAAAAACAACACATATTTATTATCCATTAATAAATTTATTAAATATAGGTATTATCCATTAAATATTTTTTATTATAAAAAAAGCTTTGTCTAAAATGTTAATTAAGGGAGTAATCCTTTGATCTGGGATGAAAAACACAGTAAAATTAGTTTTCTTGGTTAGTAGAGAAAGCTAGACCGCAACAAAAATTCAAAACGCCAAACGTAAGATATTATTAAATAAATAAATTAAAAACTACAAAACGGCTCAAACGATTTGTATGAAGTTTTCATATATATAATCATCCGGTACTATGAATCAAATTCAAAATCGCAGGCGCACGAAGTCGCAGGCGGAAGCTAGTGGAACTATAATATACCTACTACTTATTTTATTTATCACATTGTGCCACCATTATTCTTACCGAAATGTGGTTAAGTCAGACAATTCACCGAATTATACAAAAAAAGAAAAGATATACACTACATAAAGCAAGAGTTGTTAGAGTTAACAACAACATAATTATAAATCATGGCTAGAATTAAGTAGAGCAAGATTCGTTTCACCAAGAATAAGTAGACATTGACTATAATCTAAATGATAGATAAAGCTGTAAAGGCTGTAAAAATGTTATAATAAACCAAACATTACTAAATGTTATAAAATAAATAAAAATACGTAATAAATTGCAGCTGTAAAGAAGCTTTGTCAGTAAATAAAACCAACTTTTAGTATAAGAACATACTCAAATATACAAACAATTAACATAAAAGATGATGTACTAATTAAATATTGAAACTAGTGCAATCGGCTCAGAATAGTTATTGAATTATATACTAGAATCGGCTTCAGAGCAATCAGCTAAAAGGTTGAGACCTATTTTTATTTCGTCATTAGTATTTGGATGAATCGACAACTAGGGATGTACCAAACCACGAATTATCGATAATTGCAATAATTTTTAATTTAATTTAACAGCCTCCGTTGTACAGTACAACTTGTACAGGGGCTCTAGAGAAAACCAGGCGAGGCAACATGTCGTGTCTCCTCAGTCAAAAACGTATGTATTCTGACAGTGACAGTAGGCGTGAGGTACGCTGTCACCTGCCAAAGTCTATACAGTTTTGACTGAAGGCGACACGACACGTCGCCTCGCCCGATCTTTCTCTAAGGCCCCTGGTGTGCGAACCAGCCTTAGATTAGTACCTATTTAGTCATTCTCTCGCCTGCACATGGCGACCGTGACAGGACTATTATGAATGATATTGGCCCAGGGTCCACCTGGTGACGAGAGCAGAAACCGACATTGCTGGCAACGACAGGATCCTGGCAGACTACGATGTGGACACCAACAGGCCCAGCACTCCTGGTGACACTTCAGCTGAGGCGTTATTGGATGATGTAAACCCTGATATGGAAGGGGAAGACAACGAATGGGATTCTTTCGAGGGAGGATTCGGCAGCAACGCCCAGTGTCCTGCGGTAGACACGTCCTCACTGCTTCAGAGGTTGCCTGATCAAGATGACTGACTTCGATCAACTCAAGGTGGTGTGTCCTCAGAGGACAGTCAACAAACTCCATCTTCTTCATCCGAGTAAAAACAACACGCGATACTCATCGTGGTGGAGACCGCCATCACCAGTACACTGTAGCCTACGTCATAGTACGTTTTTCTGACAGTTTTCCATGGTCTGAGTGTTTATAAAATATAATATGTATTATATCGTTGTTTCTGGTACATATAGTACAAGCTTAGAGGCTAGTTTGTGACTAAGGCAATGTGTAAATTGTAAAAAATATAGCCGAATCCGGCGGTTTTACTTGCAGTTTAATTTCAAAGAAATCGAATTTGTAATAAAATATAATATACGGAGGCTCTACAATGGGTCGCTTTATTCAATCCTGTTACCAAAAATAAAGCGTTCCTATTGGTTGGTGCTCACGTATACGTATACAAATCGTTACGTTGCTACAATGCACAAACCCATGGTAGAGCCTCTGCCCATGTTACTCTCTGGTAAAGTAGCATTCTACTAGTATTTTTTTTTTTTTAAATAGGTTTAGTTTTTAAGTTTATGCGGAACAAATAAACAATGAAATATTTTCTGTTAATAATATTAATTAATATTTATTTACCTTATAAACAGTGTTATCGGAACAGAGATAGGATTTTACCTCAAAGTTACTGGTTATGTCATACCGCTAATCGCTTATCAATAAAATGTGTAAGTTTATAAAATAACAAAATATGTAACCTTTCTACCGGGGAAGTTTGGTTACATTATGTGGAAAAGTTTGGTTACACTTGTGTTACTAAGGTCCGTCGGTATTTATACATCGATCTCACATACAACATTCATTTAAGGGCTCTATTGTCGACTTGACGTCCATACAAACGTACTTCCAATATTACAACTTGGATGTTGGTCGAAGTTCAATTATTATTTTTATGTTGGTAATTGTATGCAAAAATCTTTCTGTTATGGGCAATAGATATTTTTATATTACATTGAAAATTCATTTTTTTTTCTGATTACAAAAAAAAAACACCAACACAAAAAGGAAAGAATAACAAATACAATGACAGACAAAAACATATTTTAATTTTGCGACAAACCGTAATCAAGTATTACTTGAAGTGCGAAAACTCATTTTGATTCCAATCCAATTCCATTACATATTGGAAGTACGTTTGTATGGGCATCAACAAGACCGCAGAAGCCTTTAAGAATACTCAATCGCGACCTCAGCGCATAAAAAAATAGCTATCGCACTTTTGTATTTCTTCTGTTTATTGAAGAATTAAATAATAATTTTGTCAGTCATTGTTTTTTTAAACACAAAAATCCTTTTTTATATCATAAATAATACCAAAGTAATAAGTGCAACTAAAAGATTTTTACATACAAAAAAAAATTAACCACGACTAACAAACAGCAAAGTTGAAATATCAGATGAACGTTTGTATGTAAGTCAACACGACTGATGAAACCTTAAGTAACGTCTGTCGTTTTAATTATGTATTTATTAGACACCAGCGTTTGTTCTGTCTATAATAACTTTATAAGAATAGTCTACCTACAAATTTTCAAGTTCATAGCAACCGTCGAAAAAAATAACATAATCTAAAAATAAAATACATAAAAATTGTACCTACTTTATACTAAGATTTAAAAAAAACCCCTTTCATCTGCCATGCAAGTTTATTTCTCCTTGCACGAGAAGATACCTATAAGATATCTACCTATCTATACTATTCCAAATTTTAACTAGAACTACATATCAAGTACGAGAATCACATTTTCACCGCAATTTTTTTTTTGTAATATGTACCTCAATTTTACACATATTGCTTTGGTCACAAACTAAGCTCTAATTCTCATGATACAAAAAAAAATCTAAAAGATAATTAATTAACGATCCTTAATAATTAATGTGAGAAACTTTCCTGTACCTACCACGTGAATTTTTTATTTCGTATTATCTCTTTCAAGTAGGTACATACATAAGTAGTAAGTACGTCAGAATATGGAAGTGCGAGGTCCACTTGTGACTTCTCTCACGAAACGTTGTTTTTCTACTGGATCACGGCATGTGCAGACCTACAAAACCAATGAATGGGTTCGACCAATGCATTAATGACCTTTGATCAGGGACCGGAAACCCGTTCCCAGGCTTAAGTCTTTAAACGGTGTACCTCTAACGACGAATTACCCCGTGAACTTCCTTACCCAATTCAATTGCTATCCTATACATTTAGGTAACCCTTTTGATAGGGAAACCCCTATGTTTAACAGCTTAGCCTGTATGACTTACTCTTAAACAGCCAGCATAACTATGGTGCAATTCATTTTGAACTTTGGAAGAGGAAGGGAGAAGAAAATAAGTTGATGGTTATTGCAGTTGAACAATGAACATTTAGCTGACAAAAAAAAAATAGCTAAAATGACTCTTAATATTTTATACAGTATGGGGTTTCCCTTTCATTTGGGTTACACTTTCAAAGGCATTTGATTACCTCATTTGGTAAAGTTTGATAGGGGTAATAATGCTTATTTTGATTTCAATAGGTTAGCGTTTTAAAATAGCGCTTTATAATTGACTTTTAAGGGGCAACGGGTTTGGTAAGCAAACCCTTATTAAAAACCCATTCAAAAACTCCTGAAGGGGATATAGGTCCGGTCCCTACCTCTGATCACTTAAAAAATGCCCGCCTTCGTCTTTATCGCCCGCTTATTTAATTCAGCCGGCATAGTGGTAGCTTCCAATGTATTGGCAGATTTATATGTCGCGCACACCGAGAATATCACGGTTATGTAACGCGTGCAAAGTAAATCGCTCTGAACCTACTTTAAAAAAATTTAGCTACATAGCTATAAAATAGCTTTATATACTCTGTAACACTAGTATAATAAAGTCGTAATGGTATCTCATATGAAATAATAAAATGTTTTTTTGTTGCTTTCAAATTCCATCTAAAAAAACCCAACCTTTTAACTAAAAAGCCGAGTTTCATAAATAGGACATGAGTCATTAACTCATCACCATAGAAGAGTACTAATATCCACATTAAAAGTAGACATATGAATCAATAAGTAAATAAAACAATAAGATAACGACACGTAATACAAACAATTATGATAATAACAAATAAATATTATTTTACATCTCAACGTTTTCGTTAACTTTATATAAAATATAAAAGAAAACCATCAAGACATTTTTACTGACTGACAGCTAATTTCACAAAACACAATTCGAAATTTAAAATCAAAAGTAAGGCTGTATAGTATAACCTCAAAACCAATCTTTCGAATTTTAAAAACAAAACACTGCACATGCAATTCCGAGACAATAAATAAAAGGGGAAGTGAAATAAAAACAAAACTGCATTCACCGAACCGGAATGTCCTAAATTTAGCACGTACGATATTTTTGTTGATAGCGTGGAGATGTCACAGAAACACAGTTTGTTTATGTTTAGATGCCGGCCCGAGACGTTTATATCGATCGCCGTAGGCTGTGCACAACGGTACGTGTGGCGCCGTCGGCAGTCTACTACGTACTGAAAACTCTAGGAAATTGGCCAAAGAATTTATGACGCAGAGGTGACAGTTTTATTACTATGTGTTTAAAATATATTTGTTTTTTCTGCCCAATGAGTACGGTCGCACGATCCATCAAATAATATTATTATGAATTTATCTTTTATATTTTATTTTGGGCTCCAAAACTACAAAAAATGTAGTTTTCCACATGTCTACGCAATAGCGTATATTTTTGGTAAAAATCGTTTAACTTATTAAGATGTTTCCGATTTTAATGTATACTTTGAAATACGGCTCTACTAATAATCAATTTATATTTTACTAATTAGATAGCTCCGAACTTTTAAACACCAGATGAGAGGTCTCACTTTAAGGCAAATTATCTTTGGTCGTTTCTTTTTTTTTATTGGAGCTCTGCATGTGATTTTGTATCTACGTGGTGGTAAGCAAACCTACAAAGTCCATGAATGGGGTCGATCAATACATTGTTGTAACAATACTATGCCGGCTAAATGATGCGGTTACGAAATGGGCGGCGACAAAATCGTATTTGCATTAGGTACGAGGCTATTTTAATATCCTCGCTGCTTTATCGTAAAATCAATCGCCAGTTTCGTAACCGCATTACAAAAGGAGATTACCACCTCGACAATAAATCGATGTAGTAGTGTCCGGAAAACCGGTCAGTAGCGGGACATTCGACCCACCTGGGTCCGAGGATCGGCGTGAGAAACCCCTGTTGCCGAGGCATGGACTCGGCAGGCGACTCGTCGCGGTGACGCGAGGCCCTCATTGTAGAACGAGGGCCGAACGGTGGAGGCACTGGCACGCTGTAGGCGACAGCGCCCAGGAAGAAAAGCTAGTCACCAAGCGATATGGAAAGCTCGCTGCCGAGAAGCTCTCTCGGCGTAGGCCTGCCATTCGGTGGTCGCGCAAGCAACGGAGCGATGTACAAGCGACAAACTCCTCGAGCGGCTCGACCTTCAGACCCGGAACACCGGCGAACCCAAAGACTAAAACCGAAACATGACTAGGTCATTTGGCAGTTTTTGCATATGTATGTTTTTGCATAGGTTGGCGGTAACGAGTCCGGTCGGTGGGCCTAGCGAAGTTATAGAGGCCTTCCTCCCACCGAAAATAATTTTGTCGAGGAAATATTCATCTTTTTGTTTAAATTTCGGTACTCAGTTTTAGAGAAAGTTACATCCAAAAACGTCAAAATATAGGCTAAGTCCTTCAGTAATCTTTAGGCTTTGAATTAAGCATTTCAGTCGCATCTACATACAGCCTGATCTTTGGCACTGCGTCCGTCTATTTAGTGCTTCACTACATCGATCTATATACGACTTGCTCCGCATACATAGACACAAACTTTGTTGAAGATATTAACTTTTTATAACTTAATTTGGAAACAAAACTTACTATAGGGAAAGATTATTTAATAATAATGCGGAAAACTAATTAATTACTAAAATTTTTGCTTCAATAAATATTAGATTTTACTTTTTAAACGAGACGGAAAATTTTTGTATTTTTTTGTACCTTCACGGGTGTCTTACGACGCCGCCTAGACGGCTCTGGGTACCCAGCGGTAAGGTTTATTCCTATCTCGCCGTGAGTACCTATTCTGAGTCAACACCGAAAAAGTGGTGTACCATACTCGTAGCGGTGTTTAGATAGATAGACTCACTCAATTACCTTTATATTATATTGGTATAGTGAAACTGGGATTGTTGTTGTCAAATATATGCACAAAAATCCATTTAAAATCACATTAGTACAGACCGGGACCTGAATACTGTGTTTTTAAGTCTAAGGTCTAACCAACTCGGCCACCAGGGGCCTATTTCATAAACGTGACAATTGTAATTTACCATGACAATTTATAATACATTGCTTAGTTAGATAGATCTAAACCAAGCAATGTATTATAAATTGTCATGATTAATTACAATTGTCACGTTTATGAAATAGGTATATATATTTATAATAGTAAAATTTTAAATATCGCCAAGGGTTTTTAGCTGTAAGTAATAAATTCACAATCTTACAGAAAAATCATAATTACGGCACGTTCAAAGTGTATATTATGTTCTACAATGTAATGCTGTTGCAATACTATTACCGCACTGATTTCCTGAATTCGTTTACAGTACGGCAAATATAATTTGTAGTAAAAAATATGGTTTTGTATACCATAGTGTATGTTATTAGTGTTGTTACTTATATAAACTTTTGTATAAGTAATAACACTAAATTATTTTCATTAGCGACACATGCTCCCATGGGAAAAGTTGTTCAATTAGATCAGTAGAGCCTCATTTAGCTCAAAGTACAACCTTTTCAATTCACCCTATATAAGCTATACAAATATACAAATTAAGGGCACTGCATTCGTAATCACGAACTCCGCGTTCTCCATTCAAAATTAGCTTTCGCACTTCCAATAATACTCGATTACTGTTTATAGCAGAATTAAAATAATATTTTTATCGGTGATTTTATTTATTAATATTTTCTGGTCATATTTAATTTTTTTTCGAAATCATAAAAATCTTTTTTAATATAAAAATACAAATTACTTACCCAAAACAGAAAATTTTTAGTAACACAACTACTTTTTACTCTCATATTCTAAGGTGTATCGTCAACTCCACTTTTCACTCAAGGACCTTCTGCCTCATTTTCTCTTTCTTGATTTGCCATCTGCTGAAAAGTGAGACGATACGTTCCTTGAGTGAAAAGTGGACATGAAATACCTACATCCTTATTCTAATATCCCCAAAATTACGAATGTAATAAAATCATTGAATTTATACAGAATACGGGGTTCGTACAGGTGACAAATGTTTATATTACAAATTATTACACTATGAATAAAAACTTAAACCACTGTTTCACAGTAAAGGATAGCAAAAACTTTTTAATTCTCAACCGAAAATGACTAATAGTCTTTAGTTTATTTATAAGTAGAAATCCTAAATTGTTCAGGAAAATGGCGAAATAAATTATTTGGGTTCGGGTCAGCAAAGGTCATTGCTCGAATGCATTATCGCTATATGCATGGAACTGAATCAGCAGATATGCACAGTTTGTTTTCTTAAATATATAGAGCGTGCCTTCTTTTTGTCATTATTATAAAAAATAAATATCACCACGGGTGCCTTTTTGGCCCCCGAGAACCGTTTTAAACGGCCTCAGGGTAGCCCATCCAGGAGTGATTAACCCATCCTCATTTTGCCGATGGTATTCGGAAGCAACACCTAACAAGTAGCGAGCTTGTTGAGGTGTTTATGATGGTATGGCCTCGTTGTATAAAGCAGTCACCCATGCGAGGTACGGTCTTGTTGTCATCTGCTTAACCTTTTTATCAGATGCGCAGTGACACTAGCCAGGGTCCACTATTATAACTAATGCATATTTTTCCACACCCATATAATATCTAGGCTATATGATAAGTACCCGTGTTTAGGGAATGATGGCACCACCGATGCAAAATATTTAGATACACACATACATGCGCCGCCCGTGACCGCCTAAACAGCCTCAGGGTACCCAGCGGATGGGGTTTTTAATCCCGCCTCGTCGTAGACGATGGTATGAGTCTACACCGAACAGCTTGTCAGGATGTTTGGATAGACTCAAATAACACATCTATAAACAGTTTCATGCCGTTTATAATATTTTCGTACATTAGGTGCCTACAATCAGATTTAATGGTTTCAAGCATAGCCGAACATCTGTTTTGATGAACGTCAGGCCGTCTTATTGAGGTTACTACGGAGGATATGGTTTAAAAAATCCATGATTCCATGTTAGCAGATACTGGGATCAGAGAGAACACCGACATTGTACACATATCAATAGAACGGATACAAAATATACTACACGAAAAATGGGGCATGAGAAAGCTTAGCCACTTTCGTTCCCAGTGAAGCGAAAATAGAATCGCTTAACAACTTCGGAGCACGGTTTAAAGATGTTTGTCGCAATCCTAGTGTTTCTAGGGTTTTTCGTGACTCTTGACGAAACATGGGTGCACTGAGGCTCTACTATGGGTTTTTACTTTGTAGCAACGCAACGTTAATACGTGAGCAACAACCAATAGGGCCGCTTTATTTTAGGTAACGCGATTGAATAAAGCGATCCTATTGGTGGATCCTCACGTTTTAAGGTTTTACGTTGGTACAAAACAAAAACACATGGTAGAGCCTCTGGTCCACACGCCAGAATGAAAGAACAGTCAAAACTGTGGACTTCACCAGGCGAACTAGCAGAATAACGCAACAACGAAGTCTTTATCGACTATTTGGAGATGGTCAATCATAGAGCTAAATTAAACTGATTTACGAGTATTAGATAGATTCGATGCTGAATTGACGAAAAAACGTTCGTAGTTGGCAAAGAAAAAGCGCTCTTTCACAAGGAACTTACATACAAACAAAACCCCGAGATATCTATCATACAACGATCACGTTTGTCGTGGTCAGCCCACCCTCTAGCTTAAACAGTTTCTTTTGGCTATACATATTTAACAGACTGCACCGTGAATAGCAGTGCATTTTCCTACATATATTATGTTTGAGTGGATGTTGCATAATAGAGGATTATTTACGTCAATGGTTATTCAAAATCTTATTATGGGTTATTTAATTTAATATTGTAGCACATGTGACCCTGTATCTAACTGATGTTAAACAGACGTTCAAAGTCCATGAATGGGGTCATCGCTACATTGTTGTTTAACGGCATTAGTCGCTCCCAATATGCCGGATAAATGATGCGGTTACAAAATGAGCGTCTCAAAGACGTATTAGCAATATGATTACTTTAATATACACGCAGTTATATCGTCAAATCAACTGTCCTTTTCGTATCTGCACTCCAAAGGAGACCACTAACCTCGATGGTCAAGAAATCGATGCAGTAGGATCTAGGATACTGGTGACACCACCGACTAAAACCTAAACATGTCTAGGTCACTTGACGGTTTTTGCATATAGTGCTAGCAAAATCGGTCAAACGGCCTAGCGAAGTTATGGAGAGCGCCCCCGCCTTAAGGAATCTTCCTCTTTCTCTTCGAACTCTATTGTTTGTTGACGCCTTTAAAACTCATCTTCACTTTCATTTTATTTCCATTTAAATTAGTTTATACTATCTCCTGTTTATGGTGTATTGAGTATATGTAGGTAGGTAGGTAAGTATGTCGTATGACAAAAACAATGACAGAATAGTGTCTACTAGTGCTGTAATTATATATGTACACCCTGGATATATAACATACCACATAGTCCACGGGGTCCACTCCACCGCTTTGTTGCCAAAGAAGTTAATCTCTTTCTCAGAAGAATTACGCGCTTCTCCCTAAGGAATTAGTATGGGTTGTGCTGTAATTATATTGGTACATCCTGGATATATAACACAATGACTCACAAAGAACCAGGAGGGTCTACTCCACAGCTTCGTCGCCGGCGTCGTAGAAATTTATCGCAAGGCATTTCATCAGAAGACTTCCACTTCTCCCTAAGGAACTAGCATGACTTGTCTTCTCATTATATTGGGAAACCCTGAATATATAACACAACCACTTACATATAACCAAGCGGGGTCCGCCCTGCCGTTACCTCGTCATAGAAGTTAATCTCTTCTTCAGAAGATTTCCTCTTCTTTCTAACGAAGTAGCATGACTTGTGTTGTCATTATATTGGTACACCTTGGATATATAACACAACCACTCACATAGAACAAGGCGGGGTACACTCCATCGCTCTATTGTCAAATAAGTTAATCCATTTCTCAGAAGGCTTCCGATTCTCCCTAAGGAACTAGCATGACTAGTGTTGTCGTTATATTGGTACACCTTGGATATATAACACAACCACTCACATAGAACAAGGCGGGGTACACTCCATCGCTCTATTGTCAAATAAGTTAATCCATTTCTCAGAAGGCTTCCGATTCTCCCTAAGGAACTAGCATGACTAGTGTTGTCGTTATATTGGTACACCTTGGATATATAACACAACCACTCACATAGAACAAGGCGGGGTACACTCCATCGCTCTATTGTCAATTAAGTTAATCCATTTCTCAGAAGACTTCCGATTCTCCCTAAGGAACTAGCATGACTAGTGTTGTCGTTATATTGGTACACCCTGGATATATAACACAACCACTCACATAGAACAAGGCGAGGTACACTCCACCGCTCTATTGTCAAAGAAGTTATTCTATTCCTCAGAAGACTTCCGTTTCTCCCTAAGGAACTAGCATGACCGTTGTCACTATATTGGTACACCCTGAATATATAACTCACATAGATCCAGGCGGGGTCCACTCCACGGCGCCATCGTCAGCGTCGTAGAAGTCATCCTCTCCTTCGGAAGACGAGTAGGAAGTGTCAGGAACCAGCAGGGTCATGGCTTGTCCTGGTGATTTTATGACATATTTCATTAATATTATATGAAATCACTAAGAACAACGCAAGAGAAATCGTTATCAGAACACCAATCAATACAATCAGTTGTTTGCATCTGTTCTTGGACCTTCTTTATGCTTTCCATCAGGTGGATGAGAGGAACATGCAGACCTCTTAAAAAAACCTTTAATGGAAATTTATATAAAATTATTTGTTTGAGTACAACGGAGTATAGTGTTGATAAAAGGCCAAAACTACTATCCGCGTTTACTACTTTGTCCATTTGAACAGTATTGTGGTCTAAAATGAATGTCACAGGAAATGGATTCGCGAAATAGAACTTCTAAAAGTTATTTTCAGTGATAATTTTTTTTTCGACCCAGTCGATGAAGCTATAGTATATACCATACTAACTTGGCGCGTCGAGGGGTTCTAGAGAGGAGTGTGACGGCAGTTCTCTACATTCTGCCCCTAGCTCTATGGCCGGAGATATGTCTGTTAACTAAGTGGGGATCGAACCTACGACCCAGTCGATCAAGCTATAGTATATACCATACTAACTTGGCGCGTCGAGGGGTTCTAGAGAGGAGTGACGGCAGCTCTCTACATTCTGCCCCTAGTTCTATGGCCGGAGATAAGTCTGTTAACTAAGTGGGGATCGAACCTACGACCCAGTCGATCAAGCTATAGTATATAAAACATATTAACTTGGCGCGTCGAGGGGTTCTAGAGAGGAGTGTGACGGCAGTTCTCTACATTCTGCCCCTAGCTCTACGGCCGGAGATATGTCTGTTAACTAAGTGGGGATCGAACCTACGACCCAGTCGATCAAGCTATAGTATATAACATACTAACTTGGCGCGTCGAGGGGTTCTAGAAAGGAGTGTGACGGCAGTTCTCTAAATTCTGCCCCTAGTTCTATGGCTGGAGATATGTCTGTTAACTAAGTGGGGATCGAACCTACGACCCAGTCGATCAAGCTGTAGTATATACCATACTAACTTGGCGCGTCGAGGGGTTCTAGAGAGGAGTGTGACGGCAGTTCTCTACATTCTGCCCCTAGTTCTATGGCCGGAGATATGTCTGTTAACTAAGTGGGGATCGAACCTACGACCCAGTCGATCAAGCTATAGTATATACCATACTAACTTGGCGCGTCGAGGGGTTCTAGAGAGGAGTGTGACGGCAGTTCTCTACATTCTGCCCCTAGTTCTATGGCCGGAGATATGTCTGTTAACAAACAAATATTAATTTATTTATTCAACATAAAAATGGTCATACAGACATCTAGTCAATACACTTTTTAAGGCCTTATTCATAAAAACTTATTTAAGAACACTTTAGTTAAAATAGGTTAATGCCCGATTTCAACAATGATCCCTAACTCTAAAGGAGCCCCTAAATAAGAATTTTGACATATTTGCTATGAAACAACTGTCATTAATTGCTACGGGCTCCCTTAAAGTTGGTGAAAATGGGCATTAGTCTCTTTTATGCATATTCATTTTTGTTGCTAAATAAAGAGACAAAACCTTTTATAACTAAAGTGTTCTTTAAAGATTCAATAAGTTTTTATGAACATTACATAACTGCAAGTATCTCAGCTCTTGGCTTTACTTGACTAAGCCCTTTACTTGTACTATGTGTACCAAAAATAACGAAAATATAGCATATTGTAATTTATAAACAACCAACGCTAAAACTATTATAATAGTATAACAATCATAATATGTAGGACACTTCACACATATTTCCAGGTCACAAACTAAGGTGTTCATCGAGAACAACTTCAATAAAATGGCGAAAATGTCGGTACCAGTTTTAACGTACACATTGTGTGTAATTTTGCCAATGTCAAGTGTTTAGATTTATAAAGTTGTGAGTGTATCATCACGGGTACCCAGCGAAAAGGTTTTAATCCCACCTCGTCGTAGCCGATGGTATAATTCTACACCGAACAAGCGGCTAGCTCGTTGCGATGTTTTGAATAGACTCAATAACCCATCTATACAGTTTCACAAGTTGGTATAGTGAAACCGGAACCGACAGCTTAATGTGCTCTCCGAGGCACTATAGTGGTGTTGTCAAACAAATGTACATATTTTTTTTAATTAAAAACTCATTGGTACACACCGGGATTCGAACCAGGGTGAGTGTTTTTAAGTCCAAGGTCTAACCAACTAGGCCACCACGTATATAAAATATATGTATGTAAAGTTGTGAAAGGAATTGGGGATTTTATCAAGTAAACGTTAAAACACTAATGCCCCGATTTCACCAACTCTAACCTAACCTAACTAAGTTAAGGGACAATTAATGACAGTTGTTTCATAGCAAATATGTCATAATTCTTATTTAGGGGCTCCTTTATAGTTAGGGATCGTTGGTGAAATCGGGCATTAGGTTTGGTTTATTTTGTTTGTGAACTAGAGAAAGCGTAAGTAAATATTGTTTTAGTGTGGATATGTACCTGGTTTGATAAGGGTCTGCGGCATTGGGGTGACGGGTCCTTGGTAAACACCGTTCACGGGGTTCACTGTATTCTGCCAACAAATACATTTGCTTACACCATTTTGTAAGGCGCTATAACATTTTAGGCTTCCGCCAAAAAAAGGATCAAGACTTAATGTTATTTAATAATAAGTTTGAATTACACAATTAATAATGCGGCATATTATACCTATATTTTTTTTTTTTTTTATATTATGGAAAACGAAGCAAAGCTAATCGCAGATGGCGCTGCATCGCCTTACTTTTTCTATTCAGCAAGATTTTGCTCCAATTTGAGTTCGAATTTTCTTTTGCACTTTTGTTCAGTATCAATGTGAGAGCGAGGAATGAGAGGTTTAGTGAAATATTTCTGAATATCATACTTCCCGCTGTTTAGATCGATAAACAAAGAGTATAAACACGAGCGACGATAATCTTACACGACAAGAGTAAACTATAAATATGGAATTATAAGTTCTGTTCTATTAATAAATAGAGTTATATTCCAATGCCCCAAACATGTTCTGAAAACATGAACTTGCGAAGAATTCGTGTATTTCAAGATGGCGGCATTTTTATAGCCAACCTAGTACAGACAACCATTGGAATAGAACTGATATTTCAATATTTAATTTTTATTTAACGTCTTGTCATCATAGACAATGGCAGCTTGTAATGAGGCCCCAGGTCTAGTTAATTTAACAAAAGTCTCCAGAACAAAAGTGACAAAATATATTTATTGAAGGCTTAGCTTAGCCTGTTTCATCGAAACGTTTTTAAATAGAGATATAAATGTATATATTTAAGTAATAGGTTTGCTTTTTAAAAGCAATAATAATATAATTAAAATTATTAATAGAATGCTTACTATATACAAAATAATAATCTTTAGATATTTAATAATATAAAGAAGTTATTTATTATTCAATTATAGAGAACTTTGACAGCAAGCGACAGTGGCGCCAAATGCGGAGGAATTTTGAAGTTTTTTTTATTGGTTATAATTTATACAAATGTGCCTTACCATATATAAATTACATAAAAGATTCAATAAAAATAAGTAGACAACTGGTAATTGTTCTTAAAAATCTGCCCCTTTTTGGTGGTTTTTGGGAACACTGCAACAGGAGATATTCAATATTGAATTATTTTATCAAGACCTTATTTCTAGGAGAATACTTGGCAGTGTTTTATGGGGTAAGATTTTTGTATTTTTTTTTCTGATAGTGTCAAATAAATAACACTATTTTGACGAGTAAAAGCTAAACTGAAATGCAGTTAATATATTTTACTAAGGTTACTTAGCAACCCATTTAGAATTTTAATTAAATTTTTAATAATTGTAAAATATCTTACCTTAGCTATTTGTAGAAGCACTATGGAATGTTTAATATTGTCTAACATGGCCTGCGAACAAATAAATAATCACGTTTTATTCACCATTTACCATATAGACTGAGTTAACCAACTCGGTCTATATGGTAAGCAAATCATGAATATATGTACTTCTGTAGTGCCTCACAGAGAAAGATAAGCTGTAGGTCCCATATTCACTATACCAACTAGTGAAACTGTTTATATAAGGGTTATTAAGTCTATCCAAACACTGAACTGTTCGGTGTAGACTCATAATACCATTGGGAATAAACCCTACCGCTGGACGGTCTCATGCGCAGTATGGCACCCGAGATGGTACAATATATTTAGGATAAAATTTTGTTATTCAGAGTCATCATTCAAACAAGAGTGATTTATTAAAACGGTCCATTCTGAGGCGCGTTCAATAATTTATTTCGGCCTTCCCGAGTCGACCCTAGGCCGTTTAAATTTTGGAGTGCCTTACCTGATCGTTTGAAAATACAGAGCTCTGTGATTCAGGGCAACTTTTTTTGACTATTTGAGAATCAAGAGCCGCTAGGGTGATACCAGGTAAATTTTTCATTTCCTTTTAGTGGGCAGGAAAAGGATTCGCGAACTCGAGCGTCATAAAACATCTAAATGTTGTTTTCAGTTATAATAAAGTTTTTTTTTTGGAAAAAAAGAACATGGAGGTGTAGAATTTACTCGATCCTAATTGTATAATTTCTTTATAAAAAATCTGTTTAGTTTTAAAATGATAACTAAAGTAATATTTTTAGAATCATAAATCAAACTTTGGGTGTCTTTTCAAAAGTTAATATATTTTTTATAAAAATACTATCTAATTATTAAAAAAGCGGCCCCAGCCTAGTGGTTAATCACTGCGCAACTGATAACAAGGTTAAGCAGATGACAATAAAGCCGGCCTGGGATGGGTGACCGCTTTATTCAACGAGGCTATTTCATCATAAACACCGCAACAAGCTCGCCACTTGTTAGGTGTTGCCTCCGAATACCATCGGCGAAATGAGAATGGGTTAATCCCTCCGCTGGGACCCTGAGGCCTTTTAAACGGTTCTCGGGAGCCAAATAGGCACCCGTGATGTTATTTATTTATTTTATTTACTATCTAATTAGGATTGAGTAAGTAATATTTACATCTCTACGTTCTTTTTCATTAAAAATAAACTTTGATATCACTGAAAACAACATTTAGACGTTATTGGACGTTCGAGATCGAGAAACCTTTTACTGGCTTCTTAAAGTTCAAATCCCAAATTTGAGTTTAAGAGTTCATAATTTTTTTGTTTCGCAAATTGTGCTGTTGGGTTGATTATATTGTCGTCTTTATTCATGGACTTTGCATCAAACTGGTACTTACATTGGAATGGTCTAATATGACTTGAGCTTTGGTCTTCTCCTGGGGGTCTGCCAGATCTGACACTCTTATACTAAGTTTCTGAAACAAAATAGAAAAGGTTGTCAACAAAGATTGAATTACATGTTTTGGCAGATGACAGGACCAGTGTGACAGACGTGAATGACTACTCATTAAACTGTCTTTCGCAGTTTTTACCAGAATCTGGACATATGCAACGGCCTCTGATATTCTCCTCTACCAAGTGTCGCTGTAACAATGCCTGGAGATCATTTAACCAGGGTTACCAACTTACCAAAACCAGTTCTATCATAATATGTAAGTATGCATCGGCTTCTAAAATCCTTCTCTCCCAAGAGTCGCTATAACAATGCTTGGTGGCCGTGAAGCCAGGCTTACCAACTTACCAAAACCAATTCTATCATAATTTGTAAGTATGCATCGGGTTCTAAAATCCTTGTCACCCAAGAGTAGCTATAACAATGTCAGGGGAACGTATAGCCAGGGTTACCATCTTACCGAAACTAGTTCTATCATAATTTGTAAATAGGCGTCGGCCTCAGATATCCTCCTCTCCAGGTCTCCGTGTCGGTGCGCAGGAGCTGGGACTGCGCGTGACCAGCGCTCGCGACGACAATGCCTGGCGATTGTGTCTTCTAGGGATCGGACCCAACTTTCACGTTCTGATCCGTCTCGTGCCTGGAAAATGTAGAACTCTTGCCATTAGCCTGTTAAAGCAGTTTTAGTTTTTCTAAATCCTACCAGTCATAAGCCGTAGTAGGTCTTCTATACATCTAGATTTAGAACCTCCTAAGGTAGGTACGTGGTCCGGTCTCCACTCAGTACCGTCAGCTCCAGGAAATATAGGCATGAACGAGAACCGGGCAAAAATGTAGTTTTTTGACCGGCTCAAGTCTTTGATGAGGCCGGATATTATTACGTTTAATTTAAGTTGCGCTGCGATCTCTTTTATGAAGTTTTATAATTACTACAAGACCACTAGTGTTATTCAATTACAGTAAAATAAATAAGTGACCGATGTATACCTGAAAATGGAAGGTTTTGTGGTCAACGGTGATGGTAAAGGTGGAGTCGTCTTCATCATCAATGCCGATGACTGCCGCTCGCAGACGGACGCACCCGCGACGTACTCCACGGGTCATTTTCTCTTTTGACTGAAATAATAATAAAAAATGTTGAGTGAACTACCCTTTAAAGAAGAATCATATCTATTCTATGAGTATGATAATACTATCTAGTATGGGCTATTGTAGACCAGACATCCTCCGTAGACCAGTGGTCTTGTGTCTTTGGCGTTGTATCCGGAGGTCGTGGGTTCGATTCCCACCCATGGCAAAAAATTATTAGTACGTTTTTCTGTACAGTTTGTCATGGTCTGGGTGTTTATAAAAATATAATATGTATTATATCGTTGTTTCTGGTACACATAGTACAAGCCTAGAGCTTAATTTGTGACCAAAGCAATATGTGTAAATTGTCCTACATATTATTATTATTATTGTGAATCAGGGTTCTTTGGAACTGAGTAATCTCGTACTTTTTTCTCTTCTTTCATCTCTTACTTTCTCCATCTCTGTAAAAATATTAGTATTTAAGGCTTCGACTAAGGTATACTGGAGTCTATATAGAGTGTTTATTCCTCTACCTTGCCTGATCATTATAACCTTAACATAATTGATTATTGATTACCCCACTTTGATCAGAGTAACTCTTTGTTGTCGAGCGCTATTAGGCAAGCATCGGAGGAGGCGTTACAGAAAAAATATCAGTTACTATCAAGTATTTTTCAAGTTTATGTTATCACGCTTGATCTCTTACGTGATAGGCGAAAGCTGACTGCCTATTGACTCCTATCACTATCCACACATAATTAAGCTTATACAAAAGACTTCATTCCTAGAAAGCCGTATATAGGCACGGCTTTTAATATACTTATCAGTAAGTATGTTTCCAAAGCTTAATTTTAAATGCCGATGAAAATAAGGGGTTTATATGTTTTTGACTCTTTATCTGTGGCATATAGTAACGGGAGAGTGTGCAACTGCGCTCTTTAAAACAGTGTCTCCAACCATAACCTCAGCAATACGAAGTACTCCATCCGCCTTTTTAAAACTCCTTAGCATTCGTCGGGCTACTTCGAACAACAACTATTATACATTTTATAATTATAACTGGTACTAAATGAATTGAGTGTTAACTGGATATCAAAGGCCAGCATTTACAAATGTTGTATGACGAAAAAATTAAATATGGCCTGTGGATATTCAGTGGATATTTAATTCATTAGTAGAATTAGGACCCAGTTTACTTGTTTATATAACGGAACTAAACCTTTATTAACAAAGTTCACTGAATAATGTTTTTAAATGAACAGAATCCGAAATACAAGTTGGGAATAAATTAGAAATGGTTAGACAGTTCATTTACTCCAAGTGAGTGTAGTGTAGTGAACGAAAAACATTATATATTTCGTAAAAATCTGAATAAACATGGATTTATTAAAGAAAACTTACAATCACGTATTTTATGACACTGCAGGTATTACAAATAATTTTATTCATAATATTGTAATTTGCATTGTATAGTGTGCTTGGAGAAAGTGATACTTGTAGAACTGACCATTCCGTGAGAAACAAATATTGAAAGGCCAATCACTACGAAGTCAAACAAATACTATGATCTCACGAATGTAACCCAACTTTATGCAATGGAAATCGGTGCAAGGGGTATTCCAGCAGTCATTGCATTGTTTTTTGAAGACTCTTGGCCTTCCATTATCGGCCTTCGGAACTTCTATGGACCAGTTTTCAAGACGGCGCAATTTGTCCATAGGAAATTGTTCGATTTGATCATAACAGAATAATTTTCAGATCCCCGAGTAAAAGACTGGGTACTGATGACGAGTCCAATTCCACTAGCCAGCATCTGTGTAACCTACCTGATGATCATCAAGATACTTCTGCCGCGTTACATGAACAACAGACGGGCTTTCAAACTGAAGACGTTCATTAAGTGGTACAACGTTGTGCAGATAGTTGCCAATGCTATTGTTACTTGGGGGGTAAGATTTTTTATTTTATTTTGTAGCATCAGCGCACCAGGGAAAAGCAAAAGGTGGGCCGCGGAGAGTACACAAAACTGTTGCTTTTTTTAATTGGAGGACGTAATATGTAACTGATGGTAAGCAGACCTAAAAAGTCCGTGAATGGGGTCGATCAATACATTGCTGTTTTACAATATTAATCGCTCCTGCTATGTTAGCTAAATGATGCGGTAGTGAAATGGGCGACGACAAAGACGTATTTGCATTACGAGTCCATTTTAATATCCTCGGTGCCGCATTTTAATAACCACATCACGAAAGGACTGCCACCTCGACAATAAATCGATGCAGTAGTCCAAGGTAACCGGTGAACTCACAGACTAAATATGTATCTGTATGTATTTGGTATCTATATTTTTACCACACGAATAAAAAACGGCCCCAGTGTAGTGGTTAAGTCACTGCGCAACTGATAACAATGCAGTTAAGTAGATGACAAGAATGCCGAACCTGGGATGGATACCGCTTTATACACGAGGCTATACCATCATAAACACCACAACAAGCTCACCACTTGTTAGGTGTTGCCTCCAAATACCAATAGCGAAATGAGGACAGGTTAATCCTTCCGCTGGATGCCCCGAGTTCTCGGAAGCCAAAAAGACAACGTGATGGGTATTAATTATTAAATTATTACCACACGGATAACATTTCTTAGATCAAACCATTTAAGAATATATTATCTCATACTTATATAAGGCGAAAGAAAAACTTTTTTATATATTTTTTTCTTCAATAATATACTGTTTTAAAAGTAATATTTAATGTAGTTAGTATTAAAATAATAATGCTGAGGTGGTGGTCCTTGCATCAAATAAATTACTTATTTTTTTAATATTAAATTAATCTTAAATTGTTGCTTGTTGTACAATTTAAATATTATTTCACACAATCTCAAGTTTAGGGGCAAATAGACTTATTCGGGGCAAACGACGAATTTTCTTACAATCTATTATTTTGGTGGGAAAACGGCAAGCTTATTTGGGGCAACGCGCCATAAATCTCTTATACAAAATCACTGGCTAGCTAAAAAGCGGCCCCAGCCTAGTGGTTAAGTCACTGCGCAACTGATAACAAGGTTAAGCAGATGACAACAAGGCCGGCCTGAGATGGGTGACCGCTTTATACAACGAGGCTATTTCATCATAAACACCGCAACAAGCTCGCCACTTGTTAGGTGTTGCCTCCGAATACCATCGGCGAAATGAGGACGGGTTAATCTCTCCGCTGGGTACCCTGAGGCCGTTTAAACGGTTCTCGGGAGCCAAATAGGCACCCGTGATGTAAAAAAAATCACTGGACAAGGAAAACGAAAATGGTTGATGTATACATCAATCTTATTCCCTTAACTCTCACAACATATGTTCAATTGAAAAATGATGTTTGTACTGCAGCGGAGGCTGTAATTGACAGTTCCAAATGTCAAATATGATTACATTTCCGCTCAATAATGACCGACCATCCGGCTCTCTCAAATAATACAATCGATACATTAATAGTATTCACCTATAGTCTGATTCAGGGCCAAATAAATCAATTGGATATCAAAGTTTTTTTTATTTTTAACTTTACTTAATATGACTCTATACGTGGTGGCCTAGTTGGTTAGACCTTGGACTTAAAAACGCTTAGGTCCCTGGTTCGAATCCCGGTGTGTACCAATGAGTTTTTAATTAAAAAAAATATGTACATTTGTTTGACAACACCACTATAGTGCCTCGGAGAGCACGTTAAGCTGTCGGTCCCGGTTTCACTACTTGTGAAACTGTTTATAGCTGGGTTATTGAGTCTATCCAAAACATCGCGACGAGCTAGCCACTTGTTCGGTGTAGACTCATACCATCGGCTACAACGAGGTGGGAATAAAACCCCTCCGCTGGGTACCCTGGGGCCGTCTAGGCGGTCTCGGGCGCCGTAAGGCCACCCGTGATGATATATATATATATATATATATATATACTTAATATGACTTGGGTCATATCATCAGGGCCTCGATTCTCTTAAATTCAATTTAGTTAAATCGTGTCGCAATAGAACAACAATCGCTAAACTTGTCCAATTTCGTATTCTGCTAACTTATCGCCGAAAGAAAACAGTCTAAAAATTGTGTGTTGCTATATTAAGATGGGCCCGGAAAGCGACAGCGCGCCAGTGGCAAGGGCAAAAACGGTTAGTTTTCTGGCGACGGAGGAAGTTCGCCGCCGACAAGCTCTCTTAGCGTAGGCCTGCCACTCGGTGGCCCATGCAAGCAGCGAAGGTGCTCGTGTCAGCCCTAACGTACATACGACGGACGAGTCGTTCGTTCGTAATTCGTCGAACGATTTGATCTTCACGTTATCGCTAATCGTTTTGTTGCGCACGAACCACGGGGCGCCAGTCGCCATACCCCGAAAGATAATCAACGACCGGTCGATTATGCGGTACATTGGATCTCTTATCCTTAAAGTTTTAGATTGGGTGAAATGCGGCGGCGGCGGGTAACCTACTGGTTACCCGCCACCATTGGCCACGTGGTTGCTCTCATCGTTTCTGTGCAACCGCCACTTCCACGTGGTCGTGGAGGTGAAATTTCTATGGATCTGTGCAGGCATCCCGCAGGGGAGCTGATTATCGCCCACACTGTACAAAACATTTACCAATGACATCCCAACTCTCTCCGAATACCTTAGCAGGGGAGAGCAGGATGTCACATTGGCGCTGTTCGCGGATTAGTTTGTGGGTTTACTAGTTTTCAAGAGCGTGCATAGATTGTAACATTATCAAGTCTTCTTTTAGGTACCCAATAAAATTCCATCAATGTAAAAAAAATAGTATGTCGATACTTTTGTATAGATACAATGTTGTTTTTAACTACACGCTAATATTAGTTCTAAAAATAATAAAAAAACGAAACAAGAACGACGACAACAACGCAGTAACACTCGTATAGTGAAAACAACAAAATAATGCTAAAAATAAAAAATAATTTGACTAATCTTGTCAACGAGTCGGGTAAAAACTGAAAAGACAATAATAATTATCGTAAATGTAATAAAATTATACGTTTTTAAAGTCCTAAGAAACTACGGAAACTCATTAAAAAGAAAACACGTTTTATATTGTAGTTTCCATTTTTACCTTTATTTAAATTCACACCGGCAAAGGGTCGCTATCATTTTAAAGTGGCATACAACAATAAAATCTGATGTCGCATTTGTATAATCTGGTAGTAAAGAAAATAGTTGTATTAAATAAAAAAATACAATGTCTTCAAAATAAAACTGACATTATCTAATTTATTAATATTAAAAAACATGTTGAATGATTTATCATTTGGGCCTGATTTTATTTAGTTTTAGGGACATATGACTTTGTATCCAATGGCAACCAGACCTACAAAATCCAAGAATGGATTTGATCATTTTTTTAATTATTAGCCTATATTGTCCCACACACACAAGGTCCCACCGAATGACAAAAATGACTGTGGCGCAGAATGAAATACCTGGGACAGGCTTACCCAGAACCGGAAAGCTACAGGCTCCTCAAACTAGATGACATATGTTGCTGACATATTTGAGGATGGGAATAACGTGTGAGGTGAAATGGGGAACACACAAAAGATCCCACAGGGTCGAAGTGTTTGGACTGATGTCAACCCAAAAGCAATAAGATAAGATCCCACTGTTGGGCAAGGACCTCCCTTCCCTCTCAACTTCCACTATTTTGGACCAGTCGCTGAAAAAGGTGTCCGACTCATACTTCCATTTCCTCGACCTCAACATTTTATATAACTTCATTTCATTAAAAAACGAAGATACAACCGACGCGCGAGGCAGGTATCATCCAAAATCACAATCCATTATTTGTACATTCACTTCTGCACACTGAACATTAATTAATATTGCACCGAGAACCACTTATGTAATATATTTTATGGACGTTTATTTATACTGCCTTTCGTTGGGAAACACGTAGAAATTAGTATTACTATAGAAAAACGAATAGAGAGTGCCACATTTTAAACGCGCATAGAAAGTTTAATTTTTATGTCAAATAGCTTGAAATTTTCTGTAACTAATCAAAACGTTGAAGCAAGATGGAATCGAAGTCTAAAACGGTGGTCAAATTAACCTATAAAATAATATCTATATATAATATAATATCATGGTTCATCCTGAAAATGAGCGCGAGGCACTATTTATTTAGTCACCACGCACAAGCTGAGGGTGAAACCATTTCAATAAAATGTAGTTTTATTAGCATTGTAATCAAATTTGTACTATTATATTATTGTAAGTTAGCGTAAGTTATTTTTTTTGTTTTATTTTATTGAACAAATACATATTCTATTCTTTAATCAAAATTAGTTGACGAGGCACATGATTGGTTTTAACATTTGCTAGTTAATTTTAATTTATATTGATTGTCGTTTTAGAAACTGGGGTTAGATATGTTTATGTAGATGGCGCGATAAATATCAAAAGTAGGTTAAAAAATCTTGAGAACATATCGTTCTTTAAACTTGACTGAAAATTGGTTCATTATCTTATTTATTTATTTAAATGTTAATTGCATACTAAATACAAAGACGGACTTATGCTAGGCATTCTCTACCAGTCAAACCTGCGGGACAATCAAAGCAGTTTATAGTTAATATAAGTGAGGTAGATGCAATACCTAGAGTAACTGAGTATAAAGCAAAGTGATTACTATATAAAATACTTATAATCTAATATACACTATTTAAATATATCTTATATATACATACCTACATAAACTACGTTCTTTTTTTTTTTATTATTATTGGAGCACGACATGTGACTTTGTATCTACCTGGTGGTGAGCAGACCTACAAAGTCCATGAATGGGGTAAATCAATAATTGTTCTTAAACAATATTGATCGCTCCCACTATGCCGGCTAAATGATGCGATTACGAAATGGGGGGCGACAATGACGAATTGCATTACGAGTATATACTCGCTTCCTTATCGTCAATTCAACCACCCATTTCGTAACCGCACCCTGAAAGGAGACTACCACTTCGACAAGAAATCGATGCAGTAGTCTCCAGAAAACCGGTGAACCCACAGACTAAACATGACTAGGTCACTTGACGGTTTTTGCATCTGTATGGGCGGTGGTAACAAGACCGGTCGGTCGGCCTAACGAAGTTATAGAGACCTTCCTCCCACCTAAAAAACACACCTACATAATAATCAAAAAATATAAATATGTACAAAGTGGAAAGGAATAGGATAATGAAAGATGAATAAAAACTACCTATGAATTTAATAATAATCACAGACTCTTTATTTTTAATATCACTCTATTCGGGGCTTGACTTATTTTGACTGGTAAATCATTCCAAAGTCTTGCAGCGACAACTGCAAATGATTTAGAAACAAAGATGGTATGATGGGAGAGGAAGGCAATGTAAGCTCTCTAGCCAACGACTTGTCAATAAGAAAACATTTTTGCAGATATTGAGGTCTCTATTTTTTTTAATGCCTCTAATATATTAAAGTAAACAATTTACATAAGCTTACAAGCAAACATAGTTTACTGTTGGTTTGTCGTCTGTATATTGAAATTTCATTTCAGTAAAATTAGAAAATTTTATTGTCAATTGACAATATTTGTTGATAAACCAATAAATTAATGTCAACATCCTTTGATTGAAGGAGTCCATCGCTCGTCAGCTATTTTCTAGAACTCATGGTCATGTTAGACGAAGCATAACCTATTTATATTTATTTATTCTCTACACGAGTATTAGGAATAATTACTCCAAACTTCATTTGAATTAATAAAGTAGCCAGTCTTACTACAATCATAAATTCAATTTTTGATCAAATCATTGTTTTTTCAAGAAAATATATCTAAAGGGGTTGACAGACGTTCGAGCAAGTACGCGTACTTGTGGCTAGACGACCTGTGTGTCATCCTAAGTACGCGCACTATAATACCGCCGAGTAAGTTCGTCGCCGATCCAACATGTTTAAATTTTGCTCGTAGTCCGCTGTCTGTCATCATCACGAGTCGCGAGTCTTCATTTTGTTTCGGCAGTCGATGCTTTTTTTATGAAAAAGGACGCGTTACAGACTGAGTAAGCTTACACGTGTGTCACCGCGTCAAGCCGAGTAAGTACACGAACTTTAATACTGCGATTTTAAAGTTCGTACGATATTTATATCTATGATCTTACGTCTATCCGCGCCTTTAGAAATAATAACAAAAGGACATTTTTTTTTTCACCCATATTGTCCTGGTCACAAACTACGCAAAGCTTGTACTATGGGAACCAGAAACAACGATATTAATTATATTTTATAAACACCCATACCATGGCAAACTGTACAGAAAAACTTACTATTTCTTTTTGCCATGATTGGGATTGAAAGCCACGACTTCTACTACTAGTCTACGGATCATGTAGAATTTTTTATACTGGTTTACGGGTTTTCTTTATCTTTTAACCCAAAGACCTTTAATTTGTTTAATTAAAACGTTAAATATGTATCTAATGAGTTAAAATAAACCTACAGTTACATAAGGTATTCTTTATTTAAAATAACGTAACCAAACACAAAATAAGATAGGAATGTCAATATTATGAAACTTATATACTGCTCTACCAAAATATTATAAAATAAACTTCATTGTTCGTCCATATCTCTAATCTTAATTTCAAAAGATCCAAAATGAACCGTAACGAAAATTAAGTTCCGAAAATCGCTCAGCCTATCACAATCGTTGTGATGATATCAATTGACCGGGGGGCGATTCTCGTAACAATCTGCGGCAATACTATACTAACAATACTCCCGGCTGGGTTTATAGCTTGAGGATTTGAACTATCATAAACAACGTAACATTCTCTCTGCTGAATGGTTAGGTTAGCCTAATAATGCTTTTTTTTTATTGGAGCACGACATGTGATTTTGTATCTGCCTGGTGGTAAGCAGACCTACAAAGTTCATGAATGGGATCTTAAACAATATAGATCGCTCCCACTATGACGGCTAAATGATGCGATTACGAAATGGGCAGTGACAATGACGCATTAAAAGTATATTTTAATAAACTCGCTGCCTTATCGTCAATTCAACTACCCATTTCGTAACCGCACCCTGAAAGGAGAATACCACCTCGACAAGAAATTGATGCAGTAGTCTCCTGAAAACCGGTGAACCCACAGACTCAAACCGAAACATGACTAGGTCATTTTTTAAATATAATCTGTGAGAACGACCGGTGTCGTCAGAACGGTGTACTTAGCAGACCCACTCTTAAATAGCCTAAGGGTTAGCCTCTGCCTTTTTAGGCAGGTTTGAGGGCAAAACGCAATTCCTATTCAGGGAAAACATTTAGGGGCAAACTTTTGAGGGCTAAACGGAACAAACCGGAAATAAATTATCATATTTTTGTTATACGAACAAGAATACGATCAACACGTATTAGATTCTGTAGGCCTATTATGCCGCACAACGTTAAGCTAAACTTTAACCAAAATGACGTAGTTGTCTGTCACTTTTTAATGTCAGCACGTTGCGCGCGTAATCACCCAGCAGGTTTTATGTATATCTCATCGTTCTAGATATTTTTACTTTTAAAACAGGAGAAAAAATCTACAAAAGACTACACCAGGAAATGACACTTGTAAGTGTTTAAATAATACATAAATAAACATGAAAGCGCCCAAATTTTAATTAAGTCATAAAAAGACACGATTTAAGCCTCTTCTTGTGATGTGACAGATATGGATATGATGAGAATAGGCCTCTAGCGGCGGTTCCTCTCGATTGAATATTACAAGATTACATCAACGTGTATTACAAGAGATGCATTTTGAGGCTAATAAGTGACCGATTCGTTACACAATTTCATGTGCAAGCTGATGGAAAATGACCAGTCAGTAGTAAAACCATTCGCGTCCAAATAAACATTAATTTTATTACGTTCGTCGGAGATGAACTTTATGATGAAATGTAATTAATTTGTAATCCAAAACATGACTGCAATACTGATTAAATTACCTAAAGCTCAAAAATAACTTTAAATAATAATTTAGTTAGCTAGACTCTGACTATTATTTCTAAACAGGCATTAAAATAAAATAATCAGAAAGAAAACATTTTTTATTATTATTTTTGCATGGCATGTAACTTAGTATCTATGTGATGGTAAGCAGATCTACAAAGTCGATCAATACATTATTGTTTAATAACAATGATCGCTTTCGCACCCTAAAAGAAGACTGCCACCTCTACAAGAAATAGACGCAGTAGTCTCCTGAAAAACAGGTAAACACACAGAATAAAGCCAAAACATGACATTCAAATAACAATAAATTAATTGCGAAATTATTATTTTATTTTTTTATGTAGGAAAATTTACACATATTGCTCTAGTCACAAACTAAGCTCTAAAAGCTTGTAGGTACTATGTGTACCGGAAGCAACGATATACATGGTGACTTTGAAAGGATGTACTTTGGGCTAATATGAGGTTCTGCTGAACAATACGAACAACTTTTCCCATGGAACCATGTGCCGCAAAAAAAAAAAAAAATTGCCTTCTCCATACAAACTAGTAATGTTAAAATGACCAATTTGTATGGGGAAGCCAAATTTTTTTTTAATTTGCGACACATGGTTCCATGGGAAAAAGTTGTTCGATTTGATCAGCAGAACCTCATATTAGCCCAAAGTACATCCTTTCAAATTCACCATGTATAATACATAATAATATTTTATAAACACCCAGACCTTTATTTTTGCCATGGGTGGGAATCGAACCCACGACCTCCGGATACAACGCCAAAGGCGCAACCATTATATATAATAAACTGTATTATAATTATAATTAACATACTCAATTAAATAACACTAATAAATGATATAAGAGTAACAGACATACATTTTAAAACGACAAGGTTTTTAAGTGTCATTGAAGTATTTAAACACTCAAATACGTTCATAAAAGATAATAATTACTTGGCAATTTTCATATGATTAATGCAATTATTTATTCTAAGATAAATAAATTTTTTGTTGCATGAATACAAATTAAATTGAGTGATGTTGAAATATTGAGTGAAGGATTGTCGGAAGTGAAGGGTGAATGAGAATGTGATGCGAGATCAGATGGACTGATTGTGATAGTGGTCCCGTAACAGCAAACACTTGTTAAAGGGCAAATAGTGCAACATAATGGTAAATCAGAGCAGAAATGTAATGAGGATAAAATAACAAGTGAAATTGCTAAAATTATTGTTTATACAACATAATCGATTGATTTATATCCTTATAAGGCAATTGATTACATTACTTGTGTACCGATTAATCGATGTTGCATTATCTTTTGCTATTAAAAAGAAACTATAGAAATTGATAAAAATCGTATTTTAGTAAGGATAAAATATAAAATTAGTACAAGACAATTACGAAAAGTATTTTAAATAAACAGTGTGACCAAAATAAATGGAGCAATCATTAATTGCAATGCATTGCTAAAATAGTCACTTAATAGCTTTTAGACAGCTGACCTTTTAATATCAGCAATTAGGCCACGGATGACTAAAATACTAAATCTATTTTTGTCTTTAGGCTAGGCTTTAGTAGGTTATCCAATAGTATTAAAAAGTACCATTGTTTATTTTTTTATTTTTATAAAGGTGTGTTCTTTGAAATATCTTAACTTTGTAGTGGGCGTCACGCAAAAAATATTTTTGAAGTAATCCCGCTTCTGATTTGTAAAACAACGTTTGATATTTTTAATAAAATTTATTGATTCTTTAACGAATTTGTTCTATGATATCCGAAGGTGTTCGTTCACGGACGGCCTGCTTTTTGCAACAGCACACGTCTGACGCTCGCCGAAGCCGTACCGAAAGAGCTTCGGCGAGCGTTAGACGTGTGCTAGAGCAGTTGCAAAAAGCAGGCCGTCCGTGAACGAACACCTTCGGATATCATAGAACAAATTCGTTAAAGAATCAATAAATTTTATTAAAAATATCAAACTGTGTTCTTTGAAAGTAATTGATGTAATATAAGTCGTAATTGATCAGTTTTTATTGTTTTATATAAGTTTTAAAAATAACGGGCGTATTTAAATTGTTTATTAATTTTGTTGAGCATGGGAATAAAACAACTTTTTTGGATACCCTGAGGCCGTTTACGTTTGTCGAAAGAAATGGCAGCGACTTTACTTCCACCTGATTGAGAAAACAATTTTAAGTTCAAGAATGTTCTCAAACAAGAATAGCTAATGATAGCTTCATTAGCTGAACTTTTAGTTGAACATGTCTGCTTGAAAAAAAAAACACTCAGGGGAAACCCAGGCTAGCACAATATTTCCCTTTTTTGTTGAGACACAGATCATGAGGCTTATAATCCCTTCTGTATAATTCCAGATCATGACTTCAGGGTGGACAACGACCTATCACTTCGGATGCATGCTACCAGACTACTCCATGAATCCAGAAGCCGT
This sequence comes from Monopis laevigella, assembly GCA_947458855.1. Lineage (NCBI taxonomy): Eukaryota > Metazoa > Arthropoda > Insecta > Lepidoptera > Tineidae > Monopis > Monopis laevigella. The sequence continues at coordinate 3,090,553 of OX381582.1, forward strand.
AAGGATGCTCCGGTTCCTTTGGTGGACTATTATCCTCAAACTCTTGGAGCTGTTGGAAACCGGGATGTTTATACTAAGAAAGAAAGAGCGCCAGGTCTCCTTTCTACATGTTTACCACCATATTAGCACTTTGATTGTAGTGTGGATGGCTGTTAAATATGTTGGTGGTGAGTTTTTTTTCTGTTTTCTTAATATTGGGCTTCCGCCAAAACTACTTAATAGGAACCTTCTGATCTTCATTAAGAACCATTACCATATCAAAAACAAAATATATGAAATAAAATCTATACTAATATAATAAAGAGGAAAGATTTGTATTTTTGTATGTTTGTAATGAATAAACTCAAAAACTACTGGACCGATTGCAATAATTTTTTCACCATTAGAAAGCTGCATTATTCAGAAGTAACATAGGCTATATAATATCACGCTAGGTCCTATAGTTGTGGAGCAGTAACCAAAAATGTTTTAAAAACGGGGGAAAAGTATCGTTTCTGAGGCCTTCCGTGGCGTGCGCTGAGCATATAGTTAAAGTTATACAAACCTGTGCGAAGCCGGGACGGGCCGCTAGTATATAATAAGAGCAATACTGCCTATTGACCAGGCATATAATTTCAACACAATATAGTCAATGCATCTGAAAAAACTAATAACAGTATTATCGTAAGTAACACCGCCAAGTTACCTAGTCATGTTTTAGTTTTCGTCTATGGGTTCACCGGTTTTCAGGAGATTACTGCATCGATTTATTTTCGGGGTGGTAGTCTCATTTTAAAGTGCGGTTACAAAATGGGTGGTTTTATTGGCGATAAGGCAGCGTGTATATAAAAATATACTCGAATCTTTGTCGCCGCCCATTTCGTAATCGCATCATTTAGCTGGCATAGTGGGAGCGATCAATGTTGTTTAGGAACAATTATTGATTTACCCCATTCATAGACTGTGTAGCTCTGCTCACCACCAGGTCAGATGCAGTGCTCCAATAAAATAAAATAAAAAAGTAGTGGCCACTTCAAAAAATGGTGTATCAATATCGTGGTGGCCCAAACAGTAAAACATCTAAAATTAACCATCATTTTAATCATAAAAAACAGTTAAAATAAAAACTTTAAAATACTGTCACTAAATGTAAATTTATTTTTGTCTCAAAGCTTTGAGCAGTAATCAAATTGAAACATTTAGCTAATCCTATTACATAAAACGAAAACCAATTGTGATAAGAGTAGGACTCAGTAACAGATGGTTAGCTTGACATTAAATTAATTAACGCAATTAAGCTTGCGGAAATGTAATTCATGCGGATAGATTCAAATACTTCAGAATGATCGTTGGTACCGACGACCGGTTGCAAATTTTAAGAACAGGATTTGTTTAGAAATATTCTGTGCTTTGTAAACTAGTTTAGTTTTATGATCTGCAGTTATTTTTACAGAAAGAAAGTGTTAAAATCGCAATGGAATGTGATATAAGTAAAAGCGATTAATTAACTATAAATAGAATAGGATCTTACCATATTACGAATAGTAAAGATGCAAATTGTGGAGGTAATAATACTTGTAAACTTATAATTAGTGTAGCCAAATTTTTTTTTAAGTCTATAAGGCAAAAACATGGGATTTCAGATTTTTACCTGGGACATTTTAAAAACATTTTCTTTAATGAGATATCTGATGAACGAATTTTTGTTGAATTTTTCTTTCTCTTAAATATGTTAAATAATAAAAATATTAAGCAAAGGTTACATTTATTTCGTAAGAACGTTGCGTATGAGTACTTGTCAGCCGTAGCACGATGACAATAACAAATCGAGCACGTTTGAAATACGGGAGTCAGTCCCGGCGGGACATTTAAAATTACGCCCGAAATACGGGACGTCTGGCAAAACTATTAACAATAATAATCGGTGCAGCGCGGTGAGATGATTGAACAGTATTCATTGAGAAATAATTGTAGTAGCAATCTCGATATGTTAGAAGTGGAAAATAATTTATGTCGTAACCAATTAGCTATAGTTTTAGGAGACTACTGCATCAATTTATAATTAAGGTGGAGTCTCCTTACAGAGTTGAAGGCAGTTGATTTGACAATAAAGTTTTTTCTTTAGGTGGGAGGAAGGTCTCTATAACTTCGTTAGGCCGACCGACCGGTTTCGTTACCACCGCCCATACAGGTGAAAAAACCGTCAAGTAACCTAGTCATGTTTCGGTTTTAGTCTGTTGGTTCACTGGTTTGGTAGTAGTCTGTTGGTTCACGAGGTGGTAATCTCCTTTCAGTGTGCGGTTACGAAATGGTTAGTTGAATTGACGATAAGACAGCGAGTAGGTATAATAAAATATACTCGCAATGCAATTCGTCCTTGTCGCCCCCCATTTAGTAACCGCATCATTTAATCGGCATAGTGGGAGCGATCAATATTGTTTAAGAACAATTATTGGTTGACCCCATTCATGGGCTTTGCTTACCACCAGATACAAGGTCACATGTCGTGCTCCAATAAAAAAAACTTAATGCCGTTCTTCGTAGACTAGTGGTTGCGTCTTTGTCGCTGTATCCGGAGGTCGTAGGTTTTAACCCAATCTTGGCAAAAAAATTATACGTTTTCTGTACAGTTTGCCAAATGTTTATAACATAATATTAATTAGTATCGTTGTTTTTCGTACACATAGTACAAGCCTAAAGCTTAGTTTGTGACTAGACGAAAATGTGTCTAATGAAGGTACTTCATATAGAAATAAAAAATCAGCTTATTTCTAAGCTATTTATAAAATAAGCAACAATGTAGAGCGACCTCATTCTTGGACTTTGTAGGTCTTCATACGATGCAGGTTAACCACTACCGACTCCGATACAGTGAGATGTCGTTCGAGTTGAGATCGAGAATGATGATTTTGGTACTACGAAAAGTGACATATCTTTGTTTGAATTAATCACTGCACGACTAGTTCGAGTACCTAATTAATTACAAAAAATAGAAATAAAAAATCAATTTCATACAAAAACTGAGTATATTAAATCAAAGAGGAAATGCTGCCAGCGTACTGGGTGCCATGCCACTAACAGACAGTGATTTGGAAGACTATTTTAATTTATAGGTAAGTATTTTTATTATTCTTTTTATTTTTAATTATTTGATAGTATTATTTATATTTAGTTATGATATAAGCAATGATGAATATATAAAATGTGAAATAAAATATTATGAATTTTGGAAATATCATTTGTATGAAATGATGTCATTTTTTATCTCAACTCGAACGAGAACTCACGGTATCGTAGTTGGTGGTTATATGTGTGAATTATTTATTTACACATAAATACATATCATCACAGATGCCATACGGCGCCCGAGACGCCTAGACGGCCCCAGAGAACAGCGGAGAGGTTTTAATCCCACCTCGTCGTAGCCGATGGTATGATTCCTCAACGAACAAGTGGTTAAGCTCGTCGCGATGTTTTGAATTGGCTTAATAACACGCAATAAACAGTTTCACAAGTTGGTGTAGTGAAAGCGTGCTCTCCAAGGCACTAGTGGTGTTGTCAAACAAATGTACATTATATATTTATATATTTTTTATTACATATTTTTTTTAATTAAAAACTCATTGCTACACACCGGGATTCGTACCAGGACCTAAGTGTTTTTAATTCCAAGGTCTAACCAACTCGGCTATCACGTATATAATTTAATTAAATAATTTATTTAAAAGTAAATAAAAACCTTTTATACAACACTTGCAGTAAACTTTAACGTTTACCTTCTCAAGTTATGCAATGAAGAGCAGTAAAAGGTGCTACAGAACAAGCGGAAGTTATCTAGATTGTTTAGAACACCTAGATTGTAAGCGATACAAATAATAGAGAGCTCAAGGAGACAACTAATGAATGCCTTTTCATAATGATATACGTACATAAGAAATTAAGGCTCGCTCATTTTTAGATTGTCCTACTTTTTATTTGGAAAACTGAACCCTTATGTGGATTATGGGATCACGCAGTCTGTCTGTCTGTCTTTTATTTAGAATAAATATTTAAGGCGTGGAGGTCGGTGAAGTTGGTCGCCTTCGTGGCTCCCTTGTATGACAGATAATGATTGACAGGTCAAAGGAATCAGCTAACCACCTAGTCTTACACTAGTTGGTATTATTCCTACCTTGCAATAGTGGATTGTATTCCTACTCCGCACAGAACAAGTGGAAAGTTTGTCACGGTGTTTATACAGACTTATAAAATTATTTAGAAGTTGGTGTAGTGAAACTGTGACAATGCTAGTACTTTTTTATTTATTTAATTAATTGTTTTTTATTTATTTAATTTATTGATACAACCCCTGTGTGTTGTGTGTGTAACATATATTTGAACAACATTTTCAACATGGAGATTTAATTCTGTTTGTTGAAGTTGAATTCTCAACTCCACTTTTCACTCAAGGAACGTCTGCTTCGTTCTATCATTTTTGATTTGACATTTGGTGGAAAAAGACAGTTCTTTAAGTGAAAAGTGGATTCAGGATACAATTTAGAATAGGGGAATAGTTAATCATCAAATTCTCTTAAATATATACATACAACCATTTGCTAAAAGTTTAAGACATTTTTTATCATGCATAGTTACACGCAGTATAAAGCAGTGCACTTTCTTAATTTTAATAGTGAAGGCGAAAAAACAAGGCCTTATAATATCCTCAGTTAGGTAAGAAGCTTTCATGTTATTGAAAGGTAACATTTATAGAACACAATATGGCACAATAATAACAATATGGATATAGTTATAAAGGGTGAATTCGAAAGGTTGTACTTTGGGCTAATATGGGGATCTACTGATTAAATAGAACAACTTTTCTCATAGGACCATGTTTCGCAAATAAAACAAAAATTTAGTTTCGCCATTGGAAAAGGGCTTTTTTTTTCATTTGTGACACACGGTTCCATGGAAAACATTGTCGGATTTGAGCAGTAAAACCTCATATTAGTAATACTCGATTACTGTTTGTCGCAGAATTAAAATCATATTTTTGGGTATTTTTTAAATTTCTTTTAGAATTTAGGAAAATATCTTTTTAATACTATAATTCAAAAATATTTATTACCGAGTGTACGAGAAAGATTTTCTCGTACACTTATCAACATAAAAACATGTTGAACTTCGACTAACAGCCAAGTTGTAATATTGGAAGTACATTTGTATAAGCGTCAAGTCAACTATAGGGCCCTTAAATCTATACAAAACGATCTTGCCACCTGTTCGGTTTGGACTAAGAATATATATCGGCTATGATGAGGTGGAAATACACTTCCGCTGGGTACTGTAAGGAAATCTCGGACGTAAGGCACTCCGTAATAGTACATTTATTATTTGTAACTTTCGATAAATCACGGCGAGTGGGCACTTTTTTGGGATACGAATTTCCCTGACTTTTCCTGGTTTTCCAGTCACTGTTTTTAGATTTTTGGCCTGACCTTTATAAGTTTCGAAATTATTATTTTTCTGCATAAATATATATAAGTATAAGTACCTAAGTAATTTTAAACTCTAAACAAAAATTATTGGAAAATCTAAATTTATTATTTTTAGTTATATTTCATAAATAAAGTTTTCTTTTCTTTATATGTTCATCAAGTACCTACAGAAAAATCACGTAATTATGACACTTTTGTGGTGGTAGGAAATTTACTTAAGGCGGATAGCATCCACCTGTTAATTTTTCACATTTTTCAAATTAACACTTGTTTTGTCCCATTAATAAATTATGCGTAATCAAACACATTTTCATGAGTATAATAAATGTTTATAACTGTTATTGTCCTATCACGCAAGGTTTTGTTTTTATATGCTACATGTCTGTGCATGTTCTAGGCTACATACACGTTGTGACAGGCTCGCTAGTTGTTAATTCATCAATACAGCCCGTGCTTAATGTTACGAATTTTATTTTGGCTGTAATGTTGGCGATCAGGATAAGAAATGGGCACCCCATATATGTTGTATTACATGCTCTCGGCTGTTGGCAGACTGGGCTAACTGTTCTCGCCATATGTCATTTGCAGTACCAATGGTGTGGAGAGAACCAAAGGACCATACTTCAGATTGTTACTATTGTTTAACAAACAACGGGCATAACAATTAAGTCAAAGCATTCTTCGAATTATCCTAACTTGCCCACAGCTATTCCACTCGTCCCACACAGTCAAGAGAACTTCCAAATATGTAGAAATTGAGGGAAATTTTAGTTCCGGTGAGGATCTGGAAGAGATCGCAAAAACCATTACAAGAAAAAGCCATGGTCCGAACGAAAATCCCTTAAGCCTGGCAAAAAAAATGTTGCAAATAGGCCTCTGGTTGATCCTAATAAAGTGTACTTACCACCACTATACATAAAATTAGGCTTAATATAAACTTTGTCAAGACTATGGACAAAAATGGAGATGGATTTTCTTATTTAAAGGAAAAGTTTCCTAAACTAAGTAACGCTAAAATTAAAGAAGGGAGTTTGTAGGACCCCAAATAAGACAGCTGATAAAAGATGAAACATTTCAGAGCAAACTGAACTGCCTAGAAGAAAGAGCCTGGTTATGTTTCAAAGATGTTGTTCAAAACTTTTAAGGTAAACATAAGTCCGATAACTACAAGACATGTGTGGGGAACCCGCTGAGATGCTGAGATCATATAGTAAATTGGGCTGCAACATGTCACTCAAAATACATTTTCTTCATTCCCACTTGGACTTCTTACAAAATACCACACAATCCCACAAAGCCATGTTCGTCACTTACGTGCACAATCTTAGGACGTAAGTGGCGAACGTTTCCATCAAGACATTTTGAGTATGGAAAAGAGAGATCAGGGAAAATAAAGTGCAAGGATGCTAGCTGACTACTGTTGGACTCTCAAAAGAGATGTACCAGGTGCAGAGTATTCAAGAAAATCTTCTAAGGCTACCTTTTAAAAAGCTTACTGTACCACTCAGTGAGTATTAACTACAACAAAATGTAAACTTTTTATTTGTGTGTTTAAAAAAAACCTTACGTGATAGGGCAAAGCTGTTGTTATATTTTCATTTAGAACAAATAGTACTTTTAAAATCACCCAATAAAACCCTTGGGACAAAAAAAAAAAAATTCTGTAGCTCTGTGTAATCTTAAAAATAACTAACTTATTTTTTTTTAACAACGCTTAGGTTCGTTTACCGTTGCAAGTTGTGTACTTTAATTATTTTTTCCAATTTTCCAGCATTTTTCCTGACTTTTCTCTGTTTTCCAGAAACTGGCCACCCTGTATAAATATGTAACACAAGGAGAATGACACAAGATGTAACACAATAAAAAACAGTAAAAACCGCAAAAAATAAACTAAGCTATAAACCTAGAAACCCAAATGATATGTCCTGCTGGTACAATAAACCGTTACGTCAAGTGCGGTCATTCGTCACCACACAAACATTATTTTGGTCCAAAATATGGTATTTTTAGGAAAAAATAGTTTATTGACCAAAATATGAAGTACAAATTATTATATAATATAATAGAAAAAAATAAGAAAATATTTTTATATTATATTTAACATGAAGCTAACGCGCGGACGGGCACGGTTTTTACCTTCATGATATTTAAGGATTTAAAGTACAAAGGTATTTTTCTATAGTTTTTAAATAACCTCTGACCTATATAGACAGTGGTCTTGTCTGTACATACATACATATCATCACGGGTGCCTTACGGCGCCCGAGACCGCCTAGACGGCCCCAGGGTACCCAGCGGAGGGGTTTTAATCCCACCTCTTCGTAGCCGATGGTATGAGTCTACACCGTACAAGTGGCTAGCTCGTCGCGATGTTTTGAATAGACTCAATAACCCATCTATAAACAGTTTCACAAGTTGATATAGTGAAACAGGGACCGACAGCTTAACGTGCTCTCCGAGGCACTATAGTGGTGTTGTCAAACAAATGTACATAAATTGTTAAATTAAAAACTCATTGGTACACACCGGGATTCGAACCAGGGACCTAAGAGTTTTTAAGTCCAAGGTTTAACCAACTCGGCCACCACGTATATACTCGGCCACCACGTATATTATGGTCTTGTCTGTAAAATTTAATATATCAATTTCTTTTTCAATAATCAACCCAGTAATAATAATGTTGTAAATTGTTCATCCATTATACCGAATTGATGAAAACATAGTAGCGGTTAAATGACTCGTCGAAGTCAACATCACCTAAGTTTATAAAAGAAATGAGTGGCTAGAATTAACCAACATTCATTAATCGGCTTTTACCATGCATAAATTCATTTTAGATAATTCTATATTATTACAGCGCTCAGAACTTTGATTATTCATGACAAACATAGCTAATCTTAGCAACCTATATTAAAATATTTCAAAATCAACAAAATTTTATTATTTAATATCTGAAATATCACATCTTGCGGTTATTCGTTTTACGTCACACAAAACCATCTCATTGCAACTTTGTTAAATGTTGGAGACGGATAAAAAAAAAACTTCTTTAAACTAATCGACATCTTCATATTTCATAACTTGACTCAGCACTTAACCCAGTCATAACAATAGCAAATCTAATAAAGCGCATTACATTACGTCTTTAAGTCTAGGAAAAATAAACAAAGACATATAAACCAACAAAGCATCTGCTATTAATTTTAATTGCTTGTAAAGTAAAAGGCCAATAACGCTAAACACCATTCGCTAACGTTACTCAATACTTTGTTATAATGAGAACTTACCTTACTTATTATATACATTTGGAAACAATCCTTATAGTTGTTTCTGGTTATTATAAGTCTATCTTGTCTACACAATCAATTGTAAAAAATTTAGTTTGTCATTATAATAAACGTGCATAATAAAATCAGTATTTTATTAAATAATCCACACCTTAATATACTTGAAGCAGCTACATCATATTACAGCCAGGAGAGGAATGACTGGTCAGTCACTAATTCACAAGACACAACTGTTACTGTACTTAGTCTACATTCACTGTCATAGGTCGGGCCAATCTAGTTGTAAAGGAGGCAAGGCGATGAACTTGCTTTATAAATTAATTAGCCTATACTGTCACACTGTTGGGCGAAGGTCTCCCTTCCCTCTCTCTCTATTTATTTATTGTCTCACTATTTTGGACAAGTCCCTCAAAAAGGTGTCCAACTCATCCTTCCATCTCCTCCTGGGCCTAAAATATCTTTAGAATACTAGTTTGAAGAAGATTACAATAATAGTACTTTACTAAAGTCGGTAACTATAGTTAGGAATCAACCAATAAGAGAGGTTTATTAAAAAAATAAAGCGATCCTATTGGTTGATCCCTATCTAGAGTTACTATCGAATATAGTAGACACTGATCCCAAAATCTTTTGGTAGAGCTACAGAAGACTGAAGGATCATTATTGAATAATTGAATTAAAAACGTCACGAAATTTTTACGGATTGTATACCCTGATGCCGTCTAAGCAGTCTCAGGCACCATGATGATAATGCACCTTTTGATAACCATTTATAATGACTATTAAAAAAAGGGTGCTTTTGTTTATCGTAATCTCAGCCACCTTTCTGTAACCATAAACGTAGGCAATAAATAGGACAGCCTCCGTAGACTAGTGGTTGCGCCTTTGGCGTTGTATCCGGAGGTCGTGGGTTCGATTCTCACCCATGGCAAAAAAATAAATAATACGCTTTTTCTGTACAGTTTGTCTAGGGGCTCTAGAGAAAAAGCAGGCGAGGCGACATGTCGCGTCGCCTCAGTCAAAAACGTATGTATTTGGACAGTGACAGTAGGCGTGAGGTACGCTGTCACCTGCCAAAGTCTATACAGTTTTGATTGAAGAGCGACACGACACGTCGCCTCGCCTGATTTTTCTCTAGAGCCCATGGTCTGGGTGTCTATAAAATATAATATGTATTATATCGTTGCTTCTGGTACACATAGTACAAGCCTAGAGCTTAGTTTGTGACCAGAGTAATATGTGTAATTTGTCCTACATATAAAAAAAAAACGGAAACAAAATCTGTCGTTTGACATGACTAACCCTTTCAAGAAACAAATAGTTTTGGCCGTTTTCCTGCAAACTTTATCCTCTTATCAATCATGTCCGCCCCCGCTGTTTCGGACGACAAGTAGATGTATCAGTCTCCTGAGAAATAAGTTTTATATCCTAGCTTATAATACGTAAACCGAAATCCGTTCATTTTATAAATTCGCCCTCCTCTTGAAGCCTTTTCGTAAATTATCAAAAATGTTTGTGGCCATTATCAGATTTCGTTTGAACTATTGGTAGTTTGGTAGCTACCACTCACTAGCAAAGAAATGGAATAACCTAGTTTTCGGTACTGGAATGGTATTTTTGTACAATGAAATCGCCTTCGAAGTGTTATAAGTACAATACCAAATATTGATTAATCAATAAATAAAAGGTTTTTTTTTGTTATATAACAATAACTTTGTTATTTTTCTTTCTACGTACCAACCCAAAAAATCTCAATACTAACAAGCCTATTTAAATAATAAAATTATACCAATTTATTAATGTTAAATCATATTTAATAAACGAATCTCTAAAATAAGTGATCTAATTTCTTTGCTCGTATAACAGTATCTCAACGGTAGATACAACTCAGATTATATTATCTTAAACCAAACTACATGGGGTGACGAGCTCCAAAGGGCAAATTGGCATTCCGGAGTCTTCCTCCAACACGAAGGAGGCCCAAATCATCAAAAAAAGGATTTAACAAAAATATCATGTTCCACTTGTCAGTCTCAAATTAGACATATTGTCGAAGTAGATCATCAAGCCAGTCTCCTCTGTTACCTAATTATGACGTGAGATATCTATCACAAGTCATGATGCATTTCCGACCACTTGGACAGGAAGTCGTGCGGCCTATTGTTTTTTCGCGGTGTCCGATAAAATGCGCGTGCGTTCGCCATTATTAGTGTGACCAATACTTATAATTATTTATAAACTATATTTAAATATTCGTATGTTGTTTCGTTTCTGACTTTTCGTTTCCTTCTCCGAAGCCAAACGCATTTAGGAGTACACGTTTTTTAAAAGAATCAATGTTATAATTTTCATCATCGGCGAATGGTTACCAAATAAATATAATAAAGCCTTTGCTATTATGGCATGCCTTGGATACCATTATTTACTCGACTTAAAAAAGGAGGAGGTTCTACATTCAGAGCTAAGTTTTTTTTAATGATTTTGATATTCAGTTTCTTTCAGCCATATCCTTAGTTTTACCATTCAAACTATATTTATCTGATTGTCTTTCATTAACACATTTATTTTACTGTTTATTCATTCTGTGGCTTTCGATTCACGTGTCGGTTAGATATATTTGAAATAAAAGTCCATATGTCCATATGAAACCGTCATATTCATTAGAAACTATTTTGAACATAAAGAGCAGACGTGCATTTCGAAAGCGCAAGAACGACGAAATTTAGATTTTTTCCAAATTTTAATATTATTTAAGTGCTTAAAAGATTTAGAGAAATATTTTGCATTTGCATTTACATTCACTATACTTTTTTTTAATTCTAAAACATGTCCCAAGCCAAGTTCACAGCGCATGGTCACTCTATTCGCGCATCACTTTCACCGGTGTAATTCTAGCTAAGGTGCACCTTACGCGGAATGTGAGTCCTGGGTCATTACATCATTATTTGAACACACTTTCGTCACTAATAATGTGAGAGGTACTTAATACTGCCTTCTTATCATTATTATATTATCATTATAGGAACGGCATATACTCTGTATCTAACTGGTGGTAAAATGTTAGTCACTTTACCACCAGTTAGATACAGAGAGGCTTAGCATAACGACATTGATATATATCGACAGTTGATAAAATAAAGTGTATGAATGAACATTCGATATGTATCGAATTTGTCGATTTATCGAGCCTATCGATGTTGTTGTGCTAGGGCCCTAAGTCCATGAATAAGTCAATGAACGACCAATACCTTCGGAATAGTAGGAGATCTTATGCGTATTCGGTGTCCGAACTACCATATTTAAAAAAAAATCCAAGAGGGAATAGAGGGAAAGTTTTATTTTAGATATAAATTATTACCTACCTATAGTTGTAACCGTTAGAAATATAAAAAAAATTGGTGGCATTATAGTTTGTTCAAAATTTTAGGTTTAGTAGGTAGTTTTTGAGTTATGTAAAATTTTTATTTAATATAGGTATAACTTAAAAAATATCCTTCGCTAAAACTTAAAATATAATAAAAATGTAAGGATCTATAATATCTACAAATCAGTTTTCTAACTCAAGTGTTACTGATATATTATTTTCCTTGTGATTTATTTTTACGGAACTCTATGTGCGGAAATATTACCTCTAACATATGAATGCGAAAGAAAAAGTTTGACAGAAAATAAAACAAAAAGACTAGCGATTTTTCAAAGGTCTATGAAAAGGGCAATGACTGGAATAAAACTAAAAGATCGTGTGAGGAATGAAAATCTTAGAAAACTTAATTAGCAAAGTAAAAAGAATAAAATGTGACAGATGGACAGGTCACATGTTAACAAGCAGAATAGATAAATGGACCAAGAAAGTAACGGAATGGTATCCGAGAGATGAAAAGAAAAGTAGAGGAAGATAAACAATAAGGTGCGATGAAGATATTAAAAAGGTAGCTGGAAATCTATGGTGGAGAAAAGCTGAAGACAGAAGGTGTTGGACACACCTGGGAGTACGGGATCAAGTGAAATACTTCTTGGCGCAACAGTACAGAGTGGAGGAGGCAAATAAGGCAAAATATATACGACTTTGAAGAGCGCAGAAGATTGGACCTTGATGCGAAAAAGAGGATCTGAAAAGTAGAATACCAATGATTATCCCGTGCCATTACTACAATGGATAATTGATATGTCAATCCTGTTCTAGAACCTTCACAGCTAAAATTGGTTATATAAGCCACTGGAAGGCACACCAGCGACGTCAATCTCCGAGTTGAATGCAGTCGCCGTGGCCGAAATCAGCTTGGAAGAATAATAACTGTTGTAATCTACTTTCAGAAATAAAGGCTATTATTATTTTTATGTGCGGGAAAAGTATTCGCAGTAGGTATTTGTTTTTAATCAACCCCTACCATCGCTGTATTCTATCTTCTACTCGTATATTCTATAAATATATTATAGACGTAAACTTTTCAACTTCATCAATACGCCTTGACTCGAATATTACAAGGAAGAGGAAACACGAGACATAACAAGTAATCTCTAGCTGCGTTTGCGACCATTCCTTTTGTAAGTCCGTCAGAAGATGTCTATCAGATCAGGCTATCGTATTGATCGCCAGTCTCCCAAGATAAGCCGCCTATTATATCAGCGCTGGATTAAGCGGTAAAGCGTTTTATAGACTGAAGCGTCTACTTTCATGTGATCAGAAACATCTTCGCTTTTATGATGACATAAAAAGCTTTATTTAATGTCCCTTGGCTTAACAATATTTATGTTTGTTTGTGTACTGTGTACACATAGGTCAATTTATAATGCCAGGACAGAATTTTATGTCAAATAATATTTTAATATCTAAATTATGATAGTAATTAACGAATGAATAGTGGTTTATAGATAACATACTATTACAGTGCCCCTAGTGTGAGTTTTCTAACTATTACTTTGCGTTTGAGTTAACTAAAATTTGTATGGGAAATGGTTCAGCGCTCCAAGCGGAAATTTTGAGAACTAGAAATACGGTCGTGTGATTGGTCAAAATGTTAACGCGGTAGTATAGTTAACGCGAAAGTAAACGTTAAAAAAACTTACACTAGGGCTACAGGTTAGGAATTGTAAACCGAATAGTTTATTGGTTTACGCTCGAACTGTCAAACTACCCACTACATAGAATTATGTATCGAACAATTACATAGTTGGGTGTTTTTGGATTACCTAATGAAGATGTTGTATTGGATTTTAGTTTAGTAAGACAACTTATATTGCACTAGCTGTGCTCGCGACTTCGTCCGCGTGGAATAGTTATTTTTTTATCATATAAACTTTCATCCCCTATTTTATCCCTTTGGGGGTAGAATTTATCAAAATCCTTTCTTAGCGGATGCCTACGTCATAACATCTACCTGCATGCCAAATTTCAGCCCGATCCGTCTAGTGGTTTGGGCTGTGCGTTGATAGATCACTATGTCAGTCAGTCCTTTGAGTTATATATATTTAGATTATTCTTTAATACATATTTTTTGTGTATCTTGAACCGTTTTCACGGCGCACGCAACGGAAGGCTTCAAAGATGAAATAATTTCTTCCGTTTTTTACACATTTACCACTATATCTTTGCTCCTATTGGTCGTAGCGTGATGTTATATAGCCTATAGCCTTCCTCGATAACTGGACTATCCAACACAAAAAGAATTATTCAATTCGAACCAGTAGTTTCGGAGATTAGCGCGTTCAAACAAACAAACAAACAAACAAACTCTTCAGCTTTATAATATTAGTATAGATAATAAAAAAAAACACAGCATGTGACGTTGTATCTACCCGATGGTTAGGAAACTATTTCAAATCATATAGCGACTAAAGCTGTTAAACAACAATGGAATAAAAACAAATCAATACCATTTTATTTCATTTCCGATTATTAATTATTTGGAATTATTAATAATTTACTTATCTGTATCTGATTAACATTTTTAACATTGTTATTATGGAAAGCTACTTTATATTATCTTCACTGTTAATAATATAACCAATCGTTCAATGTCCTACCCTAAACCAATCTACAACAATGAAAAGAAAACACTAAGTATTAGTCGTATTCTTGGATGGATTTTAGTTATTGTGTTTACCTTTAGGTAGCTAGATTAGATTAACAGTCACATGCCGCGTTCCCATAAAAGTACATTTATCAGGAAAGTCCGCAAAAGACAGTGGCTTACATCTTATATAAATCCTTAATCGAATAAATTCTTTATTTATGCCTTGTCCTGACTGACATCGCCCAGTCCAAGCTAAGAATATAGGGCAAAGGAATATCCCTTAATCAACGTTTAGCCTTCCAAAATACAATTCTTTTGCAACTTACATTATTTTTAGTATGATCTTTTATATATTAATAGCGTGCCCCGCGGTTGTGGTAATGGGATAGAATATACAATACAGCCTATATTACTACCTCATAAGGTAGCTTTCTCTTGGTGAATGAATTTAAAAATCGGTTCAATTGTTTTTGAGTTTATCCAGAACAAACAAACAATCAAATCTTTTCTCTTTATATATTAGTATTAGAGATGTGCCGACTATGACTTTGGCCGACTAGCTGATTAGTCGTCGTAAAGATGCCGACTAATTGATCACGGTTTCGGGGATTTCGTTTCGTTTACAGCTGATTCGCGCGAAAGTCGCAAACCGAGCATTTCGGAACCTCTTTGGTTTATACCATGTACATGCATATTGATTTAATATAACTTAGTTTGTTAATAAAAACAATCCTGCTATTTTATTAAAATAATAATAAATGTTTACTGAAGATAAGAATATATTATGTTGTTTTATAGTTTTGTTTGTTAATTAAGATACTAATGTTGTTTAATAAATGTCATAATTATATAAATTTTAAGAACAGTAAAGGTTGCTTTGATTTTATTTCAAAATGTGTAAGACTGATTATAAAATCAAAATATTAATAAATAATCACGGTTTTTATTTAATGTAATTTCCCCTACATACATTTTACTGAGAAATATATACAAAGTAAGAAGCCGGATAGTCGGCGCTATTTGCCGAATAGTCACCGACAAGTCGCCGACTATTCGGCACATCTCTAATTAGTATAGAAAAACGTTATATCAACAGAGAACGTTTAATACCAAAGATTTGCGGATAATATAGTTCTTATAGCGAGCACATCACACAAACTTCAGTATATGCTTGAAGAACTATACAGAGTAAGAAAGTCGGTCGTAGTATTTAAATAAGACACAAACAAAAATAGTTATATATCGGGCACTGCAAGGCACCGTGATGATTTAAAAAAATATAGTATCTCTAATGAAGAGCAAGTTCATATACCTACCACTACTAGACCAGTATATTTCTTTCAATGACCAGATGATTGAAGAAATAAAAGCTAGAACATCCAGCGTATGGAGGAGATTTTGGTTATTGAAAGAAGTTGCGAAGAACAAAAATTACCGTATGTCGGACAAAAGAGTATTTAATCCTGTATTCTTCCTTGTTTGGCATATGGTAGCCAAAGCTGGAACCTTACTACAGGTAATATAAGTTCTTTACAAGTTTGCCAAAGAGGAATGGAAAGTAGTATGATCGGAGTAACTAGGAAAAGAGACATAACTGGAGTAGAAGGTGTAAAAAGAAAAGTACTCAAGTTACTCAAGTGGAGATGGGCAGGACATACGAGTATGATTGGAGAAAAAAGATTAAAATGGATTAAAAGTTACAGAATAGTATCCTAGAGATGGTACAAGAAAAAGGGTACGTAAATGTAGAAGATGGAAGCCACGAAAAATACGAATGGAAAATGCTGGAGGAGGCCTTTGGCGCGAATAATACCTTGTTTAATCTGTTACCAATGTTTTTATTTTTTCTACTAATCAATATTTTTATATTATTTTTTTGTTAAACTTTTAACATAATGTTGGGTTTTTGTAAAATACACCACAATTTTCCAGCAGTCTATATCTATCTAAATAGGTATAGTAGACTGCTAGGTTTTCATGTAACACTCGCTATGCAATCTTTTGTAAAGCAGACGGTGAAAAGCGTCGCTCCAAGCTCCAAAGAGGGCTTCACTTTAACAAGGTACCTATTCAAAAGGTTTCTCGTCTATTTATAGGTTCTCGGGTTCTACCAACAGACTTGTGACGAGGGTAAAAAAATACTGTCCTTTTATATTAAGAATGGATATATAAATTATTATACTATATGTATTATTTTATTTACATACATGCTAAAACCGTCAAGTGACCTCGTCATGTTTCGTTTATAGTTTCGGTTTCGTATTTAGTCTCGCCAGTTTTCAGGAGACTATTGCATCGATTGCTTGTCCTTTTAGGATGCGATAATGAAATATACAGTCTAGTACTTAATTAAACAAAAAATGCATTATTTTTTTTATGTCGGACAATTTATAATATTGCTTTATTTGTCGCCGCCCGTTTCGTAACGGCATCATTTAGCCGGCATAGTGCGCTGCTGCTGCTGCATGATGTTAAACAACAATAAATTGATGGAATAAATTCATGATTTGTAGGTCAGGTTGCCATCAGGTAGATACAAAATCACATTCCGTGCCCCAGTAAAAAAAAATTGAACAATAAAAACCAACCCTGATATAAGTGCCCTCAGATAAAAACAAATAATACTTAATCTCGCTTAGGCATTAATAAATATATTTTTCTGAACAGGTGGCATAACATCATTCTCCCCGATGATCAACAACGCAACACATGTGCTGATGTACAGCTACTACCTGGCCTCCTCCGAAGGAGGAACTAGATTGAAGGCTTTCCTTAACAAGTACAAAAAATGGCTCACTATTATACAAATGGTAAGTAAAAATGATTTAAATGATAAGAAGTGGGAATATGAATGTCATGAAGAAAGAATTTGTATGTTGACCACACTTATCTTTGTTTTTATTAACAAAAATTCTGATTCAATTAAACACCAATTCTGTGAGACTAACTGAAAAAAAAAAGTATATGGAGTGCACATATATATATTTTTTATTATATGAGGATGTATATTAGCATATTAAAGAAAAGCAATAAAATTTATTTCCTAAATAATAAACCTACAGCTTATATATTGTAAAAGTCTAATGGTTGGATCAATAGTCATTGTTTAGCCTGAGCCATCGCGTGGAACTACCAAAATTTAGTTTCTCCATATGCAGTTTGACAGTCTGAAGCATTGGCTAAGCAAACTATTTAGCAATGACTATTAATCCGGCCCTTAGACTTTTCTATAAAAAAAAAATAGAGCCTACAAAAACACTTCCAAAAAACAAATAATTGTAAAAAATCCAACAATTTAATTTATAGATTTATTACATAATATACTAATTTGGATACTTTCACTTTTAACAGGTTCAATTTACACTGATGATCACATACAGCAGTCAAGTGTTCATGCCTTGGTGTCCAGCCCCACTCGGAGTTACTCCGCTGTACTTTCCCAATGTTATATTTGTGTATTACATGTTTTATAAATTTTATAATAATAACTACAGGAAATCTTCTAAGCTACAAAGAAATGGTCACCATAAGTATTTATAAACATTGTCTAAATAAATTTAATATAATATTATAATATATTAGGAATTTTACTATAGGTATGCTTAGAAAGACAAACGTTTGGTGTACCAAATGACAATAATAACATTGTTTTTTTTTTACTTATTAAAGCATTGTAAATTCAATGCTTTATTAAGAAATTCAACTTTGAGATTTCTATTGATACCTTAGTTTGTCTCAAAGAGGCTCTTGATGCTTAAAAGAAACTGAATAGAAAAAAAATGCTATTTACTTTTTTTGTTAAAATATCTTGAATGAATTTTCAATATAAAGCTATTGCAAAAGAGTTTTTTTTTAACTATTTTTTATAGAAGATAAGCCATAGTTTTGCACAGTTAGATTTTAAAACACTTCAAATATAAATATATAAACTACTATAATAAATTGTTAACTTAATTGTTTTAAAGAAAGTATTGTATGTCTGGCACTTTAATTTAAGTAAGTAATAGTAAAGATTATTTTGGAAGTTGGTTTTATTTTAAGCCCTCTATAATCTATTGCTTAAATGATGTTGTATCAGTCATGGGTTTGAGTGATTCCCACTCATAGTAAATAATATTAATGAATAACATATTTTTATACAGATTGTTTAAATTTTTTTTTTAATAGAGCAGGATATGTGACCTTACATCCACCTGATGGTAAGTGGCAATGTAACGTCAAAGAATGTTCTCAACCAATAGTAGCAATGGTGCTTGCTTCAATTGGTTGATTCCACTATGTCTGCTTGAGAAACTTATTCACTCCACGCTTAAAGGACTCTGGATTAAAGGAAGAAGGGAAAACGCACGCAGGCAAGGCATTCCACCTTTTTATCGTGCAACATATATATAAGAGTCACCATACCTTTTTATTCTGGTGGGCCTGTATCCACTGTATGTGTATGCATTGATCTGGGTGTATATAAAACATTGTTTATTATTAATATATTTTTATTGGAGTCAGGCATGTGATTTTGTATACACCCAAACGTAAGCAGACCTACAATTTGTATGATTAGGGTTAATCTTATAAGAATTTGTTTTTTTGTTTTGATAGATTGAATAGCATTACAAAATGGACTGCAATGATAATAAAATTATACCTTATTGTTTTTGGTACACATTGTACAGGCCTAGTCGGTGAAATTTTTATGTATGGGTCCATTGGGCCATTGCCTAGGTCGGCCCAGGCTGGACTAACAATTCTTGCTTGTTAAAAATAAATAAATATGAACAAAATTTTTTTACCAAACTAATAGATATATATTTGCTTATATGTCTTTTTCCAGGTCTTCTTATATTTTTGTGCAAAATTTAATTCAAATCTGTTTTTGCGTAGATACTTAATATATTTAAAAAAAAACTTTTATGTTTATGATACCTACCTATTAGTTATGTGAAAAAATAAGTGACATATGTAAGTAGCCCTGGGCAAGACTGAACATAAATACCCCCCTGGGCCTAGTGCCTATTTTATAAACAAAGCAATATGTAACATAATAGTAATAGCTAATAGATCTTATTTCACGGTTATAGCAACAATAAAGTATCTATTAAAATATAAGTAGTTTTGCTAAGTTTAAGCACAAGCTGATGTTAACAAATGTAATTTGAAACATGGTTCTATCAAAGGCTATAAATAAAATTGAGGTTATAAATTAATAGTAGAAACCCTTCTACATAAGAAGTTTAGTAATATAATAAAGGTCTTAATGTTAAACACCAATAAAAGAAAGATTTACAAGATATATAGGTACGTCACTTACAGTATAGTACGAAAGAAGTCCAGCATTCTCGTCCAGCACGAACCAGCGGTACTGCCACCCCTTCATCACATTTGTCCATTTACTTAGGGAGCCCTCCATCATGATAAAATTACTTATTAAACAAAAAATACCATCTAAACTACACAAATAATTTTACACTGCGGCAAAGCGGTCGCTCGCACAAAAATAATCCATACGTTTGACGTTTCTATCAGTGTTGCCAATTTGCCATTAATAAAATAAAAAACTTTTTAATAAAAAGGCACTGGATAAAATAATATAAAATTTTGGAAAATAAGGCATAGTATATAGATTAGATTACCAAAGCAAATTGCGATTTAGAAGCTATTCGAGTACGCTCACAAAATTTCAGTATCCTAGTTAACCCCTGCAAGACTCAGGTCATGATCCTTGGTTCTAAACTCATGCTGAGCAGATTGGATTTGGGAGCCATCTCTCTAGGATTATTTAATAATTTACCACTTGCCAACATGCTAAGAACCTTGGTGTGCACCTGTCCTCCAATCTTTTCTGGAATTATCACGTCGAGTTCGCTGATATCAGTAAACGCACTTTCTCCCGTATGCATTCGCTAAAGCGGTCTTAGTATCTTATTCATTTTAAGGTAAATAATCGATTACGTTGATGGCTGCTACTGTTAATGTTACTGAAGATCTCGACCGCCTCCGTAGACTGGTTGCGCCTTTAGCGTTGTATCCGGAGGTCGTGGGTTCGATTCCCACCCAGGGCAAAAAAATATTAATTAGTACGATAATTTTTCTGTACAGTTTGTCATGGTCTGGGTGTTTATAAAATATAATATGTATTATATCATTGTTTCTGGTACACATTAAGCTTAGAGCTTAGTTTGTGACCAGAGCAATATGTGTAAAATTGTCCTACATATTATATATTATCTACTTAAAAAAACTTGACCAACTCCCTAACGTGTGCATACGTTTTGTCTTCGGCCTGCGTAATATGAACATGTTACCGAATACCGCAAACAGTTAAGGTGATTTAATATCCGGTCTCGTAGATCCTTGTGGCACTTTTGTTTGGTATGGTATGTATGTTTATGTATTACGTTTATTATATTATATTCAGTATATAAGTATTGTTAGGCATCATTGATAACCATACATCTATTTCTTTTTATCGAAAAAGTTCTGCACCCTAAGCATATTTCACTCTTTCAAAGGTTAACTGGTAGAAAATGTCTAAGGCATTAGCCTTAGACATTAGCTCGCCTGCAAATTTTGTGCAATAAAGAATTTTAAATAAATAGTAAAGTTGTGATTGTGTTAAAGGAGGTGGAAGTATCAAGAATATGAAAGTACCCTGACGCCTAAAATATCCTTTTCAAATATATGAACAGAATAAACCAAAAACTTATTTAAGAAGTAAGAACGGTAGAATACGGCTGCAACAAACACACATTTTTCGATACGCGATTTTAGGCCTTGGTTCACTTGCGTATATTATTTTACTTTAAAATCTTTTATGCCACATTCAGACCATGGAGATAAAATAGGACATGGGCCTTTCCAGTTTTGAGAATAGAAGATGGCCGTCGCCTTACAAATAAAAAATACAACAAAAGCAATCACTGAGCGTTGATTGGTTGAAGTGAGAATATAATATGGCGGCAACGAACTTGTTTTGCAATTATAGGCACAATGGGCACAATGCCACAGAGATATAGGAAGTATGGCGGTTCCATAATTCCTTAAATTATTATTAGTTTCATAAGTCGTAAAATATGCCCTTCTAATGATACGGTACATGTGGAACGCCGGAGTTTTTACTTATTTTTCACCAGTACCGTGCAAGTATCTTTTATGACGCAAACACTGACCGCAAGTCCATTGCCTCGAAGACACCCTGCATCCGAGTCGGTTGGTCGGCTTGGTGGCACTTTTTCAGCGGAAGTCAACGATTGACAGGTCAATGGAACCAGCTAACCACCTAGTCTTAAACTAATTGGTTAGATGTAGCGTGTGTTTGGTATGGTTGATTTTTTCTCCCGCAAGGACAAAAGTCTAATAGTTCCCTATCTGTTTTTTTAAAATTATATTTTCAACATTTGTCTGTGGGAGGAAAGGCAACCCGGGGCCTTGGACAAATTTTGACGATTCCATCAGTCAATTAATATGGATTTTGACAGTCGCCCTCTAGACGTGACGTTCAAAACCCATACCTTTTTTACTGAAGGCGATCGATTGATGTAATGCAATGCTTCTGTGAATGCAATGGTTTTTCTCTAAGGCCTCTGGCACACATATATTTTTATTCAACTTTTCATAAATGCCTGTAAAGATGTACATGATTTTTTTTTCTATTTTTTACTTACTATTTCTTTTAATTTAAAATCAAAAAGAACCTTTAAAAAATGTTTATGAATGTTGTTTTTTAATTTTCATTTGTTAAAGTATTTTAATTTATAAATCCCATGAAGCTAAAAAAACGGGACGGACACGGTTTTTACCTTCATGATAAATCCATTTAAAAAACCTGACTTATGAATTTTTCTAAGTACGTAATGTAGAATAGACTAGTGATTGCGCCTTTGGCGTTGTATCCGGAGGGCGTGGGTTCGATTCCAAGTGATATCAAAAAAATATTAGTTGCGTTTTTCTGTATTATTTTTTATAGAAGCACACCGTGTGACGTTGTGTCTACCTGATGATCACGAAATTGGCAGCGACAGAGACGAATTGCATTTCGAGTATATTTTAATATCCTCATTGCCTTATTGTGAAGTCAACCACCCGTTTCGTAGCCGCACCCTGAAAGAAAGCTACCACCTCGACAAGAAATACATGCAGTAGTCTCCTGAAAACCGATGAACCCACAGGCTAAAACTTGAACATTCATGGACTTTGTAGGTCTAAATACAAAGTCTAATCACATTGCGTACTCCAATAAAATAAGTGTGCCGGTGAAACCAAAAGGTTAAAAATGATCTAGTACCTAGTTAGTTACCGTTATGGAAATCTCTAGTCACCCTAAATTACACCTTGAACTATATTAAGTCCATCATCACTCCCTGGATACTACGAGTAAATGTTAAAATTAATTATATTACCTATAAACTTTTATTTGCATTAAAATCATAAGTAGGTACTTACTCCTAATAAAATTAAAGTATATATAGGTCATTAGTTATTGACCGAGGCACTACATCGACTGAGATTACTTTAAAACTACTGAACCGGTTTTGGTGAACTTATAAAACCTCTATTTTTTGGTCGGGGGTTTTTTTATTCTATGTTATAACCAAAGGAGATCCGGCCGCAAAAAATTGGCCTAGGATAATGTACCGAATCATTTGGTATGTAGGGTTGAAGATAATAATTTTGAGATGCTCATTTAACGGTATTTGTATTATTTTTTTAGCCAGGTAATGAGAAATATAGCATTAAAAAATATTTACAGTATCAATACTTGTGCATTGCTGGTATCACTAAATGTTTCGTTTCACAAACATTTCTCAAGCTTGTAAGTTATTGTCGCTATCGGTATATAAACTTATTATGTAATTTGTTAATAATAAATTAAGCCAGAAGTATTATTTAAATAAAACTACTAATTAAAATAGGTATAACGAAAAAATATAGTTGGTATATAATAATAATATAAATCACGAACTTTCATCTTTATGTAAATAGGAACGTGCTGGGATGTCAACTATATAGAGGTGTTCAAAAATAGGTAAATATAAAATGTAAATATTCCTTAAAATAGGGTTTTGGTTAAACAATTATAATTCGGTAATAAATTTACAAAACCCTATTTTAACGAATATTTACACTTTATATTTACATCTTTTTCTTAAAAACCCATGAAATTTAAATTAATTTAATAATTGTTTGATAAATAGATTCTAGTCAAGTATTTTTTTATTATAATTTTATCTCGGTACAGTTGAATAGGCCAAAATGCAGGCAGACGGCAATTTTTTTTTAATACAAACAAGCTATTATATTATTATATATTTACCTGAACCTATAATTATTTTTGACTAACGCCCTTTTGTAAATATGAAGTCCAAAATAATGTATAACTTTTCATCATATTATAAATTAATTGGACCAGCAGTTTTCGAGTTGTTTGAAACAGACGGACGTACATTCGAGTCTCGTCATTACACTTAGGGTCAAACTTGTAAAACCCAATAAGATCTATAACTATAATATTCTATATTTTAAATATATGACGAATAAAATATTGATTTTTTTCGATTTAAAATACGTTTTTTTTTTAAAGATTCTCGAGTTATTTGAGACGACAGAAAAGACTGGCGGGACAGTCATCATATAAGTTTCCTTTAATAAACCAACATAAACCTAAAACGGTAATATTCATAAGGGTACATAGGTACATGGATTAGAAAAATAAACAATGTCAGGTAAATTTTTATATAAAATTTATATTATTTTGTACAGCTTAATTATTTTTTTGCATACCTTCAACTTACATAAAATCACTTCGTTTAATTTAGATTACACTACACTACAATATTTACAATACACGCCAGAAGCGTTTCCAAATTCACACTAGAGTCTTCTTAATGATCTGCCTAATTTAGTTTTACTATATCCTGAGGATATTGACACTCTGTTATCTTGCTCTAAGCTAACATCAGATAAATTTACAAATAATGGCACACTATCTGATCCTTCAGCTATCTCTTCATCTTCCTCTGTTCTTTTGCTAAAATTTTCTGGGGTACCCTCCCCTTCTATGGCAAGTTGTTCTATATCTTTGCTGAGCGAATTGTTTTCCGCTGCCTCGACGAAAGCATTCGACAGCTCTCCGCTAAGCTTGTTCACCTTTCCAGAGCCAATGTCATACATGTATATCTCTCTATCGGACGCAGGTTCATCTTTCCTGAAAATTTAAAAGATGAACTTCAATTTTAAGTGAATAAAAGTTTATAAGCAAAATAGGTATAACCTAAGCTAATGGACGAAAATCTGATATTCGTATTAACATTACGTTAATTTAATACGAAGCTAACACGTAGTAGTAGTGGTAGAGCCTCAGTGGAAGCTCATTGTAATTTTTAACGTTTTACTTCTCATATTATTAATCTAAAATTGACAATATTAATTTTTATTTTACTTTATCGATCATTGTAAATAATATCTGCCTATTAGCACCATCTATTTTCTACACCATCATATTCTAAAAGTTATAATTTAACTTAATAAATAAATATATGGTGTTAAACAGTAATACCTATATTACTAACAGTAGGTATTTATTTTTTATTTTGAAAATAAATGGATTAATAAATATAAGAAGTACGTTTCTATGGCAGCACTGTTTATTGGAGAAACTTTAATTAGTGCATTTTAAAGGGGAAAAAATAGTGAATAAATGAGTGATGAGGTGACTCGTAAATATATATATCTAAATGTCAATGAGCTTCTGGTAAATTGTGTTTGTGTTTATAAAATGGTTTATCATTTCAGTCAGAAGTTAATTAGGTACAGGCCCTAGATATTTATACTATATTATGGTTAATAAATAATACAACATATACATACGCAGTAACTAAAAGGACGACAGATTGCTGATCCGTAGCAGTCTTCTTTTCTGTGTCTAGCCACTTCTCAAAATTTTCCTTTGTAGGTCGTTTTAATACATCCTGTAGACTATCACCAGCTACAAATTTAATACCTTTTAAATTAGTAGTTGTCTCACGAATGGAACGACTATGTTCATTATTTAATACTTCAGTTTCAACTGGAGCTAGTACTACTACTGATGTCACTTTTCTTCCCTTTAATATATCGGGCAATGGAAACTGGTTACCACTGACTTTCAGTGGTAGGTACCTATTGTACTTTTTGTCATTCAAAGCAACAGGATCTAACTTTGTCGCGTCATCTTTAACATATTCCTTAGCAATGTTTTGCCCTTCTAGCGTGTCAGGATCAAAGTGCACCACTTTCATTTCAACATCTTCTTTCTTAGATGGAGGTGTTATATAGTTTGGGATATTTTCAGAAGCAGATATCTCTTGATCATCTTCATCGTTATCAATCCTTGATTCTATTTTATCTCCGTTAGGTCTGACAATTATAGGTCTCAATTCACTAGAAGCTATTTGCTGTCCTCCACCGGCACTAAAAAAATTAGCTAACTGATCTGGTGGTAAAGAATCCAACGGAGTGTCTCCTACTTTATCGTAATCAAGAACGCTTATATCAGCATTATCCAAAATCCCAGACGAAAGTAACTGTTGACGCAAATCATCAGGAACCTCATCAGGTAATTCGATTGTAGGTCTCTTTTTCTTTTCTTGTTTTCTTGCTTCAGGTGTCGTATTTATAGAATTTATAGTAGATGACACGTACTTTTGTGTTGTTGGTTTTATTTCTACAGTCCTTGAAGTAGATTGATAATAGGGCGGTGATGCAGTACTGGAAGGATATATCGTAGGTTGCGGTCTAGCTCTTTCTTGGACATATTGAGGTTTTGGAGAAGAAGAATATTGAGGTTGATTATTAATATTGTTTTGTAAATGTTTGTATGTTTGTTCGTATTGTTGTTGTTGGCCATATTGTACTTGTTGTTGTTGTTGCTGCTGTTGTTGAGCATAAAGTAATTGGGATTGTAATCTATTAATTTCTTCTTGTTGCTTTTGAACGTTTTGAGCCAACTGTAACCTTACTTGCTCTTGTTCAGAATCGTAATATTGTTTATTTGAGTTTTGTCTGTACTGTTGTTCAGGTACTGATGCCGTAGGTGTTGGCTGTGCAGTTACTTGGCTTAGACCACTATAATCAGATTGTGAAGTAAGGCCATTTACAGTAATATGTTGTTCATATTTGGGTATAGCTGCTACTAGTTCTCCACCATTAGGTACGAATTGACCAAGATTATGTTGTTGAGGATTTCCAGCAAAAGAATTTTGTTGTTGAGGTGGTCTTTCAGATGGATTATGAGCTTGATTAAATTGAGGGGGCCTGTCGGATGGGCCATTATGATGATGGAAATTTATCGGCCGCTCTGGTGAAGCTGATGATTGAGAATGAAAATTAAAGTGGGGTGAAGAAGACGGATGTGGTAGGAATTGAGATTGGGCTGTAGGCTGTGGCAAAGGACTAGGTGAAGGTTGGAATTGATGGCGATTATCAGGTATTGGTTGGGATGGCCTAGATAATAATTGCTGATTAGCACCTTGATGGAAGCTGAAATGTTGGGATTGCTGACTAGACTGATGTTGTTGGAATGAATGAGCTGCATTTTGTTCGATATGAGGGGGAGACGGTTTCAAGTTATAAAAAGGTGATCGACTGGGAGTCACAGCAAAAGGGGGTTTATTGTCAGAAAATTGCTGAACTGGTCTTTGCTGAGGTAACTGTTGATTTGTTGGTATATGTTGTGGACGATTATGTAATTCTGGAAAAGGGGAAGGACTAGGACCGGCAAGTGAATTCGGGCTAGGTCTGGGAATAAAATTAAAATTATTTTGCCTATTTGGTAATATTTGGTCTTTTGGTGGTTCTACTTGTTCTGTTGTTATTGTATGATAATTTTCTTGTAGATATTTCGGATCATCAAAATATTGTTGAGATTGTGGAGCTGTATGGAATGGCCTTTGTGGACCGGAATGGAAAGTTGGTCTTGTGGGTTGTCCGTTATTATGTGGTCTAGGTATGAAACTAGGAGGACCATCGAGTCGCTGATGGTATTGTGCACCGTTTTGTGGTCTGGATGGTGCTGTAGTAAATATGGGCCCTAATGGTCCGGGTACAGCTGTTGGACTATTTGAAAAGTGGGTGCCACCAATCGGTCCAGGAAAGCCAAAGTTAGGATTGTGTGAAGGTGATGACGAAACAAAGGTATTTTGCCTAGGGATGTGCTGATTTCTAAATGGTGGAGAATTGGATACTTGTCGAGGTACTTGTTGTTCATTAGACAAATATGGTGGTTGAAATTGAATTCTGCTTTGAGCTTGTTGTGGCACTGGTCTATACGTAGGTGGTGATTGATGATTTGTCAAATGTCGGTTTGATGTTTCTTGAAACTGAGGTCGAGGTCTTTCAGCAAGCGGACTGTGTTGCGTTGGTTGCGCCTGTGGATATGCGATTGCAGGTCTAGGAGCAGTTTCTTCGCGATCTTCACTATTAGCAAGTCCCTCTCTACGATCACTATAATGACCATGATGATGTTGATTAGATCCAAAAGTTACTTTGACGCTGCTATCGCTATGATAAACTTCTGATTCTGGTTTAATAATTGCTCTTAATGTAGTAGTTTGTTGAGGGGCGTAATATGGTTCTGGAGTAACAGTTACATATTCTTCATGATGGTAATCTTCATCGTTACTTGGAGGTGTAATGGCTGGTATTGGTTTGTCATAAACAACTTTGTCCTTAGAATGAGGATCTTTGCTATATTTAACGTAAAACACCTGAACAGGTTCCTTCTTCTTTTTGAGTATTGGAGTAGGCGGTGGTGCAGGAAGAGTTTCATTTGACTCTTTTATGATAATTTCAATGATTGGTTCGGGTACGTCGTAATAGTGAGGATGTGAGTCATGACTATATAAAGGAGCTGTGGGCAGGGCTCCATAAGGAGGACCGAACTCTCCACTAGGGCCGTCGAGAAATCCACTGCCATGGACATTGAGTATTTTAGGCTGCGCTTGTATATCATTCTTATTAATGGAATCATCTAAATTCTCTAGAGTTGGGTCGTAGAGAGGGTCTTTTTGAGAATACTGGACCACTGGTTCCATTTGCACAGCATATGGTGGCAGTTTACCCCCTCTAGGAGTCGGCCCGACATTAGATATTCTTCGGCCGCTTGATAGAGATCTGAAGTGAGAAACTCGTGAATGCGGCAAAACTAAACTATATTGTAAATTTTGTGGTGTTCTAATGCTATCCAATTGTCGCTTAGGTTTTGGATTCGACGTAGAATTTTTGGCACACGTCAAGCTGAGCACAGCGGCCGCTGTGACCTGAAACAATAGAAACATAATTTTAATTACAGTTATCTGCAAGAAAATTTAGTTATTATGAAAATTATTTAATATTATTAATGAATTAGTTATATTATAGTTGACAAAATAAGAAATTTATATAGTCTACTATTAATTTATAATAGTTTATTACTTTATTTATCTATAATAGTAAAAAAGAGTAGGTGAAAATAAAATTACAGTCACATCAATATTTTTTTACTTAAAATTTTATATGATGGTTTAAGCTATAACCAAACACAGATATAAATATAGGATCAAAATGTAAGTTAAGTAGCGTATGGACAGAACCAATTCACTTCATATTTTTTATAAAAGAATGTCGTTTGACAGGTTTTATGAGAAAATTTTTGGTCGGGCGGGCGTTTCAAAGTAAACAGATGTATGTAACCTTAGTAACTTACTCGTTCATCATTTTACCACTTTCACCGTAAAAGATGTTAAGTCTTAGATAACGCCTTCTGTTATTCAAATAATTACATTGATTCAGATAAATGTCATGAGAAATGTTGTTAATGAAGTTTGAATAAATAAAATTGCATTGTTGTATAATGATGTAGGCATTGTTTCTTCAAGATTTTAATAAATAAAATTAAGATTATTAATATAGTAGGTATTGATGTTCCCCGTTATAAAACTTTGTAGGCGTCCTTTTCAACAGATATATATATATAATCATGCGCCTTAATAAATATATACATAAGTGATATAGATATAAAAAATACTAATACAGTGATTATTAATGTACCTAATCATAAATGTGGTTAATAAATGTATTAAGTAAATAAGCGTCCATATTCTTAAGAATGAAGACTTATTACGCTAGCAGCATTGCCATATTGTATGGAAATGCTGATTTTTGTTTTAAAATGGCATTGGAGATTTCCACATTCCAAGAATACTCGATTTCCGAGGTCTCAGATAAATCCGCGAGCCTCGGTTCCCAAGTTACCAGAATTAAATCCCCGTACTAAATACAGTGTGAGGCTGTCCGGACGCTTACCATCGGCTGGTGGTTCTGGAATTGATAGAATGGATGATGAACTTAATTTATGCCGTTTTAATGCTGTTATGGAGCGAAATACAACCACTCTTTTTTCAGCTTAAGGTTCCTGTAGTCGTAATCGCGAACTCCGCGATCTCAATACAAAATTAGCTTTCGCACTTCCAATAATACTCAATTTTGTCGGTCATTGTATTTATTAATATTTCTGTGTTGGGTTATTTTTTTATTTTTTGGAAATCAGAAAAAATCCTTTTTTATTTATATATTTTTATTTAAAATTCTTTATTGCACAAAATTGTACATAGGCGCGCTTAATGCCTTAGCCATTTTCTATCAGCTAACCTTTGAGAGAGTGAAATATGCTTAGGGTTATGTTAGTTTTAATATTGTAATACAAAAAAAATATTACCTACAACTACTTGTACCTACTATTATTTCTTCTGTGCCACAACAGAAATATTTTTACGTACAATGATGAACATAAAAAAAAAATGAACTTCGACCAACAGCCAAGTTGTAATATTGGAAGTGCGTTTGTATGGGCGTCAACCTTGGCCACCAATACATGTGATGAAATATCTAGTGGTAAACCCAAACGATAACAATTGAAATTCAGATTGTTTCTCTATTTAATAAAGTGCCTAACCTAATTATAGGAATGGTTGGAAGCCGTGCACTGAAATCTTTACTGCAGGCTGCCAAAAAAAAGTTTTTATTTTTCTTATAAAATTTTTGCTTGATTTCCAAAATTTGAGTATGCCATGCATTTTGGATTGGATTTTCTATCGGGTGTTCTTGTCCGCTTTTTCAATATATAAATTATTAAAATTCGCTAAAGTACCAGCAATCGTGCCTAAATGTTTTCATGAATTATCGAAGTTTGAGCGTTAGAACAATATTATTACATTAATAGAATAGGTAAAAGTCAAATATAGTTTCAATTTTCAAGAACAAATAAAAAATGTTTAGCTTTCGCAGTGGAAACACTTGGTCCTTGGAGTCAGGACGCCAAAGCTTTTTATAAAACTTTGACGCCCTCCTTATCGACGCTACTGGCGACTCAAAAGCTGGCGTGTATTTTAGACAAAAAAAGTCTATATCAATCCAAAAAGGTAAAGACGCTGAGTCTTGGGTACTATGCCTCAGGACAATCTTGAGGAATATTTTAATTTAGTTTATTCTTAACGTAACCTACGTTAAAAATAAACTTATTTATTTTTTAATATTTATTTGTATCCATATTCTTTTTTGTTTCTTTGAATAAATGATACATTTACAACCCATTTTTTTTACTTTTAAACTTTGCTAAAGTTGATCTTGACTAGCGATTTGGAGGTCTTAAACCTTAAACAACTGCCAATGTGTATTACAATACAAATCTGTAAAGACATAAATGATAAAAAGGACGAAAAATACTACCTTAAATTAATATATATTTTTTATTTACGATTTATTCGTACTAGGATTATAGTTATATAATAATATGAATAAAACAGAATTTTATTTGTATTATTATATAACTTTACTTTAAATTAAATAACTTGAATATGAATACCAAATTAAATATTTTAAACGATACAAATTATTAGTGATTTATTAATAGATAATTAATAAAAAATTGGGTGAATGAATTATTATAAACTTTCGTAAGTATTTGAGAGATTTTCATATTTAAGTAAAACACGCATTTGTTTTTCTTTATTTATTTTTAAAAGGGGGTTTACCTATATACTAGTAAATACAAATAATACAATTTAATAAAGAAGAGTGATATATACTACTTCTTTTTTTTTTATTTGGTTACGAAAAGTAGTTAATTTTATAATATTTTTTTAATTCATACGAAATTAGCTATTTGGCATTAGTGTTACTTACTTTTAAAATTAAGTATTGTTTAACTAATGCAGTGAAGTTAATTTCTTTGGACGATATTCAAGTTCATTGACAATAGCTTTAGGAGTCAAGGTTTGGATTCGTCGTATTCGTGCGGAACAAATTACGCTATTAGTAACGGTTACGCGCTTCGCATCTTATTATTACAGAAAATAATTATAATAATACTGATTTTTGTGGTTATTATTAAATAAAATTGTACTACCTATGACTTTGATTATTAAGTACTAGCTGACTGACCCGCGCAACTTTGTCTGAGCACGCAAGGGAAGCTCTCAAAAGAAATAAATTTTCCCCGTTTTCCCAACATGTTTCATTGATGCTCTGCAATTATAGCCTTCCTTGATAAATGGGCTATCCAACACTAAAAGAATTTTCAAAATACGTTCAGTAGATCCAGAGATTACCCCCTACAACCTCACTACCTCTTTATAATATAAGTATAGATTTAAATATTTTTAGTATAACATATTAGATATATAGTTTAATTAAAATTTAATTTATGAACGTAACAAATGACAATTGAATACTAAGAAGATCTAATGGTAAATAGACCTACAAAGTCCATGAATGTAGACCATTTTCCAACTAATCATGCGGTTACGAAATGGACCAATACATAGACCAATTTTCATTACGAGTCTTTTTATTGTCAAATCTACAGCTCGTTTCGTAACCGAACCCTGTAAGGAGACTACCACCTTGACATTAAATCGATGAAGTTGGCTACTGAAAATCAGTGAACCCACAGACTAAAATCGAAACATGATTAACTCACTTATACGGGTTTTGCATCATTTTGTTTTGATCGACCCTATTCATGGAATTTATAGGTTTGCTTACCATTACCATTACAGCATGTTGACAAAAAGTCACATGTCTTGCTCCTTAAAATACAATAATAGTAAAAAAAAAACGTTATTTTAACATACTTTCCGTAGTTTCAAGGCATTTTTCATAAACAATTAAAAAACATTAAAAAAACAGCCCCAGCCTAGTGGTTAAGTCACTGCGCAACTGATAAGGTTGAGCAGATGACAACAATGCCGGCCTGGGATGGGTGACCGCTTTATACAACGAGGCTATTTCAACATAAACACCGCAACAAACTCGCCACTTGTTAGGTGTTGCCTCCGAATACCATCGGCGAAATGAGGGCGGGTGTTAATCTCTCCGCTGGGTACCCTGAGGCCGTTTAAACGGTTCTCGGGAGCCAAATAGGCACCCGTGATGATGGTATTTTCATAAACCTATGGATAGGCCTAAGATAGCAAGTACAAGAACATGTTTAGCGACGGCTGCAGGAGATATTTTTATAACGTCAGAAACCTGAATAACTTGTTAGCTACCAACAATACATATGTTACTTTCTAGATGCTGGCAACACAGTTTTTAGGGCAATGCTAATTCGCAAAATAAAAAAATATATTGTGGGATTAAAAAATCTTTATACTACCTACCTATATAGGTACTTAAATTTATTGAGAGTTCTGATTAAAAAACCGACGATATAAGTCCCTACAGGGGGGCAATTCTCGCACTTTCGACATTCATCTCGATTCGATATTTTTGAACGAAAAATGACATAACATATAATTTTTCGTTATTTATTAATATATTTATTATTTATTTCGATATTTTTGAACACAAATTGACATAATATGTAATTTTTCGTTCAAAAATATCGAATCGAGATGAATGTCGAAAGCGCGAGAATTGCCCCCCCGATTTATTTAAAATTTTGGATAGTTAAGTCAAAGTCAAAAAAAAGGTCTAAGTGAAAGAAGTTATGTTTCAATAGGTTCCATGTTTAGATTAATTATGTATGTTATATGATACCTAATAAATTATATTAATTTCAGGAGACCATTGCATTGATTTCTTATCGAAGTGCTAGTCGAGGTTGCGTTTACGAATTAATTAATAATACCTACCTATAATCCTTATTTTGATATAAAGTTTACAACAGTATTTATACATTTGATTAGGTAATTTTTGGTTACTGGATCTCTTGCCGTTATCCTAAGGGCTCCTCCAACTCTTTTTACTCTGTGCAATCCTGAACTATCCTAGTCCAATTTAGTCAATTATAGATAGAAAATATCATAGAAATAGCAAATACTATCTTCCCATTCTCCTCCTTTAAACGGGAGGACGGATCCTAGTACTATTTATTTTAATAATAATAATAATATGTAGGACAATTTACATATATTGCTTTGGTCACAAACTAAGCTCTTAGGCTTGTACTATGTGTACCAGAAACAACGATACAATACATATTATATTTTATAAACACCCAGACCGTGACAAACTGTACATAAAAAGCGTACTAATATTTTGTTGCCATGGGTGGGAAACGAACCTACGACCTCCGGATATAACAAATTATAGAAAATAATTTAATTTTGGTAAATAAATGATTTGTTTTCGCATTTCAACATCTTTAATATTATCTTCCCATTCTCCTCCTTTAAGGGGAGGACGGATCCTGTACTATTTATTTTACTAGTTACATAATAATTGAGCAAAGTTGACTAAGTTTAGGTATTCCATCTAATTTTCTTTATTAATACTCTTTACTCATCTTTATTAATACAAAAATCTATATAATTGGCATTTGTCACCTAATGTATATACGTGTCTTTATAGATGATTATCTAGAAAGGTAGATATATATCTAAATTGATTCGAGTGGGTAGGAACTAATTAGGTACATTGAATAATTTCAACTGGTAAGAGCATTTCGTAATAAGTAGTTGTGAATGGACAAGCAAACACAAATGTAAAAGTTTACCATTCAACTATTCGCAACTTAAGATTTATGAGAGCAAAGCATAACTAATTCGGGGCAAACTTCACGTATCGTAGAAACGATTTTTCTAACAGAAGTATTTTATTTTGTTAGCAAATATATATCGCTAATATGTCCGATTGTGTTTAAAAGATGTTTTCTGCGTTTAAACGCGTGAATTTAAACATAATATACAAGTTTGTATATTTTTTTATTATCATCAGGGCAATATGTGGAAAAAAAAATCCTACATATCATTATTATCAATATCAAAGTCTTTTTTCAGTATTTATTTTTTTATTGGAACACGGCATATGGCTTTAGGTATCTACCTGATGGAAAAAAACCTATAAAGTCGCTGGGGTCGACCAATACATTGTTTTTTAACACTATTTAAATGTAGGAGTAATTGCTCCTAAATTGCTTTTTATACCGCTCCAAATCGTTCTTACTCACGTTCTTACTTAACTAAATTTTTCTTACACAAATACAGAAATGTTTATTTTCATTCAAGAAATTATAACAATTACAACGTTATGCTGGAGTCTCCTTTTAAGTAAAAATACTTGTATTAATTAGGAGGCCCCGCTCTTTTATAACTTATGCGCTAATAACTTAGCGAATTTTCAGTTATGAAATTATACAATAAAAAACATACAAAAAATATTCTAGGTATATCTCAGCTCTCTAACATCATATTCTAATATAATATATCCTTGACCGCTGGGAGAAGTCTAAATATGGAGTAGTTAGAAGAATGCACATAGAGGGTGTCTTTATATATAAATAACAAATTTCGTGAGGGGTGACTGGAACCTGGTTCACCCAGTGGTTGAATATCTTACAGCTGAAGATTTTTTTAATTGCATTTAAAATATTTTAGATAAATTAAAAGTTTTTTTTTGAAATAATATGCAGGACAATTTACACATGTTACTCTGGTCACAAACTTAGCTCTAGGCATGTGTACCAGATACAACGATATAATTCATATTATATTTTATAAACACCCAAGCCATAACAAACTGTACAGAAAAAAACGTACTAATATATCTTGCCATGGGTGGGAATCCAACCCACGACCTCCGAAGACAAAGCCAAAGGCGCAACCACTAGTCTACGGAGGCAGTCAAAATGTGATAAAATGATAACAGTGATAATTCATCACCATCACAAAAACAATAAGCATGGTAGATAATCGATTAAGAATATCGTACGGTATTTTTTCTGTAGTTAATACAAATCAGTACTCAATGTTAAGGCCACTAAGACGTGTTTTGGCTTACGTAACAAAGATGCGTAGGAAATCATTCTTACGCATCTCTTTACTCTTGGCATGCCCTTTACTTTAAATACTTACGATTTCTATTTACGAATTAGTTATTAAGAAAGTATTACGCATGTGAAAACATGAAATGCTTATTTTCCATTTTCCTGTTTCGCTATATCAGCTTTAGTTACCAGCTGGTGTCTAAGGAGCGGATGAAATTTCATCACATTTTTAATTGACAAAAAAACCTAATTTCGTATTTTATCCAAAAACAAATTGTAACATTTCAATCTTTGCTATTCAATTTTATTGTTATTTAGGCGAAAAGATCTAGGTATGTATGTATATTCATCTATAATTTTACGATTTTACGTGTTCTACGGCATAGCACCAAGACAACGGCAATGATTGCCTCTGTAAATTTTGTTTCCGAGATATTTGTCAAAACTGATAAAGTGCTATATAATAAGGATTAAAAACCCAAAAAAAAAGACAAAAATAAAACAACATCGGTTTTCATGGCATTGGATTAATTTTGCATGGGATTAATTCATTTAATTTCAAGAATCTTACATTATTCAAAGAGGCTAAGTTGCAAGTATACTAGATACTTTTAATCATAATAGCTGAGACAAAAATCTATTAATTAAAAATTTATATAAATAATCTGTCTATACTAGTTTTCTAAGAGTTTATTCGTAAAGTGATGATTATTCTGGGAGTTATTGCAATAATTAGAGTGTATAGTTTCGCCAAATATGATTTTAGTGGGAGTTATTGAAATGTCATAATAATATGAACAACTTCCAATGGCCGATATGCAGAAATCTGCTATAATAATATTCTATAATTTTGTCAATTATAGAATATAAATATTAGATAATCTTCAAGCTTTTGTTTAGTCTTCTCTCTTCTTATATAGCAAAGACCTCCTGGATAAATTATCGTTCTGAGATTTTTTTGCGACACTCTCACCGTTTTGGAATTTCAGTTAAACCGTTGGAAGTTCATTTTCAGTTCAGAAAAATATTTTGGTTTTTAACAGGTTTCAGTCGGCATTTTGTACTTGCCAACTTTTAAGGATTGGCAGCCTGAAAAATATTTAAATAAAAACAATTATAGTTTACCAAAAAGCCAATCGATAAACGAATCGAAATACCCATCGAAAGCCAAATGTATGGGATTTGACGTTTCTTGTCGATCAGGCCCATAGAGTAAAATTCCTATATTTTTTTGTTGCGGCGATTCTATTGGCGATCGTGTTCTTTGGTCAGGCCCAAGGATGGGAATAAGATAGGGCTGGCAATGAGACGGCTATTTCTACTCTTCGGTGGGAACATTAAAAATGTCAAGTTACACACTAGGTAGATACTGTTCCACAAGCTTCGGTCATCGGGTTTACCTAACGTCTGAAGAACAATAAGTGAAATTTTGCATAAGACTCCCAGGATATGAGGTAATCACAACGTTGGAAGCCGGCCATTACTCGCACGGTTCCCATCAAGCTATTTATTTATTGTATTGTAAACCAGCATTACAATCTCCTATCTGTCTGAAAGCGTTTCATTTAATTTTATTGTCTATTGAAATTGATGTTTATGGTGGGTTTATTACGTTATTTTATGAACTTTAAGTTTTTTGGTTAGATTTACTTGATTGATTAGTTTTATCACATTTTTTGCGCAATGACCGAAATAATGTAATGTTTTTTTTTAATAACAATTATGGATCGTGTGCGTAATTAGAGAAATTTTATTGCACAAAGGCGTACTTTCGGCGAGAACATTTTGGTATTTTGCCTTAGGTAGATATTTATTATTTTTTAAGTAGTTATATTTTTTATTTTAGTTTAATTTAGTTGGGTTATATACGTGGTGGGCGAGTTGGTTAGACCTTGGACTTAAAAACACCAAGGTCCCTGGTTCGAATCCCGGTGTGTACCAATGAGTTTTTAATTTAAAAATGTATGTACATTTGTTTGACAACACCACTATAGTGCCTCGGAGAGCACGTTAAGCTGTCGGTCCCGGTTTCACTATACCAACTTGTGAAACTGTTTATAGATGGGTTATTGAGTCTATTCAAAACATCGCGACGAGCTAGCCACATGTTCGGCGTAGGCTACGACGAGGTGGGATTAAAACCCCTCCGCTGGGTACCCTGGGGCCGTCTAGGCGGTCTCGGGCGGCATAAGGCAAAATATCACATTAATAAGAAATATATAAAATATAGAATGTTTAATTTAACAATAAATATTAAGTAAAACTTGGCAGCTTCATAATGCCGACTGAAAACTATTAAAATCCAAAATATTTTATATTACATTTTTTTCCTTTATTATATAAATATATTATTTGATGCAATATAAACCTAAATGGCCTCAGACATAAAAATATAAAGTCACTTTAGAAAACTTTAGTTAAAATAGATTTTGTCTCTTTTACGCATTTTTGTTGCTAAAAAAAGATAAAATCTACTTCAACTAAAGTGTTATTCAAGAACTAAATAAGTTTTAATAAAAATCAAGGTTACATTTATATACCACGCGTCCCGTTGACCAGTATTAGCTTAGCCGCCCATAGAAATAGAAGAAAAAAATCTACGTTGATGGAGCTTTTCTAAGTCTATTATTTTAAACTTTCCTACTTCCTCTAAATTCTGCAAAAAAACAAGTGCTTAACAGTCGCCAATTGAGCCAGTTCCGCTGACCGACATAAAGACTTAAGTACCTAAGCGACATCACAATCAACACTGTTCCTTCTGCGACTACTTGTAATTTCTCACGGCATTTAACTTCAATAGGTATTATCGGGTCTTCATTACACATACCTCGTAGTCCACCGTCTTTGTATACGGTCGTGATGGTATCTAGTTCTTAATTGTTGTCTTTTGTGTTTGGTTTCCGCGATGCACACTCAAGGCAGTGAAACTAAAACTAGAAGTTAATTAAGGAAGTGTTGTTTATAATTTTTATTACCTAAATACACATACATATGAATATCTACCCCATTAGACGGTTTAGGGAATAAATTAAATTCTTCTATTAAGCATTTTCTTAATGCCACTCTATTGTTTTGCTGACAAAATTCATAATTAGACAATAATTATATTAGTAAAATAATATCAACATCTGACGAATGCTGACTGTTCAAAGCAGAATAAAATGAAATGGATAATATAGTTTTAAGTTGATTTAAAACCTACTAAAGAATGACTGTTGGTATCGTGGTGGCCGAGTTGGTTAGACCTTGGACTTAAAAACACTTAGGTCCCTGGTTCAAATCCCGGTGTGTACCAATGAGTTTTTAATTTTAAAATTTATGTACATTTGTTTGACAACACCACTATAGTGCCTCGGAGAGCACGTTAAGCTGTCGGTCCCGGTTTCACTATACCAGCTTGTGAAACTGTTTATAGATGGGTTATTGAGTCTATTCAAAACATCGCGACGAGCTAGCCACTTGTTCGGTGTAGACTCATACCATCGGCTACGACGAGGTGGGATTAAAACCCCTCCGCTCGGTACCCTGGGGCCGTCTAGGCGATCTCGGGCGCCGTAAGGCACCCGTGATGATACATATACATCTTATCTTATCTTATTGGTTTTGGGGTTGACATCAGTCAAAAACACTTCGACCCTTTGGGATCTTTTGTGTGTTCCCCATTCCTATTATCCACACACCTCAGTATCGTCCCCAAATATGTTGTTGACATATTTAAGGACATCACCAAGGTCGATTAGCCTGTAGCTTTCTGGATCCGGATAAGCCTGTCCTAGGTATTTTATTCTTTGGATGGCCCTAGCGTCACAGTCGCACAGTAGGTGCCGCATGGATTCGGGCTCCTTACCACAGAATCTGCATGTGGGATCATCTCTTACTCCTATAGTATAGAGGTGTTTGTTGGTTGTATAGTGTCCTGAGAACACTCCCACCAGTAGCCTTATTTGACTTCTATTGAATTTCCATATCTTATCCAGGCCTATTGCCCTCATACCAATGAATTTCTTGGAATGTATAAGGCCTTGCTGCGTTAACCACCATCTTGTGTGTTTGTCCTCAGCAAACTTTTTTAAAGCATTAATGATTGTTATGTTGGGTATGCCTATAAATGGTTCAGGTCCAATTAAGGGAGTTTCCGAACCCATTTTAGCAAGTTGGTCTGCCTTTTCATTGCCTTCGATACCCATATGTCCCGGCACCCAGGCCAGTCTTACCCTGTTGTTCCTGCCGATTTTGTTCAACAGTTTAACACATTCCAAAACCAGCCCAGATCTGGTCTCATACGAGCTCAGAGCTTTAAGTGCTGCTTGGCTGTCGCTGAGAATATTTATGTTTTCTCCATGTGATCTCATGTCTAGGATCTTCTTTGCAGATACTATTATCGCATACAGTTCTGCTTGGAAAACTGTAGGGTAATGTCCCATGCTTACATGAATATCATGACCATTAGTATGTATTCCTGCACCCGTTCCTGACTGCATCTTTGATCCATCAGTATACCAGTTTTGACATTTACTGTCGGGTTTAGAACCATTTTCCCATTCGTCCCGTGACGGGAAATATGTTTTGTAGTTCCTTTTAAAGATTCGAATAGTCGAAATGTTGTCAGCGCACATTTCAAGAATCCTATCGAGATTGTTGTCAGTTTCCATCCTAGTGTGAATAGTTTGGGGCATATTTGGATACCACTCTTTATTATTCCGTAGTCGGTAAAGTGATTTCCTTGCCTCCATTTCTATTATCACGTGTAAAGGTTTAAGATTTAATAGTACCTCCATAGCTGCCGTCGGTGTTGTTTTAAAGGCACCTGAAATAGACATACATGCCAATCGTTGTAACTTAGCTAGGTCTTTTTTACAGATAAATACATATACATACATATACATATAATATCTACCCCATAAGACGGTTTAGGGAATAAATTCTTCTATTAAGCGTTTTCTTAATGACACTCTATTGTTTTGCTGACAAAATTCATAATTAGATAATAATAATATAGGTAATATTATAAATAATCAACATGTAACATCTGACGAATGCTGACTGTTCAAAACCGAATAAAATGAAGTGGATAATATAGTTTTAAGTTGATTTAAAACCTACTAAAGAATGACGTTTTAAAAGACCAATCTGAGATCGAAATAAAATATCTAGAAGCGTATGTGAAAAAGACTAAAGATAGTAGGGTAACGGTTAACTTGAATTCAACAATTTTAATATAATAATAAAGAAGAAAGCAATCACGATAAAGTACTTACCTTACGCAAAACGTAAAGCTCTAAATCAAATTGGAAAGTAATAGTTTAACTAAACGACTATTTTTATCACAACTCTAGAAAGTATAAAAATAACACAAATGATTGACTTAATGAAGACATTAATAATAAGAAACGAACAAAACATTTATTTTAACACCCGAATGCCCTAAAACAAGTTACTCGAGCGTAAACAGAGATTAGCTTTCGAATAGCCAATGAATCTGGTTCGAGATAAAAACAATTAGATAAAATTAGAGCGCCTCCGTGATCCAGTGGTTAGTAGTAAGTAGTTATATCCGTTTGCTAAAGTCCAGTGGTCGTGATACAATTTCCACATCTTTAAATATAAGGATATGGGTAATTCTTA
Source organism: Monopis laevigella (assembly GCA_947458855.1). NCBI lineage: Eukaryota > Metazoa > Arthropoda > Insecta > Lepidoptera > Tineidae > Monopis > Monopis laevigella. The sequence goes on from OX381582.1 coordinate 3,132,209, forward strand.
GGTGCTAGGTAAGATCAAAGTATTCTATGTTCAATACCATCAGCTTCCAAAACTAATTTATTAGAACAAAATTACTTTAGGTTAAAAGATTAGGATTAGAAAGGTTAAAGGAAAAAAAGAAATACAATTTTTACTTATACATACTATGACATAACTTGAAAACAAATCAAACATAGATGATGTAAATAGTTTGTGGTTCTATTAGGAGATGGTCTGTTGTAGATTATTAGACAAATTGAAAAATAAAATAAATTGAAATAGCGAAAGTAAAACAAGGCCAATATAAAATAAATAAAAGTCGATTGTTGCAAGAGCAGTGTCGTTTAGTCTTGTTTTGCTATTACGTTGTCACATGTTATGCATAACAATTATTTTCGTACAAGTCTTTTTTATTACGACACTTGCTGCTTTTGTTTTGCCATTAAGGGAAATGGCCTTGACTTACTTTATACATTTTATTTTATAGTGAAACATTATATAGTTTAAAAGCTTTTGTTTAATCTCTTGAATGTTACCTTTATTGCCAGTTCATTCAATGGAATATAGACAGGCTGGGTGTCACTGGAATTTTCGTTTTTGTACAAGTTTTTCTTCATCTTTATTAGCGAAAGTTGGATGGCCTCGGTAAAGGTGGTTATTGATGTTCCTTCGCTACATTAGGCAAGCTGTCAATATATCTAGCTGAAAAACAGCAAGTTATTCACATGCTCGGGTTTCTTGCTGCCTCAAATAAAACCCACTGAAATTTCATCAACTTCAGGGAATTGTTTTATTTTGATATTGGCAGGTGACATCATAACGTGTCGAGCGATGCGACGCTCATGAAGTCAAAAATGTCTGCTTTTTTGTCATACATTTTAAATCATTACATTCATGTCCTCTTAAAGAACCTGGGATCCAAGGATATAGAGGCGTTGTTCAATAACATGTCAGTCATATTATATAAGGAGATTTAAGGTAAGGTATAGTACAATCTACAATGAACATGCATTAACCAAATTATATGGCAGATTATTCAACGAGTTTAAAATGTAGAGCATCCACACAAAATAAAACAAAATGCACAAGTAATCTTATGTAACTGACCCGTATGAAATTGGAGATAATGCGAAATAAAATACCCAAAATAATAGTGTAGGATATGTAGGTCAGTAAGAAATAGCTTTTTTATGGAAATTTAGGTTATTTAAGTTTTGTAAGTGCTGCATTTCAAAAATATCGAATGTATGTCAATTTATACTTATTTGTTATGTCTGCAATTGGACTAGACTAAAGAGGATTTAAAATGTATGTAACAGTAGATAATATCTATAATTTAACATCCAAGTTACTGAATATTAGAGGTAACATAACAAAACAAAAATTAAGAAATCTTTACACATTCTTACATACTTTATGGTCTCGAATTAACGCAAATTAAGAAAGTAATTTGTTATATATTTATAATAGAATATAAATAATAAACACTAAAGTGGCAAGCTTTTATTTTTATTGTTATATTATATACAATAAATTAAAAGACCACAGAACTCTGAACAACTATTCAGAGTTCTGAGGCCCTAGTGTGAGTTTGCTTTAACGTTCTCTTACACTGCGTTAAGTTAGTACTCTGCACCAATAGGATCGCTTAATTTTTGAAGCCTGTCAAAATAAGCTGATCTGATTGGCGGAAAGTGCTCACTTACTGAGACAAGAAAGTTAAAAAAACTCGCACTTGGGCCACAGTGTATAAAACGTGTGATATTTATGCGAATATTGCCTTCATCGAAGAATTCCGCAAATATATATTCCGCAATTCCGAAAATATATAAAATTTTAATGCAGACACTTTGTTTAAATAAAAAAAAACATGGTATGTTACTATTAAGTTTTGCGATAAACCGAGAAAAGTTGTGCCATAATCAGTCAGACATTATTTCTTTCAGACGTATCTTTTAAATAAACTATTAAAATGTCTCAATAGTAAAGTAGAGAACTTCAAATTATAATAAAAAAAATAGCCATACAGAATCTAAATAAGGCAATTACGAAAATAATGGGCGGCCAGATGTAAGAGACGCGGTAACATCAAATATATTCTCAATATAGGCGGCTGGTCATCCTACGGGTATATTAACTTTAATAGTAGCTATTAAGTAATCACAGATGTTGAAATAGCTTATTTAGATCTGTTTTTAGAGTACTTATTTATAACTACTTATAATCAATTAGAAATACGTGTATGATGCCGTCTGCAGCTCCTAGAACTAAAGGTTTTGAGTGCATTCAATCAGATTCGTCAAAAACATCTGGATAAATTTTGAAGTACAGGTGGGCGATTCTCGCGCTTTCGACATTGATCTCTATTCGAGATTTTTAAACGAAAAATGACTGAATATGACATTTTTCGTTTTAGAATATTAAACATTAAACGAAATAAATAATAATTAACAAATAATAAATAATAAATATACAAATATTGAACGAAAAATGGCATATTTAGTCATTTTTCGTTTAAAAATTTCGAATCGAGATGAATGTCGAAAGCACGAGAATCGCCCACCAGATGAGAAAATGTTAATTTATGGTTTGTATGGAATTGGCGAAATAAAATACTCAAATTAATAGGGTATGTAATCTATGTAAGTAATTTTAAATGGTTTTTATAATGACATGGTAGAATTGCCATGACCCTCAATCTTGCTTTTCCATAGCATCGATGAGGTCGAATGGAAAGCACGCTTACACTGTAATTGCCGACAGCGTTTTAAGAGTAATTATTTTCCAAGACAGTTAAATGCGCTGGATGCAACTGATTACACGTATAATAAATAACATATCCCATCACAAGGTATTGAGAGCTTTTTTCAAACTCACTATCGTTTGAGTCATCATTTAATACTGAGACTGAAGGTAGCGACTGATTTAAATTCAGAGTTTTTCTGTATTAAAGAAAAAAAATCAGCAGTAAATCCTGGTTAAATAGCAATAAGATATTCAGTTAAATTATTAACACTTTAGCTATCTATTAGGATACTGGATACTGAAATATAAATATATTTTTGAAATTCTAAACTCGCTCTTATTTCTGTTTTTTGTTTCTGGACGGAACCTTAAATGCGGGATCAGCATATGTTTACTTTTTTTAACTTATTGAAAAGGTTAACACATCAACATGTTTCATAGTCATATTCCATCCCATTAGAAGATATTGAGTGCGCATGAGTAAGCCGTTGAAGCACTTAACACTGGGCCGCACTAGGTAGCGTGTCTGATTTGATTAAAATTGCTTCGAGGAAGAGTTAGTCACGCGATGATGGGTTCACATCCCTGGGTATTATTTGGTGGATAATGTGTACCGCTGGCGACGGCCTTCCGCTACCTAGATATATTATTATGATGCAATGGGTCCAATATAATGGACTAGACGTGTAATGGTGACTATGAAATATTGTGGTAGTAATTGTTATTTTTGTAAGGATCAATCAAGTCACGGTGCACCAATGAGTTTTTTTTTAAGTGCATTTGTTTGTAACACTAATTATAGTTCCTCGGAGACCGTCCCAGTTTCTGTTGGTATATGTCATTTATATGTTTTTAGATATATTAGAGAAGATTACCGTAAATATATGACGGTCATTTTATAATTTTAATTTGTAGTTTATTAAAATTTTGTATGTTCAATAAATATATAAACAACTGTTGTAGTTTCACTAAACCTAACCTATATTAAACCTATATTATAATAATTAAATAAAAATATACTATATATATTACATGTTACAAAAACACAGTGATCCAGTAAACAGGTGATAAATTTACACTTTATTTTATGAAAATACGGATAAGCCATTTATAGAATACCAATCTCTACTATGGAACGTAGGTTAAAAGTCAATTTATTCCATCGTACAAGTTCATAAACTTCCGTGTGAAACTTTGTAACTAAAGTTCTGTCTGATAGACAACCCATTGATACAGTCTTTGATTTATTTGCATGACATTAAATGTCGTTTTTAATTTGAATTCTTAATTACCTGAAGATGTAAAAATTAAAGAGGATCGATCGTACTTAAGGAGATCCATATCGTATTTAAGACCGAGGTCGTCTTCATGCTACAAAATAATGTAGGTACTTAAATATTTTTTTATACGATCTTGTGTTGTCGAAATTTACATCGTTTATGTTACTTGTTTTAAGCCGATATAATAATAATAACATGTAGGACAATTTACACATATTGCTTTGATCACAAACTAAGCTCTAGGCTTGTACTATGTGTACCAGAAGCAACGATATACATTATATTTTACGAACAACTAGATCATGACAAACTGTACAGAAAAAGCGTACTAATATTTTGTTGCCATGGGTGGGAATCGAACCCACGACCTCCGGATACAACACCAAAGACTATATATAAGTTAATAATTTCACATGGTCGGTGAACGCTCTCAGGGTATGTTTTTTATTATTATCTTTGGACGTTTTGCATTGGTTTGTTGTTTTTTATTATATGTATATTTATCGCGATCTTTGTGTAGTAATGTAATAGGTAGAGCAGGAATGGGATAGGAAAACAGTTATTGAATATATAAATCGGAAAGAATTATAATTTTGCAAAGGGCACTTAAAATAACTGCATAAAAATAAAATAAACGACGCAAGAAAATTATTTTTAAGTTCTTCCGTCCATTCGATCTTGCTCAATTATTTAGTACTGAGGGTCATAGGTTTATAGTCCGGAATATTTTACATTGCAATTTAGTTTTATCATTTTAAGAATATCCCGTAGCGGAATTAAAAAAAAACCTACCAACTACAAACTTTTCTCGAAAAAAAAAACATAATTTTTTAATAATTAAAATTTAAAAAAATATAAAAAATCTTGCTTCAGTCAAAAAGTAAGTTTATATAAATTACTTAGTAAGTTTATACAAAATTACTTACCGAATAAATAACTTTTCTAAAAAAATAATTTCCAAGGAAATAATTTCTGGACCTGTCTAAAAGTTGTTATTCTCTATATAGCGTGTGAACTCCATCATCCCATGTCTATCTATGGTAGCATTGATTAATCAATGCGTATTCTTGTTCAATCAATTATATTCACAGGTATTCGGGTTCACTTTCGATGAGTGTTTTTGTGTCACTAGATAAGGCGCCATTGTTTGTATCGGATATGACATGTATTGGTGTTGAAAGGAAGTTGAGGTCTTAATTATAACGGTATGAGAAACGTTTTATTAATCTTTTAGTTTAACTGAATTAGAGGGGCTTCGTACCTAGTAATATAACAATATAGGACATTTTTACACATTGCCAAACTAAGCAAAGCTCTCTGTTATGTGTACCATAAACAAAGTCAAAGTCAAAAGTCAAAAATATTTATTTAATGTAAACCTTTACAGGCATTTATGAAAAGTCAAAAAAAAAAAAAAAAGTATATATAAGGTCCTGTGTGCACTTGGCCAGGTCGCCATTCCTCCCACAGACAAATGTTGAGAATATAATACAAAATAAACGAATCGTAAACTATTAAACTATTGTCCTTGCGGGAAGAAAAAAAAAAAAAACAACCCAACCGAACACACACTACATAACCAACCAGTTTAAGATAATATAATACATATTATATTTTATAAACACCCAGACCGTATGTTTTTTTCTGGTATACCTATATACCTTATAAGGTAAGTAACAGGAAAAAAATTAAACTTAACTCCAGAGGCTCTACCATGGGTTTGAGCATGGTAGCAACGTAACGTATTTATTTACGTATACGTGAGCAACAACCAATAGGGGGGCTTTATTTTTGGTAACAGGATTGATAAAGTGATCCTATTGGTTGTTGCTCACGTATACGTAAATAAATATGTTAAGTTGCTACAATGTGCAAACCCATGGTAGAGACTCAGGCTTGTAAACCTGGAGGTTAGTTTTAGTGATCAAAATTCGACTGCAATTATACCTAAATCACAGAAGAAGTAATAGTGCTTAAACTTATTATTTTTCCAAGAAAAAATGCCTTTCAGAATATTTTTTTTCTTTATATTCATAAAAATAATCCGGGAATGTATTTGTTAACAATTGGTTTGTTTTTTTTTCGGAAAAAAGTGAAGTTTAGGTATAACTGCACGCGAATTTCCGATCACTTTATATAAACTGTACAGAACAAGTACTAATATTGTTTTGCCACAAGTGGGAGTCGAACTCACGGCCTCCAGATACAATGCCAAAGGCGCAACTACTAGTCTACGGAGGCTGTCATACTAACTTAATACTTGCCAAGAAACCGTCCGTCCGTTACTACGTTTAGATTTTTTTAAATATAAACTTAATAAAGATTCTAATATGTTTAATTGTGGAATTAATGTAAACTTTTCTATTTGTTAAAATGTAGAAATTAAAAACTAGAAAGAACCATTGTTATAAGGAATTGGTTAATCACCAAAACTAATGAACCGCGAAGTTATTTTAAACGATTTCTCTAAAAACAAAGACGTAAAAACTCGTCAATGACTTTGTAAAGCTTTAGCACAAACTGTACTTAACCTAAATTAGCTTGGAGAGATAGATTGTTGATAAGAAATAACAGATCTTGAAGTTGATAATAATAATAATAATAATATTTAGGACAATTTACACATATTGCTCTGGTCACAAACTAAGCCTAAGCTTGTACTATGTGTACCAGAAACAACGATATAATACATATTATATTTTATAAACACCCAGACCATGACAAACTATACAGAAAATGTACTAATATTTTTTTGCCATGGGTGGGAATCGAACCCACGATCAAAGGCAATAATATGTACTTATGTAATAAAAAAAACACATAATGTTGGATAAATTGTGTAGCACATTTCACACATATTGCGATGGTTATAAATATAGTGATCGGAAATAGGGTAGAGTTATACATAAACTTTAGATATATGAAAATATAATAATAAAAACAAAAACACATTTTTTTCTCGGAAAAAAATATTTAGGCACTATTATTTCTTCTGTGGTTTAGGAATAAATGCACCCGAATTTTTTATCACTAGAACTAACCTACAAGTTTACAAGCCTGGAGGTTAGTTTATATTTTTACTGTTAATTACCTTGTAAGGTAATATACCAAAAAAAAAGTTAATATGTACCTACATATTATATTTTATAAAAACCCAGACCATGGCAAACTGTACAGAACTTTCCATCACGTGGATGTAAGTTCACATGCCGAACTCCAATAAAAAAAACAGGAAAAAAATTGTTAATTTCCCAATAAAACTCTGATTTAAACTTTTATTATAGGGATGAAAATATATATACCCATTTCTACTAGTTTACCGTTGAACTGCTAAGACTGTTTTCACACTAGTTCTAAAAAAAACCACTTAACTAGGGAAGTATTTATTTTTATTTTACCGTTGTTTTAAAATCAAAGGTAAAATTATAATATGTATAGATAAAAATATAGATACCCCACATGAATTATTTATAGCAACTTTTTATTTACGACTTAGCCTTATGAGTCAAAAATATATATTTTGGAACTCTAAAAGGCGACTATGTATTATAAAGTTCTCCTAGGCTGTATGGTTCATAGAGACCTTTGCCTTCTCTATATTTGAGAGAACCGAACAACAAAAAAAAAAGTTCTCATACCTCAACGCTACTCAGCAATTCACCTATAAGCAGCATTAATAGGTCAATTGGATTCAAATCTAAAACCACCAAAACAAATAAAATTTAATTCTATCCGTCTCAAATTGAACCAAACCGTCTTAATTATACAGTCCAGTCTCGTCTGGCCGTATTTATTTAACGGTATTTTAGCGCAATAAAGCCAGCAGTTAACCCAAACCAAGTTTAAACACTTTCGATACCGAGTCCCGCAAGTAAACCCCGACCTAGCCCACTGGCCCACATATAATATTTACTATTAAACGGGTTTCAATAATCTAATTTGTTTTGTATCTATGAGAATAGCAATATATATTTTTATATGCGCTTATGATAAAAACGGGGATAAACAAAATATTGGTTCTTTAGGCTTCATCAGTCGTGCAATGAAGCCATGGCGAAATATAAAATATCCTACCTAATAAATAATCTTTTATTAAAATTAAAAAAATAAAGTTTTTGATTTATTCTTATTTGGGTGTAATAGTTTAAATTAATTAAGTGTTAATTAAATTAAAAGTTAATATATATACATGTGTATATATATATATATATATATATATATATATATATATTTAATAGAGCAGGACATATGACCCTACATCCACCTGATGGTAAGTGGCAATGTAACGTCCAAGAACGTTCGCAACCAATAGTAGCAATGGTGCGTGTTTCAATTGGTTGGTTCCACTATGTCTGCTTGAGAAACTTATTCACGCCACGCTTAAAGGATTATATATTATTTCATGAAACAAAAACAGAATAAAATTATTAAATAATAACTGTAATAGCAGAGCCAACAAATGTGATCAAACTTTTGAAAGATATATTTGGTAACAAAGAAAAAACAATTTTGTTAAAATCTAACTATACCTAGCTAGTGTCTTGCTATAATAAACTTCAAATAAAATAAATAAATACAAAGTCAAAGAAAGTTTTATTTGTGTACGTATTTTTATTCAAAAGAATAAAGGTTAATATAATTCCTACTAATAATTATTTACATACAATAAAAATTTACATTAACAAGCATTTAGCGGTTTATAACAATAATAAAAATCTATCTATGATTGGCTCATCCAAAACAATACAAAACAGCAAGTGGAAAGTGTTACGTAACGGAGACACATTCACTACACTCACTATAGTTATAGTTACGATGTTTACTCACTAACATTTGTCTATACATACAAATTAACTGTACCTAGAGTTATATTATTGATAGTTTTGGCCGCGTCCTAGGTCTGGTGGAGGCGCCTTTGGCGTTAAAACTGACGTTTTTTCCACAGGTTTTTTCTGTACGATTTGTCATAGTTTCTAGTATATATATTTTAGTATGTTTGTTTCCGGTACCATAGTTAACGCTTAAAGCTTGGACTATGTGTGAAATATCCATGAAGGTAAAAACCGTGCCCGTCCTCGCGCCGCTACGCGTTTTTTTAGCTTCATGGAAATATCTAACATAATATGGCGGAATTTACCAATGAGTTGATTAAAAAAAATGTTTAACAACACCATTCTAGTGTCTCAGAGAGTTTAAGGCGACGGTCCCAGTTTCACTATACGAATTTAACTAGGGGTTATTGAGTCTATTACGCCGCGACGAGGTAGTCACTTGTTCAGTGTAGACTCAGAATACCATCGGTAACGACGTGGTGAGAATGGTATTATTTGTATCGTCCATAGACTTGGACTTAAAAACACTTCCCTGGTTGGAATCCCGGTGTGCACCAATGAGTACATTTGTTTGACAACACCACTATAGTACCTCGGAGAGCACGTTAAGCTGTCGGTCCTGAGGCTCTACCTACCATGGGTTTGCGCATTGTAGAAACGTAACGTATTAATTTACGTATACGTGAGCAACAACCAATAGGATCGCATTATTTTTGGTAACAGGATTGAATAAAGCGGTCCTATTGGTTGTTGCTCACGTATACGTAAATGAATACGTTACATTTCTTCAATGCGCAAACCCATGCTAGAGCCTCAGGTTTCACTATACCAACTTGTGAAACTGTTTATAGATGGGTTATTGAGTCTATTCCAAACATCGCGACGAGCTAGCCATTTGTTAAGTGTAGACTCATACCATCGGCTACGACGAGGTGGGATTAATAACCCCTCCGCTGGGTACCCTGGGGCCATCTAGGCGGTCTCGGGCGCCGTAAGGCACCCGTGATGATGTATGGACTGTTCACAAGAGCATAATGATTTCGTAAGAACGTGGCCTCTAATCAAATCAAAAATCTTCCACAATAAAACGAAATCGAAATCCATCATCTCGATTGAATAATCAATCTGTCATAACGGCTATAAATAATGATATCCGAATGAATAATGTTCTTACAATCTTATTACTTATTGATTGTATCGAATCGACAATCGAATCGGTTAGGGACAGCTCGATTCGAATGGCATTCAAAAACACATTTGATATCGATTGTCAGTCGTAAGTTATTTACGCCCATTAGGTCCTACATGCATACATACATATCATCACGGCCTTACGGCGCCCGAGACCGCCTAGACGGCCCCAGCGGAGGGGTTTTAATCCCACGTCGTCGTAGCCGATTGTATGAGTCTACACTGAACAAATGGCTGGCAGGTCGCGATTTTTTGAATAGACTCAATAACCCATGTATAAACAGTTTCACAAGTTGGTATAGTGAAACCGGGACCGACAGCTTAATGTGCTCTCCGAGGCACTACAATGGTGTTGTCAAACAAATGTAGGTACATACATTTTTTAATTAAAAACTCATTGGTACACACCGGGATTCTTTTCTTTTTTTGGTCCTACTCCATATATACTGTCTCTTTTTGACCTTTCCACAGCCAAATTTAATTTTCCTCCGTGGTCTAATTGATAACGACGACGGGGCATACGTCGTCGTTGTATCCGGAGGTCGCAGGTTCGATAGCAAACAATATTAGTACGTTTTTCTGTACAGATTGCTTTGGATGGGTGCTTTTTTTTTCGTTTGCATATGCTACCACAGGATAAATTGATCGATTTGATCAGCAGAACCTCATATTAGCCCAAAGTACATCTTTTCAAAGTCACCAAGTAGATGATATTGTAAAAAAAAATTATATTGAATTTAACTGAATATCAGCGGACTTGTTTGGTATAGGGGACAGTGGCAAGAATGCCACATTGGATAGAAAGCGGTCCCACCACACGCTCTGCATTGTAATGACGGCGACTTAACTCATCCAAAAGTGGCACGAGCCAAAATATTAACGTATTGATTGATTCTGGTGCGTTTTTTTTTTATTAGAGCATGGCGTGTGATTTTGTATCTACCTGGTGGTAAGCAGACCTACGAATTCCATGAATGGGAGCAATCAATAATCAACATTGATCACTCGCTCCCACTAGGCCGGCTAAATGATGCGATTACGAAAAGGGACGCGATAAAGACAAATAGCTTTACGAGTATATTTTAATCTATTTACTCGCAGCCTTATCGTCAATTTTACTCCCATTTCGTGAACGCATCATTTAGCCGGCATAGTGGGAGCGATTAATATTGTTAAACAACAATGTATTGATAGACCCCATTCATGGACTGTGTAGGTCTGCTTACCACCAGGTAGATACAAAGTCACATGCCAGTGAAATCAAGGTATGTAATATTTTTGGGGGAAGAAATAACATTAGTAAAAAGAACGTAACAATTTTTTATAAAAAAAGTTTATGAAAAAAGCTGTACGCTGTGTAGTAGATTATGGATTAATTCGATTCGATTCTACTGAACAAATCATACTATTTCCATGGAACCACACGCCGCAAATGAAAAAAATGTTTAGTTTCCCATACAAATGGTCATTTTAACATTACTATTCTAGTTTGTTTGGAGAAGACATTTTTTTCATTTGCGACACAGGTTCCATTTGATCAGTAGAGCTTTATAGTCCTGAAATTTCCAGAAGTCGCTTGTTCTAGTCGCTAGGGGAGGAAGGCCTCTATTACTTCGCTAATCCGATCACCCGGACTCGTTACCATCCATACAGATGCAAAAACCGTTCGGTTTTAGTCAGTAGATTCACCTATTTTCGGAGACTACTGCATCTATTTATTGTTGTGTGGGTAGTCTCCTTTAATGGTACGGTTACGAAACGGGCAATTGATTTGACGATCGAAGTAAAAAATATGAAATAAGCTGTACTGTGTTATCTATACTAATATTATAAAGCTGAAGAGTTTGTTTGTTTGGTTGAAAGCGTTAATCTTAGGAACTAGTTAGGTTAGAATAGAAAAAAAAATGTATTGGATAGCAAATTTATCTATAAGCTACATAACATTACGCTACGACCATTAGCAGCGGAGTAACAATGAAAAATGTATTGGATAGCAAATTTATCTATAAGCTACATAACATTACGCAACGACCATTAGCAGCGGAGTAACAATGAAAAATGTATTGGATAGCAAATTTATCTATAAGCTACATAACATTACGCTACGACCATTAGCAGCGGAGTAACAATGAAAAATGTATTGGATAGCAAATTTATCTATAAGCTACATAACATTACGCTACGACCATTAGCAGCGGAGTAACAATGAAAAATGTATTGGATAGCAAATTTATCTATAAGCTACATAACATTACGCTACGACCATTAGCAGCGGAGTAATAATGAAAAATGTATTGGATAGCAAATTTATCTATAAGCTACATAACATTACGCTACGACCATTAGCAACGGAGTAACAATGAAAAATGTTGCAAAAAAGGGGGAAAATTAAATGATTCTTTTAAGAGCGTCACCTGTTATAAATAAAACTGGTACATTCGACGACATTTTAAACTTTAATCCTTACAGTTATTTTAACGGAAACTTTAGGGCAACTCAGCTTTAATCTAAAATTAAATCTCCAGCAGTAATAAATCCTTATAAACTTCTTCACCCAGATGATAGGCTTAAGGCCCGATGTTTATGTAAAGTGATCAATTTAGCCTTCATCCGTTTCCCACGGTCAGGCCAACTTTCCCAGAGTGAAAACCTAACCTCAACCACTGGCAGTACTTCCACTGGATATCAACTTATTGACTGGTACTTAGTACTTACGTCTTTCTTTATTAATAAACTATGGGCTTGATTGCACCTTATACTTACCTAAGTAACTGTTACCAATGAGTTTATTATTTAAAAATGTATGTACATTTGTTTGACAACACCACTATAGTGCCTCAGAGAGCACGTTAAGCTGTCGGTCCCGGTTTCACTATACCAATTTGTGAAACTGTTTATAGATGGGTTATAGAGTCTATTCAAAACATCGCGACGGGCTAGCCACTTGTTCGGTGTAGACTCATACCATCGGCTACGACGAGGTGGGATTAAAACTCCCTCCGCTTGGTACTCTGAGGCCGTCTAGGCGGTCTCGGGCGCCGTGATGATATGTATAGTATATGTAAGTAACTATTTAATTGACGAATATTTCGGAAAAAAAATGACGTCATATTGTTTTAATAAAAAGTTTTTGATGAATAAGTTCTTCTAAATGATTGTATTCAGTAATTTTGTAATAAAGAAAAATGTACCGAATAATAGCCCATTGTAATAATAATAATAATATGTAGAACATTACACACACGTTAACTAAGCTCTGGGCTTGTACTATGTGTACCAGAAACAACATACGTATGTATGTTTTATTAAAAATCAGACTATGTCAAACTGTACAGAAAAACGTACCTATTACTTACCAAAATCTCTACCTAATAATATTTTCAGAACACAATTTTTGGAACAGACCTTTACATTAAAAATATAAGGGTTGGTTCCAAACAATAATAAAAAAATATTTTTAGACCATTGCTAAGTTATTGAACCGGAACTGCAGACTGATTCTAAAGGAATACAGGCCTAATGTTTCGTAACCGCAACCACCGCAGTCACCGCACCTGCTGCGGTTTACAATAATGCCTATTGTTATTGTTTATTTACGGCTATTATGTTCTACACTATAATTTATTCAGTTACAGTCATAAAAATATTTCAATTTACTCAGGTATAAAAACGTGATCAAGTGCGAGTGCTGTTCGGGAACTTATTGTTCTGTAGGCAGAAGAAGACAAATAGGAAGACTATAATTATTGGCGGCAAGGATTTTTTTTTACACATATTACAGGATTACTGCTTTTTTTTTATTATGCCATCAAGATTTTAACTTTTTTTAAAAAAACGTAATAATAAAAAAATATGTAGGTATTTTGTCATTATAAAAAAAAAACACCAAACATACCATGTTTAACTCACTTTAAAATGATTGGGTAAACTTTCGTACATAGTCGAAAATATTGGACTCTATCAACATTTTTCTTTAACTGGCAAAATTATATTAAAATAACTACATAGATAGGTATAGGTAGGACTAGTATTTTAAATTCATAGGTTTTATTTGAATTTATTAACTTTAAGCTTAATTAATATACGTTGTATAGATAAATACTCTACCAATCCCACAATAAATTTTAAATTATCCATTACACGATTTCTAAAAAAGCGACCTTTTAAGCCCTACACATATATCACAATTTCTAACCATGCTCTAAGGCGCGGTTGCTCTTAGAATAGTAGCGGTTAAAACCTCCGTCAATATAAAAATGGACCCTTCATCTTCAACTTATTCTGAACTTGAAAACTATTTAGTCCGAGTCGTCAAACACAAAACCAGCGATGTTTATAAGACAATTGAGAGCGTAAAATGAATTCATCCTAATTTTCATTTATTTATATCAGATTTATTTAATTTAATGTTTTCACAACGCAAAAGTATATTAAAGTATCTGTATACGTGTAATTAAATCATATCCCACAGTCCGGGTCTAATTATATTTAATAGTCTTCGGGTAATCGTCCAATCAATGAGTTGGTCAACACAAATTAAAATACTCTGTGGGCATTCCACGCTTAGGCGCTCAAATGTAACTTTGTTTACAATACTTTTCCACTCATAACTTAACTCTTTAAAAATAGAAAAACATTTAAGAGATATGTCAATTTAGGTCAGTTAGTTACCAGCAATAATGGATTAAAACAACAACTAAGTTTGGCTATTATTTATTCCTCTTTAAATTATTATTTTTTTATAATTAACTGATATTACTTAGACGAAGTATTTTACTAACACCGCGCTATAACCAGCTCAACCCAAGTCAAGCTTCCGTCATTTGAATATCAGATGGCATTAATATTACTTTCTCGGTGCGTTTGACCATTACGACTTCGAGAAGCATCTTGATTCTTATAAAATTATGTAATATTAGAACATAGGCTTTATATAAAAACTAAAAAAATATAGAACGCGGCCAAAAAAATATTATCATTAAACATTACAAAATAAAAAAATATTCGCAGTTGGATGAAACATTATATATATATACAGGGTGATTTTGAAAGGATGTACTTTGGGCTAATATGAGGTTCTGCTGATCAAATCGAACAACTTTTCCCATAGAACCATGTGTCGCAAATGAAAAAAAATTTTAGCTTCCCCATACAAATTGGTCATTTTAACATTACTAGTTTGTATGGAGAAGGCAATATTTTTTTTCATTTGCGGCATATGGTTCCATGGGAAAAGTTGTTCGTATTGATCAGTAGAACCTCATATTAGCCCAAAGTACATCCTTTCAAAGTCACCATGTATATTAAGTTTCATCCAACTGCGAATATTTATACCTATATATATTATGTTACTACGAACGAATATTATAGAAATTTATTGTCTAAGTAAAGCAAAGCCGAAAAAAAAATAGGTCGTCGCGTCGTGTAGTTTATCAAAAGTAACAAGATAAAAAAAAGTGTAATTGGATGATAAAGTTGTAGAGTAAATGCCTTTTCCAAAAAAAAATCTAAATTATATTTTTATTTTTCCCATAATATTTTTTTTAACATATTTATATGTGCAGTTGTACAGATAAAGTTGGCAATAGGCTCGACTTGCTGGCTTTAAAACATACTGTCCTAGGCTTACAGCATATCATTTCCGATATTCATTTTCATACACAAAAAAACTACATGAAAGAAAAGAAAGAAAGAAAAATATCATCATCATCATTTATTTACAAAACTTTATAAAATATATAATAAATTAACCTAGAAAATATAAAACTAAATTTGAACTAATAAGAAAATTTTATTATATTGTTTTAGTTAGTTTTCATTATATTAGTAGATATATATGTATTCTAAAATAATTTTTAAATTACTATAGAAAACAATTAACTGGCCATCAAATCGTATCCCACAGTGCGGGTCTATTTATTTTTATAGTCTTCGGGTAATCGTCCATTCAACGAGTTGGCCACCACAAATTTTAATACTCTGTGGGCATTCCACGCTTAGGCGCTCAAATCTAATTTTGTTTACAATACTTTTCCACTCATAACTTAACTCTTTATTGCGTGACTTTAAAATATTGTGAAGGGAGTCGCCCGTATTAACATTATCATAAACATTCGATATTATTGTTGTAATCGTTATGAAATGTTTATTAATGTGGATAAAAAAAGATTATGTAAAGTTTAAGATTTAAATTATGAAAGTAGAGTTCATAGAGAGTTTTTGTAAGATAATTATTATGTACCACCACGGGTGCCCGTCTAGAAAGCCTCGGTCTACACAGAAAATAATACCTTAAAAAAAAAGTATTATGGAATATAAAACCATGCAACCATTTTTTTTTGTAGGGATATGAAATTTCCTCCATCGCATGTGGCGTAACATAAATCACAGTTACAGCGGGAGGTTCAAATTTAACGCGACGAAACTACAGGGCATCGCGTTAGTACTTTACTTGCTATAAAGTATACCAATCAAAATACCTATCGGTCCTACTGAACAGACAAACGAACTGGCGTATTAGTTTTATAAATGTTATATAATAAATAAGTTTAAACCCAAAAACTTAGGTTATACACACGCAAGATTACTAAAGCTTACCTAACTTATGAAAATGTTAGAGCCATCCGCCTAATAAACTATTGTATAGTCAAAAGTTCTAAATTGAATAGACCAAAATCACCGCACGCAATAAAAAGTATGTCCTAAAGGGAAATTCGCATAAAACCACCGAAAAAACCGCATAATGCCTAACGAAAGTGAATTTTAACATATTTGCGACTCCGAGTGTGGAGATGTACAAAAAGTAAAAGTGAGGGACGCAACGCAACGCAATTATCTCCTATGTGCCAAACGCTTTTACTTGGTGTGCTCGCGGAAGGTCGAATAGGACAAGGGAGCCGTAGAAACGATATTATGATAAATTTATGTTTAACCCACAACGAATAAAGAGATATTAAAGAGACACACAGTCTAAAATAGGTAAAGCGACTAATGTATTAAAAAATAAATAAAGCGACTAATGTATTAAAAAATAAATAAATAGACAATTCGATTATAATTAAACGCAATTTTTATTGTGTCTATACAAATATTAATTGTATCAAAAAATATTAAGATATCAATTATGTCTAATTAATTACTACATAATAAAAAAAAATTAAATATCCACTATGTCCCGACTCTGTCCCGGCCCGAAGGTTCCCATAACACTGGCAGCATTACCTCTTTGTACTGCCAGTGATATCCTTTGTTTAAAGAAATATCCGGACCGGGAATCTCCAGTGATCTCATTTAGAAGAGCACATAGCTTTTTGCTGAATTCCTTGGCTTCAGGGCCCCAAACCCCAGTTGTCTAAGTTCAAATAATAAACATTTTAGGAACACCTCATTTCAATTATTTATATATCATCAGTGTCTTTGAACAAAACATTACGTATCATGCGCATCTTAATTATGACTCCTTAACCACTATAACAAATATTGATGTAGGTAAGTTTAATTATTATTAAATAATGCAAATCAATTCAATTTTGTAATCCTTACTCTGTGACAGCAATTTCTTATTAAAATAATTATTAATGATGTTATATATCAAGGCTAATACAGCAATTTAAAATAACTTTACACATTAATAATCTTAACGATTTGTTTATTTGGATACGTTATTCGACATGTTAAATCGATTACGATTATTTTGTGGTTATGAAATAGTTCTTCATTACAATTTAACTATCGGTACAGTTTACTGCTAGCTATACATTTATGTTATTTTATATTCGTTTTCTTATAAGTATACCTAAAACGACTTTGAAACGTTACAATATACAAAACATACATATATGTAAGATTTGTAAGATCTTTGTAATGTAAAAGATAATGTTTTTTTTTTTTTTTTATTATATCGATGTTAGTGATTTTTTTGTAAATGATTAAATATATGTTATATTCTTTATTATTATATTCGTGTTTATTATAAGTAAGTAGGTATTTATAAAAGCATCACATGTGCCCTCTGTGCCTGTGCCAAGCTGGCAGTAAGCAGATCTTTAAAGTCAGACAATTAATATAATGATGATTAACAACAGAATTAGTCGTTCCCATTATGCTGGAAAAATTATATAGGTAATTATTGTTATTGGTTTATTATATATTGCTAATAGTTTATTATTGAGATCTGTCATCACTTTTCACTCAAACACATATATCGAATAGACACGTAAGTTAGATGCGCCAGGATTAGGTCACAGGAGTTTTAGGTATTTTTTAGCAAGACGACAAGTTGCCAGTTGATAGTACAACACACGGACGTGTAGCCAGGATTTAATATCGGGGAGGGGTTATCAGATATTTTTTGATGAGCAAAAAAACGCCATCTTCAACCATCACTAAAAATTCCGCAATTTTTTTCCCATGCCAAACTTTATCTTATTTCATATATTTCGGGGAACCCCCAAACCGTGGATACAACACGCCCACAGAGCCGACAGAAAACTGTAAATTCCTATATATTTTTGTCGACTCCATGCTTTTCCATGTGCACATTATGGCATGGCGGATAGTGAATTGCATAAGTAACAGATGCGAGTACGGTCTCATAGTTTAACCAATTTGTTATAACTGTTTACATCAACACGTTTCTCGTTTATTACGATTTATTGGCCGTGCCACTTTTTATTTTATTTTTAGTTTTATTTCAGACTGCTATTCTAGAGTAGGTACTAGAGTTTAAGGTTTTTTGAAGCTTTTAAAGGTATAGCTTTCTACGCTATACCTTTGCAATTAGGTTATTTTATTAAATACTATAACAATTTTTATAAAACATCTTAAAAAAAAATACAGTAATTAATAAAGTTCCTAGCAATATCATCACGGATGCTTTGCCCGCCTCAGGGTACAGCAGTTGGGTTTAATTCTCATCTCTTCGTAGCTTATGGTAAGCTGAGTCTACACGAACGAGTGGCCAGCTCGTCTCGGTGTTTGGATAGACTCAATAACCCATCTATAAACCGTGTCATCAGTTCGTATAATGACACTGGGACCGACAGCATATGGTGCTCACTGAGGCACTATAGTGGTTAAACTGAAAACCCATTGGTACGCACCAGAATTTGAACCAGCGACCTATATATTAATATATTAAATGTAGGACAATTTACACATATGCCCTGATCACAAACTAAGCTCTAGGCTTGTACTATGTGTACCAGAAACAACGATATAATGCGTATAATATTTTATATACACACACCATGACAATCTGTACAGAAAAACGTACTAAATATTTTTTTGCCATGGGTGGGAATCGAACCTACGACCTCCGGATACAATATGTTAGAAAACACATTATTAAATACAAAGTGGAGTCAGAAAGAATTGCTAAACGCATATCGCTATTTTATTTGCACAATAAACGATGATTTATAACAATAATATATGCAATAACATAAATCTTTGATAATATCTTACAGTTATAAAAATTAATCTTAAAACGCATCAAAACATATTTTAAACACGACCCCGATTTCGTACATTTAATTATATGTTGTTGTCAATGACATTAATATATGTATAGAGCCTTAATAATATACGTTATCTTAATACAGATAATCGTTTTTTAAGTAAAAATATAATATTCTTGGTAAAAACAATTTTTAAAACTCAATTTGTTGTACAACGAATTGGGCTAGAAATTCAAAGGGGCAATGCAGCTGCAGTTCTCGGTACGTGTGCGGCCTCAGAGGAACTTTATGAAATTTTTTATTTAATTTAGATTTATAGTTATACTTTATATATGTTTGAATATAAAAAATAATACAATATTATTTATTTATAAAAAAACAAAAAAAAACAAAAAAAATGTTGGTTATCTGTAGGTATTTAATTAATATTATAAATGTTAAAAAAAGCTGATCTTTTTTTGTAAATCTTTACAAATATCTAGTAAAAAAATAAATATTGGTGGCCGAGTTGGTTAGACCTTGGACTTAAAAACACTTAGGTCCCTGGTTCGAACCCCGGTGTGTACCAATGAGTTTTTAATTAAAAAAATTATGTACATTTGTTTGGCAACACCACTATAGTGCCTCGGAGAGCACGTTAAGCTGTCGGTCCCGGTTTCACTATACCAACTTGTGAAACTGTTTATAGATGGGTTATGAGTCTATTCAAAACATCGCGACGAGCTAGCTACTTGTTCGGTGTAGACTCATACCATCGGCTACGACGAGGTGGGATTAAAACCCCTCCGCTCGGTACCCTAGGGCCTTCTAGGCGGTCTCGGGCGCCGTAAGGCACCCGTGATGATATGTATGTATGTAAAAATAAATAAAAGTCCAAAATGGATAAAACGATCGATATGGACTTTTGCAGACAGGTTAAGATTATAAATTTTGCAGACAGTAGGGTTAAGTGTAGTGGGACATAGAGGCTAATTTATATTTTTTGGAATTACCGGGAAATAAATATTATAATCAATCCGTGTGAAATTATTCAAAATTCCGTGTGGAAAAAGTTGCGGGCAAAAGCTAGTTTATAATGATTGTCACAATATGACATAATATGGTAATTTATATTTTAAATATCGGATACTTTCCTGCTATCTAGGGTAAGGGGGTTTATTCCTATCTTGTGTACACCAATGGTATTCTGTTTTTACACTGTCGCAGTGTAGTTACAAAGATTTTCAGTAAAGATTTTTTCGAATAATTCCATAAATTGGTATTAGTTAAAATATGTCTTAGACTCAAATATTCTTCTTTCTTGCTTTAAAGTCGACGGCCTAGGCATCTCGATCACCTATTATATATATTAATCTCGTGATTGCTATTCCTCCTCCATTGAAGTAATCTCATTGGCTTTAGGTAAGAGTGTCACCGTCTGACCTTTCTACCTGCTTGCATCGTAAAGCTTGTGTCAACATTTGCTCGAGAGACAGGTGTGTCGTGTCGTTATAGGACATCCGGTTATTTTAAGGTTCTATAAAGTTGAGAGAACATCACGTAGTTGTCAAATGGCTTTAATAATGTTGCCTTGTTCTAGCTTAAACACTGACACTGGTATTTATAAAATCTTATTTAGGCTTTAAATAACACCTCAAGAAAGTTAAGTTATAGAAGGTTTTGTCTCTTGTAAATGAATATGCGTAAAAGAGAACCTATTTTAACTAAAGTGTTCTTCAAGGACTCAAGTTTTGTATAAATAAGGATATATATGTATATATCCTTATTTATACCTACATTTGTTATAAACCAAAATATTATAAATTTAATTTAAATATTTTTAAATATAATTGTTATTTTATAATATGTATTTTTTTTGTGTCGAAAATTATTGTATTTATTTATTCAATAAAGATAATAAAACTATTCCTATAGCTATATTTATAAGGCCTCCATGTCCCAGCTATTTTTAAAACTAAAAGTATCTAATATACTCGCCACATTCCCTCTCTGGATGAAGAATATTATATCATTTAAATAGTGTTTAATGCGACTAGTGATTGCACTTTGCGGGTTCAGTAGGTACAATTTACAAATATATTTAGTCGTATAATTATTATTTTGGTATATCTCTATAATTTGTGTACTTATATTTTATTTTATTTGCACTTTTTTATTTAAAGGAAATTTATCCTACATACATTTTTACATCAGTGTTATTATTTTCAATATTTGGAGATGAAAGATACCATTAATTATGTGCCCGAGAACTGCTTAAACGGCCCAGAGTATCCAGAGGGGCGTTTAACCCGATGGTATTTGGAGCAAACACCTAACAAGTGGCGAGCTCGTTGCGGTTGTTGGAAACGAACATAAAAGACAAAATCCGAAATGCACGAACGACTTTTTCTACACAGAATAACGACGAAAGGCATATAAAAACTAAAAGATTACAAGAATTGTTAATTAAATAATGTTAGATTAATTAGTGTGCACTTCTCCCGCCAGGAAATAATTAACTGAGTCGCTTTTACAACCTGAATGAAAGTTAACATGGAGTATACGATTGTTTTCAATTCGCTGTAAAAATGGATGGTGGTCGAGTTATCAAACTTTATATATGTATTTATTAAATTTGAGCAGACCTACAAAACCCATGAAGACCTACGTGGTGGCCGAGTTGGTTTGACCGTAGAATAAAAACAGTACCTACGATTTTTTAGGTCACGTGAATTGTATAAACTAGGAATTGCACGAACTAGGCATGATCGAGTTTAAACCCCATTATATTTATTTTTTTAATTCCATATCCAGGATTTAAAAACATAAAATGCAATGAAAATTTTCCTGATGAGTGGGACTCGAACTAACTAACCTCGCTTTGGCGGCAATGTACACAACCACTAAGCCAGTACCAGTCACCCCTTAAGAAATTTGTCATTGCTTGTTATCTACTTATACACAGATGCCCTCTTTAATCATTACATACATAAACACAGTTAATAAACCCTATAAATGAACTTAAATATCGATTTCGTAATATCATGTATGTAGAATTGTAGACCTTCGCAATGCACTTGTAATATAATTGTGTCGCGGTCAAGAGATTGTACAAGTGTCCAACCAGCATTGCCGTTAATCTGTGATTAATACTATCTTACATTGTAATCGGAGAATAATATCCAACATTGTTACATTATTGCTGCAATTTAAAACAAATCATCTTTCATTTAGACATTAGTTTTCACCTTTTACTGTAATGGTAATGTATGTATGAACTATTGAACACCTTTTGAGTAATCCTTACATGTTTATCTATTTAATGTTGAGATTATTAAGATAAGTTTGAAGAACCGCGAAAGTGACGGTCTTGGGTTTTAGTCTTACCCACCAAATAAATAAGAATTTCATCTTTACAATTTCTATAAGGAATTTCAATACTAACCTCCCTTACTTAAAAATAAGTGATGTTTAAGATATTTACTAGGTGTTTTATCTCTTGTGCCCGTTTGATATAAGTGTTGAGAGTTATAGTGTTAGAACCACAGGTTAGAACACTAATTACCTTAACCATTGCTTAAACATTTTTATAAGTTAAGCCCTAAAAAAATTAAAACTATTAACACACTAATTTCTCTGCTATCTTCTGTTCAAAATTATTACATCTAACTTTACCCACATTTGCCACCTTCTGTTCAAAATTAGGTAATGTCCTAATTATGAACACTAGATTGCAGAGTAGTGTGTTATTCATCATCATCATCATGCCAGCCTTTCGCGCGTCCACTGCTGGACATAGGCCTCCCCCAAGGATCGCCACTACGACCGGTTCTGCGCTGCCTGTATCCATCGGCTTCCCGCGACCTTTTTCAGGTCGTCGGTCCATCTTGTGGGGGGCCTGCCTCTCCTGCGTCCTCCAGCACGCGGTCGCCACTCGAGAACCTTAATGCCGCAACGGCCGTCCGTTCTGCGAGCTATGTGGCCTGCTCACTGCCACTTAAGTTTGCCGATTCTGGAGGCTATTTATTTGGATTATTTATTTTTATTAAATTCTTATCAGCATATATTGAAATTATAAACATAAAGCTGTAATGAAAAAATCCTGGCGGGTCGGACTCAACCCACGAGCCTCACAAACATTGTCTCTCTCTTTTTTTTTATCTAATAGATAAGTACCCAATTATTTCGTTTTCCATATAGAAAACTATAGTAACAGAAACGTATGCCTAAGTAGGTAAGTCGGAACTAGTATTATAGTCTAATTGATATTCATGGTGTACGCAGCAATAAATAGCAGGCGTAGAAAGCTCAAACAACACGGCAATGCATGTTTGTCACTAAATTTACAATCGAGATTAACTGGGTTGGTATAGGATATTGACTTCTAAAACACTTAAAAGTGAGTTTTTTTTCCGTACCTATTTATGATTTTTTTAACGGAGCACGGCATGTGATATTGTGTCTACCTGATGTTAAGCAGTTGATACATTGGTGTTTAACAGAATTGATCACTCGGTTAAGAAATGAGCGGCGACATGAACATTTGCATTACGAGTCTATTTTAATATCCTCGCGTTATCGTCAAATAAATCGCCTGTTTCGTAACCGTACCATGAAAGGAGACCCCCTCGACAATAAATCAATTAAAAACCAGTTAACCCACAGACAAATACTCAAATATTAGGTCACTTGACGGTTTTTACATCGGTATGTTAACGAAACAGGTCTATTTAATTACCTTTTTTTATTGAAAAAAAAACCTAGTTGAAATTCAAAAGTATTTTATTACAATTATATTTCAGTTGGACCCCCAAGGGGGTCGACGCAGGGGGTTTAAATGGAATCATCTTTATTAATTATCTTGCTGCCATGGGAGCAAAGTAGACTGCCCTGATTATTTCTATTAATATTCCCTTTTCTTATTCACACTCTTTAATAACTTAATATAAAAAAAAAAAAACATCACGGATACCTTACGGCGCCCGAGACCACCTAGACAGCTAGTACCCAGTAGAAGGGTTTTTAATCCAACCTCGGCGTATGGTATGAATCTACACCGAACAAGTGGCTAGCTCGTCACATTGGTTGGATAGACTTAATAACCCATGTTTATTTTCTTTATTAATTGTATTGTCAACACCACTACAGTGCCTCGGAGAGCACGTTAAGCTGTCGGTCCCGGTTTCAATATACCAACTTGTGAAATTGTTTAAAGATGGCTTATTGAGTCTATTTAAAACATCGCGACGAGCTAGCCACTTGTTCGATGAAAACTTATACCATCGGCTACGACGAGATGGGATTAAAACCCCTCCGCTGGGTACCCTGGGGCCGTCTAGGCGGTCTCGTGCCTTGACTGCGCCACCGTGATGATATGTAGGTATGTATTTAATTGTATTGTCAATTTTATTGTTTAATTTGTTATTAAGATTTAGTTTTTTTCCTAATTTAATATATATTATTTTTAAATCACTAATATATTATTTAAGTAAAAGTAGCGATATAAACTTGAATTCCCATAAAGATCAGAGAGGCTCTTCGAAGCTCGCGGCGACTCGCGAAAGCTTCCGAGATTTCGCGAAATACCCAACGTACACGTCCGGCGACCTACTTAACAGCGGTACTATATTATATTACAATTATTCATAATTTAATAATTATATAAATTATTACATACATTTGTAATAAATAATACAGTCTAAGTAAGAACTATAAATAAACTTAAAGAACGTCGAAGTTTAGAAAATTAAAATTGTAGCTAAATTAACATAAATATGTAAATTAAATTGCAGTTAATTAAAATACTTTTACATAAATATTTTCACTGGTATAATTTTGAATTCTTTTACCTTAACTTAGGTTATTTTAGTTTAGTTTTAAGTAAGGTTTATTTAAAATTAAATAGGTAATACCTATCACAAAATTATCGATAAATGATCGGAAGAATCGTCGTCGATGATGGCAGAATCTCAACGCACTTTCACCGGTAGTGGTCATAGCGAAAGTACCGCCTCCCACACTTGGGTGCGACCCGGTTATCACCAAAAAAAATGTCCAAACAGGACCACTCACCCATAAGAGCAGCCTCATATTTTCCAGTCCAAATACCCAGCGATCACAGCACTAATTTAACAAAGCACGAGCACATGCGCGACGCCGCGCGAGTTTCGATCTTGACTAAGAAGAAGAACTTGTTTCGAAGCCTCCCCGCCATAAGAAAGTTCGTACAGCCTTCACATTCGAAATTACATAAACTTCCCGCGAAAAAAATGTTTTTTTTTTAAATTCGCTGTGCACTTTGACACGCTAATAGGGTTCCGGATGTATTAAATTATTTTGGTAGTTAGATTTAACGTTTTGGTGTTTTTCCCACGTTTAATAAGATAACACACATATCATGACGGGTGCCTTACGGCGCACGAGACCGCCTAGACGGCCCCAGGATAACCAGCGGGGGGGTTTTTAATCCCGCCTCGTCGTAGCCGATAGTATGAGTCTACACCGAACAAGTGGCTAGCTCGTCGCGATGTTTTGAATAGACTCAATAACCCATCTATAAACAGATTTACAAGTTGGTATAGTGAAAAAATTATATAGGATGTTATAATATTAGACT
Organism: Monopis laevigella; assembly: GCA_947458855.1. Taxonomy (NCBI): domain Eukaryota; kingdom Metazoa; phylum Arthropoda; class Insecta; order Lepidoptera; family Tineidae; genus Monopis; species Monopis laevigella. Next base: position 3,158,289 of record OX381582.1, read on the forward strand.
AGAAGATGGTAAAAACAAAATAAAAAAATTCAAACATTATTTAGTATTTTAATTAGGTTAATTATTTAGTATTTTAATTATAAGTCTTTGTTTTTTTTGATGTTTGTTTAATTGTTGACCGAAGTTGTATAGGTACTCACAATACTGTAAGATATAGTCTAGATATTAGCTCAATTTGTGACCTTTACGGCTATTATATATAGCATAACATGATTATGGCTGCATCTTGTTCATACTTAAATAAATAAAAACGAATTGAATTTTGCAATTATAGAATATTGGTTAGATAATAGTGGATTTACTGAACTTTTTTTAATACATACTTGGTGTAGAATAACATATACGTTGTGGTAGAGTTGGTTAGGTCTTTAAAACACTACACAGGCCCTAGTGCGAGTTTGTTTTAACGTTCTCACTGCGTTACGTGAGTCCTCTCCACCAATAAGATTGCTTACTATGATGAGAAAGCTAAAAAAACTCGCACTATGGCCTTAGTACTTAGGTACGAATTTAAAGTTTGAGCCCCCACGTGCACATGATTGAACTACAGGATTGAACTTTAAACCACTATGTGTCGTCCACCCGATGGTAAGTGTCATTGTAACGTCCAAGAATGTTATCAACCAATAGTAGCAATGATGCTTTAACTAGTTGATTCCACTATGCCTGGTTGACAAACTTGCTCACACCTCGACTCTAGATTTAAGGAAGAAAGGAAACCGCATGCAGGCAAGGCATTCCACTTTTTTTTTGTTTTGGTTTTTATTTAACTTTTTTTTGGTACATACGAATGGGTTTTAAAAAAAAGTACCTACATTTGCTTGACAACACCTCTACTGTAGCTCTACTGCAAGTTTTTTCAAACAGTTTCTACTATAGTCGCTACTAACAATAGTTGGGGTATCAACAAAATAGGATCGCTTAATTTTTCAAATAAACCTCTCTTATTGGTTGATTCCTACCTATAGTTACTAGCGACAATAGTAAAAACTGTTAGAAAAAACTTGTGGTAGAGCTATATACATACATTAAAGGTGTTGCCTCGGTAAGTTCGTTAAGCTGTCGGTCCCAGTTTCACTAAACCAACTTCATAGTTTCACTGTTTATAGATGGTTATTGAGTCTATTATAATACTGAAACGAGTTGGACATTTGTTAGGTGTAGACTCATTTGATGGCAAATTCAATACCATCGGATATGACCAGGTGAAAATAAAACTCCACCGCTGGGGTACCCTGAGGCTATCTAGGTGATTTCGGTGATGGTACCTACATATATATAATAAAAACAAATATTGCGTTAAAATTTTAATAAATTATTGGTAAATATGTATAGCAGGTAGTAGGTACCTAAAAATTCTCTTTAAAATACTTTAAATAAGATTTTTTTTTATTATTAAATAAAACTATAAAATACATAATATTAGGTGAATATTATAAAGTACCTACACATAATTAAAAAAGGAGTACTTTATTAAAGGGTCAGCCTCGCTGTGCAACGTGGGAATGCAGCGAGGGTCCTCGGAACACTGCGCTCATCCAATTAACTTTTTATTTTTTAGTTTTAAATATAATTGTTATTTCTTTTTTATCTAATAAATCATTTGAAGTAGGTAAAATATAAAAAAAAAAAAAAAAAAAAAATGATACAAATAGCTGTCTATCGGCATCGTACCCAATACAGTATTTCCTCTCTGAATGAGAATACTCAGTTTCTGAGCAAAAAAGCTGTCGTCTCTATAACTTATTACCTTTAAAGTATTATTTTTAATAATATCTTATAATGTTCTTATATAGACATAGGCACTCAGAAGCTCGTATAAAAAAAAAAAAAACTAATCTTAAATAAATATTACGGGTCCCTAAAATATAAGTAGGTAGGTGTCCATCTCGAATTGTGTGTGATTTTTTTTAAACTACATTCGTTTGTCTCGGTCCTATTGTCTCACATGAAATTGATATGTCACCTTGTAAGACTTGCGCAATGTTGCGTAATTTTTTTTTATCAGTTTACTAATTAAAGAGATTTTACTTAATTAATAAATAAACCCGTTAGAATTCAAGATTCATATTAATATATTTTCAAAGAAGAGTCTACGTTAGTCACGCTAGACTCTTTTACAGATTTAGAGAATTTGGCTAACAATTTCAGGACAAACTAAGCTATGGGCTTGTATTATGTGTACCAGAAACAACGATACGATATGTCTTCAATGATATATACTATATATTTAGACTGAAACTAAAAAAAAAACATTTGCTTGGTACTTAAATTAGAAATAAAGCTAATATTAACCTAAACCATAAAAAACAAAAAAGTTATGTACTAAATTATAAATATATATATGTATCATCACGGGTGCCGTACGGCGCCCGAGACCGCCTAGACGGCCCCAGGGTACCCAGCGGAGGGGTTTTAATCCCACCTCGTTGTAGCCGATGGTATGAGTCTACACCGAACAAGTGGCTAGCTCGTTGCGATGTTTTGAATAGACTCAATAACCCATCTATAAACAGTTTCACAAGTTGGTATAGTGAAACCGGGACCGACAGCTTAACGTGCTCTCCGAGGCACTATAGTGGTGTTGTCAAACAAATGTACATATTTTTTTAAATTAAAAACTCATTGGTACACACCGGGATTCGAACCAGGGACCTAAGTGTTTTTAAGTCCAAGGTCTAACCAACTAGGCCACCACGTATATTAAATAAATAACTAAAAAAGATAAAATGTTTCCTCTATCCCCGACAATACACCTACCGTGCCAAGAACTGATGCAGCATTGCCCCTCTGAATCGCCAGACTGATATTTTGGGAGAAAAATGAACATGCTCCAAGCATCCCGAATGTTACGATCATCAGTCGACCAATCTGATCAACGAAACAACTACTTAATACATATTATATTTTATAAACACCCAGACCATGACAAATATAGAAAAACCTACTATTTTTTGCAATCGAACGTGAATCGATCCCACGACCTCTAACCGCAAACGCCAAAGATCCAACGCTTGCGCTGCTGGTTAACAGAGGCGGTCAAAATATTGATGATTCAATTTACTTATATTGAATCTTTAATATTTTTACGGCCTCTGTTATAAGCTTAACGAACTTGCAACACCTCTACTTTATATCTATAACTCTACCACAAGTTTTTTCATACATTTTTTACTATAGTCGCTAGTAAGTATAGATGGGATAATATAAATAACAATAAGAGAGGTTTATTTGAAAAATTAAGCGATCCTATTTTGTTGATACCCCATCTATAGTACTTACATTGATATAGGTACATCTTATATTATATTACTTATATCGTTTTGCAATGCTAGCGTTAACGTGATACCGAGCACCGTCACTCTTTAAAGCCCCTTCTAATTATGTTTGATATCATCGCTGCTTTATCGTTAAATAACCCGTTTCGTAACCGCATCATGAAAGGTGACTACCACCTCGACACTCATATTAGATAATTTTACTATTATCAAATATTTATTACTATTAAATGAGGCAGTGGCGGATTTACAGATTTATCGCCAGTAGACTAAGTGTTAAAATTTTGCCGCTCTTTGTACTATTATTTCTTCTGTTGCCACTACCGACACTTAGCTAAGAGTCATGTCACTCCTGCGACCATTTTTTTTTGTGTGGAACTAATATAATTTATAGAGCCTACTTTTCCAATGCATAGGGCTAGAAATTCAAAAAGGCAATGCGGCTGCAGTTCTCGGCACCTGCGCGGCTCCAGAGGAACTCAATGAATTATATTCATTAATTTAATTTTTATTATTATTATTTTATAGCTTTTAAATTTATAGGTAAATAATTATGTTTTTGCCTAATTTTTCTATAACTTTGTGAAAATTTAACTTTTACAAAAACGATCGGAGACTAATTTATAGAGATGTAAATATTTTTTAATTCTGTAAGATTTAAAAAATAATGCCCAAAAATTAGCCGAACCTAAAATCTGTCGCCCAAGACTACACCTGCTGGTAAATCCTCCCCTGCAGTGAGGTCTAGCTTAAAAGCACTACCTTTTCGCACGGTTTCTTCGCTTTGAATTAAAGAAGGAATTTAAAGGATTTTGTATTGCCTAAAATATGGTTGCTTAGTTTTTATATTTTTTTATTTATTCTGTGCATGTACACAGAACACAATACATTCAATGACAAAAATAACAAAGTAATTATAACATAATTTTTGTCTAAATTGTGACCCAATTACGCATAAAAATATCGTGATTATGCAAAAATGCAATAGATATATTTGAAAAAAAATGTTTATGTACCTAATAGAAGAAAACAATAGCATTTGATAGGTATGTTGATCTTTAATATTGTGATATATTATCAAATATGTATAATAAACAAATACAATAAAAATGTAATATGTTAAAAACCTAGGATTAATCTTAAGATATGTGAAGACCAATCAGATCTTTTAAATTATATAATTCGTAGAAATTATATATACCTACCATAACCACTTCGGGACTAATAATAATGGAGAAAAATAAACATATTTTACAAAAAATACCTTAGTTAAAAAAAACCCTGAGGCTCTACCATGGGTTTTTACTTTGTAGCAACGTAACGTTAATACATGAGTAACAACCAATAGAGCCGCTTTATTTTAGGTAACGCGATTAAATAAAGCGATCCTATTGGTGGTTCCTCACGTTTTAACGTTATGTTGGTACAAACCAAAAACCCATGGTAGAGCCTCTGTAATAGATTAGACTTTCCCATATATCCCCTGTTTTGTTTAGCCCTTTATAAACACAAGCCTTTTTATGACGGCAATATTAGTATTCTCCCAGCTTTATCGATAAATTTCGCCCGTTTCACCCTGAAAGAGACTCCCACAATAAATCGATGTAGTAGTATCCTGAGAACCGGTGAAACCACAGACTAAAACCAAAACATGACAGTCTTTGCATTGAATGGGCGGTGTGGTATACACTTCAGTAGATCTGAGGTATTTCGAAATATAATAATTATACCCTATTTTACCGCCAGAGATAATAGCTATTTAACAAAATAAAACACGCATATAAAAAGGTAACAGTCAGACAGAGTTACTTTCGTATTTATAACATTAGTATGGAAGTATAGGATTTATGTTATAGCGGCTTTATTTTCGATCCCTTCCCCTGAGGACCGCGATCCTACAGATTAAGAAACGATGATATAGATTATAATGATAAATCGTAGTGGCTTAATGACCTCCATTGAAGTGCTGTCAAACATTGATAGTAGGTCAAAAGTAACTGAATACGTGGACAGAAGCTTAATCAGCATCTTATGTAGGCTTTATAACGCTAACTAAACAATAAAAATAACTTTTATTAGGCAATACTGAGTGACTAACTATGAGCTAAATACCGGATAGATATTACAGTGATGCATGATAACATTGATACAAATTATCATGCGCTTTTGTAACCCATGGCATGCCGGGTGGGAAAAAGTTACACTTTATGCCTGATAGGTCTGTCAGGCCCAGATTTTTAACTTGCTATTTATATTTTGATAGATAGGATAATAATAAATACGATCACAGGTGCCTTTTTAGCTCGTTTAAACGGCCTTAGGGTATCCAGAGGAGGGATACGTCCTCATTTCGCCGATGTTATTAGGAGGTAAGACCTAACAAGTGGCGAGCTTGTTGCAGTGTTTAAGATAGTATAGCCTCGTTGTATAAAGCGGTCACCCATAGATAGACAGGATAATAAATAAAGCATCTATTGACACATTCTAAGTTTTAATTTGTTACTTATTTAAATGGATGTGCTAAAGGCAGCTTTTGCCGACGGTGACTATCAAAATGCATACCGCATGACTCTCCTTATGGAGTAGCTAAAAAAATCTAAGGTAAAGGTATAGGTAAAATGCATGAAGGTAAAAACCGTGCCCGTCCGCGCGCCCCTGGCGCGTTTTTTTAGCTTCATGGTAAAATGACACTAAGAATAAATTAATTAAAGGAGGATCACCACAAAAACATACATTACATTGTAGGAGCAAGATTTTCAATTAGTAATTATATAAGTAAATCCAAATTTTCTTTTTTATGGGTAATCACCTCTTACATAGAAATTACATTATATAGGAAACATGAACATGGAAAACAAAAAACACTAAAAGTAACAAGTAAAAGAAAAAATACAAACATAATAGCTGGAACATGTAAATTAAATAAATAAATTGTATTGCACACTACCTAAACTTAATGTTCTAATGTCCCGAAGGTTTGACTGTCAGATAATGCCCAACGGCATTAAGTCCGCCTTTGTATTATGCAATAAAGTTTAATAAATAAATAAAATAAATAAACATGGAGGCCTTTTAAATATAGCTATAGGAATATAATTATAAATTTAATAGTGAACTATGGAAGTTAGAACTAAGTCCTTATAAGAAATATTATTATATAAATTATTTCCTAAACTACAAACTAAAGTAAAAAAAATCATTTATGTTTTTTTTTATAATGCCAATAATAATAGTTTATATTTCATAATAAAATAAATATATTTTTGCTCTGTCTAAAATTATTATAATTTTAAAGTTCAGTGATACTAATAGAACTTGATTGGCATTCAAACGTATAAATTTATTATTTGTTCATACCATAATGGTACAAGACCGCTATTATTTGTTTTATTTACAAAAATGAAGGCTTCAAATTTCGGCTGGGCGAGTGGTAAGTAGATCCATAGTCCCTAAATGGAAGACTCATGTTCGAATCGCGTAGGATGTTGATTTTGTGTTCTGAGAATAATAATAGAATAGCACTTTATTTGGGAAGAGGGAAAGCGGATAGGAATCGATGTAACACCTTAAACGATAGTGGACACAAGAAAATATACGTTGCATCACAGGTATCATAGGAATGATACGAGAAAAAATATATGAAAATATAGCCTAAATTAAGAATAATTTCGTCTTTATGGATTAAAAAAAAACGGTTTTTAAGATCCATGTTTGAAAATTTTAATCTATTATTTTTGTTGTAACGACATTATCACGATAGCAAGGCCCCAGGGTACCCAGTGAAGGAGTTTTTAATCCCACCTCGTCGTAGCCGATGGTATGAGTCTACACCGAACAAGTGGCTAGCTCGTCGTGATATTTGGATAGACTCAATAACCCATCTATCTATAAACAGTTTCACAAGTTGGTATAGTGAAACCGTGACCGACAGCTTAACGTGCTTTCCGAGGCACTATAGTGGCGTTGTAAAACAACATAAACATATTTTTTTATATAAGTTTATATAATACTTAGAAAAATATATTTTCAAAGATACAATGCGAAGTTGACATGTCAATGTCACAAGCAAGTGTTTCTATAGGTTACCCTAAAGGTCGCGGGATACCCAAACAATACCTAATTAGAAGTCTTATAAAAAAAAAGATAAATTTCGTTTTTTTTCGGGAGAAGAATAATGAAGTCCATAGTCCTTCTTAACAGAATCCATCCAAATCGGTTCACTAGTGTAGCCTTGAAATGCCCACCAACAGACAAACAGACTTACTTTCACTCGTACGCATTGCTGTGAGTAGGCATAATGTTATTGGTCAGTTTTACTACATTTTTAAGCAGGTTACATTATAATGAAACCTACGCGAATGCAAAAAATTGAATGCATCATACATTGCAATAACATTCACTTTTGGCTGCAACATTCTGAGTTCACTTAACGCTTGCACAAACTTTGCTGCAATCTCCTACAGCTGGCTACTGATGAAACACATGTGGCCCAAGTAGAAATAAAATAAAGAAAATACCGAGTAAGATGTGTTACTGAGATAGCCTTGGAAGAAAACAAAGCGTATATACCTACTCAAAACTCCATATTTCCAAATCGACTAACCATTCAAATTCCAAAATGGTCTTTCAGAAATTCTATAGGTATAAATTTCGGTCATTTTGTTAAGACGTTTTTAGCTGTGTTTGTTAAAATTATAATATTTAAAGCGATTATTAATTTATTAAACTTTTTGCAAATTGTTAAATGCATTTAAATTAAAAACTATGTATAACTTAGTTTGCCGAAGCAGTGATACCAGACTGGTATGCCAGAATTACCCTAAAAACGACACCTAAATTACCGACTATCACCGTACAGTGGCCCTAGTGTGAGTTTTTTTAACGTTTACTTTCGCGTTAACTATACTACCGCGTTAACATTTTGACCAATCACACGACCGCATTTCTAGTTCTCAAAATTTCCGCTTGGAGCGCTGAACTATTTCCCATACAAATTTTAGTGAACTCAAGCGCAAAGTAATAGTTAGAAAACTTACACTAGGGGTACAGATATGTCCTTTTTAGATATGTACAACTAAGTAACACTCATAATATAAAAAAAAGCCCTTTCTATAGGAACCGCCAATAGAAAGTGCATTTATGTACTGCTAAAAAAAAATAAGCGATCCTATTGGTAGACAATATAGATTACTACAGTTTAAACTGTAAAAGTGAAATAAACCTTCTACATCTTAATGTAGGTATACGTAATAGTTAGGTACTATACGGTTAAGTAACCCGTAATTGTTGGTTTCATTTATTCTTGGACCTTCATACTACTTTCCATCAGGTGGATGTGAGTGAGGTCACAAGCCCAGCTCTCATAAAAAAAAAAGAATATAAAACATATCTGGTATTGCATAATATTGTCTAACAACATTGGTATAGCGTAGGTATGGTCTAACAATTCGATACGCGCGATTATAATACGTAATACATTGGTTTCTTTATTGACCCCAAATGACCCGACCCTAATGAGTTGGAGCATAGATTTCATTGTTTCAATCACATCTAGATATTGCACGTTTAAGATAGTTAAATAGTATAACATACATATGTACATATCATCACGGGTGCCTTACGGCGTCTGAGACCGCCTAGACGGCTCCAGGGTACCCAGGCGAGGGGTTTTAATCCCACCTCGTCGTAGCCGATGGTATGAGTCTACACCGAACAAGTGGCTAGCTCGTTGTGATGTTTTGAATAGACTCAATAACCCATCTATAAACAGTTTCACAAGTTGGTATGTGAAACCGGGACCGACAGCTTAACGTGCTCTCCGAGGCACTATAGTGGTATTGTCAAATAGTATAAGATTAATAGAAATCAGATAATCTGGTGATCGAAGTGCCGAGAGTTATTTTATTTCCTCATAAGCCATTTCTTTTCAGGAATTAGCATTAGGAGCATTAATGGAACTGAGGTCGCCGCCAGAAAGGCAGAGAGGTACAGTGCTAGAGGTCCAACGTCTATATATTGTTTATTTATCTTCACACCAACCAAGTCCCTTACGGGGTAGGCAGAGAAACCGAGCGTCACATGACTCTATCCCTACATACTCCTTTTGTTTCCTCCACAGCCATAAATTCCCTTATACATGCACGCCGATTTTGGAGACTTTATTTAATTGCACCGTCTTTTATATATAATCTTTTATATATCTGGTTCGTCAATCTTTCATCATCAACGTCTATATTGGATATTTTGAAAAAAAAAAGTATATAAGTTTTTTCCCTAAGTATATTACATACATAGGAAAAAAAACAAATTATGCATTAACAAATAAATAAAAAACACTTTCCGCGCGTGTGAGCTTTTATATACACAGTGAGTTTGAAAGGATATACTTTGAGCTAAAACAATAAATGGCCTTCTCCATACAAACTAGTAATGTTAAAATGATCAATTTGTATGGGAAAGCCAAAATTTATTATCATTTGCGACACATGGTTCCATGGGAAAAGTTGTTCAATTTGATCAGCAGATCACATTAACTCAAAGTACATTACATCCATTCAAATTCACCCTGTATTAACAGTTTATTGTATTTAAAAAAAAAAGTCATTATTTCATTCTATACAAGTTAATAAGATCTATGGTAAGTACGACTCATGAGGAATGATACAATTAATCATAGAACAAAGGTGCGTCTGCGCTGCGTCTACGGCAACATTTGTGAGCGCAGTAACGTGATTCATGCCACCTCCTCTAGAAAGGATATCCTGCTGAAATTAACTAATTCTCTCCAACCGGACTTCGAGATATTTCTCCACTACCTTTCGATGACTAAAGGCTTGTAGCTCTACCACAAGTTTGTGTAAACAGTTTCTACTATAGTCGCTAGTAACTATAGATAGGGATCGACCAATAGGATCGCTTTATTTTTTAAATAAACCTCTAGCTATGCTGGAAATATACTGGCCTGGACCCGACTGGAAAGCCCTGGATACGTCGATCGTTTAAAATCCTAGAAAAAGAGATCTGAAAAAAAGATCAAAGAGAAACGTCAAATGTTAATACCATACTTACATTTGGCTATAGATGGGGTTTTCGATTTGGATTCATTTAGGTTTTAAAAAAATTAAAAACAATTTTACGACCATAATAATTTCAGGAAATGTAAATTACAATAATTTAGTAGTATTTGTAACTATCCTAATGCTATAACATGATTTCATATATATTTTACCTACAGACCGTTTACCGTCAAGCCAAAATGGTGATGTTGGCACTGGCAGGACATCTTACGGTTAACGGTCTGTACTTAATTTTGAAGAGAGAGACAGATTTCTAAAACAACCATGGTCAAACTCATTCTAATGTACCTGAGGCTCTACCATGGGTCTTTGCTTGAATGAATGAATGAATGAATAGTTTATTTTCATTAAACTTAACCTACTCGTAGGTACATTTATATTAATAACAAAAGTAAATAAGTATAATAAAGTAGTTTTATATAATATTGATAGTAGATAGTAGAAGTAAATTTAATACATAATAATAATAACATTTTACCAATCAGAGGCTCAACCATGGGTTTTTGCTTCATAGCAACGTAACGTTAATACGTGAGGAACAACCAATAGGGTTGCTTTATTTTTGGTAACAGGATTTAATAAAGCAATCCTATTGGTGGTTCTTCACGTTTTAAAGTAACGTTGCTACAAACAAAAACCCATTGAAGAGCCTCTGATTGGTGAAATCTTCGTCACGTCAATTTTCCACCAATCAAATGCTTTAAAATATTTATTAATTTTCAATATAAAATAAAACAATGATTATGGTTTTTGAAAGCTTTTGAAAGCTTATATTAATTGAAATTAACTGCAATAACACAATATTATTTTATAAATTGGTACACCCTCCGCTTTAGCAGACTTCACAGTATACCACACGCTGGTTTTCAGGGTGCACGGTAAGGTATTGCATTTTTTTTTATGTGCACGGTTTGTCACTTTTGATCTATCCGATGTTAAGCAGACCTACAAAGTATATAAATGGGGTCGATCAATACATTGTTGTTTAACAATTTTGAACGCGACAAAAACGTATTTGCGCACGAGTCTATTTTTTTTATTAACGATGTAAAATACGTATCTTATAATATTTATGCATTTCTACCATCTGTTCTACTTAAATAGGTGTACAATCCATTTACCTACCTATATAACTAAGGTGAACGTATTCAACACTAAATGTCAAGTCAACGGGTTACATAAAGGAGTTAAAATTTGAACAATTTCCTAATTATGTACCGAGCGAAGACAAGTTTATAATAATACATATATTTTTAAACTAACTGCTAAACTTCGCGTGCATTTTTAAAACATTTTTTTTTAATCTACGCGACACGTGGCGCTATGAGGGCTATAACAAAATTTTATTAATCTTTTAATTCTGTAGGTCGAAATTGATTATAAATGTAATGCATAATAAAACATTTTATCTTTCACTAATTCGATTTTGAATCCAATGAGCGGCTTTTAAGTGAACGCAAACAAACAGACAAAAATCTCAAAAACTTTTTAGATTACAACGAACAACTACTACTACTTATTTCACGCGTCTTTCAGTACATTTATTTATTTATTTATTTATTTTATTTATTTATTTATAGGAAGACCATTGGTAACAAGAAAACAAATTAGGAAAATAGCACAAAAAACTAAGCACCATTGAAGGTCTTCACAAATATAAAATTGACATAGAGATATGACAGTTACAAGTAGAAGTATATAAAATTTTGTAATATGTATAAATAGAAAACATCGAAATAGATTAAAGCTAGATAGGTTTTGTAAAATGATTAATTAGAATCTACAGAAGAAAAAAAACTCTTTACTAGCTTCAACCTCGCAGACTTAAAGCTGGTCGAGATCTATATCCAAATCAGAATTTGAGTTTTGAGCTTTTGTACAAATGTATCATGTCTACTATTAAAATCTACTATTTTATAATATTATGTATGTTTAGACTTATTCAATAATATGCGTAACATAATATTATTTCACTGAAGTTTAACTAATTAAAAAATAATTAATAATTTTAGGTTCAAATCTCCTGACCGCTCACGATTCCCCGGCATTGACCAACCAACCAATATTGTAATTATTTTTTATGGTCAGACTACGTTTTCATTTATCTATACGTCACGTTATAATGTAATTATTATAAAACAATAATACCGGATAAGGATAGCCTAATAAATTGTTATATAAGGATATCTATAATGCTACTAAATTACAAAATACATTAAATGGAATCGCTTTGGGATCTTTTTTGGCATGTCATCCATATACCCAATCAGGGGCGCCGACTCCGTGGGTGCCGAGCACCCCTGAGAATAGACATCAAGAAATAGATCAGTAATCGCCTTTTAGGGATGGGCGTTTTTTCATTACCCAACTACCAGTTTAGCACAGTGGTTTAGAGCGCCGGTTGAGACACAAGGATCGCGGGTTCGCTTCCCGCACCAACACAAATGTTTCTTGATGAAACAAATATTTGTGTTCGGTCTGAGTGTTTGTGGTACATTCGTTGTCCCTGGTTTCCATAGTACAAGTAAAAATCTTAGTTAGGGACCAGGACAATGTGTGTGATATTGTAATTAACTACGCAGTATGTAAGTAGGACATTTATTTATTTGTCGGTCGATCAGTGTGCATTTCTGTTCTCACACTTCGCCACTTTTTCGAGTCATCAAATGAGCATGGGTCAACCCATGAGGTTTTCAAAAAGCCGGCGCCCCTGAACCCAATCAGTTATAAGTAGGTACTGTAACATCTCTTACATTACCTACGTTAAATTTGGGATCAAAATCTAATTATTGAACTGAATTATAATGTTTTTTTTTTGTTATGTTCATTATTCAAAAGAAAATATAGTATATTGATATTATACAAATCTATCTTTAGCCAACTTGTTGCTTTTCCAACCTATTCTGATACTTGCAAAATAACTACTGCTCCCTGCAATGAGTGACATTTCTGTGGACTTCACAATAAGGTTAAACTTAAAAAATATTAGGAAATTTACTCGTCAGCCTTTCCAGTCTGTACCAGAATGCGTTCCGCATAAAAGGGTGGTTACAGTACCTTATGACTCTTATTATTACTGAACTATAAACTAGATAAAAGTCACCTGAAAGGATACGTACATGGGTACTTGTGTATGAAATATATACCAAGTTATGGCATAAAGACAAACGAAATAAAAATGCTCTACTCATTATTATTATTATTAAATGTTGCTACGCACTGGACATTTAAATGAATTTAGCTAATTGACCTAAAAAGTGGATCAAAAACTAAATATTTAACATTTTAGCTAAACAAAATTCTTTGATATCCAGGGAATGCTTAATATACCTACTTAGGGCCGATTCGACCAAAAGAAGGCGTAACTTATACCAAGATTGGTAACGTCAAATCACATATTTTGAGTAATATATATATATGAGAATAATATTTAATTATTCTGAGTATTAATAATTTAATATATGAATAAATATTTGTATGAAATTTGACATTACTATCCCCAGAAAAAGTTATGCCTGCTTTTGACTTTTGGTTAAGCCGGCCTTGTAGAATTAAGCCCCAAAAGTGAAATAGACCTCAGACTAAATAGACGTCAGAAGATGGACAATGGACATGTGCACACGCACAGCTTAGTTGATGCGTCTGTTAAACTACATGCAATTTATGCTAATAACCGAACTTACGTTGGTTAAGAATGTGTAATACACTAGCAGTGAGAGATGCGACCGCTGCGTGAGCTTTGAACGGCCATCACGCGGCCTATGTGAACAAATTATACCAGTCTACCATTCGTGCTTGCTAGTTGAAACTTTGCTAATGTTTTGACAGATGATATCCATTTTTTGCGTTTAATTAATTGCTTTAAACATGGGTTTACATTTTGTTTATTTATGTCAGATGTGTTGATTTTGAAAGAGTATAAAATTATTTAGTTACATTAATAATATTGTCGATTATGACATGTTTATTTTATTAAAGTCAATTCGTAATTTTACATTGGCCTACATTATATATAATGGTATTGTATATTATATATTTATACTAGCTGACCCGCGCAACTTTGTCTGCGCGTTTAAATTTAACCGTTTACGCAGCGTACGCTCTTAAAAGGAATAATTTTTCCCCGTTTTTGCAACATTTTTCTTTGTTACTCCGCTCCTATTAGTCGTAGCGTGATGTTATATAGCCTATAGCCTTTCTCGATAAATGGATTATCCAACACGAAAATATTTTTTCAATTCGAATCAGTTCCTGAGATTAGCGCGTTCAAACAAACAAACAAACAAACAAACAAACTCTTCAGCTTTATAATATTAGTATAGATTTATGAATACATTTGTTTGACTATAGTGCCTCAGAGAGCACGTTAAACTGTTTATAGATGGGTTATTGAGTCTATTCAAAACATCGCGTCGAGCTAGCAACTTGTTCGGCGTAGACTCATACCATCGGTTACGACGAGGTGGGATCAAAACCCCTCCGCTGGGTACCCTGGGGCCGTCTAGGCGGTCTCGGGCGCCTTAAGGCACCCGTGATGATATGCATACTTAAATTATTATGTATAATTTCGCACCAGATAAGGCGATAGGTATATATAATATATTATCTTTGGCTTTTTCTATCGCTATCGCTTTTTCTGGTGCGAAATTGTATTTATACCTATATAATTATATTATACGGGTGCTTTTCGACACCCAAGACCGCCTAGACGGCCTCAGGGTACCCAGCGAAAAGTTTTATTCCCACCTCGTCATAGCCATCTATATAGGTACAGATACACAAGTTAGATAGTGAAACTGAGACCGACAGCTTAACGTGCTCTTTAAGCCACTATGCAGCCAACAAATATATACTATTAAAAACCAAAAATATTGGGTAGGTACACACGGGGTTATAATAATATTTTACAATTTTAACAACAATGGCTTACTTATTGTTCAGTGGGAGGGATATGGGTCGATTGTTGGGAATTAGGTTATTGTTGTAATAGTTTAGTCTGTTGCCAACAAAATGTTAATTTTCTATTTAAGTGAATCCATGTGTTATTTTGGAAATAAAGGCTCTTTAATCTTAAACCTAATTTTTGCATCTTCAATCTGAGATATAAAAAACAGTTTTATATTCGAGAGAAACACTCTCGTCATTGGTAATTAAAAATGACACTCGATCATTATATAAGTGTGATGATGATGATGACCACTTGAAAGTTGATGACACTCATACGATTTGACTGTCAAACTGTTGACATAAGTCACGCGTTATGCCTGTCAAGCTGTAGACAGATGACAGTCTAACAACGGAGATATCGCTACCAAAATACATAATTGTAACCTTTTATCATCCTTTTATGAACATAAAAATTCATCGAGATGTCTGTCTGTTACATTGCGAAGTGTTAACGAATTGTTTGTTTAGTTAGGTTATAGAAAAAATATGTTATTTAGAGACGTTGGCCTTGACGATTCAAAATTATTAAGAGCTCTGAGGATCTACCATGGGTTTGCGCATTGTAGCAACGTAACGTATTTGTATACGTATACGTGAGCAACCAATAGGAACGCTTTATTCAATCCTGTTACCAAAGATAAAGCGTCGAAAGCGATCCTATTGGTTGTTGCTCACGTATACGTAAATGAATACGTTTTACAATGCGCAACCCATGGTAGAGCCTCTGTACTCGATTTGACACCCTTGCATACGTAATTCCAATATACATATATATATTACAACTTGACTATTTGTCAAAGTTAAATCATTATTTTTATGTTGGTACGCAAAAATCTTAATCACAAAAAATCTTAAAACTTGTGGGTAATAAATATTTATTTTTCTAATTTCGAAAAAAAACCCAAGGCTCTATACGTGAGCCATAACCAATAGGATTGCTTTATTCAATCCTGTTACCAAATAAAAAGCGATCCTATTGGTTGTTGCTCACGTATACATAAATGAATACGTTACGCTTCTACAATGCGCAAACCCATGGTACAGCCTCTGGAAGAACTGTTAAGCCTGTACAAAGACTAATGCCCTATTTCACCAACTCTAAGGGAGTCCGTAACAAAGTTAAGGGACAATTAATAGCAGTTGTTTCATAGCAAATACATATGTCAAAACTCTTATTTAGGGGTTCTTTTAGAGTTAGGGATCGTTGGTAAAATTGGTCATTACTCTCGTATTCAGAGTCGTAACCTAATATCACTTTTCACTGAAGGAACGTCTGTTTCTTTTCACCAAATGTCAAATCGTGAAATACCGAATGAGTTAGACGTTCCTTGAGTGTAAAGTGAAGTTCAGGATACGATAGAATCTCACATTCTATCGTATAGAATAGAATCTCATATCACTATCACTACATAGTATAAAACAAAGTCGCTTTCTCTGTCCCTATGTCCCTTTGTATGCTTAAATCTTTGAAACTACGCAACGGATTATGATGCGGTTTTTTTTAATAGATAGAGTGTAATTCAAAAGGAAGGTTTATATGTATAATAACATCACATTAAATAGTGGAGAAGTACTGTTATTTTTGAGGTTTCTAATGTGATGTCGTAAATAATTACATTTTTTCCGCTTACATTGCAAACGCAGGCTGAACCCTACGAGTTTTATCAAAATAATGTACTAAGTATTGTACACATTGAAAAGGTCTACAGAAAAGTCCGTGATGATATATGTCTATCTCTTATGGATAACCCACAATAACTTTTTTTTGTCATTTACTTTTTACGACAAATAATGGCTAATTTTCGAAGCGATTTTAACCAATACAGCATTAATCCTTAACCAATTAAATACCTTGAATACATTGTTCATTTAATATAGATCTATATGGCCCCTTACACCGTATGATTTAAGTGAATATTTTCGAAGATATTACAGATTTAAAAATTGCGGGACGTAGCGTTTGCGGCGGTACCGGCCGGCCGCCCGGTGCGGCAAGAGCGTGCCTATAAATAGCGTGCGAAGCCGGAGCGGGCCGCTATGTTTTTATATACAACGTTCACAATTTTTCTGTAGTGTATTTAGTATCAGCATTGCACCCGTGCGAAGCCGGGGCGGGTCGCTAGTTCTATCATATAGGTTAGTGATTTTTTCATTTTTTTTCATATGGGAGCACGACATGTAACTTTGTTAACCTGGTGGTGAGCAGACCTACAAAGTCCATGAATGGGGTCAATCAATAATTGTTCTTAAACAATATTGATTGCTCCCATGTGACTATGTCCGAAAGCAACGAAAAGTATTGAAATATATTATAAGTGATAAATCGGTGCAGGCTTGTTGTGTGACGACGAATAAAATTAATATAATTTTGGAAGATGGCTTTTTTTGCATGAACCAGTATTCATTCATTCATTCAGATGCGGAATCCCGGATGCGCCCCTGTATAACATGGCCATTGGGTGACAGCCACATAGTAGGTGCTGCTTGGACTCTGGCTCTATATCACATAATCACATGTGGGGTCGTCTCTTATTACTCATTACATGTTGGCGTAAGTAGTCCAACATGTATAAAGACAAAGAAACATTTAAAGTTACGTGTCATATTATTTTAATACGTCATTATGTGGAAATGTCATAATTTGCCTAATTACAACAGATTACAGCAAAGTCAGTATTTAGCTGCACCTCGACGTAATAGCGAAATTATTGCAAGTTTTCATTATATATTTTAGCTCTTGTAATGTGAAACGTGACGCGACTTTGTTTGCATAAGGAACTAATTATAAACATTGCCTGTGGTCTGTTGTGACTTAAAAAAATAATGAAACTTTAGTTTTGGAGAAAACACATACCCGCAAAGTTTACCCGAAACATCTACTTTCCGTTTTCATCTTAAAAAGTATTCCTTATTCACCCTATTTATTAATAATTGATTATGTAATGTCATTTATGGCTCGAACTTGGCTATTTATTTTAACACATTACAAATTTAGTAGTCAGATAGAAAAGTTTTATTTAAATATGAAAACAGGTACCTATGAATAGGCTTGCGTGGTTTTATTTTAAATCCAATTACCTAGCTAAATAATATTTAATATATTTTTGACATTTAAAATATTTTTTATCAGAAATTTTAACGAATTCAGAGTGTTAAATTTACATGGAGGTTAATTATTATTTTAAGTCAACTGACAACTTCAATTATTAAATTTTACAATCCATGCTAAGCTATGGCACCTGCCATAGTAAATTTGAATTTCTTCGTAATGTAAGTGACGGAAATGTCGAAGGGGCCGATTACGTTAAAAGTAAACATTTTACCAACTGTAATAAAACATATTTTAAACGGCAAAAATATATTAAAATAAGTAATATTATTTAAAAGTTCATAAAGTCGCGAATAAAATAAGCCTTAGGTACTTTGAATTCTGGACATTTACCTTGTTTCCAAATATTTATTAAGGTACACTAAGGTATTATGTCTAATTTTACGCATTCAGACTAATTTTTTTCTCATAGAGAAACTTCATCGAAAAAAATATATCAGTACTTCCCGGTCCTAAATGGAAATAAATGAAGTTATATCTTTCAAAAGCATACGGTCAATAGCTTCTAATACGCAGTTGATGTGAAGATAAGAACATTTAATGATTATTTTGTAATTTTTTGGCTACAAAGTGTAAACATATATGGAAAGTGGACTGTATTTAAAAAAAGTTTTTGACTAGTGTTGCCCAAAGCAAGATCAAGACTTACCCCCGTATTCTAAGACCTATCCTTAACTCCACTTTACACTCAAGGAACGTCTGTCTCTTTCCACCAAATGTCAACTATAAAAAGCAAGTTGAGACAGACGCTCCTTGAGTGAAGAGTGGAGTTAAGGAAACGTCTTAGAATACGGGGGTAAGTCTTAATTTACAACGCTTTAAATGTGTGAAACTGCTGTTATTTCTTAGCTTTGACAGAGTTTAGAAAAAACCTAACACCATGTAAAATGCTGTTTATAAGGTTGTTGTTACACTCAGTAAGTAAAAAATCAGACCAAGACCGCAAGACAAATATTGGGCAACTACTTTTGACAATGACTATAATTGGAATTCGGGTGAAAGCGGAATATGTTCAGATCTCTCCTGGAAAATAGCCTTAGATTCGCCCATGAGTAGCTCTGGGATTCAAACCAGGGACCTAAGTGTTTTATGTCCAAGGTCTAACCAACTCGGCCACCACCACAGAAGAAATAATAGTGCAACCACGTAAATAACTTTTTGTTTGTAATTAAAAAATATCAAGTAGTAAGTACTTACCTAGTTTTAGTTTTTAATGAAATTAAATAATTGTAATTGTGTAATAATATTATTATTATAGTTGTTTGAATCATTTTGTCATATTGTGGTTACACTTACTCTTTTCCTGTAACTAACTTTTTGTCTGCCGTAAAACAAACATGACATCTTATTACATGACTTTATTAACCAACTGTATACTCATTTTAGTAGAGGTTGTTCACCTAGTTAAATTTTAAACAATGAAGGTAAATCTGATTTTACGAATAGACTTTTTATTTAAACACTCTTAAATGATGCTTATTTTTTATAAACACATTTTTATCGTGATGACCAAACATGATTGCAATAAATATCTTTTGAATCATTGTTTCTGAAATATTAAAGAAATGAAGTATTTATTTTATAATGATAATGATGTACGGATATTATAACACATTAAAAATACCTAACTAACTAATAAAACTAAAGGCTTAAATAAATTGAATTATTTATAACATAATATTGGTACACTAACTGTGATTTATTACCAGTATTATTTAATTTTCTTCTGTGGTATTACTTCGCTTTCGTTTAGCGTTCTTAGGACTTATTTCTTTTTGCTTGGCTCCTAAGGTTCGTAGCGTCTTTTTTAAAGCTTTCCCTAAAAAAAATATTATTTATGAACACTTTGCAATTGATACTCACTAATTAACCAATACTCATACATTCAGTGATACAAAATATACTCGTGTTTGTCTTACAGAGCACAACTAAATGCTGCAAATTAAATGTGCGAAATGTATATTGCGTAATGACAAGTGGTTGCGTCCTTTCACTGCGCATTCTGTGTTGCGGTGTGGCCAGTGTTTATAGGATATGACTGATGACTACATGACCTAGATGGCTATGCCTAGTTTTACCTCGTTAACGTAATTAACGTCACGCCTGTAATAGGATACTTAGGCGGGATTACATTCTAAGTCATCATTGTTTAGAATCTCGGATGATCGTCAAGGGACCTAGTGGGCGATTCTCGCGCTTTCGACATTCATCTCGATTCGAGATTTTTAAACGAAAAATGACTAAATATGCCATTTTTCGTTCAATATTTATATATTTATTATTTATTTCTTTTAATGTTCGATAATTTTTAACAAAAATGGCATATTTAGTCATTTTTCGTTTAAAAATCTCGAATCGAGATGAATGTCGAAAGCGCGAGAATTGCCCACCTAGTGGTTTTAGTTCACCGGTTTTCCGCAGACTACTGCATCGATTTCTTGTCGACATCGTAGTCTTCTTTCACGGTTACGAAACGGGCAATTGATTTAACAATAAAGCAGCGAGGTTATTAAAATAGACTCGTAACGCAAATTGTTTGTCTTTTTGCCGCTGCCCATTTCCTAACTGCATCATTTAGCCGGCATAGTAGGAGCGATTAATATTGTTAAACAGCAACGCAGCTATTTTTGGCACCATTGTTGAATATATTATTATATGTCCTATATATATATATATATATATACATAATAGGTATATTTTATTATTTCATTATTATCAGGATATTTAATTTAAATTAATAATATATATATATATAGTATCGTTGATTCTGGTGCACAGCATAATACAAGCTGGAGCTTAGTTCTGGGTAGGCAATATAAAGGGTGAATTTGAAAGGATGTACTTTGGGCTAATATGAGGTTCTGCTGATCAAATCGAACAACTTTTCCCATGGAACCATGTGTATGGCTTCCCCATACAAGTTGGTCATTTTGATATTACTAGTTTGTATGGAGAAGGCTGTTTTTTTTTTCATTTGCGACACATAGTTCCATGTGAAAAGTTGTTCATGTTGAATTGTTGATCAGTAGGACCTCATATTAGCCCAAAGTATATCCTTTCAAAGTCACCATGTATATGAAATTGAAATGTTGTAGGCATAGATTTTCAATGGTTGTAAGTAAGACATTTTATTTATTACCTTTTTTTAGCATTATTGTAATTTTTAGGTACCTAGGTAGTAATTTTGTGTTAGTATATTATTGTACATGTTTTGGGGTTTTTAGATGTGAAATAGCCGTGTTAGTTAGAGAGTTACTTAGAGAGATAGTAATCGTAATAAACACATCTAAAAATAGATAAGCAACATTCCTTTCGGGTATTATGTAAACCCAAAACAACAATTCTACATTATTAGAATTGGAATGTCGAATAGGTAATGCCGATATCAAATGGATCTCCTCAATTACGTTTCTTGTACGATTTGTATATTTTTTTTACTGCCTACGTGGTCTAGTCGTTGCATCGTCGCGTTGGTTGGCGTTGTAACCAGGAGGTTGTGGGTTCGATTAACACTCATAGCCAAAATATTTTTTTAGTATGATTTTCTGTACTGTTTGCCATTGCCTGCCCGGGAAGTTTTTCATAGTATTTTATCTTTAAAAGATTATCCTAATTATCTTTAGTATATTATCCTAATTAAAATGTAATAATAACTTGATGTTGATTCTTATGTTGATGAAATTGAAATGTCAATTCAATTCAATTCAATCTTCATAATTGGCCTTCTGTCACTTTTTGTAACAATATTGCCACAAACAAATAAAACGGTATGGCACGAAAAAAATGGACTTATTGGCTGACAGTCCATAGACAAGTTACACGCAAACAAAACTTAACATCGTCTTTAAAAGAAAAAAGATAAACTTAAATTTCAAATTATAAGTAAAAACAGGATTTAACTATTCCAAAGCTTAACTATATCTACTACTAATACATATTTATTTTCTTTTATTTTATTGTTTCGGTTTTTAAGCCCATTTATTCCCGCGGCAAGAAGTGGAACTAATAAAATAGAGAGTAAACGAGGTTATTAACATCTCTTCACGCGACTGTAGGCCTAGTGTGAGTTTTTTTAACGTTCACTTTCGCGTTAACTATACTACCGCGTTAACATTTTGACCAATCACACGACCGCATTTCTAGTTCTCAAAATTTCCGCGGTCGTGTGATTGGTCAAAATGTTAACGCGGTAGTATAGTTAACGCGAAAGTAAATGTAAAAAAAACTCACACTACGGCTACTGAATGGAACTCTTTTGTGACACGAACTTTAGTTGGAAACCCCGATTTTTTTTTTATTGACGTTTATTTATATTACAGATATTCTTATAAAATTCAAATTTGCAGCCTTATAAAGAGTTATGCTACACGTACCTACGTTGTCTCTGGTACACACAGTACAAGTCTAGAGTTGTGTTAGCGACCAAGGCTCTCTCATGGGTTTGCACATTGTAGAAACGTAACGTATTCATTTACATATACGTGAGCAACAACCAATAGGATCGATTTATTCAATCCTGTTACCAAAAATAAAGCGACCTCACGTATACGTAAATGAATACGTTACGTTTCTACAATGCGCAAACCCATGGTAGAGCCTCAGAGCAAAAGTGTAAATTGTCCTAAAAATTATTATTATTATGCTGTTCTCCGATCTCTACAAAACAGTTTTTCAGCGGCTAATAAAATGGAAACTTAATTGTGACTGTAAAATAGTTATAGTTGTTTAGGAACAATAAAATAGGTATTATAGCTTTCGCTAGTACCTTATAGTCATTTATTATTTATTAAGTATCAACTTAACGAAATGTCAACAAGATGCAACGCTTGTGGAGAATTGATTCAGTCCTTGAATTTTATGGAGTGTGCAAAATGCAACGAAATCTTCGACCTACCATGTCTGAATATTATTGTGGAAACTTTCGAAACATACACACAGGAATTTAAGGACCAATGGATTTGCCCTATTTGCATTTGCTCCAGACCAAAGGGGGAGAATACTAACACACAGATACGTGCGTCTACTTGCGGTCTAAATATCACATATACATCCGAAGATAACATTACTATGACTAGAGGATGCCGCTCTAAATCAGCTGAGGCCAGCGATAGGAATGCCAGTGATGTCTCTCTGTTGATGGCTGAAATTCGACTACTGAGGCAAGAAGTACGTGATCTAAAATCACAGAACGCAGAGATAGCATTGTTGAGGCAGGATTTTCTAGAATTAAAACAACAATTAATTAAGATTACAACAGACAACAATCTAAAATTAGTAGAATACGACTCAAAACTAATAGCGCGGGACCGCGAGATAGATGGTCTCAAAGGTTCAATAGCTGAACTTCAACATACTTTAGACATTCAAGCACAGATTTCCCTCAGAAACGAATTGGAGATAGCAGGGATTCCAGAGAACAGCTCGGAAAACTTAATGCACATTACCCTGTTGATATCTAAGAAAATTGGCATTGATCTGACAGAATGCGATTTAGACAGCGTGGCTCGCGCGGGGCCGAAAAGGCCACCGAATAATAAACCTGGTGCCAAAATAGTTCCCCGTCCCATTGTCGTAAAATTTTTAAGAAGTGATACGCGCAGCGAATTTATTAGGGCCGCAAAAACAAGGCGTAACCTCTCATCGGAGCACATAATTCAGGGATCAGTCAACAACATCTACATAAATGAAAGGCTTACAAAAACAAATAGACGATTATTTCATGAAGCAAGAGCGCGTGCACACCAGCATGGGTTTCAATATTGCTGGGTTCGAAATGGATCCATCTATATTCGGAAAGCAGAGAAGAAACCAGCAATACTCATTACATCAGAATTCGACTTGGCTCAACACATCGGTGTGCCGGTACCAAATGCTACACCTTCTAGCACTTAATAATTATAACAATACTATGAAGAAGATGTCTGCCTTAATACTAATACCAATATCATTCCTACAATATAATTTATTTTTTGATGTAATTATAATACTAAAATTATTACTATATTATGTACATATATCACAATTATTTATTTTAAGTTACAACACATATTTTTTATTAAATAGATCATATCAGGATATTTTCAATTTCACAATTCATTCTATCAATCACAATTCGTTTTATGTATTAATAATAAGT
The DNA here is from genome assembly GCA_947458855.1 of Monopis laevigella. NCBI lineage: Eukaryota > Metazoa > Arthropoda > Insecta > Lepidoptera > Tineidae > Monopis > Monopis laevigella. The sequence goes on from OX381582.1 coordinate 3,182,835, forward strand.
CACGACTGTCCTATAAAGTATATGAGTACTGTATATATTTTCGAATTAGACTATGGAATCACAACTAAAAATCGCACACAAAGAATTTCGTCTCAGTGGCATAATATATCAACCTGTTTTAAATCAACTTACACATTTTCCTACATTCCTTTAAATTTAATTTTCAAACGAATACTTTCTTTTAAACTTATCAAATGGAAATACAAAATATAGCAAATGAATTGGATACATTTCTACCTGTAAAGTGCCACAAATTTTACTCACTGGAGAGTTGTGATACCATACTGGATTGTTACAAGTTCAGAATGTTAACATACAATATCAGGAGTCTAAATAAAAACTTTGATAATTTTCTTGTAGCCTTGAAACGCCTTGACATATACTTCGACGTTCTAATTATGACAGAGTGCCACATTAATGACAGCTCCATTATTAATCAAATAGACGGATACACATCTTATCGAACAAATAAATATACAAACCAAAACTGTGGCGTAGTGATATATGTCAAGAATAAATGGTCTGCTGTCTCGTATGAGCCAGAATTTGATGATGCAAATTGTTTAGTAGTAAAGATTAGCATGGGACCTACCATAGTAGGTACTTATAGATCTCCGTCCATCCACCGTATCGATAATTTTATGAACTCCCTAGATGCCCTTTTAAACACATTATCTAGTGATAGTTGTCTTATATTTGGAGGAGACATAAATATAAATATTCTTCCTGAAGTTGTAGACACACGAAAGGATAACTACCTATGTCTAACCGCTGAACACGGACTCATACCAGCCGTCAATAAAACAACACGTTTTCAGTCCTGTATTGACCATTTCTTTGTAAGATCAAATCTACAATTCGAAACAATTGTATGTGATACAGATATTGCAGATCACGACATTGTCATGCTGGGGCTGATGACGGTAGAAGGCGATACCAGGGTTCGCAATCAAGTCAGGACAAAAACTGATTACGACAAAGTTGCTGCTGAACTTAGCAATCTTGATTGGTCTGAAGTCATATCTAAAGTCACGCCATCAGAGGCAGTAAGCACGCTTACATCTATAATAAAATCAAGTATAGAAAAACACAGTCGGGAGCTGCATCTGAGCCGATCCAAACTTATCTTCAAGCCTTGGATTACCCCGGGCATCATTCGCTGCATCAAGCACCGCGACAAGTTACACCTACAACTCCGAAAGCGCCCTTCAGATAACGTACTCAAAACTACATATACCAGATATAAAAATTTCTGTAATAATCTATTATATCGCCTGAAAACAGAGTACGAAAAACAAATGCTCGAGGAAAGCAAAGGGTGCCCCAAAAAACTATGGCAAAGCATTAGAAACATATGCCACACAAATAAAAAGAAATGCCAGAGCCTGGATCTTCTGGGTGCTGCTGACGACTATTCTTCATCACTTAATAAGTGTAATAACTATTTCGCCACCATAGGACAAAATCTAGCCGCTAAAACCCTTGATAGACTAAAGACAACAGAAGAAGAACTTGCTAGTGACACAAAAGTGTACGGTAAAAATTCAAACTCCTTTTTCATGAAACCCACTGATGAAATGGAAGTAAGGGCCCTAATTAGGAGTCTTAAAAATGATAGTGCTCCAGGTCAAGATAGTATTGGAAATCTTTTGGTGAAACAGCTATCTGAGACACTTGCTAAGCCACTTACTCATATATTTAATTTAAGTCTCACCTTGGGTACCTTCCCAGACGAATGGAAGACTTCTACTATTTCCCCAATCTATAAGGGTGGTCAAAAAGACGAACCAGGAAATTATAGACCGATCTCTCTCCTTAGTACCCTCTCGAAACTTTTAGAAAAAATTGTGAATAAGCAATTAGTGAAATATATGGAGAAAAATGAGTTTCTTTCTAATAGACAATTTGGTTTCCGCCCCAACATGTCCACTGAAGATGCTACAACATTGCTTACTGGAACTATATCGAACTATCTTGACAGGGGACTTGCATGTACCGGAGTATTTCTAGACCTAGCTAAGGCCTTTGATACTGTATCGGCCACAATCCTTTTCAGAAAACTTGAAGCACTTGGCATAAGAGGAATTACACTTAAATGGTTCCGCAGTTATCTGACTGACCGAAACCAGTGTCTAAGGGTGGGAGCACATGTTAGTCACCCGGCGATCGTCAATTTTGGAGTACCACAGGGCAGTATATTGGGACCTACTCTCTTTACGGTGTACATTAATGATATGCTTAATATCCCTCTGAATAATGCAGACCTTATATGCTACGCTGATGACACAGCTATAATTTTTTATGATAAAACTTGGACCAGAACCTATAAACAAATGGAAAACGGTCTGGCAATGATAACGAAATGGCTGGACGAAAACCTATTAACATTAAATACAGACAAAACCAAATACATGTCATTTTATATCACCAAAGCCTCAGCTCCTAGTACAAACCCCGCTGTTAAACTCCACAGATGTTCTCAAACCACAGCCTTCGGGGAATCCTGTACATGTACCATAATCGAACGAACAAGTAATATTAAATACCTCGGACTTATCCTGGACGATGCACTGACGTTCAAATTACATATTTCTGCACTTTCTGGCCGAGTACGTAGAATAATAAATATTATGAAAATTCTTCGCAACTCAGCTGATGTAAGTTTATTGAGGTCCGTGTACCTCGCTCTAGCACAGTCTCTTATTGCTTACTGCATCTCAACCTGGGGAAACGCTGCTAAAACACATATGATGCAAATCGAGAGAGCACAACGATCCGTGTTAAAAGCGATGATGCGAAGACCGTTCAGATATCCTACCAAAAATCTATATGAAGAATGCGCGGTACTCACAGTTCGCCAACTATATATACTGAAAGCAGCTGTGAGTGCCCACAAATCCTTTATTGTCGCCCCAGGATTTTCTAGTATTGTTAACAAGCGTATCATATGGACTCCTTTGACTGCTCCTAACACTGTCTTCGCAAAACGTTTTCCTAAATTCAACTTCATATTTATTCACAACAAATTCCTAATGATGTTTAAATCAGACCTAGCAAAATCAACTGTCGCCGCGGCTAAGCGTATGATAAAGGAATATCTATTAAGTTTAAGTTACGAAGAAACGGAAGGATTGCTACTGGCTCCTAAATAAGAATAAATATGCATAATTTTTAATATTTGATTATACGGACTTGTCGATTTACTTACAGAGTACACTTATTTTCCCTTTGTATGTATTTATTATTTATTTTATTAGTATATAACACACATTTTCAAATATATACTAAGTATTATTATATATTTTATTTTAAAATTTAGGCTTTACCAATTTTCTTTAACATAATATTATTTTTTCTTTTCTTGTCTAGTGTCAAAAATTCTACATGGATAAATCTGTAAGGCCTCACAGGACAGGCTTAGCCTAGTGTGAGGACCACAAAATGTCTTATTGTTAAATTGATTTTCTGGCAAATAAAGTTTATTTTATTATTTATTATTATAAATCGCACAAGAAACGAGAAGATCCAGTTTATTTACTTTAGGTGAATGTCATTGTAAAAAGCACGTCAAAAGTATGTCATTATTAAACTTTTTAATAAAAAAACAACAAAATTTTCAAAATCTAAAATGAGGAAAAAAAATTGTTTGACAATTGATTTCAAGACATTATTATTATACCATTTTTTTTTTTTTAAATAAATAGGTAGGATAATATGAAAAGTTTTTCAGAATTAATAATAAACAAGAAATGTCCGCGCGAGGCCCGAGTTTTCGCACTTGTCTGGTCTTTGATGTGATAACGAAACGAATAAAATTCTAAATTAGTTAGTCATCAAATCAACCTTGTTTTAAATTAAAACACATCTCATTTAGTTTTTGCAGTAATATAATTAACGTTTCAAAAATATTGTTAAAGAAATGTTAACAAAAAACTTTCATCCTTGGCCACTCTAATGAAATAAAACCGCAGTATAAAGATCTCATCAATCAAAACGAGACCAACCAACTAATATAAAGAGCCCTTCACACCTTCTTTTTGCATTCATAAATAAAAATGTGGTTTAACAACTATTCTGTATTGGGATACCGATAGTAATAACGAACTAATTGCGGATATACGAGTATTATGTAATGTAGTGTATTAAATTTTGTTAATCAAGCAATCTGATTAAAAGCTTTTAAAAGCTACAAACAAGATATTTTCTTCTTCTCAAGTTGTATCAATTAAATATATTGTTACTTTTATCTATGTCACAAAACCTTTACTTCAGCAATAAGTTAGTTACTTTTACAGTTACAGTTAATTTACAATAAACATTTCAAAAAATATATTGTTTACCTTATATATTTTTATTTACAAAAATATTAAAATAAAGCATGGCATCATTATACATGATAACATATCATTATACTTCATAACAACGAGGTGACATTATTTTATTGACATTAGTAAAAATTAAATACAAAAAAATATAACAGAATTATAAAATAAACAAATAAAACAATAGATACAAAATTTGCATGAATGAGTTTAGTACTCACGTAATAAGATATCTTGTTGGTGTAAAATTAATTATTTTATTTAACCGTCTATTCCACCAGTTACGGTAATCTAAATTTACATTGTTTTTATTTTATTTATTTTATATACGTACCAATATTCTTATGTATTTTTAGGCCGGCATAGTGAGAGTGATCAATATTGTTAAACAACAATGTATTGATCGACCCCATTCATTGACTTTGAGGTCTACTTACCATTTGTTAGATACAAAGTCTCATACCGTGCTCTAAAATAAAATGTACCTACCTTTGTAAATAAAATTCGTTAAATTAACGAATTAAAAGCAGAATATCTACGTCGACAATGCGTGGTAATGATGCGTTGTATTTTTAAGTGAAAAGTGACAGTGAGTATGGTAATGCGGATTAGATAATAATATAATTATAAATATATCTAATTGTCCCGTGGAATGGATGGTATTAGAAGAGATGAGAGAATTATTTTCTACACATATCTAATAGAATGTAACAAAGGTTTGACGATTGATACATGCTGCGTGTCGAATTAGCTAGGATGCACATAAAATTATTAGATATTTAAAAAAAAAAAAAAAAAAAATAGATACATTTTTAATAGAAAAAATCTGTAGGTACATTGAAATGATTAAAAAAATAAAAGTAAAATGGTCCATCATATCCGGGATCCCACCCTTGTTAACTATTTATATAGAATATCAGGAAAAGCAATTATCGATTACAAGCAATTATTGTACGAGAACAGTAGCCGACCCGCTCAACTTCGTCAAAAAGTCAAAATCAATAATAATCATCAAAAATCAATTTAAAAAAAAACGTTTTAAAATGTGTTAAAAATGCTTTATTCCGAGTTTTGACACGTTCACCGTCGCGCATTTTGCGTAAACTATAAATATTGAAATATAAGTTCTATCCTATTAAATATAGAGTTGAAATTCCAATGCTCATCAGATGTTCAAACTTGCGAAGAATTCGCGTATTTCAAGATGGCGCATTATTATAGCCAACCTAATACAGACTATATATCCATTGAAATAGAACTTATATTTCAATATTTATACTTTACGCAACGTCTTGTCGTCTTTAGCGGTTGCAAACTCGGAATAAGGCCCGAGGTCTTAGAGTGCGTTTGGTTAGGCAGCTATTCATTAACCTAAGAACAACAAATATTTATTATACCTCGATATGAGATTTATGAACTTAAACGCGATGGAATGGAAATCTTAATATTAAAAATACTACCGAACCGAACACACACTACATAACCAACTAGTGTAAGACTAGGTGGTTAGCTGATTCCATTGACCTGTCAATCATTATATGCCATACAAGGGAGCCTTTTATGGCAGATAATGTGGCGACCAACTTCACCGACCATGTCCACGCCACGTCTGCGTAACTTTAACCGGCATTATAAAAAACACTACTAAAACACATACCTAATATGTGAATCTAGGTCTGAGTGTCTGTCTGTCTACTAAACGGAGGTTAAGATGTCTACTCAACAATTACATAAGTTATTGTTAGCTTAATGCTTAAATTCCAAAACCAGAAAGGACCACAGGTCAACCGGTCACACACGAGAAGCTTTTTTATTTAATTATCGAGGTATTTTATAGAATTAATTATTTATCTTCAACTAGATAAATTGTATTGACTATACGTAATTGTGCGCCTAGGCCTCGGTTGACTATTAAAAAAAAATACAAAGACAATATAATTTATCTAGTGATACTGATTTTACAATGTAATCAATTTAGGTTACAAATGGTGTAACATTGACGTTATACACAGTCAGCTGCTTTGCCCACCTTATTGTAAACTGTATGAAATGAAATAGTTTTTTTTTGCCAAAAACACGGTACAATAGATGTTCAACATGTTTTGCCATAAATGGCCTGCAAGTACATAGGTTATATTATAAATGTTGTTATTATAATTTATGTAGAGTCTAATGGCCTTATTTATAAAAAAATATTGAGACCTTGAAGAAAACAAGCAACAGTGTGATGAGTTGTCACGTTACACCCGCTCCATATTATATTTATGTATTTTATTTGTCTTCATATCATTTCATACATTTTTTTAAAATGACCACCAAATGTATCATAATACACCATTTTCAGGGAAAATTCCAGGTACTAAAAACATGGTTAAATTGGTTAATATTTGTATGTAATACTCCAGAATTTTGACAGCTAGAAATATCCCTTCTGTGAACGTTCCAAATTTTTCATTTAGTTTTCACGAAAAGTTAGGCTTTGGTTATGAAATCAGATTCCTAACATTTTAAATTTAAATTTTAATTATATAAACTATGTATTAGGTAATATTGTAAATTAAAACATATTCTTTAGGTATTTTCACATTTTTAGACACTTAAAACACCAAATCTTAGCGTCTCCTCTGACCGCTAGGTAGCTTCAAAAGTTCCCATACTAACCCAAAAAAATACTGGCACTCTACAAATTAAAACTAAATATGAATTTTAATCATAGAGCTCTAAAATCGTCTTTAAATATCTCGGACCGGCGATTTTTCGTCAGTCTCGAGGAAGCTTAAGAAAGAAGAAGAAGTCTAGCTACAGTGGCAGTGATCGACTGGTTCTCATCCTTGAAACCTTGAACCTCCTACGTCGAGAACCAGGCCCGATCCTGTCACACTTCCTTGAAGACTTCGGATTCTGGAGTTGCGGCCTCCGGGATTTGCCTAGACTCCACTTCGCTCGGGCGTGTGCTCTGAGGGTTGGAGAACCTCCTTGTGCTGCAGGACCTCGCCTCGGGCTTCGAGCCTTGAGTGACGAGGCCATCTGACTTCTCGTCTCAGGCATTGGCCTGAGAGACGGGAATTCACCACATCGTGTACGGCTGCCTCTACAGCCGTGCCGCCCGCTGTCTGCGTGCTGCCGTCGTGCCGCCGCCTTCCCCTTGCTGCCGTCATCGTGCCGCAAGCCTTTGCTTCACGGACCTCATCTCAGGCCTAGAGCCTTGAGAGTCGAGGCCATCTGAGTCCTCGTCTCAGGCTTCTGCCTGAGAGACGAGGCCTCGCCTCATCGTGTGCGGCTGCTACAGTCGTGCGTGCTTGCTGCTGCTGCCATCGTGCCGCCGCCTTCCTGCTTGCCTGCCTACATCTGCTGTCGTCGCCTGTCTATGTGCCAGTCTGCGTGCCAGTCGACGTGCCAGTCCTCGAGCCTGTCCCTCGTCAGTTCCTCCAATCTTCCCATACTATACGGTCAGAGTTTTAGTTTTTAATAGGCATCTCCATTGTAGGCAGGGCCAACATTTACTAGGTAGGTCTTTTATATAGTTACTGTACTCAAAACCAACTTTACTTGTAAATATATCTTATATTTTAAATAAACTTGTTTTAACATAACCCATTTAATCTTTTATTATAAAATTCTTAAAACCCCCCCGCTACAGAGTGTGAGATTGTTGGTTATAATATTATGCCGTTGCGTAGATTTAAATGGTTTATTGTGTTATTTCACCGCTAAAGATCATTAAGTCCGGAGTTACAAAAGAGAAAAGTTAAAATTGTTATATAAAAATAAAGTTCAATAATTTAAAGTTTAAATTTATTTATGGCATGGAGCACTTTCAAATTCACCTGTATATTTACAGGTGAATTTGAAAGGTCGTATTTTGGGCTAATATGAGGATCTACTGATCAAATCGAAATACTTTTTCCATGGAACCATGTGTTGCAAATAAAAAAAAAATAGCTTCCCCATAAATTGGTCATTTTAACATTACTAGTTTGTATGGAAAAGGAATTTTTATTTGCGACAAATGGTCCCATGGGAAAAGTAATTCGATTTCTTCTTTTTCTGTAGACTAGTGCTTCCGCCTTTGGCGTTGTATCCGGAGGTCGTGGGTTCGATTCCCACAACAAAAAATCAAAAAACGTTTTTCTGTACAGTTTGTCATGGTATAGGTGTTTATAAAATATAATATGTATTTAGTTATTTCTGTTACGCATAGTACAAGCCTAGAGCTTAGTTTCTGACCAGAGCAATATGTGTAAATTGAAGAGAAAAAAAGAATACCCCAAGTATATCTTCCAGGATCGATTCAGCCGCATAGATAACACGGATGACAAGTATTCAAACAGGAATGAAATCTTATTTATTACATTAAAATATGTGTACCTTTAATTTGTTAAAGGTTAACGAAGATATCAATAACAATATCATTTTCCAATCTATTGTTAAAGGTCTTGTTAGTAAACGACGCATAATATCTACGTGGTCCACAACTGGTCCATTCTACCCTATTACCATAAATAACCGGTCCACCGCATTGTCTGCTCGTGTGTCGCCCCCATAAGATCGACGGGCGGTCCTACCTCATTTTGAGTTTATACATACAATAGAAAGGTGGAGAAAGTTCTTATGTCCTGTGCTTTGTATTACTTCCTTTACTATAAGGATCTAGTACTTCCTTATAATACCTACCTACCTACCTAGATATATTTAGGAAGTAGTTAGAACTTGTATTTTTTTTAGTTGCGATCTCGAAGTCTGCGTTCCTCATACAAAATGTTTGTCGTAGAATTTAAATAATAAAATATTATTTGTCATTATTGTATGTACTTAATCATATTTCACTTGAGGAAAAAACATACTATTTTTTTTTAAATCTACTACGACTACGTATATACGAGGTGGCCGAGTATATACGTGGTGGCCGAGTTGGTTAGACCTTGGACTTAAAAATACTAAGGTCCCTGGTTCAAATCCCGGTGTGTACCAATGAGTTTTTAATTTATGTACATTTGTTTCACAACACCACTATAGTGCCTCGGAGAGCACGTTAAGCTGTCGGTCCCGGTTTCACTATACCAACCTGTGAAACTGTTTATAGATGGGTTATTGAGTCTATTCAAAACATCGCGACGAGCTAGCCACTTGTTCGGTGTAGACTCATACCATCGGCTACGACGAGGTGGGATTAAAACCCCTCTGCTGGGTACCCTGGGGCCGTCTAGGCGGTCTCGGGCGTCGTAAGGCACCCGTGAAGATATATATACTACGACTAGAAGTAGGTATGTGTGTATGAGCGTACATGACTAGCAAAATTAAATAAATAATAAAAGTAAAAAAAAGAAAATATATATATACTACGACTAGAAGTAGGTATGTGTGTATGAGCGTACATGACTAGCAAAATTAAATAAATAATAAAAGTAAAAAAAAGAAAATATACTCTCCTAATAATTATATTAGAAGAGTATCTTTTAACCAAATATACCTTTTCGAAGACTTAAAATGTTTTGCAATTTGCAATCATGTTTGTTTACATATTCGCCTCCTAGATTGACGGAATGGTATTTGTTTTGGTTTCAGGAACTTCGTATAATCTTAGAGCGCTCATGACGAAGACGTATTCCCCTGGCCTGACGTCGTGGCAAGTTAAAAAGGCGGTGCTGAGTTTTCAGACCGCGACGCCAAGTCTTCAGTAGCCCTAGTGTGAGTTTTTTTAACATTTACTTTCGCGTTAACTTTACTACTGCGTTAACATTTTGACCAATCACAAGCTCGCATTTTTAGTTCTCAAAATTTCCGCTTGGAACGCTGTACTATTTCCCATACAAATTTTAGTTAACTCAAACGCAAAGTAATAGTTAAAAAACTCACACTAGGGGTACAGAACCCACGCGACGCGACGCCGTAAAACGAGTCCAAGGGAGTGTGGTTTTGACCATTGTTGCCAGAACCTTTTTTTCTAAATATCTGGAGCTAAATAGGAAAAAACACGGAATGGCCGAAAAAATCACAATGCAGGAAAAATCATAAATATTGTCCACAACCAATATTTTTAATACAAAAAGATAATAATATGTAGTTTGATTTTGACGGTTTTCTTTTAGGACAAATTCCCTTCAATAGCGGGACATTTAGCTCTTTTTAAACATATATATATATTTTTTAATATAAATTAATTAATAGATTGTAATATTTAAACAACGTTTAAAAAAAATCTTAATTGAAAAAACTTTTTATAATGTAGATGAATACCTTAATTATTTTAAACAGTAATTCTATTACCAAATAATTTTAATAATTATCAAATAAACATCGATAATAATATAATTAAATAACCCTGTCATAATCATATTCACCTATAGTTTGAATTAACTGTGTTAAAATTTGTGCGTCTTTTTAGGCAAATTCTGTACATGTACTGACCCCTAACAACATTTTATTCAGAATTTTTGCAAATAATATTTCATTTCATTTTAAACATAGACGTATTTTTCGTATACATTTGAATTTTATTTAAATATTATAATACTAAAAATACGCCGACATTGCCGTAGTTAGTTTTATTTAAATACGGCAATGTCAATACGAGTTATGTTTAGAAAAGCTATATGAGACTTTTTATGTTATATATATATCCATGGTCTAAGTATTTAAGGTACAAACTTTAAAAACTTTGTTTTGGCGCTCAGTGACCACCCAGATCATTCACAGCATGAGTGGCCCCAGGGCGCGAATACCGACAATGGCCTCTGTCTACCCTTACCAGGAATTGTCGTGATGATACAAGTGATACTGATACTTATTATGATTGGTGAACGGCACCAAATATAATACTTGCATCACATTACGCCTTTTTTATGTCAGTACCTTTCACAAAGTGTCTTACGCTCATGGAGGCATAACTGCGGCAGTTTACTTGTAGTGCTTTTGTTACCCACAATTTGATTTTCAAAAAGCAATCGATGTAATGCAATCTGTTATATCTCTAGATATTTATCGGCTACCCGTTTGAGTTTCATTATTAAGTAGATATTGCGAATAATATTTATAAGACTTCTAAACCTCAGTTTTAAGACTCCTCAAAAATAATTTTGAAATCAGAAATTCATTTAGGGCTAAAAGTATCCATAGTTATCCAACGAGGAAAAGCATCAAGCAATATGGGTCCTTTTTCAACACAATTAATAAAAAAATATAAGAAAGCATATATTTATCGCATAGTTTTGCATTAATTTTAACTTGCCTACTTTTTACTGAAGGCTATATATATTTATATATTTTTCAGATATTGGATTAATAAGATCTAGAACTCTGCAAACAAATAAAGTTAATTGATTTAGTAACTAGATCTCTAGATATTTTATGCAGACATACTACTTATAATATCGAGTAAAAAAATTTTTTTCGGAACCCTAAAAATGGTCAATTAGAATAAAAAATTGAGTCTTGCAACTGCAGCACTTGTAGAATAACAACACGTATTATGTGAATGTATAATATAGATCTAGTTAGATAATTTCTCAACATAAATTGCTGGGAGCCCAAGATATAATCTCATATAGTAAATCCTTCAGTGCTAGATATATTCTGCGTTTGCGCCATCGCCTATTGTCTTGGTTTACAATTTTTATTAATAAACAATTTCCTAACTATGTTATTTATTAGTTAGGTACTAAAATGTTTCAAGGATTTGACCGATTTTTTTTTTTTGGCATTAGGTATTATTTTTATATATTATGTGGTGGGCTGGGCTGGTGGCTGAGTTGATTAGACTGAGTTCGTTTTTAGGTGGGAGGGATTGACCAAGAAGCAGCGTGGACTGTTTGTAACGCAAATTCGTCTTTGTCGCAGCTCGTTTCGTAACCGCATCATGTAAGTGATCAATGTTGTTAAAAACAACAATAGATCGACCCCATTCATGGACTTTGTTGGTCTTACCATCAGATAGATAGAAAATGGCACGCATTGGCCACTTGTTCGGTAAACTCAGAAATTAACTCTGCTTCGGCGAGATGGGGATTGAAGCCATCACTACCATGAGGCCGTCTGGGCGGTCTCGGGCACCCGTAAGGCACCCGTGATGGTAGGTACTATGACCGAAGGTATGGTTTACTTCACTCTCTTCGGTCACCGTACCCAATTTACTCAGGGTACCCAACTCCTTCAGATTCTTCTTTAAAACCACATAAAATACGTATTATATATTTATTTGTATTCTCTTTATTCTCTTATATAATATAACATTCCTGCAAAGCTAATAAACCCAAACTGTGAGGATTAATCGCGGTTTCACTCGTTTTATATTAAACTAATACATCACACTTCCATCGTGTAGAGATCGATAGAGAGAGCTTTATCGATCTCTCTTCCGAAACCTTCGTTCCTTCAATTTCTTCTATTTCCTTCACAAAATGCCATAAATATTCAAATAAGAAAACTAATATTTAAATGGCCAGTTGTATAGCCTGACTCTATAATTGAGAAGGTTACAGTACCTACATATTATTTGGATTTATCTAATACATAGGTTAACAAATAATATAGCATAATACAGCATTACAAAATAAATATCATTGTGTTATTACACACTAATGGCCTTATTCATAAAACCTTATTGAGGCCTTGAAAATCACTTTAGTACCTAAGTTTAAGAAGGTTTTGTCTCTTTTACGCATATTTATTTTTGTTCCTAATTAAAAAGAGACTTCTATAACTAAAGTGTCTTCAAGGACTCAATAAGTTGTTATATATACCGGTGTAAAAATACAGTAAGAAAAGTGGAGCACACGAAAATTTCAGTAGGTATTGCTGAAACCCACCATCAACAGTTCTGCGTACACCAAAATAAAAAATATAAATTAGTAAGTAATCGTATATTGAAAACTAAATACCTATCACTACATAGAATTTGCGTTGTCGATTTCAATCTTCAAACTGTTGCCTTCCCGTTGCAAATGTAGTACTTTATTTACAATTAATTATATGTATGTATGACAATTACCAATCATAACTCTCGTACCATACTTCTCGACACTTGCCGTGAGCATCCATCCTAAATCCTTCAGGACACACAAAGTGTTCTACTGGTGAATCGTCGTATGCTATGTAACGCACCTCATTTCTCCTCTTCATAATTTTATTATCTAGTACCATAGTATTGTCTTCGTCTAGTTGTATGGTACGAGAAAATGCTTCACTTATTATAACAAATAAAATAATTGACGTATATTTCATGATTATTTCAAGCTTCAACGTCTAGTTTTAATGGTTTAAAATTAATAATGCGTGATAATTCGAGTGCGTTTGTTTGCACGCCTACGCAGAGGAAGCTTCCGATATAAATTGTGTTGTTAGATTTGACATTGGTGATAAGTAAAATCGCTTTATAAATAAAACCAAATAAATACTTATTAATCTATACTAATATAATTAATAAAGCTAAAGAATTTGTTTGGTTGAACGCGCTAATCACAGCAACTACTGGTTCGAATTGAAAAATTCTGTTAGTGTTGGATAGCCCATTTATCGAGTAAGGCAGGCTAAATAATATCACGCTACGACAAATGGAAGCGGAGTAACAACGAAAGAAGTTGCAAAAACAGGGAAAATTTATTTCTTTTGAGAGCGTAAGCTGCCTACGAGTTGCGTAGATCATCTAGCAATAATAATACTCGTATAGGACATTTTACGTATATTGGCCTGGTCACAAACTAATAGGTGTGAGGGAATAACTTCGCTAGACCGAAAACTTTCGTCGCCCCGTCTCGTAGAGATTATTTAGCCGGAATTTTTAAACAACAATCATGGACCCTATTCATATATTTTGTAGATCTGATAAGTATCTGGTGGATACAAAACTATATGCCGTGCTACAATAATAAAAAAATACATATATGTTCGTTGTAGGTACTACTAATGTAACAAAGCTGAAGGGTTTGAAAGAACGGTAAATGAAAATGAAATGTAATTAGTCTAATAAGATTTATTTTTATTTAAAAACAGCCCGCGGGTTAAGCTACAGTACAATATTATTATAATACTTAATTAATACATATTCTAATAGGTTGTTACCTAGTGCTGCGTTGCTTAGCTACAAACAATGACTCTGGCTAATATGAGGTCGCAAATGAAAAAAAAAGGCCTTTCCATACAAACTAAGTACTTACTTAAGTAATGTATTTTTTTTTTACAGGGAAGTCAATTTTTTTTTACAAAACATTCAAAAGTTTTTTATAAAGTTATTTGGTTTAATCAGTAGAGCCTCATCAAAAGTACAACCTTCCAAAACCACCATGTTAGTATGTCGTCCACTGTGGTGTGAGTGTATAGCTTAAAAAAAATAGTTAAAATGAAAGGAAAACTGCCAACACCTTTGACCTGTGATTGACTAAACACTGACCGACTCTGGTAAGCGAGCACGCAACAGTTAAGTAACCGAGATGATAGATAACTAATTAGTGAAAAAGAAAAAAGAAACAAAATAATACCCAACATTTTTTATAATTAATTACCTAATTATTTAATGAGTAATAGTTGGTAAAAATCGAGATGATAGAAGATAATTTAATAAAAAACAAATAATTATTGCAAAGTAGGGAAGAAGAACATTTAGAAGTATACTTTTGTTATACATCAGAAAGTTTCGGGAATCTGATAAAGAATGAGCATTTAGAAGTATACTTAAGCTATTCGAAAGTTTGAAGAATTATGAGCATATTAGACCATGCTGAAAGTTTCGGGAATCTAATAAAGAATGAGCATTTAGAAGTTCGAATAACTTAAGTATAAGCTATTCGAAAGTTTGAAGAATTTAATTTGAAGCTAAAAGTACAATTAGACCATGCTGAAAGTTTCGGGAATCTGATAAAGAATGAGTATTTAGAAGTATACTTAAGCCATTCGAAAATTTCGGGAATTTGATGAAGAATAAGCATTTAGAAGTATACTTAAGCCATTCGAAAGTTTCGGGAAACTAATAAAGAATGACAATTTAGAAGTAAGTATACTTTATTCTGACAGTTTGTAGAAATATGTACACATGCAAGTGCAATTAAACCATGCTGATTTTTTATATAATCTGATAAAGAATCAGATTTAGAAATAAAGTAGCCATACCTACAATACGTTTCCGGATTCTGATTAAGAATCACCATTTAAAAATGTAATTTTCGTTTCTTCACCACTGCTTTTGCCCACTGAAAAGAACGTTAAGGGGACCTATCATACTTCGGTTTCCGGCTGTGGGTTTACCGGCCTATTGCATCAATTTCTTATCGAGGTGGTTTTCTTTCATGATAACCGGACTCTGAAAGTAGGTTCAACCACCTCGACAAGAAATCAATCCCGAAACTTATAATTTAGAAGCCTCATAATAATTCGCATAAGGTAGCAAAATAAAAGGACTGTAGACTTGTAACGAACTCCAACACCTCTCGAATGCTACATAAGTAATACTGTGCACAAAAAGTCCTATATAAGTCTTAGGTACCTTTGTACCTAAAGTAGTTTTTTGCAGTGAGTGAGAATTTAGTATAAGTACATGGTGAATTTGAATGGATGTACTTTGGGCCAATATGTGGTTCTGCTGATAAAATCCAACAACTTTTCCCATGGTACGATGTGTCGTAAATGAAAAAAAAATGGGTTTCCCATACAAATTGGTCATTTTAACATTACTAGTTTGTATGGCGCAGGCAATTTTTTTTTCATTTGCGCCACATGGTTCCATGGGAAAAGTTGTTCGATTTGATCAGCAGAACCTCATATTAGCCCAAAGTACATCTTTTCAAAGTCACCCTGTATAACGGAAATGTTTTAAAAAGATAAATGTGTATGTAACTTTTTTACTTTTACAAACTTTACAAAGTTAAGGTTGATTTTTACCAACTCTGGAATAAGAATTATTAGCAAATTCCTCTCATTTTACAAATAGTAGTTTCCATAAATGGATGGCTGCCTCTTGTGTTGCTAAAATAATATGTTAACAATCCACACAAGTATAAGTACCTACCTACTTAAATGATATTATTATTTTCATTGTGTTACAATAACAACCATAATACAATGAACTGAAGACAGATAGATGGGTTGTGGGAGTGAACAAACATTAACAAACTATATGTGAACCGCCGAGGTGAACAATGGAGACAAGTGAGGTGAAGGATTTGGGAATCATTTTATCTTATCAAAGTATTTTAAACGAGCATTGCTCAATACGACTGCCTCCGTAAACTATAGTGGTTGCGCTTTTGGCGTTGTATCCAGAGGTCGTGGGTTCAATTCCATCCCATAGCAAAAAAATATTAGTACGTTTTTCTGTACAGTTTGTCATGGTCTGGTTGTTTATAATATAATATGTATATCGTTGTTTCCGGTACACATAGTACAAGCCTAGGGCTTAGTTTGTGACCAGGGCAATATGAATGTTTAAATTGTCCTACATACTCGTATTATTATTATTATCATATTATCAATAGGCTATTTGACTACATTAAAAATATACTATAAATTGTGGTCATCCTATTAGACAATGGCGTAAGAAACATATTTTACTTTATTTTAAACTAAATTATATATAACTTTTGTAGATTACACGAAATAAAATTGAATATTTTTTACAATTTTATTTAAGTATAACAAAAACATCTTTGATTGGTTGATGACTGGTGACGTCACACGCAAGTAAACAAAACAATACACAGATTATAAATCATGTGGTTGAAATAGAATAGAGTATAATATATAGGAGATTATTTAATCTGTGCTTGTTTGTATACTTGCGTGTGACGTCACACTTGACATAGACTGCAAACAGCGTTTTTAGCGCCATTGTGGAAATTCAAACTTTAACTTTAAATTTTATTTATAATAGAGTAGACATCCCGGAAAGATCGTAGTGTGATTATTATGTAATGAAGAATCATATATAACGGGTTTCAAAAAGGAGTCAAATACCCTATTGATCTACCTATGACTTATAAAAAGCTAGCTGTACCCCTAGTGTGAGTTTTCTATTACTTTGCGTTTGAGTTAACTAAAAGTGTATGGAAAATAGTTCAGCGCTCCAAGCGGAAATTTTAAGAACTAAAAATGCGAGCGTGTGATGGGTCAAAATGTTATGTTACGCAGTAGTAAAGTTAACGCCAAAATGAATGTTAAAAAAATCACACTAGGGCTATGATGTCGTCTCGGCTTCGCACGTCACCGCGTCGTACTTATCTAGGTATCTATTATTTGTGTGATTTTTTTCCATCTATAGCTCTACCACAAGTTTTTGCAAACTATTGATATAGTGGCTAGTAACTATATATAAGTAGGAATCAACCAAAAAGAGAGGTTTACTTAAAAAATTAATCAACCCTATTGGTTGATCATTATCTATATTTACTAGCGACTATAGTAAAAAAACTGTTTGCAAAAATTTGTGGTAGTGCCACTGTTATATTATATCATCATGGGCATTTACAGGTGGCTTGCGGCGCCCGAGACCGCCTAGACGACCTCAGGGTACCCAACGGAGGGGTTTAAATTTATAATGAGGTGACATTATAGCCGATGGTATAAGTCTACACCGAACACGTGTATTAGACAAATATAAGAGCACGTATAAGATTATACCTACAATTTAGGCAGCAAAACGACTTTCGGGCCATAACTGTTTTCTACCCCTAAACTTTAATAGATTTGAAAAATAAAATGGTCTCATTTTATTAGAGAGAAAATAAACGATGACTGTACCTTTTCCTTTTTTTAATTTTCTGCCTTTATATTTTATAGAAATTATTTTAATGCGAGGTATTTTTTTGCGATATTTTTTCGAATTCAGGGGTTGATACAATTTTTTCTATATAACTTAAAAAAAGGAAAACGTACGAGCCTAAATATAGGTCTTATTTATAACGCCTCCAAAACTCATAAACATCTATGAATATTTAGTGGGGGTTAACAGTTAACCAAAAGGTCGTGAATGTATGGGAAATGTTTGATCAGACTCCGCTCTTAAATATCAACCGTCCCGTCGCGTCGTCCGTAGCGCAATATATATTTTTTCCTAACTAAAACAATAAGTTTGATATCAGTACCTTCAAAGGAACCCTTATGGTGAAAATCCGGTGTCTGTAAATCTGTCTGTCCATATACAGACCACATTAAATATCTCGAAAAAAACATAACTACTGTTATTAGATCTTATTGATCCTATCTATGTATGATAATAAAAAATTATAATACCCTAATGGGTATTATAATTTTTTATTTCTCGAAAGGTATTGAACCGATTTCATTGAAAGAAAAGGGTTGTAGGTATTCCCTCAAATATGGAAACACAATTAATATAAGTAGCTACCAAAACGTTTCAGAAAAAAAAACAACCAAACACCCTTCGCAAGCGAGTTTTTGCACTTGTCGTTTTTTTTAACTTATGATATCTTTTGATAGTCCAATTTGAATAATTTAAAAGGTAGGAACTGAAACAACTTCAAACACAAAGTGATTTATTTGCATAAGGATTAATACCAAGGTACTAAAAACGTGGATAATTTTCTACCGGCATTTCTATTAACTTTTCATACATAAAGAAATTGGACATATGGTACCGCGAACTTTTTTTGTAGATATTATCTAATGTGTTCTATAAATCTGCAATACATTATTTTGTTCTATCATCAACAGTTTTCGCAGCGCACGCAATGTAAAGAAATTTATAGATTTTTTTACACCATGGGTAACATTTTCGAAGTTTAATATTTATACGGATCCCTAATATTTTTGAAAATAAAACATACCTATGAAACTTAGTGATAATGTAGCATTCTATTAGTGAAATAATTTTTAAAATTGGTTCAGTAGATCCTGAGGTTACCCCCTACAACCTCACAATTTTTACCTCTTTATAAAAAAAATATTTATTTTTCTAAAAATATAAAACAGTATAGTGCCACCTTTGCTAAAAGAAATAAAATTACTTTTAAAAAATTTATGACAACGCCGCGGCGTCATCAATGACAGTGACTGAAGAAAAGTAATTTTGGCGCGTCGCTCCAAAGAGAGGCGAAATATTTGGCAATAAAATTTTATAGCTTTAATTTATATATTTTAGCTAATAAGAAACACCTCTTTATAATATTAGTATAGATAAATAAAAATACATTAATCACACCGGGATTTTGAACCGGGACCAAAAACAGTGATTTTAGTGTGAGGTCTAAACAACTCGGCTATAATGTAGGTAAATAATATTCCATCTGTGATTTCCACAAACGTGATGCCAGTAATCCCGCAGAAAGTGGACATACCTACCTAGTGGAAGGTTCTCATAACTCATCTTTAGTCGGAGGTATTATAAAACATGACCAAATAAGACAGCTCTGTCCGGTAAAGAAGAGCTGTGTAGACTAAAATCCTTCAAAATCCAAGGCCGTGTTTAGAAACTTAACAAATAAAACAAACGCATGAGTTTCGACCTACGACCCATTCATTATACCATTTCACACAAATCCAAGGCGACATTCATAACTCAAAATGTGGATTTTGTAATATTTACTGTCATCCCACGTTGACCAATTTTAACTGGCTGTGCTTTTATATTTTAGATAAGTAGGTTTAAGCTATATGTATAAGTATTTTGACAGCCTCCGTAGACAAGTGGTTCCGCCTTTGGCGTTGTATCCAGAGGTCGTGGATTCGATTCCCGCCAATGGCAAAAAAACTATTAGTACACAAAAACGTATCTCCTATTTTTTTTTCATGTGGGAATCGTATCATGTCCTTCAGTTTACATACATACATATCATCACGGGTCGCTTACGGCGCCCGAGACCGCCTAGACGGCTCCAGGGTACCCAGCGGTTGGGTTTTAATCCTACCTCGTCGTAGCCGACGGTATGAGTCTACACGGAACAAGTGGCTAGCTCGTCGCGATGTTTTTGAATAGACTCAATATACCCATCCATCTATAAACAGTTTCACAAGTTGGTATAGTGAAACCGGGACCGACAGCTTAACGTGCTCTCCTTACCTTTAGTTTGTTTTATAAAATATAATATTATGTATTATATCGTTGTATCTGGTACACATAGTACAAGTCCAGAGTTTAGTTTGTGCTCTGTGAAATCTGTAACCAGAGCAATGTGTAAATTGTCCTACATAATTATTATTATTTACAGGTAGGTACTTATAGTACCTATACTTACATAGGTGCTCAGCGTGACAAAGTAGATATCTTTCTCATCATAATTTTATTACGACTAACAAGTACCTCGCAGTGCCCACTCACCGACTAAATGCTTATTTATAAAACTGATATATACTTAAATACCTACTTAGGTATTTGTCGATTTATCGATGCTTTTTTAATAAGAGCTTACATGTGCATTCGCAATGTCCAGGAATTACAGAGGCTCTATCATGGGTTTGCGCATTGTAGCAATGTAACTTATGTGTATACGTATACGTGAGCAGCAACCAATAGGGTCGCTTTATTCAATCCTGTTACCAAAAATAAAGCGATCCAATTGGTTGTTGCTCACGCATACGTATACAAATAAGTTACGTTACTACAATGCGCAAAACTATGGTAGAGCCTCAGGAATTACAGAAACCAGCAGATACGGGTGCCGTGGTTGCCTCACTATCGCGTTTTCCTTACAGAATGAGCTTTCGCACTTCTTCACTACTGTTTGTCGCAGAATTAAAATAATTTTGTTGGACGTTATCGGTTATGTTATAATAATTTACTTATTACCTAATACGTAAGTAGTACAAAAGTATTTACTACAACTGATTTTTTTTTCGTAAGTACAATTAACCAACATAAAAATAATAATTAACTACACTAACGTTTGTATTGGTGCTTAAACAAATGTTAGTCTACTTCAATTATTATTTTCATACACACGACTGGAGAGCCAATGCTACGTAATAATAGGTAATAGGCATGTAACGCCAATTATTATTATTTTAATATATTGTTTATTTTATGTCTTTGAACATATTTACAGTAATCTATTATATTTTGATTACCTATTTTTTTTTATAAATAATTTAGAAATAAAATTTTTCGTAGAAACGGAAGGCATTTCTAAACGCTCCGACATTAGCAAACACTTCATGTGACGTCATTCGGGCATAAACAAATGTCAACGTGTGCTCTGTAGTCTACAGTTTCTTGTTTTCTCGGATAATTATTGTCCTTTATTGCGATAATTTGTGATAAACAAACCTTTTGACTAACTTTTGAGGTGCAATAACATTAAACTAATATGCTTTTTGAGCACGAATGACGTCACAGTGATGTACCGTTTTTTACTGCGGTAGTGGCAGATAAAGTTTAAACCCTTTTATTTTGTTGTTATTACCCTTTAAAAAATTAGTAAAAATAGTTTTTAGGGCCTAACTCTATCAAGCAATGAAATAAAAAACAACATGCATATTCCCTATTCCGTTTTGCTAAAAAAGAGGAAAAAAACGTAAGCTGGTAGAGCATTCCACATTTTGATGTAGGTACGGCAGATGATTGAATCGCCTAAACGTTTGAATGGCGAGAGCTTCGGGCACCCCATAATTACATACAACTTTATGCAGTGGAAGTTGGTGCAAGAGGAATTCCAGCAAAGTCTTTGCACCGTCTATTAAAGGATCTTGGCCTTCCGAGATCAGCCGTCGGAATTTTATGAAGCGTGTTTCCAAGATGGCGCTAACAGGATCATATGGTATTTGGTTGAGTAGAGAGGGTAGTGAACACAGTGCAGGTGAGATTTCAAAAGTTAAAGGCCTTTTGACCTACTTCGCGGTCTCAAGTCCGGAAACGCTGCAGTTCATTCCCCCGCCTTCCAACCACGCGATGGACCCGGCACCCGCACGGTGAAGCCATGGATAGCTAAGAACATTGTCTCTCTCTCCGCCTAAAGGGTTAACTAAAAAAGTCTTAACTTTAAATATTATGTCAACTGAAGAATAAGCTTTACGACCTTAAAAAACACCCACCTGTAAGCAGCGCCGGATTTAGACTTCGGCGGCCCATAGGCAGAGCATGTGGTGGAGGCCCTCAAATCGTTTGTGGTTAACTGTTCAAAGTTTCTATTAGGGTCAATGTAAAGAAGAGAGCAACTGAATAAGTTGGCTAACATAATATTTATTCAAAATTAAACTTAGGTACCTACAAGCTAAATTATTTTTCGTCTGACTTATTTCGTGCTGTTTGATCTTGCAGATTTTAAAATGTTAAAATATGCTCTGCTCTTTTCCCGCTCAAAGAAAAAAAAAATGGTTTTTTGTCACTATTTAATAATATAAAATCAGTAGAAATACTAAGTATTGTTTTGTTTCTACTGAGCCTTTATCGATTTAATCAAAAAAATAAATTAAATCGATAAAGGCTCTTGTGGTGTGGTGGCGGCCCATACGCAACTGCCTATGTTGCCTATGCTTAAATCCGGCACTGCCTGTAAGATACTCCCATTATTTTACACACTTTATACCTAAAATAGATTTAGGTACGTTCTTGAATAAAATTTTTACCATTATCGATTTTTAGGTCACTTAAGGACAGTGTAAACATTTTTTTGGTCACTAAAGGACAGTGTAAACATTTTTTTGGTCACTAAAGGACAGTGTAAACATTTTTTTGGTCAATAAAGGACAGTGTAAACATTTTTTTGGTCACTAAAGGACAGTGTAAATATTTTTTTGGGCGTAAAGTACAGGCTATCTGCGCTATTATTAAACTAGGAGAACTCATGATAATACTGCGAGAATCTCCTAAAACATCTAAGAATTTTGTTCCTAGACCACATTTATGTAGCTCTAAAAATGAAAGAGATAAAAGCAATTGTTTTTATTTTTTTTAGTTTTTCCTTTATTGTAAAAACTGTGGTTTGTCCTTTACGCCAATTGAGTCCCAAAGTATCGATATATTTAATGACTGGGAACGAATTGCCATATCCAGACCTTTTTTAGTAAAAACATGAAACTAATAATAATATATGGTACCGTCAGTGCCTTAAATGGCATATAATATAAAACTATGTCAAACGAGTTCGTTGCCGCTATATTCTGCTGTTATCACTTCAACCAATCAACGCTAATTGCTTTTATGTTAATTTTTTTATAAATTTGTATGGCGACGGCCATGTTCTGTTCTCAAAACTGGAAAGCAAAACTTTTACCTCCATGCTACAGAGCCCTTTAGGAAGCCCATTTTATAGTCACGTATAGATAGCGGCAAATAACTTGAATAGTGAGGATAATTGAATTTGTCATAAAACTAAAAATAAAACCACAAAATATTTATCACAATAAAAAAAATATTATTATTGTATCTTTATTGTATAACATAACATCCGAAACCATACAACAATACATACTTTTGTATTCATTATTGTACAATACAATACTTATACTCTGTGGCCTAAATTCATGGAGCTATTTTATTTACAACAAGGTTAACATTCCTGAAAACGCCCCCAAGCGGAGTAAAAAGGCAGTTATTAACCCCAAAAAGAAAAGATAGTATTGTAGCTTCAAACAATTATAGTATGGAATATGAATAAAAATCGAATAGTAATTATAATGAAGATAATATTATTATTTTCAACAGACAGAATAACTTTCGCAATAAATTAATTATTAACATGTTTTTTGTTTCATTAACACATACATACATGGTAACTTTGACGATTTGTACTTTGGGCTAATATGAGGTTCTACTGATCAAATCGAATAACTTTTCGCATGTAATTAGCACAAATAAAAAAAAATTGCCTTCAAACTAGTAATAACCAACTTGTATGGGAAAACCAAATATTATTGCGGCACATGGTTCCATGGGAAAAGTTGTTTGATTTCATCAGTTGAGCCTCAAATTAGCCCAAAGTACAATCTTTAAAATTCACCCTGTATGACACAATCTGACACAATCATCTGAGAAAATAATTAATATTATAGTCATATAAGTATAAAATTAAAATTTATTTCATACCTATATTGTAAACCCTCTATTATGTGGTCGATATTATGAAGTATTAATAGTATATATAAAATAAATTTAAAAATAACTTCATGAATTTAAGGGTAAAAATATATTTTAAGGTTAAGATCAAAACATAACATCTTATAAAACTAACTAGATTATTTTTTTGTTATTTTTATTAATGTTTTGGCAATTTTAATTACCCCAATGGCCTTAAGACAAAATAAAAATAACAAAGTTTAGATCTGTCTGTGACAGGACTCACTTTATTATTATATTCTAAAAACCTTTTTTTTTTATTATAAACTTTTATTTTTATTTGTCGAAAGCCATTGGATCATTGATACAGTAATCTGTATTATAAATTTGCCAAATTTAGCAAAAATGACTGATTAAATATATTACAAAATGGATTTTTAAGCTGTGTTAAAGTGTATATTAAGGCATGATTTGGGCGGGAGGTTTAAGAGAGCATTATGGAGGTCTCTGGATACCCCTAACGGGAAAACACCCTTTATATTAAGTTATAATACACTTTTTAAATTGGCAACTCTTAGTTGTAAGTTTTAATGATAAAAAGCCATTTCTTTTATATAAAAATAATCAGACATGCTTCATCGCATAACATTACATTTATATTTTTTACTTGTTACATAATTTTTTAAACAAGTTTTTTATAACTAAAAAATAATTTAAATAAACTTAGCAACCATTTAAAACTACCTTTTCCTTAAAGTTTGATTAAGTTAAAGGTATTTAATTGCTTTTGATCTTAACCTGCCCATTTAATAATACACTGATATCTAACGACTATAAAATTAAACTATATTTTATATAAGTACTTAAAAAATAAAATAATTGAATTAATTATTGAAAAAACCTTAAACTAAATAGGCTTCAAATAAAGTCCAAAATGTAAAATATATTATATTTAAAGTGTAAATATAACTTCATTAATATAGGACATTTGATACCCCGGTCATGTGTTCTACAAAACCAGACCAAAACAAACTGTATGGAAAGACATACTTATATTGTTTTGCCTTGAATGGGAATCAAACCCAAGACCGCCAGATACAGCTCCAGCGATGTAACCACTAGACTATGGAGGTGTTTATTTTATTAATAAAATTACTATTCATTCGGTTTTAGGCTTCCAACATATTATTTAGGACTTGCCTATGAATCCTGCATAGGTATGTCGTTAGATATCAGGTATAAAATACTTAATGACTCAGTATTTTTTTTAAATAGTATAATATATAATTTACATATTATATTAACTTTTACATAAAATCGTCATATTCAACTTCGTAATTTCCATATGCGTCGTATTGATTCAAATGTGCCTGAAAGGAAGATTTAAAAAATATTGGTAAATATGTTAACTAATTAAATTATGTGACAATTTAATTTTATTCAAACATTGACATGGTTGAATCAAAATTTAATGTTTTTTTGTGAAAATGGTAATTTGTGACTAAGTACATCTAGTGTGACATCTTACATATAGAAATTATTGAATTATAACAGCAGTTCCAAAATTTATGGATAGTCCCTTAAAGTGTTATATCATTATATGGTACCTATAAGGACCACATTTAATTGTAACTTGTAAAACATGCCCTAACAATAACATTTAAAATTACATATGGAGTACTAAAACAATAACAAACAAGCCACAATAAAACGTCTAAAAGAAATCAAGAAGATAATTTTAGTGCTCTGAATCTGTGAGATACATTAATATAAATACACCTGTTATTGGCTGAATTATCGCATCAAGATAAGCGATAGAAAAAGCCAGAAAAAAATAAATAAATAAATAAACATTCCCTAAGGGACCCCAAATGGTCTTTGCATAGTTGTCGTTTTTACAACAGTTATACAAGTTGGTCTAGTAAAACTGGGACAGACAGCTAACATGTTTTTCGAGGCACTGTAGTAGTCAAACAACATTTTTATAAATCATAATACATCATACACGGGGGTTTGAACCCATGATCTAAGTGTTTTTAAGTCTTCTGTCTAACCAACTGGTCAAAATTGAATTTTCATAATAGCTGATGACTCAAGACTATTAAAACACAGTTGGAGGATACTAAATACTCTGCAAATTACTCTTTGTCGCCGCCCATTTGACACTGCACTGCTCATTTAGTTGGCATAGTGGGAGCCAATCAGTGCATAACTACATACTGCATAAACAAGAATAAATTGATCAACCTCATTCATGGACATTGTAGCTCTGCTTACCATCAGGTGGATACTGGCATGCTGTGCCCCAATAAAAAAAATGGTGTATAGTTGTGTGTGGTGAATGCCAATGCTACAGGTAAAATACTCACATTGTCTCCCTCTACTTTTAATTTGGCCTTCCCCTTCCCTTTTGTGGGCTTCTTGGATTTGTCATTCTTTTCTATTTTCTGTTTCTCAATGTACAAATTATCTACTGTCAATTTTATCCTTTTTATATCATTTGATGACACTGAAAGTTATAAATACAACAAATTACAAAACAATATAAAAATAATTTTACCCTCACAGTTACAGTATGCTTAAAATGTTTATCTGTACTAATATAATATAGTAAAGTTTGTAGAGGGTAATGTCTGGATCTACTGAACCGATATTGAAAATTCTTTTAGTGTTGGATAGCCCAGTTAAATAGGAAGGCTATAGGCTATATAACATCATGTTACGATCAACAGGATCGGAGCATCGATGAAAAATGTTGGGATAATGTGCAAAATTTGTTCCTTTTGAGAGGTTTCATTAATAATTGCAGAAAGAACAGCACAGATCAGTTTTGGAAATATTAGAGGATGAGTGAAGAAACTTTTAATGGAATCTTCTCAGTTTAGCCGATGGTGTCATCAATAAGTTGCAATACAATGTGAGCATTTGAGCATTCATTGTCAAACTTTTAATCAAAAGTAAATTGATACAACTTTTTGAGTTTTTTGTTGAGCAACTATCGAGTTGACAGTATATGGACATTCCATAATTATAAAAATAATTTATTTCTGACAAAAACTTATTGATAATTCAGGGTATCCTACGACAACCAAGACCGCCTAGG
Organism: Monopis laevigella; assembly: GCA_947458855.1. Classification (NCBI taxonomy): domain Eukaryota; kingdom Metazoa; phylum Arthropoda; class Insecta; order Lepidoptera; family Tineidae; genus Monopis; species Monopis laevigella. The sequence goes on from OX381582.1 coordinate 3,210,190, forward strand.
TAGCCTCAGGGTTTCTGTAGTGGGGGTTTCTATCAACCTAGTACCCTACACAGAACAAGGCACAAGCTCCAGTCTTATAAACAGTTTTACAAGTTGGTAATGTGAAACTAAAACTAACAGTTTAACATGTAATAGGCTGCTGTGCCACAATAGTGACATTAAAAAAATATACACAATTCATTGCTGATCAAGATCATTGAACCAGTGTCCTAAAAACTAGTGATTTGTAATTTTATGGTCAACAAACTTCACCGCCACGTTTATGAACAAAATTACGGTTTAGTGCTTACACACAAATATGTTTAAATAATAATTTAAACATATTTTCATGCATAAATTAAAAATATTAATGATGATGAAAAAAGGAATAAAGCACATTTTGTATAATTATGTGCGCAAAAGTATTAAATGCCTATGATGCATTATCGGTACCAATTCCTTTGTCAATTGACATAATTCAAAGAAAAACTCAATGGTTATGCAAATTAGGAATTCATAGAAATGGTGTGTTAATGTTACTTACTTTGTACAAGAATTCCTCGGACTAGATCCTCAACAAATGTGGGAAATTCTTCCCTAGTCTTAAACATACAAATTTTCTTAGTCAGCAGATCACCAAACTCTGTGAACTCTGCCTTAGTTGTTGGATTGCAACTGTCAATTTTTCCTAAACCAACTTCATTGATGCCTGTAACAACAAATTATTATAATTATTGTAGACCTATATCTTTAGAAAGCTACAGAGTTTTTTTATTATCCAACATGAACTGTTGAATTTAGATCAGCAGTGCCCATAACAGCATAATGGTACAGCTTGCATGAAGTGTGAAGGCAGCAAGACAGTAATTTTAGGAATGCTATAGGTGGCGCTCCCTTGTCTCTGCCTTTTCTTGTAGGGAAAAAGGTGTAACTAGTTTAGTTTAGAATTGTTGATGAACCCCAAGAACTTCTAGTTTGGTTTAACTTTGAACTTGGAAAACATTAGTATCCAGATTTATTTAAGAGCCAAAATTCGAGATTCAGACCAAAACCACTGCAGTTCATTTGCCATGGATAACTAACAAAACTTGATGATATGAAGGATTTATGTTAACTAGTGGCCTGCGTCGGCTTCTTACATTTTATTACTTAATTATGTGTCACAGTTCTAGATATTATACATATAAACCTTCCAGAAGAGATACTATACTATACCCAAATAATGGTCAAAAGAAAACATGGGAAAAACTTAATTTTATACTATGTATAGATATTCAATATTTATGCAGTTGTCATCATTAGTGCCATTATAGAGATAAGAAATTTGTTAAAAAGACAAATACAAAGATTATTAATTTAAAAATTAACTTGTGTAATTTATGAAGTAGCTAATGGAGTTTTAATGTATTTTGTAATAACTTGTTTAATTTGTATAATATCTAGGACAATTTACACATATTGCTCTGGTCACAAATTAAGCTCTATCTAGGATTGTACTATGTGTATGAGAAACAAAAATATAATTACATATTATATTATATAAACACCCAGATGTACATAAAAAACTGTACAGAAAAACATTCCAATATTTTTAGTAACTTTTTAACGGTAATAATTTAACGACAACACACTCTTTAATTAACACAATCTTAAAAAGGTTAGATACAACTTTTGCTGTAAAATATGTGCAATAAAGTGTTTAAATAAATTTAAAAAATACTTTTATTTTGCCATGGGTGGTAATCAAACCGGCGCCTTTGGCTTGTATCCAGAGGATGTCCTCCAGATACAAGCCGAAGGCGCAACCACTAGTCTATGGAGGCTGTCGAATAACTTAATAAATAATATCTAACATTCTAATATGTTAATAATGCTAATTCTTTTGAGTGAAAGGTAATAGGAAACTACTATTATGACCAGAAAGTAGTATTTGCAGCCTAATTTTATTTTAGAAATTTTACACTTAAACAAGGAACAACATACTAATAATTACCCAGATCACCACAGAAAATGTATGAAAATCAAATTTAGAAGACTAAGGTCCTTAGGCCTACTGCATATTAAAGCCAGCCCACGTATGGATAGAGTTGTGAATAGTGTACAGTTATGGTGCAGTGCATATTGGTCCCACATTACACTCAACCCAGTGTTGCTTGGGAAGCTTTATGAACAAGCCAAGGTGTCATCCACCCTGCTCTCACATTGTTTCTTATAATGGAAACATTTGCTCGCCAAATACTGAATTCCCTTAAAAATTACATTAAACAATCAGCAACTACAATAACTAAAAAAGACATACACCCTAGTGTTACAGATGCTATCGCTTTAACTGGTTTTATCATTCTGAGGTGTCAATTGCAAAAGATTTTGTTATTATATTGTGACAATCTAACATTACCTTTAAAAGAAACTTTGGCCGCTGGACTGTGGATTGGGTTAAATATGTGGTGATACATGAAAAAGCGTGTGAGGGTTCATGACTGCTGTCCGCGTGCTGAATTATTGAACCCAGCCCATATAATATAACGGGCCTTATCCAAGGTTTGAATGTATGAAAATAAAGTAAGAAATTGCTTACCAAAGGTTTCCATGGCAAGACGCAAGTCGGATTCTTCCTGAAGCTTCTGTCTGCGAAGTTTTTCTGCCACAATTTCCTCTGCAGTGAGAACTTCTTCCTGTTCCACATTTTTTTCTTTTTCAGCTTTTTCACGCTCAGCGCGCTGTTATAAACAAATATTAATATTTAGGACAAAATTAAATGTACTCTTTATAGTGATGAAACTTTTAAGACACCCAACTTACTGTGAAAGAAAAGTATGGATTTACCTTAATATAAGATGTCTTTACCGATTCCCAATCAAATAGCTTAATCAGTGCTTATTATTAATCACGCAGATTAAATATATATATGAAAAAAAAAAACATGGCTATATTCTCTAGAAAGTTCTATGGATTTGAACAATGTTTGCTGTTAAGACTTAAGTAAAAAATTGGTTAGCACCCTAGATTAATAACATGTTAATAATATAGAGTGTCTAGGTATTAGGTGTCTATTTGGAAGCGTAATCTTGATATTGTGGTGCAGTTGGAGTGAAGGCAGTAATTATACACTGTATCTGGGCTTTATGTAATGACTCACCTCTCTTTCAGCAATTTTATCCTGAATTTTCTTTTTTTTAGGAACAGCAGCTACAGTAACATCTTTTTTTTCTTCGTCTTTTTTTTCCTCTTCCTCATCCTCCCAGCTTTCCTGAAAAACCAGTCTCGATGTCAACGACTACGTCTCTAAATTAATAGGTTACCTAAGTTCTAATACTGCTATGCGACAAACTTTATAATATGCGATACATTTCTAACGCCCTAAATAACACGTTGGCAGAACTCGCTCACCTTCACGTCGTCTTCTTCATCCTCGCCTTCCCATTTATTCGTGGATGTCAACGTGGTCGGCAATTTAGGCTCAAAATTGTCTGAGTCTGAAAATATATTGCAAAAATAAGTCGTTTTCTAAAGCAATTAACAGTAAAAAGTATTAAACTCACCCCAAGACACCTCCATTTTCGCAAAAACTATCTAGCACCAATTTATTTTATTTCACGTGAACACTTCTAGACACGACCTGTCAAGTTATTATAACAAGATGTCTCCAAGATCGACCAATGAAATTACAAACAAAGAATAATTCAAGCAAAATTCGTCAGACGACCGAAGTTTTTATACTGTGACGATGAACAAAGTGAGGAAATGTACGTAAAAGACATAACTTTGGCGAAATTCCAAGAAAACTGTTGACAAAGCTTGATAAGCAAAAATTTGACCCCATCGCAGAAGAAAATTTACAATTTAATAAAACAAGATGGCGGCACTTGGTGTTACCAAATTTTTATAATAAAACTATAAAATTTTAAGATACAGAGAAATCTATAAAGATTTATAATTGGTATTTTATGATTAACATAAGCTAAGCCCTACATTTTTTGTATGCACTTTAATTAAAATATTTCCAAACATTGTAGAAGCAACAATAAGCAAAACACATTATTTTATTTTTTATAATTTTTATTTACATATAGCAACAAAAGTAACTTAGAAATTCAATTTATATTTCATAGATGGCGCTGAACTGTTGTTAATAGTTGTTAACAGATGGCGCTAATATAAAATATAATTTTATATAGTTATAAAATAATAGGTAGTTATTATTTATCTTAGACTTAGATAATATCTTTTTTGATCTTATTAATTTTATTTAATAATTTTAATAGAGATTTTAGCGTTAATAATGGCTTTCTTTTCAAAGAATGTAGTATACTCTTCGTTCTAAAAGTATATAAATTTGTTTTCGTTCAACAAACGTTTATACAATCAATGAAAAACAAATTTGTAAACAAGAAGTCTCTATAACTTTAGTTATTTATTTAAAAAAAAAATGCATAAAGAAGAACATAGCCCATGTATTTTCAGACCCAGGCTTAGAAGCCGCGTTCAAAAATGAGACCTATCCAGTTCGATAGAGGAAAATACATATAATAAAATTGTTAATAACATCGAAGTTCGAGAAGTTGGGAGAAAAAAGTTATTCTCCTTTGAATTTTAGTTTGAAGTTATGTTATGACTAGTTATTAGGTTAGTATAGGGAACAATTTCGGCCCGCGAATTATTAATCCGCAAAATTATTAGTAGTGTTTCCTTGTGCTGCAGAATTGACAGAATAATATTATATAATCTGACCTAGGCTGTATAGTACATAGAGATCTTTGCCTTTTCTATATTTGAGAAAACCGAACAATAAAAAAAAATGTGGATGATGTATCGTCACTCTTTTTTTAAATTATTTATTATAACTTAACATAGCACTGAATGCAAATCACAAAAAAAGGCAGAAGAATCAGCACGAAATCACAATCACGATCACAAAAGTTGTCAGAACTTTTTTTTCACAACTTCTAAAATAATTTTAAATACTGGAAAATAATGCTTAAATTATCTATTATTAAGTAAGCATTATCGTTGTTTGTGAACGCTAAGCTTTTACGGTTGGGTCCAGAATGACCGTACTCCGTTAGTATTTGTACTAAAGTATGCGTACTTAAGGCCGCTAGGTATTCTTTACCAGTCAAAGCTTTGAGACAGATTAACTTGACAAAGTCGACCGACCGGCCTCGTTATATGCAAAAACCGTCAAGTGACCTAGTCATGTTTCGGTTTTAGTCTGTGGGTTCACCGGTTTTCAAGAGACTAATGCGTTGATATGTTATCGAGGCGGTAGTCTACATTCAGGTAGCAATTACGAAACGGCAGTTTATTAGACGATAAAGCAGCTGGGATAAATAGACACGTAATACAAAATCTGTTTCTTATTGATATAATTTGATGATTCTATTTTATTGTGCAATTGTTTGTTATTCTTAATAAAGTAAAATAAATAAAATAAATCGTCTTTGTCGCCGCCCATTTCGTAACCACATCATTATGGTATAGTAGTAGCGATTAATTCATTTAAATAATAATGTATTTACAGAACCCTAGGAAGCATCAGCCTATGTTCTCAAAGCTTTTTGTATAGATACCTAAAGAATACCCAACATTTAATTTTAAAAAAACCCCTTTATACTGATACGTATTTTTTTTATGTTATTGGAGCACGTGACTACCTTATGGTAAGCAGACCTACACAGTCCATGAAAGTGGTCGTTTATATTGATGTTTAACAATATTTCGATCCCACAATGCCGATTAAAGATGCGGATTCGTAACCGCACCCTGAAAGGAGACTATCGCCTCGACAAGAAATAGATGCAAGAGTCTCCAGAAATCCAGTGAATCCACAGACTAAAACCGAAACATGACTAGATCACTTTTTTTTGTATCTGTATGGTGTGAGACCAGTTCGTCGGACTAGCGAAGTTATGGAGACCCGACACTTCCCATGTAATATAATATAATACACGCAAAGAAAAAAAATATATACTGGATAACGGCATGTGATTTTGTATCTACATAATGAACAGATCTACAAAACCCATTAATGGGGTCCATCAATACATTATTATTTAAATGAATTAATCGCTACTACTATACCATAATGATGTGGTTACGAAATGGGCGGCGACAAAGACGATTTATTTTATTTATTTTACTTTATTAAGAATAACAAACAATTGCACAATAAAATAGAATCATCAAATTATATCAATAAGAAACAGATTTTGTATTACGTGTCTATTTATCCCAGTTGCTTTATCGTCTAATAAACTGCCGTTTCGTAATTGCTACCTGAATGTAGACTACCGCCTCGATAACATATCAACGCATTAGTCTCTTGAAAACCGGTGAACCCACAGACTAAAACCGAAACATGACTAGGTCACTTGACGGTTTTTGCATATAACGAGGCCGGTCGGTCGACTTTGTCAAGTTAATCTGTCTCAAAGCTTTGACTGGTAAATAATACCTAGCGGCATTAAGTACGCATACTTTAGTACAAATACTAACGGAGTACGGTCATTCTGGACCCAACCGTAAAAGCTTAGCGTTCACAAACAACGATATGCTTACTTAATAATAGATAATTTAAGCATTATTTTCCAGTATTTAAAATTATTTTAGAAGTTGTGAAAAAAAAGTTCTGACAACTTTTGTTACGTGCTGATTCTTCTGCCTTTTTTTGTGATTTGCATTCAGTGCTATGTTAAGTTAAAATAAATAATTTAAAAAAAGAGCGACGATACATCATCCACATTTTTTTTTGTTCGGTTTTCTCAAATATAGAAAAGGCAAAGATCTCTATGAACTATACAGCCTAGGTCAGATTATATAATATTATTCTTTCAATTCTGCAGCACAAGGAAACACTACTAATAATTTTGCGGATTAATAATTCGCGGGCCGAAATTGTTCCCTATACTAACCTAATAACTAGTCATAACATAACTTCAAACTGAAATTCAAAGGAGAATAACTTTTTTCTCCCAACTTCTCGAACTTCGATGTTATTAACAATTCTATTATATGTATTTTCCTCTATCGAACTGGATAGGTCTCATTTTTGAACGCGGCTTCTAAGCCTGGGTTTGAAAATACATGGGCTATGTTCTTCTTTGTGCATTTTTTTTTAAATAAATAACTAAAGTTATAGAGATTTCTTGTTTACAAATTTGTTTTTCATTGATTGTATAAACGTTTGTTGAACGAAAACAAATTTATATACTTTTAATACTTCTTCCAGTACTTGGATGCCGCAGTTTACAAAAATCGCGACTTAATACCTTTTTTCATCGCATAGATTTTCCAAAATCACGACTTAAAACTTTTTTCAGCCAATAGATAGCGCCTTTTATAAAAATCGATTAAATACTGATGTTTAGATAATCGATTTGATAATTATCGATTTTTCTCTTTTTGAAAATCGATTAAAAATAATCGATTAAAATGAAAAAATAATCGATTTTTTAAATAGTCGATTTTTTTTCACATCCCTATAAATATCTATGAATGTTAGAGAATGACCCAGAAGGTCGTGAATGTATGGGAAATGTTTGATCAGACGCTGCTCTTAACCGTATCATTTAGCCGGCATAGTAGGAGCTCGACCACATGTAGACTTTTGGAGTCTGCTTACCACCAGGTTGATTCAAAGAGACATGTCGTGCTTAAATAAAAAACATTTTATAATAAATCATTTGTTTTCGTATAAAATGTTCAAGTTATTGCAGTTTCATTGTCAAAGTCTTCGAGTTCAGGGTACTCATCAGCGTAGTTGACAGGAAATAGGTTGGCGCATTCCCTTTCTCCGGAATCTGTGTCTCTGCTGATATGCTCTGGAACCAGGTCCATGAGCGCCAGGAGTGGGACATCTGATGTCACATCCATCATTATTGCTAGATATATATTCCTGAAAATAGATTCATATTAAGTTTATTTGCCAGAAAATCCATTAACAATAAGTCCTCACATTAGGCTATGCCTGTCCTGCTATTTATACAGGTTACATGTTTAATATTTAATAAAAAACAACATTTTGTTAAAGGTTAATAATAAAGCCTAAATTTTAAATAAAATATATAAAAATACTTCGAAAATGTGTGTTATACCTATACTAATAAAATAAATAATAAATATATACAAAGGGAAAATAAGTACCTAATCTATATGTAAATCGACGTAGTCGGTATAATAGAATATAAAAAAAAAGTTTATTTAGATCTTTTAGGAGCCAAATGCAATCCTTCCGTTTGTTCGTAACTTCAATTTAATAGATATATCTTCATCTATACCGACTTCTATAGGTACTAATATTATAAAGCTGAAGAGTTTGTTTGTTTGGTTGGTTGAACGCGTTAATATTAACTAGTGATTGAAAAAAAATTTTAGTGTTGGATAGCCTATTTATTGAGGAAGGCTATAGGCTAACGCTACTACCAATAGGAGCGGAGTAACAATGAAAATATTCCTTTTGAGAGCGTACGCCTCGTAAACGTTTAAAGTTACTCGGACGAAGTTGCACGGATCAGCTAGTCTAGGTATAAGACTGACAGATTATCGTTACATACTATGATTTTAGAAGTCTTGAGCTTTTGACTGGATTTATTTGCTACAAAGTAATATTCTAGGTTTATTCTTACTGGGGCACGACATGTGACTTTGTATCTTCTGGAGATAAGAATACCTACAAAATCCATGAATGGGCTCGATCAATACATTTTCATTTTTTGCTTAATTTTTTTATAGGACATATTTTATTGAGAGGGATTTTTTTGCGATTTCTTTAGAATTTCAGGGGTTGATATTACCAAATTTAAAAAAAAGGAAAACGTACGAGCCTAGATATATGTCTTAATTATAACGCCTCCAAAACTTATAAAAAACTATGAATGTTTAGTTTGGGGTAACAGATAGGACCAAAAGGTCGTAAATGTATGTGAAATGTTTAATCAGACTTCGCTCTTATATATAGCATACTACCCTATAGACTACCACGTCGAAAGGAAATCGATGCAGTAGTCTCCTAAAAACCGTTGAAACAACAGACTAAACTGAAACATGAGAAGTAACTTAACGGATTTTATCATCTATATGGGCTCAACGAAACCGTTCAGTCGGTCTAACGAAGTTATACAGACCTTTCTTTTACCTAAATAATTATGATCAAGTGATGCTCCTACACTTGGGAACTTTGTAGGCATTGATAATGCATATTAAGGGTGAGTTGCACCAAAAGTCTCCGTTAAAGTTACAGTTGGTTTTAACATCTAACCGTGACATTAACAAAAACATCAAATAATTTCATAGTGATATGGTTGCGGACACTTTCTGACAAACTGATTTAATCATTACGCTTACGTCAACATAACCACAGAGTAGGGAGAACATAACCAAAATACTCACTCATGTATAGGAATATCCATAGAACCAAATTGTTTTACAGAATATGCTAGATGAATAGCTTTATCTTGCATTTTCAGCATTCTGAAGATGCCCATCTGTAACAGATTAAAAACTTGTCCTTTGAGCCTTAATGACGGAAGATGGTTTTCCATGGTCTGGAGGATCTTTCAAAATGCCGCCAGGAATAATGACATGAACTAACTCCAATTGTCTGGAGGATATTGACAGAATCACATCAATAACCTACAAATAGCATAGGGCAAACAAAATATTTGTTCAGTTCAGCACATTGATTTCATGAGCAATTGTCAATTATAGTAAAATTAATAAAAGAATAACTATTACAATACATAATAATTTTAATAATACACGCTCGTATAAACACACATACACACATGTAAAAGCATATACATATCTGCTTTTACGCGTGTCTTATTATTTTCTTATTAGAACTAGTTTACGGTCTTCTTCCTTTAGCACCATGTTATGATCACAAAAGTGTGGAATAAATTTATCCTTTCGAAGTAATGTTGATAGGTACTTACATGTATAATATATTTATCTTTATATTTGCTCAACATTTTAATGGCCTTGTATCTTTTGCTCATGTTAAGAATTACTAGAACGTGGTCTGGTAAATATTCAGCAGGTGGTGTTACATATTCTGCTACAATCTGAAAATGTCATGTTATTATAATTTATATTAGAGACATAGGTACTAGATTTATCATCAGCTTTATAGTTTTAATAAAATAGCCACTTTGAATTAAAATTGTATGGTATGAGAATCCTGAGTAAAACTTATTTACACAATCTAAAAAAAAAAGTGATTGTTCGACTTTCGAATGTTTTTAAACATGGATAATACCTAAATCGATTATTTTTTTATTGGAGCACGGCATGTGATGTATCTGCCTGATGGTAAGCATACCTACAAAGTCCATGAATAGGGTCGATCAATACATTGTTGTTTAATAATATTTGTCCCCCTACGCCGGCTAAATGATGCGGTTACGAATGGACGGCGGCAAAGCCGTATTTACATTACAAAACGAGTCTATTTTAATATCAACTCAGTCGCTCGTTTTGCAGCCGCACCAAGAAAGGAGACTGTAAATTGATGCATTAGTCCATGGTAAACCGGTAAACCCACATACTAAAACCGAAACATGACTAGGTTACTAGACGGTTTTTGCATACGGTGGTAACGAGTCCGGTTGGTCGGTCTCGCGGAGTTATAGAGGCCTTCCTCCCACCCGAAAAAGCGGCGAAAAGCTGAAACTGTCAATGATGCAGCAATAATTGGTACCTTAGGAAATAAGATAGGTAAAGCATTAGCTTTAGCGACATCATTTGGCGGAGAATAAAGTCCTGGAACCAAAAGTCCTTCAGGAGGAAAGTACTCATTCTCGTCTTCTGAACTACTGTCTTCAATAACTTCTTCTTCTGTGGCTTCCTATAAATTTATTTATTTATTAAACTATAAATTGTACATAACAGAACTTACTAATTCTAAATAATACAATTATATTGACTATAATGGCTCCAAGCATCTCAGTACGAACCGGCTGGTTTCAGCATTAGATGATGCGAATACATCAAATTCCTCATATTTTTGCCATATTCTGTTTAACAAACTAATCGCGCGAGGCACCGGATCACACGGTTGTAGATATGTGCGAGCACTCATCTCGGCAAATAGCGAATGTCTGCGCGCACGCAAGCAGTTATTTGGTACAAACAGAGAAATTTGTTTTAATATTGTTGGCAGACTAATATAACCCCTTAAAATGTTTAAAATATAAGTGACCAACGCCACATTACGCCTGACTTCCAATGAGTTGTTTGTTGTCTTAATTGAGCATTCCCAAAATAAATAATGTGGGATACAGGAACGGGTAGTAACCATAAACTTTCTTATACATGCATCTTAGAAACATTTTTTGTACCTGTCGTATCTTTAACTATGATAATGGGTTCTGTGGTTTTATCTTTCAAATGAAAAACACTTTTGAGTTTTGCATTTACTAAATCATTTATTATTAATTAAAATAAAGATCTATAAAATTCGCATGTCGATACACAAAGTATAAGTGAGTTTAGAAAAGAGATAGATATATATTAAGACAGGGATGTACACAGTACCTTTTCTACCATTATATTTAAATTATATATTTTCATTTGCAGTAGCTGCTTTATTATTTTTTATAGGTCATTCGATAATATTGTACCACTCCTACGTTCGTAGTATAACACTGCAAATGTTCCCGGGTCAGAAAAATCCCGAGCCTGTCTCATTACCCAGCCTAATTTTCTTCTAGCTCTCACACACATCTTTACTATATGAGTATGAAAACTCAAATCGCTACTAAATAACACTCCTAAATCCTTAACCGTTTCGGTAGTGCAAAAAAGCGGGGCTCCAACAAGTGTGTACTGGTGACAAATACGATTTTCAGATCGCGAGAATGATGAAAGAGTGAACACTTTCCAATGTTCAGATCAAGACAGTTCTCGATATTCGAGTCTTCACAGATGTTGCCAACTTAACATCATCAGCGAATAGCAGTACTAGACATTCTTTAGGGATTGCTGAACAAAATAATAGCGCGAACAAAGTTACTGCCCTGACTTATGCCAGATCTGGTGTAAAACGGTTTAGACTTTAAGTTACCATAATGGCATACGATTTGAAAAATGACTAGCAAAGAGGCGTACGAGCTGCGGCGTAAAACCTGCAGAAGCCATCTTTCTTAGTAATATATCATTATCTACTCTGTCAAAAGCTTTTTGAAAATTAAAATAAGCCACAACTACCTGCATACGAGCGTCCACAACTGGCGTAGCAAAGGTCACAAAGGACAACAAATTTGTGGTAGTAGATAAATATTTTCAGATCATTTTGAACATATATTAAACGCCATAACTTTTAATAACTTTACTCTTATTTGTAACAGGGATTATACTAACATGTGATATTGGAATGGAGATATTATCTTCGTCAGATTCTTCATCATTTTCTAAAACTGATAAATTCTGTAAAATAAATAATTCCATTATGGGATGTCGACCAAAAGAAGCCATTGTAAGCTGGCAATAAACAAATACTATATAATATATTTATGAATTAAAGTTTTCATATTCTGTAAAACACTACCTATTTAAAGTTTATTAGTAATCATTCCCGTGTGATACTTCGTGGCCCCGCCACAGTAGATTTTTGAATCGGGCTTAATACTAACATACATACATACATATCATCACGGGTGCCTTACGGCGCCCGAGACCGCCTAGACGGCCCCAGGGTACCCAGCGGAGGGGTTTTAATCCCACCTCGTCGTAGCCGATGATATGAGTCTACACCGAACAAGTGGCTAGCTCGTCGCGATGTTTTTGAATAGACTACAATCCCATCTATAAACAGTTTCACAAGTTGGTATAGTGAAATCGGGACCGACAGCTTAACATGCTCTTCCGAGGCACTATAGTGGTGTTGTCAAACAAATGTACATACATTTTTAAATCAAAAACTTATTGGTACACACCGGGATTCGAACCAGGGACCTAAGTGTTTTTAAGTCCAAGGTTTAACCAACTAGGCCACCACGTAGGCCTATATGGCTTAATACTAAATATACGAGTATGTTCGGTCTCTGAGAAATTCAACTAAAACAGTTGGCGGGGTCAGGAAGTAGGCGTAGAGTAGTAGGAGGGCCTATGCTTCCTATGTGTGCAGTGTACACTGCGACGGGGATAGGAAGCATACTTCCTGGCGTACACTGAGATCAATAGTACAACAGTGTTCTAACTGAGTGTTAAAAAAATGTACGCTTATTGTTCATTATAATCATAATAAATACATATATACATATATATATATATATATATATATATATAATCACGGGTGCCTTATGGCGCCCGAAACCCCCTAGACGGCCCCAGGGTACCCAGCGGAGGGGTATTTAATCCCACCTCGTCGTAGCCGATGGTATGAGTCTACACCGAACAAGTGGCTAGCTCGTCGCGCTGAATATTGCTTATATACTAAAAAAACATCACCTACGTGATTAATTTACCAAAAATAAAATAGTACGATGACTAAGACGAAATTCCTGATAGTTTCGTCAAGTGACCTAGTCATGTTTCGGTTTTAGTCTGAGGGTTCACCGGTTTTCAGGAGACTACTTCATCGATTTCTTGTCGAGGTGGTAGTATCCTTTAAGGTGCGGTTACGAAGTGGGTAGTTGGATATACGATAAGGCAGCGAGTATATTAAAATATACTCGTAATGCAATTCTTCATTGTCGCCCCCCATTTCAAATCGCATCATTTACCCGGCGCATATTGGGAGCGATCAATGAACTGTTGATTGACCTCATTCATGGACTTTGTAGGTCTGCTCACTACTATGTAGATAAAAGTCACATCTCGTGCTCCAATAAATAAAAATGAAAAAATCTTTAACAGTAACGTTCAAGTTTTTAATTGTCTGTTTATACATTACATTAGTTATTAAAAAATAAACTAACATTTTAATGTATTTAACATTTCCTACTTCAGTTATTCATAAAAGATACCGATATTATTTTATATTCTGTAGCGTGATCATGAAGATTTCAATTAGTTCAAGAGTGATTGTGTGTAATATTTTTTTATCAACAAATTTTATTTTTCACTAAGAATAACTAAGTATTACATAGAAGAAATAATAGTTCAAGTAATTAGTAAGTATATACCTATGTATTATAACATAAGTAATCATAGGTATGCTATACTGATAGGTATGCTAAGTATGATCTAATATTGTTAAAATTTACCCCAGCCTTTAAAGCCTCTATTTTCAACTTTTCCTTCTCAATTTTTCGTCGATCCCTAGCCTCTTCTTTAGCTTGAAATGCTAGTCTCTGCATTTCTGATCGTCTTCTTGCACGTTTATACTTTTCTTCTTCCTGAATAAAATTAATTTGAGCTGAATTATCTACGACTAATTTTAGAACAAAATTATTCTCTCTCCTTTCAGACCATTTTCGTCGTAGGTATCGCGATACCAGATATATTACCTATATTTGGTATCGCGGTTGATATTGAATCCGGGGATCATGGTTTTGATTTACACTCATGCAAATAATATAAATATCCTTCATATAATTATTTTTTATTTAATTTAAGCGAAAACATGTTTAGACAAGGGTGAGATTTTTAAAAGTAAGCGGATGACTAAAATACCATACCTACATACCGTTCACCGTAAGATTTCTCCTGCCATGATGATGTCCCCACATCTTACGATGAACGGTCTGTATACGAGTGCCTCCTACCACTCGTAAATAAAGTCACCGATGACACATAATAATTCATCACAGATAATGTTAAGTTCTGTTTGACCATTGTATTTTTATGATTTAGGATAGACATGCCAATTATTATAAGAAACGAGAACGACATATTGAACAACAAACAAAATTTTTTTCGTGTAACGAAACGCAAGTACCTAGATCTTGTGAACTCAGACGAAATAAGCTTGTGATTGAGAAATTATTTGTAAGTTGGTACGGCATATCACTTTCAAGTCATCGGTGATATTTTTCTCACTAGTGATATCAGACTCATCGCTGACATTCAGAAATCGCACCCCAAAACTTAAATGAGGAAGAAAACTATTGTAATACCAATTTCCCGTCCAGGACCGTGAAGGCTTACCCAGCTAGGATAATTATTTATCATAATATTATTATTAAAAAATAGTTTTCGAGAAGTGTGGCCATTGAATACATTTTGAGTCTTAAAGAAACCGAATGCACTCTCCAGCAATCAGAAAGGTTTATTTTTATATTCTTGTAAAATAAAGTGATCGAATTGGAGGGTAAGAGAAGAACTCACACTAGAGCCTCTATTGGTAATAATGCCTACATGATCTTAGGTCGTATTTATGCATGCATTTCGGATTTTTAAGAATGTAATATAGATATTTAAGATTTATGACCTACCTATATATAATGACTTATGTCCAAAATTTAACCACCAGAGGGCCAGTTGATTTTTGGTGTCATCATTAAGTAAACTTAAATTATAAGATAAGTAGGTTAAATAAATTGACAGAACCTTTAGTTGCTCCTTCTCTTCTCTTCTGTTGGCTCTAATCTGTTCTTCAGATAGACTTATTGTAGAGTACATTTCGAAAGCTGTTTTCTGTTTTGCTATATTTTTATTCGAGGCAGCTTCTTCCAAAGATGGAGTGTCTTTGTATAATATTCTTCTTACTAGAGCTTTAGAAATAAGGTATTTAGTATTACTATTATTCATTTATTTAAATCATTCATTCGTTCTATATTCCTTCATTTATTCAAACAATAGATAGCAGAAGTAATAAGTTGATTTCCTAATCTACATACTATACCTATATTTTATTCTAAAACTCGGGGACTTGGGACCAGGAAATGTGATTTTGTAAAGAATTGCCGACGTTATTATATTTGTAACAAATGACATTTACACAAAGAAAGAAAAGGCGTGGTGTCTACCAGCACTCGTATCCTAAATGCATTCACTGGTTGTTAACATTCCTGAACATTGAAAGATCAAGCTCCTGTATATAACTGTTAACAAACATACCGTCATCCCTATTTTAATACTTACAGACAAAATGTTTATCATCGTCAAGTAAACGGAAGCAAATAGCAAGAGCTGGAGCCTGAAGGAGCGAATGCAACGACGCTTCATTAATGGGCACATCCCCTTCATACAACACATCCAATGCTACTTCCTTGGTCAGTTGAATCAGTTCTCGTCCCACCATTATAATATCTGTACGTAATTTTAATTTATTGGGATACATTTTTTGGGTGGAGGAATGCCTATATATACTTTGCTAGGCTGATCGACCAGCTTCATTATATTAGCTGCAAAAGTCGTCAAGTGTACTAGTTAGGTTTTGCTCTTTAGGTTCAACGATTTCAAAGTCAAAGTCAAAATCATTTATTTCATGTAAATCTTTACAGATATTTATGAATAGTCAAAAAAAAAAAAAAAGTTTAACAATGAGGTCTTAGAGTGCGTTAGGTTAGGCAGCTATTCATTAACAAAATAACGACAAATATTAATTGAACTTAGACACGATGGAATGGAAATCTTAATATGAAAATTACTACCGAACCGAACACACACTACATAACCAACTAGTGTAAGACTAGGTGGTTAGCTGATTCCATTGACCTGTCAATCATTATCTGCCATACAAGAGAGCCACCAAGGCGACCAACTTCACCGACCATATCCATGCCTTAAATATTTGTTGTAAATAAAAGCAAAGTAACCAATCACATATAAGTAAAGGTATAAGGATCGGTATTTTTAAGGGCATAAACACTAACTGTAAAGTCGATCCCCTCAGAGACACCCCGGAGAAAAAGAAACCAGCAAGTAAAAAACTCTAGTGCTTCACACAAACTAAAAGAGGGGTACAGCTATTGATTGACTTATGCTATATAGCATACATATATATAATATATATATATAGTAACATACTCAAAATGCACCCCACTGATCAGCATGCGCAGAACACCCTATGGCAGATTATTTGTTACTGTACCAATGTACATAACTACACAGTATACTATTAGTATAAATTAAGTATAAATAAGTAGGTAATCATCAATGATTACCTTATCCAAAGACAAAATTTACATAATGTAATGAAAATAAATTATGTAATATAAAATTATTACAATATCGGACATTATATACCTACTAAACTAGGGTAGATTCTACATAAGCAATTTGTTTACTAGTTGCGAGACCTCAGTTGCATATCAGGACGGATCCAGACGTCTTTATCGTTAAGATAGTCTTTTACACTATAGTAAGCCTTATTGATTAATATGTGTTTTATACAATTTTTGAACTTTATTTCACTCAGATCTATAATGCTTTTATTAATTTTTATACAATTCAAATACAAAAATATTTATTACTAGCTGATACGCGCAACTTCGTCTGCGTAACTTTAATCGTAACCTAACCTTCTGGCCAATTGCGGAATAGTGGGCACTCCATAAAGAAGATCCTTGCTGAATTATTGTCAAACCAACTGCCCGTTTCGTAACCTCATGAGTTTAGTCTGCTGAAAGAAGACTACCATCTCGACAAGAAGCCTGCTCCTGAAAATCGGTAAGCCCCCAGACTGAATCCGAAACATGACACTTGACGGTTTCTACAACTGGGTAACGAAACTGGTCCAACTAAGTTATAGAAACCCCTCCCACCCAAATATATATATTAGTCAATCGATAGGAAATTACTCTTTTATCTAAACGGATAAGGATCATTTCGATTAGTCTAGTCAGGAAGTTAGTCCTCTTTTTTTTTAATTTTTTATCTGCTTTACTTTCTAAGCTTACCTTTCTAAGCTTTGTTCACGGTTTAAACACTATTAAAAATAAACAGATAAATACTATTATCATCCCAGCGTTGATATAGATCAGGATGGGCTTGTTTCGCGTGAGGCCAGAATAGGACGAAATTTAGCTTCTGTAATAGTGGAGCGATTCTCTCAGCCCGATGTCTTTTCCGTGCTGCTTGACGCGTTGCTCTCCATTTTTCAATTACTTCTAATTCTTCTTTTTGTATGCTTTCACGTTTTTGATACCAATCCTTTAATCATTATAATGATGGTCATTAACTTTTTAACATACACCGATGAAAAAAAAAAAGAATTCGAAAAAAGCATATAATTTTAGGGTTATTTTTGTTTACAAGTCATATTATAAATTAACTAGATGTTGCTGTATATTCAAACATAGTCTGCTGTGCAAGATTTTGTAGACCTATGAGTATTAATTCCATATTTACGAGTATAAAATTCTTTATTGTACAAAGTTTTATATATGCGAACTTGCCTTAAGCATTTTCTAACCTTTGAGAGAGTGAAATATGGTTAGGGTACAGACCTATTTCAAACCGAATGCTTCTGACATAATATTATTTTACCTACTCCATCATCCAGATATGTACTTATACTTAGCGGATATACTGTCATAATCGTAATTAAAACTTTGCCAACTTCACCAGCACCTTAGTTAGTTAGAGCCATTGTAGTTTCGCTAAAATATATGGAGCTGTTGAGCGTATTTTACAGGTTATCATGAACAGTGTTCTAAGTAACCCTTTATTGTATTTGTATTTGTTTATTATTGCTAAGTCAATCGTGCTACGGCTGACAAGTAGGTACTCATACGCAACGTCGCGTTTGTACGAAATAAATGTACCCCTAGCTTATTTTTTTATTATTTATAATATTTAACATTAAAAAATATAATCATAATTTACAATCTTATTAAATATTTTTTTTTTTAAATGTCCCGGATAAAAAAATAGAAATCCCGTATTTTTTTGCCCATTTAAGCATTTGCCCCTTATAGTTTAAATTAAAATCTGGCAATACTAGTGTACACGTTGAGCTTTTATAAAAAATAATAAAGAAGAAACTTACTATTTCACCTGGAGTTATTTCTTGAAATTCATATTTAGGACGACTGTCTTCTATACCGTTTTCGGTTTGTTTGAAATAATTGAGCTCAATCCTAGCGATATCAGCCAGGTGCATCTGGTCCACGCCACGAATTATATTTGTTACTTTCATATTCTGGACGGGAATAATTTATAATTTGGATAAGGAGAATAAAATAGTACAACAAGCTAATTTTCTAGTCTTCCACTTCATCATTAGATAGATCTACATACCTGGTATTGTCGGCTTTCTCTTGCCGACAATACCTAGTTATATGTTAGCAGTATTTTTATGCTTAATATGCTTTGTCATAAGAGGGAATCGAACCCACGACTTCTGGATACAACGCCAAAGGTGCAAACACTAGATTACAGAGGCGGTTGCGTTCAAATGTGGGTTGCATTTATAAATATCGACATAAGACCTACTAAGCCAGCCATCCCACCAACAGACAAAAGCTTCCAGCCAAGTCTTTCTGCACTATAGCATTCACTTATAAATATCAAAAAAGTGGTTTCTGGTAGCAACAAATGCCTTACCACAATAAACATGTATACAGGTTCGCTTTGGCCCCAAAATCTTGAAAAACATTGCATGTTATCACACATTACCTAGAATGAATAGAAACTTAATATCGTCTATATAACCGTCATACCAACATGCATCCTTCAGTCCACTGCTGGACATCATCATTTCTCAAAATGTGCCAATCAATACACGCGTAAGCTGCTTCCATGGATGGTTAGCCATGTTATTTACCCACACAGAATCAAGCCTCAAAGTTTTCTTTTTCAATTTCTCTGTATGATGTTGGTGCGAAAGGGCATGGTCCAGACAAACATTGCGCCAATAAAGGCTTGACTTAAAATTGCCAACCAAGCCTGTCCTGACTCTCATCGGCCAGCCGAAACTATTAAAGCTAGGCATATGTAATGTAATTTGAATACAAGCATCTTTTTGTATCTAGATGTCAACTCGGATGTTTTTTAGTTTAGTAAAAAAAAAAAAAATCCATGGAGTTAGGTTTACATTTTTAGGTAAGAGGAATGAATTAGGCCCTCCTAATTTGGCACTAGCACTAGCGGATCCGCGAAACTTTAACCGTTTATGCAATGGAAGCTCTAATAATAATTTATTTTATATATCCTCGTACGAGATATTATCTTTCTATTACAATCTTTATTCGATGTTAATAAAATAACAGTTAAAACTAACATAAAAAAATATTAAAACTATATTTACAAACAAACCCTATATTAATAATAAAAAAATAAAAAACAAAAATAGGATCCTCGTATTATAATGTTTGCATTAGCACTCTGCCTGTTATTGGTTAATTTCCCAAAGGTTAGCTGATAGATAATGCCTAAGGCATTAAGCCGCCTATCCTATGTACATTAGTATTAAGCTTTTGTGCAATAAATAATTTTCTATTCAATCAAGCTCTCAAAAGGATTAAAAAATCACTGATTTTGCAACATTTTTCATTGATGCTCCGCTCCCTATTGGTCGTAGCATAAAGGTAAGACTTATAGCCTTCCCCGATAAATGGGCTATTCAACACTATAATATTTTTTCAATTGGAACCAGTAGTTCCTGAGATAAGCGCGTTCTACTAAACAAACAAACTAACTATCCAACTTTATTATTTTAATATAGATAAGATAAAAACTAGCCCCAAGTTTCTAAAATACACATCAATTTAACTAACAAAGTACATGATTTTACACCAATTATGTCATTGTGCTTTGTCACTTCACGCAATATTTACCAATCATATACTTTGTTAGCTTTTTTTTTTTTTATAAGAACTCAGCATGTGACCTTGCATCCACATAATGTTAAGCAGTTGCAATGTCCAGGAATTATAGCAACAAGCGGATGCATACAGGTGCACCGCTGGTTGCCATCATTATGCCGGCTTAAGATGCCTATTCACGCTTCGTTTAAAGGACTCTAGGTTATAAGAGGAAGGAAACACCCAAGCTGGTAGGACATTCCACATTTTAATAGTACGGCAGATGTATGAATCGCCAAAACGTTTGGCTAATTATAAACATATATTAATTTGATAATTGTTCTAGAAACTGGCAGTTAGGTAATCATATTGGTATTTAAACAAAATTTATTATTTAGTTGGAATAGTAAAACTTACAAAATAAATAATCAAGCAATAAAAAAACTGCTAGCAAATTATGAACTTTGTACCAACCATTTTTGAACTATGTTTGAACTAAACAATGACATGACAAAAATAGTTGGTACAAAGTTCATAAAATAGTTGGTTATTCAGGTTAAGTACAAAGTCCGATTGCATTTATTAGAAATTAAAAAAATATGCATCTAAAACAATGAGGTCATTGACCTAAAGCAAAATTTGCTACCTCCTTAATAATATTAAAAACAATGGTGTAATTAACGCACCTTAAATTAATAAAACGTGCTTTTGCATTTGCTTTAAAATGTAGGAATTTTAATAATAAAAATAAAATGTAAAAACAGGGGCTTTATTCCGAGTTTTGACACGTTCACCGTCGCGCATTTTGCGTAAACTATAAATATTGAAATATAAGTTCTATCCTATTAAATATAGAGTTGAAATTCCAATGCTCATAAGATGTTCAAACTTGCGAAGAATTCGTGTATTTCAAGATGGCGGCATTATTATAGCCAACCTAATACAGACTATATATCCATCGAAATAGAACTTATATTTCCATATTTATAGTTTACGCAACGTCTTGTCGTCTTTAGGGGTTGAAAACTCCGAATAAGGCCCCAAGTAGAAAAATAAATTAGCAGAACGAAAAAATTTAACAAGTCTAGGTAGTTTTTTATTACATTTGATTTCATTTTGTCAAGACTAACAATATATAGTTTTAGGTAGGTCTTTATAACTTGGACCGCACGGTTTCATTACTACCCATTTAATACTGGATTAAATAGAGATCAAGAAGTATTAAAATTACTAAATACAAAATTATTTATTTCTTAATAAAAAATATATACGCCTAAATGACAATTAAATTAAAAATATATATATATAAAATTATATATTAAATAAATAAAATTAAATATAAAATTAAATAAAAATTATATAGGTAGATATAAAATTAATTAATTAAAATATATAAAAAAATGGAAATGAGACAATGGGACACTAGCTGAGTTACCCCGTTGAATAGCAATGCTGCAGGGTGATTACGCGTCTTAAGTTCGCTCGCACGCCAATCGTTATGACGTAATTTTCTAAGATTTTTTGGAGCCATTGTTAAGAAGCCAAGCTTCATCTACGTCAGAATGACGTCATAACGATTGGCGTGCGAGCGAACTTAAGACGCGTAATAACCCTGCTGATCCTCTGAACCTCTGAACGAGGTACTCCTTGCTCAGAGGAAAACCAGTTGCTTTTTTTCCCAGGTCACCGATAAATTCAAAATAAAAAAAATACTTTAAACTTTGTATTTAAAAATAATAAATTTGTTAGATGTATTGAAAATAATAAATTTGTTAGATGTATTGAAAATAATAAATTTGATAGATGTATTGAAAATAATAAATTTGTTAGAGGTATTGAAAATAATAAAGGAGATCAACCGAATCCAGGCCCACCCTAAATTTAATCTCCCCTTAAAAATATTTCGACTAAAAATAATTATATAATTTTTCAAAATGTTTTTTTGAGAAATTATTTCAAAATCGTACAGTGGGGATATTTTACTAAATTAATTAAACTTAATTTGAACAAAATAACATGCCATCTTTAAATTGCTTCTTCCTGTCAATGTGAGAAGTGCGTAGACCCGCGAGGTGAATAGTTACCAATAACGAAATTATTGATAACCATAACGAAACTATTTATTTTGTATTATTGAAATAAATAGTTACCTTTTAAATTATTATGAATTGTTATTAAATATTATTATTATTTATTAATTGTTGTTGTGTGGAGTTGCACAAAGTGTCCGTTAAATAATTTGTAACGATTAAAGTTAAAAATGGCGTCGAATGTACCAGCTGTCATTCGACTTTCAAATTAAAACTTAATTTAACGCCATTTTTAACTTTAATAGTTACTATTATCATTACTTTAACGGACACTTTGGTATAACTGGAACTATATATTATTTATAATTAAAACATACTGAGAGAAAAAACTTTAAAAAACGGGGTTGTTATGAAAAATAACCAAAAAATGCATTTTGGTTAAATCGTTATTTCCAAATTCAGTGATACATCTTCAATCTTATTTAGTGCTTTTGCATAATAACGTCTAGAGTGATAGTTCAAAAAAAAAAGTTTTTGTTTACATGTTTTTGTAGAACATAAATATTTAAGGATGGTACTCACTTGTTGGGGGCATATTCGCTTTCTAGGCCTTATTATTCTAAGCTGAATTGCATGTATTGATAAATACAGTTTTCAGCAAATATAAGAAAATGAATGCCACTTTAGTCCTTAGTTTGTATAGTGGGCGATTATAATTTCTCATTTTATTGCATAGATAGCAAATACTTTAGATATTTTAAACAAGAAGAAGAATCATTCAACACTGCTTGGTATTATTATGGTTATTTTAATAAAAAAGTGTTACGGAAAGGTAATACCAAAAATCCGCAATAAGCCAAACTACGTTTAATACAATAATAAGTATTAATTTTCTTTACACATCTATTTTGGCACTTTTGCAGTAGGCGAGTATTGTGATCTTTGCTTCCCGACTTAAAAAATATGGTCCGCCATTAAAAGTATTTTTTTTAAAGATAATGCGGCTTGGATTCCTTATAAAATAGGCCGCCGCTCGATAGTTTAATTAATTGTTTTCTCTGCAACGCACCTGTCGAATTTCGTATAATTTTCAAAATATGAAGATATTAAATAACTTAATATTTCTGTAAAGTTTTCTTTGTGGGGAGATGAAGAACTACGGAGAAATTCATGGGCCTAGCTCCCATACAAAAACGGTTGATCTCCTTTGTTAGATGTATTGAAAATAATAAATTTGTTAGAGGTATTAAAAATAATAAATTTGTTAGATGTATTGAAAATAATAAATTTGGTAGATGTATTGCAAATAATAAATTTGTTAGATGTATTAAAAATAATAAATTTGTTAGATGTATTGAAAATACGAAATACTGTATTTTAGTAGCACAAATGTACTTGTATTATTTTTTTCTTTGTTATTTTTTTATAACAATAAAACTTTTTTGTGGTTTTTGTAATACTTAACATTATTACGAAGTGCGGGCATCAGCTAGTACTTGATAAATAGCTGCTTAATATATGGATATTGATTTAATATATCCTTTCATTTAAAAAACTAATTAATTCCAATTATACTTTCAAAGTTTTGGGATTGATCAGCCCTTCATACGTAAAAATAGTAAAATCTTTGTCTTGTTTTGTTCTGATTCTTCTGGTTTCTGTGCCCATTACTTTATTTTAGTTTAACCCAGCTGGTTTTACTTATATTATAAAATATTGTTCATCCCGAAAGGGATGTATATCCAACACTATTATTCGAATTAACGTATTTTATAATTAGTATAAAATACGTTTGGGTGGAATATTTCAAATACAAATTACAAAATACATTTTGCAAGGCCATTTAAAATATAATTACAAAATACGTATTTTAAATAAAGAAAGAAAGAAAATGGTTTATTTTGTTCCAAAAAATAATACAATTCAAACACAATATACAATTAACAAAGATAAAAATACATATTTTTAAACAAAATGGGCTCATAGCTCAGCATAAGCTGCAGCGCTGATTTTCAGCTAATGCCCTGCAGTGTTGCGGGTGTGACCTTAACTTATGTGTCATAGACATAGATACATACACACAAATCTATACATGATACATACATACGTAATATTATATGTTATAATGTACCTACATAAAAATAAAAAATAAATACAACCCAGACCTGCTTTCAGGCTACATATTTTGATCAAAGGCTTTGTAGGTTTTGCTTATTGCTTACAGGTACAAAAATACGAAGAAAGATATGTGCCCAAAAAAAAAAGAAATAGGTAGGTAAAGACGAAAGGTTATGTTTCAGATAAATAAAAAGAATAAAAGATGTCAAAATATGAAAAGTAAACAGAGGTAGAGTTGCCCGGTCGGTATGATAATAAATAAATAACTAAACATACTTAACCTTTAGTAAGAGCATCTTATCGTCACTCCAGTCCAATTTTATAATTTGGAAAAGTCTGTCCATTACTGAACACGATCCTACAAAACTATTATAAAGTTCAGCACCTGTAAATGCAGATAATTGTAAGGATACAGAATAAAACACCTACAGCAACCAACAGGTAGATATAATTAATCTAAAACTGCGCGCCCATTCTTGAAAAAAGGCAAAAGATAATGAATTGCTTTTATTATAGGTTATACCCAATATCAGGCCAGCATTTACCCTTCGGCTGGATACAAACGTACCTACATATCACGTAACATTGTCTCATTGCGTGCAGTTTTAGATTTACACGACCTTGTTATTAATTAGTTTTTACCAATTACTGCAGACGCCAAAAAGTTGACTCCGTTAAACGATCATAATCATAAAAATAATATAAACAGCGTATTTATCGAATTATAATATACCCTGACAACCAGAGCTAATACCTATTCAACAAAAGAAAACGCATATAAATTGTAGCTGTAGTTTTTAAGTGATACAAATAAACAAACAGTCACGAATTTTAAGAATGATAGATTATTGTTTAAAAAGTTGTCTAAGAATATATGTGACCCCTCAACTACCACTATGTAAAAAAATATGTCTATCGCTTACTTTGTGAAAAACAAAAAAAATATCCCGCGAAAATGGTTTTTTTTTCGGGATAAAAAGCAGCATATTTGCTATTCCACGCTATAATCTATTTCTGTGACAAATTTCGTCGAGATCAGTTCAGTCGTTCTGGCATGATTGAGTAACAAACATCCATACATACTTTCGCATTTATATAGTAGTAAAATTAGAAAAAAAATTAAAGGAATTTTAAAATTTTTATTCTCATTATTTACAAATTTGTTCCTATCTAGTTATTTATTCATACTTACAAATTAACTTATCGTTGTTTTTAGCGAGAATATAATCCAAATCTTTTTCATTTTTAATTTCTATAAATAGTTCAACTTTTCGCTTCGCCATTTCTAATGTCTTAAAGTTAATATTATTATCTAGTAGGCTTCTAAATGAAGGACGGTATTGCATAAATAATAAACTTATTATTTGTTTTTCCCCTAAAGTAAATGCATAATTTTATTGATCGGTTATCTTAATAAATTCACGTTACATACCACTTGCATTAATCCAGTTTATAAGTAATTTCATTTTCATTGAGAGCTATATATAATTTATAAACTACTTTACTAAGTATCCTTAGAATTCAGATCCATTTAATTCTAAAGTATTGTGTAATTGTGTTCTTCGTATTATAGCATATTTTTTTAATACAAACACAGCTGCTATTAATATTACTATAATAGCTGCTAGTAAACACCATAGTAAAACATTATGATTACCTTCAACTTCATTCAAAGCATCACCAGTAGAATTATTTATTTTTTGACCGCATTGAATACCATGTACATTATCATCATGGAATATTTTTTCAACTGAAGTTAACTTAACACTACGAGAAACATTTTTATTTACATTTTTTATAGTTTTTACAATTTCTTTACATGATACCGGGTTTCCACCAAGACTTATTTCTATTAAAGATGGAGTTACTTGTAATAAATATTCAATATCGATATTTTGAATTAGGTTGTTATCGATAATTAGATTTTTTAGATTATTACATTCATGAAAAATATCAACATCTAAATTAATAATTTTATTTTTTGATATGTCTATTTTTGTAGTTTTATGAAGTCCCTTGAATATTCCAAATCTTAGTTTGTGTATACTATTCGAAGACGCATTTAAAAATAACAGGTTATCTAATGCTCTAAAAGTACCAGGATCTAACTGTGATATATTGTTACTGCTGATATCTAATGACCTAATTTTGTTTGAGTTTACAAATAATGAATTAATATTATTAAACTTGTTAATACTTATATCTAATTCAATAAGTTCTTGAAAATTTTTTATACTTAGACTATTTAGCCCATTTGAGGCGAGCAACAAGGATTCCAACTTTGTTAGGTTATTCGTATATTTATTATTAAATTCATTAATTTCGTTATTACACATGTTGAGAAATTTTAGATTACGCATTTCTTTAAAAGCTACTTCATTAAAATTTGAAATTCTATTAAATGACATGTCTAAATATATTAAACTTGACAAATTTCCACATAAAATATTAAAACCTGTTAAATTATTTCTACTTAAAATTAAAGAAGATAAAGTATTAACATTGGAACTGTTTAATGTGAACATATTCATATTATTTGAAGATATATTTAAACTAAATATATTTTTAAGACCTATAAAATTATTTATACTAATAACAGATATATTATTATTAGCTATGTTTAAATACCTTAGAACTGGCATATCTATAATAGCATATCTTTCTATTGCTGTAATACTGTGATCACTTAGATCTAAATATCTTAAAAAAGGAGCTGGACTTAAAACATTTCTTTTTAAGGTATTAGATAAATTGTTACCATTTAATTGGATGTATTCTAGTTTACTCAGTGGCAGTGAATTCGGTTCTATTGTTATTATATTATTATTGGATAAAAATAATTTAACTAAATTATTTTGACTACTAAACGTATTTTCGGTAATTATTGTTAAATTATTATCATTCAAATATAAATCAGTCAAAACATTTACCCAATTAGATAAAAAGAAAAGATTGGTTATATAATTTTTAGACAAATCTAAAATTTTAAGGGAAGTTGCGCCATTAAATGTATAGTTTTCAATATCTGAGATAATATTCGTACTTAAATTTAAATATGTTAGGTTTGAAAAATTTGCAAATGCATCTTCCATAATTCCTTTGATACTTTGGTTATATAAATTCAAGTATTGTAAATTATTCAATCCGCTAAATGTATGGGGTTCTATATAATTAGTTAAATTGTTTCGTTCTAAGTTGATAAAATCCAATTTATTATGTTTGAAGGCATTTTCTTCTATAACCGTTATAGAATTATTAAAAAGATTTAGGTACTGTAAATTTACGTTGTTAATAAATATAACATTATCTATTGTATTACTAATTTTATTGCAACTAAAATCTAGTTTTTGAAGATTGAATGCTTGATTAAAACAATTACTTTCAATTGATTCAATTTCATTATATGATGCATTAAAATCTCTTAAAAGAGTAAGTCTATTTAATTCAAAACCAGACAATCTTTTGATATAATTAAAAGAAGCATTTAAAACTTCTAAAGATTTCATTTTTAATAGTAACTCATTAAAAGATGTTAATAAATTATTATTAAGATAAAGAGCATTAATCTGTTTAGCGCTATCAAATGCTTGATTAGAAATAGTAGCCAATTTATTATTATTCAAATATATCATTTTTAGTAAAGGTACAAACTTAAATACATCATCAATAATATTTGAAATTTGATTAAAAGACAAATCTAGTGTGTGAAGTGGAACTTGAGAGGAGTCTGCAATATAGAATATATGTGCACTGTTTAGTTGTTTTAAAGAGTTATGTGACAAGTTTAGCTTTTGTAGTAGGACAAGCCCTTTAAATGCGTTATTATCAATGGTTTGTATATCATTATAAGACAAATTTAATGTTATGGTCTTAGTATAGAAAGAGAACGTACTTCCATCAATTGAGTTCCAAAGATTTTCTGAAGCTGTTATATATCTGACTCTAACGTCGAAGTTTGTGCTTGAGAAATAACTTTTTGATAAGGTTTTTAGGCTTGAATTGGTAATGATAAAGGTAACATTTGGTTCGCCGTGGCATGTTGGATTGTAGGATACAGCAGCAGCATGCCGTATGCATCTTACAGTATATGTGCAGTCGACGGTGTTCTCAATACTGCATGTGGATCCAAGTAGCGAGGGGAAGTTTAACATAATGAAGAACAGAGAACCTGGAAAATCAGAATAACATATTTATTTACCTATATTATGTATTATCACCGAATTATTCACGATCTTAGGGTATACATCATAAGGATTTTATTCCCACCTTGTCATCTATACTATATTAACTAGCTGTGTCTTGTGGTTAAATTTGGACCACCCTATAAATAAACACCCTAAAACCAATTACCTAATACATAAACTAAAGGTTTTTTAAGCGTCTTAAAGTACGCATATCTATTAAATTCAACTTATAAAATCCGTTAGATTTTACTGCCTTTGTGATCTTATTGAATTTTGGGCTGGGATTGGGTTCGATTCTCATTTTTGAGATAAGAGTTGTGATAAACAACACTAGTACGTTTTCTGTATTTACAGTTCAGTAGCTCTACCATCGGTTTTAACCAATAAGAGAGGTTTATTTAAAAATAAAGCGATCCTATCGGTTGATCCCTATATATGTATAGTTATTAGCGACTACAGTAAAAACCTTTTGCAACACGTTTCCAAAAACTTATGATAGAGGAAAAGTATAGCAAGTAGTTTACCTAAATATTTTAGATTATTATATGGTGGTCGGTATTATCAAAAATATTTACATCAGTTTAAAGTTTAGTAAAAGTATTACTTAAAAAATAATCCCGTAATCACGAATTGCAGATCTAAAAAATATGGCGGTTTCATTTCCTACCTATAACCTCATAAAGTAGGCTTTAGTTAATGTATTTTTTTTTTGTCTGACAGATACAGGTTGCCCGGGTGAGCATTTCCTGATTTCTACGTACCGCGCGTCGTCGCGTCGCTGCGTGATTCGTTTGGTATTTTTTGCAATGTTCAAGAGTGCTGAAGTCTGTTTATGTATAACAAGAAGGAGGCTTCTTGGGCCAAAGCTGGGACAAAGCGGTCGAGACAGAGATCGAGACTAGGTGCAGATCACTAAAACTCCTAACAGTCCTATTGTTTATGTTTTAGCGAAAAAATATAATAAGTACGATAACGTGACAATATATAAGTAATTAGTTAGTCAACTAGGCCAGAGAACATATATATATATAATTGAAAAATACTATCACTGGAGATTCCCGGTCCGGATATTTCTTTAAACAAAGGATATCACTGGCAGTACAAAGAGGTAATGCTGCCAGTGTTATGGGAACCTTCGGGCCGGGACAGAGTCGGGACATAGTGGATATTTTTTTTTTTTTATGATGTAGTAATTAATGGGTTAATTGAAAAATATAGCCATGAAAGTCTGATAAATGTTTATCGAGTTACAAGCATACAGATGGACAGACAGGGAGACTTTGATTTTTCAATGTAATAAATATTAGAGAAGGACCACCCGTTAAATGTGCAAGGGTCAAATTTAAATGTTCACTTACATGATTTTTTTTTCATAGCGAAATCACTAAAAGAGTGTAACTACTGGTATTATTTCCGTTCAACGATTGTACTTTTAATGATATGTTTATTCTACTTACACATTTGTGTAATTGATAAAAACTTACGAAGGAACAACGACTGACTTGGAGCGGATTTAATTAATTTATAAATACAACAATTTCTAAAAACACTACATACAACTTGTTGTTTAAGTCATGGGTTTAAATCAAGTTGTAAATTTTGTTTTAACTTAATTTTTATAAGAGCATGTAAATTTGCATCTACCTGGTCTATATAGTCCATGAATGGGATTGATCAATTCATTGTTATTTCGAAATGGACAATGACAACAAAGTGACAAAGACGAATTTGCATTATGAGTCAAATTTATTTAATCCTTGATGATTTATCGTCAAGACAGTTGTCTGATTCGTAACAGTACTATGAAAGGAGACTACCACAGCGACAAGAAACCGGTGAACTGACACTAAAATCGAAAGGTCATTTGATGGTTTTTTGCCTCTGTTTGGGCGGTGATACTGAAACCAGTCAATGAGATTTTAATACTTATAAATAACGACAAGTTTCACTATACCTAGGTAATTGAGTCCCTATCTATACCTACACAAACACTACGATATTTTTTTCAGTACCTCTATAAGATAAAAACCGCTGAGTATGGCCTTATTAAGCGACGCAAATTATTTAAAAGGCAAAATAAAACCTTACGATGTATGTAGATTTGAACGTTAGTTACATAAAGTATCTATGTACCACAAATACTGACAAGCACACATTTAAACCCTTACGATTCCGCTATAGTTTTTTATTTATTTATTTATATTAGAGCACGGCATGTGACTAATCTAACAATCATGATCATGATCTACCTAATGGTAATAAGATTTACAAAGTTCATTAATGGTGTCGATGATTGAAGTTTCGAGCGTGGCTTCATATAAACGTTTATTAAATTCGTTATGAATCTATTTAATAAAACCTGAACGTGGTCTAGTGGTAACGCCGTTGGTGTTGTATGCGAATATACGATGGACGTGGGTTCGATTTTCACTCATTGTAAAATAATATTAGTACGTTTTTTGTGCAATTTGCCATGGTCTGGGTAATTGTAATATATAATATGTATTAGATATCCTATTGTTGTTTTTAATTATATTAAGGACGGCTCTTAAGTGGTAGTGGGCAGGCCACATAGCTCGCAGAACGGACGGCCGTTGGGGAATTAAGGTTTTCGAGTGGCGACCGCGTGCTGGAGGACGCAGCAGAGGCAGGCCCCCCACAAGATGGACCGACGACCTGAAAAAGGTCGCGGGAAGCCGATGGCTACAGGCGGCGCAGAACCGGTCGTTGTGGCGATCCTTGAGGGAGGCCTATGTCCAGCAGTGGACGCGCGAAAGGCTGGCATGATGATGATGATGAAGGACGGCTCTCGTTAATAATAATATATTATAAACCAACAAATTTATGATCTTATAATCGGTAAACGCTCTTTTTTTTTAATTATTTTAAAAATATATTAGCGGCTCCATGCCACTTTTTTAAATATACATATATTTGTGTCAGTTTATTATTAATTGTACAAAGTTCATATTTTGCGTTTTTTGATTTCAGAAGACTATTTATAACAAGTGGTGTGCAACTTTATCCACACTACTTGTTATATAGGTAGTGGTCAGTGGACGTTAAACTGTTTATGTATGCTATGCCTTGGTAATAAAGTTAAGTATTTTGTTATATTTTATTTATTTATTACTATTGTTTAGGGCTTGAGCTCCGGAATTCCAGTTTTAACAAAATTCCTTATTTGGTTTCAGGCGTAGCGCGTCATTTTAACAGCTTAAACGCATTGACGTTCTTGAAATTTCACTACCAACAAAAGTCCTAAGACTTTTATTGGTAAAAGTCCTAAGATTTTTATTGGTAAAAGTCCTAAGACTTCTATTAGTAAAAGTCCTAAGACTTTTATTGGTAAAAGTCCTAAGGCTTTTATTGGTAAAAGTCCTAAGACTTTTATTGGTAAAAGTCCTAAGACTTTTATTATTAAAAGTTCTAAGACTTTTACCAATAAAAGTCTAAGACTTATACCAATAAAAGTCCTAAGTAGGTAGTGAAATTTCAAGACGGGCGGTTGTTTTGTAAAACAACGGCCCGTTACGTAACCGCACCCTCAAAGCAGACAATCACAAGAAAACGATCGATGCTGTATAGTATCTTAAAAACTGGTGAACCCAAAGATTAAAACCGCAACATGACTAGTTATATTATTTTACTAATATTATAAATACGAAAGTAAGTAATGAATGATTGTTGACGTGGTATCCGGAGGTCGTGGATTCGATTCCATGGCATAAAAAAATATTAGTACATTTTTCTGTACCTACTTACCGTAGTGTTATGGTCTGTAAAATGTAATAAATATGTATTATACGAGTTTCGTTGTTTCCGGTACACATAGTACAAGCCTAGAGATTAGTTTGTGACCAGAGCAATATGTGTAAATTGTCCTATATATTATTATTATTAATAATCATCCCGATGAAATTTGGCAGCACCTAGGCATTGAATAGTACATAGACTATTTATCCCAGAAAAATATCCCACAGGATTTTTTTTTTTCACAGAGCGAGCGGTCGAAAACGATTTTTTGCATAGTGGTAGTTTAAGATATACAGGCTGAATTTGAAAGGATGTACTTTGGGCTGATATGAGGTTCTGCTGATCAATTTGAATTTAAAAATTTTGGCTTTCCCATACAAATTGGTAATTTTAACATTACTAGTTTGTATGGAGGAGGCAACTTTTTTTTAATTGCGACACATGGTTTCATGGGAAAAGTTGTTCGATTTGATCAGCAGAACCTCATATTAGCCCAAAGTACATCCTTTCAAAATCAACCTATATCCACATTATGGCCTACTTTTAAGTTTTATCTCCGAAAAATGCGTAATAGAAGATTATTCTTATACCAACTTTTTCTAAAGAAGTATGGATTCATGTCATAGGAATGTTACTACCTGGATTTAGTTTGGATCTCGAAAGGTTTCGTAATTATAATAATTCTCATAACTACATACCTACTCGTAATATTTCCTGGTAGTCTGTGATAAACCCTTTCTTCCAGACAAAGATATAAAGACATCGATATTTGTATAGGTGGGA
The DNA here is from genome assembly GCA_947458855.1 of Monopis laevigella. Lineage (NCBI taxonomy): Eukaryota > Metazoa > Arthropoda > Insecta > Lepidoptera > Tineidae > Monopis > Monopis laevigella. The sequence continues at coordinate 3,243,670 of OX381582.1, forward strand.
GAAAGGTCTCTAAACTTCGTTAGGCCGACCCACTGGTCTCGCTAGTTCGTCATTGCCCCTATAGATGCAAAAACCGTCAAGTGACTGAGTCATATGTATCGGGATTAGTCTGTGGGTTCACCGGTTTTCAGTCGACTACATCATAGATTTCTTGTTGAAGCGGTAGTCTTCTTTTGTGGATATGAAACGGGCAGTTAATTCGCATTACGCAGCTTTATCGTCAAATGTTAATTTGACTTGAGACTACCACGTGATAACAAATCGATGCATTAGTCTCCTGAAAACCGATAAACCCATAGACTAAAACCAAAAACATGACTAGGTCACTTAACGACTTTTGTATTTGTATGGGGGATGGTAATGAAACCGTTGGTCGGCCTAGCGAAGCATAGAGAAGTTAGTCGGAGATAGTAGATTATATATATTAGTCTACTGTCTACGACTTTTAACTTCTTAGGTTGGAGTAAGGTCAAATTTTTGCATTTGTATACTATACAAATGCAAAAATCGTTAAGCTGATACTTGAAACTGCATTTTTGCATTTTATTTTGATCTGATTTGATTATTATTATTTTAGTTAATACTATTTGCCTTCCTCACGACATGTTTCCTGTATTTTTTATATTTATATTTTTATGTAGGTACATTATAACATATAATATGATGTATGTATGTATCACGGATACACAATATAAAGGTATGTGTGTATAACATATATTTGTGTCTATGTCTATGACACATAAGTTTGAGGTCACACAAAGAGCATCAGCTGAAAATCAGCGCTACAGCTCAGGTTGCAGCCTATGCTGAGCTGAGAGCCCATTTTGTTGAGCCAAATTATGTATTTTTATCTTGTTTATTGTATATTATATAGTATATTCGTGTTGGCTTAGTTAGCTAGACCTTGGACTTAAAAACAATTAGGTCCCTGCTTTGAATCCCGGTGTGTACCAATTTATAATAAAAAAATGTATGTACATTTGTTTGACAACACCACTATAGCCTCGGAGAGCACGTTAAGCTGTCGGTCCCGGTTCCACTATACGAACTTGTGAAACTGTTTATAGATGAGTGATTGAGTCTATTCAAAACATCGCGACGAGCTACCCACTTGTTCGGTGTAGACTCACACCATCACTACTACATACACTAGGTGGGATTAAAAACCCCTCCGGTGGGTACCCTGGGGACAACTTTCAGTCTCGGGCGCCGTAAGGCCACCCGTGATGATATAATATATATATTATTGTATATTGTGTTTGAATTGTATTATTTTTGGAACAAAATAAAAGTTAAGTTTCGGTTTTATTCAGTCAATTTCCTGAAAAAATATCTTCAAATGTAGAGAGGACCTAATTAGTTGTGGTAGGTAAGTACCCCAACATTCCTAAGTGGTGAGGTACCCATGTTTCTTGTAAAATAATAAAATTGTTAGGTACCATACAAGTAGCAACAAAGTTGACAGTCATTGAGATGTATAGACGAACGAAAGTAACATTTATTTGTGAGCAGAATTTATTAAGAACGGCTTCGCTACGGTTTTCAGGCGACTATTGCATTGAAGTGGTATAGTCTCCTGTTCAGGGTGCTGTTACGAAATCGGCAGCTGAGTGGGCTCTTAATGCAGTTTCGTCTTAGTCTCACTCGTTTCATATGGTATTGTTTTTTTTTGTATATGTACATTTCTTTAAAATCAAGGACATTACACATATTATATTGCTCTGGTCAAAAACTAATCTTACTTCTTAGTATATTCAAAACATCGCGACGAGCTAGCCACTTGTTCGGTGTAGATTCATACCATCGGCATCGACGAGGTGGGATTAAAAACTCCTCCACTTGGTACCCTCAGGCCGTCTAGGCGGTCTCGGGCGCCCTAAGGCACCCGTGCTGATATGTACTTCTTAGTATATTATAACTGCGAAAATTTGTATAAATATTGTTACTCCATCATGACTGAATGACTGAACTGATCTCGGTGAAATTTAGCACAGAAATAGATTATAGTCTGGAATAGCGCCTAGGCTATTTTTATCCTGTAAAAATGTACGGTTAATTATTGTTGGCATAATAATATGGTCACAGAATTACCTCTGAAAAATGCATAATAAATAACACGCATATAAAGTTACTAAGTAATTTATGCTTTATGCTTGGACTATGTGTACCAGAAACAACCATAATAACGCTATTAGAATTAACGAATAATAAATAATAAATAAATACCATCACGGGTGCCTATTTGGCTCCCGATAACCGTTTAAACGGCGTCAGGGTACCCAGCGGAGGGATTAACCCGTCCTCATTTCGCCGATGGTATTCGGAGCGTATCTGCAGTATTCGATGGATTATCGATATATATTCTCGAATAATTGCAGCCATAGCTTCTGCAGGATCCTAAATGGCTTTTTCCAGTTGTATGGAAACGTGTGCCGCATAGGAAATCAATGTTCTTGTGTCGAGATGGTAGTCTCCTTTCAGGGCAAGGTTACGAAACGGGCAGTTGTTTTGATGATGAAATAGCGACAATATTAAAATACATTCGTAATGCAGTGCCGCTCATTACCTAACCGCATTATTTAGCCGTCATAGTGGAAGTGACTAAAGCTGTTTAATAACTATACATTGGTGGACACCATTCATGAACTTTGTAGGTATCTGACTTTGTATCTACCTCGTGATAAGCAGTATCACGAGGTAGATACAAAGTCAGATGCGGCGTCGTAAAATAAATAAAATTCAAAGGTAAGTAGTGTATCTTTAGGTACTCCAAATCGGATTTGCAAAAATCAATAATTTCTTGCCGTTGTACAAATAAACAAAAGTCTCATGTAACATACTAAGTAGAACTTATTGCGAATTTGACAAAATTGTCTACCTACCTACCTGGGTGCTGCATGGACTTTGATCGGTCATTTCGTCACCCGGTCTCGTCGCGACTACACGTTTTATTGGAGCTCATACATTTTAAGGTAAGGGTTTTTTTTTTTATTGCTTTCTTTAGTTTAGATTCCGCCAAGTCGGCTTCAGTATTAGGTACAGCGTAGGGTAGGTTAATTAGGACAGCATAGAATTCTGAACTACACCAAAGAAGTGGCGAGCTCTCCACGGTGTTAGACTCTAATAACATATACATAGGTATACCAAAATATTTAATGTATGTTTAGCATGCCTGTGCTTTTTTGAATTTCTATTTATTTTCAGTATTTTTCTATTTGTTTTATACTTAGGTAGTTAATTTAATGTTATGTTGTTATTGAATGATTTCTCTATAACATTTATAGGTATTATTTACATAATATTTAATGTGATATGCTAGAGACCCAATATTCCACCACCCAAGAAGTTTACATACATACAATGTTGTTTAAGATCAATTATTGATTAACCCCATTCATGGACTTTGTAGGTCTGCTCACCATCAGGTAGATACAAAGTCACATGCCGTGCTCCAATAAAAAAAATAAAAAAACCCGGTTATATATTTTTGTTACATGTTTTTGTTTTCTCCCCCCTCCCCTATTAAAATTACGGAAAATGCGTTACAAATAGTTCGTATAAAACTATTAGTATCACACAAAGTTTCATGTAATTTCTGTGTTATTCCCAAAAAGGCCATATTTTGCCCCCACTTTGGCCCTAATATTTTTCGATTGAAATTTCGAAAAAATGTGAAACACGTGTCCAACATTTTTATAAAAAGGATCTACTACAAAGTTTTACTGTAGGGCCCATTTTTTCTAAGCTAGTAAAAGAAAATTCATCATTGCACCTTACCTCCCTCACTTCCCCTCTATCGTCCCATATTGAAAATTCCAAAAATAGTGATGAAACACCTATTTTTTTTTTTTCAAAGAAGAGTCTATAAGTCTACATACCGATCTGTACCAAGTCTGTAGCACCTTTAATTTCCAAGAAAAATGTTAATAACATTTCTAAAAAAAAAAAAAACTTGAAACCCCAAGGCGGTTTTCACCCCCTTGGGGTTCGAACTTGGATTAATCCCTTCTTAGTGGGCTCCTAGCCCTACAATGCCAAAAAAAGCCACTATCCTTACTTCATATAGCTTCAGTAGTTTCAGCTGGGTAAGTTATATAAGCTTTCAGGAATATATTGAAAATTGTTAAAGTTATTAATGCAATAAAACATTTTTTATATGTCTCTATAACTTCGTTAGGCCGACCGACCGGTCTCGTTACCACCGCTGCAAAAAAACAGATGCAAAAACCGACAAGTAAACTAGTCATGTTTCGGTTTTAGTCTGTGGGTTCACCGGTTTTCAGGAGACTACTGATCGATTTCTTGTCGAGGTGGTAGTCTCCTTTCAGGGTGCTGTTACGAAATGGGTTGACGATAAAATATACTGAATTTGTCGCCATCCATTTCGTAATTGCATCGTTTAGCCGGCATAGTGGGAGCGATTAATTTCGTTTAAGAACAATTATTGATCGACACCATTCATGGACTTTGTAGGTCTGCTCACCACAACTCACGTGCTCCAATAAAAATTAAAAAAAAAGGTCGTTTGATGCCCACTCATAGCAAAAAAAAAATAGTACTTACCTACATTTTTCTGTACAGTTTGTCACGGTCTGGGTGTTTATAAAATATGATTATATATTATCATTGTTTCTGGTACACATAGTACAAGCCTAGAGCTTAGTTTGTGACCATAGCAATATGTGTGAATTTTGCCTACAAATTATTATTTAGGTAAATGATTAGTTAAAAACCTGTCTATGTCTGATATTTTTTTTTTAATATGTATCTTTGTTTGTTTTAGAATATAACATCTGTTGTTAAAGAAGAATCGCAGTTAGTCTACACGATGGCAAACGGTATGTACCTTCATATATTTATTATTTCCCTACTACCCGAACTATAGTTACCAGTGAAAATAGTAAACAAAACAAAATCTCATGATAAAGCTACAGTAGGTACCTTGGTTTACCATCGTAGTTAAGGACACTGCATTCGTAATCGCGAAGTCCTTCTTCAAAAATAAGGAGCTGTGGCACTTCCAGTAATACTCGATTAGGGGAGAGCAGGTAAGATTCGTACACTTTTTACATTAAGTCATGTAAAAGCAAAACTAATAGCTATTTTAAAATAACTTCAATGATGATGAATTACCTACACATCTGGCTTTAATATTAATATAGTTCAGTGTTGATATAAAGTACGTGGCAAACTTATGATGAATTTTCCAAAAAATGGAAATCTTACGAAAAACATTATACGCGTGTGTATAATGTTTTTCGCGTAAGTAATTAAAAAGGCTGTTAATATGAAATTAAACATTTATTGATATTAACATAGTACTAATTAACAGTATATTGTTTTATAGAACTTTTTTAAAATAATGTCATAAAATCAACATAAAAATTTACTATTAGAGTAACATGCCATAATCACATATAACGGATCTACTATATTGCACATTATACACAGTAACATTAATCTACTTAATCTATTCTTGCTCTAGAAGCAGATTTGGGTATCGCAAACACCTCTGATAAGTCAACTGTTCCGTCATCTTTGATATTAGGGAATATTAATCCACACCGCACTCATAATTATACGAAGGACCCCGACCAAAACAATCAAAAGATAAATTCAAAATAAAAATAATGTTTGAGATTTTGAGATTATCTCAAAATTAATGTTTACATATTAATTTAGAGCACTTATTCAAAAACTATGACTATAATTAATGTTTTTAAAGATTAGAAAGAAAAAATACTTAGGCAGTGCGATAACACCCTTCGACTTGTTCCAACGAAGCTGGCTATTGGACTACCACAACTGCTTAGCTGTTAGCCTGTGGTCATGAGCGGGCCTAATACACACCAATTATTAACCAACATGCTCAATAGTATAGATGTGATAAGATATGATTGCTGTACGAATGCACCCTCTGTACGAATGCTACCTGCTTTCCCCAGTTTGTTCCAAAATTAAAATATTTTTTTGTCGGTCATTTATTAATCTTTCTGTGATGGGTTAAATGATTCGTCGAAACACCATCGGCTAAGCCCGAAAAAACGATTAACTTGCATTTGCGATCACGAAATCCATGTTCTCCATACAAAATTACCTTTCGCACTTCTAGTATTTCTTCACTACTGTTTGTGGCAAAATTAAAATTATAATTTTGACCACCATTGTACGTAATTAATCTGTGTTGGGGTTATTATTTTATTTTTAAAAACTTTAAAAAAATATTATGAATAAAAATGGTATAAGTCTATGGGGTTTGCGATTTTTAGGAGACTGTGTCAAGCAATACAAACTAAATAACCTAAAACTTACGAACATAAAAGTAATCAGGTGTAAATATTTGTTACAGAGATACATTTGAGAATAATTATAATTATTCTTAGAATTGCTGCGGTTTGGGGCCACTGTCCCCCTGAAAACATTGAGAAGTCTAGCCAGTGCGTATTTAAGATCGACTGCGTTCACACAATCCATTTTGAACTGCCATCAGAATGTTCAGTTTCAGACATGATGATAGATCTGAGAGTTCGCGATCCTCAAGATGACCTGCCCAGTAATACAGACATTTCAGCTTTTGGAATGATCACGACCTTAAGAGCTTCTGGTCATGTGTTGAAGTCCAACCTAACTTTCCTGGATTTCATGCCCAGACTCAAACATCTCTTCCTGAGTGGTAACAATATAATTGAACTCAGACCAAAAGCATTTTACCATCTCAATCGATTAGAGTTACTAGATATGTCACATAATTCTATAAGAAGCTTATATGACTTATTTCAGTTTGAAAACTATGAAAATATGCTGAAAAGAATAAATTTAATGAAAAACGATATACATGAGATTAATATAGTTGATTTTGAACAACTTGATTCTTTAATCACACTCGATCTTTCATATAACAAAATTAAAGAAATTGTCGCAGGAACGTTTGCTAAGTTAATTAACTTACAACAATTAAAGATTAACAATAATTTGATTATCAAATTGAACGGAGCTTTAAATGATTTAAAAAGTTTAAGGAAATTATTCTTAGAAAACAATGAATTAGAGGAAATTGACGTAGATTTAGAATTAAAAAACATTAATTACCATTTAGAAACTTTAGATTTTTCTGGCAATAAAGTAACTGAACTAAATCCAACTGTATTTTGGAGACACTGGCTTCATTTCGATGGCAACTCTATATGCAAAATATACTTGTCTAATAATAATATAAATAATATTCCAAATGCTACGTCTCCACGGCTTACTGATAGATTCACTAGGCATTTAGGAATTAAATACTATGTAGACGTTGTAACAGAAGTAGATTTATCTAAAAACAAGATCGAAAGTATAGAATACAATGCTTTTCAAGATATTGAAAAGTTACAAACTCTAGATGTGTCTTGCAACAAAATGTATATTTTTTACTTAAACCCCGATCATTTACACAACGTTAAACGATTAAACATAAGTAAAAACTTTTTGGAAAACTTAATTTTTGACACATTTTCTAAAATGACTCAATTAGAGAATCTTGATGTATCAGGCAATAGCATTTCTAAAATTTCAGCTGATACATTTAAACATAACATCAATTTAAAACACATAAACTTTACTTTTAACAATATAAGTGAAATTCGATACTTACAAATATCCTTCAACTCAGGAGATGGCAGTATTAACTTTTCCAACAACCAGATACAGTCATTAACATTTGGCCAAGAACTGAAATTAGCGAGGCTTTTCTTACAACACAATAAGATAACCGATATGACTGTTATTAACCTGAGCCGACAAATTGATTTGAAACACCTTCAGATTAGTAATAATTTTATTAGCACTCTAAACGAATCAAGTGTTCGTTTACCAAAAAATTTAGTATTTTTAGATCTAAGTAAAAATAAAATAAGTTCTATAAGCCCATCTACGTTTGCTGATTTAGAACACTTAATAACACTGCGCTTGGCTCAAAACAATTTGCAAACATTAGAATTCGGTATATTCCGAGGTTTGAAATCATTAAACACTTTAGATTTATCATACAATGGCATAGTTAAATTTTGCTCAAAAGTATTCACAGAATTGAAAATGTTGAAGTATCTATTATTGAAATATAACCAACTGACTGACTTTGATGATAGTATTTGGATTTCGCATGAGTTTGACTTACTGGTGTACATTGATGGAAATAATGTATCATGTGAATGGTTGAGCACAGCATTGAAGAACTATAATAGAGGATATTCGAAGATGAAGCCTACAAGTGCGATGAAGGTGTTTGGAAACTCCGTCGATGGAATTCATTGTAGAGCCGCTTCTACCCGAATGGCTAAAATCGTTGATGCACAATGTGGGGGGTCCTGCAGCGGCCTCGCTGATGAAAGACTACTTATGATAAATAAGCAGATACTGGAAGCCATTAAAAATCAAACCTATCATCTCAAACATTTTGTTTTACAAATGCAAGCCCTAAAAAAACCTTAAGCTTTATTGTTCTTCCTGACCTAGTATATACTCGTACAAACCGCAATGTAATGCATTTTTGTATCTAATTTAGTTTAAGTTTATAAGCATTAGTGAATGAATATACACTTTTGTTTTATGTATTGGACATTTTCGTTTTATTTTCAACGTTGAATTAGAAATCATATTCCTTATTTTGAGGGTAAGAAAAACGGAACTCGCATGGAAGTGGTATTTGTCTGTCTTTCAAGTTTATTATCTCTATATTGAGTTGTTGATAGTAATCAATAGTAGTGTAGTAATCAATTTATTTTTGTTGCCTGAATTATTATAATCCAGACAACAAAAATAAATTGACAAAAAAAGCTCCCCAAGGAAAATATAGGGGAAAGTTTGTAATAAATTATTATACCATTAAACACTAATTAGTATTAGAGATATGAAGTTGATGTTTAGAATATTTGTAGGTGTTATGGGATGGTTTTTCAGGATCACTTATTTTCGGAAATTTCGACTTTAGTTATATACAAATAATTTAAAAACTATTAAAACTTTACCTTCTAAATAAAAATGATATCCATAATACGTACAAATATTTTTATTAGGTATTTTTTTTATTGCACATAAAAAAAATGTACAGCTCGCCTAGCTTAAATGCGTTAGAATAATATTATTTAATTTACAATACATAACCCAGTTGCCCAGTACCCCTAGTGTGAGTTTTCTATTACTTTGCGTTTTAGTTAACTAAAATTTGTATGGGAAAAGGTTCAGCGCTCCAAGCGGAAATTTTGAGAACTAGAAGTGATTGGTCAAAATGTTAACGCGGTAGTATAGTTACCGCGAAAGTAAATGTTAAAAAAACTCACACTAGGCCTACTGTAGTGTGAGATTTTTATACGTTTACTTTCGCGTTAACTATAAGTACTACTGCGTTAACATTTTGACCAACCACGTGCTCGCATTTTTAGTTCTCAAAATTTCCGTTTGGAGCGTTGAACTATTCCTTATACAAATTTTAGTTAATTTTAACGCAAAGTTAAAGTTGAAAGACAACTCACACTACCTACAAACCTTACTGTAGTAAGGTTTTCAAAAAAGTTATTTAATAATAATTAAGCCTAGAAAAGATGTAAGTAGGTTAGGTATATTGAAATACATGTTAATTATAAGAAAAGTTATAAACTATATAAAACAGACAGATATAATTATCTGTAGTCGTGGGTTCGATTCCCACCCATGGCAAAAAAATAATAATATTAGAACGTTTTTCTGTACAGTTTGTCATGGTCTGGGTGTTTATAAAATGTAATATGTATATATCGTTGCTTCTGGTACACATAGTACAAGCCTAGAGCTTAGTTTGTGACCTGAGGCTCTACCATGAGTTTGAGCATTGTAGAAACGTAACGTATTCATTTACGTATACGTGAGTAACAACCAATAAGATCACTTTATTTTTGGTAACAGGATTGAATAAAGCGATCCTATTGGTTGTTGCTTACGTATACTTAAATGAATACGTTACGTTTCTAAAATGATCAAACCCATGGTAGAGCCTCAGAGCAATATGTGTAATTTGTCCATATTATTATTATTATTATTATTATTATTATTATTATTATTATTATTATTATTATTATTATTATTATTATTATTATTATTATTATTATTATTATTATTATTATTATTATTATTATTATTATTATTATTATTATTATTATTATTATCTGTCTGTTTTATATACTCGTAGTTTATAAATAAAATAAATAAATATCATCACGGGTGCCAATTTGGCTCCCGAGAACCGTTCAAACGGCCTCAGGGTCCCAGCGGATGGATTAACCCATCCTCATTTCGCCGATGGTATTCGGAGGCAACATCTAACAAGTGGCGAGCTTGTTGCGGTGTTTATGATGAAATAGCCTCGTTGTATAAAGCGGTCACCCATCCCAGGCCGGTCTTGTTGTCATCTGCTTAACCTTGCTATCAGTTGCGCAGTAACTTAACCACTATATCCCCTTAGTGCACAAAAAAAAAACTCTCTTGACCGCTTTTTAACTAACATGTAACCAGCGAGAAAATGAAACTGCAAAGGGATGTTAAAATTGCAAAGTTCAACGAAATAGCGATATCAAATTAATTATTATTTTATTATCAACAACTGCTATTTACATAATAATTGATTAAAGTCTTATATGATATTTATTAGTAAGCTGATATGAAACTTAAGTGATACAACATTAGGGTTATGTTAAGTTGTATTGTTAATAACATTTTTATCTGTTGTTGGTTATGCAGCGGTTATCTCGGTACCCTTTGATTCTTGGTAGCATCCATAGCTGTTCAAAGCATAAAATATAACTAATCTACAAAGTCTTGTTGTTATTGCTACCGAGAGCTGTGGGATTTTTTAATTCAAGTTAGTAAATTATTTTAATTTATTTGTAGGTACATAATATTTTTTATACTTAATTTAATTAATAAAATAAAATGCAAAATAATATTAGTAGGGAGCTATTATTATTAGTATCTATCTGTATTTTATGTATATACAGGATGAATTTGAAAGGTTGTACTTGGGCTAATAAAGGGGTCCATATTAGCCCAAAGTACAACCTTTCAAATTATGCTATTGATCAAATCGAAAATCTTTTCCTATGAAACCATGTGTCGCAAAACCAAAAATTTGGCAAATTGATAATTTTAACATTACTATATAGTTTGCATGTGAAGGTATTTATTATTAACATTAACGCCCCATGGTTCCATGGCAAAAGTTGTTCTATTTGATCAGTAGAACCTTATATTAGCCCAAATTAGGAACATACTTTCAAAGTAATGTATATATATAAATATATATTTATGTATTTATTTATATAATATTGTGTATTTATTATATTTCTTTGGATTAGTTTAATTAGTTTTATTTATTTTTCTTAAGGTTTAGTTTAATTTTTGTTATAATTAATTTATGTTTTTGTTAATATATAATATAATTTACAAAATATTTATGTAGATGTATATAATAATTTATATAAGTTTATTAAATTAAAGCATCTTAATCATCTTTGTTTACAATCTTAAAAGTTAGCTGGTAGATAATACCTAAGGCATTAAGGCTTTGGCTTTATATATTTCATTCTTTTTGGTTTACTATGCAATATAGTGTTTAAATAAATAAATAAATAGCCACGTAATTTTACTTAAATAAATAGAAATCCCAGGTAGCATTTTCACGTCCCTATGATGTCAACTTAGTGTCATTCTCGACGTAATTGAAGTCATAGGAACGTCAAAATGCTACCTGGAATTATTACGTAATTAGTATAGTTTGCCATGGTTTGGGTGTTTATAACCTATAATAGCATATATTAACATAGTACAGGCCTAGAACTTAGTTTGCGACCAGTCAATATTTGTGATTTTTTTGCATACTGATGGAATGGTAGTGTAGGAGAATATTTATTTATTATATTAGGTAAACAAACACTTCTTGCTATCAATAGGTAAGTCAACACTGACACTGACGTTATTATTCTACTTAATTTATTTAACGGCTCTGGATACAAGTCCTAGAGTATTATTTTACTTGCTGTTCTGTGTTGCCAACAGTGTCTGGGCCGCCCATGGAGATGAAATAGGGAGGTCAAATATGCCTTAAATGATGGCCGACGCCATTCAAATTAAAAAAAAGAGTGAAAAAAAAGCAATGACAGAGCGTTGATTGGTTAAAGTGAGAACAGCAACCACAGACAACTAACTCGTTTGACATTTCGTTTTATAGGCCATGCGGTTCTATATATTAGTTTTATGTGGCCGCCACATTCAAAAGTGGTACATGTGTTGTTGATCTTCGTCTTAGTAAGCCGTACTGTGTACATCCACGTACTCGTTCATCTTTGCCAGAATACACGGCCTCAATAATGGTTTTTTTTTAGACTGACTAATACAGGGAGCCTGAGGGGCATTATCTGTTTCCAACGGTGACGTGGCTGCGTGATTCGCTAGCCGAAACCTCAATAATGCCTCTCGCTCGGCCAAGTATTTCTTGGTAGCTTAACCAAACTGACAAGGGCGTCGCCAAGAGTGGGCAGGGAGGGACAGATGCCCCCCCCCCCTCGAGATTTAAAAAAAGTTGTCAAATGTAAAGCAACGAAAGTCCTAAGCCCAAGTCTTTGATTAAACCTAATAACTTATTTACAAGTTTTATTTATGGTACAGTCAAGAGCTCGTGTAGCTTTACACGTTGGACTCGTTATTATTACAATCGCCGTAGATGTAAGGCTCGTGCTACAAGTGAAAAGCTTCATGTGCTCTCGACTACAATTCATACTTTTCTCATCCTCCATATCAACTTGCCCTCCCCTGAGCCATCGGCTGGCGACGCCCTTGCACTGTAGTAGCTGATAGTAAATTAATGCTGGGTAGAAGTGCGCTGAGAATATTATTTATATATTAAACTTTTCATTATTAATAAGTAAGTCAACACTGACACTGACTTTATTATTCTACTTGAACTGATAGTAAATTAATGCTATTCTCTGTCGCCAACAGGTAGGATATACTGAGCTATTAACATAATTTAACATCATTCTGTACCTTTATTATAATAATAATCATTATTGTATTATTGTAGCTAATAGTAAAGTAGTACATTTTTGTTTGACAACACCACTGTAGTGCCTCGTAGAGCATGTTAAGCTATCGGTCCCGGTTTCACTATACCAACTTGTGAAACTGTTTATAGATGGGTTATTGAGTCTATTCAAAACATAGCGATGAGCTAGCCACTTGTTCAGTGTAGACTCATACCATCGTCGACGAGGTGTGATAAAAAAACCCCCTGGAAACCCTGGGGCCGTCTAGGCGGTCTCGGGCGCCGTAAGGCACCCGTAATTATACGAGTATATACCTATGTATATGAATGTAGTAAAGTAGTACTTACCTAAGTTCGTGATGGGTTCAGTAGGTAAGTACCTATGAAGAAACGACTTGGGGCTCTGTAGCATGAGTTTTTGTCATAATAGGATGGTTAATTTTTGACACCAGAGGCTCTACCATGGGTTTGCGCATTGTAGAAACGTAACGTATTCATTTACGTATACATGAGCAACAACCAATAGAATCGCTTTATTCAATCCTGTTACCAAAAATAAAGCGATCCTATTGGCTGTTGCTTACGTATACGTAAATGAATACGTTACGTTTCTACAATGCGCAAACCTATGGTAGAGCCTCTGGATAAATTAACCTAACGTTTCTAAGGTATTAAGGTACTGCTTACGCTAGTACTATCGTAAATACTCATGGAGAGCCTCAGCTCTATGGTAAGTAGTTTTAAGAACGTGGATCAAAAAGCAGTACATCGTGATTAATGGCGTGATTTGGAAGACTCCAGAAATGGACTGACAGGCTGATGATGATGACGGAAATATTATTTGGGTTAAGACCTATTCAGATTCAACTGTTAATTGCGATTGAAGCGTTTTTATTTTTACTATAGACCCTATACAGTTTTTAATTATTTGAACATCACTACCTTGTAGAGAAAGCTATTTTTAATATTGCTTATATATGAATAGGCTTAAATTGCCTACAAATTTGACAAAAAAAAAACATTAACTTAATGACAATTTTATTAACGCTCTCAGGGGCGTGATTTCCTATTTTACCTACGACTTTGTTATAATTAGAAAAAATATTTTAAGCAGGAAATTATTAATAAACGGGATTGTGTCTTATTAAATATATACCTATGGTCGTATTCATAAAAACTTATAGAGTGCATGAAGAATAATTTTGTTAAAGTAGGTTTTGTCTCTTTTACGCATATTCATTTTGTTGTTAAAAAAAGAGTCAAAATATAACTAAAGTGTTCTTCAAGAAATCAATAAGTTTTTTATGACTACCGGTCGGTGATAACCTACATAAATCCTGTAATAATGATTTTCACATAAATCACATTAACTTAAAAATCCATGCGCATACGATATGAAATTGGCTGTCATTAAAAATCGCACCCTAGCTCTTGGTTAAATTCTTAGATCGTAGGTATATTCGTATCATTTGTATAATTGTGTCATTTATTGTGCGTCCGAGTTAACATTAACATAATTTGCCAATTTAAAAATTAACATCACAAAATAATAAGTTTAAAAAAATACAATAGAAATTGTATTAAATTAAAATTATTCAAAGTTATGCTTTTTGAATGTAAGTAACTTAAAGTTGTAATATAATTTTAATACCGAGTTTTTTTTTTAACAAAATTAGACAGTGTTTAGAAAGCTATATATAAAAGACTATTTTAATAGTTATCAGAAGTATTTTTCAAAGGAGAGTTGATATACAGGGTGACTTTGAAAGAATGTACTTTGGGCTAAAATGAGGTTCTGCTGATCAAATCTAAAAACTTTTCCCATGGAACCATGTGTCGCAAAACTCGCAAATGAAAAAAAACCTCCATACAAACTAGTAATGTTAAAATGACCAATTTGTATGTGAAAGCCAATTTTATTTTATTTAAAGGTTTAATGTAAGCCCGGTGTTTGTGTTCCAATGCGCTTTTCATTAAAATGGTATGTACCTACCCTTTTTGAGAAACCAAAATAGTGCGTGGTAGACCAAGTTAAGATCTCGGTCCCCTTTTCACTATACCGACTTGTGAAACAGTTTATAGATGGGTTATTGTAAAGGGGGATTCAGCTTTAATTGAAAGCTGGATGGGTGGGGTCAAACAGTAGAGATCGCAAGACCACGGGACACAACACCAACGGCTTCACCACTAGACAACGGACGCGGTTCATTTTATTTCAATTGGATAGTTGATGTATAGTATATACGGGTGACTCTGAAAGGATGTACTTTGAGCTAATATGAGGATCTGCTGATCAAATCGAACAACTTTTCCCATGGAACCTGTATCGCAAATGAAAAAAAAAGCCATTATTATGTACTTTGACATCCTTTCAAATTCACCCTGTATGATACCTTTTTGTAGTTTATATTATCACTGTTGGCGTGTATGGCCGGTGTAGCCTTGGTAGAATCCACTGTTGGAAAGTATCTCTGTAAGTCAGGCTGTGGGTGCAGTTTTATGGTGAAAAATTAAACTTCTGCTTCTTATGAATGGACTGTAATTTCTCAGAAAAAAAAATACATACGTAGGTAGATATAAAAAAAACGATGTTATAAATAATTATGAGGCAAAGCTAATGTCGGCGAAGTCCAGACGACTTGGCTTGAACAATCACAGCATAGGAATATACAGGGTGAATTTGAATGGGTGTACTTTGGGCTAATATGATGTTCTACTGGTCAATACGAACAACTTTTCCCATGGAACCATGTGTCGCAAATGAAAAAAAAATATGGCTTCCCCATACAAATTGGTCATTTTAACTTTACTAGTTTGTATGGAGAAGGCAATTTTTTTTTTCAATTGCGACATATGGTTCCATGGGAAAAGTTGTTCGTATTGATCAGTAGAACATCATATTAGCCCAAAGTACACCCATTCAAATTCACCCTGTATATGTCTTTAGTTAGAATGGTATTTGTGAATATTGGTAAGGTATTAGTGGAACAATATTATATTAATATAAAATATTATTACAAAAGGTACATATATATACACTATTATATGTCTAAATAATGTACCAAAAACTGTTTGCTAATAATAATAATATATATTTATATTATTTACAGCTTCCAATGGCGAACTATATGTTACTGATTGCGAGCATTTCGATGTTTTGGACAAACGTTGTTGGTGTTGCCAGCCTGAATCCCTGGATGCTCTACTGTAGCTGCCTAGAAGAAGGACACATTTATTGTTTGGAAAACGTATATTTTAATCCCGCAACTTACAATAAATGTAATTTCAATGGCACAAATCAAAAAATAAAAATGACACTTAAATCAATTGGATCTTTTTCAAATATAATGATTACAGAAATACAAGACCAAGTCGTAGAGTTATATTTTAAAGAAAATGATGATTTGTATATAATACCAACTGAGTTTTTTTTAATGAAGAACATAGAAAGATTAACAGTTTGTGAAAGTCACATGAGAACGGCACCGTTTGATGATATAGTTAACTTAAAAAATCTTACTTATTTGGATCTTTCTCAAAACAAAATAGAATCATGTGAAAATAGTATAAATTCTACACAGTTATCGTTGAAAACTTTAAATTTTAGCCACAATATATTTACAGAAATAGAAGATAATATGTTTATACAATTTCCAGAACTGACATGGGTGTCATTAGCATATAATAACATAACGACGATAAGTGATTATGCATTCAGATCTTTAGGAAAGCTTAATTATTTAGACTTATCATATAATAAAATAGTAACATTAAACGATATATTAAAACCATTAACACAATTAGAAGAAATATATTTAGATCATAACAATTTAAAAATATTGAACAAAATCAGTTTTAAAAGTAATCCTTTAAAAGTCCTAACTATAAGCCAAAACTCTATTGATAATATAAATAATAAACCATTTGATTTATTAACTAACGTGAACTATATTAATATTAGTTATAATAACATAGAAAGCATAGAAACACAAGTTATATCGGAATGCAAAAACTTAATCAGATTTGATATATCATTTAATAAAATAAAATTCATAGAAATTAATAACTTTAAAAATAATCAACTTAACGAGTTTATAATCGAAGGTAACAAATTAGAAATTGCTTTGCAAAAAGGAATATTTAATGGTTTGACTCATGTAAAACAAATTAATTTAGGTTCTCAGAATATAGGCTCTATTGAAAACTTTGCATTTTATGGAGCTCCTTCTATTGAACATTTAAATTTGAGCAATAATAATATAGAACTCGTATCCTATGATAGCTTTAAATATTTAACTAAATTAAAAGTATTAGATTTATCAAACAATTTATTATATAGTGCTAATATTAATATGGAAGACCAAAAAGGCTTGCAATGGTTGTCATTAAAAAATAACAAAATTAGAAATATTAATAACGAGGTATTTATAAATGTTACTAATTTATCATATTTAGACATTTCTAATAATCATATAGCAACGATTGATATGTCATCTTTTCTTAATTTACCTTTTCTTAAAGATTTATTATTAAATAACAATAGTTTAGATTTAAACAATATAAAAGACATAATTAAAGGTCTATTAAACTTGGAGTATATTGATATTTCTTATAATTTCATTGCCGTTCTTAAAAATAATACATTTGAAGATACAACACATTTAAAATATATAAATGTTTCAGGTTGCAATATTTCAAAATTAGAATATAATGTTTTTGCAGGTGTTTCAGAATTAGAATTACTTGATTTGTCATTTAATTTAATTACCCATCTAGCAATTAATCCAAATCATATAAGTAAGTTAACTAAGGTATTACTTAATAATAATCAGTTAAACACAATTAATGAAAAAATATTTTTAAGCAATGAGTTAACTTATGTAAAATTATCTTTCAATTTACAAAGTGAAGTTTATTTTAATTATTCAATTTTTAATCATAGTCACTTGAGTTTCCTAGAGTTAAACGGAATAAAAGGTATTAATTTATTAGATTCACATAACATTTTTATTAAACGTATTCGTATTTATGATAGTGAAATAAATGATATAACTCGACTAAAAATTGGACCCGATTCAATTAACTATATTGAACTAACGTCAAGCCATATAACAAGTATCGATAAAAACTTGTTTGCAAATTACTTTCAGTTAAGTAGTTTAGATGTCAGTAATAACAATATTAATTATATTCAGCCTGGATCATTTATAAATAATAAGGAGTTGCGAGAATTAAATATATCTCACAATGAAATTTACGCTCTAGATTTTGGGGTATTTGATGGGTTAACAAATATGAAATCATTAGATCTTACGTTTAATTTACTCGAAAAAGTTTTACTTTATCCAATTATTAAACCAACTTATGGTAGTTTAAATGTAATATATTTTGATTATAATTTAATAAAGAGTATTGATTTTTCACATTTAGTATTTATACCTACACTTATTAGTCTTGGAAACAATGAAATACCATGTAAAGTATTATTAGGGTATCATGGATTTCAGTTGACAGCGTTAAATATGGATTATCATACGGAGAATGTCCGTGGAATATCATGTATTGGCAATTCCGAGGAACAAAAAAGTCAAACTGGTAGTAATTCAGATATACTGTCCGATTTGACACCAGCCTTAAATAGATTAAGTGAAAATGTTAAAAATCTCACTATGGAGATGCGTGGCCATATAGTACTAGACTATGATCAATCAAATCAAGATAACTCCAGTTTTAATATTTCATCTCAAAATCCTATAAGCGGCCATAAGACTAAATATCATTCCATCTCACAATACTATGAAAGCATGAGAGCAGAAAATATTAATTTACAAACGAATATAAATGGCATACATGAAGTTTCGGATAAATTATCTGCAGCTGTTATTTTCCTAAATATAGTTCTTGGTTTAATATTATTAACTAGTTTAGTATTTTTAGCTGCAAAATATATAAACTTCAATCACATGTGTTATAGGTTTAGAAGTATGCGATATTCAGAAGTTATCGATTCCGTAGAATTAGAAACGTGATTGATTATAATTTATAAATGGTTATTAATTAAGTAGGTATTAAAAATATTTCATTAAAATTATGTTTTATTTCATATCCTTTTATCGATATATAATATATTTTAATACATATTATATTTTTTAAACAACCAGATCTAACCATACAGAAAAATATACTAATGTTGTTTTGCCATGAGCGGGAATCGAACCTAAGACCTTCGTATTCGCCAAAGGCGCAACCACGGAAGCGGTCAAAATTATTCTTACTAAATGTAAAAACGCACTAGTATTATCCATTTCTGTTTATCGTATGTTTATGTTGGTTTGGCACCTCTTCATAGATAACAACTTACACATCTCTCTTATCACGATGCCACGAATTGCCTTGGATATGCCAAGTGATGACAAACAAAGGCGTCAATGTCTATGGAAATCCAATGACGGGCGTAGCGGGTTTGGAGGTTCAAACCCGTTATGAAGTGTACTCGCAAATTTTTTGTGAAGGCGTATCTCACTAATTTAAGAGACATTTAACGTTGGACAGAGATATGCACGTCTGCCGAATTACCTACTACTGTAAAATTACAAAAAAGTTGTGTTGAATAATTAAAAAAAAACAAAATAATACATTATTATCAACTTTTTCAGACCGTGATAAGGCTCGTCTTCTAGCTAGTTGTGAGAAAGAGTCAGGAGGCTGGCTCAATGTGTATCCTTCACCTTCCCTCGGTACGCTACTAGACAATAACACGCTTCGTATTTCGGTTGGAGTCGAGTCGAGTAGGAATCGAGATCTGTAAGCCTCATATTTGTGGTTCACTGGTCGATCCTTTTCGTCACCATGGACTTTCTTGTGTCCGGAGCTTGGGTAAAGTTTCGCGGCATGCAGCCATAAACGGCATTTTAAAAAAAGGCTTTGGCTTCAATTAATGTCCCCAGTACTTTAGAACCGTCGGGTGTCTCCCGCAATGATGGAAAAAGACCCGACGGTATGTCACTGATACCTAGCAGCCAGGGTAAATGCCTGATTTGGGATGCCACATGTTGCGACACTCACGCCCCCAGCAATGAGCACAGTTCTGCTCAGTTCGCTGGCTCTGCTGCTGCAAAAGCCGAAAACTGAAAAAACAGGAAATATTCCGAATTAGAAGATTATTACATGTTTTCGGCTTTGGCAGTAGAGACCATTGGAACTTGGAGCAAAGACACAAAGCAGCTGGTAAATCAAATTGTCACCAACTGAATGAAGTACTTAACAATTCCCGGGCTCAATCGTTTTTATGCGAAATTTAGCAATGAAGCAATGCCGCTTTCCGTTCTCGGTACATTAGAAACATTATCTGGAATTAACGTATAGGCGTTACTATATATGATAGGTAATATTGACGATAGCGTTTTTTTTTGCTTATCAAAAATACTGGGCAAACACAAAATTAAACGAAGCTGAGCTGTGCATTACACAACATACACGTATGAATAAACACACCTGCGCAAACACACACACAACGGCTTAATACAGGAAATACTAGAACTAACACACATTTTTTTCAATCCTATCAATTAATTTCCTTAAATTTGAGAGGAACTCTATGAAAAAAAAAATAGGCAAGGTCTGGGTAGGCCTATAAAGTTTGACCTGCCCCGACCTTGCCTATTTTTTTATTTTTTTTACAAATCAGAGTAAAAACTTTAATGTTATCATTTTAGAAGCATTTAATAATAATAAAATAGATTTACGAGCATAATGGTAAAATATTTTTTGTTTGAAACACCCAGGATTAAAAGATATTCGGAATAAAAGATAGGCTGTGTTTTGTTTTTTATTTTATTATTTCGGCGTAAAAATTGGAATTAGTTCTAAATTCTTTTCGTAGTCATATGAAGAGATGAGAGATGTTGATTAAATCTCACCTATGCCTTTTCAACAGCCTAATAATAATAGGTTATTAATTTGCCACGACAATCATGCATATTATGAGTTGCATAGGTAGTATGGTGTGATAAAGCACTTAAAGGGTTTAAAGAATAATGGTCACCGCTATACAATGGTTTTAGCTAAGGTAAAATTGTTGCGACAAATAATAAAAAAAATATCTACGCTATTAAGCGTTAATTTACGAGCTTATTGGTAAAATATTTTTTGTTTGAGACACCCAGGATTAAAAATATTCACCTTTAAACTTTTATAGGTTATGTTTAATATTTTATTATTTCGGCGTTGAAATAGTTCTAAACACGAATCTTTTCGTAGTCTTATGAAAAGGTGTTGATCAAATCTCACGTTTTCCTAACTTACTTTTTAGCAGTCTGACTATGCCTTTTCAGAAGTCTGATTACAAGGTTTATTTTTGCCATGGAAGTGTTGCGTATATACCTACGAGTCAACTCGTACGGGATTAGATCGGGATACCTCTATATGGGAAGATAACACCACACCTATTAGTAATAGGTGTGGTGTGTTATGTGCCCTAGTTGTAACGTACCTATGGGATTAGATTGGTACGTATTGGAATATTGGAATGTTTTTTTTCGAATATTCCACCAATTTTCTAAACCTTGGAAACGTCACTGTTTTAAGAACTTATGCTCAAATGTTCAATCTTGCCTATCTGATAGCATAGTAGGTATAAAACGGATAAAAACATCATAATGTAAGACAATGTTCTTAGCTATCGATGGAATCTCCTATTATTATTATTATGGATTAATATTAGTACGTTGTTCTGTACAGTTTATCATGGTCTGGGTGTTTATAAAATATAATATGTATTATATTGTGGTTTATGGTTGACAAAGTACAAGTCTAGAACTTAGTTTGTGACTAGAGCAATATATGACATTGTAAATTAGGTGGGAGGAAGGTCTCTATAACTTCGTTAGGCCGACCGACCGGTCTCGTTACCACCACCCATACAGATGCAAAAACCGTCAAGTGACCTAGTCATGTTTCGGTTTTAGTCTGTGGGTTCACCGGTTTTCTGGAGACTACTGCATCGATCTCTTGTCGAGGTGGTAGTCTCCTTTCAGGGTGCGGTTACGAAATGGGTGGTTGAATTGGCGATAAGGCAGCGAGTATATACTCGTAATGCAATTCGTCATTGTCGCCCCCCATTTCGTAATCGCATCATTTAGCCGGGATAGTGGGAGCGATCAATATTGTTTAAGAACAATTATTGATTGACCCCATTCATGGACTTTGTAGGTCTGCTCACCACCAGGTAGATACAAAGTCACATGTCGTGCTCCATAAAAAAAAAAACAATGGTCCTCTATACCTACATATTATTACTATTAGTTTATTCTCCGTGCGGGTACCGGAATTAGTGTGGGAAGCAGGGGAGTGAAATGCAGTGTTCCCAAACTTGAGACCGCGAATCAGGGTTAAAAGCCATTCAACTCTCCGAATTCGACAGAGTTATAGGAAACAGATATATCATAGTAATTAGTCGTATAACCTTATGTGCTGGGCTTACTCACTCTCATGGCACAGTACATATACGTTTTTCACATACACTCGAGTCCCACCGTGACAAGCTAGGTACTTATTCGGTGTAGACTCATACCATCGGCTACGACGAGGTGGGATTAAAAAACCCCTCCGCTGAGTACCCTAAGGTCGTCTAGGCGGTCTCGGGCCCGTCAGGCACCGTGATGGTATTTTTATATCTATAATAAAAATGACAGGAAATAAAGCAGCCAATAAAATGATTATGATTATAATTATGGCCTATTTATTCAATATTAAGTAGATATTTACAACATTGTTGCAAACTTATCAATGGTTGCTAAATAAATGTTTTCTAAATAACTACATTATAATATTATACAATCATTATGTGCAGTTAGGTACTTACTACAATAACATTAATTAATGAACTAGGTATAAATAATACATAATAAATATACGTAGTGGCCGAGTTGGTTAGACCTTGGACTTAAAAACACTTAGGTCCCTGGTTCGAATCCTGGTGTGTACCAATGAGTTTTTAATTAAAAAAAATATGTACATTTGTTTGACAACACCACTATAGTGCCTCGGAGAGCACGTTAAGCTGTCGGTCCCGGTTTCACTATACCAACTTGTGAAACTGTTGTTATAGATGGGTTATTGAGTCTATTCAAAACATCGCGACGAGCTAGCCACTTGTTCGGTGTAGACTCATACCATCGGTTACGACGAGGTGGGATTAAAAACCCTTCCGCTGGGTACCCTGGGGCCGTCTAGGCGGTCTCGGGCGCCGTAAGGCACCCGTGATGATATATATATATATATAAATAATAACTTAGATAAAAAATAGTTACATACAAAAAATATATATTATATTTAAAAAAAAACTTTTACACCCTCTGAGCAGTATTATGTCCAGCAGTGGACGTCCTACGCCTATGTTGATGATGAGCAGTAAATGTTCCAAGAACTCAAGCATTAGATACTGCTTTCTTTTATTTATTTAAGATATTATTTTTTATACCTAAGTACTTATTTTCTCGGCTAACAACTATATTATAAAAATAAATAATTAACAGAAGTACAGAGTAAATAATAATTAAACACTATAAAATATTCATTATAATTATAGTAACAAATTGTTAAATACGTATAATAATAATATTTAAATACACACATAAAAAAAGCTACCTAATTGAAATTTGGTTATCATATTTTTAAAAGAATTTTCGACAAAATTAAATTGTAAGACCTTGTTTACTTCATGAAGCGACAGCGTTACACTAACACAGGAGATCTTGCTGAGCAGCACCTAGGTCGCGGAAGGAGTAAAACTACTCGGCTAGGCCGATACATAATAACTGACTGCAAGACTTCAGCCAATGCACGAGAGATTTAAGCCTACAAAGTGGTGCTGTTAGCCCCCAATCTGCTGGCGGAGCCAAGTGTTTGTGCAAAAGAACGGACATAAGGCCTAAGATCATCTTCAACGTAAATTGTAGAGTTCATATTACCATTTACAAATACGAGGTCAGTTATTTTGTTTTTAGGTGGGAGGAAGGTCTCTATAACTTCGTTAGGCCGACCGACCGGTCTCGTTACCACCACCCATACAGATGCAAAAACCGTCAAGTGACCAAGTCATGTTTCGGTTTTAGTCTGTGGGTTCACCGGTTTTCTGGAGACTACTGCATCGATTTCTTGTCGAGGTGGTAGTCTCCTTTCAGGGTGCGGTTACGAAATGGGTGGTTGAATTGACGATAAGGCAGCGAGTATATACTCGTAATGCAATTCTTCATTGTCGCCCCCCATTTCGTAATCACATCATTTAGCCGGCATAGTGGGAGCGATCAATATTGTTTAAGAACAATTATTGATTGACCCCATTCATGGACTTTGTAGGTCTGCTCACCACCAGGTCACACAAAGTCACATGTCGTGCTCCAATAAAATTTAAAAAAAATAAAATCATACTCGCCCTCACCATAACTGTTGAGCAGCTGTATGGAGGAACTTCCTGAACGCACCTCAGCCTTTCAGTATTTCCGGTATGACGGTACACGGTCTGATACAAGAAGGGTAAGAACACTTCTTGTATCAGACCTATATCCGAAGCGAGACTATTGCTATTGGGTCCATGTCTCGAGTTATTATTGTTCTCTTCTTTAATTCTTAGTTTTACTCTTGCTTTTTCTTTTCGATTATTGGTATTCTTTTGGTGTTTTATTAAAATTCAGCCTTTGTACCTTTCTCCTGCACTTTCTTGTCGGTTCTTGGGGTTGCTCGCTATTCCCGTGACGTATATAGGTGGGCATCTGAATGTGCGTCGTGCTTGTAGGCCGTACTCATGCAGCCGATTTCGCACGGTTTAGGGGCTAACAACAGCACCACTTGAATGTGCACACAATATTGTTATCAAAGCATTGCCATACAAAGAGGCAATGCTGATAGCGTATTAGGTACCCTAGCAAGTGGCGCCTCATACAGTGATTTTTTCTTATTAGTTTAAATTTAAGTTTTATTTTTCTTGGTTAAATTATAATATATTTTGTAAAGTTTTATAAATAAATGATTTACTATTTTTATTTTAAATTCATTAGGTATAGTGTTTTACACTTGTATAGCAATGTTGCTTCTATTAAATACCTCAGATCGTATAGATAGATGGCAAATATAGATCGTGTGTGTATTGGCTTAGTTAGAAAATGTATGTTTTCTACAAAAGAGACATATTTCTAGAATAAAAATGCACGTTAGGGGTGCGATTTTTGAGTATCAGCGGATGATTAAATATCACTCAAATGTTATCGATTTCTAAAATTCATATTTTTGAATCTCATCGGGTGAAATATCATATCAGTACGAGGCACTCTACCACTCGTAAATAAAGTCACCGATGACAGATAATTATCATCACAAATAAGTTTCGTTCCACCATTACGTTTTTATGTTTTAAAATAGACATGTCAATTGTTTATGGAAACAAGAATGACAAACAATGTTTACTTCATGTAACGAAATGCAAGCAACTTTTGAGAATGAGAAATAATTTGACACATAATGACTTTCAAAAATAGAACTTTTGTCGTAATTTCCTAGTCATCGGTGATATTTTTGTCACCGGTGACATTTATAAATCGCACCCCATAGTCAAAAATCTTCTTTTTTTAATATTGGGCGCACAGATTCATCATTTAATATATTAAAGAGTAATCTGAGGGCAGGTTTTTGTAAAACGAAAGTACTATTCTACAGAAGTACCCCAGAACAATATTGCATACGATAATATTAGATATACCGTAATATAAGCTTTGTGCAATATCAATACCTACTCACAATTTCTACCAAAAGAGATAGCATGACGGCAAAATGATAGCTTAGTGTTATTTTTTTCAATATATGACTTCCAGTTTAATCTATGGATATTCCAATAAACTTATTTGGTTAAGTCACTGCGCAACTGATAATAAGTTTAAGCAGATGACTACAAGGCCGGACCTGGGATTGGTAACCGCTTTATACAACGAGGCTATTTCATTATAAACACCGCAACAAGTTCGCCACTTGTTAGGTGTTGCCTTCGAATACCATTGGCGAAATGAGGACGGGTTAAACCATCCACTGGGTACCCTGTGGTCATTTAAACGGTTCTCGGGAGCCAAATAGGTGATGGATATTTTATTTATTTATAAAAATAGGTCTTCAATTTTTTTGTTATTTATTAGGTAGGTATTATCGACATGTACCTACATGTCGATAATACCTACCTAATAAATAACAAAAAAATTGACTCTATACCTATAGAGTTGCGGAAGCGCCACTAACGCGTCCCGTGCATAAATGAGATAACGTTCCCTACAGCGATTAATTTATTTATAACATTTAAAAGTAGATCGTAGTGCGGGAATGTTGTCCATGTTTATTTATTTAAAATACACAAAACAGTGAGTACTTACTATTTGTTTTTGCATTTTTAATATTATTCTTACCGGCCTTAATAGAATAGTTTGTGGCAAGATAGAGTATGTATGTTTAGCTACTCGCTCAGGGTTGGATCATTAATGAAAATTTTTCATAATTGCCTGTAAAGATTTACGTGAAATAAATATTTTTGACTTTTTTCTTGGCTTTTGATTCAGGATATAATTGTATAAAAATTTTGATTCGTATATAAACAAGACAAGCTTACGGAACTAAGATTATTGCGTTGCGGTCAATTCTCTATAACTCCATAAGACATTGTGCACAATCGACAAACTCTCACACATTTTAAAATCTATCATTACTTACATGCGCACTTTGTTTTAACGTTTTAAACTTTATTTTAGGTGAGTAACAAATTTTTTTTTTTTTTAATATGTAAGACAATTTACACAAAACAAAACTTTTTTTTAAATTCCTAATCCGAAAACATTCCGCGTGTTTGGCTGGCAAAAATAAAGGTATTACCTATCTTTCAAGCAACCGCATTAATATACCTATAGTGGCTTCGTTAAAAAAAATGTCCCACCCCCATATCACAGCTCTTGTCCACTTGGAGTCAATTCGGCCTGGAGGACCACTCGCCATTCGGTTGCCTCTCCGACATACATTTAACGTGCCATTGCCTTGAATATCAGTAATTATACTTTAATAAGCACTTTTACACGTCAGAAACACAATAATAATACATATAGTAATACATTTTTATTAAAATATATTATATAATTACAACCATTACCTACAACTGAATGTAAACCAACTCTTACTCGGGATACTGGGCAGCACGCCGTCATACATTATAATAATAATAAAAAATAAAAAATCTGTATTGCATCAAAAAAAAAAATGTTTTACAATACTTTTAGGTTGTCCTAATACCCGTACTAAGATAACCTGTATGACAGGTATCAGTTTCCTTCCAGGTGACACTAATAAAAAAGAAATAAGAATTAAGAAAAAAAAAAACATTATAATAACTGACTCTGATTGTCTTCTCTAGATGTCAGTAACACAATAACAATTTGAATATAAACTAAGTTACATTAGAAGAGGGGGGTGTATATGTGTCATGTGTGTGTGGTGTTTGTGTGTGTGTGTGATAAAAATATGCATACACAAATTTTATGAATGTTATTATTAAGGCTGTGACTAAACAGAACAATAACTGAGTGCACAATGATTCCTTAGGAAATAACATGCAATAATTGCTCAGTATCATAATATGTCTGTGTCAGAAACCACTTGGTCACGATCTTATTTAACTTAAATTTAGTGCATGAGTAAAATGATAGAATTTAATTTAAGTTGTTATAAATGTATCCACCAAGAAAACAGTAAAACCTGTGTGAAAATTTGCTACTACAGACAAAGGATTCGCATACAATGTCATGTCGTCTCTTATTCTCAGCAAGTCGGTTATTAAAATTAAGATGGGAATGCTTTTTTAGAATTGTATGAAGTACAAAGAGCTGGCGTACGGTAAGCACACCACATGACTGATAAAGTTGAAAAGTTGGAAAACGAAAAGGTCTGAAAGTGCTAACCTTAAGCACAGCTCTTTGTGCAATTTCTAAAGGCATCATAATACTCTTTGGAGCACCACCCAAACCGTCACACAATATGTAATAAGGGACTTACATAGAGCATAATATACCAATTTCATAACTTTAGCTTCAGCAACATGTCTTAAATTTTTGAAGATGTATATTAATTTTCTTATACGTGAAGCCAGGGTGCTGATATGTTGCTTAAAGTTTAGATGACAGTCGAGGATAATGCCCAAGTACCTAACAACACTTGGTCTTTCCAGAGGTATACAAGAACACTCATTACAAT
The DNA here is from genome assembly GCA_947458855.1 of Monopis laevigella. Taxonomy (NCBI): domain Eukaryota; kingdom Metazoa; phylum Arthropoda; class Insecta; order Lepidoptera; family Tineidae; genus Monopis; species Monopis laevigella. Next base: position 3,271,991 of record OX381582.1, read on the forward strand.
AGGGATCAGGGCATGTGTGGGCTGTAATAGAAAACATTATATACAGGGTGACTTTGAAGGTTGTACTTTGGTCTAATATGGGGTTCTACTCATCAAATCCAACAACTTTACCCATGGAACCATGTGTCGCAAATAAAAAAAAACGCCTTCTCCATACAAACTAATAATGTTAAAATTACCAATTTGTATAGGGAAGTCAAAGTTTTTTTTCAGTAGCGCCTCATTTTAGTCCAAAGTACTTCAAAGTACAACCTTTCAAATTCACCCTGTATATGTAATTTAATACAAGACTATACATATATACACAATTACACATACATAAATATACATATACATACACAAACATACACACAGAACCATCATCCTTGAGAGCCTCAACATTAGCCCTCTTAAATACAGGCCTTGAGCAATTAAATATGTCAATATCCACAATAAATGAATACTTACAATAAATAAATGTTCATAAGTTTCAGATAAAGTATTTGAATAATAATAATAACCACTGTTAACAATACTACGAGTATTACCGTTTCATTATTAAATTATGATTATGTATGAAAATGTAGTTGTTTTGGATTTTGATTATTATTTTATTTTTTCAGAACTGGGCTGCTAAGGTGGTCGTGCTGCTCAAATTTTCACAATGAATAACGTCGTATACTATATTATGTAAGAAAATAAATTACCCAACATAACTATTTATAACATTATGTTTAAAATATAATATTACATATGATTTTATTTAAATTAAGTAACCTTTTTATGTTTCGGTTTTAGTCTGTGGGTTCACCGGTTTCCTGGAGACTTGGTCAGGGTGGTAGTTTCCTTTCAGGGTGCAGTTACGAAACAGTCAGTTGAATTGACGATAAGGCAGCTTAGACTCGTAATGCAAACTTGCTTTGTCGTTGCCCATTTCGTAACCGCATAATTTAGCCGGCATAGTGGGAGTAATCAATGTTGTTAAACAACAATGTATCTTACGATCCCATTCATGTACTTTGTACATGTACGCTTACCATCAGGTTGATACAATATCACATGAGAAAAGAAACACTTTTTGTAAAACGCGTAAATTTTTATTTTTATTGATTCGTATAACTATATTGAACGGATCCATTTCTCTGTCTGCATCAAATATTTTGAACGATTTATTTAACATTTGGAATGGTTATAGATGAATGGATCAAAAAAATTTCAAGTACCTAATGCGTAAAAGATAATTACTATTGCACATGCCTTAGACGAGCTTAATACCTTCATTATCTACCAGCTAACCTTTGGGACTGAGATAGACTTTATAGGCCTCCTTATATCCAAAAGGATGTAATTACCGCCAAATTCATTCATTGTAAAAACTGGTCAAGAATAAAAAAAAAAAACTCATTAATAAATTTAAAGGAAGGTGCAAATCCTGGCCCAACCTTTGGTGAGCCTCGGGCCTTTTGACAAAACTTTAGGGCGTTTTTTTATAATAACTAAAACTATTACTAACTATTCAATGTGTATCGTTGGATAGGTACCTATTACTAACTATTCAATGTGTATCGTTGGATAGGTACCTATTTTTGAGCTAAACAATAGTTATGTTACTATGGCGCGAAGTCTCAAATCTTAATCCGTTCGAGATATTCTTTATTAAACATGATAGTTTTGGCAATAGCCAAGTAATGCTATTTAAGTAATATATTGCATTTATGTGCTTCATATACGTAGTGTAGAAATCACAGTTATCACTTTTAAGCCTAAATTTACCAAAATCGAACAAACCGTCTGGATTTGTACCTTATTCTAAATATTTGGTGGAGATATAAGGTATACATGGTGACTTTGAAAGGGTGTACTTTGGGCTAATATGAGGTTCTACTAATTTACACATCTCTGGTCACACACTAAGCTCTAGAGCTACTAACACCAGAAACAACGATATAATACATAATATATGTTTATGGCTTTATAATAAATACATCATTATTAAGAGGGCGCAAAAAGCAAAACAGAAATCTAGATCCCCGATTATGAGAATACCATAAACTCAACAAATATACGAGTATAAAACAAAATAGTATTAATACAAGATTTTTAGAAGTAACTGGCTCTTTGCAAAACGTAATAGCATAGAAAAAAATCGCAATATTACCGCCATTTTTTATCGATATTATAAAGCAATATTTTTTAAAAGTTATGTTTATGTATAAAATCTAGTGCAAACGCTAGGCCTTTTTATAAAATTCTAAATATTTTGAGAGTAATAGCAAAAAAACTGTATTTTCCCAAGAATTCCGCGCATATTTTTTTTTGTTTCTCACTCGCACGCTTTGTAAGATGCATCTTTTATTTCACATGTTTTATTTGCCTTTACACGCCTTCATATACTGTTTTTTTTTTATTATTAGAAAAATATTCGAATATTTGAAAGCCCTATTTGCGACACATGGTTCCATGGAAAAAGTTGTTTGATTTGATCAGCAGAACCTCGTAATATTAGCTCAAGGTACATCCTTTCAAATTCACCCTGTAGTACAGTCCCTAAAAATTTGGAAATGAAATAAAGATTTTTTATTAAAACTTGTTTTTGTTTTCAGATATGTGGTAATTATTATATTATGGAGGACAAAACACATCGTTGGAGATTGTACGACAGAATATAAGTTTAGCGATTGCAAAGTTGATATTTATTGTTTGGATATAATAAATTTGCAATATGATTTTATAAATCAAATGTATTATGAATTGGAACCATATGCATGTGGTAATAATTATAAGATTAATTTAAAACTTAGGAAAAATAATAATAACAAAAATAACGCATTTAATTTTGTTATTCCTGAATTAAGTAATTTAATTGAAGAATTAAATTTATCAAGCAATAGATTCACAGATATTGAATTTTTACCTCATTTGGAAAATTTAAAAACCCTTAATGTATCTTTTAATGATCTAAGTACAGCATTGTTATGTTATGATCATAAGTTTAACTCGCTTGAAGTGTTGGACTTATCTCATAATTCTATAAATGTTATTGATATTAATGAAGACTGTACATTATTAACAAATTTAAAATACCTTAATTTAGCTCACAACTACATAGTCACCTTACCTGATGCAATATTTTCCAGTTTTTCCAAATTAAAAAAAATATTCTTATCTAATAATTATATAGATACACTAAATGTAATAACATTTGAAGGATTAAAAAAAATTACTCATTTAGATTTATCGAATAACAGAATATCAGAATTGGACCATAGCTTATTAAGATTCACTGAATTAAAAATATTGAATTTGAGCCATAATAAAATAACTGGTTTAAAAAAAGTTGATTTCCAAAATTTAGGAAATATACTTGAGCTGGAATTGGGATACAATTTGTTAGCAAATATAGAAATTGATACTTTTGAAAAAATGATATTTTTGAAAAGCCTTGATTTATCGCATAATTTATTAGAAGTTTTAAATAAAGATACTTTTTTAGTAAACAACAATTTAACTAAAGTCGACATATCCTATAATAATATACAGAATCTGCCTAAAGATATATTTAAAGGCAAACAGATGTCATATTTTTCTATAACAGATAACAAACTTAATCATAGAATAGGCAAAAGTACATTCAATGGTTTAATCAATGTATCAATTTTAGATTTAAGTTTTCAACAAATTTCTGAATTAGATAATTATGCATTTTTGGGATTAACCAATTTACTTAGCTTAAAATTAAACAACAACAAAATAAACACGATTTTACAAAAAGCATTTGCGTTATTAGATAATTTATTAAATTTAGATCTTTCTAATAATAAATTAGAAAATTTAAATTTCGATAAAAATAGTTTAATAAATTTAAAAACATTAATTATAAAAAATAATCATTTGACACATATTTCTAAAACAGATTTCTGTAGTCTAGGTAGTTTGCAGTATGTAAATATTGAAAATAATAGTATAACAAATGTAGACGAAGATACGTTTGAATCTGTTCATGACTTAATAAATTTAGAATTATCAAATAATCCTTTAGAAGGTGAATTAAAACAAAATACATTTAAAGGCCTTATATTGTTACCTAGTTTAGATATTTCTGGTTGTCATATAACTACCGCTAAAAATAACTCTTTTGATGGTATGAAAGGACTTATAAAACTTAACATGTCAAGTAATCAGCTAGACTTATTAGAATTTAATACTTTTAAAAATACTAGTAACATAGATACGTTAGATTTGTCAAATAATAGATTAAATATATTTTGTATTAATACATCAACCTTAGTTAATTTAAAAACATTATTTTTAAATGGTAATAACATAACTATGATAGAAAGTACAACATTTAGAAATATGCGGAGCTTAAAAAATATCTTTATAAAAAATAATAATATTAATTTTATTGATAATTCAGCTTTTAAAGACCAAAATAAACTGGTAATTTTTGATATATCGTATAATAAAAACCTATTTTTCAATGCGTCTATCATAGATAGTTTAATATATTTAGAAAAAATTGATCTTTCTGGCACTATAATAAATGCACCATTTAAAGTAAACACCTCAAGGACTTTAATAGATTTAAAGCTTACTCATTCTCCTTTAATTAATGTTACAACATTACGGTTGTATAATATAGAATCGTTAAATAATATATTTCTTAGTAATAACAATATATCATTTATTGATGCCAATGCATTCAATTCTTTATCTTACCTTAAGTTGCTTGATTTAAGTTTTAATAAAATCAAGTATATTCAACCTGGAGCATTTAAAGATAATAGTATGCTAATTACACTTAACGTTTCTCACAACAGCCTAATCAATTTAAATTATGGTGTATTTCGTGGACTATTATATTTAAATACATTGGATTTATCTTATAATTTAATTAATTCATTATCGAGTGAAAGGTTTTATGAAGTTACTTCACTAAACTATTTAATAGTTGATTATAATGCAATAAGCTCTTTCGATAAAGAAGATATCACATGGGGTCGATTAAAAGTATTAAGTATTGGCGATAATCCATTATCATGTGATTCTTTAAGACATTTTAAAAAACATGTGAGAATTTCTGTAACTGCAATAACATTAGATCACCACTCAGAAAACATTGATGGCATAACATGTAATAAAAATAATGAAGATACTTACAAAGAAACGAAATTTAATAACGTGGACACATTACCTACTTCATTAATTTTAAATGAATTAAAACAATTTTTATTAAATTTAACAAAACTAGGTACTCAGTCTCTTTCTAATACATATCTTGAAACTTCAGTAAATGTTTTAAAAAACATATCCGAAGTTATTTTAAAATCTACTTCGAAAGAAAGTACTGCAATTTCAGAGAGTAATAAGCTATTTACTGATTTAAAATATGAATCAGTTAATACAAATTTTCTACTAAATCAAATTTTAATTTCCCTTAAAGAAAATATAATAAATAATGTAAATTCTACAAATATAAATGGAAATAATCCAACTATACATAAATTTGAAACACATGCTACAAATATAGAAATAAATAAAACAGATGCTGCAAATCAAACAGATAAAATGCATATTGATATGAATAGGCAAGAACTGCAGTTATTATACGAGAAAATAAAACAAGAGATAGTTGCCTTAAAAAGCCAACTTTCTAATATATCTATAGCTATTGATAAAAAACATGAAAATTATAAAACAGAAGTTCTGGCAAGTTCACAATTACAGACAAGTGATTCAAATTCGCTAGTATTTACAAATGTAACGATTGGATTTATATTAGTTATTTTATTATCTTATATAATATATAGAGCTTATAATTCTTATAAAGTACGATCAAGGAGCTGGTCATTAAGCACGACAGAAATTGCAAGATCTATGGAAAGTCCCAATTTGTAAATAACTAAAATATATATTTCTTTTTAAACCTCTGTTTTATTTATAAGTACCTACTTAGTCAGATATTTAATCTTTATTAAACAATATTAACGCAGCTTAAAAATTTTGTATTTACCTGTAGGTCAAAGTCTTTTAATCATGTAATCAAAAGAAAATTCACTGCACATTACAAAATAAAATATAGGACCACTCATTATTTTAGTTATTTAATAATATTACAAACCTATAAAATAGTGTTTAGGAAAATTAAAGAAAGCAAAACAGGGTTTAGCCTGTTTAGGATTTCTTATAACAACATCTTTACAGGTACTGATTTTGTATGGAGTTAAGTTTTTTATGTATACTGCGTGTGTGTGTGAATGTGTATAAATATTTAAAGCCATAGACATTCATTTGTATAATTTAAATAATAAATGATGTCTTGTGATACTTTCCGCAGAACAATTTAAACAAAAGTCAATAATTTAGCTTGGCCCTATACTGTTTTTAAATTTCATAAACTAATAAAACTTCGAGTGCGTGTTATTTTAAAACAAAAAACACTTTTTTTTTAATAGGTAGACATATATTATTGATAAAGTAAATAGATAAACATATTGAACATATGGCTACCATGCCTTGCTGCACATGGTATCACTACCATAATAAAAAGGTGCCTGCGCTCCATAATTAATTTTAAACACCAATTTATGGGTATAATTATGTACAAGTACTTGCATTTTACTTGTAGCTTCCATGCAATTATTGCAGTTGCCAAGAAAAAAAAAATCAAAATGTACTTTAATATAAAATCAGAAATAATTTGATGCAGTGTTATGGCATTTTAATATAACCAACGACTTTTAAAACACGAACACCTTGTAGTTAATCTGAGTTCCTTATGCCCGAACATAAACAAAGTTAAGGGACAGTTAATTACATTTGTTTCATAGCAAATATGTCAAAATTCTTATTTAGGGGCTTCTTTAGAGTTAGGGATCGTTGGTAAAATCGGGCATTAGACCTATTACTCGTATAATAGGATAAAAAGATATATATCTACATATGAATAAAAATAAATATAATTTAGGTAGATAGGTACCCTATTTTACCCACGTACAAAATTTACGAATACTTATTTTTAAAACACTGTTTTTATTTTAGTAAATTATATTTTGATATGGCCACAGAAGACATAATAGATGGCCAAGATATAAATAACCTAAACTTTTTAGACTTTTATCGAGTAATTACCGCAGTCGGATTCTTTTTGACTTATCTATCTTTATTTCAACCAGTTTATAGTGCTTGATTGAAACCACTCTAATGATGACTATGATAATAATGAAGTTTTTAATTAAAAATCGATAATTCTTACACACATTTTCACTTTGATTCGGTCAAACAGTGCAGCCAACATAACGGCTAAAGGAACTCTTACAGATCAAAGGAGTTGGCCAACTCACACGAACAGACCCTCCACAATCAGTGTGGTCACTGGTCACTTCACTAAGGCGAAGCAGACGTGTGACACCACTTGTCACTATTTATTTCGCGCCAATTTATTTTTAATATGACTGAGTGGAATAAAGATACCGTGCTCTTGTTTTAGGAATTTTGTATGTGGGTGAATCGGTGCTATGGAATCCGAAGCATCGTCAAAATAAAGATAAAATAATCTATATATTCCTATACATACGTAGTATTTAGCATTCACCATCCATTCCGTCGTAGTTTTTTTAATTTTACATAGTTTATAAACTTGTTGAAGGATGCCAGGGAGCACGAGCGTCAAATGAGTGTCTGCTGGATTGATTTGGAAAATGCTTTTGGATCGGTCCAGCATAAATTGCTGCAAGTTGCCCTAAAATGGTATAACTTCCCAACAGTGATCATGGATATAATTGCTAATTATTATAAGAACTTAAGATTTGTCATTACAAATAAAGATGGGTTCACAGATCCTCTTAAATATAATGTTGGGCTATTTCAAGGCTGTTGCCTCTCGCCAATAGCTTTCAATATTATTATTAACATCTTAATTGACAAACTTAAAACTGGTGAAAAGAAGTGGGGATATAGATTTAAGTTAAATAATGTATATTCGGAGTCCATCTTAGCATTTGCAGACGACCTAGCAGTGCTAACACGCAATCCAAAACAATGCCAGAATTTGCTTACTCTGGTAGACGAATTCTGTGTATGGTCGAACGGCATGAGAACAAAACCAGCAAAATGCTTCTGTCTGTGTCTGGGCAGACGAAATATACTAGGTTTACGTCATACGACCCAGAACTATTCATAGCAGGGCAGAAAGTAGCCCCAGTAGAGGAAGCCATGCCTTTCAAATTTCTGGGCAGAAGGATCGATTTTAAAGGAAGAACACCATCCTTAGATGTGGTTGTGGAACGCTTTATTAATAACATCAACAAGGTAGATCAACAGCCAATTAGTAATGTCAAGAAAGCTTGGATTTATGACAACTACCTAACATCTCGTCTAACATGGCCTTTTCTTGTATACGACTTCAACAAAACTCTTTTGGTAAATCTGGATGCAACTGTCATAAGAAAACTTAAGTATTGGCTTGGATTAGCACAGGGCGCTGACTCCTCTACGCTGTTCAGGGGACAGCAATAATTTGGGATGAATTTTACAAAGACATCTGAGTTGTACAAACATCTACGTGTAACCAAGCAACAAATCCTGAGTAACTCTCGGGATAATCTGATTGCATCTCTCCCAAAAGACTCATTGGCCTCTGAGATGGAGTCAAGACTTCAGTTTCATAAATCATTTATGAGTGGTGCCCAGATCAGCAAAAGGGGGTTAGGTTGGAAAAAGAAGGATAGTGATAAAGATGTTATTAAATCTTTCCTTAGGGAAGATGAAGAGCATGGCTACAGAGTTCACGCGATGACCCTAGAAGTACAGAATGAATGGCTTACTTTGGGGGAAGTTTGTATTCCTCTAGCCCTGAAATGGCGCACACTCATGTACGATTGGTCTCCGGCACTTATTAAGTTCTATCTTAATGCCTTTCAATTGTCCCTACCTTACCAGAGTAATCTGGTAAGATGGGGGAAGGCAACAGATAAGACATGTACATTGTGCGGTGTTGCTGTAGGGACTGCCGGACATATACTTGCTGGGTGCAAAACTCTACTTGAAAAAGGTCATTATTCGCACCGACATGATAAAGTTCTAGAAATTATTCGTGAAGCTGTAAGTCTCAGTATTGCTAGAGCCAGAAAAGGATTAACAACAAATGAAAGACTGACTACTTTTGTAATGGAGGGACAACTCAAGAAAAGTCAAAGTAAACCTTTCTCAATCCTGGACAAAGCACAAGACTGGAAAATATTCATGGATACATTCAAAATACATTACAAGATTCCAGACGAACTAGCAGTTTCAGCCTATAGACCAGACATACTGGTGTACTCTCGGTGCTTGAACAAAGTAATACTTATAGAACTCACCGTTCCATGGGAAACAAACATACCTAAGGACCACAACATCAAGTCGAACAAATATTTTGATCTCACAAACGAAATTACTACAAACGGATTTAAAACTCAACTTTATGCAGTGGAAGTTGGTGCAAGAGGAATTCCAGCAAAGTCTTTGCACCGTCTATTGAAGGATCTTGGCCTTCCGAGAACAGCCGTCGGAACTATTATGGAGCGTGTTTCCAGGATGGCGCTAACAGGATGATATAGTATTTGGTTGAGTAGAGAGGGTAGTGAACACAGTGCAGGTGAGAGTTCAAAAGGCCTTTAAACCTACTTCGCGGTCTCAAGTCCGGGAACGCTGCAGTTCATTCCCCTGCCTTTCAACCACGCGATGGACCCGGCACCCGCACGGTGAATCCATGGTTTGCTAAGAACATTGTCTCATAATATAAGTTCTTCAACGCCCTCCATATTGAATGAGGTTGGAACGTGAGAGTTTTGATCGAGCGTGAGTTGTACCAACTGTTAGAGTGTTGGGCTGTTGGAAGATAGTGTGGAGAGTTTGTTTTGATCGACCGTGAGTTGGAACATGTTGGAGTGTTGGGCTGTTGGAAGATAGTGAGGAGAGTTTGTTATGATCGACCGTGAGTTGGGACATGTTGGAGTGTTGGGCTGTTGGAAGATAGTATGGAGAGTTTGTTTTGTTTGACTGTGAGTTGGAACATGTTGGAGTGTTGGGCTGTTGGAAGATAGTATGGAGAGTTTGTTTTGATCGACCGTGAGTTGGAACATGTTGGAGTGTTGGGCTGTTGGAAGATAGTGTGGAGAGTTTGTTTTGATCGACCGTGAGTTGGGATATGTTGGAGTGTTGGGCTGTTGGAAGATAGTGTGGAGAGTTTGTTTTGATCGACCGTGAGTTGAGACATGTTGGAGTGTTGGGCTGTTGGAAGATAGTGTGGAGAGTTTGTTTTGATCGACCGTGAGTTGGGACATGTTGGAGTGTTGGGCTATTGGAAGATAGTGCGGAGAGTTTGTTTTGATCGACCGTGAGTTGGAACATGTTGGAGTGTTGGACTGTTGGAAGATAGTGTGGAGAGTTTGTTTTGATCGACCGTGAGTTGGAACATGTTGGAGTGTTGGGCTGTTGGAAGATAGTGTGGAGAGTTTGTTTTGATCGACCGTGAGTTGGGACATGTTGGAGTGTTGAGCTGTTGGAAGATAGTGCGGAGAGTTTGTTTTGAAAGACCGTGAGTTGGAACATGTTGGAGTGTTGGGCTGTTGGAAGATAGTGTGGAGAGTTTGTTTTGATCGACCGTGAGTTGGGACATGTTGGAGTGTTGTGCTGTTGGAGTGTTGGCCGGTTGGAAGATAGTGTGGAGAGTTTATTTTGATCGACCGTGAGTTGGGACATGTTGGAGTGTTGGGCTGTTGGAAGATAGTGTGGAGAGTTTGTTTTCATGGACCGCGTCGAGCCGCGGGTATCCGCCCGGCCCTCGCGGGTTAGGCGGGTTCTCGCGAGAGAGGCCCCTACCGGCACTACTCTTTACGGCGAAGTTAGCTGGTGATGGCGCCACATAACCCGACTGCCGTTTATTCGGTGGCCGGATGAGGGAACGGGGTGGCGGGGGACATGGTTCGTTCCACCCGTCCTGTGGGGCCTGGGGCGGCGGGGGCATTCGTCGCGTCGAGCGCCATGTGAGGAAAGGCATCCGTGGTGTTACCGGGTGTCTTTATTCCTGGTGGAGTTGAGAGGGGAGTATATCAAGGGCCCTCCTCCTCACGTCGGCGGGGTCGCAGTAAATGCACAAGCGTACCCGTCTCCCTGCCATTATGGCGGCCGGAGGAACACCGTGGGGTTTAGTCAGTAAGAGTCTGACATAACCTAGCTGTCGCCCCCGCGATGGCCGGGTATCCATGAGGATTCCCCACGTAAAAAAAATAAGGTTGGCGTCATGTTGGAGTGTTGGACTGTTGGACGATAGTTTGGAGCCGGCATGAGTTGGCCAACTCCTTTGATCTGAATATAATTTACCGACATCGTACCGATCGCGCGCCAACACGATCCAACATCGTCCAACACGGACAAACTATCTCTCTACACTTGGAAGTTGGACGAACAGCTGGGCTGTTGGGCGATAGTACGGCAATAAGTGAAACGCACAACACGCAGTAGTCACCCCTGTCAACATACTCTTTCGACTGAAAGCGACGCGATACGACGACGCCACGCCTGTATTTTCTCTAAGGCCCCTGTACTTTGAAGTGGTGCTGCCAATTTCTGTATAATACTAGTTTAGTACTCTATGGCTGCCAAGGGCCGAGAGAGACAATGTTCTTAGCAAACCATGGATTCACCGTGCGGGTGCCGGGTCCATCGCGTGGTTGAAAGGCAGGGGAATGAACTGCAGCGTTCCCGGACTTGAGACCGCGAAGTAGGTTTAAAGGCCTTTTGAACTCTTACCTGCACTGTGTTCACTACCCTCTCTACTCAACCAAATATTATATGATCCTGTTAGCGCCATCCTGGAAACACGCTCCATAAAAGTTCCGACGGCTGTTCTCGGAAGGCCAAGATCCTTCAATAAACGGTGCAAAGACTTTGCTGGAATTCCTCTTGCACCAACTTCCACTGCATAAAGTTGAGTTTTAAATCCGTTTCTAGTAATTTCGTTTGTGAGATCAAAATATTTGTTCGACTTGATGTTGTGGTCCTTCGGTATGTTTGTTTCCCACGGAACGGTGAGTTCTAAAAGTATTACTTTCTTCAAGCACCGAGAGTACACCAGTATGTCTGGTCTTTAGGCTGAAACTGCTAGTTCGTCTGGAATCTTGTAATGTATTTTAAATGTATCCATGAATATTTTCCAGTCTTGTGCTTTGTCCAGGATTGAGAAAGGTTTACTTTGAGTTTTCTTGAGTTGTCCCTCCTTTACAAAAGTAGTCAGTCTTTCATTTGTTGTTAATTCTTTTCTGGCTCTAGCAATACTGAGACTTACAGCTTCACGAATAATTTCTAGAACTTTATCATGTCGGTGCGAATAATGACCTTTTTCAAGTAGAGTTTTGCACCCAGCAAGTATATGTCTGGCAGTCCCTACAGCAACACCGCACAATGTACATGTCTTATCTGTTGCCTTCCCCCATCTTACCAGATTACTCTGGTCAGGTAGGGACATTTGAAAGGCATTCAGATAGAACTTAATAAGTGCCGGAGACCAATCGTACATGAGTGTGCGCCATTTCAGGGCTGGAGGAATACAAACTTCCCCCAAAGTAAGCCATTCATTCTGTACTTCTAGGGTCATCGCGTGAACTCTGTAGCCATGCTCTTCATCTTCCCTAAGAAAAGATTTAATAACATCTTTATCACATTCCTTTTTCTTCCAACCTAACCCCCTTTTACTGATCTGGGCACCGCTCATAAATGATTTATGAAACTGAAGTCTTGACTCCATCTCAGAGGCCAATGAGTCTTTTGGGAGAGATGCAATCAGATTATCCCGAGACTTACTCAGGATTTGTTGCTTGGTTACACGTAGATGTTTGTACAACTCAGATGGTTTTTTAAAATTCATCCCAAATTGTTGCTGTCCCCTGAACAGCGTAGAGGAGTCAGCGCCCTGTGCTAATCCAAGCCAAGACTTAAGTTTTCTTATGACAGTTGCATCCAAATTTACCAGAAGAGTTTTGTTGAAGTCGTATACAAGAAAAGGCCATGTTAGACGAGATGTTAGGTAGTTGTCATAAATCCAAGCTTTCTTGACATTACTAATTGGCTGTTGATCTACCTTGTTGATGTCATTAATAAAGCATTCCACAACTACATCTAAGGATGGTGTTCTTCCTTTAAAATCGATCATTCTGCCCAGAAATTTGAAAGGCATGGCTTCCTCTACTGGGGCTACTTTCTGCCCTGCTATGAATAGTTCTGGGTCGTATGACATAAACCTAGTATTTCGTCTGCCCAGACACAGACAGAAGCATTTTTATGGTTTTGTTCTCATGCCGTTCGACCATAATCAGAATTCGTCTACCAGTGTAAGCAAATTCTGGCATTGTTTTGGATTGCGTGTTAGCACTGCTAGGTCGTCTGCAAATGCTAAGATGGACTCCGAATATACATTATTTAACTTAAATCTATATCCCCACTTCTTTTCATCAGTTTTAAGTTTGTCAATTAAGATGTTAATAACAATATTGAAAGCTATTGGCGAGAGGCAACAGCCTTGAAATAGCCCAACATTATATTTAAGAGGATCTGTGAACCCATCTTTATTTGTAATGACAAATCTTAAGTTCTTATAATAATTAGCAATTATATCCATGATCACTGTTGGGAAATTATACCATTTTAGGGCAACTTGTAGCAATTTATGCTGGACCGATCCAAAAGCATTTTCCAAATCAATCCAGCAGACACTCATTTGACGCTCGTGCTCCCTGGCATCCTTCAAACATTCCGAAAGTAAGGTGTTGTGTTCCAAACAACCAGAAATTCCCGGAAGAAATCCTTTCTGGTGCTGGGATAAAAAGTACTTGTTTGTGATCATAAACCTCGACATTCTTGCTTGAAGTATAGAAAAGAAGATTTTGGACATAGTGTTTGTAATTACAACTACTATATTCCGTAAATTCTAAATTATGAATTTAGGAAATAGGAAATATAATAAAAAAATAGAACATATCTACAAAATTAGATCTTACGTCTATTACAAATATTTTTACTTTGTCCCAAATAATGTTTATCTAAAATTGGCCCTTAGGGCCAATTTTTCAATCGTCTGATAAGTCGCTAGTTAGTTATCAGCCTGTTTAATTTATTTGATTGTTTAACAGCGGAATAAAGGTTTTGAATTTTTCAATCACGTTTATTCAGTCAGCTAGTTAACTGAGGATTGTTGTAGCTAACTTTGTCAGAGCGAGAATGACTTACGAAAAATTGCACATGTTAGAAAGAGAGCGTGATATTTTATCAGTGGCGTATGACTGACATGTGTTTTAGGTTAGGATGTATTATTTTTGTAAATTGTTATGTTCATATATATCTAATTATTAAAAAAAGATTCCCACAGATGATATAGGGGAGAAAATCCCTTGAGGGTAGTCCGAAGACTAGACCTGTGTTTAAGTTATATGTTTCATAGTTAAGTTTATAGGATGTTATTATGCAAAAGTATGGCAAAAGTGTACCAAATTACCAATTTTGTAGAATAAGCATAGTCATAGTGATCTGAAGTCGCGGTACCCATTTTAATGTTGATACTTTTCTCCTTTACTTAATATTGGCAAGACTATACCGTATGCTTTCATACGGTCATGTCGCCATTCCTTTTTCTAACCTAGTCCTTTCCAGCAAATTATTATCAATAATTGAAAGACTAACTACTTTTGTAAAGGAGGGACAACTCAAGAAAACTCAAAAGTAAACCTTTCTTAATCCTGGACAAAGCACAGGACTAGAAAATATACATGGATACATTTAAAATACATTACAAAATTCCAGACGAACTAGCAGTTTCAGCCTTTAGACCAGACATACTGGTGTACTCTCGGTGCTTGAAGAAAGTAATACTTAAAGAACTCACCGTTTTGTGGGACACAAACATTCCTAAGGATCACAACATCAAGTTGAACAAATATTTTGGTCCCACAAACGAAATTGCTAGAAACAGATTTAAAACTCAACTTTATGCAGTGGAAGTTGGTGCAAGAGGTATTCCAGCAGTCTTTGCATCGTCAATTGAAGGATCTTGGCCTTCCGAAATCAGCCGTCGGAACTTTTATGGAGCGTGTTTCCAAGATTACGCATTTAACAAGATCATATAGTATTTGGTTGAGTAGAGAGAGTGAACATAGTGAAGTCACAGTGGTTTAAAAATCTTCGTGATCTCAAGTCTGTTCATACTTTATAAATAGAAATAAAAGCAAAATAATAAATGTATTCAGTTTTTTATTTAATTATTTACACAAAAATCAATACATAATAGACAGTAATAAAAAATAATACAAGTTACTTAATGATAATCAAACAATTTTAAAAGAGCTAATTTGAATGGAAATACCAATAAATATTGCCAATAGAGTTTTCTTGAGTTGTCCCTCCTTTACAAAAGTAGTTAGTCTTTCAATTATTGATAATCCTTTTCTGGCTGCAATACTGAGACAGCTTCACGAATAATTTCTAGAACTTTATCATGTCGGTGCGAATAATGGCCTTTTTCAAGTAGTCTTGCTCCCAGCAAGTATATGTCTGGCAGTCCCTACAGCAACACCGCACAATGTACATGTCTTATCTGCTGTTTTCCCCCATTTTACAAGATTACTCTGGTCAGGTAGGGACATTTGAAAGGCATTAAGAAAAAACTTAATAAGTGCCGGAGACCAATCGTACATGGTTCCTATGATATTACAAAAAAGCAGGAGGTAGGAGTAATTGCTGGATGGGTGGCACATTGGTTTCTGAAAATTGAGAAAAAAATATGTTTATATAGGTAGGTACTTAATGTTTAAATTATCAGTGATGATTTTAAGCACTGAGTTTTATATTATTATATCTTCATGGGTTTAAAGTATACAATCATTGCTAGAAATAGCTACTAATGAGTATGTAGGTTAGTTAGGTTAGAAAAAAGGAAGTTAAATAAAATCGTTTAGGTACCTTTCCGTTGGATTATCCATTTTATCTTTGATCATTGCAAGTACAAATATTGATAGTTTCTTTCTGAAAACGAAATCTTTTCCTAAATTCATCCTCGTCCCAGCTGGTATGGTCAAATCTTTCTCTGACTACTCTTTTTTCCGGTTTGGTTTTAAATAATTCACCATCATAATTTCTTCTTCGATAACCAAATCTTTAATTGAGTCAAACAGTTTCATGTTTTCGAATTTAAAAGAAAAACACGAAAAATACTTTAAAATTATAACCATAACAGCTTGATAAGCTTTAACTGACGCTTGAACTAGCAGATAAATTTATTCCACTGTTAGTGTGTTTATCTGTCACTTTGACACTATCCAACCATTGAAAAATCCAATTTCTTGCTAACTACAGAATAACTGCTATCAGACTGTTTAACTGAGTATTGAAATTAATTTATTTGTTACATTATTACATAAATATTGAATCCTTATTAGGTAATGGTCCATTACTTAATAATGATTCAATGTTCACTTAGATCACTTATTTACACTAGTGATTCGCCCCGGCTTCTACATATATCACACCTACGATTCTATATATCATAATATTAGGAATATTAAATTAATTGTTAACATTTATAATTGTGTATAACAAATAGATTTTGCACGCCGTAAATGGCAGAGTAGGTATGTGGATCATTATCAACATTTACCATTCTGTAACACCATATTGTTGCAAAATAAACATATTTCAAATTTCGCATGTGTATAATGCACGCACAAAAGCGGCGGCATTTGTGTTTAAGCTATTAGAAAAAAAACACCCAAAATGATAAAATATATCTTTACAAAACATTGACTTTTCTATATTTTTCTATAAATATAATATGCATGTATTATAGAAATACTTAAATGAAACTCTAATCTAAATGACAGTGAATACCGATGCGTAATTTAAGATAATCTATACTAATATTATAAAGCTGAAGAGTTTGTTTGTTTGTTTGTTTGTTTGAACGCGCTAATCTCAGGAACTACTGATTCGAATTGAAAAAATATGTGTTGGATAATCCATTTATCGAGAAAGGCTATAGGCTATATAACATCACGCTACGACTAATAGGAGCGGAGTAACAAAGAAAAATGTTGCAAAAACGGGGAAAAATTATTCCTTTTAAGAGCGTACGCTGCGTAAACGGTTAAATTTAAACGCGCAGACAAAGTTGCGCGGGTCAGCTAGTTCATAATATAAGCGTACGGACAGTAGGTAACTCTACCACAAGTTTTTGCAAATAGTTACTACTATAGTCGCTAGTAACTATGGATTGGGATTAACCAATAGGATCGTTTTATTCTTCAAATACACCTCTCTAATTCTCGCGCTTTCGACATTCATCTCGATTCGATATTAAAAAAAAAAATGAAAAATGACATATTATGCCATTTTTCGTGCAAAAATATTGAACATTAAACGAAATAATTAATAAATATTTATTAATTAATAATAAATATATAAATATTGAACGAAAAATGACATATTATGTCATTTTTCATTCAAAAATATCGAACTGAGATGAATGTCGAAAGCGCGAGAATTGCCCACCTGGTGAAAAAGGGTTTTAAAAAATAATAAAGTTCCGATTAAATAGGTTGTGCTTTATTTATATAAATTGGTTTTAAATCTTAATATATAGAGTAAAAAGAAGGCTGCTGGAAGGAACAAATTGATCAATCAAACTCTTTTAAACAACTTTTTCAAAAAGGTGCTGGAAGACGCGCGAAATAAGTAATTGAAAAATCAAATTTTGAATTTTTTGTTTGTGTCGGTTTGTTTTTTTGTTATTTTTTTTTAATTTAATTAAAAACCTTATATTAGAGTTCCCCACAGGTCTTTTATCAAAAGTTGATATGACCAAGATTGACTTTGTTCGGTTTGACAGCCGATTGTGTTTTGTGGCGAAGTTAAGAACTTGGGTTTATACCTGGATTCTCATCTTAGTAATTTTTTTTCTTTGCTGCACCCTCTCAATAAACTTAAACATGTTTTGCCTATAAAAGCTAAAGGTACTCTTGTTCAGTCTTCTTCTTCCTTTGCCTGATAATGGTGATGATCTTATTTTGTTGGCATCAATCTCTCTCTTTCTCTCTATCATCCTGTGTTTCTGCTTTAACGAATTATTGTGCTATAGGTATTGCTATAGTGTGCTGGTGCTGTTATATTTTATATTTTATTATTATGTATGTATATGTACGTTGGTATGTACATATGTATATGTACAACATTTGTATAAGTAGGTACTCTATTTTTTAAATAGGTATATTTACTGAACCTATTTTACCTTCTTACTGCTTTATTTGCCCCGACTGGTAGAGAATGCTGAGAAGGGGTATACCCTTCTCAGCATTCTCTACATCTTTTGTTTTTCATAACATCATTGGGGACACTGCATTCGTAATCGCGAACTGCGCGTTCTCCATATAAAATGGGCTGTCGTACTTACAGTAATACTCGATTATTGTTTGTTGCACAATTAAAATAATATTTTTGTCGGCTATTGTATTTATTAAGTTTTCTGTGTTGTTTTGTTTCCAAATAAAAAAATAATAATACAAAAATATTTATTACCCACAAGTGAAATATTATTGTTTATAATTACGTAGCTACATAAAAAAAAGAAAAACTTCGAGTTTATAATTACATTAAAAAAAAAATTAACTTATACCACAGAAGAAATAATAGTACAAGTACTTCGACTAACAGCCAAGTTGTAATATTGGTAGTAGGTACGTTTGTATGGGTTTCAAGTCGACTACAGAGGCTCTACCATGGGTTTGCGCATTGTAGCAACGTAACGTATACGTTTACGTGAGCAACAACCAATAGGGCCGCTTTATTTTTGGTAACAGGATTATATAAAGCGATCCTATTGATTGTTGCTCACGTGTATACGTAGTCGAAATAATTCGAATACGTTACGTTGCTACAATACGCAAACCCATGGTCGAGCCTCTGACCCTGCCTTTGGACTATATTTATTTTGTGAAATAAAGATTTCAAATGAATATCGCCACGTGCCGCGTAAAATAACCCGTGCCCGTGCCCGGTTGTAGCGGGAGGAGTTTGTTCACAATAAATAAATAAGATAATATAAAGACCAACAAACTTATATATTGGCAAAAAAAATGCCTAGTGTTTTTTTTTTCTTGAAAACCTCTTACTATCGATAATCTATTTTTACCATTTCAAACGGTTACTAAGATTTTTTTTATAATATGAAGGATTGATATTGCTCAGGTCACAAACTAAGCTCTAGGCTTGTACCTCCTATTTTTACCAGAAACAAAGATATCAATAGGTACCTACATATTATATTTTATAAACATCACAAACTGTACAGAAAAACTTACTAATATTTTTATTGCCATGGGTGAAAATCGAACGCACGACCTTCGGATACAACGCCACTAGTCTACGGAGGCGATTAAAAAAATGTGCATTGAGATTATTTCTAAAATTGTATCTCCTATAATGTGAAAATACTTAATTGTAATATATATGTGTATCAACACGGGTGCCTTACGGCGCCCGAGACCGCCTAGACGGCCCCAGGGTACCCAGCAAAGGGGTTTTAATCCCACCTCGTCGTAGCCGATGGTATGAGTCTACACCGAACAAGTGGCTAGCTCGCCGCGATGTTTTGAATAGACTCAATCACCCATCTATAAACAGTTTCACAAGTTGGTATAGTGAAAACCGGGACCGACAGCTTAACGTGCTCTCCGAGGCACTATAGTGGTGTTATCAAACAAATGTACATACATTTTTATTAATTAAAAACTCATTGGTACATACCGGGATTCGAACCAGGGACCTAAGCGTTTTTAAGTCCAAGGTCTAACCAACTCGGCCACCACGTATATATATGTAATATAGATAATACCTACGTAATTGTAACTGAGATAATAATCATTTTAGACAAAAAGAAGCGGCCCTAGTGTCACTGCGCAACTGAATGACAGCCTCCGTAGACTAGTGGTTGCGTCTTTGGCGTTGTATCCGGAGGTCGTGGGTTCGATTCCCACCCATGGCTAAAAAATATTAGTACGCAATTTCTGTACATATTGTCATGGTCTGGGTGTTTATAAAATATAATATGTATTATATCGTTGTTTCTGGTACACATAGTACAAGCCTAGAGCTTAGCTTGTGACCAGAGCAATATGAGTAAATTGTCCTGATAAAAAATAAATTAAAAAAAACTGATAACAAAGTTGTTGTCATCTGCTTGACAACAAGGCCGGTCCTGGGATGGGTGACTGCTTTATACAACGAGGCTATTTCATCATAATCACCGCAACAAGCTCGCCACTTGTTAGGTGTTGCCTCCGAACACCATTGGCGAAATGAGGACGGTTTAAAAACCGTCCACTGGGTACAATGAGGCCGTGTAAACGGTGTTCGGGAGCCAAATAGGCAACCGTGATGGTATTTATTTTCGAAATCTAACTAGGTATTCACTCCTCTTTCTTGTTTTATTTATACGGAATTTCAAGTACGCAAATAGCTTTCGCACTTATCATTATATTTTTATTATCTTATTCATATATGTAGTTATTTAATTGTAGGAACACGTCCATAACGGAGATAACTCGTTCAATGGTTGACCATTGTATTTTAATATTGATAAGTAAACCGCAATGCGGGTTAGTTCTCCATTTAATTATTTAAAATATCCAGAAAAAGTGAGTTTTTTTTTTTTTTTTTAATTTAGATCTAGGAAGGTACCATAAATAAAACAACTGATTTAATTTGAAAATTATTAGTTCTGTGCACTATAGCTTTTTTTTTATCACTAGAGTTTTGACTTAATTTTATTATTATAAGTTTTAGGTCCCTGGTTCGAATCTCGGTGTGTACCAATGTACATAATTTAAAAAAATATGTTTATTTATTTGACAACACCACTATAGTGCCTCGGAGAGCACGTTAAGCTGTCGGTCCCGGTTTCACTATACCAACTCGTGAAACTATTTATAGATGGGTTATTGAGTTTATTCAAAACATCGCGGCGAGCTAGCCACTTGTTCAGTGTACAGTGACTTATACCATCGGCTACGGCTCGAGGTAGGATTAAAACCTCTCCGCTGGGTACCCTGGGGCCGTGTAGGCGGTCTCGGGCGCCGTAAGGCACCCGTGAAGATATGTATGCATGTATAAGTTTTTTTTTATTTTTTATTTTTTAATGAGAGCTCGGCATGTAACCTCACATTTACTCGATGGAAAGCAGTATGAAGGTCCAAGAACAAATGCAACCAACAATTATGATCAATAACAAAATTAAATATTAGGTTCAAAATTAAAAATAAAGTTAATATTTAATTTAAATAATTATTTATCTAATTGTTGGTTATTTATTTAGTCATAGTAGATACTTATTATCTCTATAATATATTTGAGTAAATATGAGTTAATGAAATGAGGCTTAAAATTTAAATTGAGACTTAAAATAGTACAAGAAGCTTGCTCCAGAAAGAGGCTGCGGTGACAGTAATAGAATGAGACTGTCTGTTTAAAGTTTAGAATAAGAATGTTGTTCTTTTTCTAATAGTTGAAGAATGGAACATATAATTATTAATTATTATTCGATGTATTGTTTCAGAATGAATATGGATGGCGTATATTTTACTCTGTAAGTAAACGAATTTAGGGAACTTTTGTTATAGTGTATGTTTAGCTAGCGGCGGCAGACTTTTTGTCTTATTTCGCCCATATTTTTTTTTTAGAATACATATTATAAAGGATGTCTCATTAAAAACTTGAATTTTAAATATATATTTATTTAATATTTTATTAACATTTCTTTCTACATATTATGTATGTATGGACCCAGGGGCGTGCATCTCATAGAGACAAAAAGACACTGTCTACCCTGATACAATGCACAATAATAGATATTTATCCATTAGGGTAGACCGGGTACAGTTGTAGCAGGGTACGGTAGTAGCATCGCGAATATCTCTAAAACTAAGCGCTGTATATTTTTGACTTTGAGTCAGGGGCCCACTAGGAGGCGTCCCCTCTAACCGCCAGCCTCGCATGAACGCAGCTAGACGAGAAAGCTTGTGACGGCGAAGAGAATTTTTGAGGCCTCCAAAATAAGTTTTTTCGATCTATTATTTGTAGTCATAACAGAACATTAAAGCATTATTATGTACTCCGTGTCAGTTTAAAAGTTTTGTAAAATTGTTGGCATTATATTGTAATCGTATTTGTGTAGTGTTGAGCTCAAATACACGAGAATTTTAGCCATTTCGACAAAATGACCTAGAAGGGATAATTGTATCAATTTTTCGGGGATGGTTGTAACGGTACAAACTGTACCCGCGGTACAATTAACCCCTTTAACGCAATGTACACATCGCTATGTTGACGGTTTATTTATTTCTATTCAGGGTGGATCATACTAAAATATGGCCACGAACAATGAAAATGTTATCATAATGAAAATTTAGGACTGTTTAGCTAATGGTCATTCTTGAAACATAAAGAATATTCAGCTAATTAAAAATATTGATACTTTGTAAGGATAATTGTATCAGGGGATAGTAGTACCACAAGGACAATTGTACCACGTGATTTTCCATATAATATGTTAATTAACAATTTACGTTATTTTTGACTGATTATAAGAATTATAAGTATAAAAATGTAGCTCATAAGGCTTAAAGAACCACATTTTATAGTCTTTAATTTAGATTTTGTTCTTTAAAGAGGGAAATCCGGTTTTATGTTTTAAAATTTTATCTTCATTAAATTTGCGAATTTTAGTTGTGTTCAGTTTTTAGTTAAATTACTATATGTTTTGTTGAGATGTAACCATTTAAAAAATTACATATTTCTATTTAAAACATTGTGTTTCGTTTCTTCAAATCTATGGTACAGTTGACCCCAGCGTAGGGGACATTTGTACCAATTCTCCCGTTCTGTTTAAACGCAAATATATATTATTGTATTGTTTCTTTAGATACGTAGATAATGCTAACTTGTAACCAAATAAGCTAAGTATCATTAAGTATTGACACTATTGCCTAAATATTAACAGTTATCTCACAATTTAACCTTAAAGATAAAATGGTACATCTGTACCCGGTCTACCCTATATATGATATAAAATCCATTATATTGCCATTTTTAACATAAATTCAGTGCTGCAGTCAGTGTTTCTTTTTCTCAACATTAACCTACTTTCAATGCGTATACTATACTACCTATTGTGTAAATTGGATACTTCAGGCTCCTTTATGGGCCGCTTCGAGTATCCGCAAAATGATATGTTCAAATATTTTTAATCAGTCAATTTGAGTATATGAGAGGTGGCTAAATCCAGCATCATTTTTCCTGAAATAATGCAGTAAATTTTGATAAGTGTTTTTTTTTATAGTATGTTTTTATATACCCTGCATTTGTATACCCTGTAACTGTATGGAGGTATACATATTCGGCCTTACTTATAAAAACCACCTAATTGCCTGTTTAGCGACGTATTACCTAATTACTACTTAAACTCTTAAGTAGTCATTAACTTTTTCTTACTTATAAACGATTTTTGAACGCTAATTAGCTAAATGACGTTTAAAAAAAATTTAATCTGTATACACCGACTTTGGCAATAAACACCGGCAATAATGACGAATTTTCTTCAAAACTATCAAAACATATTTTTTTTAGGTTATTTTGAAATGAAAATTGCGTCATCAAATATTTAAAATATTTTTATTTTATGGCCTCCGAAAAGACCTTCTGAAATTTCTTAATTCTTCTAAAAAACCGCAAAATATTCACTTGAATCACGACAAACATAAATATGTCACAATAACAATATGTCAACAAGCAAACAGCTGATGCAAAAAGACGCCATGTAAGCGTTTAAACAAGGGTCCGAGGGTAATTAATTTGACAACTACTTAAATAGGCATATTAGTGACTCATTAAAGTTAAGAAACGGTTGCATGTAACAATATTTTTTAATAATAATAACGTTTATAAGTAAGGATGTAAGACTTTAAATAACTTATTTAAGTCAATTCCGTCTAATTCCTGCCAAAAAATAAGTCAACATGGCACGGTAACGATTGCCATCGACCGTCACGGGCGGCACCTTCACCGTTTTCAAAAAAAGTTGCCAAGTGCATACGGCAGAGCAACGGTGGCCATTTAGCCGATATTTTGTTTCATGTGTAAATGTCAACACTACCTCTATACATATGTAGAAAAAAATATTTTATTTTATTATTATTATTATTTTTAATTCAAGTTCATAATGAGACACTTTTATGTGTATTCATACAAATAAAAAAAATCGGCCAGCAACAGACTTTGTGAGCTTAATAAGATTGGCCAATCCACCTCTACCACCCCTAACCTCAATGCAATTCCCTAAGGTATAACATGTAGACCCAAACTTAGGTGGTTGGATGGCCGGTAAAGAAAGAGCCCGTTGGAAAATTATACTGGATCAGGCCTAGACCCCCATGGCTGTAGAGCGTTAAATGATTTTTTATATTTTTTATGAGAGCTCGGCATGTGACCTCACATCTACCTGATGGAAATCGTTGAAAGGACTCGAGATTATAAGAAGAAGGAAACACGCAAGAAAGTAGAGCATTCCACATTTTAATAGTGATAATGTTCATCACTAACCGATCCAGTGGTCCATCAACTTCATACTGTACTATGCATACAGCAGTGGCCTAAGGCTTAAAATATTAGAAACTGTTAATTATAATGATGATGTAGGTATATATATAAACGCGCGTGAAGTTGCAGGCAATAGTTTTAATGGTAAGTATTTAGTAACTAAAACTTTTGTTTTGTTTCAGATATGTAGCACTTACTCTATCGATAACAAAATATGCTGTTGGTGATTGTTCGTCACCAACTGTGTTGGCTAATTGCAAAATTTATACAGATTGTTCGGGTGAAATTACTTTGGTCTATTATCAAATGCGTAATTACTTGCATTATAACTGTAATGGTAATTTCAAGTTTAACATAAAAGTTAATACAAATAATAACTTATTTTACATAAGGGATCCCTCTATTAAAACAAATATTGAGGAATTAAATTTATCAAATAATGAAATTACAAATATTGATTTTTTACCTGCTTTGACTAATTTAAAAACGCTTAATGTTTCTTATAATAATTTTAGTACAGCGGTGTTATATCATAAGGAAGAGTTTAATTCACTTGAAGTGTTGGATTTATCTTATAATTTTATAAATAGATTTGATGTAAACGAAAATTTTTTTTCTTTTAAAAACTTAATTTATATAAATTTAGCTCATAACTTTATAGTAACATTACCTGATGGATTATTTACCAGTTCTTCTAAATTACAAAAAATTGACTTATCTAATAATGAGATAGATTCTCTAAACATAATCACGTTTGAAGGATTAAAAAAAATTACCTATATCGATCTATCGTATAACAAAATATCAAAATTAGACAGTTGCTTATTACGATTCAGCGAATTGATAATTCTGCGTTTGGGACATAACAGAATTACTAGTTTAAAAAAAGATGACTTCAAAAATCTAAGTAGTTTAAATGAGCTCGAATTGGAATATAATTTGTTATCGAACATAGAAACAAATACTTTTGACAAAATTATTTATCTGGAAAACATAGATTTGTCTCATAATTCATTAGAAGTTTTAACTAAAGATATTTTTTTACAAAACAATAACTTAATAAAAGTTAATATGTCTTATAATGAAATACAAAAAATTCCTAAGGATATATTCAAAAAGAAACAAATATCAAACTTTTCTATAACGAATAACAAACTAAACCATAGAATAGAGAGAGGTACATTCGATGGTTTGATTAATGTATTAGATTTAGATTTAAGTTTCCAACAAATTACTGAATTAGATGATTATGCATTTTCAGGCTTAACCAATTTAATCAGTTTAAAATTAAATGACAATAAATTAAATATAATTTTACAAAAATCATTTTCTTCACTAAATAATTTGTTATTTTTAGATCTTTCCAATAATAATCTAAAAGAAATAAACTTTGATAAAACCAGTTTCATTAATTTACAAACACTAATTATAAAGAATAATCATCTATCACATCTGATAAAAACTGATTTCAATGGTTTAGAACAATTGCAGTATTTAAATATTGGTAATAATAATGTAACCAATTTTGACGATGAAACGTTTGAACCTGTTCATAACCTAATAACTTTAGAATTGTCAAATAATCCTTTAAAAGGCGTATTAAAAGAAAATACATTTAAAGGACTTATTATATTACCTAGTTTAGATATATCTGGCTGCCATATAAATACCGTTCAGAATAACTCTTTTTGTGGTATGAAGGAACTTAAAAAACTTAATATATCCAAAAATCAAATAGACATATTAGAATTTAATTCTTTTATAAATACTAATATAGATACGTTAGATTTATCATATAATCAATTAAATATATTTTGCATTAATGCATCAACATTGATCAATTTAAATACATTAATTTTAAATCATAATAAAATACGTAGAATAGAAAGTACAACATTTAGAAATATCCAAAGCTTAACGAATATACTTATTAATCATTATAATCTAAATATAATCGAAAGTTTAGCTTTTCAAGATCTAAAGGATCTTGTATTTCTTGATATCTCGTTTAATGTCAACTTGATTTTTAATACCTCTGAAATAGATAATTCAGTATATTTAGAAAAAATAGACATTTCTGGAAATAATATACAAGCACCATTTGAAGCGAACACCACAAAAACATTAACAGATTTGACACTTAATTATTCACCGTTAATGAATGTTACGACATTGGGTTTGTATAATATAAAATCAATAAAGAATATATTTCTTAACAATAATAATATAACAGATATTGATGTCAAGGCTTTTCATTCATTAGCTTACCTACAGTTGCTTGATTTAAGTTTTAATAAAATCAATTATATTCAACCTGGATCATTTAAAGATAATAGTATGCTAATTACACTTAATATTTCTCACAATAACATAGTTAATTTAAAATTTGGTGTATTTCGTGGATTAATGCATTTAAATATTTTGGATTTATCTTATAATTTACTTAATTCACTGTCTAGTGAAAGATTCAATGAAATGGTATCACTAAAATATTTAACTGTTGATCATAATAGAATCAATTTTTTTGATAAAGAAAATATTACGTGGGGTGAATTAAAAGTATTAAGTATTGGCGATAATCCATTGCCGTGCGAATCTATAATACGATTTAGAAAGAGTGTAACAATTGCTGTAACAGCAATAAAATTAGATCATCAATCAGAAAACATAGATGGTATAACGTGCAATAAAAACCACGAAGATACTTACGAAGATATTAAAACTAACAACGTTGACATGTTATCTACTTCCTTAGTTTTAAATGATTTAAAATTAATTTTAATAAATTTAACAAAATTAGATACACAGTTAATTTCCGTAAATATTTTAAAAAACATATCTTTAGGCATTTTAGAATCGACTATTAAAGAAAGTATAGAGAGTAAAAAGCTATTTACTGACTTAAAATCAGAATCAGTTAATACAAATTTAATCCTCAATAAAATTTTAAGTTCACTTACAGACAGTTTAAGTAATAATATACATGCCACAAATATAACTGAAAACAAAACACATACTGCAAATATAGATGAAAATAAAACACTTGCCATAAATCATATAGATACATCACATGATAGAAATATAGATCATAATAAGAATATATATAATGAAGATAATAATGTAGATTTGTCATTATACAAGAAATTTATAAAAGAAATAGAAATTTTAAAGAGTCAACTTATTTATAATATATCTATAGCCATTGATAATAAAACACAAGTTGAACAAAGTTTACAAATACAAGCAAATGAATCAAATTCCTTTCTTTTTACAAATATAACTGTTGGATTAATTTTTGTAGTATTATTAACTTACATATTGTTTAAAACTTATAAATCTTACAATGTACGATCAATAAGCATGACTGAAATCGCAAGATCTATGGAAACTCAAAATTTGTAAATTATTTGTAATTTTAGTTTGTATAATTGAAATAAACATCATTTTATAAGCCTTTGTTTTATTTTTCCACCATCTTATGATGGTATAACCACTGTGTAACAACTTTGAGATAGCAATCAGTTCTCGACTGATTTATGTAATAAGTATCATCGTTAGTTAAGAACAGCGTCTGATCAAACATTTTAATAATCAAACGAACTTACCTGTTGTAAGTGAAGTTCGATTGAAATTATACCTCGTAGTCTCTCCGAAGACGATGGAAGTTCACAATGTAGTATCGAATCGATGCTAGCGGCGTCACATAAGTTTTAAGTAAATTAAAAAGTAATAAAGGTTTTAGAACGCATCCTCCACTGTCGCTCTGCACTCCCGCGTATTGAAGTGTCATTCGTTTCGGATGCTGCTCCAGTTTCTACAACACTTATGTTTTTTTTTTTCCTATTTATGGCTATAATGGTCATTTGTTTTGCCAATGACAAGTATGAAACTTATGGGGTAATAAAAATGATTAAGGGAGGGTGGGTTCCATCGTCTTCAGAGAGACTACGAGGTATAATTTCAATCGAACTTCACTTACAGGTAAGTTCGTTTGATTATTAAATTATAACCTCATAGTCTCTCCTCGACGATGGAAGTTCACAATGTAGATGTTCAAAGTCAAGTTGTAGAATCAGTCTTTGTTTTACTAATTAACAAGTATTATTCTATATACTCGTATACTTAGACTAAAGTTTTACAAAAATGTGAAAAGTCTTAAGAAGAAACTATTATGTATTATTAAAATTACTGCTTAAGAAAAAACTGATTCCACAAAGATTAAAGAGTTATGACCAATGTAAGAATTGGGCAGTTACTAAATCACCATAAACATGTTGAACTGGCCAGTCCAACGGCTGGTTGGACTGGCCAGTTTTTTGTTCTTCTTATTTTTTTATTAAACTGCTTAACTCCTCAAAACTGCTGATGTGGCAGCATGTCTGGTGCAATAATAGTCTGTAAATTTAATGTTGATGCCATTATCTTCTACGATTTTTTATTATTATCTTTAGCCGGTTGTACTGGGAGTTACAACATGTGAGGTTGTTCAATTTAATATTTTTTAATAATTGATTACACCTGAGCAGTACCTACATACATTAGGTCTAGTATTAAAGCAAGACAGAGTTATAAAAGGCAGACGCCTATTTAGGCTCAGATGAGTAATTTGGTAATTTTAAAAATATTAATACTCCATTAAATTTTAATGTCATTAATTATAAATATTAATTAATGACATTAAAATTTAATGGAGACCCCTAAATTAAGCTCTTTATCCGGTAAGGCTAAAAAAAATATATAAAAAGATAAAAATATAAGTTTTCTTAGAACTTTTTTTAATTTATTCAGGTCTGTATAACTATTTTTTTTTAATCATCAATAACTATTGACAAATCC
Source organism: Monopis laevigella (assembly GCA_947458855.1). Classification (NCBI taxonomy): domain Eukaryota; kingdom Metazoa; phylum Arthropoda; class Insecta; order Lepidoptera; family Tineidae; genus Monopis; species Monopis laevigella. The sequence continues at coordinate 3,301,475 of OX381582.1, forward strand.
TACCCGAGTATATTCATATTTTAGCCCTAAATCATAGTTGGAAGAAACCCTTAATTATTTGATTTTATTGTAAACACCTACCTTTGGGTCCCACATACATGCAATGAAAAAGCAGATCTGGTATTGATAAATCATGAATGAACCTTGGTTGGTATTTTTCTGGGATGATTAGTATTTATATTATTATTTAAATCGGGGAGCAACAATAATTTGAATTTGTTGGACAGGTTTTATGGCTCCTACAATCTATAGAGTTTAAATATATTGCAGGTATAATTTTTTTAAAGTTTTCTCGGTTCTGCCCTATGCATTCCTGTTAAAGCAAGGAGGGGCCCACCAGTTTAAAGATGGATGATTGAGGGGTCTCAGGGAGATTTAGTTTGGTTATTTGTCCATTGTTGGTTGGTAGTACACAGCTCCTGGCTGGATCTTTGAACAGTCCTAGCTGTTTTTATTATTTCTAATAGGTCACTTCTAAACACAAGAGTATCTGGATTTCCGTGAAGTTATTCAAGTTTTTATTAGAGCAGATATCAAAAAACCTCTTAGAATGTATTTATTGCACAGCAGTTTGACTGCCTCATGAAGATATTTAATAACTAAATTGTAGTTTATTAAATAAATATATATAATTTATTTTCTTTTGCAAGTGAAAATGTAGGACCTTACCTAGTGCTACTTTCCTGGTCTTATATTACTACTTTGTACAAAGGATGTCTACTGGTCCGTTTTAGTTGGCCCCAGTACAGCAACTACTCTACCTCTATTTTGAGTTAAAGTATGTGTATTATTTTCCTGTATATGAGTTTCTAGTAAAGACTGTTAAATTTTCACAGAACCTGCTATATAAGATTCTGAATTGTATCGCAAAATATTTTTGGTTCATTTAAAATTGAAAATGAATAAAAAATTAGTAGGTATTCTGAATTACACTACTAGGTTTATTATAAATCATTGTCATTCAATACTCTTAACATTATTGCAACGAGATTGTATTTTTCACAAATTCTGCTATATAAAATATTCTTGGACTTAATTGATCCTGAAGATGCAAGCATAAATTATTTTTATCAATTACATAAAATTATTTTTATGAATTACTTACCTACATTTATTTTAATTTTTTATTGTTAATTTTTTATATTACAGCAATAGCACAATATAACACTACCCAAAGCACAATAATTATTTAAAGCAGAAACACAGGATGAGATGAGAGAGAGAGATGAGATGAGCCCAAACGAATAATAAAACGGAGAAGACACATTCACACATTCAGAAAGTGTTTATACACTAGTCTCTTAAAGATAGTGTTGCTTGTCTAATCAAATCTAATGTCTAATATAAATTATATACATAATTTTATTATCAGATCATTTATCTATACAATTAATTTCAAAAGTAAAATAACCCTTACAGTCCAACCCTTACAGTTACCATCAGTCCCCGTCTCTCGCCATTTTCAATAAATTATTCATTTCTCATTATCATAATTTAGGTTAGGTTTAAATATATATTTATGTATTTTATGCAGTTTATGTATTTTAATTTCTTTTTACACAAATCTGTGCACCGTATAACACAATTTTCACTCTACTAAAGGTTAGCTGGTAGATAATGCCTAAGGCTCGCCTCTGTACAAACCTTTTAGTGCAATAAATAATTTTAAATAAATAAATAAATTTTGCTTATTACTCGAAAATCACTTAATAAATAAACTCACCCAATCTGAAACTAAAATTGGGTATCTCTATTAGATCACAAATTTACTTTATTCACACGACGCTTCCTACATGAACGCCAAATTCGTATCCTAGTGGATGGAAAAACCTCGGAGTTTATGTCAGAGAATGCTGGTGTTCCGCAAGGTTCTGTACTGTCTCCAACATTGTTCATTTATTTATCAATAACGCTGTACTTGGTCAAATTTATGTCGATTATAGTACAGGTAATGGGCGGTATACAAGTCGTCATTCTATCAATAGTAGACATGTGACAATCGCGAATGATTCTATCATTTAGATATGGTATTGTCAACTGACCAAGATAAAGATTCACCAAGATAAAAAACATTCGGTACTTTTGATTGAGACACAATATGCCGACCGAACGAAAGCAAACTGATATAGATTGACATGGGACCGATTGAACTCCGCGACCGAACGAAAGCAAACTGATACAGATATGATCGAAGGATAAAGATATAATAGTAGGATAAAGATACATATGGGACCGAAAGGAAACAAAAGACACACTGATATAAACGCAATATGTTTCAATAGCAGACCGAACGGAATTCGTAATCGATAACAATTATCTACCGATAGAAATTACGTACATTTTGTGTATTGTACGTGCGTGGGTGATGGTGGCTTGCCATTAGGGGTTATTTTTGTGGTCAGTATTACTCAATAATATGAGAGCCGTTAGTACAAATATATTACCATACCCCCCCCCCTTTTTTTTGTAATTTTTTTTTTACAAAATTTTTTGTTTATTTTTTATGACGGACCCCCCCCCCTTATTTTTTTGTTTTTTTTTTATTTTAAATTTGTACTATTTTTTCTCTCTCGTTCTTGTGGCCTGTCATTGTGGGGTATTTTCGTGATTAGTATTGACTCAATAGTGCAAGAGCCGTTGATTAGTACAAATATATGACGAAACCGCCCACTTTTTTTTTTTAATAAAATTTTTTTTTTTTGAAATATTTTTTTTTTTTTTTTTTTTTTTTAATAAAAAAATTTTTTTTTTGCTCGTTCTCGTGGCTTGTCATGATAGGGTATTTTTGTGGTTAGTATTGACTAAATATTGTTAGTTAGCACAAATATATTCCCACCCCCCCCCCCTTTTTATTTTACCTTTTTTTTTCTCCTTATTGAAAAATAATGTATCTTTTTTGATAGAATACTGGGAATCCAATCGCCACCGCGATTGAAACAATTGGGATCATATCCTGAAATATTAGTGATTGTCACATGTCTAACAATAGTGCTGTAACATAGAAAATTTGTCTCTGCGAGATATAAGCGCCATCTACTGTAATAAATAAGAACTAGTTAAACATCTATTATTTGAGTTAGGTAAAATTAGAGACCATGCTGCCATCTAGCGGCTAAATGTCAGAAAATCCATAGCGGATGTCAATGTCGATCATTATTATAGTTCATAAACCCACGATATGATACAGAATCAATAATTAGTCTAGTAAATATATTCTGTTAATCATTATACTTATTTAAATAATTACATAAGTTAATTAAATGCTAATTTAAAATAAAAGAAATAATAAACACTTGTGTTGAATGCCCGTTGCATTGAAAGAAAGTTTGTGATTGGTCAAAAATAAAATAAACCAATCACAACGATGCGCATCAAAATTTGTCCGTGGAAAGAATAAAAAGGAGCGCAAGTGGAAGCGTCCCGCATTTTATATCTAAATTCATAGCAATAATTTGTCTTTTTAAATTTATTAAGTGCAATTTTTATAAACCCGAAAGTAAGTGTAATAACGTATAAATCGAGTTCAAAGCCTGTGATTCAAATATTAATCGGATTGAATTTCACAGGGGTTCATAGTACCCGGTTAGAGTTACCCATGCGTGAATTGTCCGCATAGGATCTAGTGCTGGTGAAATCCGTCTGCGAGTTCTATCAGGGGCTGAGGAATTGATACAACGACCGAGGACAGATGCAGGACACCATCCACGTCACATCTTCGTCGTGAAGCTGGTGCTGCTGCCAAAAGGACCTCGGGCGTCTCCTCATCCCATGTGGAATCCTTGGCCTAAAAGGTGACCTATATGTTCTAATTTCGTGTTAGGCATTTGCTATACGCTTAGGCGGTAGTGTGTCCCTCTTAGGCAGTGTCGCGGAACGTCATCTTCAGTCAATGCTATAACCCATATATAAAAACTTAGTATATAAACTGTTATATAAATTGTACCTTTAGTCTTAAGTTAGTTTGTAAGTTTTATTGTAAATAAATTAATTTGTGTGATTGTGTAGTGTATTTAATTCCACCTCTGTCAAGGCGCCCTGAGAGTTATAGAGTCCCTTTCCTTGAGCCGGTGGTAGCAGATTCTCTTGTCTCGAGAGGGACAAGAAAAACGGTTACAAAAATGGCGCCCAACGTGGGGCTGGGATTGTAAAATAAATATAGACAGAGTGTGGAATAAAATTTAATATTAATGTGTAATTTTTTTCAGCTGTTAAAATTTAATCCATACCCTCATATTTTGTTATTTTAATTTTGGGGTTCAACTGTTAAAATTTGAATTCAAAATTTTTCTTATACCCTCGGGTCATTTAATTTTTTTAGTTAATTTTTTTTTGCAGTTGCATATTAAAATTTTAGATTTTAATTTTATAATTTTTGTTTATAATTATAGTTTTTTTTCTCAATTTTTGTTTACAATTATAGTTTTTTTTTTAGTATTGATCTTGGGTTTTTTTTTTTGGAATTGAGTTTAATTTATATTTATTAATTTAAGCAATGTCTTCTAAACCCAAGATAGCCTTCCTCCTCAAGGATGAACTAATTAATGAACTGGCTCTTTATGGGATTTCAGCCAAACCTGAGGACACCAGAGATGCCCTGAGACAGCAGTACCGGCAAGCGCTGAAGCAATGTCGGCGTGGAAGCCTGCATCTGTCCTCTCTAGATTTAACCAGCCTAGACTTGGAGTTAGACACTTGCGACCTGAAGATAAAGGAGTTGGAACAGGTATCTGGCGGCGATGAGTGCAAGGTTAGGGTTAGGGCTAGGGCTGATTACATGTTGTTGAGGTTGTCCCGGTTGCCTAAGGAGAATGAGAGAGTGAGTAGGATGCGTGGTAGACTCATATCCTTATTGGCGGACGACAATGATGATACCTCCGACTCTGAGTTTGAAGCCAACAAAGGGTCAGGTCTAACAGAGGTGTGTACGAGGAGTGAAGGGATCAATACTGTATATATAAAGGAGAAATCCGTTAATTTAAATTCATTAAATTTAAAATTTGATGGAACTACATGTGTACGTGTATTCTTAGAAAGGTTAGAGGAACTTAGAATTGCTCGCCGTGTGAATGATGCTGACTTATTAAATTGTTTTTGTGATTTGTTGGATAAAACTGCATTACAGTGGTATCGAACAAATAAACATAATTTTCGAACTTATCATGATTTAATTTCTAGTTTGAAGGAAGACTTTGATATCCCAGATTTTGACTATAAATTGGTAATTGAAATTAGGCAGCGTACTCAAGCAAAGGATGAGAGCATTATTAATTATCTAACAACTATGCAAGCTATGTTCAGTAGGTTGATGATTCCTATGTCTGAAAAAGAAAAGTTGGAGATTTTATTGCATAACATCAGGCCAAATTATTTAAAAGATTTAGCTTTTCTTGATATTGATAGTATAGGTACTTTAAAGAAATATCTTAAGAAATTAGAACTTGCCCAGGCAAGGTCATCAGATTTTTCGGAACCTAGTACTTCCAATTTCAATATAACCAAGGATTTACAAACTTTTAAAAATAGTGTTCATAATCCCTTGAGATAATACTAATGATGCCTGGTATCTATCCATGTTTCAGAAATGTGTATCTAATCCGCGAAAACATCCAAATTTTACAATTCATAATAAAAAACTATATAGAAATTGTAAAAATAAATATAAGTTAACGTCAGAGTTCGCTTGGAAGTTGCATTATTTTTGGCCAAACATGTACAATGATACAGTTTCTTATGATAATAAATGTGAGGTGTGTAAGTCTTACAAACTTGTGAACATTGCGAGACCTGGTCTCATAGGTAGGCCCAAGGCAGTCACTAAGCCATTTGAAGGTTTGTCATGTGATTTGCTAGGACCATTTCCTATATCTAAAAATAGGAATACCTTTTTATTAGTTTGCTCTGATTACTTTAGTAAGTACATTCTGTTGCATCCTATACGGAGAGCAACAAGTACAAATATAGTAAATTTTATTGTGAAGCAAATATTTTTAGTTCACGGTGTTTGTAAATTTATCTTCATAGACAATGGACCTCAATTTGTATCTAAAGAATTTAAAAATCTATTATTAAAATATAATATCCCCAATATCTATTATAACCCTCGTTATCATCCTCAGGTAAATCAGGCAGAGAGAGCAAATAGAAATATTGTTTATGCAATAGCATCTTATGTTAAGAATGAACATCGGACTTGGGATGAAAAATTGGTGGAAATACAATGTGCATTAAATACTGCTGTAAATGAAGCCACCAAATTTTCACCTTATTTTCTCGTACATGGAAGAGAGTATTTAGGAGATGGATCTCTATATAGAGATGCTGAGCAACCTATCCCTCAATCGGAGATTGTTGTGTCCAATCCCGAAAATCTTGCTCATAATTTAACTGAGTTATCTGAAATTTATAAAAGAGTCGAAAAACATCTTAAGGCTTCTCATGTTCGTAACGAAAAGTATTATAATCTCAGGAAAAGAAATGTGCAATTAGAGGTAGGTCAAATTGTGTACAAGAAAACCAATTATTTATCCGATGCGTCTAAAAACTTTATGCACAAACTGGCACCTAGGTTCCAAAAGTGCATTGTTACTAAAAAGCTTTCTAGTCTGGTTTACCAATTGTCTGACTGTGATGGTAAAAACTTAGGTAATTACCACATAAAGGATATACTGAAGTATGATGAATGATGTTGTATGAGTCGAAGAATGTTAGAAGATGCGTGAAAGAAGTAGTATAAAAGATGATATGTAAGAAAATCTCTGTATGTGAGTGATAGGTTGTTTTGTAGGATTAAGCAAGGGGACAACTCAGCATTCATTGGAATCACCACTTCAGTAAACAAATTGTAATAAAATTAGTCGGAAAATAAATACATATATATATACACATATATTTGTATATAAATAAAAATGCATGTAAATCAATTAAAAAAAAAAAATCGGATTTACATGTTTATAAAAATATAACTTTATTGTAGCTAAAATAAGTATGAAACACTATTAACTGTTACAGTTATATAAATAAAGTGTCATACTAGTATAATATATAATGTCTATCTTAAGATAAGACTTAACATTTGTTTTAAATACACATAGAATATACAACTGCATAAAATAAATATGTATGTTGTATTTTTCTTAATTTCAATTGTTCTTAATGAAAATTGATTATCTATATGTTATATTCATTGTTATACATGTTACATTATGTTATCAACCTTATAGAAAATGAACTTGTAAATTTGTATATTAGGTTTTGCTTAAATTTTCCACAATAAAATAGAAAATATTTGTCTTGCACTCATCTCAGTCAGATGCTATGTCTGACACTTGCCTGTGTCTTTCTATTTAGGAAAAAATTAAAACTAAGTTTTAATTTTTTTTACGTAGAAAGGGTGCTGTGTAACATAGAAAATTTGTCTCTGCGAGATATAAGCGCCATCTACTGTAATAAATAAGAACTAGTTAAACATCTATTATTTGAGTTAGGTAAAATTAGAGACCATGCTGCCATCTAGCGGCTAAATGTCAGAAAATCCATAGCGGATGTCAATGTCGATCATTATTATAGTTCATAAACCCACGATATGATACAGAATCAATAATTAGTCTAGTAAATATATTCTGTTAATCATTATACTTATTTAAATAATTACATAAGTTAATTAAATGCTAATTTAAAATAAAAGAAATAATAAACACTTGTGTTGAATGCCCGTTGCATTGAAAGAAAGTTTGTGATTGGTCAAAAATAAAATAAACCAATCACAACGATGCGCATCAAAATTTGTCCGTGGAAAGAATAAAAAGGAGCGCAAGTGGAAGCGTCCCGCATTTTATATCTAAATTCATAGCAATAATTTGTCTTTTTAAATTTATTAAGTGCAATTTTTATAAACCCGAAAGTAAGTGTAATAACGTATAAATCGAGTTCAAAGCCTGTGATTCAAATATTAATCGGATTGAATTTCACAGGGGTTCATAGTACCCGGTTAGAGTTACCCATGCGTGAATTGTCCGCATAGGATCTAGTGCTGGTGAAATCCGTCTGCGAGTTCTATCAGGGGCTGAGGAATTGATACAACGACCGAGGACAGATGCAGGACACCATCCACGTCACATCTTCGTCGTGAAGCTGGTGCTGCTGCCAAAAGGACCTCGGGCGTCTCCTCATCCCATGTGGAATCCTTGGCCTAAAAGGTGACCTATATGTTCTAATTTCGTGTTAGGCATTTGCTATACGCTTAGGCGGTAGTGTGTCCCTCTTAGGCAGTGTCGCGGAACGTCATCTTCAGTCAATGCTATAACCCATATATAAAAACTTAGTATATAAACTGTTATATAAATTGTACCTTTAGTCTTAAGTTAGTTTGTAAGTTTTATTGTAAATAAATTAATTTGTGTGATTGTGTAGTGTATTTAATTCCACCTCTGTCAAGGCGCCCTGAGAGTTATAGAGTCCCTTTCCTTGAGCCGGTGGTAGCAGATTCTCTTGTCTCGAGAGGGACAAGAAAAACGGTTACAGTGCCCAATCGGACTCACGATCAATTTTGGTTAATGAGCTTGACGATGTGCTGCACAAAGTATCCTTATGGCGTTTGAGGAACTTCGTTTAGTTTAATTTCAGTAAGTAAGAGTGTGTGCTATGACGGAGATAGAGTAATGTGTCACCTACAGAATATGTAAATAAGACAGGATGTGCCTTCGATTACTGCATCGATTTCTTGTAGAGGTGGTATTGTTCTTTTAGGGTGCGGTTGCGAAATGGGTGGTTGAATTGAAGATAAGGCATTGAAGATATTAAAATATACTCGCAATGCATTTCGTAATCGCATCATTTAGCCGGCATAGCGGAAGCGATCTATGTTGTTTAAGAATATTTATTGATTGACCCTATTTATGGATGTAGGAGTCCGTTCGATCGGCCTAGCAAAGTTATAAAAAGAGGTCTTCCTACAACCTAAAAATATTTATTTTGAAAATTACAAATACTGTCTCTTATGCAATTTATTTTTGTTTTGAGCATTATTTGGGGAACAAATAGTTAATAGTAGGGCAAAAATAAAAATATTGTTAACAAAATTGTATTATGCAGCATAAATCTAAACTGTAGGAGAGCTATCGTCACTATCGGCCTTCTCCTGTTCCTTCTACTCCTGGTCAATAAAATGGGTACATACTTGGTGCAGTTGAAACCACGTCTTGTTTGTTTAAAACTGACTACATATTAAGTACTAGCTTTTGCGCGGCTTCGCTCGTATAAGTAAAATTTATGGAGATTAAATTATTTATGTAAGTAATAAGACTTTCCCATCACAAGACAAGACATCCAAATTGCACTGATTGCTATATTTATGATAACTATAGTATGTATGAATATGTAGGTAGGTACGTAGGTAATTTTTGTTTTAGTAAGTTTCTTGGCTACCAATTTACAGGCAAAAAAATTAGGTTCTACATAAAATGTCAACTTTTTTTTACCTCGTAAATATATATATATTTTAAATATACTTATTAATTTAATAAAATCAAAAATATTTTGCAATAAACAGTTTCAAATTGAACAATATAAATCTTGTCCGTGTGGAATGGTGGCAAGAACACTGGCTGCATTCCCTCGCTGTATCGCAATGCTGATTCTTTGAGCGAGGAATGAGCCAGCCCTCTTGTCACCAGCGCGGTGTGATTTCTTTTATTTTTTTTTTTGCACTTCAACTCCATGGGCCTAGCGACTCAACTGCAATTGGCACAAATATGTAATCCTTGATTATCGAGACATATTTGTGTCATAGTTTGTTAGACTTTGCACTCTCAGCAGCAGCTCCTGCAGTACGAGCTGTTCCTCGAAGGTGGGACGGAGCTAGTGTGTCGACGCATGTGGCGTCCCATACGAGTGCCCGTCCTCGTTCCCAGGGGATCAGCGTCATACCATCTGGTCTCTTGCCATGATCGCGGTGTATACCAGTAGGCTCTAAAAGAGACAGAACCTCAATGGTAGCAAGAGCCCTTTTAATGGTGTCGTTTAAGGAGCTGTGGCGGGATAATCTGCCAGCGCTTTTAATACAAGACCCATGGGTTCCATAGCGATCTACCTCTTTTCCACACGGACATTTGTGTTCGGTGCATAAAGGTGACCCTATCGTTAGCCCGACGGCTATGCGAAAACTAGCATTGTCCAGCAGTGTACCAAGGTTTGTGGATGGTAAGGTATTAAGCTAGTGGCCGGATTCTTTTGGAAAGTCGAGCACTATTATGATGATCATTGGAATGTAATCGTGATAAATGAGTGAAAGTGATTTGAGCCAATGGTGTATCCCAAAGTTTTTGTTGTGTTGTTTTCTTTGGGATATCAACATTGGGACATGTCATTCTCCATTCTTTGATTGCTTCGGATGTAAATGGTAATTCTGTAGGTTTTATGTTTAAAATGCTCTCACTAAGGTCTTGGACACTGTGTACTGACGAAAGGAAAGCCGGAAGAGCAATACTAGAAATTTTCCTTATGCCAATACCACGTAATTTTACTGGTAAGGTCGCTTGGATTCACGAAATTTCGTCTAGCGATAAATTTAAAGTTTTTTCTAGAACTTCTTTTAAAATTGTATCCATTTGTTCAAGAAGTTGGGGAAATTTTGAAAATTGGACATGTGCGGAGAATGTATATTAATTTTGGAACAAAAAGACAATGTTTTAAAATGGTAAAAGCAATGTGTGTATTTAAAATACATAATTTGTTAGAATTATCTGAAAAAGTATTAATTTTATCATCCAACAAAGGTTTAATACCTTCTTGTAAAAGCGGAGCTCCTAGAAGAAAAAGTGAATCTTTATTAAGAATTTTAATGTTAGGTGTATTTTTATTAAAGTTTATGACAGTACAAGACATTTGACTATTTAATAGATTTGAAGTTAGAAAGATTTCACATTTTGATGAATTTAAGTCAAGACCGATTTTTTTAAAGGAATCTTTAATAAATATGAGGTCACTTAATACTGTATCGGCTCTGCCTCCTATTGCGCCGTCATCAAGGTACCATACATTGAATTTTGATTTAAGAATCAATCAAATCAAATCAAATATTATTTATTTCATGTAAATCTTTACAGATATTTATGAATAGTCAAAAAAAAAAAAGAGTTTTAACAATAAAGTCTAGAGTGCGCTTAGTTAGGCTGCTAAATAAGAGCTGAAATATATTTGTGAATTCCTAAACTAAATAAAGCTGGGCCAAGTGGGTCACCCTGTTGAACGCCTACTGCTGAATTTATGTAGGTATTGTTATAAAGTAATTTTGATGGAGAACTGTAACATTGCCAGATATACGGAAAAAGGTCAGGAATGGCAGCTTCATTTAGTATAGTGGCTCTATCGATAGAATTAAAAGCATTGCTTACATCTACTTTGAGCAGCACTTCTGTTTCTTCTGATAAAATAAATTTACGAGCAGAATGTACTGCTGCTTCACAGCCTCCTCTGCTGCCGAAGCCAACTTGAATTGGTTAAAATTTTATTTTGAGAGATGAAACTATGTGCCTTCAACCTAATTTTGATACCAAGCGTCGGAATGTACTACCAACGGCGATTGGACGTATACCACCACCTTTTTCATTAAAAGCACAAAGCCTTGCACCATATAGGTACGGTAATATAGTTGGATGTACGGTTCCGGAAAGCATTAAATTACACAATTTTCTAATGTCACTTACGAGTGCCCTACCAGCATTTCCTGACGATCTACTAACCAAATCTTTTAAATGTTGTGGAGTTATACCGTCAAAGCCACCGACGGAGCCACTTGGAAATGTCATTAGGGCTGCTGTAATATCTTCATCATTAATCTGGAGAAAGGCTGTATTACTTGAAGGTGAATTAGGCATTACAGAGTTTGGGTCTGGGTTAGGATGTTTGTTGCGGAGGGATTCAAGTGTCTCATTATTTGGTATAGCAAGAGTGTCACTAGAAAAAAGAATTCGGGCTGCATTTCTTAAGTCTCCATACATAGCTTTACTTTCAATTATATTTTTTAGATCATATTTTTTCCTGTAGCTTGTATCAAGTGATGATAACTGATGGTTTGTACAGTTGAATTTTAATTTTGAAGTTAATGATCCATTTTGTTGTTTATTTATATGAAAATGATTGTAAGAAAATAATAAAAGATTTTCCCAGGCAGTCTGAGTATTAGACAGACATTTTTGAATAGTTAAAGAGAGGGACTTGGCCAGTGACATCCGTGCTCCTCTAGGGATCCGTTTAACAACTGGTGTGGTGAGATGAAGGCGGGCAATGAGTATGTCAAATGGAACATTGTTATTATTATTTAAGGATGTAGTATTACCATCAGCTGAATTATTGAATATAAAATTTGGAGCAATTTGTGGACAGGAAGATGGAAGGCTATGGCATTTAGAAGTGTGAATATTAAGGCCTCTGCGACCTTTTTAAAGGCGACCATCGGTACACTGCTGGCATGGTAATAGATCAGTCTGTGAATAACTTGTTATCATAACACAAAATATAAAGTTAAAAAAAACATAACAAAATAACTAAAAACCTAAAGATTTTGATATATATGTAAAATTTATAAATAGTCTTTTTTTTTGCCAAAAAGAGTAAAATTCCTTTGCTTTTTTTATTATTGTCAATGATGAATTTTGGATTCACTACAGGGATTCTTCAAGAGTTACAATATGGACAATATTCTACCTCATCCATCCAGTATTTTTCATATATATTATCCAAGATTGAGAGGTTCAGTTGGTTCATATTTTTTAGTTTAATATTCTGTCATCTAGTGTTGCGTTGCTAAGAAATTTTATCTGTCAACATCCAATGAAAATGTAAGATTCCAAAAATACGAAAAAGTCCGCTTGAACCTCAATATATATCAGAAAATAAATAAATAGCTTTCAAAACTGATCACTTTACTAACATAAAACTGATAAAATGATTGTTTTTCTTAAAATATAAAAAAAATGGGTTTATCAGCTGACCGTGACTTTGACTTTTTTTTTCAACTTAAAAATATAAATATATATTCAACTTAATGTCAACTTGTAAATATAAATATATATTCCTTAAAAAGAAAGTTTGCAGTTTTATGTCATTTTAATATACCCTACTTTGCTTCAAATACCTAATAATTTCCTCTATTTGGGCCCTATTCCATAAACGTGACAAGTGTAAATTACTATGACAATTCGTAGTACATTGCTTGCTTTAGTTTGTTAAAGTAATATTATTTGACATCGTAAATTACAAATGTCGTTTATGGAATAGGCCCTTCGCCCGACGGCATGATTCGACGGTGTATTTAAAAATATTTCCTAAGATATTCTAAAAACCTAAACACTAGCTATGTTGAAAAGTAATTTAAGTACCCTATATCCTTCTTCAAGTATTTTCAAATACTTAAAATTTTATCTAAATTAGTTCAACGATTTAGGCATCGAAATGTAACAAACTAACAGAAAGAGTAAATTTCGTATTAATAAATGTACTAGGGACATATAATACTTGCTGAAAGACTACTTGAAAAAGACTTGTTATTCGCACTGACATGATAAAATTCTAGAAATTATTTGTGAAGCTGTAAGTCTCAGTATGGCTACTTGTACTATTATTTCTTCTGTGGTATTTATTATTGCTAGACCCAGAAAAGGATTATCAACAAATGAAAGACAAACAACTTTTGAAAAGAAGGGACAATTTAAGAAAACTCAAAGTAAACCTTTCTCTATCCTGGAAAAGCATCAGATTGGAAAATATTCATGAATAGGTACATGGTATTGACTATTAAGTGCTGAAAGACTGTAAATCTTAAGTTTTTCTTTAAAAACGTAGGTACGCAATTTTAAAATATTGTAACAGGCAATTTTTGGATGGCGCATCCCTAGCGAGGCGGAGCAGCGGTGGCGTACGGAACTATCTGGCGGCGCGGGACAGGACTATAATCTGTGCGCATTATGGCGATCGTGGCGTAGTACTGCGATGTGTTGAGGCGGTTTAATTAATAATAAAATTATAATAAAGGCGTTAAAGAAAGTTTTTAGGTGTTTTATCTCAGAAGTGGGATAAATCCGAATTAACCCACAAGTGGATTGTCTAATCAGTGGCGTATATCGTTGCATAATTCGCAAACAAGTTTTAACAGGCTTGCGGCGGCAGCCATTAGTGTGTGAAAAAAGTTAATTTTGGTGCGCGAGAGTATTTGCTTTTTTGTGTGATGGCGTGCAATAACTCGGGCGATGAATTAGACTATGAACCCGAGGAGGCGGCGGGTGGTCTAGAATCGACGACGGCGATGTCTGTCGATCACCTTTTGCAGGCGTTGCTTAAGGGTGGTTTGGCGGACAGTATTAAGTCGCTTGTGGCGATTGAGGCTGCGAGGGTCTTAAAGCGGTCCAAGGCGAGTTCACCCAAGGCGAGTGTGGTGCAGGCAGACATCAGTGTCTCCGAGGCGTCTGGAGATACGGTGACTGCCAAGGACTCTGTGTGCGGTGCCAGCGGCTGTGGTCCGTCGAGGGTTAGGGCGGGTGCCGAAATTTTGGAGCCATTTGACCCAGAGAGTAAGGACTGCAACGTGGTAAGGTGGTTGAGCAAGATTGACCAGTTGGGCGCTATTCATGGTTGGTCTGAATATGAGAGGGCGTATTTCATGCAGGCCAAATTGCAAGGCGGTGCAAGGGCTTGGTATGACAGGCTTGATAACTATGACAAGACCTGGCCTGAATGGCGTAATTCGGTCATGCAGGCGTTCCCTAGGGAGCATGATTATGCTCAACTGCTCAGGGAGATGTTGTCTCGCACCAAGGCGCAGGGTGAGACAATGACACATTATTATCACGACAAGGTGGGGCTCATGGAGAGGTGTGGTATCACAGGCACAAAGGCGCTCTCGTGTCTGATTGATGGCCTCCCATCTGAGCTGGTGGCGACAGCTCGGGCTTTTCAGTGTAGTACAGTAGGCGACTTGTACACTGGATTTCTGGCGTCGTGTGATAGATATCAGGTCCCACAAGGTGTTAGTGCTGGATCTGACACTCCCAAGAGTCAGGGCGAGACTCTAAAAAGGCGAATAGCAGGGCGCGATATTGCACAGGGTGCTAAAATTTCCAGGCAGGTGAACACCATGGCGGTAGGTGGCATCCGGTGCTACAATTGCCAGAAGTTGGGGGACCACATCAGCAGAAACTGCCCCCAGGCCAAAGTGGACAGGTGCATGAGGTGCGGCCAGGGGGGACACAGCCGGTTCCAGTGCCCCAGACCTGCTGGAGCAAGCGGATCACAAGGTGTTGTGACACAAGGCGCTGTGTCACATAAAAAGGTGAATAAAGCTAGCCAGGTGCGGTTAGTAAATGAGGTTAATAATGCCTACAAAAAGATCGCGACCCTTAATAATAGGCGTATTAAGGTGTATATTGACACTGGAAGCGAGCGGAATATTATACGGAAAGAGTATGTTGACTCTATGGCGGAGTGTGATGTTCGGCCCTCTTCTGTGTTATTGCGAGGCTTTGGCGGTAGCTCTTGCATGGCGAAAGGCGAAGTCGATTTAACAATCACGGTTGATGGGGTTGCTCTCAATATCATGGCGTTGATATCTGATTGTGATCTCTCTGGCGCTGACCTGTTGCTAGGACAGCCGGCGTTGGCTACTACTGGTGTTACTTTAACGGTCCGTGATGGTAAGGCGCAACTATCACGTACTGCTGGAGTTGATGAGGCGGAACAGCTCCTTAAGAGCATTACTTTAGGAGGCGATGATGTAGTAGGGTGTAAGACCAGGCGAGCTTTGTTGAAGCACCCGATTATACTCCTTCCAGGTGAAGCGACCGAAGTCCACCTCCAGGTTGAAGGACTGAAGACTGGCGAGGTGTGTGTCGTACCGTCGAGGCGCTATAAGGCGAATGGCGTTATAGTCGCTATCCAACGTTCCCTGATCCAAGACGATGGTGACCAGGTGCAGGCGAACATCTGGAACCTCGGGCAGCAGCCAGTCAGTTGGGAGGCTGGTCATGTTCTGGCGAGGGTGCAATTGCTACAGGATGATGTAAATGTACATCAAGTAAATGTTAGTACTGAACCTTCTTTAATACAGGGTAGGATTGATTTGACTGACATACAAGCGGGCGTTATGAGTGATGATGAACAGAAGAATTTGTATGAATTAATACAAAAAATGGCGGTGTGTTTCTCATCGAATGACAGTGATATAGGTGTAACTGAGTTAGGTACAATGCACATAAAGCTGAACTCTGATAGACCTGTGGCGTACAGGCCTTATCGTTTGTCAGTTGTTGAAAGAGAAAAGGTGAGGGTGAAAGTGCAGAGTATGTTGAAGGCTGGTATTATCCGTGAGAGTGACTCTGAATATGCTAGTCCTATTGTGCTGATACCGAAAAAGAATGGCGATGTGCGAATGTGTGTAGACTATAGGGCGTTGAATGCTATCACAGTGAAGGATAAATATCCCTTACCATTGGTAGAGGATCAGTTAGACAAATTGGCGGGAAAAAAGGTGTATACAGTTTTGGATATGGTTCAGGGCTACCATCAGGTGCCGGTGCACGAAGATTCAATTTCAAAGACGGCTTTTGTTACTCCGGATGGTCACTATGAGTATCTCAGGGTACCATTTGGGTTGGCAAATGCCCCGGCGGTCTTTCAAAGGGTGGTGAATAAGATGTTAGGCGGAATGCAGTATGATCATGTATTGGCGTTCATGGATGATCTTCTCATTCCTTCAGAATCTATTTCTGAAGGTATGATTCTATTAGAAAAGGTGTTGACATTGGTAGCGAATGCAGGGTTGAAGCTCAACCTAAGCAAGTGTGTATTTTTGTCTGATCGACTGGAGTATTTAGGGCATGAAGTAGATGCGAATGGTGTTCGCCCAGGTACGAGAAAGGTGCAGGCGGTAAGTGACTTCCCAATACCATGTAATGTCCATGGCGTTAGACAGTTCATGGGGTTGGCGAGTTACTTCAGAAAGTTTGTGTATGACTTTGCTGTTAAGGCGAGACCATTAACAGATCTTACTAAGAAGAATGTTGTATGGCATTGGGGTGAAAAGGAACAAGAGGCGTTTGAGTGTCTTAAGAGGGTGTTGGTGGATAGACCTGTTTTGTGTTTGTATAACAGTAAGGCGGAAACTGAACTGCATACAGATGCTAGTAAATTAGGCGTGGCTGGCATTTTGTTACAAAAACAGCCAAATGGTGATTTGAAACCTGTTATGTATTATAGTAGGGCAACAGCGATAGCAGAGCAACAGTGGCACAGCTATGAGTTGGAAACTTTAGCTATTGTTGAGTCAGTCAAACGTTTCCGGGTGTACTTGGTAGGTATACCATTTAAGGTGGTGACCGACTGTGCAGCTGTTAGGGCGACTATGGTAAAGAAGGACCTAGTTCCTCGAATTGCCAGATGGTGGATGGCGTTACAGGAATATGATATGACTGTTGAATATCGAGCAGGTTCAAAGATGCAACATGTTGATGCACTTAGCCGAAATCCAATAATGGTGAATGTGATCAGTATGACCGAGGCAGATTGGTTTTTGACTGTGCAATTACAAGATGATAAGGCGCAACAGCTAGTGACAAATTTGGTGAATGGTACAGCAGATAAAGGTGTGACTTCTGTGTATAAGGTGGTGCAAGGGCGTTTGTATAGAAAAACTCTTTTAGGCGATAGATTGTATGTACCGTCTATGGCGAAGTTTAGCTTATTACGGAAGCATCATGATGATATTGGGCATCCTGGGTTTGACAGGTGTTTAAGTTTGATCAAGCAAACTTATTGGTTTCCTAGGATGGGGCGTTTTGTTAAAAAGTATATAATGGCGTGTTTAGACTGTGCATATAATAAAGGCGAATATGGCAAGGCAACAGGGTTGTTGCATCCTATTGAGAAGGTGGCTATACCTTTTCATACGGTGCATATAGATCACTTAGGGCCATTTTGTAAGAGTAGGCGTGGCAATCAGTATTTGCTCATGGTGGTAGATGCATTTACTAAGTATACTCTGGCGAAACCTACTAGAACTCTAAGATCTTCAGAGGCGATACAGAAGCTTAGAGAGGTATTTGGCGAATTCGGGTACCCCAGGCGAATTATTTCTGACCGCGGGTTGGCGTTTACCAGCAAGGCGTTCGCTGAACTTTTGGCGGAGAAAGGGGTGAAACACGTGTTAAATGCTATTGCTACCCCAAGGGCGAATGGTCAGGTTGAGAGGCAGAACCGTACCATCCTGAGTGCATTAGCAACGAGTACTCGTGCGGAGGTTGATTGGGATGATGCTTTGTTTGATATAATATGGGGGATGAATCATACCAACAGCCAAAGTACTGGGTGTTCTCCAGCTCAGCTGATGTTCGCTCACAATGATGGTGTAAATGCGGAACTGTCGGGTGCAGTACAACAGGCGAATGCACCCGGAGCTGAAGGCGAGACTTATGGCGATATTAAATCAGCTC
This sequence comes from Monopis laevigella, assembly GCA_947458855.1. Taxonomy (NCBI): domain Eukaryota; kingdom Metazoa; phylum Arthropoda; class Insecta; order Lepidoptera; family Tineidae; genus Monopis; species Monopis laevigella. Next base: position 3,319,951 of record OX381582.1, read on the forward strand.
TTCTCAAAAGGCGTGGTAAGGCGAGTACCAACCTGGCAAAGGCGAGGCGTAAAATGAAAGGTGTGTTCGATCGAAGGCGAAAAGTTGCAACTGCTGGCGTATCCTTTAAGGTCGGAGACTTAGTTTTGTGGCGAAAGGCTGGTACATTTGCTGTTGAAAAGGGCGTGAACAAAAAGATGAATAACAGGTATGACGGTCCTTATTGCATAGGTAAGGTGTTGCCTAACGATAGATATGTAATAAGAACTGTCAAAGGTGTGCGAGGTTATAAAAATTTTCAGGCTGTAGTGGCTGTGGACTCATTAAGGCGTTATATGAGTACAGCAGCTGGTGATGATGATCAAGAGAAGACTGACAGTGATGGTGAAATCACCGATCGTCAGGATCTCATTGATCTGTTTGAGAGTTGAATTAATGAGGCCATTAATTATTGCAGGATGGCCGACTGTAACAGGCAATTTTTGGATGGCGCATCCCTAGCGAGGCGGAGCAGCGGTGGCGTACGGAACTATCTGGCGGCGCGGGACAGGACTATAATCTGTGCGCATTATGGCGATCGTGGCGTAGTACTGCGATGTGTTGAGGCGGTTTAATTAATAATAAAATTATAATAAAGGCGTTAAAGAAAGTTTTTAGGTGTTTTAATATTGTTTATGTTAGGCATGTTTAGAAATTAGTCTTAGAATTTACTGGTTTTCAGGAAACAGTTGCATCGATTTCTTGTCAAGATAGTGCGATTAAGACTCGTACAGCGAGTCTACTAAAAGTAGTCTACTGAAGTGGACTTGTAATGCAAATGTCCATTTGGTAACCTTCATTTAACTGGATTATTAGACCAAAGATCGACCCTATTCAAGGATTTTGTAGGTCTCCTTATCACGAGTTAAATACAAAATTACATGCCGCCGTGCTTCAGTAATAAAAACCTGAGCTGGCAACACTAGTAGGTTTATTAATTATTTTTCTAAATTAGCAACACTAAACTTGGGAGTTCTTCATTAATAACAAAACAGTGAATCATAATTATCTACATCCTTCTTTGCGATATGCTCAGCTTCTATGTCAGCGTTTTTATTAGTACCTACTTGTACCTATCGTATGTGATGTGACTAAATAAGTAATAACAATTTTCTCATCTATTATTTGATTCTAGCATAGTAGGTATACTATGCTAGAATCAAATAATAGATGAGAAAATTGTTATTACTTAGAGGGAGGAACTAATACCAATAGCCAATTAAAATGAACTACTTACCTACCCCAAATAAAAAAAAACTGTATATATATATATATATATATATATATAGGGTGGTTGTTATGTATATAGAGTTGTCGACTAGTTTAGGCCCCTTTTTAACTTTGAAGTCATTTTACCGTTCCTGTTTTGACTTTTAAGTAAGTGGATTGGTGGACTTATTTAAATAGCTAAATAATATATTAAAAAATCAAAATTGAAAGCATTTTTAATTTAATTTATACCAGAATAATAATATGATAAAAATTAAACATCTATTGAAAAAAGGGCATTTTACTAGTTGTCGGCGGCTATCGTCCTTTTTGTCAATTTTCTAGCTTTCGGCCACTAATTTGCCAATCCATTATGAACTCTAAGAAAAGGTTTCTAAAATTGAAAATGGTAAAATATTATAATATCTATTTAACATAAAAAATATGATATACAAAATAACCTTATAATATACAAGGCGCAATAAAAACCCTATTATACTAGGGTCAAACTGAAAGTTCTTAGAAAATAAAATGCATGCATATACTGTGGCAGATATACCAACCCGCACTAAAAAATTTGGTGATTCGTTTATCTGTCGCACTATTAAAATGTGGAATGCTCTACCTGCGCGCGTGTTTCCTTCTTCCTATAATCTCGAGTCCTTTAAACGAGGCGTGTATAGGCATCTTAAGCCGGCATAATAGGTGCAATCAACGGTTACGTAGATCGTAATTGTTGGTTGCATTTGTTCTTGGACCTTCGTGGGTTCACCGGTTTTCAGAAGACTACTGCATCGATTTTGTCGAGGTGGTAGTCTCCTTTCAGGGTGCGGTTACGAAATGGGTAGTTGAATTGATGATAAGGCAGCGAGTATATTTAAATATACTCGTAATGCAATTCGTCATTGTCGCCCCCCATTTCGTAATCGCATCATTTAGCCGGCATAGTGGGAGCGATCAATATTGTTTAAGAACAATTATTGATTCCTATTATTGACACCTATTCTTCAAGGACTACTTAATATTTTTTTTACGAATACACTCATTATATATTAAATTTAGGTAAAAACAGATAATAATAAAATAAACTATAATGTGCAGTTTGATACGTGGTGGCCGAGTTGGTTAGACCTTGGACTTAAAAACACTTAGGTCCCTGATTCGAATCCCGGTGTGTACCAATGAGTTTTTAATTAAAAAAATTACGTACATTTGTTTGACAACACCACTATAGTGCCTCGGAGAGCACGTTAAGCTGTCGGTCCGGTTTTCACTATACCAACTTGTGAAACTGTTTATAGATGGGTGATTAAGTCTATTCAAAACATCGCGGCGAGCTAGCCACTTGTTCGGTGTAGACTCATACCATCGGCTACGACGAGGTGGGATTAAAACCCCTCCGCTGGGTACCCTGGGGCCGTCTAGGCGGTCTCGGGCGCCGTAAGGCACCCGTGATAATATGTGTATGTCACCTTGGATCACCAATACTGCCGTCATAAGCAAGAAGGGCGCATCCAACATTTTTTTCTAAATAGAGTTAATTAAATTTTGGAATCAGTGAAAAAATAAGCATCTAACAATATATTATTATTTTTTACTGCAGCACAATATCCAAAGATAACAATGATAAAAAAGGCGCATTTAAAGAAAGAATAACTGAAGACATGACTTTTTAACGTAGGGCTTTGAATAAACACGAGGCGAAAATGGTGGAAAAATAATACAATAAAAAAATGTGTATTACTAAAAATGTTACAGATATTCCTATGTTGGTATAGGAGAATCCGCTACAAAAAAAAAACAAACTACCGCTAGGAAGGGGTCTCTTAATAGTGGAGTATTTATTTATTTATTTAATAGAAAAATTGTACATTACAGAATTATCTAACTAATACAATTCTTTAAATTATAATGGCTTCATGTACCTCAGGACAACTCTTTTGGTCTCAGTCTCAGATGAAGTAAATATATCAAACTCCTTACAGTTCTGCACGATTTTATTCAGAAAACTGATTGCGCGGGGAATTGGTGCACTCTGTAAGAGATTAAGTGCAACATGTTGTATGGAACCCTGCATTTTGTGATTAAAGGCTAAAACTTGGCATAGTTATTCCTTGGGTAGTATTGAGTAGATATAGCCCGGTAGCCATCGGTAGCCACCGCGCGGGTGGCGAGGGGTAGGGGGGATTGACTCTGCCGCTCTCCACTGTGAACGCTATGGTGCTAAAACTAATTTTATAAAGACATTCATGATGACAATATAGACTATTTATCAACAAAGAAAACAGATATTTATAATGGCAAAAAATAGAGTATTTATAACCAAAAAAACAGTAATATTCATGAAGAGAATATAAAGTATTTATCACCGAAAAACATAGATATCGCCGGGTTAGAGAGAAAACTAACTCTTTTTTTTTGGTAAATTCACATTTTTACACCAATCGTGTAAAAACCCCCGCTGAAAACTAACTCTTTTTTTTTGGTAAATTCACATTTTTACACCAATCGTGTAAAAACCCCCGCTTTTTCCAGTGATAAAATCAACTATGCTCTAAGACGTTTAGTTTCGAAACAAAGAAAACAGATATTTATAATGGCAAAATAGAGTATTTATCACCAAAAAAACAGTAATATTCATGAAGAGAATATAAAGTATTTATCACCGAAAAACATAGATAATAATATTTATAACGACATAATATTAACATTGCAGATGGATACGCCAAAAGTGTCACCTATAAATGTTTTAGAATACAAAATTTCTCCAGAAACACCAAACGTTTGTAAAGATATCTCGAATATTTCAAGCCCATTATCGACATCAACTTTTTTCTTCTGAAAAACTCAAAATATTTATCCTAATAAAATAATGGTAAATAAACAAATAAATTATTATGAGGGTAGTTTTGAATTGGACCTTAAACTCTGAAATATAGTTCTTATAAATAATAAATTGAATCCTAAATTATATTACCTATTTATTAAGCAAAAAAAAAATGCAAACAATACTTGTATAATCGTTTTAAATATATTAAATACAATGTACGTAATATATCTATTCTCGCCATTTGCAAGCACAAATATAAAACATTTAAAATTATAATAACACAAAGGATGTAGATGTATATATCAATTCATTACACTTTTCTCATGGCCATGGAATAACTTCTCAAGTATTAGGGGCGTAGAGAGGGATATAATAAACAAGCACATTTTATATATAAAGCCATAAAAATCTAAAAAGGCTAAGATTGTAGAGGCCAATTACACATTCATCAAAGATTGTTATAAATTACAGGATAAAAAATTTGATTGTACTTTTAGAAAAATTAAGTCTGACGTTAAAGCAGTTATTGATAGATCAAAAAATGATTTACTAGATCTCATACTGTATTAAAAAGAGCATAAAGACATGCATCAATTTGCTGGCCTCTTAATATTAATGCTATAGCAAAAATCAAATAATGGTAATAATTAAAAAACAAAACACATTAAAAACTTTATATTGTGATGTGACTAGTAGCATAATTAAAAAATTGAATAATAATGCATTATATGATAAAAATATATTATTATATAGTGGTGTAATAAAATAAAATTCTACTAATAGGGTTTATCCTTATATTATGGTCGAGGCATTATTTCAACACAATTTACAAACTTTTACACTATTACAATTATTTTTGAGAAGAAAATAAAATTTAGCCAGCTTTCAATGGTATTGTTACAGATTTTTCTATCGCAAATATTCATGCTATAGCAAAATCTTTTAACAGACAGAGCTTATTGGAATATTTAGATTTTACCTATGCATTAATAACCTAACAGTCTGACAGTCATGACCATGTAGATTACCTTATTAAAAATAATAAAACCCTATCTATGTTTACTGTGCACATTTAAAAAAAATGGTATGTATATTGAAAAACACTTTAAAAAGGGCACGAAAGCAATTGTTTGAAAGACATTATAGCAAATACATTAAACTTTAATAATATTAAACAATTTGACGATTTAATATTTTTATATATTTTTTTAATTAGAATTTTTTTTTAAAAGAATTTTGGAAGCCATTATTAATATTAAAATAAGTAATATAAATAAACTTAATCTCTATTATAGTCAACATTTTTTTTAAATTGTTTTAGTTAAGTATTAACCATACTGCCCCCTTTGGTCAGCTATAATTGACAAAAATACAAGACAATGTAATGCTCCCATAGAAAATTATTTTGGATATTTAAAAAATAATATATTGCAAAATGAACGAAATATAAAACCTACCCATTTTTTAAGAAAATTAATTAAATATGATATGTCTGTTATCAAAGAATGATCTTTTTCGATTCCTAAAACAAGATTAACTAAAATAATAGATCAATACAATGAAATTAACTCTAAGAATAATGTTTCTTACTTGGTAAAATATATAAATTGAAGCTATAAAATTTTAGTGCGAAAAATGCATGAAGCTAAAAAAACGCGCCCCGCGCCAATGGAGTAAGCATGATACATAAATTGTTTCATAATAGTACGATACCGGTGTCGCCAATTTCTGAGTCGAACAAATGAAGAACGGGGAAAAAGGTGTGGCTTCAAATGGCAGCTCAACGCTTCTGACACTTAAAAAACTGCTTGAGAAAAAAAGAGATACAAGCAAACACGAATGTGTGCGCGTGTCCATGAAGTGTATTGTTTTTTTATTATAAAAAGCTAAATATTTAATTGCATACTTAATAGTTTCGATAGTGTTGCCACCGACAACAATTATTACTTATCGATATAAACCAAATATTTTGGGATTTATTGAGATCATCAAAGATTAATAATTATTTATCGATATACAATTGTAATACACACACATATCATCAAGGTAACCAGCGGAGGGGTGAGTCTACACCGAACAAGTGGCTAGCTCGTCGCGATGTTTTGAATAGACTCAATAACTTTGAAAAATATACTTTGGGCTAATATGATCAAATCAAACAACTTTCCCATGGAACCATGTATCGCAAAAGAAAAAAAATGGCCTTCTCCATACAAACTAGTAACGTTAAAATGACCAATTTGTATGGGGAAGTACATTTTTTTTTCATTTGCGAAATATGGTTCCATAGAAAAAATTGATAGATTTTATCAGCAGAACCTCATATTAGCCCAAAGTACATCCTTTCAAATCCACCCTGATAGACACTTTCGCATTTATAATACTAGTGGATTTAAAAAATGTAGGTATATAATAATATAACAATAAGTTAAAATACTTTATTAAATTAAATTATTTATTAAATTAAAACACATGCACAACTAACTACATGTACCTACTAAACGCAATCTCAACATTTTTGACCGACCTCCAAGAGGAAGTTATACTCAAACTACAAAAGGCGAAAAACAATTAAATCGTAGCTTGATTCGTCAAAATGTACTGAACATACGGGTATTCTTGTTGGTTATCAATTTTCTTCTCTTTTAATTGCCTCTACCCATTTACGTTTTAATGCCGGATCTTTCGGGAAACTGTATCATGTATAGAAAATATAATTAGTATTATATAAAAAAAACAATAATTGTATAATATCTCATAACCATGAAAGTATTTACAAAAATCGAGTATATCAACTATAAAATCACATCACTAAATAGTAACTGACAAACCTCGTTGGACGCTTCTGTTGTCGCCATACCTTTTGATTAAATTAAATTGAAAAGATTATAAATTATTTTAAAGTATCGAAATTCTCATTAAAAATAAAAACACATCACTAGTTCTTCAACTTCTAACTGATGCACATAGTTTGACAGTTACCATAGTTACGACGTTAGATTTTGATATTTTAATTATGGGTTTTATTATATTTTTTTATTAAGGTTTAATATAAGAAAAACATGTTAAATACATACTTGAAAAACTTGACACTAGGTACTTTTTTTAATAGTAGTTTCTACACAGCTTTAATGCACAATTAACCATTTTTCCGACAATAAAAGCGGAGCTCTTTTCGACTTTCTCCGCCGAACGCACAAATCAGACTGAGGATGTAAAAAATGTAAAGGTGTGTGTGAGTGACAAATTTGTCACTCGCGCGGCACCCTGCAAATTGTATGATGCTTACTCCAGTAGGGGCGCGCGGACGGGCACGGTTTTTACCTTCATGGAAAAATGCATGTAAATGTCATGTCATGTGATGTGTCAATTAGAAAGTAGTATAAATTATACAACTGATCATTCAACTAAAATATTAGATTCGAATCCAAATACCTATATGTACTAATGGTTTAGTAAAAGATGTCGACTTTTATGTAAGTCTTAAAAGAGGATATTGTGTGACGAAAATGGATGACGTAAAATCCGTTAAAGAAATCCTTATACAATATTTTTTAACATTAGATGTTCCTAAATATGTTACGAGTTTTGTAATAGATCCTTTATTTAACATTATTAATAGAGAACAAAATTTTGTCTGTAATGTGTTAACAGTCGAATTATCGACTATTATAATTAACTAGCTGTGCTCGCGACTTCGTCCGCGTGGAATAGTTATTTTTTTATCATATAAACTTTCATCCCCTATTTTATCCCCTTGGGGGTAGAATTTATCAAAATCCTTTCTTAGCGGATGCCTACGTCATAACATCTACCTGCATGCCAAATTTCAGCCCGATCCGTCTAGTGGTTTGGGCTGTGCGTTGATAGATCACTATGTCAGTCAGTCACCTTTGAGTTATATATATTTAGATTATTCTTTAATACATATTTTTTGTGTATCTTGAACCGTTTTCACGGCGCACGCAACGGAAGGCTTCAAAGATGAAATAATTTCTCCCGTTTTTTACACATTTACCACTATATCTTTGCTCCTATTGGTCGTAGCGTGATGTTATATAGCCTATAGCCTTCCTCGATAACTGGACTATCCAACACAAAAAGAATTATTCAATTCGAACCAGTAGTTTCGGAGATTAGCGCGTTCAAACAAACAAACAAACAAACAAACTCTTCAGCTTTATAATATTATAATTAATAACAATAATTTGACCGAAGATGACATAAAATAATATATATGTATACCAAATGACAAAGAGACGGTTGTGCCTATATTTAAATCTAGTCATTATATTTTATTGATACTTTCACCTCAAAAAAATAGTGTTACCTTCATTGATCCATTAGAAAATGAAAAAAATAGTGTTACCTTCATTGATCCATTAGAAAATGAAAAAAATAGTGTTACCTTCATTGATCCATTAGAAAATGAAAAAAATAAACAAAATTAATTAATTATTAAAAATCATTCTATACGATAAAGTTAAACGTAAACTAAAAATAATAAACCCTAAAATAAACATTTAAAAAATCATAACACCTCATTTTGCAAAATGGCAGGCATAATTGTGATCCCATTATTAGGTACCTACTTATTTTTTAAATAATTGTTGCGTCATATCATGCAAGTGTGGAGGGCAAGGCTCCAGCCACATAAATTTCGGGAATTCCACTAATACGTCTCCTGTCTACCTTGGATTTTTTAATAGTAAATTGAAACCATGTAAGGAAAAAACGTCTTTGCACTCACAACTGGCAAAATGATAGGAAATTAGAAGGGACTCACCAACATTTTATATTATTCTTCTTCAATCATTAATTTATTAATTTAATTGTTTTTCTTGATTTTATAGTATAGATCCAGAATTAATAGTTTTTATAACAATAATTATGCAGCACACACTTGGCTTGGAAGGCGGCTATACACTTTTTTTTATTAGGCAGGTAGTAGTAAAAAAATAATAATAATTTTGCATTTTCGAACAGTTGGCGGGCGATTCAAATTTTAGGTATAGGAAAACAAACTTGGAAAGGAAAAATTGACGGATTGTTGTGAGAATCCAACATTTCCCCCCACTTGGAATCCTTCGGATTACAAAATTATAATTGAATAACTTTATTTTATGCTCAGAATATAAGAATAAAGGATAAAACAAAGTATGCTATAGCTAAATTAAGGCTAGATTAATTACAAGCTAAGATTAGATAGGTATAGGTAAATTTGTGGTTAGTATTAGAGTACCTATTCCAAAATAGGTTATAAGAAATGTTATATATAAGTATTAACTTAGTATAAAATAATATTACTAAACTAGATATAATTACATGCTAGAGGTAAGTATAGTTAAGTTATATTATAATTTTATGTTTGTGTTTTATTTAGTTAATTGGTAATGGGCATAGTTTGACCACTGGACGGCGGAATGTACCGTGAGCAGTGTGAACAGTAGCTACGCGAACGACGCCGTCACGGCCTGGGTGGACGCGTTCTACTCGAGCTAGCTTCCACTGGTTTGGTGGAAGGTTAGGGTCCATTAACATAACCAAATCATTTTCTTTAAGATTGGGTGTGGTTGCAAACCACTTTACTTTCTGTTGCAAGGTGTGTAAGTAGTCTCTCTGCCAGATGTTCCAGAAAGATTGTGTGATCTTCTGGACCATCTGCCAGCGAGTACGCGGATGGGATCGATCATCAGATATGTCGTATTCTGAAAGAGCCACGAGTGGGCCTCCCACCAGAAAGTGACCTGGGGTCAATACGTCGATTTCGGTAGGTTCGGATGAAAGTGCGCAAAGAGGTCTAGAATTGAGCATGGCTTCGACTTTGGACAAGATGGTAAACATTTCTTCGAGAGTGAGGACTTGTTCACCAACCACTCGCTTCAAGTGATATTTTGTAGATTTAATTCCGCTTTCAAATATGCCTCCGAAATGTGGAGCACCCGGAGGGTTAAACTTCCAATTAATTTGACGAGAAGTAAGATTGTCTTGAATAAGATTTTTATTTTTATGAAGCATCGTATAAATTTCGTTTAAATGCCGATTTGCGCCTACGAAATTAGTCCCGCAATCAGTTAGAATTTTCTGGCATAATCCGCGTCTAGCTATGAAGCGATCTAGAGCTGCTAGAAAGGCTTCAGAAGAAAGTTCCGTCACAGCTTCAAGGTGCACGGCCTTGACTGTTAGGCATACGAATAGGCATATATACGCTTTATAAGTGCGAGCATTACGTCGCTTGCTCTCTTTTATCAAAAAGGGACCACCGAAGTCGATTCCGGTAGTCTGGAAGCACCTTCCGGGCTGAAGCCGGGCAGCCGGGAGATCTCCCATTCTCGGTTGGCATGGAACCGGTTTTGCTTTAAAGCAAATAACACATTTTGATAAGCGAGATCTGATAAGCAGACGCATTCCGATAATCCAAAACTTTCTTTGGATTAACGACTGCAGCGTGCGCGGGCCGCAGTGAAGGTAAGTATTATGATAATGATCAATAATTAATTTTGAAAGATAGCACTGTTTAGGTAAAAGTATAGGATGTAACGCATCTAAAGGTAGGTTAGCATTTCGAATGCGTCCCCCCACACGCAATATACCTACTGAATCTAAAAACGGCGATAATTTTTGTAAGGTTTTAATGCAAGGAGCATTTTTACTAACTAAGCTAATTTCGTTTTTAAAATATTGGATTTGAATAAATTTTATTATTATAAAAAATGAACTATTTATTTCGGCTGTACTTAAAGAAGTTAGCACTCTTAAATTTTGTTTTAGTTTACAATTTCGAATAAAACGTATGCACCATGCGAACGTGCGTTTTAAATTAGTTAACGTAGAAAATCGTTCGATATAAGATAGGAAATTATTGTCGTCATTTACAGTAAGTAATGCGTTAGAAACTGCTGCAGGTTTTAACTCAGGCAATTCGTCAAAGGGTAACAAGTATTGCTTAGAAGGCCAATTCGCCATCGGAAGCAAAAGCCAAGGAGGTCCGGACCACCATAAGTCGTGAGTCGCAAGTTCGGAACATGACACTCCGCGACTACAGCAGTCGGCGGGGTTTTCATGGGTCGATACGTGACGCCATGATTTCACTTCAATTAAATCGTTTATTTGAACTACCCTATGAGCGACAAATATTTTTAGATTGTGAGGAGCTGTATGTAACCAAGATAGAACAGTGCTGCTATCTGTGAAGGCAGTTACAGAGTTTATTTTAATTTTAGGATTTAGTAAAGTTTGAACATGATTAAGGACACGAGCCAGCAAAAGTGCAGCGCAAAGCTTTAGCCGGTTAACTGTGAGAGTTTTGAGAGGAGCCACCTTCGATTTTCCAATAAGCAGGCTAGTCGTAATCTCAGTGTCAGTGACGACGCTGAGATAGACACAACACCCATAACCTTTAGAGGAGCCATCGCAAAATCCAACCAGATTAATTTCAGTTGGATTTGGAGGCAAAACAAATCGAGGCAGTTTAATGTTTTTCAAGTCGTTAAAATTTGAAGCAAGGTCTTGCCACTGTCTCGCTATGTTTGTAGGTACCTGCTGGTCCCAATCTAGATTGTGACGCCACAGATCCTGCAATAATAGTTTTGTTGCGAATACTACAGGCGATATCCATCCAACGGGATCGAATATCCTGGATACAGTGGACAAGATACCACGTTTGGTATACGTTATATTAATGGCGGAAACGGAATATGAAAAATAGTCCCCGCTAGGATCACATTTAATACCTAAAATTTTAATATTCAGTTCGCTACCGTCGTCAGAGAACTGTTTGGGAACCTGACAATGTTCGGTAGGAACGTCAGAAAGAAAATCAGCAGAGTTCGAGCTCCATTTACGAAGATCGAATTTACCCAAACCCAATAATGAGATTAGATCATTCTTGAGACTTATAGCTTCTTCGAGAGACGAACATCCTGTCGTAATGTCGTCCATAAAGGTTTCATGGCAGAGAACCTTGGCAGCGCTGGGGTATCGATCTCCATAGTCAGCAGCCAGTTGGCGGAGAGTTCTTATAGCTAGGTAGGGAGAACTGCTGACTCCGTAAGTTACTGTATTCAGCTGGTACTCGACGAGCGGTGCGTCGGATGAAGCGCGCCAGAGAATATGTTGAAGCGGTCGATCCTCCGGTCTGATAGAAATTTGTCTGTACATCTTACAAATATCGCACGTAAAGACGAATTTGTGAAGACGGAATAATGTTATGAGATCGACTAAGTCGTTTTGTAACTTAGGACCTGTATGAACTATGTCGTTTAACGACAAACCAGTCGATGTTCGACAGCTAGCGTCGAACACGACGCGTAAACGGGTTGTAGTGCTGCTTGGGCGCACAACACCGTGATGCGGTATGAGGTAGCGTGGACCAGTATGAGGGGAAGGTAGCATGTGACCTAAGTCCTCATACTCTTGCATGAAAGTTGCATATTCAGATTTTAAATTAGAGTCACGAGCATGGCGTTTCTCAATATTTAAAAACCTGGTTAAAGCGGGACGGTACGAGTCTCCTAAAGTTGAGGGATCGGCCTTCAACATGATCGAAACTACATACCTACCGCTGGGGTCACGGTATGTAAGTTTCGAGTACATGTCCTCACACTCCTGATGTTCGGGCACGGCGAACTCGGTGTGGGGCGGTTCCTCAACTTCCCAAAATCTCCTCACGGCGTCATCGAGCATGTGCGTTGACGTAATAAGTGAGGATATAGCCTGCTGTGGCACAACTATATTATTATTGTTATATTGTCCGGTAATAACCCAGCCAAAGATACTGGAAAGCGCGCACGGTAAGCCTGGACCTGGCGAGTATCTACAGCCGTCATAGATTTGGTGGAAAATTTCGACACCAAGTAGTAAGTCGACTTGTGCAGGAGAATCAAAGTTTTTATCAGCTAGATTTAAATGATCAAAGTGTTCACGAATAGAGTTAGGTAATTGTATAGTAGGTAATTGAGAAGTTATTTTAGGAATAATAATAAAAGACAAATTAAAAATTGGAGTATCCTTATAGTGAGGCATAATCGTAGTGTGTGTATACCCTTTTATATCGTGCGCGACATTTTCACCAATACCAGAAACCGAAAGTCGACAACGACGCGTAGGCAACCCTAGACGTTGAACGCACGAAGTAGTCATGAACGAGTCGTGGGAACAACTATCTATAAGGGCGCGCGCACACTGAACGATACCACGCGCATCGCGTGTACGTACTATCGCCGAACCTAGTATTTTAACTGAATTTTGATGAAATTTAGTTTTAGTTGACATTTCGGTCGCACAAGCTAATGTGGTTGACTCACCAGTTGCAGTTGTAACAGGGTCCACATGGAGTAAGGTGTGGTGTTTTTCGCCACAATTTAAGCAACCAGTTTTTGATGGACAGGAACTCACAGAATGTGCCGGTCTGAGGCAGTTGGTACAAAGTTTTAGATCATTTATTAATTGTTTTCTAGAACTGATATTTAATTCTTGCATTTTAGGACATTTGAAAATACTATGAGGTAGATTACAACACGAACAATTAAATTGTTTATAATTAGGATTAGAAGAAGTTACGAAGGACCTTTTGTAATTTTGTTTGTTAGTGGAAGAAGAATAATTATTGGGTTTCGTAGTGACCTTTGAAATCGAGGAAGAAGTGCTTGGCTTACTCACTTCGAGAACTCTTATATAATTTTGTAGGTAGTTAAGCAGTTCGTCAAAGCTAGGCGCTTCGCTTATGTTCTGCACTTCAAAACATTTACGCGTGTCAGAATCGAGTGAACGTGTAGCAAGGTAGAACAATATAAACTCACTTAAAGAATCTAATTTTAAAGCTCTAAGTGCGTTCACGCTTTCATATAAAGTATTAGTTATTTTAGTTAACCCTTCTAAGTTGGGGTTGGTTAAGGGAGATAATTTCAGTATTTTATCCAAATAGGTTGTAGCTAAAATACGCTTATTTTGATAACGGTTTAAAAGAGTGTTAAAAACGACGTCATAGTTGCTTGAAGTCAGCGGCACGCCCTTTGCTATGCTTAGGGCCGGCCCTGATAAGCATGATATTAAATAATGGAATTTATCAATAGTATTTAATGATCCGTTTTTGTGAATTAGCGACAAATAGCTGTCAATAAAAGTTTGCCAATGCTCAATTTGACCATCAAACTTTGGCACCTCCAACTTAGGTAAACGAATTTGTAACCTAGATTCTTCTGTCTTAGACACGGTATTGTTTGAAACTTTGATAGGCTCATATAAAATAGTTTCAGAAATAGCAACAATCTCATAATACAATTCATCAAAGGCATTTAGTTTTTGATTGTCGATAGTAAATTTAGGAATATATTTCATTGATTTTAAATTAATTTGCTCAGTTAATTCTTCAAATTCTTCTTTTAATTTATCGATACTTTTAAATCTAGCACGAAATTGAGGTAATTTAGTTTTATCTGTAGCCATAGATTTGCCAATATCATACAAAATCTGCAACGATCGGAACACATGCTCACGGCGTGAGGTGAGAACAGAAATTTCAATCTCGTCACCCATTTCTATATAATATTACACTAAATAAAAATAATAAAACACAAAAATAAATGAAAGTAGGAACAAATTAAAACAACTTTTTATATTTTTATTATTAATATAAGTCGGTCAGTGTAAATGCACCTTTATATAAAAATTAAGTTTTGTGAAATGCAATGTGAATGAATTTGTGTATATATGAAATATATTATAATTAGTATTAATTATGTATTATAAGGTTATTTGTAAACGTAATTTAATTATATTTAAGTTCATGAAACATTCTGAGCATAAAATAATATTTAAAAGTAGTAGGTAGACAGGTGGGTACGCAAAATGTAAAATTCCTTCTATCTAGGGGCAATGAATTTATTGTACGGCATGTGGTACTTAGGATTGCATAATAATATGAACAATAGGTTTTTAGATGCACAGTATTTCCTTCACTAAAAATTCAATCCGAGTCGAATGGAACAGTTTTAATGTTGCGTCATATCATGCAAGTGTGGAGGGCAAGGCTCCAGCCACATAAATTTCGGGAATTCCACTAATACGTCTCCTGTCTACCTTGGATTTTTTAATAGTAAATTGAAACCATGTAAGGAAAAAACGTCTTTGCACTCACAACTGGCAAAATGATAGGAAATTAGAAGGGACTCACCAACATTTTATATTATTCTTCTTCAATCATTAATTTATTAATTTAATTGTTTTTCTTGATTTTATAGTATAGATCCAGAATTAATAGTTTTTATAACAATAATTATGCAGCACACACTTGGCTTGGAAGGCGGCTATACACTTTTTTTTATTAGGCAGGTAGTAGTAAAAAAATAATAATAATTTTGCATTTTCGAACAGTTGGCGGGCGATTCAAATTTTAGGTATAGGAAAACAAACTTGGAAAGGAAAAATTGACGGATTGTTGTGAGAATCCAACAATAATATTATTAAATCTTTGAAAGAATATATAAATTTCAATGAATACAGAAAAAAAAAAGAATAATATTAAATAATGGTATATAATATGAAGACAGTTTGTGTATATTGTTTTAGACAAAAAAATAATAATAGCGAAAATATTCTATATGTTTAAGAATAATTCACATTTCGTGCTTTGCCAGTATTCAAAAAAATGAAGTGTCTTCTTATAATACGTTTTAATTTTAAATGTAATCCATGTAAATTATATTTAGATAAAATAAGTTTAGACAGATATAATAAATAATAAACCATATTAACAAATCCAATATTCCTAATTTATATCCATACAAGTTGAAGTCTGCCTTAATTAATATATTATGATAATACGATTTAATCAAATGTTTTTTTTTAATGGAGCACGGCATGTGTATTTGTATCTACTTGATGGTAAGCAGACCTACAAAGTCCATGAATGGGGTCGATCTATACATTGTTGTTTAACAATATTGATGTTGGCTAAATTTTAATGATGCGGTTACGAAATGGGCGGCGACATGGACAAATTTTCATTACGTCTATTTTAATATCCTCGCTGCTTTATCATTAAATCAATCGCCCGTTTCGTATCCGCACCATGAAAGGACAAGAAATCTGGTGAACCCATAGACTAAAAGCCAAACATCTGTATGGGCAGTGGTAAGTGATATTATTATGTTATGGTATAGGGTATATGGTATGGTATGACAGGGCAGGATATGGTATAGTATGGTATGGTATGGTACGACACGATACGGTAAGAAAGAAAAAGTCTAGCTACAGTGGCAGTGATCGACTGGTTCTCATCCTTGAAACCTTGAACCTGCTACGTCGAGAACCAGGCCCGATCCTGTCACACTTCTTTGAAGACTCCGGGTCCTGGAGTTGCGGCCTCCGGGATTTGCCTTGACTCCACTTCGCTCGGGCGTCTGCTCTGAGTGTTGGAGAACCTCCTTGTGCTGCAGGACCTCGCCTCGGGCTTCGAGCCTTGAGTGACGAGGCCATCTGACTTCTCGTCTCAGGCATTGGCCTGAGAGACGAGAATTCACCTCTTCGTGTACGGCTGCCTCTACAGCCGAGCCGCCCGCTGTCTGCGTGCTGCCGTCGTGCCGCCGCCTTCCCCTTGCTGCCGTCATCGTGCCGCAAGCTTTTGCTTCACGGACCTCACCTCAGGCCTAGAGCCTTGAGAGTCGAGGCCATCTGAGTCCTCGTCTCAGGCGTCAGCCTGAGAGACGAGGCCTCGCCTCATCGTGTGCGGCTGCTGCTACAGTCGTGTTTGCTGCTGCTGCCATCGTGCCGCCGCCTTCCTGCTTGCCTGCCTACATCTGCTGCCGTCGCCTGTCTACGTGCCAGTCTGCGTGCCAGTCGACGTGCCAGTCCTCGAGCCTGTCACTCATCACTCCCTCCAATATTCCCATACTATACGGTCAGAGTTTTAGTTTATAATAGGCTTATCCATTGTAGGCATCGCACTAAATAATTGAATTTACATGTGTTTTCAGGCGATTGAATTTACACGTGTTTTCAGGCGATGGCCAAGTCTCAATATATTTATATAAAACAGTAAAGAATTTTAATATTGATATGCGTCACTATAAGATGCTGTTAATTATTACGTAACAACTTAATGCTTCGAGTACGGAGATTCCAGACACAATTGATTTTCAATTGTTATGGACCACGATCGTGGTCTTAGAGACTGGACGTATTAAGACAGAAAGTCGCTTAAGTAGAGACTGAATAAATTAATAACCGACTTGGTATTACATGGATCTCACAACTTTTTACCGCAGAACAACTGAGTTGCGAGACTTGGTTTTTTTGACAAGTATTGTTTTTGATGGGATCTCATTTCTTTTTGTATTTTGTAGACAGTTCTACTTTTTTCCTTTTCGGTACCTTCTACTTATTGTATATATGTATATCTACCAGCAACGAATTTTCTTAAAGCCCTCTCTCTGACTTATGAACTTTTCTTATTTTTCCGTTTTCTTTTCGGGAATACCCATTTTTTGCTCGATTTGGCAGGGGCACTACCATGCGCCTATATTTATATGGGACTAGCTTAAACCCGCGGCTTCGCACGCAATAATAATAACTGCCGTAAAACATCGTTACGAATAAAGCCAATATAGAAAAATTTAACTGAAGACTTGGCTGTATGGGCTTAATTTTCTTTGCGGTCTTTTCTAGATTTTTTAGTTTTTCCTTGATTCATACACCAAACACTACTTATATTCCAAATTTGAAGCTTCTAGGTCTGCTAGAAGTGCCTTAGAATTTTGATGATCGGTGAGTCAGTGAGTGACAAATTAAGAAATTTGACCCGTTATAATTCTTAAAAATACTAGTTCAAATTGAATGAAATTTGAAATATACGTGTCTTTACAATGCCTGCATGGTTACTGAAAATTTCAGTCTTCTAGTTTTATCCACAACGAAGTTACAGGGGGTCGAAAATGGTCTGAATTGCTTCGAGAAAAGGATGGTACGGCCGTGACGCTTTTTTGCTCGACTTGGTGGGGGCACGGCCGTGCCCCCAGATTATTTAAAAAATATATAGTTATGGTCTGGTTGCTAGAAAAAAATATATTTGCTAAAGTCTTGGAATAGTTATTGGGAAAGCTATGCTAAATTAAACGGTTCTCATTTATTTTCTTTGCAGTCGGATGTCTCCAAAGACCATGGTTTTCGAAATATAAATATTTTAATAAGTCATCAACTTCTAAAGCGGCCCCAGCCTAGTAGTTAAGTCAATGCGCAACTGATAACAAGGTTAAGCAGATGACAACAAGGCCGACCTGGGATGGGTGACCGCTTTATACAACGAGGCTATTTCATCATAAACACCGTAACAAGCTCGCCACTTGTTAGGTGTTGCCTCCGAATACCATCGGCGAAATGAGGACGGGTTAATCCCTCCGCTGGGTACCTTGAGGCCGTTTAAACGGTTCTCGGGAACCAAATAGGCACCCGTGATGGTATTTATTATATCAACTTCTACTATAGCTCGTCTGAGAATCTGTCATTGTTGTTTGCCTACTCATTTGTATAGGTTGAAAATTAATAATAATAATAATAATTCTTTATTCATAATTAATGTTTACAATTTATAATTATAATTTACCGAATCCCATACTAGGAAAAACCTGTGCTATGGGTATTCGGTTTACAATTATTGAAATAATTACAAATTACAAACCATGTGTACGTATTATGAAGAAGAAAGCGTTATAACGCTTGATATAAGTGGTATCTGAATGTAGTAGTGTCTGTAAGGTGTGTGTCATGTATGTTAATATTATGTTCTTGGTGGCGGGGTAGAAAGGCCGTGTATGTTGAAAGTTTAACTTTTTAAGGGTAAGTGGAGTGTATGTTTGTGTGGTGTGTGTTTGTAAGCTGAGGTGCATAATGATGTAGTTGGTAACGGGGTAATAAGTCAGTATAAGGTAAGGTGTTTGTCTCGGTATGAAAATGTGGTACATGTATGTTTGTGTGGTGTGGGGTTGTTCGTGTAGGGTGAAACATTGATTAATTAAGGATAAGTGGGGTGAATATTTGTGTGGTGTGTCGTTGTGTTGGAGGTGCATGTATTATAGGGGGGTTGTTCTGTAATGAATGCTTGTTGTTGGTTACAGGGTAGTAAGGGTTATTACGGGGTTAAAAGTTTGACTTTGTAGGCGTAAGTTGTTGTAAGTTAGTGTGGAGAGGTTGAGCTGAGATGCATGTTATGTAGTTGTTGACGGGTATAAGGTAAATGTTTATGTCTCAGTATGAGTGTATGTTGCATGTATGTTTGTTTGTGTGATGTGTGGGTGTGAAGGCGCTTATGTTAAAGTTTGTGACGGGGCAATAAGAAAGAGTTCTTATTCAAAATTGTAGTTAGGTATAGACCGAGTTCAGGATATATTCTTTTCATTACACAATAAGAGGTGTTTTCTGTTATTTTGTGATGTGCAGGATTTCCTCTGTTTCAATGTAGTCCTTTTTTAGTAGCCATTTATACAAAGTTTTTTTGCAAGTAAATTTTGACATGTCCAGTATGTTCAGAGTTTTATTCACCTTAGAGTAAAGAAAAGGAGCCATATGGTAATAGAACTTATTACAAAAAACAGTTTTAGTTTTAGGTATTAACCATTTGCTGTATCTCTTTGTTTTGCCTAATGGGAGTTTTGTTAGGTGCGCTATTTTATGAAATCTAACTACAATATTTTGAATGTAGTGTTGTCTAACGGTTAGGAGCTTACTCTCAGAGTACAAAAGGTTGGTAGGAAATCTAAATGGTTTATTGCACATCACTTTTATAACCGATCTTTGAGCACGTTCCAACTCAATGAGCACAGTTTTCCCCGCAGCTCCCCAGGTGGTAATGCAATATGTTATTAGAGACACGCATAGAGCATGATAAACTGTATTAATAGTTACCCAATTAGTTATAGTGCGTAGCCGTTTAAATATATAGATCAATTTACGGATTCTAGTTGTTAGTAATTGAATATGAGGTTTCCAGTTTAAGCTTTCATCAATTTGTACACCTAGATATTTGATGTTCTTAGCATGTTCTATTATTTCACAAGAACAGGAATCAGTTTTAGGGCAATTATTGTTATGAGATTTAATTATGTAGGTGTTAGGCGGACTAGATCTTTTTGAAATTCGGAAATGGATACACTTAGTTTTAGAGATATTCAAGGACATTAAGTTATCATCAAGCCACTTGGAGACAATGCTTAGTCCCTGTTCTGAGTTGCATTTGGTATTATTCCAAGTCTTTCCATAGAAAATCAATGCAGTGTCGTCAGCAAAGGTAATTGTTTGAGCCGACGCTATCTCCAAATCACATAGGTCATTTATGTAAATTAGAAACAGCGTCGGCCCCAACACACTACCCTGAGGAACACCAAAGCTAAGTCCAGAGATTTCACTTTTAACATTTCCCAATTTCACGAATTGTTTTCTGCCACTCAGGTAACTAGAGAACCAATCCAATGCAATTCCTCTGACACCCATATTTTCCATTTTTTTAAGTAGCAGTGGAATTGATACGGTGTCAAAGGCCTTTTTAAAATCTAAAAATATGGCTGTGCACTTGTATTGGTTATCAAGTTTACATGATATGACCTCCGTCAAAAGATTAACCGCTCCCTCAGTGGATTTACATCTTCTAAAACCAAATTGATTCTGCGATATAATTTTGTTTGTTTCTAAATAATCCAGGAGTCTAGAATTTACGACTTTTTCCAACATTTTAGCAGCTATTGTCAATAGCGATATAGGGCGATAGTTATTAAGGTCAGAATAAGAACCCGACTTGTGGATTGGACATATCTGCGCAATTTTCAAAATTTCAGGGACACATCCATTTGCTATGCTTAGATTTATTAAGTAGGTTAGTGGTTCCGATAATATATGTCTCCCTTCCTTAAAAATTCTTGGTGAAACTTGGTCCCAACCCGGTGACCCATCCGGTTTGAGATTTGTTAAAAGCTTTAAGACCTCTACTGTATCCGTAGGCCTAATAAAAAGAGAACTATTGCCACAGTAAGGTTTCAAATTTAGATTACTCAATAATTCATTTTCTGTTCTATGCGTTCTCTTTAGAACATCATTACTCAGTTCGGTTCCGATAGATGTAAAGTAATCATTTATTTTGTCAAGTGACGTCTTTGGATCATTACAAATTTCTAGAAGATCATCAGTTTTACTGCTGGTGTTTAGATTGCAGACGTTCTTAATCGCTTGCCACATTTTCTTAGGATTATTTGGATGTTTTTCTAATTCCGTTCTGTTATAGGAATCTTTTAGCATCCTTAATATTTTATGCGCAGTATTCCTGTAATTTGCATAATATGCTTTTAGTTCGAGGTCATACGGTCTTTGTTTAAGAAGTTTATGTAATTTATCCCGCTTCTTTATACACTTGACCAGGTTAGGAGTAATCCACGGTTTTATGTTGGTTTTGTTATGAGTTAGTTTATGATGAGTGGTGTGTTGTTTAATAGCATTTGTAATCACGTCAACAAAGGCACTCATTGCATCATTAGGTTTCTCAATATTATATATAGTATCCCAATTGTAAGCAGACAAGTCATTGAATACACTCTCATAGTTTATCCTATTTATGATTTTAGCTCTAGGCTGTATCCTTGTTAGCTGGGAACTGATATTTATAAGAGCAGTGTAATGATCAGTTATAGTCGATTCACAGACAAGAGCTATTGCGCTTTTGTAGTATTATAAGTACCTAGTAACATATGCGAATGTGGTGATGGTATAGCAGACGTAGATCATTTGTTTTTCAATTGTAAAAAATATACTCCATCTTTGTATTCTTTGTTACCTTTACCTTCTAAAATATGTCTTTGTTTAAATATATCTTCTGTTGAAATTTTATCTCCCACCTGTAAATACATTAAACATCATACCGTTAAACTTTAGTTGTCTAGAATTTATTTAATTATATTATGTAAATAACTTACAAGACTAAAATATATTTAAATAATTATTTTTTAGTCTTGTTGATTTTTCCTTTTTATTTTATTAATATTGAATTTTTTTTTTCTTGTGAACCCAATGTTAAGTTTTGGGTGTGTTCTTGTCTATTGACTTACGTTTCCGTAATTTCAATTTTGTGGTGTATCGTTACACATTGCTCCACTGCGTTATGTGTGGCCGTGAATGTGGCCTATTATTTGTGTGTGGCAATATATTGTCGCTCAAAAGTGACAAAAGACCAAGAAACCATAATGGGCTTACGACGAAAATAAAAAAATATTGATTTAATTTTTTATTTTGACAATGTAGCCTATAATAAGAAACTAATTTTGTTTATTTTTTTAAATAATTAACTGGTTTTTGAGATATTAATATTTGAAATCTAAAAAATATACGTATACGTTACGTTGCTACAATGCGCAAACCTATGGTAGAGGCTCTCTGGTCAATTACAATTGCGACGTTTATGAAATGGGCCTGTGTATACCAGGACACAGTAAAAGCCTAGAATTTAGTGTGTCAATTTATTGTCATGTTAATATATCCATCATATCCATGGAACCTTTTTATGATATTTATACCAACTTCCAATATATGTTATATACATAAATAATACATACTTGTCGATTACTTTTTAGTGTCGCAGCCAAGGAAGTCGCAGCTTTTGAAAGTTTCAATCGGACTACAATTACGCCGTTTTGTTGGAGCGGGAAGTTATTGAAACTAATTGGTTCAGTGATAATACAATATGAAGTACGTTTCTACGAGAGCTTGATTTACTGCAGAAACCTAACTTGTGGTGATAGTTACACTCCTAACACAGAGATGGCGCTTTACATACTTTTTTTATCATTTATAAAGCTATATTAAATACACTGCAAACGTATACAAAATGAGCTTTCGCACTTCTAGTAATACTCGATTACCGTTTGTCGCAGAATTAAAATAATATTTTTGTCGATCATTGTATTTATTAATATTTCTGTGTTTGTTTTTTTTTCTAAATAAAGGAAAAACATTTTTTTAAATACTATAATACAAACAAGTACGTTTGTATGGGTGTCAAGTCGACTACATGGCCCTTAATTGCATTTTTATAGTTAGGTCGAGTTGCTGAAAGCGTGGTAACAGTTAAACCGCTCGTTGAAGTCAGCTAAGTTACATGAAATGTAATTACTATTTCAATTTCTATATTATTTAAAAACAGTCTGCCATGAGTTTTTGCGTTAACGTTAAGGACACCGCATTTGTTATCATGAAGTCTGAGTTCTTTATACAAAAAGGGCTTTTGGACTTCAAGTAATACTCCATTACCTACTGTTTGTCGCAGAATTAAAATCATATTTTTTCAGTCGTTGTATTAATTGATTACCCACAACAGAAATATTTTTGCATACAATCATCATCATCATAGCAGCCTTTCACGCGTCCACTGGGATCGCCACAACGACGGTTCTGCGCCGTCTGTCGTCGGTCCATCTTGTGGGGGGCCTCTGCTGCGTCCTCCAGCACTACAATTACTAACATAAACATAATAATTGATCTTTGTAATAGACAAATTATAATATTGGAAGTATCTCAAGTTCATGGGCTTTGTAGGTCTGTTCACCACCAGGTAGATACAAAGTCACATGCCGTGCTCCAATAAAAAAAAAAAAACCTATGTTCGTATGGGCGTCAAATCGACTACAGAGCCTTTAAATATTATAATACAAATATTATTATATCCTATGCCATTGTTTAGTCTAGTTTTATTTAAAATTATGATTTTTTCTAACTATAAATAAAATAGTCACGCCCTTTTTCCACGGGGATAGGTAGAAACAAGGGAGCGCCACCTACAACGTCCTGGCATAACTCTCTCGCTTCCTTCACATTTACCACTCCCTTCATACAAGCTCTACGGTTATGGGCACTACGGATTCCAGCTTTTTTGAGAATGTCCCCGATTTGGTCTAGGAACATTTTTTCTAACTATATATTTTTTAAAAGCGGCCCCAGCCTAGTGATTAACTCATTGCGCAACTGATAACAAGGCTAAGCAGATGACAACAAGGCCGGACCTGGGATAGGTGACCGCTTTATACAACGAGGCTATACTTAAACACCGCAACTTGTTAGGTGTTTCCTCCGAATACCATCGGCGAAATGAGGACGGGTTAATCCCTCCGCTGGGTACCCTGAGGCCGTTTAAACGGTTCTCGGGAGCTAAAAAGGCACCCGTGAAGATATTTATTTTATTTATATTTTAATTATATTTATTTTGTTTTTAGCTTTATAAAAAAAAAAAAAACACCGCGACGAACTCGCCACATGTTCGATGTGGATTTAGAATAAGTTATTCGCGAGGGGTCCATGTAAAATTTAAATTCTAGATGAACCGTCCAATAATTTCTAGGGTGTCCAACGAGAAATTATTATTGTTTCTTAATTTATGACAGTAAAAAACAAGTGACTGTTTCCGTGTTTTATTTTTATGTACAATTTGTAAAAAGTGTAAAATATATTATTTCATGTTTAAAACGTTATTTTATTTACAAAAGGCTTTAGGGATATAAAACATTTTAGCCCGAAAGTCGTTTTGCTGCCTAAATTGTAGGTATAATATCATACGTGCTTTTTCTGTTATTGAGGGTCGCGGGGAATGTTACATACATATCGCTGGCCCCGGGCAATAAAGCGGTAATATCAAAAATTAAAATTTACAGGAGAAACAAAAGAAGCTAATTTGTTTATAATTCAGCGAATAGTGGTTCAAAATAAATGATTAATATGTCAAAAGAAAGCTAATTTTTTTTATTAATAAAACCCTCATTTTTAATATTATGACTTAAATATCTAAAGAAATAATTAAAAAAATAAATAATACAAATTACGACCCGTAACTTTTTAATTGTAACATCAACAACGACTTTATAATCACACCGACTACTGACAGTCAGAGTCGTATATATATAATACGATGTAATTTTCACTTTAGATCTTGAGCGTATCAGCCGATTACCACCTTTTTCAGTGAAATTTTATAACCAAACCTTGATTGTATCATCTACAAATCGCTATTTTGGGATCATAACAATGAAACATAATTTTGTGTAACTATTGTTACAGACTGACCTTATATTATAATTTATTTTTATATATTACTGTTTAAGGCAGTTTAATGATATTAAACTTATTTTTTAAACTATGTTACTATCTAATTAATGTTTATCTAAATACTAAATCTTTGAAAGCATGATTTTACCAAAAACATATTATATTTATTATTAAGAAACCGTTACAACCATAAGAATGTATGAAAAAGTGTATAATTAGAAATAAAACGAAAAAAAGTGTCCTATGATAGTAATAAACGAATGAACTATACATTCTAGTTACCCTATTGATAAACAGAAATGAAGTACGTATATCTATATTAGGTACAACCCTATCTAAGCTTTAGCTTTATGGACCCAACCTTCCCACGTAAATATTTTCGGTAAAATAAAAAAGCATTAAAATCAAATAATTTGTATTAATTATTAAATTTTGTAAATAAATATAAAATGGATATTAAAAAAATATATTATAAAAATTAAAATAAAACAAATTTCTTATTAATTAAATGCTATTTGAGTCTTTACTTTCAATATCTATTTCTTCTACAGAGGCACCAACACAATGCAAATTATTATAAAATGTATGATAATGTTTCGGTATTGCTTCAGTTCTGCAGAGACTCATTAAATCTTCTTAAAGCGGTTTGGGCAAGGCGATTGGCTCTGTGTAAAGATTTCTCAATACGTCTGATACAACATCAGCCACGGGCATTTTTTGCCTTTTCCTCTGGAAGATCTGGTGTTTGGTGCAGTATTTAAAAAAAATACTCATCGTCAAAGTTTTACTTAAAGTAGATAACATTTGGATGTGTTTGAGTAATTTTGATTTCGTGAATCTTTGTCCACATCACCTTTTCATTGGTTAGGTCTGCCCGCAACCAGTATCGTTTTCCCATTAACTCTTTTAAATCAAAGAAATTACACTGTTCCATTTCTACAACCTGAAATTATTCGCCATTGATCTTGGCATTCATGATTATGCTATACCTACATTTGATCAGGAGTATATATCGTGTGGTTCTTCTTTGCACGTTCTATAAGAGAATGCATCGAATCTCCTACAGACTGGCTATGGCCAGTTTCAAAATATCTATGAATTATATGTTAACTCCATACTTTTGGACAACATATAAATAAAGAGCAAAAATTATTCTATATTTATTCTGACCAGCACAACCATCAGAATACCTACTCCTTCGCAAAAGTTCCCACAGTTTGGAAAGTAGCTAATATACAGCCAGTGCCAAAAAAGGGTGACCGTTCCGACCCAAACAATTATCGCCCTATTGCCGTAACCTCAATCTTGAGCAAAGTTTGTGAAAAACTGATTAATGCACAAATTGTGCGATACCTAGAAGATCACTCCATTTTGAGCGATAAACAATATGGATTTCGTTCAAAACGATCAACAGGTGATCTCCTAGCGTACGTCACGCACGTTTGGGGAGAAGCAATAGACCAACACGGCGAGGCGTTGGCAGTTGGCCTAGACATCTCCAAAGCATTTGATAGGGTCTGGCATAGAGCCCTACTGTCCAAGCTGCCTTCGTATGGACTTCCCAATCGGTTATGTGACTGGATCGCCAGCTTTCTTTCGCAAAGGAGTATTAGAGTCGTTTTAGACGGGTGTGACTCAAAATACAAAGACATAAATGCTGGCGTGCCTCAGGGATCAGTGCTGTCACCAACACTGTTTATTCTGCATATCAATGACATGCTAAAACTTGGTAACATTCATTGCTATGCAGATGATAGTACTGTCCATGGGCGATACCAGTCCAAGAGACCGTTAAGTCTAATCGAAGTAGAGGAGTCCCGACGTTCCTTGATCGCAGAACTGAACGAAACTCTAGACCGTATATCTGCGTGGGGGTCAGATAATCTGGTCCAGTTCAATGCCGGTAAAACGCATGCGTGCGCAATGACGGCAAAGAAGTCCCCTTTTTCCCCACTTCCGTCTCTTCAGAACACCGCTCTTAAACTAACGTCCGTTTTTAATATCTTGGGGATAGAATTGCGCTCCGATCTTAACCACCGCAACTATATCGAGAGCATTGCAAAATCAGCATCTAAAAAGTTGGGAGTCTTAAATAAGATGCGGCGGTTTTTCTCACCCAAACTCCGATTGATGCTATATAAAGCTCAGGTACGGCCATGTGTGGAATACTGCTCGCACCTTTGGGACGGATCCACTAAATACCTGTTGAATGCTCTCGATTCACTTCAAAAGCTTGTAATTCGTATAATCAATGACGACCAGCTCTCTAAAACACTGGAGCCTTTGCACCTGCGTAGAGAAGTTGCATCGTTGAGCGTATTCTACCGCCTATATCACGGACAGTGCTCTGAAGAGCTGTTTGAACTCATCCCTCCTTTCCCATTTCGTTTCCGTACTACACGCACTGGCAATAAAATGCATACACATACAGTGGATGACAGGCCCACCAGAACAAAAAGGTATGGTGACTCTTATATATGTCGCACGATAAAAAGTTGGAATGCCTTGTCTGCGTGCGTTTTCCCTTCTTCCTTTAATCCAGAGTCCTTTAAGCGTAGCGTGAATAAGTTTCTCAAGCAGACATAGTGGAATCAACCAATTGAAGCAAGCACCATAGCTACTATTGGTTGAGAACATTCTTGGACGTTACATTGGCACTTACCATCAGGTGGATGTAGGGTCACATGTCCTGCTATATTAAAAAAAAAAAAAAAAAAAAAAAAAATCTTGAAGCCTCTTTCATTTTCAATAAAAGCTGCCAATTTCGTTGGCGCCCCTTTTGGCTAGACGATAATGCCAATCATAGCAGTATCCCCTTCTATTTAATGAGTTGTAAATCGTAAAATTATATATGGAATACTTTCGCTTATAATGAAAGATTCCTACTTCTGATTGAGGGATCGTCAGGACCCTTTCTAGGTCATAAATCGCTACGATTGTAGTCGCAGGACCACTTTCTATTTTATCTTTAGTTTTAAGTTCACGGACACATTCCTTGTTTTTAATGTGCTTTGTGTAAGCTTTTTCAAGCTGTACTATTCTTTTACTATCTGCTTGATGATACAAAGTACATTGACTGCACATATAATTTTAGGCTTATGAAAGGAATGATTAAATTTTGTATTAAATACAGTTTCATATTGTCGTTTTGTAGCAATCTTTATGTCATTAGAATAATTTTCATTCCGGAACCATACATCATACAGCCTGTACATTTTGGAAATATTCAGTGTTTCTTCTAAATATATTTTTTTAGAATCTTTACGCACGTAATGTAATTCTTTCACAGGAAATAGCTTTATATATGTAATAACACTTAGTTCGGTTGTGGTCATTTTAAAAAATGGTCAAAAATGTACTTTGTATCATCAAGCCGATAGTGAAAGAAAAGTGCAGCTTAAAGAAGCTAACACAAAGCACATTAAAAACAAGGAATGTGTCCGTGAACTTAAAACTAAAGATAAAATAGAAAGTGAACTCTACAATCGTGGCGATTTATGACCTAGAAAAGGTCAGAAGTAGGAATCTTTCATTATAAGCAAAAGTATCCCATATATAATTTTACGATTTACAACTCATTAAATGGAAGGGGATACTGCTATGTTTGGCATTATCGTCTAGCCAAAAGGGGCGCCAACGAAATTGGCAGCTTTTATTGAAAATGAAAGCCAAAGAGGCTTCAAGAAAATTATTTTTTATTCTGATGGTTGTGCTGGCCAGAATAAAAATAGAATAATTTTTGCTCTTTATTTATATGTTGTCCAAAAGTATAGAGTTAACATAATTCATAGATATTTTGAAACTGGCCATAGCCAGTCTGAAGGAGATACGATGCATACTCTTATAGAACGTGCAAAGAAGAACCAAGATTTATACTCCTGATCAAATGTATAGCATAATCATGAATGCCAAGATCAATGGCGAATAATTTCAGGTTGTAGAAATGGAACAGTGTAATTCCTTTGATTTAAAAGAGTTAATGGGCAAACTATACTGCAGACCTAACCAATGAAAAAGTGATGCGGACAAAGATTCACGAAATCAAAATTACTCAAGCACATCCAAATGTTATAGTTATAGCACTTTAACGTCGCTAGGGCTACATATTTTTTACGGGAAAAAGGGGGTAATAGCTTTTACTGAATAAAATATCTTGTGATTACCTCGTATTAGGTGTGTACAGTTTATTAATGATTAATTTATGTTTTCAAAAGAGTGGTTGAAAGTTTTACTGTTCCTCTTTGTTTAGAAGTGGTAAGAAAAACTAGTGTAAAGATGTTCACGAGTTTTTTGTCTTATGTTTCATAAAGTAATGAAACAGTATATATTTTAGGCATAACAAAAATTTCCGTGCAATAAAGATGTTAACCTCAGTTATTATATTTAAATATTAATAAAAAAATCTGAATAAAATTGGGGTGATAGATTGATACTTGGAGAAGCCAAAAAACAAATAACATTAAAAAGGGCGTAACCGGTGGTTACCGATATATTGCCCGGGGCCAGCGATATGTATGATAGCTTTATAAACTCACGGGAGAGGGCTTTACTTTTCAGTTTAATCATCATGAGCATCGAAGAGACTCGCTAGACGCTCCTCTTAACAGTTATTGCTCTAACTTCGAAGTTATACATACTCATCAAAAATATTTAAATATTCATGTGTATATTTTACACACAATCGACAATTTTATATAATATTTACGAACAAAATATTATAGTAAAACGTATTAAAATATATATAGATATATATATTTAATTAATCATATTATATGTTACTTGTCATGCATGTTTTATTTCTAAACTGAGGATTTATTGTAGAATGAATGACACAATATATACTGTATAAAATATGTATCTATTTATCACTTACATGGCGGGGCCTTATCCTCATACATTATTATTTTAATCTCAGTTCTGACAACGATTATTTTCAATAGTAAGAAAAAGAGGTAAACCATTTTAACTAAAACATTTAACATTCTAATAAAGCTTTAATAAATAGGGGGGTATTAGACATTATCTAGCAGCTAACCTTTGACAAATGAGTTGAATGTATTTGCATCTGTATGGGCGGTGGTAGTAAACCGAACCGGTTTCACAAAATTTTTGGTTAAAACAATTTCAATTCCAAATCCTACATTTTTCATTCGTAACTTTAAAGTTTGGAAAGTTTTCTCTTTTCCAAAAAAGTAGGTACTGGCTTAATTGACTAAGTAAATAAAGTCAGACTTTTAAGTTTGTTCCCGGTTTAAGTTACACAACGTTAACTAAAACTTTTCACATTTCTTTAACGTTCGGTCATTAACGCCTAAATTTTTAAGTGTCGTCGAATGCCACAAGTTTGCCAGTGATCTAATTCTGAACCTAATTTTGCCCATGGTCTGATAGATCACTATTCTATTCTTGTTTACTGTGTTCATACACGTAACTAACTGTCTTAA